>CM064326.1:206599359-207849359 GCA_032595735.1 Pelochelys cantorii
CAGCAATGGGAAACTATTAAAGTCCATCTTCACAGTCACCTCAGGCTGCCACTAGCCAGATAAACATCTTCAGACTGGTTGGCAAAGGTTAAACTCTTTCCCCCATCCTTACTAAGGAAGACATGATAGCCCTGAGTGCATGTCGGGGAGGATTTTTGATGCTCTTCCCAGGCACCTTCATATAGTTGGTGTGTACTTCAACTTGTAGCTACATAGAGGTATCCTAAATTTTACCATCTTCACCAAAACCTAATTCTACAGAACAGCATTGAGCGAATAAGCACCCGGAGAAATGCCTTCATCTGAAAAAAAACCTGAGCACAGAGCAACATTCCTGAATTTAGGGAAGTAATCTTGCAAGTACTTACCCTAACTCTCAAGGACCCCTGGATCCACAGGGGAATTTGAGTCTCACCTCTGAGCAACATTTGAAATATGAGAGGCCTTCCCATTGTCAGCCTCAAGGAAGCAAGTGTCAGTGGTCACACAGAAGGAGAAGGAGTTCAGAAAGGATCCATAAGAGAGTTCCCGCTACTCTTGAAACACCAGAAAACCTGCAATAACGTACCAGAATCAGGAAAATCAGCTATGCAGAACTGCACTGAAGAACAGAAAGCACTCTGCAACTTAATATGGAAGCAGCTTCAACATGAAGAGAAAGAAGACATCAATAGGTTGGCTCCTTAGAGGCTAGCCCTGCACAAGAAGGCTAAGCAGATCAGCTAATTGCCACCTCCTCTAGCTTACTGTGACAGGACCAGATAAGGCACCAATATTCCATGACAACTGGGGAAGATGCGTAACAACGATCATTGTGGATGGAGTTTGGGGAACTGAGCCAAACTATGCTGGTGAACACAGATGTCTCTGTTTCTACCCTGTGTTCCAAAGGAGAATCTAAAGTCAAACTAATTCCCAATGCAACCAGAAAATTATTGGTGGGATTCAATGGAGGTATTAATATGCTGTCCTTTACTAAACCTATATGCATAGGTCGGCAACATGTCCATGCATGGACACAAGTGTCTGTGGTAAAAATTGAGGTCCATGGTAACTTTTCAAGAAACATTCATACTACGAGCTCTGTGTGGAAAAAAGTACATGATTTATCTATGTACATCTTATAATTATGATGCAACAGGGCCAGATTTCTCCATAAAGTGACAGTAAAGCCAAGATTCTACAGTCACTGTGGTGACTGTACAATCTTGATGACACTTAATAAAGTTATCCAATCAGACAAACATTAGCTACGCTCATTGTTATGTGCATTTCCCTTCTCCCCCACCTCCCACATTCCAGTGGGGAAAGTGCATGCACAACATGGCACTAAATTCTAAAAAAATACTGTTCAAACCAACTTGGGAAAGAGAGAATATTTTATGTATGAAAGACCTACAGATTGTTTTATGGAGCGTGCAAGATATGGCTAAGTAATGAAACAGCTCGAGTAAACTGTAGCTGATGACCAAGCTGAGAAGTAGTCCTAAAAATGTACAGCACTTCAAATGTGTCAAATGTAGAGAAGGACAAATTCATCAAGGACACTAAAGCAAAAAGAGAGAGAGCAAGGTACTACCATTCTTAACCAGGATGTCAAAGATGCATAGAATGATCTTTGTCTTGTCGATAGTTCAGCAAAAGCCAAATTGCTATTTACAGCAGGCGTTGTTTTCAAAGAAATTGCCAAAAAAAATTGGCCCTATATCTGCTCCTTCTCAAAGACTGCACTGCAGTGCCAGAACCATGGCAAGAAACACTAAGGATTTAGGTGGCAACCTTTACAATGAAACTGGTAATGTAGCAGTAAATGCTTAATTTGTTAACAATGTATTTATTACAAAAGTACACACAACAGTGACAAGTGTCAGTTTATTATTTACTATAGTTTGGGAATGTTGACACAAGCAAAATTTGCTCTGAATTTTTTAGCTGAATTGAACTAGCTGAATACTGTAAAGCTGAAGATCTGAATGCAGCCACTGTTGGTTGTTTGGGGGGGAAAAAATCAAAATAAATACCTTGTGGAGAAAGTCGAGGGATTTACATCAGACAGGCCATCTGTAATGCTAGCCCAACGTTAAGTGTTTCAAAGTGACTGAAACATTGCTATGGTGATTTATTCATCCAGCATTGTACCTGTCGCCAAGCCCTAATGGCTAGAGATGCTGAATCAGTCATACCCGACTCTTCTTTTGTGGAAGATATAATCAAAACAACATTTATACATTTCAGTGGGGCTGCAAGAAAGAAGGAAGTTAGACAGATTTGTGAGCTGAATGAAGAGGAATATTCACTGGTTAAGTTTGGTGGCCTGCACTGAGAGGGTTGAACTACAGGACTTCTCTTGTCTGGCACCCTTGGGACCTGACTGGTCCTGAACTAGGGAATTTGCTGGACCAGGGGAGGTCCCCTGCTACTACCCCCCAGACCACCACCTCTCCCTGCTGCCAGCCCCAGTCACACCCTCGCCAAGCTACTGGGGCTGCCACGGCCTCCCTATCCCTGCTACTGGGGCTGCCGGGGCCTCCCCGTCCCAGCCCCGCCATGCTCCCAGCCCTCTTGCTGCTGCAGATCCCAGCCAGGACTCCCTGGTCCAGGAACATCTGTGGACTAGTTGCTGGGACTACAGAGTCCCACTTTTGGGAGGTCCAACCTGTACTAAGACTCTCTAGTGCAATATTTTGAGAGTGTCATTTAGGAATGGGTTGATAATTACAGAACAAGTTGCCAGAATATCTATGACATGCTACAGTCTCCTAAATTCAGTCTATATCTGCTTCCTGAATAGGGTTTTGCCACTTCTTGAAGCAATGAATTTGGCACTGTAGAAAGAGAACTCTGATCTCTGCTATGCATACTGCTCTCTGTTTAAGCAGTCTTCAAGTGAAGAATCTATGCTAGAATCTTTTGTAACTCGAAGCAACCTGTCTATCCCCGGTGCCCAAGTCACAGATACTCAGGGAAGGTGAGGAGCAGCACTACTTCCCTGGAATAGAGATTGCTCAGGTAAAAGCAACTTTCATTGAATATGCAAAGCCTTAATAGGCATTGAAGGCCAGGTTTCCTGAAACGATGTGGTGAAATGCATGCTTTACTCAGCACCTGAAATCAAAAGCCAGCACTTTCAGAAATTAAAAAAAACTTTCAGCATAACTTACAAAGCGTATTGACTCCAGCAAGGTTGAAATGCAGTATAGATTGTACTGTGAGGATGATGCAGTCAAGACACTTTTCAGCTCAGACTGAATTATCAAATGATGTATTTTGTTTAAGACAAGTGAGAGTGAATACAGTGACTTGGCAAGGCTTTCACTTCTTTTACTGTCACTGAGCCCTGACATGTGATGCTATGAACGAGGCCTTGGCCACATGAACTCGAAACCTCCATAAGGAATCGCTTCAGAAGCGTTGTGTTGATGCCTATCTACAACACGCAACAACGAGCGTGCCACTTCAACAATGAGCACAAAGTACTTTCATGTAGCTGTGGTGACAAGATACATTCAAAAATATGAAACTGAGCTGATTTAATTAATTAATTAGCTAGCTGGGTAGGTTACTTTTTTTTTCAGCGTGGAAAACTACACTATTTTACAGGTTGAATGACACAACCTCCTACCAATGTGCGTCACGTAGTCCGGTAATTTTATCAAGTGGTTGCTGTGCAACATGGCGGTGCCGACCCCTGCCTATAAGGTGCATCTTACTTTTGCATTTAGGATCTCATCCAACGTGAGGAAGTTAAGCAGCATGAGATTTCTTTCATTCTACTGAGTTGCTGCCTTGGAAGCTTCTGAAGATCTCGATTTGCAGATATAACTAAGATGGTAGAAAAGCTAAGGCCCCTCCTTTGGCATATCACAAGCTGGATCAAGTATACCAACTACAACTAGCAACATCAAAAGATGGCATCAGCACTGTCCTGATGCAAGACCAAGGAAATGACCCAAGACTTATCACATATGGACCTCCTATCCTCAATGAGGTGGAGAATCAGCTCGCTGCCTGTGAAAAGGAAGGTCTTACCCTGGTGTAGGAGTAGGTGGATGGTATGGCCCCAGTGATCTCAAAGAGAACTCATACTCCTTTGAATTGTGTGCTGTTAGCTTGTGTAAACGAGGGAAGAGTATCAAGTCCTAATCTTACCATTTGGACTAATAATATAGATATTAGAGTACAAAGAACAATGCAGCTTAGTGTCATAATATATGACCTCTGGGCTGAGGAGCAAGACTCTGTGCGCCCTTTACCTCACCAGAGCCATGAGTGAGTTCACCATTTAAGGGAGAAAACTGCTTCCAAAAGATCAAGGAGCAAAGGTTAGTTGGTTGAGTGGGAGGTTGGGATAGAGTACAAATTCTATTCCAACCAAAGCTGCACATTATGCCTTCAGTGGGTGTGACTAGCCTCCATCATGAATAGGACAAGGTTGTATATTTGAAATTGAGCTGAAAGGGAAAAAGGGCCAAAAATCTAAGTGCTTCCATTCAAGCCAGTTAAAAGACTGAAAAGGGCCTATGTCCGGAGCTAATGACAAATCTTAACTGTTATTTGTTTTGTTGAAAGGACCACATTTCATCCATTGCCCGGTATGGTTCTCGCTATGTATAGAGATGTGTTGTACACTCATTGTGAACAACAGGATTACTGTTTTGGCTTTCTTAGCCAAATAATGGCATTCAATATACTGGCAAAATTAGTGTGCTTATTCCAAAGCCTGGCATCATTTGCGAAGGAAGGACCTGTGATAACTTTTGTCTATAGATGTGATGTCAATTGCATTTTTGGTATAAAAGAGGAAAAGGGAAGTAAGTCCTCTCATGGAGCTTGTTTGCTATGAAAGCTCACAATCAGCTTTGGATCAGCAGGTTGTAAACATGTCAAGAAGTTGTCAAAAGGGACTCTATACCAGCACATCATCAGTTATACCAGTGGTTCTGTGAGACAAAGTCCCTTCAAATGCACTTGCATGATGTCCAATTTAGTCTTTACAGTAAAGAAAGGATTCATGTTTACGGGTAAGAAAGCATACTGCTGCCACAACCTATTTTGTCCAGTTAAATTGCAGCAGTCCAATAGTGCCATATTGTAATATATCCAATTATATAAACAATAGCAACAAATTATAGCTTTTCAACTTTTAAGATAAGTTGTGCTTGTAACTTAGATTTCTCTGTAACTGTAAATGACTCCGGGAACTGGTACTTGGCAGGAATGTTCAGGGTTAAGCAACGCAATAAGGTAGCAGTTTACAACAACTGGGCTTATATTGCCAATACAAGCCTCTTTATGGGAAGTATAGGCCTAGTAGTTGTAAAAAGGGATCTTAAATGCTGACTAATCGTAAATCCAAGGTACACAGTAAAGAGTCACCATGGACGTGCAGCCATTCATTAATAAAATAAAACTTGCCTGTGCTTCTTTTGTCCCCCCATTAACAGTGAACTGAAGGGCCAATCTAGATAGCATCAATCAAAGGTTTTTTAAGAAACACATTGTGGTAAGGTACTTGGTGGAGAGGGAACAGGATGGAAGGGGACCAAAGCCAAAAGCACAGTTTAGCACTAAAGCCATGTAAGCTATAATCTGGCCTCACTAGATGAGCCTCTCAACTCTTAACTGAAAATAGATCAGGGATCTATATTATAAGGTAACATCAGTCATATCCACTTGGTACTCTACCTAGGAACAAGACCAGATAAAATCAATAAATGCTATGGGGGTGTGACAATCTAATCTGTTGTGGGCTCTTACCTGAGTACAGGTGCAAACATGGCTCCAGACAATCATCAGCAGGGGACATCAGCCTGTTATCTCTGAAGAAATTAAGTCTAGTTATAAAGGATGTTCTCCTATTAAAAAAAAAAATCATGAATGGTGCAAGTCCATAGACTTTGATTTTTGACCCAGGTTATGCATCTACTAGCTATGAGCAATGCTAGTGGTCAAAGGGTTTACATCTTAATTCTGCTGGGTATCAGTGTGAATAACACTGCCATGATCCCGATGGATCCCCCCCAGTAGATAATAAAGGTAAAGGAAGTGTATCATAGCATACATCTAAGATAGTGCGTGTCTGAATTGGGAGTGGGTGTATGCACAGCACAGATGTGTACGTAGGCCCATATATCTGCTTGACTGCTGATCAAGGTAGATGTCATTACAACTTGCAGTTCCAGCCAAGTAACCAGTCCCAGCCAGTCATAATTGATTAACAATACAAAGGTATGATGTGGCTTTCATCTCTGAAAACCTCAATGTGCAAGATATTAAAATAGCCCACCAACTATATGCACACATATTTAATGCATTTGGGAGCTAATCTTATGCTCAGATTGAGAAGGTTCTCCAATAGGTGCTGAAGAACACCAAATATAATCGCTAAAGGGACAGTTTATTCATAAGCCCCAGAGAGATGATGAAAGCTTGGCATATCCTTATGTACTCTTTTATAATTATCCTTGTGAATTTTTTATCATGATTTTGTTTATGGTCTTAGTTACATAGGTCAAATCAAAGGTGTGCAGGCTTAACTCACGATGTGTGCCTGTACTCAGAGGATTTCAAAAAAAAAAAAGAAAAAAAAAAAGAAAGGCGTGTCGACAAACCTCCCTATAGCAGCATGAATACCATGTCACCACAGAAGGGAACTGTAGGAAAATTTCATATTTTAACATCTGTCCCAACAATTACCATCTTGAATCACCTTAGTTGTTTGGGATCAATGTTTGTTCCCCTTCTCCTTCGCGAGTTTGGTGCCCTATTTCAACTTTGGGTTTTGGTTTTTTTGAGTAAAAAGGCAGGAAAAGCTAACGGGCTGTGACTAGCTAATCTGTGTGGCAATGGGGCACAATAAGGGTACGTCGACATTGCAACACTATTCCAAAATAACTAGTGCTATTCCAAAATAACTTAGTCCACGTCTACACAGCAGGCAGTTATTTTGAAATTGTGTCAAAATACTCTCAAGCTGGAGGACTTCTTACTCTGACTCCTGTAACCCTCATTGTACGAGGAATAAGGAAAGTTGGAGGAAGAGTGCTCTATTTCAAAATAAGTGCTGTGTAGACGCTCCCTATTTCAAAATAAGCTATTTTGAAATAAGGTATGTTATTGATGCAGCTCAATTTGCGTAGCTTATTTCGGAGTTAAGCCCTGCAGTGTAGATACACCCTAAAAGTCCATCTGGCTGGGCACTTAGGGCTGCTTATCAGAGAGGCAGTTAGCAGATGGCTGCATTTAGGGTAGCTGAGGCATTAATACCTCTGGCAAGGATAGCAGTCCATTAGTTGTCCTTGGTCTCCACACACTCAGGACGTTGCAGGGTAAGACCACCAATGGGAGAAAGACTGGCATCTCTGGTTATAGCCCCATTTTCGTGGAGACCTGTTGGGGAAAGATCAGCTCATTTGTCTTGGAGCCCCGTCTTCAAGTCTTATCTTCATCTATCATCTGTGTCCAGTACGCTAGTCCTGATATGCCCATGAGTGTTTGTCGCATCCTGTTATTGAGACATGGTAGATTGTCATTTTTGTAACGGTTGCAGCCTGCCCTTGGAGTGCTTTTGGATTTGGGGGTCCTAGTTAAGTACATATCTGTTAATTTACTTCAATAAATCATTTAGTCCCAAAACAGCGTAACAATCTGGTGACAGATGGAGGATAGAAGGGGGAGGACGGGCCTAATTGCATCTTGATCAGGTAAACAACACCAGCAGGCACAGTTGCCCTGATTGCCCTGGCACCACCAGGCACAGTTCCTCCAGCTATCCCAGAGTTGTCAGGAAGGGTTGCCTTGGGACTGAGAGGAACAGTTGTTCATTTACCCCTGGTTTGTATTGTGGTGATGGAGAGCCAGTCAATTGTTTTAGGGCTGTGGGCGATCAATTGGTTACCTTGGGATTGGGCAGAGAACAATTTTTGCTTATCTCAGGACTGTAGGGCATAGTCAGTCAGTTAATCCAGGACCAAGAGTATAATTTGTTACCCTAAGTCTCAAAGGAACAGGCTGATTTTTTTGGGACTAACAGGTTATGTCAGTAGTGTGCAACCTTTTTTGATCTGCGACCCCTGCGCTGCGGGGGCCACCAACTGCCGAGCCCAGCCACCAGCCGGCTGGATCTAAGTGCCGCGACCCCCCAGGAAGATATCCGCATTGTGCACCACTGGGTTATGTTACCAGAAGGGACAGTGCCAGTTGTTTGGGAACCAAAAAGCAATCAACTACTCAAGGACTGCTAGGGAACTTTGTTTACACAAATATCACAGGAGATGCCTGGTTATCAAAGGATTAACAGGCAGCTTACTCCAGACCAGTGCGGCATGGTTTTGTTCTCTTACAATTGTGACAAGTATCCATAGTCTGTATATACAAAAACAGGAGTCCTGTAACACATTGTTGTTACAAGTGAGTGTGAGTTTTGGGATACACCAGGAATGGGGGGGGGGGGGACTGTTCAGTGATGTTACAGCTATGAAGTGTCTTCAGAGGGTGAGGGGCAGTTCAATTCTCCTATGACTGTGATGGATACCAGTGAGAAATGGTAGATTAATCCACCCTGGAGATTGAGAGAGAAAAGGGTGAGTGAGAAAGATCAAGCACAGCATCAATTGCTGTGGCTGCTGGGACAGACAGAGACCAAGAGCAGGAGGCAGCAGCAGAGTCAGGGAGAGAATCCAGGTTTCAAAAATACCATAGTCCCAAAATAAAACAGTAAAAGCTGTATTGCCCAGCCTGTGCCAACAGGAAAGCTCTAACAACTGGCATTTCTAATCGCCGTAGAAAATCGGATTTATAGTCCAGTTGGCATTAGGCCAACAGCCTAATACAGGCGTGGAAACCAGGCATGCGGTGGGGGGGGGGGTTTGCTACTGCATCCCCAGATTTTAGATGGGAGTCCTCAGGGTCCTGGTTGCCGCCTCAGGGCTCGGTTCCTGCCTCTGTGCAGCGAGAACTGGGGAAGGGGGCTGCCTGTCAGCTCCTCCATTATTAAAAGTGCTGCTGCGCGGCTGCTCCCGACGTGGCTTCCCTGGAGCGGCGACGAGTCCCTGCCACTCCTAGGCGGGGACGGCCACGGGGGGGAAGGGGGTGTCAGAGCGCGGGGGGGATCCATGTGGGGAGGAGGCAGGGCCGCGCCCGGGGGGAGGGGATAACGGCCATGGGGGTCGCAGTGCGTGTGTGGGAGGAACGGCACAGGGCGGTTTGGGGGGGGGGGCGCTCACCTCAACCGACTTCCCGCGAGCAGCGCCGTCGACCAGCCCCGGAGGCTCGAGGCAAGGCAGGCGGCTCTGCACCCTGCTCCCCCGCCCCCGGCCCAGCGCTGGCTCCACAGATCCCATTGGCTGGGGTTCTGGCCAATGGGAGCTGCGGGGGCGGAGCTTGCGGACGGGGGCAGCGTGCGCAGAGCCTCCTGCCTCGCCGCGCCTCCGCCTCGGGGCCGTAGGGACTGGTCGCCGGCGCCGCTTGCGGGGAGCCGGCTGAGGTGAGCGCCCCCCGGATCCGGCGTCCCGTGCCCCCATCCCTCAGCGAGCCTCCCTTCTAGAGCTCGCGCCCGGACCCTCCCCTGCGCGCTCCAGCCCCCCCCAACAAACTCCCTCCCTCTGAGTTAACCCCAATTTTTCCACTTAGCGGCATTCCCCCCCCTCCTTTCCACCGACACGCCGGATGAAAAAGCGGCCCCCGCGCCTCTCAGCGAAGGCGGTTTGGGGATTCTAACGTGCCTTGTTATCGGTACCTAAAAATTAAGCGTTAAGGGCAAGGCTGAGGCAAAGCAGAACCGGCTCCTCTGGGCTGCAGGTTTAAATTTTGATGGATGGTTGTTGATTCGTTTGGAACCAAAATCACTATAAAACGCGGTTTCTGTGAGAGAACCAGATGCTGGGTGTGACAGTTTTTTTTTTAAACTGTAATTCCGAGTTTTGCTGCTTGTGGAGTTTTTAAAGGACCTCTGCGGGGCTGCTTTTACCTCTTGACAAAATGAAGCCCATATATTTTTCAGTCAGTTATACGTAATATTGGCAACCTGCTTGGCACAAGGGACTGGCACTGCCTGACCCAGCAGAACATTGGACACTCAGTCTCTCTCTCTCTTTCTTTTTTTCTTTTTTTGCTACATGTAACTGATTGTGTTAAAGCACACTGGTTTTTTTTCCCCCCCCACATCCTTTAAAGATTTTTCCGAAATGAAGAAATTTAATTTCCGCAAAGTTTTGGATGGTTTAACTGCCTCATCTCCTGGTGGCAGTAGCGGTGGTGGCAGTAGCAGTGGTGCTGGCAGTGGGGCTGGAAGTGGATCCATGCATCCAGGAGGAACTGCAGGTGCTGCAGGGACACCCAGAGAAGAGATCCAGGAAATCCTATCTTCGGATTGTTTCCAGATTTGTAAGGTAAGGACTGGAATGGCTTTTTCTATTCATTTACTATTAGAATTAAAAGGGAGAATGAAAGGGAAAAAACCAGCTATTGGGGGCTTGGGTGATGTGATGCCATCATACCTTTTACTTGACAACTGCAGTGTTTGTGGAAGTTAACCCTGGAGTGAGGGGATGAAAATTGCATTTATGCTTGTTCTTCCCTGTGTACAGTTGTAGTAGTCAAAACATTCATAAGGCTCCCAATGTCAGCATCAAAAGCCCAATCCAGAGCTCATGCTGAGTTTCCAAATTGGTAGCACTACATTGGCCAGGTAAGGAATTCAGGGGAAGCTCGTAATGTGCAAGTTAACCTTTTTTTTTTTTTTTTAAGATATTCAGAGTATTTAAAAGTTATTTTAAATAAAATACATTTCAGGTAAGGCATTAAACAAATCCATCGTAGTTAATATTACACCTAATGTTTTCATTTCTCATTTGTGATGCATTGAAAAGGGATCAGTAATTTTTCTTTAATATTCATAATGAAGACTGTTAACTATGGCAACATTATAATAATAGGACAGCATCGGGATTGTAAAGCCCAGAATATGATTGGTCTTTGTTTTTCTTAGGTGTTGACCTGATCCTTCAATGAGAATTTTGTTTAAGTAAGAAGTGTAGGGTCATCCTTGTGTTTCTTTTTCATGTTTGTTTTTCCTAATGAAAGCTTCAGCACTGTTCTTAAATAAAATACAATTAATACTAGCTTTCTCAGTAATTATTACCAACATTACATCAAGAATTTTTAATTAAAAAATAAATGAAATGTTGAGCCCGATCCTGTTATCTTTAACTTTGACATGAATTCTGTTGACTGTCACTGGGAGTTTTTCCTGAAAAGACTGCAGATTCTGGTCCCTTAATATTGAACTTTCAAGTATGTCCTGTAAATAGTGAGAAAGTTTGAAAACATCTGTTTTCTATTATAATTAAAAATTGCTAGTAAGTTTTAAAAGCTTTGTTGATTTTCCCAAAATACATTTCATCCTTCAAGGTTTTTGAAATTACAGTTTGGCTCAAAACTTGATGTACAAAATCTTCTTCAAAAGATAAACTATTTATATTTATTTTTTGTTATTTTGCTAACACCTTTAAAGAATGAAATAATTTGATTGACAGAATGCATATAAAGACAAATAAATGAAGTTTACTTGTTTAAGTTACTTTTTCATTAGTCAACATAAAAGGCTATCCTTTGAAATTTGGGAAAAACAGAAATCTAAATGGGTAAGATATTTAACCATGATAACTATGCATTTTTATTGCGTATATCAATATAACTATTTAAAACTCAGGGTCCATGTCTGCTGTCATTACAATCTAACTACCAGCACAGTTTTGGGCATTATGATTCTAATTCTGTTCCCAATTAAAGTCAATCAAAACTCACATTGAGTTCAGTAGGAACAGGATCCAAGGGAAAATTACTTCACAGTGAGCTTTGGATTAGTCTCTGTGTTTTTAAAAAAAGGGGAATTTTGCCATTTATTACTTTATGTGAAAGTAGGATCAGGCCTTTAGTTGTTGCAAATGGAATTATATGTGTTTACACCAGGGTTCGATTTGGCTCCTTTTGTGTATGTATACAATAAAACAGCATTATGTCAAACTTCAAATATTTTAATAAAAGCCCTGCGTACCCTTTTTAACACTACAGTAATAAAGAGGAAATACAAATAATCAAATACAACATTGTAGAATCTGACTTAAATCCACAAAGTCAAGGGAATACTGAGTTCAGGCTAAAACTCAGCATGTTAAACTCCATGATGAAGTCATCTTACAGTACCTGAGATTTGTATTTGTCTCAGAATAGTATTGTTATCTTACATGTCACATATGGTAATATAAAGTCAAAATAGGATGCATTAAGAACAGTGCCAGTTCATTTTGAGCCTTAATTCGGAATTTCCTTGCTACCTTAAATTATTTCTGTGGCGTTATTTTCAGAAGAATCTATCTACAAACATGAGTACACTAATAATACATCATTTGGGGAAGATTTTGGCAGGGGAAAAATAGTTTCTCTTTTTAAAATTAGCAGACTTTTTATTTTTTAAAAACATATTAAGTTGAACGTTAATATCATTAAAAAGAATGCTTTAGGCTGCAGCAGCATTGCTTATAAAAGCATGGTACTGCAGAGGCCAACTTGATAGTGCAAAATAATTTATTTCCTTTGATCAAAACACATAGACACAATAAAAACAAACTTGCGAAAATATTCCATAGATATGTTGTGATGACAGTGTCGTTTTTTAATCTTATGGGCACTTTTGGTAATCTTCCAAAATATGTTTGACTAAACCAACAGAAGACCCAGAGGCCCAATCCTGCATTTTGTAGCATGTGAACGGACTGCTGTGCTCACTGAGACCCTCTCTGAAGTCGGAGGAGTACCACATGGGCACAGCAGTCCATCTGCATCCTACAAGGTGCAGGATCAGAGTAGTAATTTGTACCATAAACCAATTCAAAAGAAATGTTGCAAAAGTAAAAATAAAGATAGGGTCGTAGACTCCAAAACTTGCCTCTTTTTCAAGCTACTCCCAAACAGACTTTTGAGATTACCATTGAATATTACTCATCAAGAATAGGTAAATATTTTTTTTGGCTGCGTGTCTGAGGGCCTGATCTTACCGCCCTTGCTCACTCAAAATTCCCATCAAAGCAAATGGAAAATTTGGATTTTTATGGGCTGCAGGCTAAGGACAGGTAGACCAACAGTTCAGCTAATCTTTTGAAACAATTTTCTTTTTCTTTTCTTTTTAAAGGCTTCATTTAGATGTAGGATATAAAAGCTGACTCATACTTCAGAGTTATAGGGCCAGTCCTTATTTAGGCACAACCTCCTATTTGAAGTGAATGGGAGTTTTTTTTTAAAAACTGCAGGATCTAGTTCACAGTTAACACTATTTTTATTACTAACAGATTTGAAGGCTCTTTCTTTGTGTATTTTGAAGTTGTTTATTATTGGAGTATCTGTCAGCTATATTAGCAAAATATGGATTTAGGCAGGAAGCTAATAGATGGAAACTGAATATTTTATTTGGATATATTCACAATTGCCTTTTGGTATTTATTTTCAAAAACAGGGGACTTGCATTAATGATATTAGGAGTATAAATTCACTAGGTTGGGAAATATTATGAGTTAAATTACTATTGACTTTCCTAACAAGCATGATACATTTAGATAAAGGTAATGCTGTAATAATAAATCAGTGGCAACTTCTTTTACATTATTAATATAATTACGTGAAATTCTGACACTTATAGTTGTTAGCTACTGTAAAATCAGGAGACTGAGATACAGTTCACATAGTTTTACCTGGCTGGTCTTGGGAGGTGGATATTCATATGAATATCATAAAGATATTGATTATAGCTGGGATCAACAGAATCAAAAATTTTAATGTAGCTATGACACTGCATGCTGTTGCAATATCTATTGGTGAGACATTTTTTGTTAAGTGTATTGAATGGTTTATATAACATTGTGGACCATGGTTTGTATTCAATTCCAAGGAGAAAGGATCAACACAGCTCCATGGGGAACTAAAATGAGTAGGGGGTGATTAAAATTAATCATTTAGACTGGAGTGGACAATAATTTTTGGCTGGGGGCCACTTCAAAAATTTTTGGAGTGGCCCCGGGCTGCCCTGGAAGGGGCAAGGCCTAACCCAGAAGGGACGGGGCCAGGATGCTTCTGGGCTACCCCACCCACAGACCATGATTGGTCTGGGGGTGGGGGAGCCCCTTTGTCCCCCCTTCCCACTTGGCACCCGTGCCCCTGGCAGGGCGGGAAGAGGCTTTTCACGCTCCCCCACCCCCAGGCCAATCAGGGCCTGGGGGCGGGAGAGTCTGTGAAGCCTCCTTCCACCCTGCGAGGACCATGTGACACTTTCAAGTGTCGCGCGCGCTCCTCACAGGGCCAGGGCAGGGTGAAGGAAGCTTAACGCAGCTCCCCCACCCCAGGTCCTGATTGGCCTGGGGGCGGGAGAGCGTGCAAAGCCTCCCCCTGCCCTTCCCTCGCCCTGCGAGGAGCACGTGGCTCTTCAAACAGCTCGTGCTCCTTGCAGGGCAGGAGGAGGCTTCGCGCGCTCACCCCCGCCCCCAGGCCAATCAGGGCCTAGGGGCGGGGGAGCTGTGCAAAGCTTCCTTTGTTCTACCCCCACCTTGCGCGAGCATATAGCACTTTGAAGTGCTGTGCACTCCTTGCAGGGCGGGGGAGAGGGCAGAGGAAACTTTGCGTGCTCGTTCTGCCCCCAGGCCAATCAGGGCTTGAGGGTGGGGGGGCATGTCATGTCTCCTCCCGCCCTGCGAGGAGCACATGGCGCTTCAAAGCGCTTTATGGTCCTGCCTGGGTGGGAGGAAGTTTTGTGTGCTCCCCGCTCAAGGCCCTAATTGACCTGGGGACGGGGGAGCGTTAGGGCCTCTGCGGGTGGATCAACCCTCTTGACAGGCCGGATCCGGCCCACAGAGGCCCTTTTGCCCACTGCTGATTTAAACTATAAATACTCCAAAGATGTACCACACCTTGGAGAGGCTTCAGTAAGGTAGAACCTCTCTAATCTGGCCGTTTCTGATCTAGCAACATCCATGATCTGGCATGATTTTAGCCAGCCAGATGTCCACTTACCACGGGTGTGGCCACGTTTCCCATGGTCCCATAAAGTTTGTTTACAGCCTCCAGTCTTGGCTCTCAATACTCTGTGTTTTTATTTACCTTTAAAGTCTTGTAAGAGCCCAGTACGCGGTGGAAGTTTTGGTAATGCTGCTAGACAATACTGACCCCCCGTGGTTTAGCAAATTCTCTGGTTCGGCAACAGTTAGGTCCCGAGGGTGCCAGGCTAGAGAGGTTCAACCTGTAATAGTTCAGGCTTTTCTTTTTAAGAAACCAACAGACAAAGAAAATGCTTTTGGTATAAAAAGACTGGGTTTAAGCTGATTTGGGGCCGCCTTTTTAGTCGAGCAAATGGACAGGACCTTGTGTCGAAGAGCTCCAACCTTCACAAAAGGGTAGAAACCCATAAGACTGATGGATGACCTCTGATAAAAGTTCCTATACTTATGCTAAAAGTTTATTGTTTTGACATGTTTTCTCTGTAATGTTTTTATCATGTGAATAAAGGTGCTTGCTTGAGGGAAGCTATGCGGTAACTGGTAATACACGATTAATAACATGGGGTGCGGGGAAGGGGAAAGCAATTCTGGCCTTATAGTGTAATGCAGGGAGCTGTGCACCTTTAAAACCCCAGCCAGAAAGGAGACGTAGGTCTCCAACCAAGAGAGGTGATGGCTGAGAACTGTAATCCTTTGAGTGACCACTGAGAGGGAATCCTGAAACTGGACAATAGCCTCATGCCAAAAACTGTACCTGATCCAGGTGAAGAAAGTAGCCAACGGGCAACAGTTATCGTAGGTGGGGGAGGAGTAGCTGCCTCCCCAATCCTTGGATTCTCGCCCCCCTGACTTTTCATAGGTCTATACTCTTCATGTCTTCCATTCCCCACTCCTTCCCTACTTTGGGTGTGATGATTAGGAAAACAAGAATTGCCTAGTTTTTCTCATTCCTGATGCTGTTTTGGACAGAGAATGTTCTGTATGCTGACACAACTTTGTCAATCCTTCCTCCACAAAATTTTTCTGAAATGACAGCCCGATAGTAAAGCTCAAATTGATGTTAGTGGCATAGAATTAGCCTCATTTTTTCAAACAAGGAGTATAGTCTCTTATATTTTGTCAGTGTATTAAATGGTTATTTTCTGAACAGAAGTTTACAGGTAAGTCCAAGCCAAAGTCCACTAGGCATGTAAAATCCCATTTAATTAGTTTACTGGTTAATCATCACATCTGGTCAGTCCTAGAGAGACTATGAAAGCATGGTTTGTATGCCCAACTAGAGAAGTGCACTGTTGACCAGACCACCATTGAACTGTTAGATTACATAGTCTCCTTAGAGTGTATTCAGATGGGGCCATGGAAGATGGGAGCCATGTACAACTGGACAACATCCCAGACCCTCTGGGAACTTCAGTACTACTTAGGTGGTGTGAATTTTTATAGGTGATTCATCACCAATTTGTTCAGAGAAATAGCCCCTCAGACTTGCCTCTTTCATAAAGTCATTTGGTATTCTTGGTGACCTGAAGCTCAGCTCAAAATTGCCTGTGTCATGGCCCTGATTTTTCATTCACCCTGAGCTGACTTGCCTATTTATAGTCAAAACGGATTCATCCAACATGCCATCTGGGTGGTACTCTTACAGCAACTTGGACTGCACCTTTGTATGTTCTGTTCTTGAGGACTTGGCCCTGCTAAGATGAACTATGAAATACTGGACAAGGAGCTGCTTGCAATCCAAAGTGCATTTGAAGAATGGCGTCACAACCTTGAGGGAGCTCAGGACCCAGTACTGGTTTATACAGATCCATAAGAACCTCGAATACCTCTTTAAGATCCAAACATTGAACTGGAGGCAGTTAAGGTTGGCCTTGTTCTCCTCTTGATTTGAGTTTACAATTACTTACAATCGAGGAAACAAAATGAGAGCCAACACTCTAATGCAGTGTTTCCCAATTTTATTTGGCCATGGAACCCTTTTCAACTTGAAAGAATTTTGCGGAACTCTTAATAACAGTCTTATATATGGAGCTGAAAAAGTAGACCACAAACAAGTAAGGATAATAATAAACAAATGCTAAACAAGGTCATGAGATCAACATTTAGTTTAATTGCACATATTTAAAACCAAAAATCATATTTAATATGTATAAACCGTTAATGGTGGTATATAAAAGGCGATTGCACTATTGATTGACTGCACACGCAGCGCTGAGTAGTGACATCATCTCCACTCTCTGGCTAAGCTGGCATTACACAGTGACACTTATCATGGCAAACACAAATGAAAATTGTTTTCAATAAAATTCATAAATGCTTAAATATTAATTTTTTTTTTTAAATCAGAAAATGTTATTGTAATGGAATTTTCTTGCAGAAACCTTATTTTCACTTTGAGGAATGCCAGGGTTCCGTGGAACACCATTTGGGAAACACTGGTTTAATGTGAAAGGGGAAATACTACTGGGAAAATGACAAACTTTCCTCTTACCTGTTTAATCTTAGTAATTTGATCAGTGCTACAATTCAGGAGGACCTGTCTTCCCTTATCCAGTCCACCTTGAAAGAAGATTAGCTTGCCCAAGGAACACAGCCTACTGGTGACACAGATGCACTGTTCTGTGCGGAATGGGGTAATACACATTAATGAGTATGCCCTTCCACATGGTTGTCCAATTTTTCTGCTGGCCCCAAATTTAGGCCAAAGTCCAAGCTTACATGGATTCCTGCAATTGCTGGGCATGTTTTCCAAATTGCCTCAGAACAGACCCCTTAGTATTCCTGGAGACTCCAGCTAGTCTTTGATCTGCCATCAGCCTAGGCTTCGTTCTGGAAGTCGTTGCATTAGATGGTCACATAGTAGTCTTAATGATTGTGGACTGTCTCACTAAAACCGACCATTTCATCCCTTGTAACCAGCCAACTTCTGCTAAGACTACCATCCAACTCCTTGTACAAAATATGGTTCATCTCCATGGCCTCTTGGATTACACTGCTTCAGACTGAGCCTACAGTTTAGCTCTTTCTTTTGGCACAGAGCATTCAGGTTACTGGATGCCTGCATATTCATAGAATCATAGAATACTAGAACTGGAAGAGACCTTGAGAGGTCATCGAGTCCAGTCCCCTGCCCTCAGGGCAGGACTAAGCACTGTCTATATTATCCCTGGTAGATGTCTGTCCAACCTGCTCTTCAATATCTCCAGCAATGGAGATTCCACAACCCCCCTAGGCAATTTATTCCAGTGTTTAACCACCCTGACAGGAAGACTTTCCTAATGTCCAACTTCAACCTCTCTTGCTGCAATTTAATCCCATTGGTTCTTGTCCTATCCTCAGAGGCCAAGGAGAACAATTTTTGTTCCTCCTCCTTGTAACACCCTTTTTACATACTTGAAAACTGCTATTGTGTCCCCTTTCAATCTTCTCTTTTCTAAAATAAACAAGCCCGATTCTTTCAGTTGTCCCTCATAGCTCATGTTTTCTAGACCTTTAATCTTTTTTGTTGCTCTTCTCCGGACCTTCTCCAATCTTTCCACATCTTTCTTGAAATGTGGTGCCCAGAACTGGACACAATATTTCAGTTGGGGCCTAGGCATTACAGAGTAGAGCAGAAGAATGACTTCTCGTGTCTTGCTCACAACACTCCTGTTAATGCATTCCCAGAATCACGTTTGCTTTTTTTTTGCAACAGTGTCACATTGTTGTCTCATGTTTAACTTGTCCACTATGATCCTTAAATCCCCTTCAGCAGTACTCGTACCTAGACAATCACTTCTCATTCTGTGTGAAACTGATTATTCTTTCTTAAGTAAAGTACTTGGCATTTGTTCTTTTTAAACTTCAGATCATTTCTCTAGTTTGTCCAGATCATTTTGAGTTTACCCCATCCTCTAAAGCACTTGAAGCCCCTCCCAGCTTGGTACCATCTGCAAACTTAATAATTATACTCTCTATGTCATCATTTAAATCGTCGATGAATATATTGAACAGAACCAGTCCCATAACAGACCCCCTGCGGAACCTCACTTGTTGTGCCCTTCTAACATGATTATGAACCGTTAAGAACTATTCTCTGAGAACTATTATCCAGCCAGTTATGCACCCATGTAGGTTGTATTTCCCTAGTTTATTGATGAGAAGGGCTTGTGAGACTGTCAAATGCCTTATTCAAATCTAGGTATACCATGTCCACCTCTTCTCTTCTATCCACAAAGCTTGATATATTAGTTTGCCATGATTTGTTCTTTACAAATCCATGCTGGCTTTTACCTATCACCTTATTATCTTTCGCGTGTTTACAGATGAATTCCTTAATTACTTGCTCCATTATATTCCCTGGCACAGAAGTTAAACTGACTGATCTGTAGTTTCCTGCGTTCTTCTTTTCCTTTTTATAGATGGGCATTATATTTGCCCTTTTCCAGTCTTCTGGAATCTCTGCTGTCTTCCATAACTTTTCAAAGATGGATAGCTAAAGGCTCAGGTACCTCCTCTATCAGCTCCTTGAGTATTCTAGGATGCATTTCATCAGGCCTTGGTGATTTGAAGACATGTAACTTTTCTAAGTAATTTTTAACTTGGTCTTTTTTTAATTTACCTTCTAAACCTGTCTCATTTCCACTAGCATTCACTATGTTAGGCATCGCGTCACCATCAAACTTCTTGGTGAAAACCGAAACCAAGAAGTCATTAAGCACCTCTGCCACTTCCAAGTTTCCTGTTGTTGTTTCTCCCTCACCTTCTCCCTATGCCATTTCAGAACAAAGAAGCAAATAAAAAAGGTGAACTAAGTACTGGAACAGTGTTTTGTAAATTATCACCAAGATAAACTGATTCACACTTCTCCCATGAAGAGTTTTCATATAACAATGCTGACCAAGCCTATGCACATTAGAGGCCCTTCTCTGATTACAGGTTCCACCTTGGTTGCCAGCTGTCTAATCCTACAAACCCAAAGACCTTTGCTCTGCCCCACCCCTTCTCCAATGCTACACCCCATTCACTCCATCTCCCCTCCCTCCATTACTTGCACTTTCCAACCCTCACTCGTTTTTTTTAACCGAGCTGGGGCTGAGAGATTTCGCGTGCAGAAGGAGGTTTGGGGTGCAGGCTCTGTCTGGAAGGGCAATTTGAGTGTGTGGAAGGGGCCCTAGGCTGGGGCAGAGGTTTGGGTAGTGGGAGGGGCAGGCCTGCCAACAGTAATTCTGGGCCCCAGGACAACGCATCAATGGGCCCCCTATTCTCCTCCCTCAGATGGAGCCATGAGCCACTTTTTTCCCCCCCCTGCTCTGCTCAGGGAAACCCCAAGCACCACCCCTCAATCAGAGGACCTTCTGGTCGGTTCCTGCCCCATCCCCTACCTGCCTGGAGGTGCCCCTCCTACTCTGCTTTCCCTCTCTGCACCCCCCTCCCCTCTGCACTCCTATGCCCCCTGCTCTTTTCTCCCAGCTATCCTTGCCTACTCCTGCTTCCACCTCTCTGCTCTTGCTTTCCCAGCCTGGTTCCTCCTCTTCCCCTTGGCCCTTGCTCCCTGCAGTCCCAGCTCTACCCCCAGAGCTCAGCTACCTCCTTTTTTTCCTAGCCTGGATCTCCATCTCTGTTCCCAGCTTGGCTCTCCCCTGCCTGCTCACTCTGCCTCCCTCCACCTCTTCTGCACTGCGCAGCCACCCTCGCTCTGCTGAATAGAGCGGGGCTTAAAGTGGCAGTCCCCCCCGTCCCCCCGCCCATGCTCTGCAGATCCATGCTCTGGGCCTGCCCATAGCTGCTGCCACACTGTAACAGCAGCGCTATTTAAAACAACTGAGTCAGGGCTGCTGCTGCTGTGCAGCAGCCTCAGACCCCCTTAATTCCACTGGGCCCTGTGCAATTGCTGCATTTGTCCCACCTCCCCTCCCCCTTGGTGGGCTTGGGGAGGAGATGAAGAAAGAGTGCAGGCTCTAGGAAAGAGATGAGTGCAGGAGGGGAGGGGATCAGGGCTGTTGCAGAGGGTTGAATTGTGGCTTTGGCCATGTGTCACTTATCTTGAGGAGCTCCCGGAAGTTTTCAGCTCCCAGGCTTCAGGATGGTCAGGCCATAAGGCAGCTCTGCACATTGCCCTGGCCTGCAAAGGCTGCCCCTGCAGCTCCCATTAGCTGCAGTTCCAGCAAATTAGAGTTTCAGAGTAAGTGCTTGGGGTGGTTCCAGAGCATGGAGACTCCCTGAGTGCCCCCAAAGGCCGCAAGGATGTACCAGCTGCTTCCAGGATAGGCATAGAGCCAGGGAAGGCATGTAGCCTGCCTTAGGACTGCTGGAGTTTTAGCACCTACAATCGGTGGATGCAGTCCTCCAAACATTTCTCTCCAGCCCACCGTGACTCTCCAGGCCACTAAGAGTCCTGACACACAGTTGGGTGCCTTAGTTTTGAACCCCCTTTTGCAACCAAACTCCTTCCCAGATTGTGTACCCCCTCCTGGTCCTCAATCCCCTGCCTATAACTCCCTCCTGCACCCAAACTCTGTCCAAGACTCCACACTCCCTCCATTAATATAATAGAAAAGTGTGGCTTGTGACCACTTATCTAAATTCTTCTCTCTCTTTTTCCCCCCCCTCCCCCCCGGCAAAAAATTTTGCCCACCCCGACCTTAAATCTCTATTTGGCTTCAGTAGCTTCTGGCAGATTAGTCTGATTCCAGGACATTCCTGGTGAAACCAGGAGGGTTGGCAACCCAATCTCTTGTGTTCACCTGCCACTGCTATCAACTGGATCCAACAAATCCATCTTATTCAGGGGGAGCTCAGGGACCATCTAGCAGAGGTGAAGAAGGCTACAAGAGGCATGCAGACCATCTGTGACAGGAAACTGGCATTCTCAGTAGGCCACGCACTGTGGCTCAATGCCAGGCATCTCTAGACCCATCAACTCTCCTGGAAATGAGACCATCATTTCCTAGAACCCTTCCTGATATGCCTGCAGATCAACTTGGTTACCTTTGAACTACAACTTCTTCTTCGAGTGATTGTTCATGTGCATGCGAATGAGGTGTGCGCGTGCTGCATGCATGGTTCCTGGAGCATTTTTTCCCCCAGCAGTACCCGTCGGGCCGGCAGGTCTCCCCCTGGAGTGGCGCCGCGATAACGGCGCATAAGTACCCCTGCTGGCCCTTCCCCTCCTCAGTTCCTTCTTACTGCCCGTGATGGTTGTTGAAGCTTATTTTGTTCTCATAGTTAAATCCAGTACTCCCCCCCCCCCCCCCACCCCCCTTACAACAGCGAGGAGTTGCATAAGGCTACTGGGCCACATGATGGCCTGCACTCATGTTGTTCGGCACGTCAGATTGACACTGAGACCTCTACAAGCCTGGCTAGCGTGATTGTTCAACCAGACACAAGCACACTGGGACACCATTCTATCACTCCCTCAGGAGGCTGTGCGCTCTTTACAGTGGTGGACTCAGGAGGAAGAGGTGTACAGAGGAGTTCCCTTCCTGAGCGAAGGTCCTTCAGTCAGACTGATAACCGATGCCTCAGACGAGGGCTGGGGGGGCACCACATGACACAGGGACTATGGACTCCTCAGGAGAAAGACACATAAATGTCAGGGAGTTGAGGGTTGTTAGGAGGGCGTGCAAAGTCTTTCTAGCCCAACTCTCGGGCAAGACGGTGTCAGTGCTCTTAGACAACACAGCAGCCATGTTTTATATAAACAAACAGGGTGGAGCTCTCTCCTCTCCCCTGTGTCGAGAAGCCATGCTTCTTTGGGAGTTTTGTATAGCCCACAATATTCACCTCCAGGCAGTGTATCTGCCAGGTCGCAAGAATGTACTAGCGGACACACTAAGTCGCTCCTTCAGGGAACAAGAATGGTGCATAAAGGAGAGTCAAGTCTCTAGCCATGTGCTCACTTAAACATCTATCCTTTTAAGGTGACCCTTATTGTTGCGGTCACCTCGGCATGGAGAGTATCCGAGCTCAGAGCTTTGACAATAGACCTGCCTTATCCAGTCTTCTCAGCGGACAGGGTTAGGTTGCGACCACACCCGGCCTTTCTCCCAAACGTAGTCTCTACCTTTCACATGTCTCAGGACATATACTTACCTGTATTCTTTCTGAAGCCTCATCGGTCCCCCAGGGAGCAGGCCCTACATTCACTCAATGCAAGGAGGGCGTTAGCCTTCTACATAGATAGAATGAGACACTTCTGTAAATTGTCTCAGCTCTTTATTTCTTTCGCGGAAAGAATGAAGGGGTTGCCGGTATCAGCCCAAAGGCTGTTTTCCTGGATCTCCTCATGTATCAGGGAGTGTTACGTGCTGGCGCACAGGGACCCGCCCCATGTTAAGGCCCGCTCCACTCAAGCTCGGGCGTCCTCGGTGGCGTTTGTGGCACAGGTCCCAATAGTTGACATTTGTAGAGAGGCCACATGGTCCTCTGTACATACGTTTACATCGCACTGTGCCATTACATAGCAGACCAGGAACGATGCTGCTCTGGGTTCTGTGGTTCTCAGTTCAGTTCTGTTTAAAAAAAAAAAAAAAAAAGTTTAATACGTTGAATAAATTTACATATGTTTAATTTATGAGAAGTAGAGTTTGTGGTTAATTAAGGGTGTATTTCCAAACCCCGCCTCCATATGTTTCAGCTGGGGAGTCACCTCATTTGAATGCACATGAGAAATCACTCGAAGAAAAAACGGTTACTTACCTGTAAATGTTGTTCTTTGAGATGTGTTGCTCATGTTCATTCGATTCCCCTCCGACCTCCCCTTCGTCAGAGCCTCCGGCAAGAAGGAACTGAGGAAGGGGAGGGCCGGCAGAGGTACTTATGCGCCATTATCGCGGCGCCACTCCAGGGGGAGACCTGCTGGCCCGACGGGTATCGCTGGGGGAAAAAACACTCCGGGAACCGCACACCTCATTCGAATGGACATGAGCAACACATCTCGAAGAACAACAGTTACAGGTAAATAACCATTTTTTCCCCAGTCTCTCAAATTACACCGTTTTTCATATTTCCCTTTTGAAGCCCTGTACTGAGAATTCCTTCCCTGATTGAACCCTGATTGCTTCCGTTGTTGAAATCCAGGGTCACAAGGATTACCAAGTGCCTGGCATTCTTGATTCCTGATGGATGCCTGTACTAGCTGATGGACTGGGAAGGCAATGACTTTCAGAAGCATTCTTGGGAACTTGCTTCCTATGTCCAATGTCGCTCATCTGGTGGGGAATTCCGCAGGACCTGAATGAGCCTGGACCAGCAACACTCCAAATGGGGACCTGAAGAGGGGATGCTGTGAAAAGCTGTGGGGCTAGAACCAAGAAATGAGAGTGCTGGATTGCTAATTCTTCCTCATCGCCATGGGAAACTTAGGCTATGTTTCCACTGGAAGATTCTCTGAAGCTAGGCACTGCAGGAAGTACTGTCCAGAAGGGCCTCAGTAACAGCCCCTCACAACCTACTGGTTGGATTATGCCAATATATAAACCCAGACAGCTTCTCAGCTGTTATGGGAAGCTGTCTGAGCAATGATGTAGACTGTCCGCTTACTATCACCTCAGACCTTGTCTTTCTGTGGACCCTCGATTCCAGCTTCTGACTTGGGTTGTCCCTGATTCTGCTGTTTGCCTGATGTCCAACCTGATTACTTGGTAACTTAACCCGGTTTGACCCCCCAACTCTGCTGTTTGCCTGCCATCTGTAACTTGGTGCCTGACTCAGACCCTGCTAATTGTCGCCTGATTTGGTAACTGACTGGTGCACACAAGCTCCCCACAGCCTGGTTCTGACACAGTATGTAGAAATGACCAGTTAGTTGGGGGAATAAATCTTAACATTGAGATCTTGCAAGATCATGTTTAAGATACTGAAAATCTCTTAAGTACAGAAAGACCATAAATAGATAATTGAAGGATTGTATAACTTTTGTAGGAGATTGGTTGCTAGGCATGATGTAGTTTGTAGAAGACTGAGAATTAAAATGTATACTTATCAGACATAGAGTGATATTGTTTATGCAGGGAAGTCTCCCATTGGAGAGAATTGAGTTTTTCCTTGAATAAGGAATACAGAATTGAGCATGTAGACAATATATATTTAATTTAGACTTTACAAAAAATGTTGGAAATTGAGATTTGGGTATACATTCCCATGGAAAAAGTGATGGTACAAGAAGAAACTTGCATGAAATCCATTTTGCAGAATTTTCTAGGAGGCATCCCTTCAAAGGAGATTAGTTGCAGTGGGGGGCTTATGGATTGTGCAGTGGTGATGCCTCCCAACTCTGCTTGATCTGAGAGTGACATGTCTGCCCCCCAAAGAAGCAGGATGGCTACTGTCTGCATGTAAGGACAAATTCCCCTGTGCCCTATCCTGGTAGTCTCCATTCTGTGGATTCTGCAGGAGCCATGTTTTCATTGGCTGAAAGAAAGTGACACTGTATAATAATTACATGATTTTGATTAAGACATTTTAGTGTTTGTGATGCCAGATTAGATAAAACTTTTTTTTTAAACACACACTAGATTTAGTTAGCCTGGAAAAGAGAAGACTGCGATGAGTCATGATAACAGCATTCAAGTACTTAAAAGATTGTTAGAAGGAGGAGGGAGAAAAAATATTCTCCTTAACCTCTGAAGGTAGGGCAAGAAGCAGTGGACTTAAATTGCAGCAATGTAGGCTTTGGTCGGAGGTTTAGGTTAGACATTAAGAAAAATTTCTGTGAGGGGGGATAAGCACTGGAATAAATTGCCTAAGGAGGTTGTGGAATCTCCATCATTGGAGATTTTTAAGAGATGGTTAGACAAACACTTGTCAGGGCTGATCTAGATGGTGCTTGGTCCTGCCATGCGTTCAGAGGACTGGACTTGATGACCTCTTAAGGTTCCTTCCAGTTCTGTGATAGTGTGATTTTTTTTTTTTTTTTTTTTTCCCCCCTCTCCCTCCAATGGGGTCTGTTGCAGGCCACAGATAAGGTTGATCGGTGGCCTTAATTGTGCCTTTACATACCGTATCATGTCCGGGTTTCTTTCAGGTGTAAGGTTAATTCTTAATTTCCAGTGTTTATCATGTTTGGTGCTTGGACAACATGTCTGCAAAGTATTTAACCCTAAATTACTAATATGTACTCTGAAGCCTTGCGTTGATTTGATGTAGTTTTTGTCTAGGAATTTCTTTGTTTTTAATTAAAAATTTTATATATGAACACTAAACAAGAAACTCATAGAGAATGTTTGCCATATGATACTTCTAATGATTTGAAGATACAAAGTTAAATGTTAAATATTTTAATTTTATGGCTAAATTAAGCAGTACACTCTAGCGCAAAGTATATTGGTTCGGTAAACAGGGTTTGCTGTTGCTTTATTTCACCAAAATGTACACTGAAGATTAACCCTCCTTTTGAAATTCCGTTCTTTCCTTGCACACACATTGCAAATTTCCTCTCCCACTTTCTTCACATCTCTTGCGTGCACGCATGTACCCCAGTTTCTCGTTGAACTCGTACATTTTCCTTCACGTGTGTGTGTGTGCGCGCGCACGCGTGCGCACGTACACACACATACATGGAGCCCCCTTCCCTCTCTGTTCATTAGAATTTGTGCAACATACAGCTTTTGAAGAGGAGAATTTAAGATTAATGGTGACTTTTGATTGCCTCTTTCCAAAAGCCCACCATCTCCAAACTACCCTCTAATTTTGTCCACTTATGTGCAGAATAAATTTTATGTGCACTGACGTATATTAGATGTGAACCACCAGTAGAAACACATACTGCCAGTTGTGGGCACTCTGCTAATCAGCTGATCAGCATTTGAATCTCTTCTGGGTAACCGCCCAATCACTTGGCTTACAGGAAACACTGACCACCTCCCATTGTTCCAAATGAAAGAGAGGCCAACCTCTCCTCATGAAGGTGGTGGTAGCCTATGCTGTCAACTCTCAGAGAGGAACATAAAGGGTACAGGAGGCAGCAGTCCATGGCAGTGAGTTTTAGGAGCTTGGGTTGACGGGCTCTAGTTTGTGGTACTGTCCTAAAAATAGCTGTGTAGCTTAGGAATGTAAGTGAATAGTCAACTACTCAGGAAGCATAAGCTTGCCCCTGCCGCCCCCCCCCCCCCTCCTTGCTGCCTTTCTGAGAGTTGGTGGGGGGAAGAGAACAGGAGCTGGTGCTGGAAGGAGCTGGCTTAAAAACAGGTTCCTCCCAGTACTGTCTCCATGGCGCTGTCTGCCCCCCCCTGCTGCCTCTATCAGAGGTAGCTGGGGGGATAGGCTCACCATGGGCAGAGGTTAATTTGGCAGCAGCACCTAGTCACAGTGGGGAGCTGGCCCGCAGCTAGCCCTGGCAGCTGCAAACAGAGGCTGCTGGACTCAGCGCAAGGTGGGACCGAGCAGTTCCAGCTCATGCTGGTCCGGGATGCTGCACTTCTGCATTTTAAATGTAGTCAGAGCCCAGCGGCTTTGACTACATTTAAAATGCAGAGCCACAGAGTGGGTAGCTCCCAAAGCTGGTGCGAGCCAGGACTGTAGGAGTTACCCCCTCTGCAGCTCTGCAGAGCAGCCCTTATCAACTAATTGTGTAGTCAATACAAATTGTATTGACTACATGATTAGTAAGATAACTGCAATGTAACATCTTTAGTGTAGCTATTGCAGCTTGGACTGGAGTTGACGCTCTGAAGCCCACTTCTCCCCCCCTCAACCCCCCCCAAGCTTTAGTGCCTGAGCTCCAGTCCAAGCCATGCTATCTACAGATATTTTTAGTGCAGTAGAGTGAGCCCTGCTGGCCTAAGTCTGTCAGCCCAGGTGAGTCACTGCCCTGGGCTATGTAGATGTTTCCTCAGTACTAAGGATGTAAAATTTTGATTAATTGGCTAATCGAATAGTAGATGCAATTTGCATTGAATATTCGATTAGTCGATAAGGGCTCCTCTGCCTTTGAAGTATAGCAACAGCCCCCGAGCTATTGCTACACTTCAAAGGCGAAAGTGCTGTGGGGAGCACTGGGCCAAAGGGGGACTCAAGCAGTCCCCTGTTGGCCCCATGCTCCCTGTGGTGTTTCAAAGCGCCAGTGCCACAGGGAGCCCAGGGTCAGCTGGGGACTCTGAGTCCCCAGCTAACCCTGGACTTTCTGTGGCGCTGCTGCTTTTAAATGCTGCATGGAGCCCGGAGTTAGCGGGGGAGTCCCCAGCTGACCCCAAGCTCCATGTGGTGCTGCTGCTTTGAAACTTCGTGTGCAGCTCGGGGTCAGCAGGGGACCCCTAGCTGGCTCCGGGCTGCATGCGGCATTTCAAAGCGGCAGCGGCACGTGGTGCCCAGGGTCTGCCCCAGGTTCCACGTGATGCTGTCGCTCTAAAAGTATCCCTTCCTCTCCCCCTCCCCTTCCCCTTGCTGCCTCTCTCTAATAAAGGCAGCAAGAGGGGGAAGCAACAAGTTAACTAGTGTGCTGACTATCTGATAAAGCATTTCCTTATCGGGTGGTCAACTAGTTGTTCACATCCCTACTCAGTACTGCTGAATATGTTAGAACAGTGGTCTCCAACCTTTTTACACCCAAGATCACTTTTTAAATGACAAACCAAGCCAAGATCTACTGCCCCGCCCCTTCCTTGAAGCCCCGCCCCTTCCTTGAAGCCCCACCCTCTCTATTCTCCTCCTCTCCATCACTTGCGATCCCCAATCCTTATACTGCTGCTTTTTAAAAAAAAAATTCTTCTGTACGAAGAGATTTTTCCAACATTTGGCCTGTCTAGACTGGACCAAATGTCAGGAAAAAACCCCTTCTTTTGGAAGCCCCCTTATTCCTTGTGGAAAGAGGAATATAGGGGTGACCGAAAGAGCATGTTTGCTCTTCTACTAAAAAAAGCGGAAGAACAAATGCAACCGTGGATGCAGAAGAGTTTTTCTGGGATATCTCCAGAATCCTGAAAAACTCCTGCAGTCTAGCCAGACCCTCGCTGGGTTGAGACAGGATGTGTAGTCTCTGGGGTGGGAATGAGGGATTTGGGTGTGGGAAGGGGTGAGAGGTGCAAGCTCTGGGAGGAAATCTGGATGCAGGAGGAGGTGGAGAAGGAGACACTGGCTCGGGGAGGGGGCTCCAGGCCGGGCAGTGTTGGGGTACTAAGCAAGCCAGAGGCTTGTGGATGTGAGGGTGCAGGAATTTGGGTTGGGGTATGTGAGGGGCTCAGGGCAGGGGGGTCCAGTGTATGATAGGCTCAGATCTAGGGTCTGGGTAAGAGGGAATGCAGGAGTGGCTGTGGCCAGATGGGGGCTTGGCCCCAATTGGGGTTTGTTGGCCAGGCTTCATTTTTAAATAAAATACTATGTTAAACACAAAAAGTTTCTGCATTGTCTTTATTTATGAGAATGGCAGGGAACCTGCCTTGAGTCAGGGGTCACTGACCCATAAAAAAGTCATTTGGGAGCAGGGGACACAGTACTGGGGAGGGGTGCTAGTGGGTTTTGGGGCAGGGAACAGGGTGCCAGTGGGTGCAGGGGAGAGGGGGCAGGGTGCCAGAAGGACAGGTTTCTGCAGCAGGGGACAGGGTGCTGGGGGGGACAGGTTTCTGCAGAGGGGAGCAGGGGGACAGGTTTCTGTAGTGGGGAAGGCAGGGGGACAGGTTTCTGCAGAGGGGTGGGGGGGCAAGGGAGAGGAGCAGGAGGGCGGGGGACAGGTTTGGGGCGGGGGAGAGGGAACAAGGTTCGGGGGCAGGGAGTCCCCTACACCAGCCACGGAGGGAAGCCTTCGTCCTGCGCTCCCTCCGGGCTGACCGCAGGGCAGCCAGGCGGAAGCGAAGAGAAGCCGCTTCTCTTCGCTCCAGCCCGGCTGCCCTGCGCTCAGCCTGGGAAGCTTGCTCCAGCACAGCTGGAGCTAGGCGCAGCCTCCCTGGGCTGAGCACAGGGCAGCCGGGCCGGAGTGAAGAGAAGCCGTTTCTCTTCGCTCCCGCCCGGCTGTCCTGCGCTCAGCCTGGGAAGCTTGCTCCAGCACAGGTAGAGCTAGGTGCAGCCTCCCTGGGCTGAGTGCAGGGCAGCAGGGCTGGAGCAAAGAGAAGCGGCTTCTCTTTGCTCCAGCCCTGCTGCCCTGCACTCAGCCCAGGGAGGCTGCACCTAGCTCTACCTGTGCTGGAGCAAGCTTCCCAGGCTGAGCGCAGAAGCTTGCTCCAGCACAGGTAGAGCTAGGTGCAGCCTCCCTGGGCTGAGTGCAGGGCAGCAGGGCTGGAGCAAAGAGAAGCGGCTTCTCTTCGCTCCAGCCCAGCTGCCCTGCGTTCAGCCCAGGGAGGCTGCGCCTAGCTCTAGCTGTGCTGGAGCAAGCTTCCCAGGCTGAGCGCAGGGCAGCTGGGCTGGAGCAAAGAGAAGCGGCTGCCCGGTCAGCTGGCCATGGCGCTCAGCCAGGGTGTCCCACGCTCCACTTGGGCAGGCGCAAAGGAGAAGCTGCCGATCAGCTGGAGCGCGGGGCAGCCTCTTTCAGCTGAAAGCCACAGCCAGCTGGCCGGGGTGTTTCAGCCCTCCTGACCTCCCAGCTCCCATCATTCTGCGCAGCTACTCACCTGTGTTGTTGCTCGGTGAGTAGCTGCTCCTCAAATGAGGAAATCTAATGTAAATGTGCTGCGCAGGCGCCCAGTTCAGAGAGGGCTCAAGAGCGACTCTCAGAGCCCCTGAGATCGACCGGTAGATCGCGATCTATCGGTTGGTGACCACGGTTTTAGAACATGCTTTTTTCAAAATAACCACCTAATGGCATAATGGAACATGTCTGCCATTTTGAAAGAGGCATTTTTGTGTAGGATTTTATATACTAGACTATTCTTTAACATCTGCTGAAGGAGAAACTTTCAGATGTGAGTTTGTTTTGTAATGATGGTGCAGCTCTGGGGTTAGTATCCTCTTTCTCTCTTAGCACAAAGTGGGAAGAACTGAAATGCTGCCCTGGTAACAATCTGTCTGTGGACCCTTTTGGAGAACAGCAAAGGAAACTATAGAAGTATGGTTCCCAATCCTGCAGCATTGGCCTAGAGTGTCCCAGAATTGGCATCAGTCTCTTGGTGACTATTGAAATCAATCCTCGAGATTTTAATAGGATATTTTAAGAAAATAACATTCTCCTTCAAGTGGTCCCTGTGGGTGCTCCACTCTGTGTGCTGGTGTGTCCTCGTGCCGGCAACCAGAGACTTTTCTAGCAGTTTCCACCATGCCATGCACGCGCCGCAGCACCCCTTTGTGTTGTTAGAATCTGTTAGGCGTGCGTGCGGCGCGGCTCCTCAGTTCCTTCTCTACCGTCCTCGGCAAGAGACAGAGTCTCTCTTTTCTCTTTGACTTCTGTGAAGATAATAGATACATACCCAGTTAATCCCTACAGTTACCTCGTCATCCAAGTTCTTTCAATCCCATTCTCCATCCCAGTCAAAAGTTTCGGGGGGGGAGAGGGAAGGTTTTCGTTGTGGCTTGCCGCTTTTCCCTGGCGCCTCATGCCCGGTTCTCCTGGCTTTAAGAGGTGCGAGACGTGCCGTGATGCTATGCCTTTTTCTGACGGGCACTCCAAGTGCATAAAATGTCTGGGGGAGTCACATCAGACACAAAAGTGCCCCCACTGTTCTAACCTCACAGCAAGAGTGTACCGTGATCGCGCTAATAGGCTGAAGATGCTCCTCTACGAGAATTCCCTTTGACCATCGTCAGAGGACTCTGCCGCGGCTCCAAAACTGGCCTCCCAGAGTAAGGGTATGGATAAGGCTCATCCCTCTACCCACTCCGGCCTCACGGCATCGAAAACAGGCCTTTCCCCAGCCTGTTCGCTACCCTCGGCACCGACGACGCGAGAAAATTCCAAGACCTTTTCAAAAGAGTAGCCCTGGCTCAGGAGCGAGACCTTCAAGAAGTACAAGTAAAGCAATATCGACTCTTACGCACACTACAACCTCCCACTACTTCCAGAATAGCACTCCCCATGGACAAGGCTATTATGGACCCTGCTGATAACATCTGGCAAACTCCTGCGTCCATTACCCCGACAAAGAAAAGAGCTGACTGCAAATACTTTATCGCCCCTGAAGACATGGACTTTCTTTTCACTCATCCCCCTCCAAACTCATTAGTTGTGGACTCTGTTCGACACAAGGGAAGACAGCCTAACCTCAGGACCACTCCACAGGACAGAGACCACAAAAAAGTTGACATCATGGGCCACAAGGTCTACTCTTCTGCCACCTTGCTCCTTAGAGTTGCGAATTATACGGTGATGCTAGTGGACTATGACCATGCCAACTACTCCAAACTGCAAGATCTGGTTCAACACCTTCCAGAGCACAAGAGACCAACTTTACTCAATATCATGCAGGCGGGTCACACCATCTCCCGTACTGCCTTGCAATGGACGTAGCAGACACCGCAGCCCATATTATAGCATCCGCAGTTGTACTCTGAAGGATCTCGTGGCTTCAGGCATCAGGAGTCCCGAGAGACTTACAGCAGAAAGTCGAAGACTTACCCTTCGACAAGACCAACCTCTTCTCAGCCAAGACGGACGAAGTGTTACATTCTATGGAGGACTCCCGTACCACCCTCAGGACCCTGGGAATGTACACTCCCCCCTTTAAAAGAACGAGGTACTCGACTTACCAGAGACCCAGGGAGCCCTTCAGACAACAGATAAGATATGACTTCCATCAGAAACAAAGACCCCAACATCGCAGACCCCAACGCCAACAACACTCCTCCACAACCCACCCACCTGCAACCAAACAACTGATTTGAAAAATATGTTGAGAGCCAGAAAGCCACTCCACCACCACTTGCGCCCAGTCTTTCTCAATTCAACCACCCTCTCCGGGCCTTTTTCCATTGATGGACCCAAATCACATCAGACAAATGGGTCCTGGAACTGATCCAATACGGTTATGCCCCCTTTCACTTTCTTGCCTCCTGCCCCCCCTCCTACCCCTGTCCCTCTTCAGGGACCCATCTCACGAAACTCTTCTCCAACAGGAGGTTTCGCACCTTCTACAACTGGGTGCCATAGAACAAGTGCCACCAGAATTCCAAGGTCGAGGCTTCTATTCAACTTACTTTCTAACCCAGGAAAAAAGTGGAGGATGGCGACCCATATTGGATTTGAGGCGACTCAACAAGTACATTGCCTACTACTGTTTCAAAATGGTGACCTTAGCAACAATCATCCCCCGCATTGGATCAAGGGGACTGGCTTTCGGCTCTCGACCTCCAGGATGCCTATTTCCACATCATGGTCCATCCGGCTCACAGATGTTTTTTATGATTTACGGTGGGCACCCAACATTACCAGTACCAAGTGCTCCCCTTTGGCCTCTCAACTGCCTCCAGGGTGTTTTCCAAAACTCTGGCGGTCGTAATGGCCTCACTTCGGCATCAAGGGCTCATGATATTCCCATATTTGGACAACTGCCTCATAAAAGGGTTTTATCCCTTCAGGAAACCAAAGCCATGACCGACACCACTATGCACCTTCTGGTCAACTTGGGCTTCCATATAAACCACGCAAAATCTACGCTACTTCCAACCCAAAAATTGGAGTTTATAGGAGCCCTCATCTACACGGTAGCAACAAAAGCTACTCTGCCTGAACACAGGTTCAACACCATTTGCGACCTTATCATGAGTGCGCAATCCGCTCCCACTATGACGGTACGCGAATGCCTCAAAATCCTTGGACATATGGCGTATGTCGTCAAGTTGGCCAGACTCCACATGAGGGGCCTGCGGTCATGGTTGGCCACAACCTACAAGCCTTCCAGGAACCAACTCTCCAAAATAGTGTCTATTCCACCACGCATCCTCAGTTCCCTTCATTGGTGGACAATTCCTCAAAACGTGCTAGACGGCGTACCATTTCAGTGTCCTCCCCCCACACTCACAATTATGACAGATGCCACAATTATGGGTTGGGGAGCCCATTTAGGGAACATCACAGCCCAAGGCAAATGGTCCTTCATGGAACAAACCTTTCATATCAACCTCCTCGAATTACGAGCAGTCAGATATGCATGCCAACACTTCGAACCGTATATAGCCCACAAGTCCATTACCATCATGACAGACAACATCACCTGCATGTACTACATCAACCGGCAGGGGGGTGCATGGTCCCCATCTCTTTGCACGGAAGCCATCAAATTATGGAACTGGTGCCTGGCACATCAGGTCACCCCAATAGCTTCTTACCTTCCTGGGGTATTCAACATCACAGCGGATTCCCTAAGCCGCACATTCCACGATCAACACGAATGGGAGATAGACAGACATGCTCTCGCTCCGCTATTCTATCAGTGGGGCCAACCAGACACAGAACTCTTTGCCACGAAAAACAACAGGAAGTGCCACCTCTACTGCTCCAGAGCAGCCTTAGGGAAACACTCCCTTGGAGACGCCCTTTCCATCAGGTGGGACGCTCCTCTCCTCTATGCCTTCCATCCCTTTCCCCTCCTGCACAAAGTCCTCAACAAGATCAGGACAGACCAAGCTTGGGTCATACTAGTGGCACCGGTGTGGCCCAGACAGACATGGTATCCTTACCTTCACAAGATGGCGATGATGGACCCATCCCCCTTTCCACTCCATCACGACCTCCTGTAACAGAATTACGGGAGGACTCTCCATCCAGAACTCCACAAGCTTCATCTCCATGCCTGGCTCCTTCATGGCTCCAGGATGCTGAAAATAGCTGTTAAAAGCTGGTGAAAGAGATACTGATCAACAGTAGAAGACAGTCTACCAGGAGAACATACTTATATAAATGGAATAGATTTTCTCACTGGTTTAATCATTCGCACACAACACGTCCGGAGTCCGCCCCCTCCCTATTTTGTTGGACTACTTATTATCCCTGGAACAGTCAGGCCTCGCTCTTAGCACCATCATGGTCCATGCTGCTGCCATAGCAGCTTTTCATCATCCCACTGATCGGGTTTCCTTCCTCGCTAATCCGATAACAAAACGTTTCCTTAAGGGCATGCAAAACACTTTCCCACCTGTCTGCCTTTGTTCCCTTTCTGGGATCTGAACCACGTTCTAAAAAGCCTGACAAAGCCACCGTTTGAGCCTCTAGCCACCTGCTCTTGGTCTCATCTTTCCATGAAGGTGTCCTTCCTGGTTGCGATAACCTCCAGTAGGAGGGTGAGCGAACTCGCCGCCTTGATGGCTGAACCCCCATACACGGTGTTCACAAAGGACTGAGTGATACTCTGACCCCACCTGAAGTTCCTCCCCAAAGTCCCTTCTCCCTTCCACGTCAACGAACCCATACATTTACCTGCCTTTTTTCCTAAGCTGCATGCCGATCCAGTTCAGGCCTCATGGCATGCTCTCAACGTCTGTAGAGCACTGGCGTTTTATGTGGACCGAACCAGACCCTGGCGAGTCTCCCCTAGGCTGTTTTTGTCCTACACTGAGCGATCCAAAGGACAAGCAGTTTCATCTCAGAGGATTTCGAAATGGTTCACCTCCTGTATTCAAACATGTTATACATTATATGACAAAGACTTACCTGAAACCATCACAGCTTATTCCACCAGAGCGATGTCTTTCACAACTGCCTTCCTTAGCAACGTTCCTCTTCAAGACATCTGCAACACCGCCACCTGGTCATCTGACCACACATTCACGCAACATTATGCTCTCTCTTTGTCGATTGCATCTTCCATGGCGGTGGGACACGCAGTACTATCCACAGTAACTAACACACGGCTCCAAACCCACCTCCGCAAGCCCACAACTGCTCTGTAGTCACCCAGAGTGGAGCACCCACGGGAACCACTCGGAGAAGAAAGAATTACTCATCTTGTGCAGTAACGGTGGTTCTTTGAGATGTGTCCCCGTGGGTGCTCCACTACCCTTCCTCCTTTCCCTGCTTTGGAACCTTATGCTCTAACGGGTAGAGAAGGAACGGAGGAGCCGCGCTGTGTGCGCGCCTAACAGATTCCAACGACACAAGGGGGCGGTGCGGTGCGGTGGAAACTGCTAGAAAAGTCTCCGGTCACTGGCGCGAGAACGCACCAGCACCCAGAGTGGAGCATCCACGGGAACACATCTCAAAGAACCACTGTTACTGTACAAGGTGAGTAACTCTTTCTTACATCATGGGGGGGGAGGGGCGGGGAGGGAATCTCCAGGAACAGCTTCAGTAAGACTTGGCACGCAGAGAGAGAAGAGAGTCAGTCGCTACTACAGACAGTGAGGGGGCTGCAGCACAGAAGTCAACTTTGACTGTCCAGACCTAATGGGTGTTATAGGTATGTATGCAGTAAATGTGTTCCATTGACTCTCAAATTCTATTGTACCTGCTACTTTTATGACATCTAGTGTGGGAAAAGAGCATTTTAATTATACAAATATTTTCCAAAACAATTATTCCTAGTAATAGTATAGTATTTTTCTTGAAAAAGGGACCTATAAATTTGGTCTCAGTGTTTTAAAAAGTTTGGATCTTCATTTTACAGATGGAGGAAATGAGGGATAAAGTGACATACACAAGATCAAATACAGTGTGTGTGTATGTGTGTGGTTTTTTCTGTAATAGATTTCCAGTCCCCAGTTCTGAGGCAGGACTACATGACCTTTCAAGAGCTCTTCCAGCCTGAAATGTTTGATTCTGTGTTTAAAAAAAGCTGTTTACATGGATTTGTTAACTTCTCACAGCTTACATAAGACTCTCTTGCTGAGAGTAAGAGGAGGAAAGAGGGTTGTAGGATTTGAAGTATAAGTAGTGTGTGTCTGAGGGAGGAAATAGCAGTGTTGTCAGATACAGGTGGTTGATAATACTTTGCTTTTTAAATGGAATGTGATGCTATCCCTGGATAGTTATGTCTAGTTTAATAGGCGTTTGCTAGTGAGGTTTGTGAATTATAAAATGCAAGTGGGAGATGCTGGGTGCTTGCAGTTTAGGATACATTTTGGGATCACATACCTTTTGCATAACTCTGAAGTCACTAGGATTGCACACTAGTCAATGCAAAATTTGATATTAGCGTTTAAGCCTCTGACCCTGGCTGGTAGTGGCTATAGTAGCACGCACCTCTGTGCTCAGAAATAATCACACCAATTTCACTGGGATGTTGTACAGATGCAGCTGTTTACAGGATCACAGCTTAAACAATTAAATGGATTGCTTACATTTCATACAAAAAACCGCAAAATAATATTAATGTTGCAGATGGAAGCACTCAAAATTCTGGAACCTGATTCACCTCTGTTCCCTTGCTTGAATACATAACAATCTAATTTGTAATATATTACATGTACTATTCCCTCAGGATACTTGCCTGTTTTAGGGACAGCTCCTCATCTGATGTAGATCAGATCTGCATTGAGGGTCTGGTCCTTTGTATACAGGTTGGATGGTGCACAGTGAAAGAGGCAGCTGTTTGATATTTATTTGTATGCTCCTTATTCAGTGAGAAATCCTTTGCCTCGCTCACTGTACATCATGCACACTGCATGCTAAATGAGTTGCAGGTCCTCTGATATTTGTCTCATGGCATATATCCTGTACATGCAGGGACTAAATGTACTTTTGGTGAACACCTGTGTTAATCTGGTTTTATTCCAGATTTACACTGGGCTAATTTTAAATATAATTCCCATCCCCTTCCCCCCCCCCCCAAAAACCCCCAACAATACCCAAACCACAAATCCATAAGGCCTCTGTTTCATTCAGCGTATATCCCTACTTCAGATATTGTGTACTGTTTAGCTTGCACACTGGGTGTGAATAAATGCAGGGATAATAGCATGTGGTCACTTACACAAATATCTGATTCTCTAGTGCCTTGCACATTGTGTAGTCATTACACTGGTCTACAGTTTTTTAGAAGTCGTCTGCTTCAGAGATAAAATGTGCTATTTATTATGTATTTTGATGTGCTGAATTCAAATATGACAATTAAAACAACTGATTGGCTACTGTTTCCAAGATATTTAAGTTTTTACATTTTATATCTATGTATATTGTGTAGATAGTAGAGTTTTAATCATAAATTGTAAACCCAGGTCTTTTCATGTGTTTATGGTTGCTTTACATGATATTTCACCTGTCCTGTTTATGTAACACTTTAAAAATCAGCAAAAGGGTTATATAAATAACATTTATTATGAAACAAAAGGCAAAAAAGTATTATGTACATAGTTTAGTCCTATTCAGTGTCTACTCGGCGCTTCTTGGCTTGTCTCTTGTATTCATTAAATGGAGCATCTCTTGTCACTGTCCAGCAATAGTCTGCAAGCATTGATGGGCTCCATCTGCCCTGATAGCGTTTCTCCATTGTTGCAATGTCCTGGTGAAATCGCTCGCCGTGCTCGTTGCTCACTGCTCCGCAGTTCGGTTGGAAAAAATCTAGATGAGTGCAAAAAATGTATCTTTAGTGACATGTTGCAATCAAGGCTTTTGTATGCCTTGAGGAGGTTTTCCACCAACAACCTGTAGTTGTCTGCCTTGTTGTTTCTGAGAAAATTTATTGCCACTAACTGGAAGGCTTTCCATGCCGTCTTTTCCTTGCCACGCAGTGCATGGTCAAATGCATCATCTCGAAGAAGTTCACAAATCTGAGGACCAACAAAGACACCTTCCTTTATCTTAGCTTCACTTAACCTTGGAAATTTTCCACGGAGGTACTTGAAAGCTGCTTGTGTTTTGTCCATGGCCTTGACAAAGTTCTTCATCAGACCCAGCTTGATATGTAAGGGTGGTAACAAAATCTTCCTTGATTCAACAAGTGGTGGATGCTGAACACTTTTCCTCCCAGGCTCCAATGACTGTCGGAGTGGCCAATCTATCTTGATGTAGTGGGAATCTCTTGCACGACTATCCCATTCGCAGAGAAAACAGCAGTACTTTTGTGTATCCAGTCTGCAGACCAAGCAAGAGAGCAACAACCTTCAAATCGCCACAAAGCTGCCACTGATGTTGGTCATAGTTTATGCACCTCAAAAGTCGTTTCATGTTGTCATAGGTTTCCTTCATATGGACTGCATGACCAACTGGAATTGATGGCAAAACATTGCCATTATGCAGCAAAACAGCTTTAAGACTCGTCTTCGATGAATCAATGAACAGTCTCCACTCATCTGGATCGTGAACGATGTTGAGGGCTGCCATCACACCATCGATGTTGTTGCAGACTACAAGATCACCTTCCATGAAGAAGAATGGGACAATATCCTTTTGACGGTCACGGAACATGGAAACCCTAACATCACCTGCCAGGAGATTCCACTGCTGTAGTCTGGAGCCCAACAGCTCTGCCTTACTCTTGGGTAGTTCCAAATCCCTGACAAGGTCATTCAGTTCACCTTGTGTTATGTGGTGTGGTTCAGAGGAGGAGGATGGGAGAAAATGTGGGTCCTGTGACATTGATGTTTCAGGACCAGAAGTTTCATCCTCTTCCTCTTCCTCATCTGACTCAAGTGAGAATGATTCTGGTGCATCAGGAACCGGCAGTCCTTCTCCGTGGGGTACTGGGCGTATAGCTGATGGAATGTTTGGATAATGCACAGTCCACTTTTTCTTCTTTGACACACCTTTCCCAACTGGAGGCACCATGCAGAAGTAACAATTGCTGGTATGATCTGTTGGCTCTCTCCAAATCATTGGCACTGCAAAAGGCATAGATTTCCTTTTCCTGTTCAACCACTGGCGAAGATTTGTTGCGCAAGTATTGCAGCATATCTCTTGTCCTGATCTCCAATTTTGCAGCCAAAATAAAGGTGATAGGCTTTCTTAACCATAGTGGTTATACTGCGCTTTTGTGATGCAAAAGTCACTTCACCACAAACATGGCAGAAGTTATCTGCACTGTTCACACAAGTACGAGGCATCTCTGCTCACTTTGGCTAAACAGAAATGTGTCCCTTTGCAAAATCAAACACTGACAAATAAGAGAGCACGACACTGTATGATTTCTAGAGCTGATATAGGGCAATTTGTTCAGCAGAGTGATGTAAGCTTCGTTATGATTGCATCATCCATGACTTCTAGGAATAACATGATGCAATTCATATCGTGTATGACGCAATACCAGCTTCAGATTGCATAATTCATTGTTTTGCCTAAAAAGCAAGTACTGTCCAAACCCAGTCATAGATTTATTCATAGATCCAGTCAAAGATGTATTTTAGTCATTTCTGGTTTAAATTGAGATCCCTTCCCTTTATAACTCACTTATCCTCCGCCATTCCCAAGTCAAAGGTTATATATACTGACCCAATAGCATATCTTGAAAACTAGAGCCAATCAACAATTTTAAGCATCATTATTGTTCTCAATGACCCAGAATTAGTAAAGTTTGACTACATTTATTTCAGAAGCATTTTGGCTGTAGAGCAGTGTTACATCTGTACAGAGACTGCAACATGAGGGTAAAATGTTTTCATTCTGATTTGATAGCATTTCATACTTTGCATGGATGTAAATGACTGCACAAGTGGAAGGACAATGAAGAATCACCCTTAAAGACTCTGTCATAATTCACATACAAAGGGCTAGGGTTAGAGCTAAGATGGTGTGAGCAAACTTAATTATGGCTTTTTTTCATTTTGGGTGCATTCTTAATGCTCTCAACATTTTTGTATGAAATTTTCTAGGAATTTTTAAAAGAATGTTTTTAAAAGCAAAGAAATTCCATTATGTGAAGTTCTTCTGTATATAGCAGTAAAGTGCTATGTCCTGCACAAAATGTGTGCCCTTTGACCTAGATTCTGGGGTTGTCTCTGAAGCAATATGAAGGTGAAGAGCACAAAGGTGATTGTAAGTCACTTTTATGACCTTCCCTAATCCTGGTACTTTCAGAGCACAAGTTCAATCTCTACATACAATGTTGAGCAGCCCGAGGCTGCTCTATTTATTACCTTTGGTAGTCAGGGATTGCTTATTTTGCATTGACATTGATTTTATGTGACCTTTTTTTGGGTGGGGGGGGGGACAAAATAGTTCATATAATTGGTCATTCATAAGATTGATATTCATAAAATCAAGGTTTTGCTACTTTCTCAAATAACTTCAGACTCAAAAATGGATGAACTATTCCAATTGAAATATTTCAACCCGTGGTGTCCAACCAGTTCTGAAGCAGCAGCCACTATCGTGGCTATTGATATAGCAAACTAGCAACGCTCAACTGGCCAAATGGCCACATTGTTCAAGCCAAGAACCAGCCAAATAGCTACATGTGGCTAGTGTGTTGGACACACGGTTTTAATCCTTCCCCTCAGAAATGAAAACACCTACATTTGGGCAAAGACCAGCTCTGGAAAATTTCATCCCCAAATATGAACATTTTCGAAAGTTTTAAGAAGTTGGAAAAAAAAGAAGCCTTTAAAAAAAGACATAAGCAGCTTTAACTATAGATTGTTATGTATTGAAAATTATAATTGCAATAAAACTAGGCTTGTTTTACTTTCCGTTAATAAACTCCCATAAATTTATTTTTGGTGCTCTGATTGGTGTTGAAGAGACAGGAATGCTTCCTGTCAAGACTTACAGGAATGTTGAATATTTTACAGTTCTGATAAATATCTGCAGACTAGCTCTCCTTTGCACAGATGTTGCTCTGAACACAATGTATCTTCTGTTTTTAGATTATTATGGTTAATGCTTCAACAACAACAACTCAATATGAACAACTACTTTGATTTGGGGCCAAATACACAGTCCTAATTTGAGATAATGGACCATATGTAGCCCAAATTAAGGCAATGCCCAATTCCATAAGAGCTGATTATTTTTCAGTTGGATTTTTACATAAGGATTGAGGACTCAGGCCCAGAACCACAAAAGGAGCTTGCACATTGCAACGTCTAACTTTTTTAGGCACCTAAAAAATCACCGAAACAAAGCTGCAATCTATCAAGCCTGAGCTAAGCACAGACACTCCCTGAACAATGAATGGTGGGGGGGAGGGGAAGAGAGGCACTTAAGAATGTGATCCACAAAATTCAGCTTGCTTGTCAGGGAACCTCCTAAACTAGTCAATAGGGAGATGCTGGCAAGAGGAGTTTGTCCTAAACCCTGCCCTTCTCCCAGAAATAGGCACGTGAGTCTAGGCTGCGGGAGGGACCCTTATGATCTTTTAGTACTGACTTCCTGTATAACACAAGCTCTAGAGCTTTCCCAAAATAATTCTTAGAACAGATCTTTTGAAAAAACATCCAATCTTGATTTTAAAATGGTGAGTTATGGTGAATCCCTTGGTAAAGTTGTTCCAGTGGTTAATTATGGTCACCATTTAAAATTTATGCTTTATTTCCCCTCTGAGTTTATGTATCTTCAACTTCCAGCCATTGCATTGTGCTGTATCTTCCTCTGCTAGCATTGGAGAGATTATTATTAAATATTTATTTTCCTTCTAGGTATGTATAGACTGTGACTAAATTGCCCATTAACCTTCTCTATTTTAAGCTAAATAGGTTGAAGTCTTTGACTTTATCACTATCAGGCATGTTTTTAATTGTTCTTATGGCTCCTCTCTGAAATTGTGGACACCAGAAATGGACACTGTATTCAGTGGTCACACCGGTGCCAAATATAGAGGTAAAATAACCCCTTAACTCATAATCAAGATTTCCCTTTTTATGCATCCAAGGATCGCATTAGCCCTTTCAGCCACAGTATCATACCAGGAGTTAATGTTCAACTGATGGTCCACCATGACCACCAAATCTTTTTCAGAGTCACTTCTTTTCAGGATGGTGCTTCCCCCCTCTTGAGTAAGTTTGGCCTACATCTTTGTTCCAAGATTTATACATTTACTTTGAACTATATACATGTTATTTCTGTGTGCCCAGTTTATCAAGCAATCCAGATCATTATGTATTCATGATCTTCCTTTTCATAAGTTACCACTCTCAATTTTTGTGTCCTCTGCAAACTTTTATCGGTAATTATATTTTCTTCCAAGTCATTGATTAAAATTAGCATAAGGAAAAAGCTAAGCTCTGCAAGATCCAATTAGAGAGACACCCATTTGAGGATTCCCCATTTACAATTACATTTGGAGATCTATCAGTTAGCCATCTTTTAATCTATTTAACGAATCACATGTCACTTTTATCTTTCTAGTTTTTAATCAAAATATCCTTTAGTATGAAATCAAATGCATTACAGAAGTCTAAGTATATTGCATCAACACTATTACCTTTCTCAACCAAACTTCTCTTGTCAAAAATATATCGAGTTAGTTTGACAGGATTTGTTTTCCATAAACCCGTGTTGATAGGCATTAATTATATTATCATTGATAGGCATTAATTATAGGCATTGATAATTATATTATCATTGATAGGCATTAATTATATTATCATTCTTTATAAATAATATTTTTATCAGCCACTCTGTTGTCTTGCTCAGGATTGATGTCCAACTGGTAGGCCTGTAATTATCCAGATTATCCTGTTTGTCCTCCCCCTAGCTCCACATATAACTTGGGGAGAGGTTGAGGACAAGAAATAGTACTGGGAGATGTAGGAGAGAGAGAGAATGAATGATTATATATATATAATGAATATATATATAATGGGAGATGTAGGAGAGAGAGAGAATGAATGATATATCTAGGCATCCACCTGGAAGGTGGGAAGTCAAGGGTCCAGTCCCCCTACTTGAATGATTCTTTAAACGTAGTGGAAATGCTGAGGAGAGACAGAGGGAGATTGATATCACATATCTTGTAGTCCAGCAATTAGAACACTCTCCTGGCAGAGGAGCAGATTGAACCATGGTCTCCTGCATCTCAGGTGAGTGACTAATTCCTGTGCTAAAAGTTATAAGCGGTGTACTACTGCTAGCCAGATTTTATTGGGGCCTAATTTAGGAGACCTGCTAGAGTCCACCTACCAGATTTGGCCTATTGGTGATAAGCGCTCATTCAGTTTGTGAAATACCTTGGGAGATAAGCCTCTGGATGCCTAGAATGACGCAGTAGCATGTGCCCCCAGAATCAGAAAGCTAAGTATCTAGGAAACAGGGAAAATATTGGTACCTACAGAGTTAGGCAGTAGCCTTATTGTTTTGGTTTTTTTTATTATTATTATAGTGTTGCTTAAGACTGGGATTTAGGTGTGAAAGTCTGAGACTTCAATGTCTAAGTATCTTTGTGGATCTGGGCCCCACTGCTCTTCTTCTGTTTCACTGCCACTAACAGGGTAATGCTTGTCCAGCAAAGATTGTCTTTCAGAGGTTATCCTGCTCGCATTGAAACCCAGATACGTGGTGCATGTGGCAACTTTGGTGTAGTTGTTCAGAGGCAGGCTAAACTGGCACAGGGAAAGCCCAAGGAATAATGCAGAGATTCACGTTTAGTTAGGCATGTGAAGGGGTAACTGGTTAACCAGTTACCTGGTAAGCATTGCATTACCAGCCTGACTGGATTAGCCCCCTGTTCATGGCATGATGTGACAGGCCAGTTAACATTTTAAACAGGATTTTACATCCCTAGGTTCAAAGGGATTTCTTTCAGTATTTTGGGTTCCTGAAATTTGAAGGTCTGTATTGTTCTCATTCTATGTGTGACAAACCCTACATATGTAAAAAAACAGCGCATAGGTAATTATTGTCTGAAAGCCCAAAGTTCTTATTCCTCAGTGCCTTACACAGTAGGGATGCTAAAATATGTTTAAATAAGAAATTTCAGCAGTTACTTATTTACACAAAGATGGCAGGTGGCTCCTGCCTGCCACCCTCCACACACTGCTGCCTCTGATACAGAGGCTGCAGCATGGGGGATGGGGATCCTGTGTGTAACCATTCACGTTAAACGATGAGCCCAAGTTTATCGGTTAACCGTGTAAACAGTTACACTTTCAAATCCCTATTACACAGTGTGGTCATTTTGTGTTTCTGCAACCTGGGGTAAGAACATAATGATTCTGAATTGGTAGTGTTTCAGTTTGCAAAGGCAAAAATAACGATACTGGGAAAAGACAGTGGAGAATCAGATTACTGGAGTTTCTTAGTCTTATATGGATTTTTCACATGAGGAGCGGCTTCTCAAGTAAGGATTGTAGGATTTTTCCTTTCCTCTTGTGACTTTGTTTCTGGTTTTAGTTTTTTGATTTTTTTAAAATAAATTAGTTCACTGAAAAATGTAGTTTTATATCACCACAACTTTCATGGGCTAAAATAATATGAGGGGTGAATTCAGAGTGTGTGTGATGCCTTGTGTTACAGTGTTAGTGATAAAAAGTTGTTGATGAGCCATATATACTGTAAAGACATTTTGGACACAGTTAAATGACAAGTACACATTAGAAAAAAGATCAACTTGATATGACTTTTGTAATATTACTTTTTTTGTTATTGAAGTATAGTTATTACCAAATTGTAGTTCGAACATGTATTTATATATTATGGAAAGGAAGTAGCACATGTTGAGGTTCCTGTTTCCAAGGGAAAAAAGGCTTTGCATGTACATAATGCCAAAAAAAGCATGATATAGGCTCATTTGTTAAATTCAAATGCTAATAACATAATTGGCAGTGTGTGATATTTATTAAATCAAAGTGATAAAAATTTCAGTCTCCGTTTAAAGTGTAGTTTGTCTTTCATTCAAGGACAGAAGTTTCTTAATATTCTGCAGTGTTACATTAAATAACCTTTTATACAGCAGTTAATATTTTTAATTGAGTAAGAATTCAGAAGAAGAAAAAAAAATCTTAAAATGTGGGTTACATATTGAAAAGTGACTATGTAAATATCATGATACCTTAACCAAAACAGATCTCATCCCCGGGTATACCGGAATCAGATCTTTTGACTTCAGTGACTCCATATCTACACTATGAGATGAGGTTGAATTTAGTTAGGCTGTTTTTTTGCCAACTGATTTTGCAAAGTTGAAGGCCCATGTCCTCACCGGACACACAAATTCAATGTAGTTCAAACTAGCGCATCCCTAGTAGGGAGACTGCTGTCAGTTTTAAGAGTGATGCACTGTGAATAGCTACCCACAGTGCCTGCGCTGCTTTGCATTCTGGGTTATGCTCCCAATGCATGCTGGGACCAGAACTGTGCACTGGGTGGTTATGGGTTCATGTCATCAGCATCCCATAATGCACTCGTCTACTTCCTCCCCCCCTTGCTTGAGATCAACAGGAAACAGTCTTTTCATGCCACTTTTGGCCCTGGTTACACACACAGATACAAAAGCAGTGCAAGCATGGGTCCCATGTATGCCGCAAGGTGCTCCATCACAGCTGTTCTGTTATTGCCTCAGCTGCAGTTCCCTGCACCCTTTCCTCTCCAGCTTTTCCACTCACATTTCCTCAAGGAGCGTATTCTTCCATTCTGTTTGCTCCTTAAACATGTCTCCTCTTGCCTGTTTTCGCCTGCGGATTTGTGCGAGCCAGACAGTTGCTAGAGCCAAGGGAGTTCATCAAGTTCCCTGCTGTTCCCGCTGTAATGAAAAGTTACAAGGGCACCTTGTGGAACCTAAAATCTAATCTGTTAACATACAGCGAAAGTCTCTATAAAGACAATAGAGATGTGTTCTGTGCAAGACCAAAGTTATGTTTTAAAGTGGCCACTGTTCAGCAGATACACAGCAGAGTTCTCAAAAGAACACCTGGACTCACACGGCTTGGAGGCAGGCATGGTAAGGGGCCTGAAAGGGCCCAATCCTGTGGGCAGGAGAGAGGATGGGGATTGGCGGGGCAGCACAGTGGTTCACATGACTTCCTTCCTGAATGCTACACCCCACTTCCTGGGAGAGTGCTGCTTTCCCATTCCACAGATGCCTGCATGCGGGAGGATAGGAGGTAAATGGAGGGAGAGGGTGCCAGAGGCTTAAGCCGTGCTAACAGCAGCTAGCAAATAGCTCTCCCTCCTCCTTCATCCAGGTTGCAATATGAGATACTGGTCTTCTCTGAATCACACAGAGTGATGGGGAGCTGATGCTGACTGAATGTGGCCAGAAACCTGGGCCTTGTGCTGCAGTGTTTTGTGCTGCAAAGAGTTCCTGTCTGAGAGCTTCATGGAGATGTGCCGGGAGGATTACTGCTTCAGCTCCAGACATCTTAACAAGCTATTCTGGGCCCACCTCCATGCTGGTTAGACACAGAGTATGCCACACATCACACCCAATTGCCTTAACCCATTTGTAGCAAGAAAAAAATTGTGAACTCACCAGAAGTCCCCTCTCTAGGATCTGTGCTCAGCTGGGAGATTGGCTCCAAAGTGATGAAAAGTTCTTGGCTCTCTCTGATCGCAGGGGCTGCTCTCCTTATCCTCCTCCCCCTCCATCACCACGCTGCTGCCCTGAGTGTTTTGGGCTGACTCCACAGTCTGGCTTGGGATGCTGGTTGGGTCTCACCATAAGATGGATTGCAGCTGGTCATAGAAGTAGCATGTTTGTGGTGATGCACCAGACTTTCCATTTGCCTCCTTTGTTTTGTGATAGGACTGCTTCAGCTCTTTTATTGTAACTCTGCACTGCTGGGCGACCCTGGAATATCCTTTCTCCACCAGGCATTTTGCTATCTTAGTGTTGTTATAATTTCCTTTGCTGTTTCGGAGCTCCGAGAGAATAGATTCCTCACCCCACACCTCAATGAGGTTCGAGATCTCCTGCACACTCCCTGTTGGCACTTTTTTTATGCCCTTCGGTACTGGAGCTTATGGAGCATGAACTCATTTAAGTCATGGCCAGAAGTGCTGCTCAGATGTTCTGCCTGCTCTGAGATATACTTGCAAGGCTGACCACATGGGAAATGAAATTTAAACATTCCTAGGGCTTTTCCTGTTCAGACGGAGAGCAGTAGAGGTGCAAGTTCTGACCAGAGTGGTCACAGCGGGGCTCTGTGGGATGCTTGCCAGAGGCCAACAACCTCAACTTTCTCAATTCTAAGTCTACACTATCATAAATTCAGCGATACAAGGTAGGGACGTGAAGGATTAGTCGACTATCTGATGAGCATATATCAGATAGAGGCAGTAAGGGGGCGGGGAGAAGAGAGGTTACTTCAAAGTGGCAACGCCACTTGGAGCCAGACAATGGGCTCTGTGCGGCGCTGCCGCTTTGAAAAGCCACATGCATTGACTATTCGATTAGTCAGTTACCCGATACTTAACATCCTTAATGCAAGGTCAAAATTTGTATTTACTCTTCCTAAAAGCAGGAGTACCCAAAATCAGCTTCAGCAGCCTTAAATTTGACAGCATGGTCTTGGTGGTGTGGACTCACTGTTAAGAAAATTAACCGTACGTGGCTAAATTTGATCTAAATTCCTGTTGTAGACCAGGCCTCAAATAATTTTTCACCGACTTACACTCCTGGTAGCCCTGCACAGTCAGAGTCAATAGAACTAAGAGTTAGCTGGGTTCTCTCTCTTTAGTCGGTGGTGCTAAATCTGGGGGTCCGCAGACTAAGATTTCCAAAGAGGTTTGTATTTCCATTAAAAAATGTTTAGAGGTCTGTGAATGTAAAAAGTTTGAGAACTACTGCTTTAGTGCATCTTGACAGAATTGTTTCCTCACAGTTACACCTGTTCAGTTCCTTTGAAGACAATGGAATTGCACAGGTGTCACTAACAGTCTAATTTTGTCTTACAGAATTTGTATTACTAGTGATGATGCATGAGCAGAAAAGAACCTAGCTTGACCCTCAGATTGCAGGGCTGACAATGATGGAAAATATCTTTTCGCCTATAAAATGAGCATATTTGATATGAAAATCGGGGAGGCATTAAGTATAGAGCCTCACAATTTCAGTTTTCAGTCACTTTGAAAAGTAGAAATGGATTTTATTGTAATAAGATAACAGTAAAGTTAAATGTTTTTGAAAATATAGAAAACATGGGCAATATGATCTGTATGGGGAGGCGACCCCCTGCAAACCAATATCTTTCTATCAATATAAAAAATCAAGGTTAGCTGACTTTGTGGCACTGTACTTTACCTTTGCCTAGATCCTGAAAAGGTCTCTGGTCCTGTGATCTGTGAAGTGGGAGAGTCTCAGAGCTTGGGCTGCAGCTTGAAGCCAGAAATTTAAATTGCCACAAAACAGTCTCACAAGCCTGAGTTAGCTAGTATAGGCCAGCCCAGGGTACTTGCTTGCAGTTAGGGATGTGAATGACTAGTTAACTATCTGATAAGCAAATGCTTATTGGATAGTCGATGCACTAGTTGACTAGTCGTCCCCCCCCCCCCCCCCACTGCCTCTCTTAGAGGCAGCAAGGTGGGGGGTCCCCCCTCTTCCCCCTTGAGTGGTTTGAAATGCCATGGGGAGCCTGACACCGAGCTCTCCACGGGTGTTTGAAAGTGGCAGTGCCACGTGGAGCCCAGAGTCAGCTGGGGACTCAGAGTCCCCAGCTGACCTCGTGCTTCCCACAGCACTTTCACCTTTGAAGTGCTTCAAACACTTCTTTGGGTGCCTCTGCCTTTTCGACTAATCGAATAGTCGATGCAAATTCCATCGACTATTCGATTTGTCAATTAATCTAAATTTAACATCCCTACTTGCAGTGTAGACACACCTTGAGTAGGCAGGCAGGTGGAAACCGTGGCTGTCCCTCCTCCAATTACACACACAATCTGCTTAGAAGTTAGTACAGACTGGGGCAATATTAATTCCTGAATGGAGTTTCCTTTCCAATGTGGAAACTCCAATTAAGGAATTACAAGGGCAGTAGCAATCTGGAGACAGCTCTAGTCAACAATGCCAACAGGGAACTAGGGGGAAGCATCAGACGGCCAGAATACAGCAATATAGGGACATAAGGTCTGTACAGATTGGCTTGATCCTCTAGCACGGGTGGGCAAAAGGTCCTCTTTGGGCTGGATCCAGCCTGCCAAGTGGGTTGATCTGGCCTATGGAGGCCCTGCTACTCCCCGCCCCACCTCCAGGCCACTCAGGGCCTGGAGGTAGAGGGAGTGCGTGAAGTTTCCTCCGCCCTGCCTCCGCCCTGCAAGGAGCGTGCAGTGCTTAGAAGCGCCATGTGTTCCTGTCAGGGTGGGAGGAGACTTTGCGTGCTCCCCCCCACCCCCCCAAGCCTTGATTGGCCTGGGGGCAAAAGGGAGAGCGTGGGAAGTCTCCTCCCACCAGAGGCCATGGTAGCCTAGGAGGAACCTCTGGAGGAGGGGGCAAAGACTTCACATGCTCCCCCACCCCCAGACCAAACATGGTCTGTGAGTGGGGAAGCAGGGAAGTATCCTGGCCCCGCTCCGTCTGTCTGAGGCTCCACCCCTTTTGGGGTGGCCTGGAGTCACTTCAAAAATTTCTGAAGTGGCCCCTGGCAAAAGAAATTATTGACCATGCCTACTCTAGCTGATTCCTACATCTCTGGAGATCTGCTGGTTCTGGGTCCTTGCCCCCAAAGGAAGAACATAGAGGAAAACTCTATGAGGATACCTTGTGAAAGCTCCTGACACTAGCATGCAGTTTTCTTCCTAGAGGCACAATTTGACACATGCTAATGTCCATTTCCAAAGTCCTGTATGTTTTTTGAGACATTCTAGATTTGTTCTTGTGTTTTTTTTAGTCAGCTGTATAAACTCATTGATTTAAACTGGATTTTTATTTGTATTATTTTTATAATTTTTAAATTAAGAAATACTTTACTAAAATGGGAACCCACAGTTAGAATACAGAATTAATAAGTACCACATACAGTTTTGCATGATAACCCTCTCCTCCCCAAAATAATCAAGGCTTTATCTTAATGGTACATATATTAAAGCTAAGTTACAGATTAGTTCTTATTGAGGTACATGGATGGTTCAAAATACCCTCTAAATGAAGTCATTCTGATCAGTGTATTTGCATTAAGGACCAAATAACTATTAATCTTAACAGATTTGAAAGTAGTAATCCTAATTTGCTAGCTTTGTCAGGTAGAAAAACTATGGAGTTTAGAGCACATCTATTGTAAATTCATGTAGTACAACTAAAGCTGAACCACTTCTGGGAATTGTGCCCACAGATGATAAATGCAATGACAATCATCTTGACTCAGCAGAATGCATTTAGGATGTTACAGTTTGGAGATTGTGTTAAGTAACATAGAAATTATAAGGGCATGTGATTGCAGCTTTTACTTTTAAACAAAAAAAAATTAATATATAAGCATAACTTTTCTTTGGCACCAGACCAAGTTAAAATAGTGACTAGAAATATATGTAATGATGTCCACTGTTTCATTTTTGATATGAAGCATTTGATTGAGAGTTTAAAAACAGAATCTGAATCACTTTTACAGGATATATCCATGCATCTAACGAAATGTAGGATTTTTTAGCTACGAAAGCTTATGGACAAATCTTTAGTCTTTAAATTGCCACAGGACTCCACATTGTTTTTGCAGATACAGACTAACACAGCTACTCCTCTGAGACTTGTACATAAGTAATATGTGTTTATATTATTTATATATTTAATAATATTAAAAAGGCTTATCCATGGTTTCAGAGGTCTTTGGTACATATTAAAAATACAATTAAACAATACCCACAAATCCATTACCAGAACTTAACCTTTACATTAGAATAACCAGACAACCCATCCACAAGTCTCTGAAAATAAATGGGTTTTGCAGTGTGCTCTAATGTTCATTTTCACAAATGTATGGGTTTTAAGACTAGAAGGTGACGATTTTGATCTAGTCTGGCCTGCAGAAATCAGACATCATGCAAGAAAATTCTTATATCAAGCTTAAAACATATGTTTAAGCTATAGCTATTGGAAATAGGGATGTTAAAAATTTTAAATGGTAACCATTAAATATCCTATTGGTTATACGATTAACTGTTGGTCTAGCCTGGGGATGTACTACAGCCCTCTGCGGGCTCTGCATTTGAATTTGGAGTCAACATGCAGGCTCAATCCCAGTATATGCCATGTCCTGGCAGCTGGCCCCACTCTTGGGCTGCCCCTGCTGCAGCTCTGCATTTAAATGTGGAGTTAGCAGGCAGGCTCAGTCCTATCATGAACTCGGTCCAAGTTCAAATGTAGAGCTGCAGCAGCCTGGGAGTGTGGCCAGCTGCTGGGACTCAGCACACATCGGGACTGAGCCTGTCCACTGGCTCCAAGTTGAAATGCAGAGCCACAGTGGGGGGGATGGCTGACTCCCTAAGTGAGCAGTGTTTAACAGGTAACATTAACTGATAAGCTGATGCTTATTTGTTAAACTGGTTAAACTCTTAACATCCCTAGTTAGCATGGTATCTAATTTTGATTTAAAGACTTAAGTGAAGGAGACTCCACCACATCCCTTGGTAAGCTTGCGAGTCTTGTGCCCCAAAAAGTTCTGTGTCTGCTCCCTGGTAGCCAGGATCGTGCTCATGACTGCTCAGTATCAAGAATGCCAAGTGTGTAGGTTACATAATGAGATAGGGGACTGCTTCTTTCCTTATCAGCTGGCTTTCCCTTGGCTTTTTGATTGCTTTCTACCTTTCTTACACCCAGACGCATGAAGCCGTCATCAAACAGTTCCCAGCCCATGTGTTCCTCTGGTTTAGTTTCTGCTCAAGTCTTGCCAGAATGGTCTTTGGGCCAACACTTCTTTTTTTCCAGCTGTCTCTACACGTAGGGGTATTAAATGGAAGAAGCAATTTAAGACAAAATGAAAGGTGTTTAATGCACTCATCAGCTTTAACCAGTTCTGTGGTTGAATTAAAGATCAAAGAAATCCTTGATGGCAGCCATCAACACTGGAAAAAAATAATGAAAAAATTCAACGTTTTGAAGTTGTTTTCATTTTGTACTGTTCCAAATGGAACAGCTTTTTATTTTTTCAAAACTTTTTAAAAACTATTAAATTGTGAGGTTTTGTATTTTCCCCTGTTAACTGCAATAAAATCAGCGAATCCTAGCTTAACCTATAAGCTAGGGATACAATAGTGTAGTCAATTAACCAATAAGCAAAAGCTTATAGGTTAATGCTATAGACTATACGCATTACCAGGACCTACCCCCGCAACATTTAAAGTGTAGTAGGAGCCAGGTGGGCAGGAAGCCCAGCTCAGTTCCAGCTCGCGCCAGGTCTCGGCGCTCAGACCCACCCCTAGACAGGGGCTGCTGCCACTCGGTGCTGCTGCCTCTTCATTGGAGGCAGCAGCACAGGGTGACAGGCAGCTGGTCTTTGAGGGGAGCTGGTTTTTAAACAGAGGCAGCAGCGTGGAGTGGGAGGGGGCTCCTCAGGAGTGAGGCTGGAGCACACTGACTGCTGGCCCTGCCCCTGGGGACTATAGAATAGTCAACTAACTGATAAGAATTAATGAGGTTACTCAACTATTCAATTAACCGATATTTAACATCCCAACTATAAGCCTTTGCTTATCGTTTAATCAACTACACTGTTACATCCCTAGTTCTAAAAGCTATAGAGTACAAAAGAAAATGTAAATCTGTGCCACTGTAAATTTTTGAAAACCACCTCAAATTTTAGAGAAGTTAGAATGGCAGATATACTCCCGCCCCTTCTTTGCATTATGTAACCTTAACTTTTCCAAAGTTGAGGACGTTTTCAAAACTTCCAAAGTGACAAAAGGAACAAAAAAGCCTAGTCATGTTCATTCTAGTCCATTTTGTGGTGGATATGAATAAAAGAAAAATGGAGAAGAAAGGGGTAAAACCAAAAACTTTTAAATTTCAAAATAGAAGAATTACCTGGCATTGCTCAGGTCTGTAACTCAATACATTTTTGTTCTTCATTTAAATCATTGCTCTGGGTTGCAGCTCACCCTCTCCACTTCTAATTACATACCATAATAAATTAATTCTGCTTTCAAAGTTTACCCCCAAAATGTTGGATCTAGAAAATATTAACAGAACTCCAGGTTTTTATAAACTTTACATTATTAGACAGATTACACAGGAGCAATTTGTGAACGCATACAGTGTTACTTCATGGAAACCCTTAAAATCAATCTTAGTCTGCATTTTCTGGAGTTGTTTATGGAAGATCAAAAATACACTGAAAGGAAATAGCTTTACAAACTAATATTTTGCTATAGGACAAGAGTTATTAGAAGGTATCATCACTGTGTAAATAATTATATCGTTGCATGCATACTAAAATCTATTGGGATTTTGTTGCTACAGCTACAAAAGAATCTGATTACATCTCCTGTGTAGCTTAATTGAACTGAAATGACCGTGTTGTGTTCGATACAGTTTTGGTAATGTTTTCAGTTTTATGAGTGAAACATTGGCAAACCCAGTTAATCTTTTTTCTGTGTAAGTCTAGATAATTTACTTGCATACAGGTGTGGCAGAGTTTATTTCAACTGCCTTGCATTTGAAAAAGGAATTAAAAATGCTGAAGAAGGACTTTGTTCGGTTTACAAGAAAACATCTTATATATTTGGTGTATACTGGATGTGGTCTGAGGAGCACAGGTACTGTTCACTTCTTTTGTCTCCAGGGATCAATATGCCAAAAAAGGAGACAGAAGATGGTGGGATTATGTGAGGAGAAGCCCCATCTCCTCACTGCCTTCTCTAATTCCTCTCTTTGTCCCCCCCCCCCCCTTTTTTTTTTCATGGCAAGAATAAGTTGTTCCTACAATCAACAGAGCTGCTATTTTGGGATTCCTTTGTGATCCCACTACCTGCTATTTTGATAGTTTAATCATGTAAATGATTTCTAGTTTTGTTGGTATTTTCTTTTTCGAATATCCATAATTTAGGGGTACTCTGTGCCTATTAGGCAAAGCCCAAAGTATAGGATAGTGTGCAGTACCAGCAGACATTCTTCTGTCTGTGAGTTGCAATGTTCTTGTACTACTTTGCCTTCTTATCTCTGCTTCAAGTGTATTCAGGAAAATCAGACAGGATTGTGGATTTCATATGAATGGTTTTCACATGGCCTCATTAATTTGGTTGGCTAGATCTCTGACTTCGAGTGAAACCTCCAGTTCAACTTCCAGTTCTTTCGTTGATCATTAGATTGAGATAAGTTTCTCCTTCAAGATCTTACGGCTTGGAAGCATGATGCAATCAGACTTCTAGGGGCCAAATGAAAAGCCCTGGTAAGAACATAACAGCTGTACTGGATCAGACCAAAGGTCCATCTAGCCCAGCGTGGCCAATGGCAGATGCTCTAGAGGGAGTGAAAAGAAACAGGTAGTCGTCAAGTGATCGCTCTTCTCTTATCCATTTCCAGCCCCTGATAAACAGAGGCTAGGGACACTGTGCACTGCATGAAGAAACTTCCTTTTGTTTCCTTTAAACCTGCTACTTATTAATTTCATTTGGTGACCCCTAGTTCTTGGGTTATGGAAACAAGTAAATAAATAACTTTTTCTTACTCACTTTCTCCATACCCGTCATGATTTTATTGACCATCATCACATCCCCTCCCTCCCCCTCCCTTAGTCTCCTCTTTTCTAAGATGAAAAGTCTCAGTCTTTTTAATTTCTCCATTTGGCACACATTCCAAACCCCTAATCATTTTTGTTGCCCTTTTCAGAACCTTTTCCAATGCCAGTATATCTCTTTTGAGATGAGATCAAATCGGTACACAGTATTCAAGATGTGAGCATACCATGGATTTATATAGAGGCAATAAGATATTCTGTCCTATTCTCTCTCTCTTTAAAATGATTACTAACATTCTGTATGCTTTTTGACTGTTGCTGCACATTGAATGGATGTTTTCAGAGAATTGTCCACAATGACTCCAGTTTCTCTTTTGATTGGTTATAGCTAAATTAGTCCCTATCATCATATATGTGTAGTTGGTATTATTTTTTCCAGTGTGCATTACTTTGCAAGGTGTCCCCACTATAAGTTGTCCTGGTATACATCTGTTCCACACTAATGTCATTGATGCTTGTAGGAACTGATGCGTTATAAATCCTCCCATTCACTGCTCTTAAGTTGCACAAAAGAAAAAAACAAAAATACCCAATTTGCACAAATGGAAGTCAACTGCAGGAAAAAATTCCCTGCTTTAAGTTGTTTTGCTATAAGTCCAAGTTTTTCTGGAAAGTTATTTGGACTTATAGCGAGGATGGCCTGTATCAATATTAAAATTAATTTGCCATTTTGTTGCCCAATTGCCTAGTTTTCTGAGATCCTTTTGAAGTTCTTCACAGCCTGCTTTGTTCTTAACTATCTTGAGCGGTTTAGTATCATCTGCAAATTTTGCTCCCTCACTGTTTACCCTTTTCTCCAGATCACTTAAAAATAGTTTGAATAGGATTGGTCCCAATACAGACCCTTGTGGTGCACCTAGTTACCTCTCTCCATTTTGAAAACTGACCATTTATTCCTACCCTTTGTTTCCTTTTAACCAGTTATCAATCCTTGAGAGGACCTTCCCTCTTATCCCATGATAACTTACTTTACTTAAGAGCCTTTGGTGAGGGATCTTGTCAAAGGCTCTCTGGAAATCTAAGTACACTATATCCACTGGATCCCCTTATCCACATGCTTGTTGACCCCCCTCAAAGAACTCTAGCAGATTAGTAAGGCATGATTTCCCTTTATAGAATCCATGTTGACTTTTCCCCCACAAATTATGTTCATCTAGGTGTCTGACAGTTTTATTCTTTACTATAGTTTCAACTAATTTGCCTAGTACTGATGTTAGACTTACCGGTCTGCAATTGCCAGGATCACCTCTAGAAACCTTTTAAAATATTGGCGTCATGTTAGCTATATTCCAGTCAATTAGGCATGGAAGCTGATTTACAAACCAGAGTTAATAGTGCCACAATTTCCTATTCGAGTTCTTTCAGAACTCTTGGGTGAATGCCATCTGGTCCCAGTGACTTGTTACTGTTAAGTTTATCAGTTTGTTCCAAAACCACCTCTAATGACACCTCAGGGGTACAGCCCCTTTCCTTTGGATCTTGCCCAGCTTTTGGTAAATTCCTGAAATAGAGGAAGAGGATCAATTGTACACCACTCCTCACATAGTGTCCAGCTTAGGGAAAATGTTAGAGTGTGGCCAGGGAGAAGATGGACTGAAATGCTGCAGCATTCCCTGGTTGATTGGCTTGTTAGTCAGATGCAATATCCAGTAGTCCTGAGGCTGCTCTAAATTGTGCCGTGCCTTGAACTATAATGCTATCTTTGTCCCCTGGTCTTTAGCTGTGTTGAGAGGAACTTGGGGTGCATCTGATAACTGAGGCTTTTTTGTTACCGGGAGTCTGTTTTTGCTGAAGTTTCAGAACCCTTTAACAATAAATGTGTTACAAAGTGGAAGAGGTTTGCATTATGGGTCTTTCTTTAGTGTAGTACTCCACTGATTTTTATGTGCCCACAATTTTTTACTACTAGCACCTATATAATCCAGATTTTCTTTGAGCTATCTTGAAATTCACTTAGACTCTCATATGCTTAAGTCCATTAGACTTTATTCTTCCTTCATACTACTATTTACACAGATTTCTGCCTGTTAATAATTACCTTCATTTTAACCATTCAATTGCATTCTCCTTTTTATAGATTGTATTTTAAATGATTTATACAGCCATGATGGAGAGTTAGTAACATCACAAACCAGATGGTTGAACATCCCTCCTATGTTTTATAAGAGTAATATGGTTCTGTACCCACATCCTAACTTTTTTTTACCAAGATTGTATCTGAATTTCATCTATATCAGTCAATTAAGTTCCTAGTAGTTACCCTGGACCTCATTTTGCTCAGAAGAGGCAGATTACATATAAGTAATCTATAGGATAAGACCTCTAAGTTATTATCTTGATAGGACAAAATCTATACAGAAGTTTCCTATATAGAATCATAGAAATGTAGGGCTGGAAAGGAACTTGAGAGGTTATCAAGTCCAGTCCTTTGCACTGAGGCAGGACCAAGTAAACCTAGACTGTCTTTGACAGGTGTCTTTCTCTAACTGGTTCTTAAAAGCCTACAATAATGGAGATTCAACAGGCTCCATTACTTCTTGCCTTACCTTCAGTGGACCTGGAAAACAATTGATCACTTGACTCTTGATAACAGTCCTTTAAATTATTTGAAGACTGTTATCAAGCCATCTCAAGCTTCTCTTCTTAACATAACCAGTTGAGATTTTGTAATCCTTTAATTGTTTTGTTGGTCTTTGCTGAGCTCTTTCCAACTTGTCCACATCTTTCCTAAAGTGTGGTGCCCAGAACTAGATACAGAGTTCTAATTGAGGCCTCACCAATACTGAATAGAGTGGAAAAATTACCTCCTATGTCTTATATCTGGCTTTCCTATTAATATACCTCCCAGAATATTAGCCTCTTTCTCAACTGTATCATATTGTTGACTCATATTCAATGTGACCCCTGATCCTTTTCAGAGGTACTACTGCCTAGATAGAAGGATAGATAGAGGAGTGTATGGGGATAGAGAGATCCCTTATAATGGAATCAGATTCACCACTGTGGTACCTGTGTTGGTCATGCTGGGAATTCGCTCTGTCCTTAGCAGAGTGCCTTGGCCGGTGTCTTACCCATGTTGCTCTCTCCAACATAAGAACATAAGAATGGCCATACTGGGTCAGACCAAAGGTCCATCGAGCCCAGCATCCCATCTGCCGACGGTGGCCAATGCCAGGTGCCCCAGAGAAGGAGAACAGAAGACAATGATCAAGTGATTTATCTCCTGCCATCCATCTCCTGCCCTTGTTATGAAGGCTAGGGCACCATACTTTATCCCTGGCTAATAGCCATTTATGGACCTAACCTGCAAAAATTTATCAAGCTCTTTTTTAAACCCTAATAGAGTCCTGGCCTTCACAGCCTCCTCGGGCAAGGAGTTCCACAGGTTGACTGTGCGCTGTGTGAAGAAAAATTTCCTTTTATTAGTTTTGAACCTACTACCCATCAATTTCATTTGGTGTCCCCTAGTTCTTGTATTATGGGAAAAGGTAAATAATTTTTTTATAATCACTTTCTCCACACCATTCATGATTTTATATACCTCTATCATATCGCCCCTCAATCGCCTTTTTTCCAAACTGAAAAGTCCCAGTCTCTCTAGCCTCTCCCCATATGGGACCCTTTCCAAGCCCCTAATCATCTTAGTCGCCCTTTTCTGAACCTTTTCTAATGCCAATATATCTTTTTTGAGGTGAGGAGACCACATCTGCACGCAGTACTCGAGATGTGGGCGTACCATAGTTTTATATAGGGGAAGTATGATATCTTTTGTCTTATTATCTATCCCTTTTTTAATAATTCCTAACATCCTATTTGCCTTACTAACTGCCGCTGCACACTGCGTGGATGTCTTCATAGAACTATCCACTATAACTCCAAGATCCCTTTCCTGATCTGTCGTAGCTAAATTTGACCCCATCATGTAGTACGTGTAATTTGGGTTATTTTTTCCAACATGCATTACCTTACACTTACCCACATTAAATTTCATTTGCCATTTTGCTGCCCAATCACTCAGTTTGCTGAGATCTTTTTGTAGTTCCTCACAATCCCTTTTGCTTTTGACTGTCCTGAACAACTTTGTGTCATCTGCAAACTTGGCCACCTCACTGCTTACCTCATTTTCTAGATCATTGATGAACAAGTTGAAGAGGATTGGTCCCAGTACTGACCCCTGGGGAACACCACTAGTTACCCTCCTCCATTGTGAAAATTTACCATTTATTCCCACCCTTTGTTTTCTGTCTTTTAACCAATTCTTGATCCATGAAAGGACCTTTCCTCCTATCCCATGACCACCTAATTTACGTAAAAGCCTTTGGTGTGGGACCGTGTCAAAGGCTTTCTGGAAATCTAGGTATATTATATCCACTGGGTGCCCCTTGTCCGCATGTTTATTAACCCCTTCAAAGAATTCTAACAGATTAGTTAGACACGACTTCCCTCTGCAGAAACCATGCTGACTTTTGCCCAACAATTCGTGCTCTTCTATGTGCCTTGCAATTTTACTCTTTACTAGTGTTTCTACTAATTTGCCTGGTACTGATGTTAACTATAATTGCCAGGATCTCCTCTAGAGCCTTTTTTAAATATTGGTGTTATATTGGCCATCTTCCAGTCATTTGGTACCAAAGTGGATTTAAAGGATAGGTTACAAACCACTGTTAATAACTCCGCAATTTCACATTTGAGTTCTTTCAGAACCCTTGGGTGAATGCCGTCTGGTCCCGGAGACTTGTTACTATTCAGCTTATCAATTAATTCCATAATCTCCTCTAATGTCACTTCAATCTGAGTGAGTTCCTCAGATTTGTCACCTAAAAAGGCTGGCTCAGATTTAGGAACCTCTGTAACATCCTCAGCCGTGAAGACTGAAGCAAAGAAATCATTTAATCGCTCCGCAATGGCACTGTCTTCCTTGATCGCTCCTTTTATATCTTTATCATCCAAGGGCCCCACTGCTTTTTTAGCGGGCTTCCTGCTTCTAATGTATTTAAAAAACATTTTACTATCATTTTTTGAATTTTTGGCTAGCTGTTCCTCAAACTCTTTTTTGGCTTTTCTTACTACATTGACACTTAATTTGGGAGTGTTTATGTTCCTTTCTATTTTCCTCACTAGGATTTGACTTCCACTTTTTAAAAGCTGCCCTTTTCTCTCTCACTGCCTTTTTAACATGGCTGTTTAGCCATGGTGGTTCTTTGTTAGGTCTCTTACTGTGTTTTCAAATAGGGATTTGAAAGGTTAATCGGTTAACCGATGGGGGCTGGAGCAGCTCTCCACCTGCTGTGGGCAGGAGGGCTGCTCCAGCCTGCCTCCCCCCTTTAATCAGTTAGCTGGTTAAACGCTACATCCCTACTCTCTGCGCTCTGTTCTGGACCCACATTGCTTCCTGGATTGAGGTGTCCTTGAATTCTAATCCTACCCTCCAAAGTCCTAGAAATCCCTCCCATCTTGGTTTTATCCACAGACTTTATAAGCATAACTCTCCATTCCATTATCTAAATCATTAATGAAAATATTGAATAGTCCTGGACTCAGGGCAAACTCCTATAGGACCTCACTAGATGCATCCTTTCAATTTCTTGTGAAGCATCGATAACTACTTTTTGAGTATAGTCTTTCAACCAGATATGCACACATTTTATAGTAATTTTATCTAGACCACATTTCTCTAGTTTGCTTATGAGAGTGTCATGTGGTACTGCATCAAAAGCCTTACAAAAATCAAGGTCAGTCACACCTACAGCTCCCTTCATCACCTGCTGGGCCAGTAACCTTGTCAAAAAAGGAAATTAGGTTCATTTGGCATATTTATTAGATTCCAAGGGCAGATCATCTAGTCTGACCACCTTTATTATATAGGCTGCAGAACTCCAAAATAATTCTTTGGGCATATCTTTTAGAAAAAAAATCCAATCCTGGGTTTAAAATGGTCAATGATAGAAAATCCACCATGACCCTTGATAAATTGTTCTAGTTGATAATTAGTCTCACAGTTTAAAAAAAGTATGCTTTATTTCTAGTCTGAATTTATCAGTCTACAGCTTCCAGCCTTTGGATCTTGTGATACATATGTCTGCTGGATTGAAGAGTTGTTTATTAAATATTTGTTCCTCATGCAGGCTCTTACAGTGTATAATCAAGTCACTTCTAAACCTTTTGTTAAACTAAATAGACTGAGTTCCTTAAGTCTATCAGTTTAAGGCATGTTTTCTAATCCATGAATTGTTCTTATGTCTCTTCTCTGAACCCTCTCCAATTTATCAATCTCTTTCTTGAATTGTGGGCACCAGAAGTTGACACAGTATTTCAGTAGCAGTCACACCAGTGCAAAATTCAGAGCTAAAATTAACTTGTCTATTCCTACTTGATATTCCTCTGTTTTTGCATCTGAGGATTGCATTGGGAGAGTGGGAGCTCATGTTCAACTGATTGTCTGTCATTACTCCCAAATCTCCTGCAAAGTCACTGATTGCCAGGAAGGGGCCCTCATCCTGTAAGTAAGTCTTGCATACTTTGTTTCTATATTTATTCATTCACATTTAGTTGAATTAAAATTCTGAATTCTTATTCTCTCATCCCTCCTTACTTCTCTTTTTGTGGATGTGGTGAATGAATGGGGAAAACATCACCACACCAGGCTGAGCCCCTGTGACAGAGACAAGAGCACTCTTCCCTCTAACATTTTCCGTCCTTGGGCGGGTTGAAATTTATGTGCACCAATATTGCTGGTGTGTGTGTATGTGTGTATGTGCACCACCAGTATAAATAAAACACACAAACATAATTTTAAGCAGTCCATATGTGTGGAAGAAAATATATTAAAACAAGGGATTTTTAACACTGAGCAATGCATATGATATTTAATGTGAAATTAAATAAAGAAAATTAACATTACCCTTGGAGAGTACGTGTATCAACCTTTCGAACAGCTCAAGCTACTACTTGCTACTTCTGACTCAGAGCTAGAACTCTACCAAATAGCAAAGATCTGGTCTTAATGCCATACAATATACCATGTATTAATTAGCAACAAAGATTTTTTTAAAAGTTTGAGTTCTAGATATCTGCAACACTCTATAAACATTCTGTTAAAAGAATCTTTTTCTTTCTTTTCTTAAGCCATTAACACCTTATGCAAACTTTGTTTGAAATGAAATCATGCGAATGTCCTGGCACACACAGTTTTCTTGCACCCTGTTTCCCACCTCAACCCAGTCAGACAGAGAACTGCAGCTAGTCAGACACCCCAAATAAACTGCCCCTGCCTCTGCCTCCACCTTACTGGACAGATGCCAGCATCCACCCATCCTCTCTTTCCCCAACCTACCCCATGCAGTCAGCCTCTTACCTCCCCCTTCCCAGGAGGCTTGAGAGTGCAGAGTTTCTGCCTCTCTTTTCCTGCAGAGGGATGCTCTAACTCCCCTCTGACTCCTCATCAGCCAATTACTTACTTACTCCCTCCCTGTCCCCCCCCCAACCCCCAGCCGCTAATTGTCTCCTTATCTCCCTTTTTACTGGCTCTGGGAGCTCCTCAATTGAAGCAGGCAGCAAGCTCAGTTTAGCTGCTTGCTCAGAAGGACACCCCTCCTTCCGCAAATCAGCTGAGCTCCTGGCCTGTGTGGGAGCTTTAAACTTCTGAGCAGAGCTCAGAAAACTTCTGTGAGAGTGCGCAGGTACGCAGCTTACAGGGAACCTTGGACAAGAGGTGCCTGGACCTTGTCTGTTAGAAATCTTACTCATCTGCAACAGTACAAATTTAAATTATAAATTACCATGGTAAAATATAATTATACAAACGACACAATTTACTGCTTTTTGTGAGCACCGTCACTGGAACACAGCAAGCGTTTTCAGGCCATCATTGATGAAGGACAGTTAGTGGTCAGGACATCCTGTCAGGTGTCCTCAGATAACTTCTGCTGTAGAAATTATGTGCTTGGCATTCTGGACCCAATTATCCTGTTTTCCTGGAGTGGTCCAGAGAAAGCAGAGGACCTCCCTTTTTTGATGATCTGAAGTTGGTTTTAGATGAAAACATGAACGAGTTCCTGCACATTTTGAAAGACTCTAGAGTTGCTTTACAATCTCTGGGAATGCATACCTTTGAACAGAGGAAAAATTAGGTCACCCAGTGTTGCCATCCAACCCAATTCTCTGGTTTGCAAAGACATACTGATCCGTCTATTTGCCACTCTCCCCCTGCAAACTCCATGGCTACGTCTACACTGGCCAATCTTGTGCAAGAACATATGCAAATGAGGCGTGGTGATGAATATCGCCACGCCTCATTTGCATGCTTAATGAGCCACCATTTTTGCACAAGGGCTTTTGCACAAGAGCTGTTTTTCCTGAAAATAAGCGACAGAACGGCTCTTTGCGCAAAAGGGTTTTTTTGTGTAAGAAGGAGCAGTGTAGACTGTTCCTTGCGCAAAAATGGCGGCTCATTAAGTATGCAAATGAGGCATGACGATATTCTTTGCCATGCCTCATTTGCATATATTCTTGCTCAAGACTGGCCAGTGTAGACGTAGCCCCCATAGGTTCCGGAGGAAGAGAATCACTCGTTCTGAATATTCAGCCTCCATCATTACTGAAATACCCTTTCCAAGCTTTAGGTCGTTAATGGCAACAATTTGCCCGCCTCTCTACATTGTGAGGTTTTAAATTTTTGTTCTGCATGGGAGTGAATTACTACACACAATGGGTCTTGGAGATTATAACACTGAACTACATCCAGTTTACCTCCTCCCCCCTTCTTTCCTATCCCGCTTCAGGGACGTGATCTTACTGAGACAAGCAATAAAACTACTTTCTTTGTTTAAGAATGAGAGGCTGTCTCTGCTCAAAATGAGGGAAAGGGCTTCTAGTCAAAATACTTTCTTATGCCAAAGAAAGATGGAAGGTGGAGGGTGACTTTAATTTTAAGGCAACTAAACTAATTTTGTAAAGTCTAGGAAGTTCCAGATGATGAATCTGGAAGCTGTAACTTCTTCACTAAATTTAGGGGGTGGTGATTTTTTTTGGCCCTTAATCTGCAAGATGCATATCACCATATAGCAATACATTCATTTCACAGAAAATAAAATAAAAAATTGTTACAGATCAGGATCATTTCAGTACTAAGTCCTCAGCTTTGGGCTCACCTCATCTAAAAGTGTGTTTTCAAAGGTTCTAACAATGGTGAGAGGCTAATCCTATGTTTTGATGATTGGCAGTTCATGGATCAGTCTTACCAAAGAGTGCTGTAAGCCACTCTGTTTCTCTGTTACAGATAATTGAGTTTTCAACTTAATGCAGAGGTGGGCAATAATTTTTGAAGGGGGCCCACTTCAGAAGTGATTACGGACTGCCCCACAAGGGGCGGGGCCAGGAGATTTTGCGTATTCCCCCACCCACAAACTCTGATTAGCCTGGGGGTGGGGGAGTGCATGAAGTGTTAGCCCCCCGCCCTGCCAGGAGCGTGTGGTGCCTAGAAAGAAATGCCAGCTGTTTTGAACAGCTGATAGTTCCCTCTAGGTGCCATGTGCCCCTGGCGGTGGAAGGAGACTTCACCTACTCCCCCCATCCCCAAGCCAATCAGGCCCTGGGGGCGGGGGAGCGCATGAAGTCTTTCCCCTCCATGCCCTGTTCAAAACAGCTTGCAGTTCTATCTAGGTACCACACGCCCCTGGTGGTGGGGAGGAAACTTTGTGTGCATCTCCGTTCCCAAATCTCGATTGGCCTGGGAGTGGAGGAGCAGCAGGGCAGCTGTGGGCCGGATCAATTGGCTTGGTGGGCCAGATTCAGCCCACGGAGGCTGTCTTGCCCAACCTTTTCTTAATGTGGGAAAAAATCCATGTTGACATTTGCAGAAAAAAATACAGGTCATGGGGCATCCTCCCCTTCTCTACCTCTGTAGAGATTCTTAGCCCAAGTTAATTCTCAGTTCTGGGAACAAGTTTTTTTTTTGTTTTTGTTTGTTTTTCCTTTCTCAGGAGTATTTCCAGGTCCATACACAGGAATTTTTGTGTGTGTGTGTGTGTGTGTGTGTGTGTGTGTGTGCGCGCGCGCGCGCTTTTTTTATAAATGTGGACTGCAAGGGTGCAAACACCCCCCGCGCCATAATGCTCCCCCGTGCTCTGGCCCCGCTGGCCAGGGGAAGACTGGGGCTGATTTTCCCTCCTTTCCCCAGCTCTTCCCCCAGCCACGCTCCTAGGGGCAGGAGAAATCTGCGTTCGCACCCTTCACACATACGCTGTGTACAGGCCTGCTAAAGTTAGGATCCCAATTCTGCATCGTGGATGTCGAGGTTTATTCACAGAGATCTCATTGAAATAGTAGAGCTGTAGGCACCGAAAAGACTTGGTTTTCCAAAGTACTGAAGCTCATAGAAGTTATTGGGTTCTTAGCACTTTTGAAAACCAGATCACTTCTATATATGTCTATAAGGATTTAGAAGCCTAACTTTAAACTCCGATTTTTAAAATTTTGACTCGTTTCTCATGCAACTTGTTTTCAAACTTTCACAAATATGAATAGCTGATGTCAGAAATGCTATGTCTTCACATTATAATTATAAATCTTTATTACTTCAAAAAAAATCCTCATTCATCTCAAATTATCCCTTGGTCTTTCAATTCCTTCCCTCGTTTTGGCCTTTTGATGTTAATTGTAAAGGCCTGTGTTGCATTAAACAGGTTAGTGGGCTGAACAAATATGCTGAAATTTATTAGAAGAAATATTTTTACAGAAGTAATAAAAGGGAGTAAACAAGATCAAAATATTCTTAGTTCAAGGAGCACATTGACTTGACCACAGAGATCTATGATTGGATCTATGGGTATGTTACTTACTTTGCTACCTGTATTAATTTAACTTTTCCAAAAGCCTTGCAGCGATGGCTATGGGTCTTAAACATACAGCAGTACATCACTGCTATGCTCTTTATTCTGGTTGCCCATATAATTCAGGCTTGGATATGGGAAAGCAAAATTCGACTTTGAAAAATAAAAATCTGTGCAAGGGGAAATCTCTCACACACTCTTACTCTCTCTCTCTCACACACGTTTAGATTAAAATTCTTACATGCCTAAATGCTGTGTATGGTATTGTTTTTAAAGCTATTGTTATAGTTTGTCACTATTTCCCTGTGAAGATCTGTATTATTTTACATCAGTGCAAATATGTTAAAATGTTAGTTATATAAAAATGAATGTTATTTACTTATGTCACTATTATGAGCGATAAAGAAAATTTAAAGTCCTCTTTAAAGGTGACTTGGAAAGGGGGGAAAGAAAACAAGCAGGGCTTGTATGTGTTTTTTGTTGCTGCTTTTAGATGTATAAATTACCACTTTTCCATTTTTAAATGTGATTTCCTCCTGGCTTACAATAGAAATTCAAGTCCTGCCTAGGATGGTGACCAAGTGACATAATGACATCAAATAGGCTAAAGGGAAGGAAAAGTGAGCAACCGAGAAGGGAGAGAATATTATAGCACTTGGTTTCAGACACAAGGGATCAGGTCTAAACGTACTTCTTGAGAGACCCTTTATACAGCTAACACCCAGCTTGAATGGGTAAGGTCTGAGCTAGCCAGTTGGGTGTGCAGAAGGAATGCTCTGTGTGTGTGTGTGGTGGGGGGGGGGGAAGGGGGTCCTTTCCTGGGAGTAGTGTGTGCTTACATTCCAACCACTCCACTTGCCAGCGTCAATGCAAACTTCTGCGCAGGCAAGAAACTTTGTGTGTTAGTTTTGGTTCAGCTGCAGCATGTCCCAGTCTGAGGAGGTGTGTGTGTGTGGGGGGGGAGAACAGAAGTTGTCTAATTAGCAATTACCTGCCTCAGTGGAAGAGCTGAGCCCCCAGCCCCAGTGCCTGCCCCCAGCCACTTCCGCTACAGACTGTGTTACCTCTGAGCTTGCGGAAGTCTCATTCCTGCATCCCCTGCATGCTGTCCCTGCTGAAGCTGAAGCTGACTGCGAAGGGACATATGTGCTGGAAGGACAGTAGCTGTGCCCATGGTGGCCTGGTCCTGCCCTATGCCTTGTCCTGACATAGTGCAATAAAAGCTCCTGGGGTGGGGCATGTCAGCCCCTGCCTTCCCTTACCCGGCTAGAGTGTGGGGGAGGGAGGCTTGTGCAGGGCACCTCTCCTGTCTTACCCCGGCTGGCCGGAATCCAGACCATTGGGGTGTGTGCATTCGTACCTTTCACACACCCCCATTGCATACGGGACTGATTTCACACTGTATTTTAAATCAAAATTCAGTTTAGCCATAATTTGTAACGAATTGCCATTTAGGTACATTTGATGAGAAATACATTACTTGGAACACAAGTTAGTAAGGAGAGCTTTAAAAATCATGAAAAATAAGAAAAGGATGGAAGCAGAAGGGCCTGAGTTTTCAGCAAGCTTAGCCACTGCTTTGAAAAGTCACAAAGAAATATAATTCTACTCCCACAAATTCATCTGCCTTTTACTTGGACTCCAAACAAAACTTCTGAATGAAAAGTCTGACTCTTATTGCACCATAAAAATACTGGGAATAAAAAGAAAATGCTGAAAATATGGATGGAAATGCAAAACAGATTTTATAAAATCCTTCACCTTCCAGGCCTCCAGATCCAAAGGAAACTACTTTTAAACTCCGTCTAGGAAAACCCTATAAGAAAATGTTACTGGTATTGGAATTGCTGAAAATACAAAATATATTCTCTTCTTCAGAAGAAATTTTTAAATTGTTAACAGTGAAATTAAGCCATGTAGACAATGTGGAATCATGCTTCTTTCTCATAGTGAAGGAAATGAATTGACAAGAACAGAGAAATCCTAGTTATCAAGAAAATAAGTGAAATAGACAGTGGGGAGGAAAAAGAACCAGAGAGAGACAGTAGAGAATATTGGCCCAATTCAAAACCTTGGTAATCCTTGAAAGTCTGACGATAGCTGAGTATTTGTATTGCACAATATTCCAACTCAGGCCAGAATACTGCAAAAACAAAGCTGTTTGTTCTGAAATAATGCAGACCTCCCAACAAGAGACTGGAACCATAGTGATTTAAGTTTTGGGGTTTTTTTAAATTTCCATATCATTGACAACAATTAGTTACTAATGATTGGCAGCATCATATCTCTCACCATTGTATGTTAGATTTTTTTGCAATTTAAAGACTAGGTAGGAATGAAGGCCAATATTCTTCAAAGCCCTATGTGAGGGATAGTTAATTTGCTATAATTTATTAAACATTTTTTTGTTCTAGTGCAGTAATTCTTAACATTTCCCCCCCAGGGACTCCTTTTCCCACACTACAGTCTAGCTGGGGCATTTCTCCTACTTGGCAACAACAGAAAGGTAGATTCCTCACCTCCTCCTAAAACATGTTCACAATCCCCAGTTTAAGAACCAGTGTTGCTATTGTTTCAGCATATCTGCGGATTCAGGCATGCATTACTACATCAGTTTAGGCTCTGTTCACTATTTCAGGGTCATATCTGCAACTACAGTACAAGAGCTATAAATGTAATATATTTTAATTAAAGGATAAGAACAGGAGGGTGATTGTGTCCCTCTTGAAAACTAAAGAGAACCCCTGTTCTAATTCTGTTTCTTTTTTGTTACTCCTGTTCGCTGCAGTGTTTTGAGGCACCATTTCATGTAATATCAGTTTACAGCTACAGTTGTCTTTGATAGTATGAAACAATGTCTATACAGCAAATGAACAACATAATTGTTTTCATTTATGCATATTTTGTCATTTCCTATATTGCTACAAATATTTATAAAATACATGATTTAAAATTTCTTTGTTGGAAAATGATTTGTGTGGTTCTAAATAGCATATCCTTCAAAATAGTTTCTTTTGATAATTTATTATGAGCAAATACAGTTTTGAATAATTTGTAAATTCTATTTACATGCAGTTGATATGCAATGTGTATAGTGAATTTAGTGCTTCAGATCCTATACTTTAATTGTTTGCTCTATTTCAGACGGTTCGCCATGGTTTTCCTTATTTGCCCACTGCCTTAGCTTTTGACCCAGTTCAGAAAATTCTGGCTATTGGGACAAGAACAGGAGCCATACGAATGTATCCTTTCTTATTCAGAGTTTTTACAGTTTATGTACTTTTGATACTATGGTGACTTGAATCAGCTTCACTTCATCATACATTCAGGTAAGATACATTTTATAACATTAAATTCTGATATGTTTTCCTTTACTGTTTGGATTGGAAAAATTATCTGAAAAATGTTGTAGCTTTTTTGGTTGTTCTGGAATTATTATGGGCTTACTAATGTGACTGAAGATGATGTTTGAGGTATGAATTACTGGTATATGAATAATACTGACTAATAAATAGATGAGTTAATTTTTATGCTCAGGATGTGAAAGTGGAGGGAATAAAAACAAATAGATTAGGTTCCAAACAAGAATACATATGGAGGACATTTTTATGTGTTCTCATTCTTCATGAGTCTTTCAAAAGTGAATACCCATTTATAAAACTTGGCATTGTTACAATAATGTATTGCCTTAAAGTTTTGATGTTTATAATATGCATAACTTTCAATTCTGTCTTGAGACTAGGATATTTTTGGAATCCATTTTTACAAAAGATTAGGATAACCATGAGCGTCATTGTATTCAGAACAAAATATAGTGTTCATTTCCCCCCATAATTTTTAAAAAAACCCCACAAGAAACTCCTAAAATAGAGGGAGGATGAGGAAGAAAGCTAGAGATATTTTAATATAATTTTTGATTTTTGCAAAATGTTCAGATCCCATGTTGATGAGTGTGATAGATAAAATGAGTCAACCTGTAACATAGGGAAAAATTCAGTACAAAAGAAATGAAAACTGAAACATGGTCTGATTATTTTTTTTTTTTTTTTTTTTTTTTTTTTTTTTGGAGAGTCTAAAAAGTACATTTCAAAGTTTGGAATTGCAGGATGTTCTTCTGAACACTTTTCTTAATTTGATAAGGCTCAAATAGTTCTACCAAACTGGGATATGTGTCATTAAAGGAGAGAAAAGAAAAATACTACAGGAGAGTTAAAATGTTAAGGGTTTGATGTATTTAATAGAAGGAATACTTTTTTTGTAACTTAATTCACAGGTTCAACTCTTCTGCTGTAAATAATTGGCAATAAGTGAGAACATGATTGCCCTGATCCTATGAACACTAACACACAAGCCTCACTACAGTCCAAAAGGATTTTATTTTTAAGGTTTTCATTATTTGTGCACATTCTATACCCTATAAATGCCAGGTTTAAACAGAAAAATATTTTGTGAAGTATGGTCAATTTAATTTATATTCTTTCTCTGTCACCCTGATGCCTGAATCTAGTGACAGCAGAGACAAGGTGCAAATAAAGTGCAAACTGTTTATTTGGAAGCTCAGCCAGTGCCTCATGTAACATATTTAGCAACCAGGACTTTGATTCTTCACATCTTAGAGTGCTCTGGTACTCAATAAATTTTATCCTCAAAGGCTTTGATGTTTTTCCAATATAAGCCTTCCACAAGGACACTAAACCAATTATACCACAAAGTCTGTGCTGTTGGTGATTCTGCTCTTAATAACATATTATTTTCCTGAATCACACCATATTCCATTGAACACAACACTTCTGGGATAGAAAATCTTTGCATGTTGTATACTTCTCTCACACAGCAACTCAAATGGTCAAATTGTACTCTTCTGTAGAAATACCTGTGGAAGGGGACTAGGGCTTCACCTCTGGATATTTCATTCATACTGTCACTTCAGAACACTGAATCCTCAGCCTTCTTCCCCTCCCTAGTAGCCAGGTTCTTTTAAGACCTGTGCCCCTATTAGCCTTAGAATGCCTAGCCACGTAAAATCCCTGCTCTTAGGAAGGGGCAGGGACAGAGCCTAAGTTAATGCTACTTTCAAGCTGTGGTATAGCTAGGAGTGGAAATCTGAGTGGGCAGGCAATGGCAGGCTAGCTAAGCTTCTCCTCAGGCACAGGGCTTTTTCTGCCAAGCTGGGCACGCTCTTGGGGCCAAGATCCCATCCCTGTGCTCCTGTGTGAGTAGCTGCCACTCATATGGATACTGATCTCCTCCTGCACTTCAGTTGTACATAGTCTGAAGGCTATGCTATCTCCCTTTGCATTGTACCCAGCCAGGGAAACAGGTTCCCTGAGCCTAACCATCTTGGAAAGAAAGAAAGTTTATCCAGATCAAAGAGGGGAGACTGGATGGCGAAGGTAGAAGCCAAGAGCTGAAATAGAGGAGGAGCAGGACACGGGGGTGCAGAACGAGGGTGAGACAGCAAAACTTGGAGGAATAGCAAAGTCTGTGGCTGGAGGCTTGGACAGAATTGGAGTGCAAGAAGGGTCAAAGTGGGCACAGGAGAATGGCGCAAGGGAGATCCGGGACACTGGGGAGGGGAACAGGGAGAAGGATGACCAGGAGGGATCGGGTGCTGGCCTCCCCCCAGCCCTTCCAGCCAGTCCTTGCCCAATCCGTGGTATCAGAAGATGAAGCTGCCCAGGGTGCATAGGCTGTGGGGTGTGCCAGTGGAACAGAGGGGGGCCTTCTGGGGCTCAAGCTCTGTCCACGTCACCTGACCCCGATTTGGTGTCCATCCACCTGGCCACCCATGTCCCTCTGTTCTGCCATTGCTGCTATGTCCATGCGTCCTTCACTGTATACTATGACATGAATATACATAACATTCCTATGACTGCTGTGGATTGTGAGAACCGATAGAGTAAATTAATGCCATTTTTTAATTTATGGGAACATCTTAATTTTTTAAAAAGCATGTTAATTTTCTCTTCTTACAATTTGCACATGGTTAGCAATTTAAACCAAATTTATTACAATAATTTGTTTCTGAGCTAAGACCTGTTATGCTAATTTTAACGTTTTTGCAGCTGATTGTTACCCTCCTGAAAATTGAATTTGTAATAGAAAGACTTTTAAAATATAAAAAAAGCAGGTTTTAATGACTGTATTACATAGCCTTCTGCATAAACTGCTTCTAGTGGATTAATACATGGTATTCTGAAACTCATTAGTGTTAGATAATAGAATGGAGGAATAACTTCAATATACTTTGCTATTGCTTTTGTTTTCTCTGCTGTTGGTGTCACTGAACAGTTCTGGTGGTGGTACAAAGAGGACAATTTGTCCATCTTGAGGAAAATCAATTCAATACCAGTATCTGATTAAACTGGATTACTGATTATTTATGTATTATGGGGTATCTCAAATGACCAGTTAAGATCAGGATCTTGTGTTGGACAACAGAAATACATATGAAGAGAGTTCCTCTCCAAAAATGCTTAGGGGTCATGGAACAAATGTACCTTTTAATAATGCAAATCATGTGGTGGTAATATTGTTTTTTGTTTCTAGCAAAGAATCTATTTTGTGGCATTAAAGTTGATGTATCTAAAATTGCTGACACAAACTAGAACCAGGTGCTACAGTACATGATTTCTCTGTTAGATTGAATTAGGAGCCAAGGTAGAAAGTGAACATACATATGGAGGAGGTGAATTTTTCTGTGCATTTTTATGGGAAATATTGAGACAAGAGGAAGAACAATAGTGTGATAGAATTGACAAGAATAAGTAATTCCTTATGTAAAGATTGTCCTTAGTGACACCAAAGTTAATGTACAGTGTTTTATGACATAGATAAATAAGAATTATAGGTTGAACCTCTCTAGTCTGGCACACTGTGATCTGGCAACATCCGTCATCCAGCATGATTTTAGTTAGCTGGATGTACACTTATTATGGGAGTGGCCAAGTTTCCCATAGCCCTATGCAGTTTGTTTACAGCCACCAGTCCTGGCTCTCAGTATTCTGAGCTGTTATTTAGCTCTAATTATCCCTAAATATTTTCTAAGAGCTGTTGGTAATGCTGCTAGACAATATTGACCCTCCCATGGTTTGGCAAATTCTTTGGTTTGGCACTGGTCAGGTTCCAAGGGTGCTGGTCTAGAGAGGTTCAACCTATATTTAAATTTCAGTTTGTGCATATGATCTTTAGCCCATTAATTCCAGAATATATTTCAGGAGCAAAAGGGGCAGGAATGAAAAATAGTGGCTTCTGGCAGGAAGAGCAGCAAGGGAACAAGAGCGACACGGGAGGAAGGATGGAAAACTGGTTGAGTAGGCAGGAAAAAAGATACAAGAACTGGATCTGATGAGTTCATCTATTGAAAATGAGAGGAAAATCAGGGAAAATAACTTAAGGTCCCTACCGTAATCTGAAAGTATAGAATAGCTTGGTTTCTTATACAATATGAAAAATGTTTCCTAATCAGATCTTTTCTTTATTCTATACTTACAGAAAGGACAAAATATTTGTTATTGCAATGGGAACCTAATAGCAACCCTTGTAGTTACATTAGCAAAATAATTCTCTTTCTAGCCACCTATTTTAAAATGCCTATCTCCTTTGAAGTGAAATTTTTCATGTATGCTTCACTAACCCAAGGTGGCTATCTTGCATATTGATTTAAATTTTAGCATTAGGTTATACAGTGTACAAAATAAGGATATTAATACTTAACCACCTTTGTAAAGCATTTTGAGAGCTACAGATAAGTGTTATATAATTGCAAAGCATTGTTAGGCCCTTTATACAGAAATGAAAACTGATACAAAGAAAGATGGCATGAAATAGCTGAGTGGCAGTGACAGACAGTGGGTTAGATCTGAGGAAAGATTTCTGGGTCTGAGTTCTCATTTGACAATTATTTGCTGTCTGACCTTGACCTTCTTGTATCCTCTACTTGTAAAATGGGGATATTGGTTAATTGAGACTGTTTGCACAGCTCTTTTGAAAAAACAAAGCTCTATATAAGTAATTTACTAACTCCAATAGTATGGAGGAACAGTGAGCATGGTATAGAGAAGAACAAATTGTTCTGCCTCTATTTTAAATTATATAATCTGGTGGTTAGTATACCTACCGGGGAGATGGGAGTCCAGGGTCTAGTCTCTTTAATCCAATGATTAGCATGCTCGCTTTTTTTTTGGATCACATTCTTAGGTGCCTCTGTCTCAACATTCATTAATGAGGGAGACACTGCACCTAATTCAGACTTTGTAGGTTGTTATGTTGGTCCAGAGATTTGCTAGGTGCATAAAAGTTAGGTATGTTGCAAAGCTCAGCATTACACCACCATAAGTCCCTCTGTGGTTCCAGAGCTTAGTAAACAAGTCTGTTGATGCACAAAAAGAGAGGGATAAAGCTCTTCCTCTTTTAGCTGTGTTCGCTACCATGAGTAAAACGCATAATAGTTTATTTGTGTCAATGAAGTTAGGAGCTATGTCTCTGAATGCTCACAGGGAGCAGATCTGTTGAGTAAGATGATTGATTTTCAGCAATAAGGTGACAGGCTGAACTTTAGTAGGTGATTGGTGCACAGTTAAATTATATTTCGACCACCCTAGAAAGAAGAGAAAAAGGTGTTATGTGCTTTGGAGTAAAACTCATTATCCTGTTCTTTCTCTTTTTACAAAAACTCGGAAATGAAATTGTCAATATACAAGAATGAAAAATATACAAGATATTGCAAGATTTAAGAATAGACTTGCTCTCACAAGACTGATTAAACCCAAAGGGGTCAATTGTAATTTTCCTTTGCATCAGCATTTTCTCAAGGCTTGCTATGCATATGGTCATATGTGCACACATACTTGATTTGCATACATATTAATTCTGTGCAATTTTATGCATGTTAACTGAATTTACCTTCTGTTGCAAATCTGGCCAGAAGTGTCCACTCACTCCATTTAAACAAGTTAAACTCTGCTTTCAGTTAAATTAAACAATCTCCTGTCACCTTCAACTGGCGTTCATCCATGTACTGGACCCCAAAATTTGGTTTAACATCTGTAATTAAAACCTCCTCTTCAGTGAAAAATGTTTTCTATATATCCTGAAATGTTAAAAAAAAAGGTAGCAAACTGGAGAATGGTATTGGCAGCATTTTAAGCAATGACGATAACTGCATTTAGAATCCATGTAGGTGAAATAGATTCTTCTTTGAGTGCTTGTCCACTTGTGTATTCCATTCTAAAGTATGCATGTTCCTGAACTGAGGTTTTATTGGCAGTGTTCATTTGTTTTGCATATGTGCCCTGGATATCCTTATGCTATGTACCAAAGTCATGAAGGGCAGCATCGATAAATTATATAATCAGTTGCTTGACTGCACTTCGGTTTGTCTCTTTAGTATATTTCATAACATCGAGAGTCATATTTATCATGAGCCAATAATAATACAGTGTAGGCAAAAGGTTCTATATGATGCCTGTTTCCAGGAAGCCATCACCTGAAGTGTTGATACATTCATTCACTGTACACAGAAGTTGTTACCAAAAATATATCTTTGAATCCATCTTTTTGTACCCAATTTATTTACAGATACGAGGTACTGTGTACATCAACTGAAACTATATTTAACTAATCAGATTTTTGTCTTGTTTTTCCTGATACTATAGTGTACTGCATAGCTCTTTTTGTTCTGCAGACATGCATTCTCACAACCAAAGGGCATAAAGCAAGGGTCTCAAACACTTGGCCAGCGGGATGGGGAGGCCTGTCTGTTACCAGCCCCCAAGACCTCCCCTTCCTGCTATCACCCCACTCTCTCCCTCCCATGGCATCCCGCCCCCCCCGGAGCATGTGGATTTGGGGATCACCAGGGCAGGGGCTGACACCTACCAGAGTCGTATAGTGGAGGAGGTGGCAATGAATTCTGGTAAGCTTTTAGTAAGTCTATAGGAACATTTATTGGTTTTAAACTGAATATATATTTTATGATGCTTTTAGCTTAGAATAAATGTATGCCACTGAGAGAGAGCTGTCTGATTATAGTCCTCAGAGAGAAAGCAACACAGAGGTGTTGGTTGTTATCCACAGCAAACCAGTTTGCCTATTATAGTGTAAGGTGGGGGTAGGCAGTCTTAAAGCCCGCCTTCAAAAAGGAATGGGAAAAGACAGATGATGGCTGGAGATTTTAGACCTGGCTGGGCATCCTGGAGTGGACCATAAAGGGGAGGAATATAGCTGAAGCTACCCTGAAACTGTGATTTGAATCCCACTCAGCATCATTCTCCAGTTTGATTCACTGCCATTTATTATTACCCTTAAGCCAGCTTTCACTCCACACAACTCAATTTCACATAATGCTTTTCTTAAATCTAAGTATGTTGTATCTCCTGTGCTCCCTTAATCCACTAATTCAGTAATCTTAGCTAAAAAGAAAGCATCTGTAGTTTGCTTAGCAAGAACAGCTCTTTATCACTTATTATTTTTACACTCGAAGGGTCAAAGGCTAAAGCCCTTACTAAGGGATAGATTTTGGCGTTTATGTATATTTGAACCACAAAGGAGACTGTGGTCTGATGTGTGGCATTTCCTATGCTATTAACAGTCTCACTCCAGCACCAGCAGGCATTACACTATTGCATTCTGTTAAAGGGAGAACTTTTAAAAGCCCTATAGTAATGAGGCATCTAGCAGTCCCAGGTGTCATGGAAACTCTCCTATTCATGTATAGACAGACTCCATAAATAGATTGCACTGAATTTGGGGCCCAAAGAATTGGTATCAACACTGAATTGAAAGCCATAAGAAGACTTTACACTTGTATAAATTGCCACATTAAGGCTGTAGGTGTAACTCATGTGTATTTATACTATTGCTCTCTATATTTTTAAGTCCAAAGAGGGTGGGCAGGATGGGATTAATTGGTATAATCTGTATTTCTGTCCATGAGCTCCTATTGTGAGTAGTTGGCTGGGTGGGCCTATGTCCACCCAAAACCAAGTCTTATCTCTTCAACTAAGGGTGAGGAACCAGTGGATCCAGGCCACAATTGACTCTTGGCGTGCCAAATGTAGAGAAAAAGCAACGGGAATGAAGTTTAAAGGTTAAAAATCAGGGGGACTGAAAATAAGCAATGAAATGGGAATCCCTGACAGCACCCACTTCTTTTCAAAGGTGTCTAAGAAGTCAGTAGACATGTCCTTGAAGAATTTTTTTCTTAGAAATGTGACTTAATGAGGGACCAGAAATGGACCCCACTGTCACAGGGAACCTCTCCTGCCCCACTCAGCTTCCTTTTCCTCAGTAGGAGGCTCTGGAGGAGCCAGAAGAAGGAGTTGTAAACTTGATGCACTCAAAATAGATAGGTTCCTGGGACTTCCTCTGATCACAAAAAGGATATGTGTCATGGTGCACCAGGAAGTGTTCCAGAATCACACCCAGGCTCACAGCTTCATGGAGGAACTGCCAACTAATATCCCTTGCAGGGTATAGAACCAGAGTAGGGTACAGAATGGTCCACCAGGGCACCCCACCTGCTGCAGCAAATCCTGTGACTTGGAGTGGGGATGGGATTTCCATGTGTAGAGAGCAGAGCAGGTGACACTGCTACACATATGCAGAGGAATAACACCTCACAGATGAGTTGTTAGTTACTGAGCAGGCTTAATACTTGTTTGAAACCAGTGTTGAAATCAGCATTAGTGGAAGATCTGTGTGTCCTCAGATCAGAAGTTGAGCTGACAGGAGCTCAAAGGACTGAAAACAGAAGGCAAAGGGAATGTGGCTACCAATATGGCTGGGTCTCAAAACCTGTACAAATCCTGCACTTGGTCCCAAGGTGGTTAAAAGCAGTGCTGGCTCTGCTGGCCTTCTGAGCATGCAGCATCAGCAGGAGTGGGTTAAAAGTTGCTCAGCAGATCAGGTAATGGATTGTGGAGAGGATGTCTGAGAGAAAAATCCTACTTCAGGAAGCCAGAGAGAAGGTGAAGCCTGAGAAGGGACTGCAGAGTGGGCAAGGCCTCCAAGGCACTGTGTTTTGTAACCCCACACGCTTTGAGAGCCAGCTGGTCTTGCAGGGCCCTGCTCGTCTGAACTTCGTTTGAGAAGCTGTTGACCGGACTACAGAGGCCACACCCAAAAACAAAAGTGCATATAGTTAGAAAATAGCCCAGGGCAGTGGACTTATTCTTTGCAGGTCAGTCTCTACTAATGTTACTTTCTACAAGGTCCTGGGCTGAGACCAATGGAGAGGAAGATCTGATTCTTCCTATCATACCCCATATAAGGGGAAAAGGCCTCAAGAACGAGGTATCACTACTGACCCCATCAACTTAGGAAGAGATAAGAGATTGGAGGTCAGGTGCACTAAGCCAGTTGGCCCTTAAAGGTCCCTATTACAGAAGCATTTAAAACTGTCTGGTTCATTTCAGGGTATTGTATCTAATGGAAAGTTTGGGAGGGGCACTTTTGTTATTTGAGAGACTACTGACCTGTTTATTTTACATTTACTTATCTGTTAATTGTTCTAAATTCGGATTCTGACTCTCTAATGAAAAATAGAGGTAGAGCTTAATGAGATGGTACTCTCCATTTGATGGTGGCTGGGAGCTACGATTAATCCTTAAATTCTGGGTTTAACTACAATGACCCCTAGGCATGACTCTGTATGATACCTTCTGAAAAGACAAAACCTTGGCCTTCACTTCAGCAAGAGTTAAAGTGAAATATAGGCAGATAAGCGTGATAGTAATTATGCATATATTTCCCTATGTAATGTCTACATAGCCATATATCAGTGGTTTGAGTCCATATTGCCTTTCAAGAATGTATTGTTTATTAAACAAACTTAGAAACCCTGGAAATGTAGTTAAGGTATGCCTCTTAAAAAAGGCAACCAAACTACTTTAACTCTTCTTCTGTAGAAAGGCCAGACCAGCATCCCTTTTTGGCATAAATAATGAAAATCTGCCCCACAGAATATGATTTTACAAGTTACATAGAGATCTTTGTTACTAAATGCGGTAGTTTGTTGCCACATTAATTTCTGCTCTTTTAATATATGTTTGAATAACATAATCTGGTCACATCTATCTATTTTGGAAATGTGCATCTGTCCATCCATACATATGTCTGTTTGTTCAAGAACTCCTCCTAAATAAGAGCCCGGACCACCTGGCAAGCTGGGGAGTCTGCCGGAGGCTCCTTGCTGCATCCGCAGGCTAGATCCAGTGGCTTGGTGGGCTGTATCCAGCCCACTGAGGGTGTGTGTTGCCCAGGGCTGCCTTAGATATTACTTGTGCTATCTATTTGCTTTCCTTTAGAACTCTTGAGTGACTAATGGTGCAGGTGACTTATTACTGTTTCATTTATCGATTTGTTCCAAAACCTACTATTGTCATTCTGCGATAGTTCCTCACATTTGTAACCTAAAAAGAGTGGCTCAGTTGTGTGAATCTCCCTGATCTCATCTGCAGTGTAGACTAATGTAAAGAACTCATTTAGCTTCTCTGTAATGGCCTGATATTCCTTGAATTCACCTTGAGTTCCTTGATTATCCAGTGGGCCCACTGATTGTTTGGCAGGCTTCCTGCTTTTGATGTACTTACAGTTTTTTTCCATGTTAGTTTTTATGTCTTTTTCTGCTTTCCAAATTCCTTTTTGACCTACCTAATTATACTTTTACATCTGATTTGCCAGAATTTATGCTCCTCTTTGTCTCGGTTTCATGCTCCATTGCAATCCACAAAAACCCCACTCACCTGGTGCTTATATTTTTACTGTAGAAGTCTCCTAGGTACCTATGTTTCTACCTCTGGGGATACATGGAGATGCCTCAGGCAGGTGCCTGGAAACCTACCTCACACTTAATTCCCAATGTGTTAGCCTGCAGGTCTGATACCTCTGAGCACCTCTAACTCTAAATAAGATAATACAGAGGTGAGGAAAAGGAAGTAGTAGTTTCCCTCTGAATCTTTAGCCTAGAGGTTATGATACTCAACTGGGATATGGAAGACTCCAGGTCAGTCCTTCCCTCTGTATGATGCAGAGAAGGGATTTGAACAGGTAATCCCTACTGAAATAGTCTCATTAGTAGTAAATAGTAGTAGTAGTCGATTCATCAGAGTTTGAGGATGGTGGTCTTTCTGTAAAATGATTGCCAATTAATGCTTTAAATCTTCAGCTGGCTAATGATACCAACCTGGGATCTATACATCTTGTCACAGGTAGGACAGGCTTTTCCAGTGGAATGGGAAGATCTGGATTGTTAAACTGGGCTGTAGTGTGTCCTTTCCCTTTACTCCATTTCCTGTTGGATCTCAAAATACTGAGATCCCTGACACAAGATCCTCTTCCATTTTGATCAGTTGAGGGCTTGGGTCTCCTATGAATTTGTCAGTATTGTACTACTTGACGTTAGGGATGTGAAAGTGTAACTATGTACATGATTAACTGATAAGCCTAGGCTCACTGGTTAACGTTCACGATTACATGCAGTCTTCTGATACCTGCAGGGAGCTGGCTTAAAAGCTGGCTCCTGGCTGTATCAGAGGCAGCAACATGGGACAGAAGACATACCTCCCTGTGCATACCAGCTCCTGCCGGTGCCTTCCCCCTGCATATCAGAAGCAGTAGTACAGGGGGGCAGAAGGGCAGGCAGGAGCCAGTACTCTTGGGAAGCTGGCGTCCTGCGTGCACCAGTTCCTGGGGAGCCGACTGCCACCCCATTTGTAACCGTGTAATTGCTGAAATATTTAGCGGTTACATAGTTACTTAATTACATGCTTTTTCACAACCCTACTTCATTTTGGCTTTGAGGGAATCTTTGAAATGCTCTTTTTGCCTGCCCCTCATCCATTGGCCATGGCTCAGGTATCATAACATTGGAGCCCTGAATGGATACAAACTTTTGTAGCCACATCTGTATTTGCAAAAATGAGCCACGGATAGCCGCGTTCACATCTGCATATGTGGAAACCCACAAATAGAAAGTGGATATTCTTCTTCGAGTAGTGTCCCTGTGGGTGCTTCACTGTTGGTGTTGGGCTTGTCCCGGTGCTGCAGATCGGAGATCTTTTAGCAGTCGTCTGCCGGACCGTGCATGTGTGGTGGTAGTCTCATGGCTTTTCGCGCCGTTTCTGGTCGTGCGGTCCGGCTCCCGCCAGTTCCTCCTAACCGTCTTCAGGCGCAGACGGAGAGAGCTCCCCCTCATGTTAATCCTGTCAGGAATCGAGAGACGAAAAAAATTGTAAATAGTTAGCAGTTGTCACCTAGTTGTTAGTTAGTTAGTTAGTTGTATATAATAGTTCAGCGGGTTTGCTTAAAACAAGGATGTTCTTCACAATGCCATGCCGGGATCACCAGGCTTCAAAAATGCGACACATGCCGTGAGCTGATGCCCACGTCTGATGGGCACACGTTGTGTATAAGGTGCTTGGGCGAGGGACATAGTCCACAGAAATGTCCCCACTGCTCGAAGCTTACTGCTTGAGCGCGACGAGACCGGGAGATGTGGCTGAAAATGCTGTTCTTGGATAAGGCGCTTCAGCTGCAAACGGACTCCCCCAGCCCTTCACAATCGCTACCAGCAGCCAAGCATCAATCATCTCCAAAGGCGACGCATTCTAAAAGAAGACCACCTCCCTCTCGCTCCCTGCCATCAATTTGCATGAGCACGGGAGACAAGACATGCACTTTGGGCACAACTACAGCTCACTGACGTGACAAACAGAAACCGGTTCAGAGTGTGTCGGCACCAAGCCTGGCACCGACAGCACAGCCGGCAATGGTCACACAGACACGTCGGTGCCAACTCATGCGGTACCGGCTGCCCCAGCACCGACGAACCATCCGGCACCAGCGCACCGCCCGACCGCGGCACCATCATCCCGTGCAACTCCTCAGACAGCACCAACTCCCACTGACCAAAGTGCGTCGGAAAACGCACAAGCTACCAACCCCATCACCAAGTCCGGAATAGGCTGTGTTCTCTCCTGAACCACCTTCACCTTCTTTAATTCTGTCAATCCATTCAGGCCACTTTTCACCCAGAACTCACCGATACTCACCAAGTGCCTCTCCTCCCAGATACTACCATTGGCACCATTATCCGTCACCCTCTCCGGTGCTCTCACGGGGTAGATCCAGATCACTGAGGTCCCCCACACTTTACACCAGCTCCAGGTACTGAGAGATTTACAGATGCAGCCATCACCACAGATACTCCCCGCACTACTACGACTATTGGCATAGGCACAGTCGTCATGACAGTCGTTACTCTCACTCACCGGACCATACTTCATGCAAGTCACCGTCCTATCATCGGATACACGTGACCAGTGACAAAACTCTCTCTCCCTTTCTCTCTACTGTGAGGCCACCCACACCTACAGGAAACCAGCCAACCATAACACATCAGTCTGAGCCAGAAGAGGGACAGCTGTTAGACAGAGATGAACCACAAGACCGTTCTCCTGCAGACATCTCTTCCTCTTCACCTGATGATGCTGTCTTCCCTGGAGACTCCTCACCCACGGACAACTTTATGCCAATTTCAGGAGCTGTTTAGAAGCGTTGATGACAGTCAAAAGATGCAGCTATCAGAGGTCCAGCAGAAGCAGCACCATCTCCTAAGAAATCTACAGCCCTCGCAAACATCAAAGGTGGCTTTACCACTCGACGAGGCAATCCTAGAAGTGGCCAACAACATATGGCAAACACCCGCCTCCACTCCAGCGACAAATAAAAGGCCGACAAAAAGTATTTTGTACCAGCAAAAGGCATGCTGTTTTTATTTAACCATCCACAGACTAACTCCTTCGTTGTCGACGCGGTGCAACAAAGAGCCAAAGTGCCACAATATAAGAACACCTCTGGAGACAAGGATAGTAAGTGTCTGGACCTTTTGGGGAGGAAGGTCTATTAATCGGCCACTTTAACATTGAGTGGCGCCAATTATGCAGCATTATTGGCAAACCACAATTTTGATAATTATTCAAAATTAGTTCCCCTCCTCGAACACTTACCGGACACTAAGTGTCGGGTACTCAAGGCTGTTGTGCAAGAGGGTTACACGGCCTCCCGATCGGCACTGCACGTTGCCCTTGATACCATGGATGTGGCGGTGCGGACCACAGCCACATCAGTGGTCATGCGCAGGGCCTCATGGCTCTGCATGGCAGCGGTGCCAAAGGAGCTTCAGTCGAAGGTAGAGGATCTGCCTTTCGATAGACACAGCCTGTTCGCCGAGAAAACTGACCAGGTGTTACGCTTGGGTAATGTACATGCTGCCCTACCGTCGCAAGCGATATACGCCTTACCAGAGACAAAGGCCTCTCCCTTACTCGACACTACAGTTCAGACATTACGAATAGCAGCATTCCAAGCAGGTCAACAGAGATGGAGGCCACAAGCCAACAGGTCATCCAATCAGCAAAACACCAGGCAGCAGGTTTGATGCATTGATCGAGGGATTGCAAGCCATTCCAATATCAACTGGCCAAGACATTACCACCAGACTCTTTCACCATTGTTTAAGACTGTTTCAACATTGTTGGGCTGCTATAACCACAGACCGATGGGTCCTGCAGCTGATCACATCAGGCTACACAATTCCATTCACTTCGCCCCCTCCTACACCTCTCTCCCCATCCCTCTTCAGGGACCTCTCTCACGAGTCCCCTCCTAAGACAAGAGGTGGCTCTTCTGCTGGATATCGGCGCAGTGGAGAGAATACCAGAGGAATTCAAAGGGAGGGGATTTCATTCCCACTATTTTCTAACTCAAAAGAAGTCGGGGCTGGAGGCCAATTTTGGACCTTTGTCGGCTAAATCGTTACCTCCGCAAACAGCAATTCAAGATGGTGACGTTAGCAACTATTATTCCGGCACTTGACCAAGGGGACTGGTTTGCATCCCTCGATTTACAGGACGCCTACTTCCATGTGACTATCCATCTGGTACACAGGCGATTCCTATGTTTCGTAGTAGGATCCGAGCACTTCCATGGTCTTACCATTCAGCCTTTCTTCAGCTCCCAGAGTTTTCTCGAAAACTCTGGCAGTAGTAGCGGCATTCCTCCGATGGCTGGGAATCATAATATTCCCTTACCTAGACGATTGTCTCCTCAGAGCGTCTTCCTTCGAAGCACTCTGTGCTACCAACATGGCAAGGGCACTATTCGAGATAATCAATGTTCCCAAGTCATCCATGACACCTCAACAGTCCATAGAATTTAGAGGGGCTTGACTCCATTCAGTCACGGCATGTACACACTTGCCCACCACCAGATTCCATGCTATTCGAGACCTTGTTCAAGTTCTCACCACCAGTCCAAGGGTTCCCATACTTACCTGCCTACACCTCATGGGGCACATGGCAGCTACAACATATGTCGTGGCACATGCAAGACTGCACTTTCAATGCCTCCAGCATTGGCTGACCGCAGTGTACGTGCCGCACAAACACCATGTACACAGGATGGTGGTGGTGCCACGCATGGTCAAGGAATTGTTAACATGGTGGACAATTCCCTGCAATATGTTGGCTGGGATACTTTCCACCTACCCCAACCGACCATGCAGATCACAACCAATGCATCCCTACTTAGCTGGGGCACCCATCTCCACGACAAACAGACCCAAGGTTGGTGGTCTGCACATGAGTTCATTCAACATATAAACCTTCTCGAGTTGAGAGCTGTCTTCAACGCCTGCAAACATTTCCTTCCTCTTATTCATGGCTGCGTGGTGCATATCCTCATGGACAGCATGACAACAGTATACTATATAAACAGGCAAGGAGGGGCTCGGTCCCGTTCCCTGTGCATGGAAGCCATACGTTTATGGAACTGGTGCAACGGGCACAAAGTTGCTATTACGGCAGTGTGCCTTCCTGGTGAGGACAATACCACAGCGGATGCTCTCAACAGGCATTTTACCCAGCAGCACGAATGGGAGCTACATCCACACATCCTACACGTTCTGTTCAACTGCTGGGGATATCCATCCATAGACCTCTTCGCCACTCAGTACAATGCGAAGTGCCCTCAATATTGTTCAAGAGCAGGCATCGGTCTGGCATCCAGGGGAGATGCTTTCCTCTTCAGTTGGAGTCATCGCCTCCTAAACTCGTTTCCTCCCATTCCTTTAATTTCAGGGTTCTAGAGAAGATAGCTGTGGACGGAGCCAGAGTGATATTAGTGGCACCCTTCTAGCCGTGTCAAACGTGGTTCCCTTACCTTTCCGCATGTCACTCCATCCCCCGTTTCATCTTCTCAGAAGATCCGATCTACTGACACAGGACCACGGGCACCTGCTACATCCTCAGCCAGACTGCCTCGCATTGACATCATGGCTCCTAATTGGTTCCAACAAGGAGAAATGAGTTGTTCGTAGGCTGTTAGGCATGTTCTCCTACATAGCAGAAGATCTAACATATGTACCGCTTACCTGCACAAATGGCGCTGGTTCTGTTCTTGGTGCTTGGACAGGAAGCTAGACGCTAACATGCTAACCCTGCAATCCATCTTGGACTACATTCTCCACCTCAAACACCTGGGCCTCGCACTTTCTTCTCTGAAGGTCCATTTAGCGGCAATCATGGCTTTTTGACAACTTGTGGATCGCTATATTGTTTTCTCGCGCCCTATCACAAGAAGGTTCATGAAAGGGTTGGTCACTATCTTCCCATGCCACAAGCAACCCCCGGACCCGTGGAATCTGGAATCGATCCTAGATACCTTAATGCGACCACCATTTGAACCCTTAGCCACGTGTGATTTACCCACTCTAACCATGAAGGTTATATTTTTGCTGGCAATAACCTCAGCACGCAGGGTGGGAGAATTGGCAGCCCTATCGGTGATACCTCCCTATTCCGTCATTACACCTCAGGGAGTCATATTACAACCCCAACCACCATTCTTACCTAAAGTTAACTCAGAATTTCACATAAACGAGCCCATATTCCTTCCCATATTCTACCTGAAACCACATTCTTCAGAACAGCACACTCGACTGAATTCCCCGGTCTGGGGGTGGGGGGAGTCCCTTTGTTCCCCCCCCCCCCAATAGGCATCCATGCCCTAGAAGAGGCTTGGCACGCTCCCCCACCCATCAGGCCCTGGGGGCGGGGAAGTGCAGGAAGCCTCCTCCTGCCCTGTGAGGAGTATGTGGCTCTTTGAAGTGCCGTGGGCTCCTCGCACAGTCAGGGCAGGGCAAAGGAAGCTTCGTGAAGCTCCCCCGCCCCCAGGCCCTGATTGGCCTGGGGGTGGGGGAGCAGCAGGGCCTCCGTGGTCTGGATCCACCCGCTTGGCGGGCTGGATTTGGCCTGCGGAGGCCCTTTTGCCCACCCCTGTCATAGCTTCCATACCTGAGGTTTTGGTTTGGACCAGAACATTGATGTTAATGTATTGGTCACCACACTTAATTTGGAATATCTTTCAGAGGCATTGTTGATTAGCATTGATCAAGAACCTCGACTGTATGTGACCCACCTTTTGGCAGTCTCAGTACAGTTGCAGCAGAATTGTTGTGTTAAATGGTTTAACCACTTGAAAGCACAGTTTTTAAATGAACCTTTTGTTTGATTGAAGTGCATTAATATGTTAATAGAATTCCATACAAGCACAGAAAAAACAGTGCAAATAAATTTAATCTTAATTGTATTCACGGGAAAAATTATACAAAGATAAACAGAAATTGAACTAGTAATCAGTACAAGATACGATCATCTATGCTTGTGATAGATTTAGGAATGGGCCCGGAAGAGAAAAGCTAGGAAATTTTATTTAGTAAAATTGTCTTGATTTTCACAATCTTCTTTTACTGTGTCTCTCACTTTGGGGTGCAATGCTTGTCTGCCATTTTTCCTACTTCAGGAAACAGTTGCTCTTGTTAATGTACCCAGGCTCAAGGTTTAATGGGATAATGTGGAATGACCACTGGACACCATTGTGCTTTACTACTAATGGGTCAAATCCTTGTCCCATTCTGATCAATGTCAAAATTCCCAGTGAGTCCAGTGGACCAAAATTTTGCTCTACTTTGGGCTAGTTCTTCATCCCATAGCAGTCGTCTTGATGTCTGTCACAGCACTTTAAATAATAATACTATTAATCCATAATAAATAAAGCTGGCTTGAATAGCTAGCTGAGGATTCCCTGGGTATGTGGGGACTCCCAGAATGGTATTTAGCTGGCTATATGCCAACTCTCTCATAACCATCAATGTACGGGGTCTGTCCGGGAAGGGAACTTGGCTGGAACATGCTCTGCTTGCTTCAGTGAACTCCGTCTGCCACGATGGTCCCTGGGGCCTTTTTTGTGGAACACGTTATCTTATTCTTATAAAACATAGATTGAATTTAATGTTTTGTAGGGTTTTAGAATATAACTTTCATACAAGTGGTTCATTGAATAACTTGTTAACATCTTACGCTACAGGCTGAAATGGCTTTTGGTAACTCTGTAATTGCCAAGGTAGTTCTTGTACTTAGTGCAGCTTAAGTGAACCCAAACCTCTCAATCTTCAAATTGGCTAATTTGTGACACAAGAAATCAAAATGTTTGCCAAATGACTGAATTTAAAACACCTATGTTTTGTTTCTTGTGGGTCATAAGGGGAAGAATTGTAACTATAAAATCTGATTTAAAGGATGTTTTTCATACTGGGTGAATTAAATCAGCTTGTTTAAAAACAATGGAAATGAGAAATTCTGTCATGTATAACTCTAAGGATTCCCCCACCCCCTCATGCACAATTTCAGTATGGTTTTAATCCTGGACTTTCAGAACTAAAGGAATGACTGTTTTAGTCTGTGGACCATATGGGGATGCGACACATAACAGTGGTTACAAAACCATGTGCTAGACAGCAATGGAATGTTGGGGTTCTGAATTCCTGTTCCTGTCTCTAGGTGTAGCAGAAAAACTAGTGATTTCACACTTAACCGCCAAGCACATAAGCTTGGCACATTTAACATGAAAAGCCATGTGTCTGAGCAGAAGAGATTTTTTTGGTCTGCCTTATTAGAAGCCTGGATTCCATTCCCAACTTTGCTTCAAGTGATTGTATACAATCTTTCAGTTAATGTGACTGCCTTGATTAATACTGACTACAAAGTGCATGTAAGCAATGATCAGATAAAGTGAGATCAGGATTCATAGGCAATGTTCCCTCTAATCTTTTCTATCCAGGTGCTGAATACATTTTGTTATGTGTGCAAAACATGTACAGATGTACACCACCATTAGAAACAAAAACCTAGCTATGGGTGCTCTGCTAATCATCTGGGTGGCATTTGAATCTCTCCTGAGTAGCTGCGCAACACTTAGCTTATAAAGCAGAGGTGGGGAACCTTTTTTGGGTTGGGAGCCATTGACCCATAGAAAAATCAGTCGGGGGTCACATACAAGTGAGAAGTAGTGTGAGATGCCCCTGAATGAGAGGGAGAAAAAGACTCCTCACGTTCCCCTTGCGCACCAGAGCCTAGAGGGGCCCAGGCAAGTCAGTTTTGTGCACTCCAAGCCTTCGGGTGGGTGGCAGCTGGGGCTGGAGCACTAGTGTGGGCTCCCCGATGCTGAGCCTCATGGGCCGGATCCAGGCAAGCAGGGGGCTGCATTTAGCCCCTGGGCCTGAGGTTTCCCCACCCCTGTTATAAAGGGAACACTGCTCATAGGGTATGTGTACACTGCAGTGAAAGAACCACAGCTGGCCCCTGCGGACTAACTCAGACTTGATGGGGCTCAGGCTGCAAGACTGTTTCACTGTGGTGTAGACCTCTAGGCTCTAGCACCCTGTGAAATTGGGATTGTCCCAGAAATCAGGCTCTAGTCTGAAATGAAACAGCCTCATAGCCTGAGCCCTGCAAGTCTGTGTTGTCTGGCATGGGCCAGCCACATGTGTCTAGGTGAAATGTAAACATACCTTTAGTTTCTTGGCTCTTAGCCTGACATAATTTTACCTAGACCAAAAGTATTTTGACTGGCAGTATTTTCTTTTCTTTCTTCCCTCTTTTCCTCCCCCAGTGGAACATTAGTCAACATGGGAGTGCAGAAACCTAAGTCAGCTAAAATTGGAACATACTATTGCTTACTCAGGTAAACCATTGACTCAGCTTCCATTAAGGTTAAAGTAATAGTGTTCAAAAGTGTGCCAACCCCATGGGATAATCCTCGAGTCTTCAGGAATTAAAGATTAATCTTTAATGAAATATTGTCTTGTGATGAAACCTCCAGGAACACATCTAACGAAAATTGGCAACCCTCATGTTCGGGAGTGCAGTCCCAACTGGTAAGGATTAGGGATGTTAACTAATGGGTATTTGTGTAAATGTGTAACCACTTGATTTATTTAGCGGTTACACATTTACACTATTGGGGGATGGGGGGGCAGGCAGGAGCTGGTGTTCACGAGGAACCAACTTTTAAGACAGCTCCCCACAAGCACTAGCTCCCTCCCAACTCCCTGCACTGCTGCCTCTGTGAGAGGCAGGGGGCAAGCAGCTCTGTAGAAGCAGTCATGCGTGTACCAGCTCCTGCCTGCCCCCCTACGCTGCTGCCTCCGAGTCAGTCAGTACATGTAGTCTTTAGGATTAATTGATATGCCCAGGCTTATTGGTTAATCATGTAAACGACTACACGTTAACATCCCTAGTAAGGATTTGTAAGGTAATTGCAGAGCAAGTAGTGACAAAATGCCTTGCTGCTGTAGCTCCCAGCCTAGGATGCTCATAACCAGCTTACCAGCATGAAGATCACACCTTGAGTGTCTGTGTGCTTAGACAGCCCTGGTTCCACAGCTCTGACTCCACCTGCCTATGTGTAATTCCACGCTAGCTTTCAGCAGCATTGGTTAAAACTAGCAAGGTGTCCCCAACATACTCTCAGTCCAGAATTTCCCCAAAACCATGTGCTCTGTAACATCCAGCCCTCTCATGGAAAGTTCAGAGAAATAATAAGGTCTCTTGTTATTCCTCTAAAGACACAAAAGCACATCATGGCTAAATAACTTAACTGGGGTAAATACATCTTCCATTTAAACACCGCACTGAAATGGTTTATTTTAATAGTAAAACCCATGTATTAACAAAACAAAATAGTTTAAGTGATGGACAAATAAAAAAAGAATAAAGTTAGAAAGGGTTACAAGAAAATAAAATTTAAAACATGGATATAAAAGCGTAAGACTTAATCTAGCAAAATACAAGCGTTGTTCAGGATAGTCTCTCATCTATGTTCAGTTCCCAGAAACTTCAGCTCCACCCTGCTAGAAGGACCCATCTTTCTCAGCTTGCAAGATCTCTGTTCCCTTGTGTGTGTGTGTCTCTAGTGATTTATGCCATAAATTGCTTCTCTCTTCCGTTACTGTATTTTTGTCTAGTGTTCAGTAACTTATTTCCAGTCTTCTGAAGGAGTGGGCTGTGCCCACGAAAGCTCATGATACCATCTACATGTTTTGTTAGTCTATAAAGTGCTACCAGACCATTTGTTGTTTTTTCTGTACAGACTAACTTGGCTACCCCCTGAAGCTTTTGTAAGAGGCAGGATGACCTCATGCTTTTATTTCCTTCCTGTGGGCTTCCCACCTCCCTGTATGTAAATAGGGCTTCCATTGTTTTGATTCTACCATGTTGAATTTACATAGGAGCCAGGTAAATAGCTTCCTGTTCTCCTCTCTGGAAGGGAACATGTTTCTCTCTATTTGGCCACAGACTTTAAACACAATATAATTAAACATTTCTTCTTCGAGTGATGTCCCCATGGGTACACCACTCTAGGTGTTGCTGTGTCCTTGCGCCAGCGACTGGAGATTTTTTCTAACAGTGGCCTGTCATACCTGCACATTGGTGTCTCCCTGTGCCATTGGTGTCTGTTAGTTGCACATGCGGTGCCTCAATTCCTTCTCTGCTGTCCTCAGCAGCAGATGGAGCTCCCTTGCAGTCGCCCTTTCTTGATCTTAAATTAACGGAAAAAAGTTCAAAGTGCCTCAGTTTTTATTGTTTTCCAAGTTTTTCAACCCTTCCCCATTTTTTCGTAAAAAACAAAAAAACAAAAACAAAGCAAAACAAAAACCCCAACAACAAAACTTTATTCTCCTGCATTTTTTTCCCCCACTTCAACATGCCTGTTTCAACAGGTACAACTCATGTCGAGAAACCATGCCCACCTGTGTTGGGCATTCTTCCTGCATTAAGTGCCTAGGAGAAGGACACCTCACCCAGAAATGTCCTCATTGCCTCAACCTGACTGTGAGAGCAAGGCGGGAACAGGCCAACAGACTGAAGACTTTCTATATGGAAAGTCGCTACAACCTGCTCTTGAGGACTCTTTTCCACCAGCACAGCTTAAGGAGAAGGAAAGTGTCCACAGTTCAGACAAAAGCCACCCCCCTCCTCCTGCTCTTCCTCCTCCGACTGAGTGAAGATGAAGGCCATGGTTTCCCCAGCTAAGTTCCTGCCCTTGGCACCAATCTCCTCAAGGGTGAGCCCTGCTGACAGGCCCAGCACCGTGCTAGTGAAGGAGAATATGCCACGTAAACAGGCACGCTTAGAGCCCAGGTATAAAGCATTGGCACTGCCTGCACCATTGGCGCTGTCAACCGTTGCAGCACTCAAAAAGTCGGCATCGAAGTTGGCACTGAAGTCGGCCCCTGCTGACATCCGGCCTCCACGTGTTCTAACATAGACACCATCTGCAGTACTGTTGGCACCACTGTCAGCACTGACCAAGATGGCACCGCGTAAAGAAACTCCCAAACACACCGTGGCATCAACGGAGCATATCTCGTCGGTACCGCGGTCACCACTTTAACCCACTGTATTCATTTGCCTTGCTCTCCAGCTCCATCTGTCCCAGTCAGTGAGGTAGACACAGGACCACAGAGCTGCTTCTCTGCCCAGCACTCCTCGCCCACACAGAGGCCTCCACCCTGGAAGTCAAACTCAGTACAATCAACTCACATGCCTCCATCACCCCGCTGGTACAGTCACCACTGGCCATACACACCACCACCACACTGGGATAGTGGCCCCCATGGAACACACGGTTGGTCCACAGGAACCAATACACTGTTCCTTCAACGTTAGCTAGAAGGCCACCTAAGTCCCCTCTGTGCCAAGCCTGTAACACGGCACCGAACTCCCTGGAGCATTACCAATCTGAAGAGGAAGACTCCTTCTCCGAAGGAGAAGACAGATTTCCCACACACAGTTCTTCATTATCTCCTAATGAGGCCATAATTCCCACCTCCCCAACTCCAACATATGATATAAAACAGTTTCAGGAGCTTTTTAAGAGAGAGACTAATGGACAAGAGCTGGACCTCCAGGAGGTACAGGAGAAGCAGCATAGGCTGTTTGATATACTGCAAACGATGACATCCATAAAAGTTGCACTACCCATGGACGAAGTTATCCTAGACCCTGCCGATTCAATCTGGCAGATGCCCCCCTCTGTCACACCCACAAATAAGAGAGCCAACAGAAAATATTTTGTGCCCGCCAAGGGGATGGATTTTCTGTTTTCCCATCCACCTCCGAATTCCTTGGTGGCTGATTCAGCACATCAACATAAGAACGGCCATACTGGGTCAGACCAATGGTCCATCCAGCCCAGTATCCTGTCGGCCGACAGTGGCCAATACCACATGCCCCAGAAGGAGGGAACACAACAGGTAATCCTCATGTGATCCCTTCCCTGTCACCCACCTCCAGAGAAAGAGAGGCTTGGGACGCCATTCCTACCCAGATTGAAATGTTTTGCACTAACTAAAGTCATTGGACTCAATAAAAGAATATCTTCGTGAAGCGTAATGACTTATTGTATGCAGGTCAGACAATATGATTTTGTGGCCCTTTGGGCTTTAGACACTATGAAATCATAAAGAATTGTCTCAAGCACAAGTCTCCTATACAGGAGCTCTGGATGATGTAATTCCAGGACTGAAACTGACGCTAACGTGTTATGCAACCTTGAACTAGTTGCTTAATCTGTTTCCCCAGCTCTTTAAATTGGGAATATTTGCTTACATGAGAGGTATTGTAAAACTTAATTTATCTTTGTAAAGTGCTTTTAAAATGAAATGTGCTATTATAATAATGAGCAGTTATCTAATACTTAGCGTGTTTAGAGCTCGGCAGAAACTGTCTTTAAATACCTTTGTAAGATATGTAGATATCTCCATTTTACAGAAGTTCGAAGTTGAGTCACAGAGATGAAATGACTTTACCCAGTCCACCCAACAAGTCAGTGTCAGGACTAGGATTAGAACTCAAGATTACTTAACTTCCAAAATTATACTTATTCTAAAGTATGTTGCCTCTTGTGAGTGTAAACTATCACCTTGTATATTGGGAGTACTCTTTCTTTATCTAAATAAATATAAAGCAAATAAAATGTGAAATTCCAAAGATTAAAAAACATGTAGCGTGTAGAGCAGCTGCTTTTTATTGCACTGCTGGTCTGCAGTGGCAGCAAAACATTAGGTAAGTGCTGTCACCAGGTAACTGAGAATTGGACCAGGACTACCTGTGAACAATGAGCTTGCCTCCTTCAATGAAGAAAATAAGCAATCTGATATGACAGATAGGCCATGTGACTAAATCAGGCCTCTGTCTGTAGTGTAGATAACAGAAGCTTGTGGGGAGCCGTAAGGGGTAGACAAGACCTTGGTTAGACATCCACGAGAACTTTCTCTTGATACGGAGTGTGGAGTGACTCAAAGGAGCCGAAGAGAGGCAGAGAAGAAAGCTTCAAGAAGAAATGGGCACATATGTATGACAAGCTTGAGACCGGAGTGGAAGACTTTTTTTTATTTGGGACTTCTATAACTCAAAAGGCCTAGTTGCTGCAGCAATTTACCACAGTGATCAAACCAGACTGAAAGGTTGGGAGATTCAAAAGAAAAGAGAGAGAAACTGAGGCAGTTGCTATTTTGAAGCCAAATTGAACAAAAAGTGCTGCTGCTATGACCTGTAAAGGATCATCCTAATGTTATGGTAGTCCTTACACTTTGTACATCTCTACTATTTGTTGATAAAAGCTGACTTTTGTCAACAAAACTATGTAGTGTAGACAAGATATAAGACTTCTGTCCTAAGTTGTTGATAAAATCAGTTGAAAGGGAACTGCTCCACCAGCTATAAGCATTCAGAACACAAGTCGTCAGGTTACCACCTTTCTTAAGCAAAAGCCTGATTAAATAAGCCTTGCAATATAAGCTGAAGATCAATGACCTCAAACTTTGTTGAACCAACATAAAAGGCAAATTTCAGAGGTGAAGAAAAGCAAAGAGAATGTCCTACCTCTGTCCTCTGAAAGGTCTTATTTGGTCACTGTTAGCTAGTAATGGTGGGTAAAGGGGGAGAGGTGTGAAAATTGCCACATTTCAGTGCTTCTGTAATAATATTTCTGTTAATTTGTTCTCTTGGGTACTGAAATTGAAAAAGAAAGGCATAATCTGATTAGGTCAACTTGGTTTTCTCTATAGTAGAGAAACTGTGTCATTTTGTTGTAAGAGTGAAATTAAATCAGGGAAAAATTGATACTCTTCTTTAGAGCAGATGCAACTTTCAGGGCTGCTGAACAACTTAGGGTCCTGAACAACTTAAGGACCTCACTTTCAAAATTTTTGGGAATGTAACTCAATTACTACAATTGCATGTACACCTCTGGTATAACCATTTGCAAATAAACAGTTTTCTGTCTATATTGTCATTTGTGTGCAGACACCCACTTGTGTATTTACTCATGATTGCACATCTGACATGTCTGAGTTTTAGTCCTTTAAGAATATTTGTATAATTATTTAAATAATTAAAAATGTAATTTATATGTTGGGACAACATCTATAGTTAAGTTTGCTTAACACTTTCCATTACAATTTCTTGTGTTAATTCACTTACAACTTTGTTAAAATATTAGCCATTTAGAAGCAGATTTTTTTTTTTAAAGTATTTGGGTGTATTTAGATGCAGCCCCATGGCCTGGGTTTTCCTCAGACTGCTAGATGCTGGGACTTGACGATCAGGGAATGGATCATGTGATAATAGTCCTTTTCTGATCATTGCCTCTGAAGCATTTGGCATTGGACATTGTTGCAAGACAGGAATCTGAACCATTGGTTTGACCCAGTATGGCTGTTCTTATGTACATGGCCACCTGTTAGGATTTTCAAAAGTACATAGGCTCCGAACTCATGGAAGTCTAACTTTGGACCAAATTCTCAGGAATTAGGTTCCTATATGCATTTTTGCAAATACAAATAGTATTAACATTTTCTGTGCTTCAGGCATAATGGTTTTTTTTGACAGTTTCAGTAAAATGTTTCATTAGGGAGAGGGAGAAGGGACCTGGGGTCAGTGCACAATGCAGGAGCTGTCTGACTGCAGGAACAAGGATGCAGGGCACTAGGCACCCCCACAGGCCAGGAACAAGAGGGAGCCATGTGGCAGCTAGCAAAGAGCCTGCCAGTCTTGCTGCATGCCGTAGCGGCAGTACCATCAGAGAAAAAGCACTGCCCAGTACGCAGTACCGGCATCTCCAGTCAGAGCTCAACAACTTTTCCCCTGGAGTACCGGCACCTTTTTTTTTTAACACAAAAAAAGCACTAGCTGTGTTGCTCTGCCACCAAACTGGACAATCATTTGTCCAGTTGGGGCTGTCAAAGCTGTTCCTCACTCTGGCACTCTGAGTGCAGAAGTGGGGGGCCTGCAAGAGACCTAAAAAATATCTTGCCTCTATAGGCTTCTGCTTAAAAAACTTGTCAAGGTCACAAATTCCCTGGGCTTGGGAGATTAGGCCCCCATCATCAAGTGAAAATCCCGTTCTTGGACACATGAAGAAAACACTTGCACTTTTTCCAGAGGAGTATTCCCAAACTCTTTTACCACAAGAGAGCTTGAAGAAAAAAAGGGAGTACAATCTGCAATTTTTGATAGCTGAGCTCTCAGTTTTAGGCGTGTATGCACAGACCTATTACTTTCCAGGACACAAGAATCAAATCGTTGCCTTAAAAAAGGTAATTTTATTAACAAAACAAGAAGATATACTTGGTAAAGCATACTGGGTTGCTAGGTTTTACAGAGCAACTGAGAAAAGAGCAAATTAAAACACAGAGAAAATGGTATCTTTGAGCTACAGCTTAAAATGAAGTGTATGGAGGGAGCACGTGGACTTAGCACAGAGAAGTTTAACCAAACAACAAAGCAAAGAAAATTGCGACTAAGTAGATTGTGATTAAGTAGACATTTTCCTATCTACTTACAATCTGTGCTTCAAGGTCCAGTCCACTTCCATGCCCAGTATTCCTTGTAAGTATGGTAGTTCTGCCTGGTTCAACACATCTTGTTTCCCCAACTCAAAACTCCCCCAAAGAAAACAGCAGGCAGGTATGTCTTTCAATTCAAATGTTTACACCCTCTCCTAGCTCCCTGCCAACACCCAATAACTACCTGAATTTAACCCTTTAGTCACCGAATGCTGGCCAGCACTCCTCCTATCCATAACGGTGGCACAGCAATGTCCCTGGGCTGTGCAGCAGGGCTGAGAGGCAGTGCTCATGGGAGCTGCCAGCATTCCTGTTTGAGTGAGTGAGTGTTCTGGTTCAGAACTGGACACCTGATCACCCTATTTAAGTCCTGAAGCATGAGCATTTATTTCCCTTTCAAAATTTTGTCTGTAACTCAATATTTTTATTCCTATAAATACTCAGTCCCCTTCTGAGTCTTGCTAAATTCTTACCCTCCATGACATTTGGTGATGATTTACACAATCTAATTACCCACTGTGCAAAAAGCCATTCCTTTCAATTTGCCACCTTTCAATTTCATTGTATGTCTATTATGTCATGTCTTGTGTCTCTTTTCTAAGGTAAATAATCCCAGTCATTTCAAGATATATTTATGAGAAACTTTCCATGCTCCAGATCATTCTTGTCACCCTTTACTGGACCTCTGCACCCTCTAATTCTATTTGTTTTTACCATGCTATGAACCTTTTAATGATTTTGTGGGCCCGACTATAACAACACATATGCACGAATTACTATAGTCTTCAATGTGAGCAGCAGCTAGCATATGATGGAGAGTGCCAAAGGTAAATTCAGCTTCCACAGGTAGATTTTTATTCTAAACGCATGCAAAAATCTGTATGCAGTGAAAAGGGTAAAGCTTCATACATGCAGGGGAAAGTGTTGGGGTTTTTTTGTTTTTGTTTTTTAAGGGGAGAGAACAGCACTTCATAAGCATGTACACCCAGCTGGGAGAGCCGCATCAATGTATGTGCAACTGTGTGTTTAACCTCCCATAGCGTATCTCTGCAGTACAGTAATTCCTCATTTAACAAATGCCTGCTTAACACATTTTCGCGATAGCACGATTTTTTTTTTTAGGGAACGTTTTTTGAATTACACGACTGTCCCCAGAATAACACGATTTCCCCAGCTGGCCCATTGCCGGCGGCTGCGCGGGGCTTCCCCCGCCTCCCTGCAAAGCAGCGGAGGGTTCACCGCTCACCATGCTATTCCCCACTGACTCCCCCTCTTCTCCACCCCCGCTTGCAGGCCAGCGGCTGGGTTTTCCCAGCCGGCCCATCGCTGGTGGCTGCACAGGGCTTCCCCCACCTCCCTGCAAAGCGGCGGAGGGTTTGCCACTCGCCTCGCCATTCCCCAGTGATTTCCCCCCCCCCCCCCCCCCGCCACCGGACTCAGTGCGGGTCCCAGCAGACCCGTCACAGGGGCATACTCCCAACCCAATCCCCTTCCCCTCTCCTCCCCTTCGCTTCTCCAGAGCTAAACACCTCCCCTCCCTGCTGTAACCCAGTCCCCTTTCTCCCCCAACCTTATGTCCTGGTCCCAACAGACACCACCACTTGAAACGCAACCCCCACCTTTTCCATTATTTTCAATGGGAAAATTGACCCCGCATAACACATTTTCACTTAACACGATCATTTTCTGAAACATATCTATTGTGTTAAATGAGGAATTACTGTATCTACTACTACTCTGGTGTCTGTTTTTACCTGTCTATGGAAAATTTAAATTCTGTTTCTATTCATTCATCCTTAAAACCATGTCCTCTTTTCCTACCGCCAAAAGCTAAGTATCCTGCCCTCAGACCCAGTGACACTTTGCCTCTCTTGACTTCTGCTATGCTTGATCTTTGATTTTTTTTTTTAAATGTCATGGCTATGTGTCCTTATCGTAGTCCTTCTCCATGTCCCAAGCAAGTTCCTGCAGCTGGAGCAGAGCTGTGTCTGCACAACTGCCTCTCCCCGCAGACCCAGGAGATCCAGCACTTCCTGTGTACTCCAAGCAAGATCACATTTACTATGTGAAGTTGGTATGCTCAGCTGAGTAGTTGATATCTGAGCTCCCCATATCCTAGCAAAGAGGAAGGCCAATATTTTCTGGGGCTTTAAAGGGATAGGAGTGCCTGCCTGTGTACTTGGCTGCAGAGGAGCGGAGTTCAAACTGGTGCCCATTGTGGTCACAATGGGCATTGTGGGACACTGAGGTCTGCTGACGGGGAGAAGGAGATAGAGGTGGGGGAAGGGAGCAACTGCTCCAGAGTCTGGCATTTCAAAGGGGCCCAGGGTTCCTGGCCACCACTAGTGTGGCAGTGGCCAGAGCCCTGACCCATTTAAATTGCTGTTGGAGCCCTGTTCATTGCACATCAGACAACACCAAGGGTTGCTTGAGGTAGGCTCAGCATGCTCCAGTTGGCACTGAGGCTGTTGGACCAGAGGTGTGGGGGGAGGAGAGCTAGCTCCAGCCCTGCCCTCTTCTGCCCGAGGCCTCACCCTTTCTGGAACATGGAGCTGCCCCTCCACCTTGCCCAGGGTCCCAGCAAGTCTGTCAACCCCACTGGGGAAAGCTGCTGGAGGCCATTTAGGGCAGCATAATTAGAGTGATGCAGTATCAGTGTAAGCATTGTGCTTACCCTAGTTCTATGCCTCTCTTTGTGGTGGCTTTATTTTGTTGCCTAAGGAGGAGAGTTAAACCCATGGGGGCAACATTGCAGTATGTACAATTTCATAGTTAGATGATAGAATCATGACTAGAGAGGACTTCGAGAGGTCCTGTAGTCCAGTCCACTGCCCTCATGTTAGGACTGTGTATTATCTAGACCGGTGTTTCTCAACCCGTGATATGAGTACCCTTAGGGGTACTCAAGAGAAGTTGGGGGGGGGGTACATCAACACAACTGAAATTTGGAGAACACTGAATTTTTGTTTTAAGTTTTTTACAGCGCTTTATTATTTTTGTACTTCTTTGAGTGGCCCCCTGGGTGCTCCACTCTAGGTGTCGGGTCCCGTCCCAGCACCGCGGCTCAGAGATTTCTCATAGCCGTGCTCCGCCGGCTCGCACATGCATGCTTCCCCAGTGAGGCGTTCGCGCCTTTGATCAGCCGCGTGCAAGCCGGCAACCGTCAGATCCTCTCAACTGCCTCAGGTCGCGGTTCGGAGCTCCCTAAGTATTTCTCTTCAGAATATTTTCAGTCAGTTTTTGCCTCTGTAAATAGTTAAATTTGTTAGTATTAGTCGTGTTCCTGCTAGTTTGTTCTCCTGTTCATAAGAAAGTTTAAAAAAAAAAAAAAAAAGAAAAAAGTTTTTCCTCAAGCCGCTTCTCTTAAAGCGCTGCGCAAGGCGCTAAAAGTGAAATTGACAAGGCTTCACACTGGGCTTATACAGGCATTTATTCTGTACTCATTTTGAAAATGCCTGGATTGACTGGTTTTAAAAAGTGTTTGGCATGCCGTGAGCCCATGCCAACGGCTGACAGCCATGACACCTGCATTAGGTGCCTGGGGGAAGCTCATGTCCCCGAGAAGTGCTCTCACTGTAGAAAATTAACATTGAGAGCCCGGAGGGAGTGGGAGATGAAGATAAGAATGCTGATGTTCGGGAAGGCATTGCAGCCTGACCCGATCCCTCCCGCAGCCACAAAAGCCCCCGAACAAAAACGCAGGGCAGCTTCCCCGGGACCAGCCGGCTCGAAGTGATTGAAGCCGTCCCCAGCGCGATCCCTCCCTTCAGCAGCTGCAACGGCTTCAGGGGCGTCCAAAATGACCCTCGAGGGGTCTGGACAATCTGCTGGGGCGACCATCAGAGAGCCCCCACCGCCGAGACGGAGAGTGGCTTCGGCGCTGGCATCGGGAGCGGTACTGCAGCTAGCTGGCAAGTCTGCATCGGCCTCAGCTGTGCGCTCTGTGAAATTGACGCTGGGGCTGCAATTGACCAGCTGCTCTGCACCGGCTTCAGCGGCACTGGCTATAATAGCGCCTACCTCACCGGCCCCGCTTATGGCGGCACTGTCCTCCACGGCACCGTCTCCTCTGGCACCAGGCTCCGAGGCAGAAGGTCTTGATGCCTCAGCCCCGGCACCGCTGCTGACTCCGGCACTGGGCACTCTGCCAGCACCAGCATCAACGTAGCAACAGCTGCTTTCCCCGGCACCGCTCCACTGCTATTCGGTGCCTGGCTCTCCTGTGGCTGTTAGGGCGGAAGACACCTCCCTACATAGGAAGGCATTATCAAAGACTCATTATAGAGACTGATCCCTGTCTCCAGATTTTTCACCGCGAAGGTACACTCGCTATCGTGACTTTAGTGTTTCTCCTACATGGGTCACATATGGACGGCATAATTATAGGGACACAGTGTATCTAGAAACATGTCGGTCCTGTTCACGATCCCGCTCACCCGGTCGATCCTCAAGATACGAGCCTGGTAAACGCTCCCCATGCCGCGTCTATTATATCCAGCATGGTAGTGCACGCTCGTCACGCCACTCCTCCCCGTTGCATTCTGAGAGCTACTATGACAGCTACCATAGACCATATGATGATGGTCCCCGGTGTGATCGTACATCGTCCTCCCGTAGGGGAGCCTCCTGCATTTGTCAACCATTAAGTGCAAAATACTTACCTCATCAATCACAGCACCTTGACTCACCTTCTCCATCTAAGAGTCCAACAATCCAACTAGACCAGTCCGAGCCGGAAGAGGGGCAGTTGTCTGATGTTGAAGACGCCAAACCGGAAACTTCTCCAGCAGACTGCTCCTCGTCATCTCTGGATGAGGCGATATTTCCAGCTGACGTCTCTCCACCGGATGATCTGAGACAATTCCAAGACCTCTTTAAATGTGTGGCGGTCACACAGGAAATACAGCTAACGGCTATTCCGGTTAAAAAGCACCGTCTCTTGAAAAACCTCCATCCACAACAACGTGCAAAGATCGCCTTACCTATTGATGATGCGATCATGGAAGTGGCGGATGAGATATGGCAGACCCCAACATTGGTTACACCTACGAGTAAAAAGGCCGACAGAAAATATTTTGTACCAGCGAAAGGATTGGACTTCTTGTTCGATCATCCTCAGCCTAACTCGTTAGTAGTGGACGCAGCACAACGTAGGGCTAAAGCACCACAGTACAGATAGCCATGGACGTGGCTGACACAGCAGCTAGAGCTACTGCCACAGGTATTGCCATGAGGAGATCATCATGGCTGTCATCTGCAGGAGCCCCAAAGGAGATGCAAAGCAACGTTGAGGACCTACCGTTTGACAAGCTTAAGCTTTTTGCGGTGAACACCAACGAAGTCCTCCACTCGGGAAAAGATTCACACACCACTCTATGTACACTTGGGATGTACACTCCCTCCTTTAAACGTAGACGTTATTTTCCTCATCAACAAAGATATGATTTTAATTTCTCCAGACAACAATCACATCCCTTCGACAATCAACGCCCTAGACAACATCCTCAGCGCAAACGACCCCAACAGGGCCATTCGACCAATCAATTGTCAGCTAAGCAGCAAATTTGACTTGTCTGTTGAGGATGCAAGCCAGCTATCTGCAATCAACACGGAAGACAAGACTGTCCATCTTTTTCATCATCGCCTACGGTCATTTTACCATCGTTGGTCTGACATCACCACGGACAGATGGGTACTAGAAATAGTTCAGTCCGACCTTTCCATTCCCCTTCTCTCTATTCCCCTTTTCAGGGACCCTTCTCACGAGCAACTGCTACAACAGGAAGTTCAACGTTTGCTCGACATTGGGGCAATAGAGAGAGTTCCCAAGCAGTTCTGGGGAAAAGGCTTTTATTCCTGATATTTTCTCACACTAAAAAAGTCGGGAGGCTGGAGACCCATTCTAGACCTTCGAAAGCTAAATCGACACCTTCAGAAGTTTCGTTTTCAAGATGGTAACCTTAACTATCATTCCGTCGTTGAACAAAGGGGATTGGCTTGCAGTCCTTGACTTACAAGGCGCTTATTTCCACGTAGCTATCCACGTGGCTCACAGACGTTTCCTCCGTTTTCAATTGGGGAACGAACACTATCAATACAAAGTTCTGCCCTTCGATCTGGCATGGGCTCCCAGGGTTTTCACCAAAACGTTGACAGTGGTTGCGGCCCATCTGCGCAGATTGGGAGTGACAATCTTCCCCTATTTGGATGATTGCCTCATCAGAGGCACAACGTTTTCGGAAACACGTCATATGTTTCGAACAGTGTCCAGCACATTTGCTGCTCTCGGCCTTCTCATAAACGTGAAGAAGTCATCACTAGTTCCATCCCAGAACCTCGTCTTTATAGGCACACAACTCGATTCCACCATGGCACGAGCATACTTACCAACGGAACGTTTTACGGCCATCAAAGATCTGGTGCACACTGTAGTACACGCTCTGACAATTCCCACGTGCGTCTATCTACAGTTGATGGGGCATATGGCTGCTGCAACCGTCATAGTATGCAACGCAAGGTTACGTTTTCGTTGCCTCCAGCACTGGCTGGCCACCGTTTACGTTCCGGCGAAGCACAGTGTTCACAGGCCAATAGTGGTGCCGCAGTATGTCCGGGAGTCCCTACAGTGGTGGGTCAACCTGGCCAATCTTCTTGCGGGCATCCCGTTTCATCGCCCACAACCTACAAAACAGATAACAACAGATGCTTCCCTAATGGGTTGGGGAGCTCACATGAACAGTCACACAGTCCAGGGACGATGGTCGACACAGGAAATGCTATTGCATATCAATGTCCTCGAGTTGAGAGCAGTACGTCATGGTTGCAAGCATTTTTGATCGCAGATTTGGAATACAACTACCAGGATTTTGACGGACAATGTGGCGACCATGTTTTATATCAACAGACAAGGAGGTGCCCGGTCTCGTTCTCTTTGTGCGGAGAGCGTTCGATTATGGAATTGGTGTATCAGCAACAACACCATTCTAACAGCTTTGTATCTTCCAGGTGTCGACAACTTAATAGCGGACTCTCTCAGCAGGCGTTTCCCTCACGACCACGAGTGGGAGATTTGCACGGACGTACTGACTCGTATTTTTGCCGATGGGGGTTTCTGGCGATAGATTTATTCGCGATGGAACACAATACGAAATGTCCCACCTGTTGTTCAAGAGCCAGAATAGGACGTCACTCTCTGGGGGACACCTTCCTTCTCCACTGCGGAAGGTCATTCCTATATGCCTTTCCCCCAGTAGTCTTGATTTCCAAGATTCTCGAAGATCAACACAGACAGAGCCCGGGTAATCCTTCTAGCTCCGGCGTGGGCTCGTCAGCCTTGGTTTTCAGTGCTCCACCGTATGTCAGTGAGAGCACCATATCCTCTGCCTTCTCTTCCGACTCTGTTGACCCAAGACAACGGATCTCTCAATCACCTGAGACCCGAAGTTCTGCACCTCACAGCGTGGATGCTTGTTGGTTTACCGACTCCGAGCAGTCCTGTTCTCAGCGAGTCAGGGAAGTCTTAATGCATAGTAGGAAACAATCTACCCGATCAGCTTATACAGCTAAGTGGTCCAGGTTCCAGGCAAGGTGCGCGGATAATGCTGTAGATCCTTGTTCCGCAACTCTACCCTGTATATTACAATACCTCTTGCAACTGCATGACAACGGCCTGACAGTCGCATCTCTGCGAGTACATTTGGCAGTGATTAATGCATTCCATCGTAGGGATGGAGATGTCTCCTTGTTTGCGCACCCCATTACAAAAGGATTTTTGAAGGGACTCTCGAACCTTCATCCTCCGCGGAGACCTCCTCCACCTCTATGGGACTTGGATCTAGTCCTACAAACTTTGACTTGTCCTCCCTTTGAGCCCTTGGCTACAGTACCGTTGCATGCACTTACTGTCAAGCTTCTCTTCCTCCTAGCCCTCACATCTGCTCGCAGAGTGAGTGAGAGAGCAGCTTTTATGGCCTCACCTCCATATACAATTTTTTCCAAGGATTCGGTGACGTTGAGGACCCATCCGGCGTTTATTCCGAAAGTTTCTTCTGAATTCCATATAACTGAGCCGGTGGTTTTACCATCTTTCTCGCCTAAACCCCATACCTCAACGCAAGTAGCGCTGCTACACACGTTAGACGCGAGGAGATCCTTAGCGTTTTACATTGATAGAACGCGGGCTTTTAGAAAGACAGACCGCTTTATAGTATCATTAGCACACTGTTCAAAGGGACCAACCTCTAACTTCTCAGCGCATCTCCAGGCTGATAGTTTCATGTATATCCATGTGTCGCTCGCTACGAGGGAAGCCTCTCCCTTCTCTTCCGAGGGCTCATTCGACTAGAGCAGTTGCTACGACCACAGCTTTTCTGAGCAGAGTGTCTTTTCGTGACATTTGCAGAGCAGCAACATGGTCTTCTAATGTGACTTTTATGAAGCATTATGAATCAATCAGTTTGCTTCAGACTCTTCTGTGGCTACAGCAGTACTTAATCGTGCTGGTAGTCTTGATTCCGGAGCGCTCTAACTCTGTCCTAGGTACTGCTCCGGAGTCACCTAGAGTGGAGCACCCACGGGGCCACTCGAAGAAGAAGAAGAGGAAGTTACTCACCCTGTGAAGTAACGATTGTTCTGCGAGATGTGCCCCGTGGGTGCTCCGTGACCCGCCCTTCCTCCCCGCTCCGGAATTGTTTATTTGTTTCTTTCAGATGAGCGGGTGAGAGGAACTGACGGTTGCCGGCTCACGCGCGGCTGATCAAAGGCGTGAACGCTTCACTGGGGAAGCACGCGTGTGCGAGCTGGCAGAGCACGGCTATGAGAAATCTCCGAGCCGCAGCGCCGGGACGGGACCTGACACCTAGAGTGGAGCACCCATGGGGCACATCTCAAAGAACAATCGTTACTTCACAGGGTGAGTAACTTCCTCTTTTTGCACCCAAAAATTTCATCGCCTGCCTGGCTACGATTAAGTTGTTTAAACAAATGTGTTGCAATGGTAGAAACATTTTTGTGCGTCTGAAAACTGTAGGTCAGGGGTGGCCAGCCCACAGCTCATGAGCCGCATGCGGCTCTTCACCCCGAAAGTGCTGCTCGTGAACCCCCCCCTTCGCGGCTCGCAAAGCCGCCCCATGTGCCCCTGCAAACGGCCCCCAGCTCCCTGCGCTCACCGGGTGCAGGGGAGCTGTCTGGCACGGCCTTTTTTTTTTTTTCTTTTCCTGAACAACTCTGGTTGGTGGGGAGCTCTTCCTTTTTTATTTTATTTTATTTATTTAGCTCAGCAATTCTGCTGTGGCTCTTTGCATTTTTTCCGCTGCTGTTTTGGCTGTCTTCGTTTAATCAGTTGGCCACCCCTGCTGTAGGTACTGGGGGTACTTATATTATTTTTTGGAAAAAGAGGTACTTTATTAAAAAAAGGTTGAGAAACACTTATCTAGACCATCCCTGAGAGGTGTTTGTCTAACCAGCTCTTAATTCCACAACCTACCCTAAGCAATTTATTCCAGTGCTTAACCACCCTGAAAGGAATTTTTTCTTTATGTCCAATCTAAGCTGCTGTTGCTACCATTTAAGCCCATTGCTTCTTGTCCTATTCTCAGAAGTTAATGAGAACAAGTTTTTCTCCCTCCTCCTTGTAACAACCTTTTATGTTCTTGAAAACTGTTATCTTGCCTCTTCTCCAGACTAAAAAAAGCTCAATTTTTTTCAATCTTCCCTCATAGGTCATTTTTTTCCTAGCCCTTTAATCAGTGTAGTTGCCTTCTCTGGACTTTCTCCATTTTGTACATATCTTTCCTGAAATGTGGCACCTAGCTATGGACACAGAACTCCAGTTGAGGCCTAATCAGCGAGGAATAGAGCAGAAGAATTACAGTAAAACTCCAATTGTCCGGCATCCAGTGGTCCGGCACTCCCGATAGTCCGGCACCAACTGGAACCCGGAAGTGCTCTGGCCATCTGGACTATCGGAAGTGCTAGGACCACTGGATGCGGGAAAATTGGGGTTTTACTGTATATCCATTTATTCGATAAGAATCTATTCATTACCCTTATCCAGCTAAAAGGAAAAATAGAATTGAAACCTAGTCATACTCTGTGACTAATATCAGAATGAAACTTTGTTATCGCCGAGCAGGGGGGTGAGGGGCGGTGCTGCGGGACCAACTCGGCAGCACCCCAGCTGCTCTGCTCTGCAGCTTCCCCAAGTCCGCCACTTGTCAGTTTCAGCAGCGGCAGTGGTGGACTTGGGGAAACGGCACGGAGCAGAGCAGCTGGGGTGCTGCCGGGTTGGTCCTGCAGCACCGCCCCTCACCTCCTTGCTCGGCGATAACTAGTGCAGTCTGGGGAGTGGGGAGCCCGCTCCCCTCTCCTCCCCTCCCGGAAACTCTCAGCGCGACACGGGGCTTCCCTTGCCTTCCTGCAAAACGGCGGAGGGTTCGCCCCTTGCTGCGCTGTTCCCCGCCCAGCCCCCAGACGCAGTGCGGGTCCTGGCAGACCCGTCACAGCCCCCCCCCCCCCGCCGGAGTACCTCCCGATACTCTGGCATATCCGATAATCCGGCACCACCTAGGTCCCAAAGGTGCCGGATTATTGGAAGTCTACTGTACTTCTCGTGTCTTGCTTACAACACATCTGCTAATATCTCTAAGAATGATAGTTACTTTTTTTTGTAACAGTGGTACTTTATTGACTCATATTTCACTTGTGGTCTTTCTGCAGTATTCTTTTCAAGGCAGTCATTTTCCATTTTGTAATGTGTGCAACTGATTGTTCCTTCCTCAGCAGAGTACTCTGTAATTTGTCCTAACAGAATTTCATCCTATTTATTTCAGACCATTTCTCCAGTTTGTCCAGATAATTTTCAATTTTAATCCTATCTTTCAAAGCCCTTGCAACCTCTCCTACCTTGGTATCATCTGCAGACTTTATTATATGTTCACTTTTCATGCCATTATCTAAATTATTGATGAAGATATTGACCAGAACAGTACGCAACTGAGCCTTATGGGATTCCACTTGACATGCCCTTCCACCTTGACTGTGGAGCACTGGTAACTAGTCTCTGGGAATGATTTTCCAATACGTTGTGTGCCCATCTTATAGTAGCTCCATCCAAGCTGTATTTCCCTAATTTGTTTGAGAAGGTCATGTGAGAGCATCAAAAGCCTTCAAGATCTACCGCTATTACATTGATTTGACATGACTTGTGTTTGACAAGTCCGTGCTGACCGTTGCTTACCACCTTATTACAGGGGTCTCAAACTCATGGCCCATGGGCCAGCCATCTGTGGCCTAGAGCATATTTACTATCCAGCCTGGGAGACCCAGTATCCTGGGGGCAGGAGCATGCTGATAATCATCCTGCCCTATTTCTGCCACCGCCAACCCTGCCCTCTCCCCCATTGTCCCTTGAGGAACCTGGCATTGGGGATTAGCAAGGGGCCCTGGTGCAGGGTGGCATCAGTAGTCAGTCTTCCCTTCCTATGGTGGTGGAAAGTGTACAGCATTTTGTGCACACACTCATGTTGTGCTTTTTAAAAACAACTTTTAAAACTTTTTTTCTCCTATTTTAGCCTCTGATCCTACCTGGTTTTCATGATGTTAGATATCCAGTTGCTACTAACCTTTTTGGTGAACCCTGACACACAAAAGTCATTTAGTCCTTCTGCCATTTCCACATTGTCTGTTATTTTTCCTCCTCCCTCTCCATTATGTAATGGGCCTATCTTGTCTTTGATCTTCCTCTTGCTTCTAATGCATTTGTAGCATGTTTTCTTGTTATTCCTTGATGTTTCTACCTAGTTTGATCTTGTTTTGTGTCTTGGCCTTTCTAATTTTGTCTCTACATGCTTGTGTCGTTTATTTATATTCATCCTTTGTAATTTGACCTACTTTCCACTTTATGTAGGATTCCTTTTTAAATTTCAGATGTTTAGTTAAGCCATGGTTCTCTTACTATACTTCCTTCCGATCTTATACAATTGGAAAATACGCTCTTTTGTCCTTAATAATGTGTCTTTGAAATACTGCCAGCTCTTGAACTGTTTTCCCCCTTAGACTTGTTTCCCATGGATCTTACCTACAACATTCCTGAGTTTGCTAATGTCTGTTTTCTTGAAATCTATTATCTTTCTTGTGCTATTTTCCCTCCTACCATCATATATATAGTAGCCCAATGTCTGAGAGTCTGTAACACTGAAATGCTGGCTGTTCCCTCTGGGCGGCGCTGTTGCTGAAATGCTGGCTGTTCCCTCTGGGCAGCCCGTGCTGCATGGGGAGTGCGGGGCCCAAACGGCCACTTGCTCCGCTTGCTCCCTCAGTGTGGCCCAGCTGGGTGGCGCAGAAGTCAGCCAGGCGCCACGGCGGGAGGGGAAGAGGGGTGGGGCCTGGCCGTGTACGTCACCGTCCCGTCCCCCTTCGCCTCCCGCCGTGGTGCTTGGCTGACTTCTGCGCCGCTCAGCCGGGCCGCCGCGGGGGAGCAAGCATCGGTTTGGGCTCCCCCGTGGCGGCCCGGCTGAGCGGCGCAGAAGTCAGCCGAGCGCCATGGCGGGAGGCGAAGGGGGGCAGGGCAGTGACATGCGGCGTGACAGCGGCTCCAGGCCCCACCCCCTGGCCGTGAACGTCACCGCCCTCCCCCCCCCTTCGCCTCCTGCCGTGGCGCTCAGCTGACTTCTGTGCTGCTCAGCCAGGCCTCTGCGTGGGAGCAAGTGGCGCAAGCGACCGTTTGGGCTCCGTGCCCCCCATGCAGCACGGGGAGTGCGGAGCCCAAACGGCCATTTGGGCTCCGCGGTCCCCCGAGTGAGAGGCAGGAGGGGGAGGAGGAGGGGGAGGAGAAAGAGAGGGAGAGGGAGGGGGAGAGGGAGGGGGAGGGACCGGAGGCTCAGGAGAAAAGACCGACGTGGAGGAGAGACCTGAAAATCCCATCTTATGACAGGATAATTGGCTAGTTCTTTAGAATAATCAATTCTGCCACTTCATGATTCCTTTCTACTGAGCTGCCTTCCACTTGGAAATTCTCAATCAGTTCCTCCCTGTTTATCAAAATCAAACATAGAACAGCATTTCCCCTAGTTGCTTTCTCCACCCTCTGAAACAAAAAAGTCTCCAATATATTCCAAGAACTTGTTGGATAATCTGTACCCTGTTGTGTTATTTTCCCAGCATGTGTCTGGGTAGATGAAGTCTCCCATCACACCAAGTCTTGTGCTTTTGATGGTTTTGTTAGGTGCTTTTTTTTTTTTTATTAAAGCTTCATCCACCTCTTCTTCCTGGTTTGGTGGTCTGTAGTAGACCTCTACCATAACATCATCATTTTTATGCCTTTTTTCCTTTCCCAGAGACTTTCAACTAGTCTGTCTCCTATTTCCGTCTCAACTTCAGTCCAAGTGAATGCATTTTAATATATAAGGCAACGTGTCCTCCCTCTTGTCCTTTCCTGTACCCTTCTATAACAGTATTCCAGTCCTGCATATTATCCCACCAAGTCTCTGTGATACCAACTATGTCATAATAGTGTTTATTAAATAGCATTTCAGGTTCTTCCTGCTTATTCCACAGACTTCTTTCATTAATAGCATATTGTAGACATGGCCTTTGGTATCTGTATACTAGTTTGAATTAACTAAGTTCAGCTTCTGGGTACCTGATTTTATAAAGTCCTATGTCCTCACCTTGGGGAAGAATAGCTTGCTCCAGTGTAGCACATCTACATTCACAGAGCTTGCCTCAGACTCAGAGCCCCAGGAAGCACTATGGGGAGTGCACCAGGATGGCAGATACTTCTGGTGTCCTCTTCATTTGGAAAACTGTGACAGGTGCTTACAGGGGCTCTTCTCCATGCCCGTGTCCCAGAAGGCACTTCTCTACTTTGTCCCCCTCATGGGACAGAAAAAGAACTTAATGGGTGTATGCCTTGTCGTTCTCTGGTTGCCTATGTGGATGCCACAGCTCTGTGACCATGGAGATAGAGTTGCTGCAAAGCAGTGCCATGCTCATGGCTCTCATATTGATCCTTGTGGTGCAGAATTTTGACAGCGCTCACATGTTGCTACACCAGGAACAGGGCAAGGACGAGAAGACTGCACCCTGGTGTGGCCCGCAGGCCCTGCTCAGCCACGTCCTGGTGCTCCTGCTACTATCCATGCCCTCAGTCTCCTGGACACAGTGGAATGCTGCTTCTGGTGGAGGGAGACAAGCTCTGTGTGGTAGGACTGCATTGTCCTGCAGGGATGGGATGATCAGCAGTGGCTGCACAACTTCCACATGCACAAGGCCACCTTCCTTGAACTCTGTGAGTGGTTCGCCCCTGCCTTCAGATGACAGGATACCCAACCGAGACCTGCCATCCCCTTGCAGAATTGTGTGGCCATTGCCCTCTGGAAGCTTGCCATGACAGACAGCTTCTGTTCAGTTGGGAATCAGTTTGGGCTGTGGAAATCCACAGTAGGGGCAGTGCTCGTATAAGTAGCCAAGGCCATCAACCTCGTCCTGCTACAGACGAGGGTCGTCACTCTGGGCAACATAGACAAAATTGTGGATGGCTTTGTTGACATGCTCCATCCTGGCCCCTGACCATCAGGTCTTGGAATACATCAACTGAAGAGGGTACTTCAACACGGTGCTGCAGGTGCTCATGGATCACAAGGGATGCTTCACCGACATCAAAGTCAGATGGTTGGGAAAGGTGCACGACGCCTGCATCTTTTGGAACTCATGCCTCTTCAGAAATATGTACGCTGGCATTTCCCCCCCCCCAAGATAATCAGTGTCAGAGAGGAGGACATGCCCATTGTGATCCTGGGCGATGCAGCCTAACCCTGGCTCATGGAGCCCTACATGGGCAGCCTGGACCCCAGCAAAGAGAAGTTCAACAACAGGCTGAGTAGTTGTAGAATGATGATGGAATGCGAATTTGGGCATTTAAAGGGGAGGTTCAGGAGTCTCCTCACTCACTTGGACTTCAGGAAGCACAACATCACTTTTGTGGTGGCAGCATGTTATGTTCCACAGCCTGCGCAAAAACAAGGGGGAGTCTCATCTGCTGCGGGGGGAGCTGAGGCATAACACCTGGCCAGGGAGTTTGAGCAACTGGACACCAGTGTAATAAGGAGAGCACAGCAAGGGGCAGTGCTCATCAGAGAGTCCTCGAAGAATAGTTTTATGTAAGGCCAGATCTGAGACTCTCCTCCATGGCTCTCCACAAAGGGCCCCTGCATTCTCTGTGTGTGCCTTTCATCCCCCTGTATGAGGGTCTGCAGGTAAACCATCTGCTCTCTTGTGAGCTTGTCTGGAACTTGCGGCATCCTGCAGAGAGAGAACTTCCATCACTGACCGCTGGAGGAGGGGGGAAGGTGTGTGTGAGTGCCAGATGCTGCTTGCTGGAGAGAGTGCTAATTGGTTCACCTTCTCTTTCTCCTCCTGGTAGGTTCTCGTGATATCAGCCTTCTCCACATCACTGTGCTTGATTTGGAGTGAATGCTGATGAACCTGGGCATGAACCTGGGCCGTGTGTTGTCCTGATGTGTGGTTCCATGGTCCCAGACTATTTACTGGTGACTTGGTATGGGGAGGTGTCCTACCACGGAGGCTGGAGTAAGTCAGGCCTCTCCAGGAACCTTGTGAGAAGGGTCGAGGGATTCCTGTGTGAGTGTGTCATGAAGCTGATTGCTCCAGATTGGTGCTCCATTTGCAGACCCATGAACAAGCTTTTCTGCAATCCGTCATGCCGAGTAGACCAAGAGAGGATCACGCCACTTGTTGCCTGCTTCTTGTGTGTCCAAGGATAAATTAGGTACACTATCTGTGCTTTATGATACATCTATGCTTTAATCTGGAGGTTTAATTTCTGGCTCAAGGAGACGTACCTGTACTAGCTCTGATTGAGCCAATGTGATGAAAAAGGAAGTCTCAGACAGGATCATATTTGGGTGTGTTGTATGTAGCTCAGTCAGAACTAATATGGTAGGTCTCCTCTAGCTGAAAATTACATTTCCAGCTCAAAGAGTGGACATATCCTTAGTTTCCTCATCTGTAAAATAAGGATAAATACAAGATTTGGAGCTAAATTGTTTAGCATTTATAACACATTAAGTTCTTTGAATGGAAGATACGAGTGCAAATTATTTTCAAATTCAGGTTTTGAGCAGCACTACAGCACATGCAAGCACTTGTTGAACATACAAGAACTAAACTGATAGGTGCCATATAAATCTAGGATAAACTGATTCATTGTGCACATTCCTCAAATGTCAGAGGGTGTGTTAAAAACTTTCATTGCACAGACAGCGTTATTTTGTGTTATTTCTGGCATTGCCTAAGGTAGGAAAACAGAGAGAGAATACTTAATGTAGAAAAGAAAGGAAAGGAGGATATCTTTGGCATCCATATAGTTCCAGATTGCATTTACTTTTCAAAGGTTTTCTGTGGGAGAGCTCTCTAGGGTTGCCACCTGTCAGGAAAATTCTAGGACAATTCTGATTTTTGAATATGTATCATTTGGCTTGATCTTGGTTATTTAGAACACTAAGAACAGACAAATTATGGCATCCATGCTAGCTTGAAAGGAATGGGTAGGGTGACAGTATTTGGTCCTTTTAATGGGTTTAGAGGATATTGAAAATAACAGTTTACTAGCATTATAAAAGAAATTGCTCAAATTGCATGTAAGAGAACAGAAGCCTGAGTTGAGGCCATTAGCACATTCAGCTTGATAGTCCCTTTTTCATTGGGTTGCCAACCCTCCTGGATAACCCGGAGACTCTAGGAATTAAAGATTAATCTTTTATTAAAGATGATATCATGTGATGAAACCTCCAGGAATACTTCCTGCTAAAAATGGCAACCTTGCTTTTTACTTTGATTGTAGAGACCAATTGTCCTCCATATTATTTTTCCAAAACAATACTTTTTCAAGTATTGAGCCTCTTCCTTTAGAATCTTTCCTCCCTCTCTGTCCACATTGAAAATTCAGCTGCATTGGTGGTGTTTGGGCCTTTGCAGCCTGGAAACTGAAGACCAAATGCTCCCCTGCAATGGCTTTTCTTTCATAGGGACTGGGAAATTCCCAAGTTCTCATTTTCCATTTCCTTTTCATTCTTCCACTCTGGAGTGTAGTGGGATTTGGGGAACTTGGTCTTCCATTTACCATCCACCATCATGGCAGTCTTTGTGGAGGTGTGGTCTTTCTGCTCTGATGCCACCAATTCTGTTGCCTTATGCACCCCAACACTTCGCAAAATAACCTGTTTCTAAACTCTCAAATCTCAGACTTGTTCTTAGTGTGGACTACATCTTAATAGATAAATTGTTTCATGTATACCTTTCTCCCATTTGCCATCTCCTTTCCTGGTTGCAAATTCATGGGAAATGTCCCCTGCCACGCTCATTTAGGGCCATCAAGTTTTGCACCTCTTGAAACCCTGTCAAACGTTACTGCAGCTCATCCAGAGTCTCATATGTTGAGCTAAGCTGTGAGAAGGCAGCAGTCATTTGCGTGCAGTTCTGCCTTTTGGCTGTCCAGAGCAGATGAAACATCAAGCTTCCTGCTGCTCCGCTGCTGGGTCACAGGCAGGAAGGAACAACAATAGTCAGAAGGTCACTCTGGCATCAGAACACCAAGGTGAGGCCTCAGACTTCCCAAATGGCTCTCCGCAACTGCAGCTGGCTCCCCCCAGCGCATGGCTCCAGATACCGCAGAATTATTCTTCGAGTAGTGTCCCTATGGATGCTCCACAGTAGGTGCATGTGTGCCCCTGCACCTCTAATCGGAGATTTTGGTAGCAGTGCCCATTGAGCCCACACATATGCTCTCCCTCCCTTGTGATGAACCTCGAGGCTATCTAGCACTGAACAGGTGAAAGCTTCTCACTTCCTTCTCAAGTGCTTTGGCCTCACAGGGAGAGAGCAGTTGTCCCTTTCTCATCTGTATCATTAGCATAATTAGTAGCTTTTATTTCTTTTGTTCCTCCTAATAGTGTTCCCTTGGGATTAAAAAGGGGGGGGGAAGTTGTTTTTATCCTGTCTGGGGGCATCTCCTCCTTTTCCCCCCCCCTCTCTGATAAAAGAAAGGAAAAGAAAAGAGGAGTAAAGAGTTAGACTTGCTTGCTTCTGCATTCCTCATTGCTAGAGATTGGTCTGCCCCCAACTCCAACCTAGGAGTGTTCTTTCTTCTACTAGCTCTGACAAGTTCCTCTCCTGTAATCAGTTTCTGAAACAGCCTGTCACATTATTGGGTTTTAATGGGATCAGGCAGATCATTGCTACACCCACTGATATGCGTTTGCCCCAAATTTGGTGCAAGGTTGGGCCGTATCAGGTGTCAAATGAAAGCTTATGCTGTTCTGACTCCATCTAGGTTACTGTGCATTTGTACAGTCTGTGTGTGTAAAGTTATGAATACTGGCTTTGTATTGATATTTTACATGTTTTCTGCTGTGTGGGGTGGTTGCTCCATACTGCATGGACAATGGCTTGTAAGTGCTGCCAATTTACACCTGAGGAGCACACAGTGGCCCCTTGCCTGAGTAGGACACACCTACGGACTACATGGCTCCTTGCCCAAGAGGGACAGAAACTGGTTTGTGGGTCATGTGATGGCCCTTTTTGGGAGGGACCAGTACCCAGAGGAGGAATGGGTTTTCCTTCCGCATGGGCAGGATTATAAAAGTATCATGAGGATGTCTCCATCTTGCCTTATATCTGTGCTAAGAGCCTACATCAAGTACTTGGTGATTTGGTGTATGTAATGTATTCTCTTTAACAATCTCACTCTCAACCTTTTCTTTCTTTTATTAACAAACCTTTAGATTTTAGATTCTAAAGGATTGGCCCTGCATGCTCTTTTGGGTAAAATCTGAGGTATAAATTGACCAGGGACTGTGGCTGGTTCTTTGGGACTGGGAGAACCTGTTCGGATTTAGTGAGATTGGTTTTTATGACCTCTCACTTGTGTAGGGGGCCGTGCTGGCAGTGGCACAGGGAACGCTGGAGAGTCTAAGGGAATTTGCTCATGTGGCTTCTTGCTGGCTAGAGTGGGAGCTGAAGTGCTTGGTGTGACTGGTTTGGTTCCTTATAGGGAAGGATCCCTGTCTTAGGCTGTAAGTAGTCCTGGTTCTGAGCAATTCTCCCTGATTTGACCCTCTCAGCGGTGCCCAGACCCACCAGATATATTACACAACCAGACACTCTCGCTGTGTCTGATGCCAAGGACAGCCTCATAGAAGTGCTTTAACTACCACAGGCGCTGGGAGCTGAAGTTTAAAACTCCCCGAAAAGGAACTTCAGTCTCCAGGTGACTCCTGACAGGTTATCCTCAGAGACTTTAACTTCAGTGAGAGTAGAGTCATTAAAAATCTACAGGAGACTCCTTCTGCAAGCTTGGAGTCATTAGCAGCCAGAGTGGTTTCCCCAGAGCTGCTACCTCAGTACTGACAGAGAAACCAACTCGGAGTGGTTCGCCAGCTAGTGGGGAGTCCTCAGAGCTGCCACCTCTGCAGGGACAAAAAACCCAAACTTCGAGTGGTTGGCTTTCCCAGAGCTGCCACTTCAGCACAGAGTGATTGGCAGCCAGAGGTGTTTCCCCAGAGCTGCCCCCTCTGTAGGGACAGAAAAACAAGCTTATCATGGCACCAGCAGCTCTGAAGCACTAGCTCTGCTCTGCAGCACAGACTGAAATAGCATGTGATAAGCCAGGGGCTGTCAGGCTCTCAATGAGTGTTAACAAAATTACTGTACTGTTTCTAAACAAGTGGCACAGTTAAAACTTTTGGTATGAGGTGACAGAACTCCCATCTAGGGAGTGTTCTGCACCTTCCCAAGCATCTGTACTGACAGTGTACCACAAACACTCCTCTCCAGTACCAAATGAACCCATGGTAACACATGAGATCTGGTGTCCTGGAGACCTGTGGCCTTGGTACCTAGGGAATAAGAGTTACTGTACCATTTCCAAAAGTGTGGCACTGACAACTTTCAGTACTTGGCTCAAGAAAGCTCTCACCTAGGGAGTGCTCTTCACCATCTCTACCATTGGTACCAATAAAGTACCATGGACATTAGTCCATGGTTCTGAGTGAGCCCAGGGAAAGTTCTGCATGAACTCTGACATAGAAGCAGCAAGGGAGTGGGGGGAATGTGAGTAGTTGGCTTGACTACCTGCTAAGCCTAGGCTCATTGGGTAGTGAACTATTTGACTACTCATTTACATCCCTACCATTCACACACCTGTCATGCCTCTCAGAAGTCACCTGGCCCTATTTTCCAGCAACTGTTTCATCTCTGACAGATAGATCCTAGAGTGGGGGGATTTTGAAAAGTTACACCATTCAATTCATGTCGTTTCCCCAATACAAACTTCTTGCCCTGTCCCCCTTCAGGGACCCTTCTCATGAGAATCTACTTCATCAGGAAATATATAATTTGTTGTTCCATTGAACCAGTCTTGCTGCAACTCAGGAGCAAGGGGGTTTATTCTTATTATTTCCTGATCTTCAAAATGAAGGGAGGTTGAATTTCCATTCTAGATCTAAGGGTATTAAACAAATATAGGAAGGTGCAGATGGTCACACAAGCAACCAAAGATTTCCAACACTTTACTATTGGGCAGGACCATTATCAGTACAGACTACTCCAGCCAGGTTATTCACCATGGTTCTCCTCATTGAATTGGAGCACTAACCCCAGTACAGCAACTAGAGTTCTTAGTTCTACCCTCGATGCAGTACACAGATTCACCACCTTGGGACAGAGGCCTTCCTAATTGGCTGGGGAGTTCACCTACATAACCACAAGGTCCAGGGAAAATAGCCTTCTGCAGAAGTGATCCTCCGTGTCACTCTTTCAGACCTAAGTGTTGGCAGGAATTCCTGTATGCACTTTCTGTCTTTCATCAAGAACACCCAGGTGAAGGATATGATGGACTTAAAATGATCTATATATTTTACATAAATCACCAAGAGGGTGCCAGATTGCCCTCACTCTTCAAAGAAGCACTCAGACTGTGGAAATGGTGCATCCCTCACAACGTACTTATCCCAGCTATCTTTCTACCAGAGATACAGAGCATGACAACCAACAGTCTATCAGAATTTCTGTCACGGCCCCAAATAGGAACTGAATTCAGAGGTGCCTTGACTATATTCGCCCTCTGGGTAGCCTTGTCTATAATCTCTTCTCTACTTAGTGGGACAAGTAATGTCCTTGATACTGTCCCAGGCCAGGCCCAACATTCATGATGAGGTGCCCTCATCCTCCTATGGCACAGTGCCCTCTTGTATGCCTTTCCCTGGTTTCCTCTTCTATCCAAGGCCCAGTTTAAAAGTGAGAGTTATTCTGATTGCACCTTTTGGCCAAGACAAGTCTGACTCTCTTACCTGACACAGATGGCTATATGCCCTTCTGTACCTCCTCGGCTGATTCCACACTTAATATACTTACTCACAAAATTGGTAATGATTCCAAGTTGTTGTTAATCTAAACATATACCCGATCTCATCTTCTCTTCCTCTGATTTTACACTACATTTTAGACCTCGAGATCAAAACTCTTACTCAGGTCCATTAAGGTACATCCTGCAGTAAAAACATCCTTCCGTGACCAAGTAGACCAGGGCTACTCAACACGTGGCCTGTGGGCCGCATGATGCCCACAGCCCATTTGTTTGCGGTGCAGTTTGGGTTTACATGGGGCTCAACACACGGCCCACAGGTGGGATCCTTTGAACATGGCCTTCACTGGGAACATGCTCTACAACGGCGAGGTGTCTCTCAGGCAGGTGAGCACTGAAAGATGTAAGCTGACGGGCTGGCTGGAACAGAGATACAGGGTGTTGGCGTTTCTAGCCCCCAGGGAGGAGGTGCCGGGAGCACCGGGGCATTGTGGGAAGTGCTGGCTGCTTAACTTTGTGGGCAGAGCCTCAGAGGTGCTGACTGGCTCACACTGGCCACGTTTGGGTCTGGTGCAGCAGCTTACAGCTTAATCTTTGTATTTATACTTGTCAGTATGAAAGAATCTATTTGCATATATTGGAATATATATTTGCATGTATATGCAGGCTCACTTAAGTTGCGTCTCTTGGCATGTGCTGTGAATATCATTGTGGCCCCTGGGGCTTCAAGTTGAGTAGCTCTGAAGTAGACAAATACTCAGTGTTTGCTAACTTGCTGATGTATAGATTTCTTAAGGACACTGGGAATCTCTTTCTACATCTGACACCACTCACTCCAGCCTGAGATCTTAACCTAGTTCTCAGGGCTTTGACTAGACCTCTCTTTGAGTCCATGGCAACTTGCTCTTTTGTGCATGTGTACATGAAGACACATGCACAGAAGATGGTCAATTCCTTCTTTAGAGACAGATTAACTCTAGGGCCATCTCAAGTTTTCCCCTACTCCAGGGGTGGGCAATAATTTTTGGCCAGGGGCCACTTCAAAAATTTTTGAAGTGGGCCCCGGGCTAAACCAGGAGGGGCAGGGCCTAAACCGGAAGGGGCTACCCCACCCTCAGACCATGATTGGTCCGGGGGCGGGGGAGCTCCTTTGCCCCCCCCCTTCCCTGTAGGCACCCTGGCTACTGGCAGGGCGGAAAGAGGCTTCGCACGCTCCCCCACCGCCAGACTAATCGGCCTGGAGGTGGGGGAGCTGCGCAAAGCTTCCTTCGCCCTGCCCTCTCCCTGCGCGAGCGCACAGCACTTTCAAGTGCCATGTGCTCCTCACAGGGCTGGGGGTAGGGAGGAGGAAACTTTGCATGCTCCTCCCGCCCCTAGGCCAGTCAGGGTTTGGGGGGTGGGGGAGCGCGTGGTGTCTCCTCCCGCCCTGTGAGGGGCGTGTAGCACTTTGAAGTGCTGCATGCTCCTCGCGGGGCAGGAGGAAGTTTCGTGCGCTCCCCCGCCCCCAGACCCTGATTGGCCTGGGGGCAGGGGAGTGGCAGGTCCTCCGTGGGCTGGATCAACCTACTTGGTGGGCCAGATCCGGCCCGTGGAGGCCCTTTTGCCCACCCCTGCCCTACTCCTTATGAATCAACAGATTCATCTCCCTGTTTTTTCCCCAACCCACTCTGTGACAACGGGGCGGGGGAGATTCTTTATACGCTATGTATTAGAAGAACAGTAGCATTCTACTTGCAAAAGACTAAGGATATTATGAAGTCCCGTAAACTCTTCCTTGTACCCACAGAAAGATCCCAAAGCTCTGCAATATTGGCTTAAACTTAAAGACTGTCCAAATGGGTCTTTGGTTGCATTAGTCGTTGTTATCAAGGCCATGGTGTGCTTCCATCCAGAGTCCATATGCACTCCAGGAGGTCAGTTTCTAACTTGGTCACATTCCTTACTGATATTCCAATCTCAGTAACCTGTAGAGCAGCGACTTGAGTCTCTGTTCACACACTCACAGAACATTATGTGATCACCAGATTCGGCTCCCATGCCACCTTCGACTCCGGAGTGGGATCTGTTACTACACAAAGCACTATGAAATCCCAGCGTCCAGTGATGAGTACTGCTTGGAGTCACCTACAGTGGAGCACCCTTAGGGACACTACGTGAAGAAGAAGAGGAAGTTACCTTGCTCAGTAATTATGGTTCTTTGAGATGTGTGTCCCTATGGGTGCTCCACAACCCACGCTCCTCCCTTCTGCTTCGGAGTCCTATATAGGACTCTGCAGTAGAGAGGGAAACGAGAGGCTTTTGCCTGTGCAGAGCTAGATAGTTTTGAGGCTCGTCGGGAGAGCACATGTGGGCTCAATGGGCATTGCTACCAAAATCTCCGATTTAGAGGCATAGGGGTGCACATACACCTACAGTGAAGTACCCACAGGGACACACTTCTTGAATAACGGTCGTTAGTGCACAAGGTGAGTAATTGCCTCTTCTCCCAACCCTAGCACCTCCCCATTACCCACTTCCCATGCAACCCAACAGACCCAGAGGCTTCTGTTTCCACACATCTCAACATTTCCCCCGCTTCAGTATCTACTCCCAAGCAATCCTGCCAACCAGCAGACATCCACCTCAGGCCTGCCCCAGCACTGATCCATCTAACATCCCTGGCTGCCTCTGCACCCACCCACTCTGCTAACCCCCTCAGATAATCTCCAACCTTCATCTACCATGAATCTCCCATATACCCAGCACACATTTTTTTACCTTCCAGCTACAGTTGCCAAATTTTGTGCTGTTCCATGTCCTACCTTTTTAATTGCTTGTAGTGGTATATCTTGACCATGAAGTATAGGTTTATGATAACATACAAATTATTTAATTTGTATAAAATGTCACACCCAGCTGCTCAGAACTTGGCAGTCATGAATCACATAGGCAATTTCCAATTTCATTTGCAAGTAACATCTTCCTGGCACTTGTAATAATGGCTTTTTAAAAAGTTACATTTTTAAAAATAAAATCGGGGAAAAAAAGGAGACAAGGATATATGACCAGCCAGTTCTCTGAGACAAGTTTGAGAACCACTGCACTAAAGTATGTTTCATTTCTCTATTCAAATAATGTTTGAATCTCAGAGTATGTGGTATCAAATAATTGGTTATTGCATTCTGTGTTTGATAGCAGTTCATAAGTGCTGAAGATTCTTAGAGCAATTAGTTTTGCTTCTGGTCTAAAGATATGAATTTGTTGTGTGCAGTGATCTTCATAATGTGTCATCTTTAATTGATTTCCTACATTTTAGAGGAGAAAAGGAGTAATTTTAAAAACACAAAATACTGCAGTGTATTCAAATTGCATGTGTAATGTGTGGAATGAATTCTAATTCACTTTGATGAAAAAATAACAAATGCCCTTTGACTGCTCTATTTTTAGTCTGAAAATCTGCTGACATCTAATGCATTATAAAAAGTAATCTGTATGAGTTACATTGGTTAGCTACTGTCTGGATAGCTTACCAAAGGCTCATATTCATTTACTGAAGTTACAGTGAGTGTAATTTGTTGTCTCTGGCTCTTTCACCAACAGACATTGGTCCAACAAAAGGGCAAGAAAAACTATTAGGAGTATGGAACAGCTGCCTATAAGGGGAAACTAATAAGACTGGGACTTGCAGCTTAGAAAAGAGAAGACTAAATTGGGATATGATAGAGGTCTATAAAATTATGGCTGATTTGGAGAAAGTAAATAAGAAAAAAATTATTTACTTCCATAATACAAGAACTCACCAATTGAAATTAATAGGTAGCAGGTTTAAAACAAAAGGGGGTATTTCTTCACACAAGGCATCCTGGACAGAGGATGTTGTGAAGGCCAGATTTTGAACAGGGTTCAAAAAAGAGCTAGATGAATTCATGGGGGTTAGGTCTATCAATGGCTATTAGCTAGGGTCAGTAGGAATGGAGTCCCTAGCCCCTGTCAGAGGCTGGAAATGGGTGACGGGAGAGGGATTGCTTGACAATTCCCTGTTCTGTTTATTTCCTTTGGGGTTTCTGGCATTGGGCACTGTCAGAAGACAGGATACTGGGCTGGATTGACCTTTGGTCCAACTCAGTATAGCCGTTCTTATGTTCTTATGTCCAATAAAAGACATTGCTTCACCCATCTTGTTTCTCTGCCATTTATTTAGTTATCATAAAGATCAAATAACTATTTACAGCTAAGGGATTTTTGAAAAACCTACCTCGTTAGAAAGCTTGTTTTTTTTCAAGGTTATTTAAATATGCTATCATGACACAACTCTCACACTATCTCACACTTCAAGACAGGTCAGACTCCAATAGCTCAAAACTATTTGAGATTTTTGGGCACTCTAAGGCAGTGGTGGCTAGTGCCAGAGGCTCCTTCTCTGCTAATAAGTAGTTGTGAGCTACCAATTGCTATTACTTGAGTTCCCACTAACAGAAGTATCCTGTTAGTTCTTGCTTAGTTGCCTTTAAAGGAGTTCCAGATAAGAGTTGTCCCACCAGACTCTCTTGAGATTCTGATCTGGATCTCTGTGTCTCTCCCAACAGGATTCCAGCCCCTGTTCCCAATTCTGTTAGTTTTCCAGATCCTGCCACACTTTTTGCTCCCTTTCTGGGTCTCCCATTTTGACCCTCCTTCTTTATTTCCTCTTTTAAACCTCACATTCCTCTTCTTTCTGTCTCTACCTGTTCCTTTCACCGACATATGGCGGATAAGGCTGTATCTTTTATTGACTAACTTCTGTTGAGACACAAGCTTACCAGCTTACATAGAGCTTTTCTTCAGGAGTTGTTTTCACTGCATTGTTCTCCTACCGGAGTAACCTTCCTGTCTGGAAACCACAGTGGCCTTTAGTGGCCAACATGAGGTGCAGAAGTGTGTGTCATGCAAAAACTGTATTCTGGTGACTGGGCGATGTGGGAACAGGGTTTTGGGAAGGAATGAGCTAGTTTGTAGGTTAGGCAGTCCTAAAGAAACATAGGAGCAGCTGGGAGAGAAATTTGAGCATGGATTTTAACTTTCTTTTGGTACAACTAAATCCCAGAACAGGGAGTGAGGTTTTGACTTAACACCATGTGCAGCAATCATTTTGTTTTGGAGCAAATTGGAAGAGACACCTATCTACTCACATCATCTCTAGTAATTTCTTTAGAAAAATGTGAACATATGCAAGAACATATGTTTTCTAACTGACATGCTTGAAATCTCCAGTGTTTCTTAGGGGTTTCTGGTCTTCAGTTAAAATTCGTAATTTGTGACAGAGGCTTTAACTCACTTATCTCAAGATTAAGATAATGTAAGGTGCCACAGTATGGCTTTAAATTTTGACCTGAATTCTAGGAGGTATGGAGGGGACAGTCTCTAACCAGATGTTCTAGAGGGGGAGAGCTACAGCGATGGGAATTCTGCCACTCCTGAATGGGTAGATTATAAATGTCTAAATCTTACTGTTTTTAATTCATTTGAGCACCCTTTTCACAATCCTCCTCTAGAGATGTGCTCATGGTGCAGGTTGGACCAGTGAGACCATTTAGTTGCAGTGCTCTCCTGCCCCCTTCCGCTCCCTTTGTGGGTCTGAACATTCAGATGGCAGTACTGTAAAAGTGGGGCGTGGTACATTGATTTCTTTAGTTCCTTCTAGCTGACAGTTTCTCATTCTCACTGAGTCAGTGATAGTTCCAGTGCTGCCACCTTACTGAATTTAGTTTTTAGGTATTATAGTGTGTGGTTTTTTTCTTATTTGTTTCATTGACACATATTGAATTTAAAAGCTGGAGGACATTAAATTGTATATAAATTGCATCTACATTTATACAGATGTATACTTTAGGGTTCCCAGAGAAGAAGCCTTATTTTTTCACATTTACATTAGGAGAGTGCCTTATGGCAACAAATAGGTGGCATTCCATTTTGCTAAGCAACATACAAATATATTTTGGGAAGGGACTATCATTTATTATACTTGGCTTGTCTTTTAGACTGACATAACATGTGAACGAAACAGGCAGCTAGGATGGGGGTGGAGGACACAGTAACATATACAATATGAACGATGTTTCAAAAACTTGGTTGTGGGGATTATTTAACTAATTGCTTTTATTAACATGTCCATTCTCCTTTAAAGGCTGCAAAATCCAATAAATTCATATGGTTCCAGACTCTTTCTTGGCCTGAGAACCGACAGTTGTTTTGTCAGTATTTTCCACATTTAAAATTTAACTGTCAAATTGTCTCTCGTTTCAGGAGAGAATCTGTAGGGTGAATATCAGTTTCAGGATAGTTTCCTTGCTATTGTCTTCACAAGAACTATCATTACTTCAGTTATCTGTTTAGTTTCCTTTTCTAGTTTTAAATAAACCCTTAGCTATGGTTAGTTTGGTTTTCCCATTGGGATGCATAGGGGAGGCATTGGGACCATTATTAATATGTTGAATTTGTTAAATGGTTAATTACAAACATTTTAAAAAAACTTCCCCTCTGTAAGGTAAATTACAATAAGATTGAATTTTTGTGCTAGCATTGGTAATGACATCTCACTGTTCTCAAAACATACATGCTTCAAAAATTATAAGATCACTTGTATTCCGTAGCTTTCTTTAAATCTTTGCCTGGGCCAAATGTGTTACTTCAACATTTTCTGAAGAATTGTCCTGGAAGTTTGAGTGATCACTATGAGAGAGTGTTTAACTGTCTCATTATTCTTGAGTTATGAACCAATAGTTTTACATAGGGCCAACATGGCATATGCATGAATTAGTTCTTTGCTCCTGCCATTACATGGACAATGATAATAAAAGCAGAGAAAAGGCCTTGGGAGGTAAGCCATGCAGTCATTTGTTCTTTATTTTTGACAGTATATTGGCTGCTTTGTGAAAGCCAGAGATGCAAAGTGCTCTTTATTTTGAGACGTCTCAGCCAATGGCTGAGACAGATGCTCTTTAGAAAGACATTCAGCAATGTCACATTCAAATAATCAGATGCTTCTCTGCTTACCATCATATTGCTTGTTACGTGATTCTATTTAACTAATTTTGTCAGATCTTATTTTATTAATAACGGTAACTTTTCAGAACAGTCATGATTGGTGTGATTCTGCATTCTCTTCCCCATTTTTCCTCTTCGTCTGTCTCTTACTTAATGAGTGCCTTCCTTTCTTCCCCCCTCTCTGTTGCTCTGTGGAATACTCATCATTGGATGGTTATCACTCTTCATGTTTCCTCTCTTTTAATTTGCATTGTTTAGTCCTGTTATTGGTTGGACCCCTCAAATAGATCCATTTTTATTTTTAATTTAAAATTAAAACCAAATATTTGATCCACATTTTAATAAAACTCTAACTTTTAAATTGTTTTGTCAGTCTAGTGCAATCCTACACACTATATTCTGTATATCAAAGGTTAGAAGGTAAACAAACATACCCAGGAGGATAAAGAAACTTTAGAGTTTGACAAGATTTTTAACAAAACTGTTAGTCCACCTTTTATCATTGCAAAGTTAAGCACTGAAAAGTGATGACATTTGTAGAGTGATGACATATAAGGCCAGAAGGGACTATAAGATCATCCACTCTGACGTGTACATCTCAAGGCATTAAAGTTCACTCAGTTAAACCTGTACTCAAACCAGTTACCTCTATTTAACTAAGCCCTAATTGATGTCTTGCATAAAGTGTATCTTCTAGAAAGGCATCAACTCTCAATCTGAAAATGTAAAGAGATTGAGAATCCATAATTTCCTTTCATTGTTTGTTCCAGTGATTAATCATTCTCACTTAAAAATTTGTTCCTTTATTGCTAATGTAAATTTGTCTGGCTTCAACATACAGCCATTGTTTCTTGGTTATCCCCTAGATAAAAGAGGTATTTAGTACCTAGTATTTTCCCATTAAGGTACTTATACACAAGCCGTGGGTAGATCTGGTTAGCCCCTAGTGGACAGTTACCACTATATTTACTTGAGCCTCCACAGGTATTGGTGCTTGAAGCTCCCATTGGCCAGGAACGGGAAGCCCCAAATGTATTTCGGGGGGGGGGGGGGGGGTTTCTTACTGTGATGCAAGACCAAACACTTTGGTAACACACTAAGGTAGAATAGATAAAAACCACTGTCAGTAATAACTAATGGATAAAAATAGCTGTTTCTTCAAAATTAAGTAGATAAAATTGCCCACTCATTACAAGCCACTTCATCATTCAGCCTCACTCAGATTTGTCCATCTCTCTCTCAAAATTTTGTCTTCATAATTCCTGTTGGGAGGCTGATCTAGTTCTTGTTATGTTTCAGAGCTTGTGTTGTTAAATGCCTGACCATCTTCCTGTCTACCAATTCTCCTCTTTGCAAATAGTTCTTCATGCCCTCACCAGGGGACGTGCTCCAGGTTTGGAAAACACAATCTTCGTTACAGTATGTAGGAAAGGAGAGGAAGTGTCATGTTATGAACAGTGAAAAACAGCACTGACAAATACAATTTTAGTACCAGAGTTAGCACTCTCTGAAATGAGTGTGGAACAGCCTATGTCTCAGAATTATTTTTCTATCTTTGTAGACTCAAGCAAACATGACTACATTGCTTATATTCACTTTGTATGAAGATGGTCTCTGCAGAAACAGTTAGGGACTACTTTCTAATGAGAATTGAGCTTTGGGAGAAAAATCACGCGTCCTACACTGAGAAATGCTACCGTAAACTGAAAATATGAATCTTGATGAAAGTGCCTCATGTTCTGGGATCTGTTCAGATACAGATTTTTTCCAAGTAAGGTATTCCCCAAGAGAAGCTAGGCAACTTGGGTATGTCTACACTACCACCCTAGTTCGAACTAGGGTGGTTAATGTAGGCATTCGAAGTTGCAAATGAAGCCCGGGATTTAAATATCCCGGGCTTCATTTGCATCTTGCCGGGCGGGTGCCATTTTTAAATCCCCTTAGGTCGAACTCTGTGCCCGCGGCTACATGCGGCATGGAGTAGGTAGTTCGAATTAGGATCTCTAATTCGAACTACCGGTACACCTTGTTCCACATACATAGCAGATGGACACTGTCGGCACATGATGATATAGATTATATTTCTGGATGAGCAGGAATATGTGTTCTTGATCTTATAACTGAATTGGTTAGGTCCAGTAATGGTGTCAGCAGAGTAAATATGTGGGCAAACGTCTCAGACGCTTCGCCAAAGAATCAATGCACACAAAACGGATATCAGACAGTATCACAAAGAAAAAACAGTTTCTTGCCATTTCAACCAGAAAGGGCTTTGTCTCAATGACTTGATTACCTGCATACTGCTTCAAAGACATTTTCACACCAGGCTTGAAAGAGAAACCTCTGAACTCTCATTCATGCTTAAATTTGACACTTTACGCCGGGGTCTCAACAAAGACTCTAATTATCTTACCCATTACAAAGATAGCTTCCCCAATTATCACCTCTAATATCATTAGCTCACAGACATTTACCTCCCCCCCCCTTATCCCCCGTCTGTTCTGAAATTTGATTTGTCCTTTATGTGTGTTCATTTTTTTGATTGTATCCCTTTGGTATATATGGTCATGCCTATTTTTTTCCACAATTTGATCTGAGGAAGTGGGTCTGGCCCATGAAAGCTCATCAACTAATAAACCATCTTGTTAGTCTTTAAAGTGCTACATAGTCCTGTTTTTTGGAACCCCTGTGGTAGTCTTCCCCTTTCTACACAGTTTCATTTTTTCTGGAAAGGAACTAGATACAGTGGGAGTGGAGAGAAGAGCAGACCAATACTAAATTTACCCATCTTCTTCTAACCTATGGGAGAAGAATGCACAAGAAATACTGCTGGCTGTTCCTCTAGTCTAGAATTCTCCCCTATTTTGGGGAAGATTCTGGGAGCAATCACTTTTGGGAGAGACCCTGACAATAGAACTCTATCAGGAAACAGTTTGCCTAGAGGCTAGGTGAGTGCAGAGACCCAGAGGCTCTGTATAGATCAGGGGTGGGCAGGAGAGCCTCCACAGGCCAGATCTGGCCCGCCAAGCCTGTTGATCCGGCCTGTGACTGCTCTTCCACTCCCCTGTCCCTAGTCCAATCAAGACCTGGGGACGGGAGAGCGCGCGAAATCTCCTTCCCTCCTGCCAGGGGCGCACGATGCTTAGAGTGAACCGCCAGCTGTTCTGAACGCTGTTCACTCTAGGTGGCTCATGCCCTTGCTGGGTAGGGACAGGGGGCAAAGACTTCATGTGCTCTTCCCACCCTCAGGCCCTGATTTGCTTGGGGGTAGGAAGAGCACACAAAGTCTTCTCTTGCCCTGCAAGGTGTGCATGGCGCGTAAACCACCAGCTGTTCAGGACAGCTGGCAGTTCTCTCTAGGGGGCAGGGGGCAAAGACTTCACGCACTCCCTAAACCCCATGCCAATCAGGGTCTGTGGGAGCATGGGGAGTGTCCTGGCCCTGCCCCTTATGGGGCAGCCTGAGCCACTTAAAAGATTTCTGAAATGGCCCCTCTTCTAAAATTATTGCCCACCCTGGTATAGATGATGTTCCTTGTCTCAAGAATGCCAAGATTCTTAGGCTTTAGGAAGTGGGATTCCTAGTCCCTTGTTTCTTCCCTTCTCCCCACTAAATCCTGGCATTTCCATTTACCTATGTTACAGTAACTTGTAGGAGCAAGAATCAAACTTGTTTTGATGAGCACAGTCTTAATTATATTTATTTGAAAAGGTATATGCTTTCAAATTTATACCACATTAAGTGTTTTTGGGAGAACAGAATATAATTCTGCAGCAGGACTTGCATCTTACTGTGCCTCAGAAAGTCATAGCTAACTTCTGTGAGTTAAAGAAGTCCTGCAGCAAAATTTTAAATAGAGAGATTAATAGAATAGAATTATGCAGAGCATCTTCTTCAGGCCAAGCTTTGAAGGAAATGAAGGCAGTGGGGTTTTTTTGGGGAAAATATATGTATGATATTTAAAATAGGATCTCAACATTTTACAAGAGATCAAGGCAGTCCTATGCTTGAGTAGAAGTGTAAGTATTATTCTCCCGCTTTAGTGGGAGTGTTGAATGTAAAAGGGGCAATGACAGTTTAAAAAGCTAAATAACATGATTAAAAAAAACATTGACTAATGCTTCATTTAAATGTAGAAACACTAAATGGTCATTTTGACTGCAGTATACTTCCTGAATTATTAAATAGTTTAGCAATGAGAATGAGCTGAATTTTGGCAAGTTGCTTCAAAAACTTGTGCAGAGCTTGCTTTTTCCTTAATTGCTCTTTGTTCTTTATTGAAAACTTTAAATGGTTCAGATTAGGGATGTGAATGACTAGTTGACTATCCAATAAGCAAATGGTTATCGGATAGTTGACACCCTAGTTGACTAGTCACTTTCCCCCCTTGCTGCCTCTAAGAAATTCCCTGGGACTATTTCTACACTTCAAAGGCAGAGGTGTCCTTATCGACTAAACGAATAGTTGATGCAAATTGCATCAACTATTCAATTAGCCCATTAATCTAAATTTAACATCCCCAGCTTAAATTCAAGACAAATGAAAAGATCCACTTTCTAATAAGCCTCACTCTTTCCAGTGGTCACCCAACATTCTCTGAGGTGGCATGGCTAGCTGCACTGAACACCTGCCAATTTCTCTGCAAGATATTTAATTCTGACCAGTGGAAGCAGGATGGAAAAGATCCCCTGGAAGACCTAAAACATGATGGTTGTGTTAGACCCCTCTCCTTCTAAAGCATTCTATTCAGTGGCTTCTTCTCTCCATGGAGCATCACCTTGTAGTGGTGGAGAGGCTTGATTGTTCCAGTGATCCCCGAGAGTAATGCTTCCTGGAGTCATGTATTCCCTTAGGATCACCCATGGCAGAATGGTCAAGGGCGAGGTTCCAGACAAACTGTGATTCAAGAAGTCCTCAGCGGCAGAGCACAGTGGAGTTGAAACTGTTATAGTGGCTATAAAGGCTGCAGCAGATGGAGGATCTCCAGTCGTCGTGGTGTCCATGCCATTGGTTTCAAGCCCTCTGTCAAGGACAGTTTGGTAACTGTTGCACATCAGTCTCCCCACTTAAAAGAAATCCTGCACAGGCATTTCCCAGTTTTTGGGAAAACAACACCTACCTAAGTCAAAAGTCCAGTGGTGAGTGGCGACGGAAACAGGACAGTGAGATCTGGATGTTCCTAGTCACAGACCAACGCACAGACTGAGGCAAATCGAGCATCTCGGCAGCTGTACCCCAATTGAGCAGTCCTCTTTAGGACCCACTCTGCTCAACCCACATGGGCAGGGGGCTAGAAAAAGTGCCCTAAAAATAGTCTTGCCTCTTTTCCTCTTGGCTGGGTAGCTGCATCCAGCAGGATCACCACCCCAGTGGTCTAAAATGTAAGAACTTTCAACTTTGAAACCTGGAATGTACATACGCTGATGGACAACTCAGAAAGTGACCAACCAGAGTGACATACAGCTATCACTGCTCGCAAATTGAATCGGTTTAACATAGATATTGCTGCGTTGTTTGAAACTAGAAGAGCTGATGGACAGGTAAGGGAGGAGAAAGGATATACTTACTTCTGGAGGGGAAAATATTTAGTTGAACATCGATTGTATAGAGTAGGCTTTGGTATAAAGAACAAGCTTGTAAGGTGCCTCTCTGAGCTGTTAGCAGGCATCAATGAGTGGCTTATGACACTCCGATGGAGGCTCACCCAATACCAACAGGTAACTATTGTGAATTGCAATGCGCCAACAATGGATGCTGATGAAGATGCAAAGAGAGATTCCCGCATTCAGCTAGAAACCATTTTATTGGAAACCCTTGAAGATAAGATCTTGCTTCTGGGGGATTTCAGTGCACGTGTTGGACGAGACTCAGACCTGTGGAAAGGAACAGGAGTTGGTAAAAGCAACTCAAATGGAATCCTGCTCCTGAGTGTGCTGAATATAAGCTTAACACCCTTTTTCAACAAAAGAACAAGTTCAAAACATCTTGGAGACACCACATTCAAAGCGCTGGCATCTTCTCAACTGTGTCACATATTGTGCTCGAGATCACAGTGACGTACTTCTTTCAAGAGCAGTCGAGTGCTGCTGGCTGTTGAACTAATCATCACCTCATTTGATCCACAATAAAAATTGACTGCCCCCAATAGAGGCTGCAAAAGAAGCAGATCAGGTGCAAGCTGAAGGTTCAAGATCTGAAGGACCCCATTAAGCGTGACCACTTCCAAGCAGTCTCAGAAGAAAAGCTTTCATCCAGAGTTTCTGGAAGAAATTGAGGAACATTGGAGCCAGCTGAAAGCAGCAATCATCAATATCTGTGAGGAAATCATAGGCTACCACACCAGACAGTATGAGGACTGGTTTGATGTTGAAATCAAGCAACTTCTCAATAAGAAGAGAATGGCATTTTGTGCTTGGCAGAATTATATAAATTACAATACAAAGAGAGAAGCCCATGCTAAAGTGAGGGCGGAAGTCCAACCTAAAACCAGAGAACTCAAGAACCAATTGTGGACTGAGAGAGTGCAAGAACTCCAACATTTTGTGGCTACCCATAATACACGTGGTTTCTTTAGTGCCATTAAAGCTGTTTATGGGCCAGCGTGTCATGGCATGAACCCCCTTCACTCTAAGGATGGTACCACACTTTTGAAGGATAATTAAGCCATTAGTTTTCGCTGACATGAACATTTTGAAGATTTTCTTAATCATAACTTCATGGTTGCAGATTAAGTTCTTGAGCAAATCCCCCAACGACCCTCTAGGGATGAGCTCGGAGACTCTCCCAACTTGTATGAGGTATACAGTGACATCAAGCAGATGAAGAACAACAAGGCAGCCGGTCCAGATGGGATCCCTGATGAAGTCTTTAAAGACAGTGGACCAGAGTTAATTTGTCAGCTTAGCCTGCTTATTCTTAAAATCTGGATAAAGGAGGAGATACCCAGTGAAATGAGGGATGCCTTGATTGTTACCCTATTTAAGAAAGGGGATAAAGCGGACTGTGGAAACTATCATGATATCTCTCTTCTTGCTGTTGCAAGCAAAGTTCTGGTATGGGCCCTTGCAACCCATCTTCTGCCCGTCAGAAGAAATTTTGCCAGAGTCACCGAGTGGCTTCTGATCACGTCATGGAACTGCAGATATAATCTTCATTGCACACCAGTTTAAATGAGCCAAAATGTTCCATAGAATCTCTATGGATAGTAATTCCATGCTCTAATAATAAGAATGTAGGGATATATTATCAACCACCTGATCAGGACCGTGATAGTGACTATGAAATGCTCAGGGAGATTAGAGAGGCTATAAAATTAAAAAACTCAGTAATAGTGGGGGATTTCAACTATCCCCATATTGACTGGGTACACGTCACCTCAGGACAGGATGCAGAGATGACATTTCTTAATATGTTAAATGACTGCTTGTTGGAGCAGCTGGTTCTGGAACCCAAAAGGGGAGAGCCTATTCTTGATTTAGTCCTAAGTGGAGCGCAGGATCTGGTTCAAGAGGTAAATATAACTGGACCGCTTGGAAATAGTGACCATAATGTAATAAAATTTAACATCCCTGTGGTGGGAAAAACACCTCAGCAGCCCAACACTGTAATATTTAATTTCAGAAAGGGGAACTTACAAAAATGAGGAAGTTAGTTAAACGGAAATTAAAAGATATAGTGACAAAAGTAAAATCACTGCAAGATGCATGGAAACTTTTCAAAGACACCATAATAGAGGCCCAACTTAAATGTATACCCCAAATTAAAAAACACGGAAAGAGAACCAAAAAAGTGTCCCCGTGGCTTAACAACCAGGTAAAAGAAGCAGTGACAGATAAAAAGATATCTTTTAAAAAGTGGGTGTAAAATCATAGTGAGGAAAATAGAAAGCAACATAAACTTTGTCAAATTAAGTGTAAAAATATAATAAGAAAAGCCAAAAAGGAGTTTGAACAACAGCCAGCCAAAAACTCAAAAAGTAATAGTAAAATGTTTTTTAAATACATCAGAAGCAGGAAGCCGGCTAAACAACCAGTGGGGCCCTTGGACAATTGAGTTGCTAAAGGAACCCTCAAAGATGATAAAGTCATAGCGGAGAAGCTAAATGAATTCTTTGCTTCAGTCTTCACGGCTGAGGATATTGGAGAGATTTCCAAACCTGAGCCATTCTTCTTAGGTGGCAAATCTGAGGAATTGTCCCAAATTGAGGTGTCATTAGAAGAGGTTTTAGAACAAATTGATAAACTTAACAGTAATAAGTCACTGGGACCGAATAACATTTACCCAAGAGTTCTGAAAGAACTCCAGTGGAAATTTGCAAAACTAACTGTGGTTTCTAACCTATCCTTTAAATCAGCTTCTGTGCTAATGGTTAGAAGATAGCTAACGTGACACCAATATTTAAAAAGGGTTCTAGAGGTGATCCTGGCAATTACAAGCTGGTAAGTCTAATGTCAGTACCTGGCAAATTAGTTGAAACTGTAGTAAAGAATAAAATTGTCAGACACATGGATGAATATAATTTGTTGGGGAAAGTCAACATGGTTTCTGTAAGTGGAAATCATGCCTTACTAATCTGCTAGAGTTCTTGAGAGGGTCAACAAACATGTGGACAAGGGGGATCCAGTGGATGTAGTATACTTAAATTTCCAGAAAGCCTTTGCAAGTTCCCTCACCAAAGGCACAAAGTAATGCATGTTGGAAAACATAATCCCAACTATATATATACAATATGATGGGGACTAATTTGGCTACGACTACTTGAGAGAGATCTTGGAGTCATTGTGGATAGTTCTCTGAAAACATCCACTCAGTCTGCAGCGGCAGTGGAAAAAGCAAATAGAATTTTAGGAGTCATTAAAAAAGGGATGGGCAGAAAATATCTTATTGCCTCTATATAAAACCATAGTATGCCAACATCTTGAATACTGTGTACAGATGTGGTCGTCTCATCTCAAAAAAGATATATTGGCATTGGAAAAGGTTCAGAAAAGGGTAACAAAATGATTAGGGGTTTGGAACGGGTCCCATATGAAGAAAGGTTAAAAAGACTTGGACTTTTCAGCTTAGAAAAGAGGATCCTAAGGGGGGATATGATAGAGGTCTATAAAATCATGACTGGTGTGGAGAAAGTGAATAAGGAAAAGTTATTTACTTATTCCCACAATATAAGAACTACGTGACCAAATGAAATTAATAGGTAGCAGATTTAAAACAAACAAAAGGAAGTTTTTCTTCACTCAGCGCACAGTCAACCTGTGGAGGATGCGGTGAAGGCTAGAACTTTAACAGGGCTCAAAAAAGAGCTAGATAGATTCATGGGGGTTAGGTTTATCAATGACTATTAGCTAGGGTCAGTAGGAATGGTGTCCCTAGCCTCTGTTTCTCTGCAAGTGGGAGACAGGGGAGGGATCACATGAGGATTACCTGTTGTGATCCCTCCCTCTGGGACATCTGGTATTGACCACTGTTGGAAGACAGGATACTGGGCTAGATCGACCTTTGGTCTGACCCAATATGGCTGTTCTTATGTTCTTAAGAAAAGTGTTGGGAGCAAAACCAACCAATTGGTCTGGCCAGTTACCAGGTTTCTCAAAGTGGTTTTGTGGACCACTTTGAGAAACACTGCTCTGAACAAGTTTTGTCACTTTTTTATATATGCTACACTGTTAAAAATACAAATAAAGAAAAACAATTGCCTTGGCACAGTTAGTCTCTCTGGTGCTAATTCCCAGAAAATTTTTCTGTTTAGCTTTTCAACAATGTAACACTTTAAAAATAAAATGTAAATCTTTGCTTTACAATAAACATTACTAGACTGCAGCATTTATTAATATTACCAAAGTACCCTAAGAGCCTTAGTCATGGATCAGGGCCCTATTGTACTGGGCAATGTACAAACTATTTGTATTTGTATCTGCAATGTGAGTGGAAGGGCATAGGGGGTACATCTAGACTACATGGCTCCGTCGACGGAGCCATGTAGTCTAGACGTACCCAGGGGTGAGGCTGGATCTATTCTAGTGCTTTCCGCAAAATTTCCTACCATTTCACTGGTGCAGTTCTGTCAGTGACAGTAATACTGGTATATACTAGTACCTCCCCTCACTAACCTTTTAAGCATTCTGGTCAGTGCAGGTCTCGGCAATACTGTAACTTTAAAATGCTGGCAACCAATGGATCCCCACATACACTAGTGTTCTTGTTGCAGAAGATGCTTCCCTGTGGTACAGAAAAAAGTGTAATGTACACACATCTATTGACATCAGTGGGAACTGCTGATTCTCCTTCGAGTGGTGTCCCTGTGGGTGCACCACTCAGGTGTTGGTGCGTCCTTGCGCCAGAGATTTTTAGCCTGATCGTGCCTTCCCATACCATTTATGCGTAGTATCCATCTCGCGCTTTGTTAGCTGTGCATGCAGTGCGGGTCCCCCTCACTTCCTTTTCTACTGTCCTCAGCAGAAAACAGAGTTTCGAGCAGTCCTCTCTTCACTGGAAAAAGATGAAGAATTAGTTTGTTCATAGGTTTTAGTGGTTTTAGTTGTTGGTTAGTTCTCATTCCCTTTTTCTCCCCCCCCCCCCAAAAAAAAAGTGTTACTCCCTGGTTTTTTTTTTCCTTTTCTTTTTTCCTTTCTCCAAGTTCTTTGTCTTAGTTTACCAGTATGCCAGGTTCTCCTGGGTTTAAAAAAAATGTGACTTGTGTAGAGATTCAATGCCCGCTTCAGATGGGCCTCATGTATGAAGTGCCTAGGTGAAGGCCATGTGTCACAGAAATGTCCACATTGCCAGAGTATGACCACCAGGACCAATTCATTGTAAGTCCTGAGCTTAACTGGCATGGTCCTTACCAGCCACATGCTCCCTAGTGCCATCTACTTTTAGCCCAGAGCAAAAATGGAAAACGACACGGATGAAAGGCTCAGAATCGGAACTTAAGAGAAAGGACACCGCCCCCACACTGGCAACACTGACACCAAAGGTGGACATGCTGCCCCCACTGGTGCTGATAGACACATTGGCACCAGCAGAGCCTTCAGTGTCCCGATCCACGTTGGCACCAACGCATGCTCCGGCATTACAAGTGCCAAAGCCGAGACTGCATGGAACAACAGAACCCCGGCACCGAATATCACAAACATCTATGTCTTCTTCACCGGTGCAGACATAAGAACATAACATAACATAAGAACATAAGAACATAAGAACGGCCGTACCGGGTCAGACCAAAGGTCCATCTAGCCCAGTATCCTGTCTGCCGACAGTGGCCAGCACCAGGTGCCCCAGAGGGGGTGGACCGAAGACAATGATCAAGCGCTTTGTCTCCTGCCATCCCTCTCCAGCCTCTGTCAAACAGAGGCCAAGGACACCATTTTATCCCCTGGCTAATAGCCTTTTATGGACCTAACCTCCATGAAATTATCTAGCTTCTCTTTAAACTCTGTTATAGTCCTAGCCTTCACAGCCTCCTCTGGCAAGGAGTTCCACATGCTGACTACACGCTGTGTGAAGAAGAACTTTCTTTTATTAGTTTTAAACCTGCTACCCATTAATTTCATTTGGTGTCCTCTAGTTCTTCTATTTAGGGAACTAATAAATAACTTTTCTTTATCGGCCCTCTCCATACCACTCATGATTTTATACACCTCTATCATATCCCCCCTCAGTCTCCTCTTTTCTAAACTGAAAAGTCCCAGTCGCTTTAACCTCTCCTCATATGGGACCCGTTCCAAACCCCTAATCAATTTAGTTGCCCTTTTCTGAACCCTTTCCAAGGCCAAAATATCTTTTTTGAGGTGAGGAGACCACATCTGTACACAGTATTCAAGATGTGGGCGTACCATAGTTTTATACAGGGGCAGTAAGATATTCCGGGTCTTATTTTCTATCCCTTTCTTAATAATACCTAGCATCCTATTTGCCTTTTTGACCGCCGCTGCACACTGTGTGGAAGTTTTCAGAGAACTGTCCACGATAACTCCAAGATCTCTTTCCTGATTTGTCGTAGCCAAATTAGCCCCCATCATACTGTACGTATAGTTGGGGTTATTTTTCCCAATGTGCATTACTTTACACTTATCCACATTAAATTTCATTTGCCATTTTGTTGCCCAATCACTCAGTTTGGTGAGATCTTCTTGGAGTCCCTTACAGTCTGCTTCTGTCTTGACTATCCTAAACAGTTTGGTATCATCCGCAAACTTTACCACCTCACTGCTTACCCCTTTCTCCAGATCATTTATGAATAAGTTGAACAGGATTGGTCCTAGGACTGACCCTTGGGGGACACCACTAGTTACCCCTCTCCACTCTGAAAATTTACCATTTATTCCTACCCTTTGTTTCCTGTCTTTTAACCAGTTCTCAATCCAAGAAAGGACCTTCCCTCTTATCCCATGGCCATGTAATTTACACAAGAGCCTTTGGTGAGGGACCTTGTCAAAGGCTTTCTGGAAATCTAAGTATACTATATCTACTGGATCCCCCTTGTCCGCATGTTTGTTAACCCCTTCAAAGAACTCTAATAGATTAGTAAGACAGGATTTCCCTTTACAAAACCCATGTTGACTTTTGTCCAACAATTTATGTTCTTCTACATGCTTCACAATTTTATTCTTTACTATTGTTTCGACTAATTTGCCCGGTACTGAAGTTAGACTTACCGGTCTGTAATTGCCCGGATCGCCTCTAGAGCCCTTTTTAAATATTGGTGTCACGTTGGCTACCTTCCAGTCATTAGGTACGGAAGCCGATTTAAGGGATAGGTTACAAACCACAGATAATAGTTCAGCAATTTCCCATTTGAGTTCTTTTAGAACCCTTGGATGAATGCCATCCGGTCCCGGAGATTTGTTAACATTAAGTTTTTCTATTTGTTCCAAAACCTCCTCTAATGACACTTCAATCCGGGACAGTTCCTCAGATTCATTACCCACAAAGGACGGTGCAGATTTGGGAATCTCCCCAACGTCCTCAGCCGTGAAGACTGAAGCAAAGAAATCATTTAGTTTCTCCGCAATGGCTTTATCGTCCTTGATTGCGCCTTTTATAGTTCGATCGTCTAGGGGACCCACAGGTTTTTTAGCAGGCTTCCTGCTTCTAATGTACTTAAAAAACATTTTGTTATTTCTTTTTGAGTTTTTGGCTAGCTGTTCCTCAAAATCTTTTTTTGCTTTTCTTATTACATTTTTACACTTGATTTGACAGTGTTTGTGTTCCTTTCTATTTATCTCACTAGGATTGGACTTCCACTTCTTAAAAGATGCCTTTTTGTCCCTCACTGCTTCTTTTACATGGTGGTTAAGCCACGGTGACTCTTTTTTAGGTCTCTTGCTATGTTTTTTAATTTGGGGTATACATTTAAGTTGGGCCTCTATTATGGTGTCTTTAAGAAGTTTCCATGCAGCTTGCAGGGATTTGGCTCTAGTCACTGTGCCTTTTAATTTCTGTTTAACTAACCTCCTCATTTTTGTGTAATTCCCCTTTTTGAAATTAAATGCCAGGGTGCTGGTCTGCTGAGGTGTTCTTCCCACCACAGGAATGTTGAATGTTATTATATTATGGTCACTATTCCCAAGCGGTCCTGTAACGGTTATTTCCTGGACCTGATCCTGCGCTCCACTCAGGACTAAATCGAGAATTGCCTCTCCCCTTGTGGGTTCCTGCACTAGCTGCTCCAAGAAGCAGTCATTTAAGCCATTGAGAAATTTTATCTCCGCTTCTCTTCCTGAGGTGACATGTATCCAGTCAATATGGGGGTAATTAAAATCCCCCATTATTATAGAGTTCTTTGTTTTGGTAGCCTCTCTAATCTCCCTCAGCATTTCAATGTCAGTATCCCTGTCCTGGTCAGGTGGTCGGTAATATATCCCTACTGCTAATTTCTTATTTTTGGAGCATGGAATTACTATCCATAGCGATTCTATTGAACATGTTGATTCATTTAATATTTTTATTTCATTTGATTCTACATTATCTTTCACATACAGTGCCACTCCGCCACCCACCCGGCCTGCTCTATCCTTTCGATATATTTTATATCCCGGTATGATTGTGTCCCACAGATTTTCCTCATTCCACCAGGTTTCAGTGATGCCTATTATGTCAACCTCCTCATTTAATACTAGGTACTCTAGTTCACCCATCTTATTAGTCAGACTCCTAGCATTTGTGTAGAAGCACTTTAAAAATTTGCCACTGCTTATTTGTCTGCCCTTCCCTGATGCATTGGATTCCTTTGTACACGGTTGTTTGTCTGCTCTGGCCCATGGTTTGCCCTCTCCCCTCCTCTCTTTCTGACTACAGCTTAGAGAATCTCTATCAATGGATTCTCCTCTAAGAGTAGTCTCCCTCCGATTTACGTGCATCTCCACACCAATCGGCTTTCCCCCATCTCTCAGTTTAAAAACTGCTCTACGGCCTTTTTAATGTTTAGTGCCAGCAGTCTGGTTCCACCCTGGTTTAGGTGGAGCCCATCCTTCCTGTATAGGCTCCCCCTCTCCCAAAAGTGTCCCCAGTTCCTAATAAATCCAAACCCCTCTTCCCTACACCATCGTCTCATCCACGCATTGAGATTCTGAATCTCTGCCTGCCTACCCGGCCCTGCGCGTGGAACCAGAAGCATTTCCGAGAACGCCACCATAGAGGTCCTGGATTTCAGTCTCTTTCCTAGCAGCCTAAATTTGGCCTCCAGGACATCTCTCCTACCCTTCCCTACGTCATTGGTACCTACATGTACCACGACCACCGGCTCCTCCCCAGCACTACACATAAGTCTATCTAGATGCCTCGAGAGATCCGCAACCTTCGCACCAGGCAGGCAAGTGACCATACGGTTCTCCCGGTCATCACAAACCCAACTATCTATGTTTCTAACGATCGAATCACCCACTACTAACACCTGCCTCTTCCGAACTGGCTTTCCCTCCCCCTCAGAGGTATCCTCAGTGCGAGAGGATACCGCAACATCCTCTGGGAGGAGGGTCCCAACTACGGGATGGTTTCCCTCTGCTCCCATTGAATGCTCTGTTCCCTTGAGACTTTCATCCTCCTTAAGAGCACTGGGGCTCTCAGACTGGAGGTGGGACAGTACTACAGTGTCCCAGAAAGTCTCATCCACAAATCTCTCTACCTCCCTTAGCTCCTCCAGTTCAGCCACCCTGGCCTCCAAAGCCCGAACTCGGTCTCTGAGGGTCAGGAGCTCCTTGCAACGGGTGCACACATACGCCACCCGCCCACAGGGCAGGTAATCATACATGTTACACTCGACGCAATAAACAGGATAGCCCCCACTCTGCTGCTGGGCTTCTGTCTCCATTTTTCTAATGAACAAGTTTAAGTATAAACTGGGATTCTTTTTAAACCTCTGGAATATAGATTACGATAAGAGTTATGTTTTAAAGAAGGCCAGAAGTCACTAGTGCCCTCTAACCTCCCCCTCTAAACTCCCTCTCCAAACTCCCTGTTAGCAATTCCTGTTCACAAGCTCCCTGGTCGCTGAGTCACAGGCTTATATAGCTCTGGTAGCCCCTCCCCCTGACTGAGGCTTAGCCAATTAACAGAGGCTTCTAGATTTCAAACCTTTTAGAAGCTCCTTCAAGCAATCAAACAATCAAACCAACCAACCAACCAGATAAACACAAGCTCAGCACACAGCAAAGAACTCCCCCACACACAAACACACACTCCAGACAGCCACTTACCACAAGGGTCCCGTTTTTACTCCTCTTTCACCTGGAGAACTCCCTCTCCAAACTCCCTGTTAGCAATTCCTGTTCGCAAGCTCCCTGGTCGCTGAGTCACAGGCTTATATAGCTCTGGTAGCCCCTCCCCCTGACTGAGGCTTAGCCAATTAACAGAGGCTTCTAGATTTCAAACCTTTTAGAAGCTCCTTCAAGCAATCAAACAATCAAACCAACCAACCAACCAGATAAACACAAGCTCAGCACACAGCAAATAACTCCCCCACACACAAACACACACTCCAGACAGCCACTTACCACAAGGGTCCCGTTTTTACTCCTCTTTCACCTGGAGAACTCCCTCTCCAAACTCCCTGTTAGCAATTCCTGTTCGCAGACAGATAAGACACCGCCGCGTTCTCTGAGACATGAGGAGTTTAGCCTGCACTGGCATTCCTCTGAGAATATTTCATTCTCTCTTACTCTATCCTCCCTGGGCATCAAGCCTAGCACCAGACACAGGAGCTATTTCTCTTCCCAGCACTCATCACCAACCGGCTCAGTTAGCTCCTGGCCTTTAAACAGGTACCTACCACCTTACTACTGCCCACAATACTCTTGGTTCAACCACCTGTGGCCTTATCCACCTCAACAATATCAATCCCAGTGACCATCCTGGGAACCTCTTTGTCCCCTGATGAGGCTGTATTTCTTCCTCTTTCTCTCCCTCTGCTGACAAAAGGAAGCAATTTCAGGAATTATTTAAAAGGGAAGCACAGTCACATGACATAGCCCTACAAGAGGTACAAGAAAAGCAGCACAAGCTGCTTAAAATTCTACAGCCCAACGCATCTTCCAAGATAGCACTACCAATAGACAAAGCTATCATGAAACCATCCGGAGCTGTATGGCAGACACGGGCCTCTCTACTGCCGACTAATCGTAGCACCAATAGAAAGTATTTTGTCCTGGCTAAAGGGATGGATTCTCTTTTCTCCCACCCCCAGCTGAACTCTGGTGGTAGATTCCGTCCGTCATCACTCCAGACAGACACAATTTAAATCTACACACCAAGACAAAGAACATAAGACTCAACCTTTTTGGGAGGAAAATCTATTCTTTGGCTCCCCCCCCCCCCATTTAGAATTTCCAAATGCACACCAAAGTAGAACACCTGCCCTTCGACAGGAGACAGCTTTTTTCAGCCAAAACTGAAGTACTCCACTTGATGAAAGAATTGCACACAACCCTCCAAACACTCAGAATGTACATGCCGCCCAGTAAGAGGAGGAGATACACTCCATACCAGAGGTCAAGGGATACCTCTTACCAAAGACAACATCAGAGGCTTTTCGATAACAGATGGAAACAACAGCCCAATAGAAGAAGAGCTCAACATACCCAGTCATCTGCCGCTCAATCAGCAGCACCTAAATAGCAAATTTGAAGGTGTAGTCAAGGGCCTGAGCAAACACCCTGCAGATCTGGTGCACACCATTCACAATTTCCATCTTCATTTGGGACCCTTTTACCACCAATGGGCTCTCATTACTATGGACCAATAAGACCTTGAGGTCATAAGAACAGTCTATACCATACCCTTTATGTTTATACCCCCTACCCACCCTCCTTCCCTGTCCCTCTTCAGGGACCCCTCTCACAAGCCCCTTCTACAAGCAGAGGCTCAAAAACTACTCAGCGTAGGAGCCATAGAGTGAGTTCTACCCAGACTTCATGGAGGAAGGTTCTATTCCAACTATTTCCTTACTTCCAAAAAGAAAGGGGGATGGAGACCCACTTTAGATCTCAGGAGACTCAACAAGTTTGTCCGCAACAAGAAGTTCAGGAAGGTGACCTTAGGAACCATCATTCTTGTACTGCACGAGGGGAACTAGTTTTCGGCCCTTGACCTCCAAGATGAATATTTTCATATAACAATACACCCTGCCCACAGGAGGTTCCTCTGGTTTCCAGTGGGCAAAGAACATTACCAATATCATGTCCTCCCCTTCGGGCTATCAGCAGCACCACCACGTGTTCTCCAAGACTCTGGCCGTAGTGACGGCCTTCCTCAGAAAGCTGGGTGTTATGATATTCCCAGTACCTACACGACTGTCTAATCAAGGCAACTTTTGTACAGCACACAATAATCATGAGAGATATTACCTGAGAGATCTCCCGCCTGGGTTTTCTGATAAACGTACAGAAATCTACTCTGGATCTCACCCAGAGAATAGAATGTATCAGAGCATTACTAGATTTTACCTTGGCCAGAGCCTTTCTTCCTCTAAACCGCTTTCAGACCCTGTGTGGCATAATAGACAACATTCTCCAAGTCCCGGTGACAATCATTCACACATCTTCAGGCGATAGGCCACATGGCAACCACTACCTTTGTGGTATCTCTTGCGAGATGACATATGAATTGCCTATAGGCCTGTCTGACAACAGTGTATATCCCCAGCCGACACAGCCTTGCAAAATAAGTTACTCCTACGGCGTTGGTGCTGACATTACTGGGGTGGTAAGCCTGTTCATGCAATCTCTTTTCTGGAGTGCCCTTCCACTGACCAGATCCCTCACGAGTAATAACTACAGATGCTTCCCTTCTGGCCTGGGGTGTTCACTGCAGGCATCACATGGTCCAGGACGAGACTGCACATCAATATTTTGGAACTCAGGGTAGTCTGCAACACCTGTCTCCATTTCCTACCACTTATCTGTGGCCATACGATACATATCCCAACAGACAACACTCCATGTATGGTAACATCAACAGACTGGGGGAAGGGGGATGCCTGAAAATGCTTACTATGTGTCAATGCAATTAAGGTTTGGAACTGGTGCATGAAGAAACAACATCACACCGATGGCAATATACATACTAGGCCAACAGAATACCATGGCAGATAAACTGAGCAAACAATTTTCCGAACCACACGAGTGAGAGCTCAGCCTCAAAATCATCCTGCCCATATTCTGCCAGTAGGGGTTTCCGGTCATAGATCTTTTCAATACAACAATCAACCGCAAAAATGTCACCACTTCTGTTTGAGGGCAGGCCGGGGCAAGCACTTGGCAGGAGATACTTTCACCATACCATGGATGGGCCCTCTGTCATACACATTCCCCCCAATTCTCCTCCTTTCCAGGGTAATCTACAGGATCCAAGCAGACCAAGTGAAGATCATTCTGATGTCCCAGCCAGTATGGAGCTAACATTGGTTTCCTTACCTCCATTTCCTGTTGATTGCCAATCCTATTCCCCTTCATATCAGTCCTCAGTCCCTAACTCAACACACCAAATGAATGTGTCACCCAAACCCTCAGGGTCTGAAGCTCACTGCATGGCTTTTTCATGGTTCCAGGATGATTAACTTACCTGCTCTCAGAGAGTAAAACAGATCCTCCTTAGCAGTCGTGGTCCTTCTGTGAGGTACACCTATGAAAACAAATGGAAGTGGTTTCAGGAATGGTGCGATCAGTGGCATATACCAGTACATACCTCCCCAATACCTCCCTTGCTGGAATACTTACTAGACTTCAGTGACTTCGGGCTCTCCATCAGCTTCATAAGAGTTAATCTCTTGGCCATCACGAACTGATAAATAATGTCTGTGTCCACTCATCCGATTACCAAACATCTTAACTGGTCTTTCCAAGGCACATCCACATTTACGCCCACTTGTTCCACCATGGGATCTCAACTTCATGCTGTACTCCCTGACAAGACCACCCTTTGAACCATTAGCGATGGTCTCAATGCAGAACATGGCCATGAAAGTGTTCTTTCTCATTGCAATGATATCCACATGATAGGTAGGTGAAATCACAGCCCTCGTGGCAGATCCACCTATACACTTTTCACCAGAGATAAGATTATTCTCAGACCCTGTTCTAAATTTTTACCAAAAGTCACTTCTGATTTCGACATTGAGTCAATTTACCTACCCACTTACTACCCTAAACCACATGACTCCCCAAGAGAAACAATAGTACATACCCTCGTTGGAAGAAGGGTGCTGGGTTTTTACATAGAACTCCCAAGTAAAGTAAGGCTGCAGGCTTTATGGGTTTCAAAGTCGGGTTTGCTTGCGTGCTTTATTTATTTGTTATGACAATGGCGTCTAAGCCACTGGCTTTATGGTCACTTCGGTTCTGTTTGTGGGTGGGGAGTCTTTTTGGGGTCGGGGGCCACTGGGCCACAGAAAAATCAGTCGGGGGCCGCACACAAGTGAGAAGCAAAAATTTTAAAAAATCAAACCAACAACAAATAAAAAAATCCTCACTGATGTGGCCCCTGACTGTGAAGGAGAAAGACAATCCTCACATTCTCCTTGCACATCAGAGCCTAGGGGGTCTCAGGCTCGTAGAATTTGTGCTCCAGCCCCGCGGTGGGATGGTGGGGGTTGGAGCCACCAGCCCGGGCTCTCCAATGCTGGGTAGGGACGCTAAGCCTGGGGGGGCTGGATCCATGTAAACCAGGAGCCACATCAGGCCCCCAGGCCTGAGGTATCCCTCCCCTGGTTTACATGAACATACAGGTTAAAACTTTCACACCCAACTAGTATATGGCCTGATTCTGTCACTTTTAGTAACTCTTTCTGTGAGTAGCCCCATTGAACTTGAAGTGACAAGACACTGCTCCATATGAAGGTGTCAAAATCTGGCCCATAGAGTTTTTGTTTTACTTTCCCCTAATTTTAGACTTAGAAGTTGCTGCTTCTCCCTTCTGCATGCAGGTATATAGACCCTTCTGTTAGCTGAATTTTTGGCACCCTGTCCTGGGGCAGCCTGACTCCAAAACCCCACTTTTTCTGTTTAATGGCAGGACAGTCCTCGGTTCTCTCTAAACACATAAAATAAGACATTGTCTCTTCCCAGGAGAGAAAGCTAGGAATACAATTTGTTACCAGCCAGGATCTGGGTTCATTCAGTGCTCCTTTACTCCTGCCACCAGATCATTCCAACGTTCTGGGTAGTCCACAGAGGTCCTCTTTGCTCAGAGCGTGAGTTGACTTCTCCTGTGTAACTTGGGTACCAGAACCTGTTTTGTTTGCATTTATCTACATGGCTTCTTAATAGCACATGTTCCAGATATGTTTATTCTCCATCCATTACTAGAGAGAGAGGGTAATTAGTGAAAAATTATTTGTGAGAATGAGAGAGGTTGCACTGTCCTAACACAGTGAATTCTTTGAAGCACACCAATTTCTGGCCACTGTTCATTCATTCTTCCTTTAGGATTTTCTAGTATTTACGTGTGGTACTGGCTCTCTGTCTTCCCACTACGGATGTTAACAAGTAACTGGGAGCCACTCCCTGCCAGGCTCCTGCGGGGGCTGTGGGCTGGCAACCGGCAGCCCTTACATGGGCAGGCAGGGACATCCATGGCAGTGCCCACGTGGGTACTGTGAGATGTGGCAGCCCCTGCACAGAGGCCAGGAGTCACAGTGGCAGATTCCACACAGAGCCTGGAGCAGCTCCTGCCTGCAGTGGGGCCACTCTAGCCTGACCCCAGCAGGCAGAGAGACTGTTTCACCCCACTGCAGTGGCCTCCTAGCCCCCCCTCCCCCATAGGTTAAATGCAGTCTAGCATTATGTTTAACCTTTTAACCAGTTAATCAGCATTTTACATCCCTACTTCCATTTACTTTTCAAAAAAAAAAAAAGACTCCCCTTTTCTTCTTATAACCATCATAGTTGACAAAAGCACTCTTAGTATTGAAGAGGTAAGCTCTCTGCTTCCTTACTTACGTGAAGGGGATGAGAGGTAAGATGATGAATCAGTCCATAAAAAGTTGGAAGCTATTTGGGCCTGTCAGATTGCCTCTGAGATTCTGAATTTTATATCAGAGGTTGTTTCCAGGATCCTAGTGCACTCCATGGATGAGTAAGTGGCACTACAGGGGGGAGAATGTCAAATGTGTACTCTTGTATTTTATATTTGAGGTCTGCTTAAAGTACATGTCCTTTCCCCCGAGGCAGCTCTGAACTGCAACAGAGCTTGAGCTGCTCGCAGCTTTCTTTTGGGGCAGGGAGTGGCATTTCATTGGGCTGTGACCGAGTAGCTGTGCACAGTAGAGTGTCGCCTTTGAGCTAGGGAAACCAGCAGTGAGTGGTGGGATCATATTGTCATGTGGGTGGGGGATGAACATAAGAACGTAAGAATGGCCATACTGGGTCAGACCAAAGGTCCATCTAGCCCAGTAGCCTGTCTGCCGACAGTGGCCAGCACCAGGTGCCCCAGAGAGGGTGGACCGAAGACAATGATCAAGCGATTTGTCTCCTGCCATCCTTCTCCAGCCTCTGACAAACAAAGGCCAGGGACACCATTTCTATCCCCTGGCTAATAGCCTTTTATGGACCTAACCTCCATGAAATTATCTAGCTTCTCTTTAAACTCTGTTATAGTCCTAGCCTTCACAGCCTCCTCTGGCAAGGAGTTCCACAGGTTGACTACACGCTGTGTGAAGAAGAACTTTCTTTTATTAGTTTTAAACCTGCTACCCATTAACTTCATTTGGTGTCCTCTAGTTCTTCTATTATGGGAACTAATAAATAACTTTTCTTTATTCGCCCTCTCCACACCACTCATGATTTTATATACCTCTATCATATCCCCCCTCAGTCTCCTCTTTTCTAAACTGAAAAGTCCCAGTCGCTTTAACCTCTCCTCATATGGGACCCGTTCCAAACTCCTAATCATTTTAGTTGCCCTTTTCTGAACCCTTTCCAAGGCCAAAATATCTTTTTTGAGGTGAGGAGACCTCATCTGTACACAGTATTCAAGATGTGCCTGTACCATAGTTTTATACAGGGGCAGTAAGATATTCTGGGTCTTATTTTCTATCCCTTTCTTAATAATTCCTAACATACTATTTGCCTTTTTGACCGCCGCTGCACACTGTGTGGAAGTTTTCAGAGAACTATCCACGATAACTCCAAGATCTCTTTCCTGATTTGTCGTAGCCAAATTAGCCCCCATCATACTGTACGTATAGTTGGGGTTATTTTTCCCGATGTGCATTACTTTACACTTATCCACATTAAATTTCATTTGCCATTTTGTTGCCCAATCACTCAGTTTGGTGAGATCTTTTTGAAGTTCCTCACAGTCTGCTTCTGTCTTGACTATCTTAAACAGTTTGGTATCATCCGCAGACTTTACCACCTCACTGCTTACCCTTTTCTCCAGATCATTTATGAATAAGTTGAACAGGATTGGTCCCAGGACTGACCCTTGGGGGACACCACTAGTTACCCCTCTCCATTCTGAAAATTTACCATTTATTCCTACCCTTTGTTTCCTGTCTTTTAACCAGTTCTCAATCCATGAAAGGACCTTCCCTCTTATCCCATGGCCATGTAATTTACACAAGAGCCTTTGGTGAGGGACCTTGTCAAAAGCTTTCTGAAAATCTAAGTATACTATATCTACTGGATCCCCCTTGTCCGCATGTTTGTTAACCCCTTCAAAGAACTCTAATAGATTAGTAAGACATGATTTCCCTTTACAGAAACCATGTTGACTTTTGCCCAACAAATTATGTTTTTCTACGTGCCTCACAATTTTATTCTTTACTATTGTTTCGGCTAATTTGCCTGGTACTGAAGTTAGACTTACCGGTCTGTAATTGCCAGGATCACCTCTAGAGCCCTTTTTAAATATTGGTGTCACATTAGCTACCTTCCAGTCATTAGGTATGGAAGCCGATTTAAAGGATAGGTTACAAACCATGAAGACCAGTGATTACAGAACTTTTGGATGTGCGAAGCAACCTTCCTGGAACTGTGTGCTGAGGTGGCCCCTGACACTTGAACGGGAGCTGCTCTTGCGGTAGAGAAGTGTGTGGCAATTATTGTGTGAAAGCTGTTGACTCCTGATTGCTACTGTTCAGTTGCAAATCAGTTTGGCATAGGAAGTCTACTGTTGGGGCAGCACTTATGCAAATGTGCAGGGCAATAGATCACATTTTGCTGCGTACGACTGACTCTGGGATACGTGAATGACATAGTGGTTGACTTTCCTGAAATGAGCTTTCCAAACTGTGGCAAGGCAATCGATCGCACACACATTCCCCTTGTAGCATCACCCTCACCTTGCCTCAGAATATATCATTTGGAAAGGGTACTTATCCATCGTGCTTCTGGACTTGTGGATCACCTTGGTGTTTCACAGACATAAATGTGGAGTAGTCTGGGAAGGTGCATGATGCCTACATCTTCAGGAACCATGGCCTGTTCAGAAAGCTGCAGGCTGGGACTTCCTTTCAAGACCAGAAAATTACAGTGGGGGATGTGGAAAGGCCCATAGTGATCCTAGGTTATGCAGCTTACCCCTTACAGCTCCGGCTCATGAAGCCTTAACATGGAAAACCTGGAGAGTCACAAGGAGCAGTTCAACAACAGGCTAAGCCAATGCTGCATGATTGTTGAATGTACTCTTGGCAGATTGAAAGGGAAATGGAGGGGTGTGTCTGATATGCTGGACTTTTTGGAGGATCATATCCCCCAGGTGATAGCCACATATTGCTTACATAATTTGTGTGGAAGTAAGAGTGAAGCATTTGGGCATGGGTGGAACAATAAGACACAGTGCCTGGATGCACAATTTGAACAGCCAGACACTTGTGCTCTCAGAGGAGCCCATCAAATTAGGGAGGTTCTGAGGAAGCACTTTTCAATGAGGGGTGCTGACATTTCTGTATGTTGTGATTACTTCCCTGCCTCATCCTACTGCTCATCCTGAGCAAGGTATTCCCATGAAACTAAGGGATATTATAGGCTTCCACTCTGGCCAGAGCAATTGATGTAGGTTGTGTCTCACACAATAAATTCATGGAAACCTGCATCAGATTTGTTTTTAGTGAGGTCTTTTGATCAGGGTGTTTGGTGCTAAGGATTGGTGAGTGTTATTGGAAAACCTCACAGTGGTGTTAACGTCCAGCTGTTAAAATCACAGCTGCTTTGATGGGGCGTGGAGTGTGCTGACATTTTTTTTCTCGATTGTGAAAGTGAGTGTGTGGGCATAGAGAAAGGGTTGCTGGATAAAGAATTTTGCATGTGTGGCTGTGGAAGCTGATGTGTGGGTGTAGAGGGACGGTTTCTGTGAAAAGAATTCTGTATGTGCTGATAGGGAGGCCTCTGGTTTTGTTCGCTCTGTGTTTTGATAAGACCCTTCAGCATCTCAGTTTGGGTTTCTATGAATCTTAGCATATGCTCAATGGATTCTGTTCTGACTTGCATCTCCCTAGCTCTTCTTTGCTCTCTTTTCTCTGTTTGAAGTGTTGAATGTTGCAACACACCGTTGACCAGATCCTCCCTTGTCTTTTGTGGCTTTTTTTCCTTAGTCGATGGAGTCTCTGTGTGGGTAGGAACATGCCTGACTTCTCAAGGTCTTGTCTGGAAAAGTAATCCTTAACAATGGAGTGATAGTACTGTTCCTGATAAATATTGTAACATTTCACTAACATGCACGTCTCTGAACAAAACTGGCCACTTTCTCTGTTGCCCTAGAGGCACACAGGTCTCTCCAGACACTCTGATCATGTCTCAGAGTAGTGGCCGTATTAGTTTGTATCTGCAAAAATGACAGTCCTGCAGCACTTTAGAAACTAACATTTATTAGGACATAAGTTTTCATGGGTAAAACCCACTTCATCAGATGAATTGGAGTGAAAGTTACAAAGGCAGGAGTATATATAGTGTGTTAATGAGGCTAATCAAGCCAGGGTACAAGTGACTCATTCACAACATTTGGTGTAGAGATGTGAATATCAAAAGATGGAAAATAGCCTTTGTAATGCACTAACCAGTTGAGATCCTTATTCAATCCTAAATGGATTGTATTGAATTTGCAAATGAACTCCAGTTCAGCTGTCTCTCTTTGTAATCAGATTTTGAAGTTCTTTTGTAGAAGGATGGCTACTTTCAGATCCATTACTGAATGTCCAGGGAGGTCAAAGTGTTCTTTTACAAATTTATTTGTGCTACCTTTCTTGATGACTGGTTTGTGTGAGGGATGTCCTTGCAGAGCCTTTAGCCATTATTTCTGAAAATTTGTGGAGATTGGGAGAAGTCCCGGATGATTAGAAAAAGGCAAATGTGTAGTGCCCATCTTTAAAAAAGGGAAGAAGGACAGTCCGGGGAACTATAGACCAGTCAGCCTTACCTCAGTCCCTGGAAAAATCATGGAGGGGATCCTCAAGGAATCCATTTTGAAGCACTTGGAAGATGGGAAAGTGATCAGGAATAGTTAACATGGATTCACCAAGGACAAATCAAGCCTAACCAATCTGATTAGTTTCTATGATGAGGTAGCTGGCTCTGTGGATATGGGGAAGTCAGTGGATGACTTGACTTGAGCAAAGCTTTAGATACGGTCTCCCACAATATTCTTGCCAGCAAGTTAAGGAAGTATGGTTTGGATAAATGGACTGTAAAGTGGATAGAAAGCGGGCTAGATTGTCGGGCTCAATGGGTAGTGATCAAGGGCTCGATGTCTGGATGGCATTGGTTTCAAGCAGAGTACCCCCAAGGATTGGTTCTAGGGCCGGTTTTGTTCAACATCTTTATTAATGACCTGGATGAGTGGATGGATTGCAACCTCAGTAAGTTCACAGATTACACTAATTTAGTGCGAGATGTAGATACGTTGGAGGGTAGGGATAGGGTCCAGAGTGACTTAGACCGGTGTTTCTCAACCAGTGGTACAAGTACCCTTAGGGGTATTCAAGAGAAGTCTGGGGGGGTACGTCAACACAACTGAAATTTGGAGAAAACTGAATTTTTGTTTTAAGTTGTACAATGCCTTATTATTTTTGTACTTTTTACACCCAAAAATTTTATCGTCCCCCCTGCTACAATTAAGTTGTTTAAACAAATGTGTTGCAATGGTAGAAAAATAATTTGTGTCTGAAAACTGTAGGTACTGGGGGTACTTATATTTTTTTTTAAAAGGGGGTACTTTATAAAAAAGGTTGAGAAACACTGACTTAGACAAATTAGAGGATTGGGCCAAAAGAAATCTGATGAGGTTCAAAAAGGACAAGTGCAGAGTCCTGGATGCCGGTTCTAGGGCCCAGTGCATTCCTGGCCCCACTTCCAGGGAGCCCCCTGCCAACCTGTGCTGCTGCCTCTGTGGACACACACCCCTCAGAGCAGCCTCTACCTGTGGCAAGCCTGGGCTCGCTGGGGACCGAGTCTGTTCCACAGCACCCTCTCCTGAACTCACCCCCCCACTGTTGCCTATCAGAGGGATGCCAGCGCAGCCTCTGTCCATGTGGAGCTCGAGCCCCATTCAAACAGAAGCTACTCTCACTCTGTGCTGCTGCTTCTGATACAGAAGCAGCAGCGTGGGATGGCAGGTGGCCCCGGAAGCACTGGGTGCTGGCCTCACCTCAGGGACTATCAAATAGTCGAGTAACCAATAATATTTTTGAGGTTATACAACTATTCAGTTAATCACTATCTAACATTCCTAGTTTGTGTCCATTTCTCCTTTGGCGCAGCGACTGCCTGTTTTGGCCTCTATACGTGGTAGAGGGGCATTGCTGACACTTGATGGCATATATCACCTTAGTGCACGTGTAGGTGGATGAGCCCTGATGGTGTGGCTTATGTGGTTAGATCCTGGTGATGGTGTCACTCGTATAGATGTACGGACAGTGTTGGCAAGGGGGTTTGTTGCAGGGATAGGTTCCTAGGTAAGTGTTTCTGCAGTGTGGTGTGTGGCTACTGGTGAGTATTTGCTTCACATGGAGAGGGGGGAGCAGGTCTGTGAGAGTGAGAGATCATTTTTCAGGATTGGTTGTCAATGATGTACTGAGGGGGTTTTAGCTGAGGGCTGCAGGTGATAACCAGAGGTATTCTGTTGTTTTCTTTGTTGGGCCTGTCCTGAAGTAGGAGACTTCTGAGTACTTATCTGGCTCTGTCAGTCTGTTTCTTTACTTTCCCTGGTGGCTATTTTAGTTTTAAAAATGCTATAGGTATGTGTTTGTCTCTGTCTGAGGGACTGGAGCAGATACAGTTGTATCTTAGGGCTTGGCTGTAGACAATGGATTGTGTGATGTGTCCTGGATGGAAGCTAGAGGCATGTATGTAAAAATAGTTATCAGTAGCTTTCTGGGATAGGGTGGTGTTTGTGACCAACATTTATTTGTACTGTAGCATCCAAGCAGATCTCTTATTAAATGTTGGGGGAAAGAGGGGAAGGAGGGTTTGGATGCGGTCCCAAATGTAGGCCACACTTGTGCAGAAGGTGTACATGAAACAATTAGTAATAATCCTACACTTGTCCACAGGCTGCCATTACTCTGGTGGACATATGTGTCATGCCAGGGTAGTATGGAAATGGCAGCCCTGCCATGGAATCTCTGTGAGAAAATTAATGAGTACATTGAGAAAAGCTTCGACACCATCTCTGAGCAAGAGTCTTGTGGTATCTCTGTGTATGTCAATGCTCTGTTTGGATGTAACGCAGACCCAAGCACAGCTTAGCCAGCTCACAGAAATACAGCTTCACTTACCCCCACATCCCCTCCCAGATGTAAGAGCAACTTCCCAAGCTGCTGCCCTCCCCTCTCCACCCCACTGCAATAGATGGCAATCTACAGCCCGGCATGACTACTGCCCGCCCCCTGCCCCCCATTGCACAGCAACGACTTACCCTGCATCTGTTCCCTTGCTTCATGCTCCATGTCCAGTTGCTGAGAGTCCTCATAAACCTTGAGACTTGAGAACAAATCCTCTCTGCCTGGTGCACAGGTTTTCATTGGATTGAGCCCCACCTCCTCATCCATTTCTATCTCTGTATTGCCAAGAGGCAATGGTTCTTCCCTTAAGGGATTCGGAGGCAATAAGCACACAAATTGGGTGAAGGCTTAAAGATTTTACTAAGCAAATATTAGGGTAAAATACAATGCTTAATATTAGAGTAAAATACAATGAAGCAAATTTTAGAATAAAATACAATACTTAATAAGCCTAAGCAAACCTCAAAAGAAAATGCAATGCTTACTAAAACAATACAATGCTTATTAAGCCTAAGCAAACCTTAGAATAAAATGCAATGCTTATTAAGAAAGTACAATATTTATTAAGCCTAAGCAGATCTCAGAATAAAATGCAATGCCTACGTCCCTTCTGCTGCCGGGAACCCCCTGAAGAAGGACAATGGACATACCCCAGTGGCCAGTGCGTAGCACCTTTGGTCTACACCAAGATTCCAATGTTAGGAATATTCCTGGTCTTTATATACAGTTGGATCTACAGTAATCACACCTGTGGTTTTGAGAACCTAACAAGATCGTTGATACATTTAATATTTTCCCAGATCCAATAATTAGCTTGTTGATACATTGCATATTTTCCCAGGCCAAATAATTAGCATTATCAGGTGGGAAACATTCAGCATAAATAGCTATGTGATCTTCCCAAGTGCTCCTGCACTCCCATGCCAGGTGGCTGGCCTTGGGACCTGTCCCAGAACTTGTTGAAAGTCAACAGTGCATTCCTACACTGTACTATCTTGAGCAATTAGCTAACTCTTTGAGAATAACAAAAGAATAATAAGAAGCAAAAAGCACAAATGGCTGCCTGGAGCATCCGGGCCTATAAGAAAATTCAGGCACAAAAGGAACAATTGTGGTACACCACCTAATTTCCTTGACCTCACAATCGTCTTCCGCATTTCCACTACAATCTCTTAATGAATAACTTCTGTCTCCAGGCTAATTCCAGTTTCTGACTCTGTGCTATGGGAAGTATCCACGGTTTCTTTGGGTGTGGACATTGGGTCCCCACCCAGGATTATGTCCAGTGCTTTATAAAAAATGGCTTGTTTTGGGTGTGGCACCAGACTGGCTGTTTACCTCCTTAATGCCTTTTGGTACACGTGCTGGAATTCCTTTATCTTGGCCCTGTATTGTTGGGTGTCTCAATCGTACCCTTTTGCACAAAGGACTCTAGAAAGACCAGATGTGTCCGAGTCCCTATAAGTCATTTGCAGCCATGATTACACAGATTCTTCACCCCACACATTGATCAAATCCAGAAGATTTGGAGGGCTCCAAGCAGAAGAGTGTCTTGAACGATAGCCACCTCTGTTTCCCTCCGAAGACTCTATGACTACTACACAATGAGTCAGACAGCAGGAAATGGATTTTAAAGTTCCTTGGATGTGCAGGTGGGAGGAGCACATCTGTTTACCTGCTTACGTGACTGCAGAGCAGCAGTGTTCAAAGTATTGGCCAGAGTGGCTAATCGGGCATTGTGGGAAACACGTGGGATTTCAATAAACTAAAAAAAAAAAAAACCTACTGTAGTACACACTGCATGATTGTCAACAATAAAGGAAGGGGGACAGACAAAAGTCCATCACGGAGCTGGAAGCTTTTTGTTGCAAAACCAGTCGTTTGTTTTGACTTTTGTTGCATTGCAATGTGAACACTCTCTGGGTTTTGTCACTGAAGTGTTTTTTGGCAACAAAATTTGCTAGTGTGGACAAGGGCTGAGACTTTTCATCTTGGAAAAGAAATGATCAAAGAGTGGGAGGATATGTTGGAGGTCCAGAAAATGATGAGTGGTGTGGAAAAATTGAATAGGGAAATGTTATTTATTCCTTCACTAACATAACACAAGATGCTCACCTAATGAAATTTATAGACAACAGATTTAAAGAAACAAAGAAAATTATTTCTTTACAGTCAATCTGTGGAACTCTTTGCCGGGGATGGTTGAAGGGCCCAAACTATAACAGGATTCCAATAACAATAAAATAAGTTCAAGGAAGATAGGTTCATCAGTGGCTACTAGCCAGAATGGGCGGGGATGGTATCCTTAGCCTCTGTTTGCCAGAAGCTGGAAATGGGCAATAGGGTTTGATCATTAGATGATTGCCTCTTCTGTTCATTCCTTCTGAAGCACCTGGCATTGGCCACTGCTGGAAGACAGGATACTGGGCTCGATGGACCTTTGGTCTGACCCAGTATGGCCATTTTGATCTTACAGAGAACCCAAAAGTATCTGCCCCTGCTCTAACCCACTAGATTCCAATCCCGCTCCCCCTAGTCTGAAATGGAGCCCTTCCTGATGCCTGCCTTTGTCCTGCCCACTATTCCTTATTCCCACAATCTCCTCCCCCCACGCTGGGAGTTCTGTGCTCCATTTCCCACTCCCCTCCGCCAAAGTCCCTCCATTCTCTCCTTATGTTCCAAAGGCTGTGGGCACTTCCTCCATTTCCTTTTCCTACAATGATTTATTCTTTCTGCCTGAGAGAGAGAGGTCATTCATCATATTAAACTATTGGGGAGATTGGAGGGGGGATAGTTATGTGTGAAGGTGTTCACAGGGGCCATCAGCCAGTTGTGGTTTTTTGTTTTGTTTGGGTTTGTTTGATCTGTAGACAATTGCAGTGGTGCTAGAGGCAGGAGCTGTACTAAAATGCTGGCAAGGGCTCAATTTGTCTTCCATTTTCCCTCTTTTGGTGTTCCATTCCCTCCTTTCCCCAGATCAATACCGTTATGACTACTGAGGACTAGAGCATTCCTTTAAATACTGGAACTGATTGGATGTGACATTCAGAAGTTACTGCGTTACATACAGAAAGGCATCACAATACTGTTGAGTTGGGGTAAGCTTTTTGCAGTCTCCCAGCAAGACATTTTGTAACTGGGTGAAAAAAGGACTAACCTCAGTTCAACTCTCTCACCCCTTTTACTGGTGCCATGGGGAAAGCAATACTAACTGGCTGATTTGTAGATGGAGGGGATGATTTTTTTTTTTTTTTTTTTCCAGAGGCTGGAGTCTATAGAAGGGTCACAGAACTATTGTTATCCTGAAACTTAGAGTTTTCCATTTTCTTTCTGATTATGTTAACTTAGTATGCTCTGCTGGCTACAAATACATATATGTTTGTTTGGAGCTCTTTTAGCATAGTCATTCCATTTCCAGTTTATGGGTCTATTATATTGTGTATTCACACAAGATACTAATTTGTGTTTTAATTATTACTTTTTAACTCTAGAGAAATGAGCATGGTAAATTATTGTACTGAAATCCTGGAATAACTAGGAGTTTTAACTTGATAACTGAAAGAGAAATTACAGGCTTTGTTGTTTCATGAAGCCGTATTTATACAATTTTAGAGCCTCAAGAATTATTTCTGTGTGATTATGTGAACTACATAATGAGCCACATTTTAAAGTACATGTACTATTGAAGTCAATGGCAGTCTAAATTATGAATTAGACTAATTCATAAATTAATATTGTGTACTGTACCGTTTAGAAATCGTGATCTGATGCATAAAAATAAGTATTGTATTTTGCTTCTGCTTTTTTATAAACATATACATGCTATTTAATGTCAAAGGAATGTAGCCCTGGTTTTTCTGAATGAGTAGTGACTTTGTGTGTCCGTTTTCAGATACCCCACGTGAGTAACATAAAAAGGGTAAGTGCTCAGCACTTTTGGAAAAGCAGGTCCCAAATCACTTGCCATTGAAAAGTAAAAGGTCTGATGTTTAATATCCAGTAGCACCTAGCTACAATACATATAGCAGAAATAAAAGAAAATGTACAGATATCTCCTGCATCTGCATTTAGATAGATGGCTTGTTAGGATTAAAACTATCAATCAGCATTGTAAGTGAATACCCACATAAATAAGCATTTGCAGAATCAAATCCAAGTTCTCGCTTGGAGTTCAAAACATTGTCAGTACAAAAACATTTCTCTAAGGGTTGTCTAAATGAACAGTTCTTCTTCGGGTAGTGTCCCCATGGGTGCTCCACTGTGGGTGTCGGGCTTGTCCCGGTGCCACAGATCGGAGATCTTTTAGCTGTTGTCTGCTGGACCGTGCATGCGCAGCGGCCATCTTGCGGCTTTTCGTGCTGTTTCTGGTCGCACAGTCCGGCTCCCGCCAGTTCCTTCTAACGGTCTTCGGGCACAGAGAGAGAAACAGCTCCCCCTCGTGTCAATCCTGACAGGAATTGAGAGAAGAGAGAAAAACTTGTATATAGTTAGTTGTTTGTTCGTTTATAGTTGTAGTTAGTTCTTATTTAGCGCGTTCGCAAAAAAAAAAATATATATATATATACAGTAAAATTTGTCAAGTTGCTAAATGCCTGGATCCCCAGGATTTAAGAAGTGCGCAACATGCAAGGAGTCCATGCCCACTTCAGATGGTCACGCGTCTTGTATAAGATGCCTCGGTGAGGGACACATTCCCCAAAAGTGTTCCCACTGCTCAAAATTGATTGCCCGGGCACGTCGTCACTGTGAAATGCAGCTCAAAATGTTGCTGTTCGACAAGGCCCTTCAGCCACAGTCGGACTCCTCAGCTATGCTGCCCTGTCATGCTTCTCCAAAGGTGGCGCGTAAAAAGAAAACCTTGTCCCCGTCCCACTCTCTACCACCGACAAGAGTGAGCACGGGAGACAAACCGGGCACCTCTGGATTGACGGTGGCCCATAGATCGGACAAAGACAAACAGGTGTGCAGCACATTGGCACCGAGTCCAGCAGTGCGTACTGCACCTCGACTGAAATCGGCACCGATGCCAGCGGCACCTACTCCGGCACCGACATCCTCAGCACCGAGTCAGCCGCTAACATCAGCACCGGACCCTACACCGGCACCATGTGTGCCAGCACCAAGCAACCCAGCACCCACCCCATCGGCACCAACTCTGCTGGTGCCGGGCGCTTCGGCACCATGCCATTCCACAACGGTTCCGTCGGTACCAACACATCCCTATGTGGAACCGATTTACTCGCAAGTCATGACGACTCCTACATCGACGTCACCTACACCATCTGTACATCATTCCCCAACACCGACAAGGGGAAGAAAGAAGACACACAAGCTTCCTAGTCCGGAATTAGAAGCATTCTCTCCGGAACCACCTTCCCCATCTCCGGTGCGGCCCTCTCATTTAGCCCATCATACCTCCAGGGCACGGCATTTTTCACCCAGTATATCTCTGCACTCAAGATACCATCATTACCACCAATATTCCCCTTCACCAGCTTACTCACGGAGAAGATCAAGATCCCCTGGGTCTCCCTCGTACTCCAGAAGTTCCAGGCATAGGGATGACCTTAGATATACACACAGGCATTCACCATACCATGATGACCGCTGGCGCAGGCATTATAGTCACTGGGAGCACTCCTCCCGTTCACCTGCCCGTTCTAGAGGCATCTCACTTTCGCCTGCTCCTTCATATGCAGCCCCAGACAAAAGCAGATCTGCCTCCCCACATACGGACAGGCCACCTACACCCACTGGCGATCAACTGAAAACTGTCCAGCAGTTTACAGCGGAGGGTACGCATCTATCCGACATGGATGGATCACACCGACAGTCCCCCACAGATGTAGCATCGTCTTCTCCAGATGATGCTATATTCCAAGGAGACACCTCACCAACAGACGACCTGAAGGACTTCCAGGAGTTGTTTAGAAGGGTTGCCAACAGTCAAAATGTCCAGCTGGAGGAGGTTCAGCAGAAGCAACACCACCTGCTGAGGAACCTACACCCATCCCACTCATCCAAGGTCGCCCTCCCATTGGACGAGGTGATACCTGAGAGAGCCAACGACATCTGGCAAACTCCAGCCTCCATGCCGCCGACCAACAAAAGAGCGGACAAGAAGTTTTTTGTCCCGGCCAAGGGCATGGAATTTTTATTCAGCCATCCCCAACCTAACTCCCTGGTTGTGGACATGGCTCAGCAAAGAATGCCACCGGGGATAAGGACAGCAAAAGGCTTGACCTCCTAGGCAGGAAGGTATACTTGTCGGCTACTTTAACACTCCGTATGGCGAATTACTCTGCCAATCACAACTTTGATAATTATGCCAAACTTGTTCCTCTCCTTGAACATCTCCCAGAGAGTAAACATCAAGTCCTTAAAGCAGTCATACAAGAAGGATACACGTCTTTCCGTTCTGCACTTCACATCGCGTTGGACACGGTCGATGCAGCAGCCTGGACCACAGCTACATCTGTGGTCATGCATAGGACTTCATGGTTACACATGGCGGCAGTACCTAAGGAGCTCCAGAATAAGGTGGAGGACTTATCCTTTGATAGGCAAACCCTGTTTGAGGACAAAACCGACCAAGTCCTCCACTCTGATAAAGACTCACGCACAACACTAGGAACCTTGGGCATGTATACACCACTGTACCGCCAGAGATGATTCACACCTTACCAAAGGCAGAGACCATTTTCATACGCACCATCTCAGGCACGCCAGTATGATCCTCAACGACGCAGGCAACGTCCCCAGAGGCGACGTCCACAAATTGCTAGGCCAGCCCATCAACAGCCAAGCAAGCAGCAGGTTTGACATGACCATCGAGGGATTGCAAACCATACAGTTGTTGCCCACTCACAAGGTCACCAATGTACTCTTCCATCATTGCTTGAGGCCCTTTCAACATCGTTGGGCCAGAATAACATCAGACCGATGGGTCATGCAGCTTATAACATCAAGCTATGTGATCCCATTTGCGTTCCCCCACCCACACCCCTTCCCCTCTGTCCCTCTTCAGGGACCCATCTCACGAATCTCCTCTCAAACAGGAGGTGGCTCATCTACTCCACATTGGAGCAGTAGAGGGTACCGGTGGCCTTTAAAGGGAGAGGTTTTTACTCCCACTATTTCCTAACGGAGAAAAAATCCAGGGGCTGGAGACCGATACTAAACTTTTGGTGGCTGAATCAACACATCTCCGCAAGCAGCGCTTCAAGATGGTGATGCTAACAACTATCATAGCAGCACTCGAGCACGGCGATTGGTTTGCATCCCTCAATTTACAGGATGCCTACTTCCATATTACCATTCACCTGGCTCACAGGCGATTCCTCCGCTTCTTAGTAGGTGCCGACCACTACCAATACAAGATCCTTTCATTTGGACTATCATCAGCCCCCAGGGTTTTCTCCAAGACGCTGGTGGTGGTGGCAGCATTCCTTCGGTGACTAGGGATCATCATTTTTCCCTATCTGGACGACTGCCTCCTCAGAGCCCCTTCTTTCAAAGAGGCATTACGAGCGGTCAATATAACAACGTCTCTGTTCAACGCCTTGGGTCTCATAGTCAACATCCAAAAGTCGTCCCTCACACCACAACAATCTGTAGAGTTCATAGGAGCCCGCCTCGATTCCATCACGGCGCGCGCTTACCTACCTGCTTCCAGACTTCACACTATACAAGACCATGTACAGATCTCACCACGAGTCCCACTGTTCCCATACTTACCTGCCTGCAGCTCCTAGGTCACATGGCAGCTATGACATACGTTGTAGCCGATGCAAGGTTCCAATTTCGATGTCTTCAGCATTGGGTATCCAAGATATATGCCCCTCACAAACACGACATACACAGAATGGTGGTTGTCCCCACCATAGTCAAACAATCTTTGAAATGGTGGACTATTCCCCACAACATGCTGGCAGGTATACCATTCCACCGACCCCAACCTACAGTCCAGATTACAACAGATGCATCCCTTCTCGGCTGGGGAGCTCATATGCAAAACAAGCAAGTTCAAGGTCGCTGGTCCTCCTCCACATAAACTTGCTTGAGCTGCGAGCTGTCTCCAATGCCTGTAAACACTTCCTACCGCTTATCTGCAACCAAGGGGTGTGGATACTCAGACAATATGACAGCAGTCTATTATATAAACAGGCAGAGAGGAGCTCGGTCCCACTCCCTTTGCATGGAAGCTGTACGTTTGTGGAACTTCTGCAACTGGCACAACGTGACTCTCGCAGCAGCCTACCTTCCGGGGATGGACAATATCATGGCAGATGCGCTCAGCAGGTGTTTTGCCCAACAACACGAATGGGAATTACACCCACACATTCTTCAGACTCTTTTCGACCGCTGCGGCCACCCATCCGTGGACCTCTTCGCCACACAGTACAATGCAAAGTGAGTACAATATTGCTCGAGGGCAGGCATTGGCTAGGCATCCAAGGGGGATGCTTTCCTCTACAACTGGGGTCATCGTCTCCTATATGCATTCCCTCCCATTCCCCTAATTCCCAGGGTCCTGAAGAAGATAATCATGGACAAAGCAAAAGTGATCTTAATAGCACCATTCTGGCCGCACCAGACTTGGTTTCCTTACCTGTTCTGGATGTTGCCTCATCCTCCATACCATCTTCCCAGTCGATCAGATCTGCTGACACAAGATCATGGACGAATACAACATCCACAACCGGATCACCTCAGTCTGTCTGCATGGCTCCTGATTGGTTCCAAGAGAGAGAGATGACTTGTTCCCATGCTGTCAAGAATGTTCTGTTACATAGCAGGAAATCCTCAACTCGTTGTACCTACCTGCATAAATGGCGAAGATTCCAAGAATGGTGCTCGAATAAGAACCTAGACCCTGGCAAAACTCCATTACACTCAATATTGGAATATATTTTACACCTCAAGCACCTTGGGCTCACCCTTTCATCTCTCCATGTGCATCTGGCAGCCATTACAGCGTTCCACCAGCCTATCGATGGTTATACCACCTTTTCCCATCCGACTACGAAAAGATTTATTAAGGGCCTGACTAACCTTTTCCCTGAGCACAGACAACCTCCGGATCTGTGGAATCTAGAATTGGTCTTGGACACCTTAATGCGTCTGCCATTTGAGCCCTTGGCCACATGCGATTTCTATACCTTAACCATGAAGGTGGTTATCCTTTTAGCAATCACATCGGCTCGCAGAGTGGGGGAGTTAGCAGCCCTCTCGGCTACTCCCCCTTACACCATCTTTACAGCACAGAGAGTCATTCTACGTCCCCAGCTGTCATTTCTGCCCAAAGTTAACTCTTCCTTTCACATAAATGAACCAATTATCCTTCCTGTCTTCTATCCCAAGCCACATTCTTCAGAACGTCGCTCAAGACTGCACTCGCTCGACGTTCACAGGGCCTTGGCCTTTTATATCTAAAGAACTCGCGATCTGCAAAAGTCCCAACATTTACTTATCTCACTGGATGACCATTCCAAGGGTCGCCCACTGTCTGCACAACGAATTTCGAAAATAATCATTTTCTGCATCATGCGCTGTTAAGGAACGTTTCAATTCCACAAACCTTAAGGGCCCACTCTACTAGGGCAATGGACTCTTCAGCAGCTTTCCTCAAGGGTGGTCCCCCTAAAAGAGATTTGTTGAGTGGCCACTTGGTCGTCGGACTTTACATTCACAAAACACTATGCGCTATCAAATATCCTCATGACAGATGCAGCGGTAGCCACTGCAGAACTTTCCTCAACGGTAACTCATTGACTCCGAGCCCGCTGCCTTCAGTCTGGCTACTGCTGTGAAGTCATCCACAGTGGATCACCCATGGGGACACTACCCGAAGAAGAAGTTGTTACTCACCTTGTTCAGTAATGATGGTTCTTCGAGGTGTGTGTCCCCGTGGGTGCTCCACGACCCGCCCTCCTCCCCTCTTCGGAGTCTGTTGTTTATGTCTTCCAGACCTCAGCAATCAGGAGGAACTGCCGGGAGCCAGACCGCGCGACCAGAAACGGCGCGAAAAGCCGCAAGATGGCCGCCGCGCATGCGCAGTCCAGCAGACAACGGCTAAGAGATCTCCGATCTGCGGCACTGGGACGAGCCCGACACCCACAATGGAGCACCCATGGGGACATACACCTCGAAGAACCATCGTTACTGCACAAGGTGAGTAACTTCTTCTTACTGCACATCAAGGTGGGGTATAAAGCCATAGTGTGCTGTATGGACCCTATTTCTGTGCACTAAACATACTCTAGAGCAGGGGTTGGCAATAATTTTTGATGGGTGCCACTCCAAGATTTTGGTAAGTGGTCAAGAGTCTCACTTTTCTGTGGAGGGAGTGCAAGATATGGGACAGAGGTTGGGTGCAGAAGGGGTCTTGGGGCAAGGGATTAAGTTGCAGGAGAGGGTGTGGGGTCTTGGAGGGGGGAGTGACTTGGGAGAAGGAGGGGGGAGTGGCTTGGGAGAGGAGTGTAGGAGGAGGGTGCAGGAGGGAGGTGCAGGGATTGGGAGAGAGTTGTGACCTGGGGAAGGGAGATGCAGAGGGTTTGCATGGTGACTTTTGGAAGGGAGTAGGGATGCAGGAGAGGATTATAGGGATGGAGGAGTGTAGGAAGGGGTACAGCGTTAGGGAGAGGAGAGTATAGTGACCTGGGGTAGGCATTTGGGTTATGGGATGGGGTAGGGTGCAGCAGGCGCTGGCCTGGAGGCACTTACCTAGGTGCTCCGGAGCAGCAGCCCAATGCCTCAGGCAGGGTCCTTGCATGCCACAGCCACAGGCTGCTCAAAGCCTCTGTCTGCTGGAGCCATGTGCCATGCACTGCTTTTGGAGGGTAGGTGACTTTGTGCACTGCTCCAATCTCCAGTCCAGTCATAGCAGCTTCCCTCCGGCAGGTCCAGATTATCCATTAGGCACAATAGGCACAGTCCCTAGGGCCTGCAAAAAGTTTAGGGCCTTACAAAGTTTATAATGAACTCAAAATAAGAAAATAATACTAAATCAAACTTATACTGCTAAATCAAACTTATTAATTTTGTATCTTAGTCAACAAACAGCATACAGGTGCAATGTCATACCTCATGATTCTAAGCACCTAACGGTATGTACGATGCTTTTGGTTACCCACTGTGATGGTTTGGGGTTCAGCCTAGCCCCAGAAGAGGTAATGTCATTGCCTGCCCTGAAACTCTGGATTTCTTAAATGCTATGCTACTGTGTCTCACAGTGCTGACATTAACAGACAGCAGACAAGCATGCAGGTTATACCGTGTCTTCCACTGCCTAGTTACTTTTTGCAAGGTTACCTCAACATCTTCCCAGTTCCAAATTTCTTCAAAACCATCTGCCCTGTTGTCAAGGCTTATTCCCCACTCTGGCATGATGAATGCAGAAGTGCGGGCCCGCAAAAGTACCCCAAAACCTTATCTTTCCAGGCTTTGGTATAAAACTTCCCCCAAAAATCCTAAAAACCTAGATTTGGGGGATAAAAATTCATTGCCACCACCCAAGTAATGGTAAGAAAACCAGGGAAGAGATCACTTGGGAAATCTCAGCCCTAAAGTAAAACTAGGACACAAAAGTTAACCAATACCAGGTTAATAAAAAAGAAAGAACGTTTATTATCACAACAGTACTCCCTGTTACCATCTAGCCAATCCAACTATGCTTGTAAGAGCCATCAATTAATAAACTCATGGGGGATTTTCTCATGGGAACAAAACTTAGTTTCAAAAGAGAGGAAAACCCATTTCTAAATGCACAGATTCCCATTCCCAAACAATAAAACCTAACGGATTTATCTAGACCAGAGGTTCTCAAAATTTTTGGGCTCCGGGGCCCTTTACATGCGTAAAAATTTATGCAGAGCCCCAGCGGTCCACTGATTGTATGTGTTGTACTTATGCAGAGCCCCAGCGGTCCACTGATTGTATGTGTTGTACCTATCGATGTTGCCAGTTTGTCAACCTTGCAGAGCCCCTGGATCCAGGGCTCCGCGGAGCACGATTTGAGAAACAGTGATCTAGACTTTGCCTTACTTACAGATGGTGAAAAGTCTTTTCTTGGAGAGGGATGTGTTGTCTGTCCCCCTCAGTATCTGGAGAGTCAACTGCCCAGAGACAAAGGAGGGAAAACCCCAAAATTCCTTTGTCTCAGTTTGAAAATCCCTATCTGCATTTCTATTGGCTGACTGCTACCTTGCTAGGTACAGTTAACCCCTTAGTCCCCAGGCTGCTGGCTAACCCTCGTGGTTATGACACCTGTATTGTGCAGCCCTCTTGTTGAACACTTGCAGAAGTTAAATTCGCTGTTCCTTTAAAGAGACAATACATTGCAGCTGAACATAGCTGGGGTGAACAAATGCTCCTCTTCAGTCAAAGCACTGAGCTGGCTCATGGTAAAAGTAAACCAAGTTTTTTTTAACAAAAGGACATAGGTTTAAATGATATCAAGTAGAAAGAATGGAGATAAAATGTTTACAAAACAACAAATAAAAAATGCTTCTAGGACTAAAATTAACTTAATCATTTAAAGTTCTCGTTGAAAATTGTTTCCCTACTTAAAGCAACTTTTCCATTGTGACTGGCTGTTCCAGTAATGATTGACTCTTGCAGAGTCAACATATTGGGGTTTTTTTTTTTGTTTTTGGTCCCTCAAGACAGATAAGTTTTGGGTTGTTTTCTCCTTTCTTTTTTATACTCCGGTAAATGTTTGAAATGTATTCTTTGAGAAGCCCAAACAAAGCCTCTCTCTTGTTGGGGTGTAAATGCCCTGCTATCTTGCCAAAATTCAGCTACTCTGTCTCAAGGCCAGTGGGAGCCCTGATGTTCGGGTTGAGTGCAGGAGCAGTGCATGAACTCCTCTCCCCCTCCCCCCACAAGGGGCACGTAGCACCCAGAGGCACACGGCCCCAGCAGCTAGCCCCTATGAGTGGCCTGGGGTTGCAGAAGCCAAGAACCTGCCTGAGAGTCCCAGTGGAGTGGGCTGTATCCAAAGGCTTGGAGGGATCGGGCCATATCTTGCCCGCCCCTGCTCTAGAGCGCTTTGATGCTTCCATTTCAAATCAGGGTAGATCAAGGTATACTTAACAGCTATTAGTGAGTGGTAGCAGGGCCCAAGTGGAGAGTTAGTTCACAGCAGGCTAGATTTCCCCAGCTTGCTACTCACTGACTGAACTAGAAAAATCTTTAAGAGCAGAAGATAATTTGCTGAAAGAAAATCTTAACCATTCTGAAACAGAACATGAAATACAGACCGTGGTTATATTTTGAAAGACAAGAGATGCCAAAAAATTTCCTAGTTTCTAGTAACTTAAAACTTTTAAAGATCTTGTATGTGAATGCATTCCAGGGTGTGTGTGTGTGGGGGGGGTGTTAGGGTTGCCAGGTGTCCGGTGTTGACCTGGGCAGTGCAGTATTTTCACCTCCTGTCTGGTGGTAAAAATTCAGAAAATACCGGACATCTAAAGTGTCCGGTATTTTCTGTTTTTTTTTTTCCCTTCCAGGAGGCAAAAATACCGGACACCTGGCAACCCTATGACACACTCAGCAACTGGGCCTGGCCCCCCGGACCCCTGCCCTGGACCACCTGGTTCCGCATGGAAGCTGCTTTCTGGCTTGACCAAGAAAACAAGATGGCCGCCAGCAAAAAGCCTAAAGACCCCAAGCAAGGGGCAGCAATGCCTTCCCTGCGTCTTAGTGCTCAACCCCTCCCTATCCCTATTCTGACTCTGCATGCACTTAAAGGGGCCATGCGGTTTTAATGCTGTTTTTTGTTTTGTTTTGTTTTGTTTGTTTGTTTGTTTGTTTATTTATTTGTTGCTTAATAACTCTCGGGGTCCTTTTTTTTTTTTTTTCCCCTCAACAACTTTGGTCTCCCCTCCCCCCCTTTTTTCCCCTCTTAACAGAATTTTTTCCCCAGTGGTTTTTTTTTGGGTGAGGGTCGGTATTTTTGGTTTAAACCATCTGGCAACCGTAGTGTGGGGGGGGGAGGAGGAGGGAGGGGTTAAGGAGCCACTGCCCTGATCTAACACTATGGTGCAAGGCTGCCATGCAATCCTCTATGGGTTGGGTTTTTTTTTTTTCAGCCAATGGATCTGCAACTCCTTTGTGCTTGTTTCACAGAGCACTGGGACTTCTGTATTCAATGATCCATGGACTCTCTTAGCCTGCCCTCAAAACAATTTTCAGTGTGGGCCCTCCATAGATCAGTGCACAGTCCATGGGCAATGGGTGGAGCTGCTGCTTAGAGAGCCAAGTTCCTCAACCTGTGGCCACATCCATACTCCATCCCTGCTCTGCGCAGACCCTGCACCCTCCCTGCTATATCCCTCTTCTCTCTGTTCAGCCATTCTAGCCAAATCCCTGAATCCAAATGTAGCAAATGACATTTGGAAAAAACAGTCTTCTAAAATTGCTTTCTAAAGAAAATGGAGCATGTTTTCCACTGAATGCCAGATTGTGAAGACTGGTACCAAATTAAAAGCACTAAATTTGGGAATGAAAAGTGTCAGTCAAAGGTTTTTTATATATCCTGAAGTTTGTCAGATTTATTTGTGAAAATTTTGTAGTAAGAGCAGGTCAGTTGTCCTGCTGAATACAACATAAAATATTATGGAAAACCGGATGCAGCCTTTCTCTGTTTTCTCAGTCAGGAGCGGCTTCGTGAACCGCACTTTTGGGGGAGAAGAGCTGCATGCAGCTCGCGACTTTCTTCAAAGGGGTGGGGAATGAAAGGAGGGTAGGGTGGTGTATAAAGGACAGGAAAATTTTAGAAGCAAATTCTTGTACTATTTTAATTTTCATTACTATGGGTATGTCTAGACTACGTGGCTCCGTCGACGGAGCCATGTAAAATAGTTTATTCGGCATAGTCAAAGAAGCGGGGATTTAAATAATCCCCACTTCATTAAAATAAAAATGGCCGCTGCACTGTGCCGACGATCAGCTGTATGCCTCGTGAAACGAGGTTTACTGGAGCGGTCGACAAAGGCTTCCCTTGTTGACCGCGCCGCGTCTAGACTGCCGCGCTGTGCCGGATCAGCTGATCAGCTTCAGCCTTTTAAACTTAATAATTTGATTGCCAGTTGCCAAATGGATGGCCAAGATGATTCTGTGGTTTTTAAAATGACACTGTAGTCTCAAACAATCAGGGCCCGTTCTCTTGTGTTCTTCATCAAAAGGAATATTTGAGTGTAAGAGGATGTTTTGTACTACCTTCTTGCTTTGTAAAAGGCAGTTGAGCTGTAAGTTAAATCACAAGTCTATAACAAAGATCCCACAGAAGGTATCAACCACTTATTCAGCTAAAATAAAAAAGTGGATCCTTATAATGAATTGTAACGCATGTTAGATAACAAGAATTGTAGTACTTTTGACATCTTGATTACAAAATGCAGTCCTGATGAAAAAGCTTTTCAGATAAAACTGTCATAGTGCATATTATGGCCACATTACAACAGCAATTAAAATTATTACTTGCTAACCCCTATAACTCAAAGGAGTATTCAGTAGATGCATATCAGATATATTATTAAAATGCTTTGTAAGGGACATGTGTAGCTGTGCTAACAGGAACCCCATTGACAGAACTGTGTGGGAATGCTTTTAGTACTTCACTGCAAAATTTTTTATTCAAAAGCAAGTCAGGAATACTAAATTACTGTAGCTGACAAAAACAACAATAATCAGGGATGGTGAAATTCAGAGCAGCACTGTATGAACTATTAAAAAAATTCCTGATAGTCCTCCTGTACAGCATGAACTAAAAATACCCACCTCTTGATTATTTTCCAGTAATAGCCAGACTGGACGCTTGAGAGAAACCATGTTAATCTTGTAACCTTTGTGTCTGAAGAAGAACCATAGATATGTTACTGTGTCCTATAAAATGTATAGCTTCTAAAATTATGCCTTTGTTTCCCTGATTGGTTGAAAACCATAGATGCACTGAGAAGTTCTCATTCAAAAAGTGAAGTGCTTTTTAGAAGACATGAACAGTGAAATATATTTCACTTAGAATAGTTTGTTGTAGAGGATCTTTGAATGCTGTGCTTGTAGCCAGTCAGCATGCAGATGAGACTTACCTTATAGAAAACATGGTGCATAAGGTAGGTGTCAGGAATATCTGTAGTTTGAATGATTGAATACAGAATAGTGTTCTGCAATTCCAGGACATCAGGCAAAGTCTTGTAATCTGTCACATACCTTGTAGTATCTGTATTATTCATTTGTCATGATTTCAGTCCACAAGGGACCCAGGCTTTACAAATTTTATCTATGTAATAGAGAAGTTACAACTATGGTATCTACAGCATTTATTTGTAGAAAAACAAAGAAGAAAATTCCTTGTTTTAAAAAAAAAATCACGTATATGATAATACATTTGCTTGTGAAAGATAAAGGATTAGCCACGTGAGCAAGTGCAGATCTGAAGGTCTAAATTTTTAAAATGACTGTTGTTTTTTGTTGGCCTCAATTTTTGTAAGCTCAATTTGAGACTTCTTACAGGGTGTCTCACTCAGAAGTGTGGAGGTGCTCAGCAATCTCTGAAAAATCAGGTTCATTTTTAAGCTGTTTCATGTTGCACGTCCACAAGTTGAGGCATCTAAAATCACTATCACTTTTGAAAAAAAGGCCACTTTGTGCATAGCATATGTATTTATTTCAATTTATGATATGTCTAGCTTACAGGTTTAGATGCTTTCACTGTAATTTAAGCAATTTCATATAGTACTTGCCTGATGTAATAATAATAATCATAACTGCATATCTAATCACCCTTGCCTAAAACTTTATTTCATCTCTTTTACAAATGTCCAAAAAAGAGGAAGTAAGGCAGCTATATACGCTATATGTAGGAAGTTAACAAATCTGGTGCATCAAAGTTGGAAGTGAATTCCAGAGTGCTGAGAAACTGCCTGTACCTTCTTGCTGTCTGAACTGGTGAACATAGGTGTAGTGGAATTGCACTGGATGATAAGTATATCAAGCTACCAGATCTCAAAACATGTAGCGCTATATTGATTAAGGCCAATACCTTGGATTCTGCCTTGAAGGCAGCTAGTATAGTCAGTGGAATACTAGTGTTATGTGCTCATGACCTGAGGTCCTGTTTTAGAAGTGAACAAACACATTTGCACTAGCTTCCATGTCCAGATGTTTCAAGATTCAATCCTATGTAAAATACGTTACGGGAAACTAGTTCTGAGGTGATAAAACCATGGAGAACAGAAAAAGGATAACATTCACCTTAACTAGCAATTGATGTGTGTGTGCAGGGCCCAATTCGAACAATTTCGATGGGGCCCCATAGCAATTTTGGTTGAGCAAGCAAAAAAAAAACAAAAAACCACAGCACAAAAAAATCCCCCGCCAACACCCCCCTTCCTCCCCTGTGCTAAACTCACACCGCCTGTGGTGCAGGCAGCCGATGAACTCCTCCTCTGGGACCGGCAGATTTGTATAATTTTTTATGGTGCCCCATTAGCCACACCCCCTGACCCCCATTAGCCAGGCCTCTGGAGGCAACACGCTCGGGGCAAGATGGACACATGACCAGAAGTAAAAGGTGTCATGTCACCCCTCTCGAAGGACTTTTCCCACCATCCTCCTACCAACAGGGATTAGTTTGGTCCCCACCAAACCCCCCTCGTGCAACTATCCAGCAGTTGCATTAACCCAATTTGTGTGACATTAACTCGGGGGCAGAGAGACTGGGGGAAGTGTTCCCTCTAAGGCTTTGTCTACACGCGCGGCTTCTTATGCAAGTACAGCCGTTCTTGCGCAAGAACCCACAGAGCATCCACACTGCCCGCCTGCTCTTGTGCAAGGAAATTTACAGTGTGGCGTGGTAAGAGAGGGTGTCTTGTGCAAGAGCTACGCTCTTTTCTAACCGATGTAAACTCTCTTGCTCAAGAGGGCAGTGTGGATGCTCGGCAGGGATTTCTTGTGCAAGAAACCCCTATGGCTAAAATGGCCATTGGAGCTTTCTTACTCAAGAGAGCGTCCACACTGCCATGGACGCTCTTGCGCAAAAGCGCAGCTCGCACATGGCAGTGTGGACGTGTTCTTGCACAAGAGCCCTTGCACAAGATGTTCTTGCACAAGCAGCTGCCAGTGTAGACATAGCCTAAGAGTTTCCTCCCATGAGCAGAATGGATTTTGTGTTGTGCACCTGTACTGAGTTCATGTGGCTTGTTTGGATGTGCCACCAGAGGCGTAGCGAGGGTGTTATGCGCCCGGGGGCAAAGGAAAAATTTGCGTCATCTCCCCCCCGCCGCTGCCATGTGGCACGGCCCCCAACCTGGTGCACAGCTGAGGGGAACTTGTACCACATCTTCCCCCACCCCCTACAGTTTGGGGCCGGGCTCCCATATGCATTAACCCTCCAGTGGAGATGGAGGAGGATGGGGCTTGGAGCAGGGTCGGGCTTGGAGCAGAGAGGCAGGGAGGAGGCTCTAGCTGTTGGTGGCAGGCAGAGTAGGAGCACGTGAGCTGAGGGGATAGCGGGGGGAGCAGAATGGGATTAAATTGGAGCCTCCCTAGCATGGTGCGCAGGGGCAACTGACCCCTCCGGCCCCCTCGCTACGCCATTGCGCCCCCCCCCCCCTCAGATCTATCATCTTATGCACGTGCAAGATCTGGGAGAGCCGTCCCATGAATCTGCAGTTAGTGTCTGCTAGCTTCTGGATGGTGTCTCAATGCTGCTACATTCACCTCCAAAGAGGGGGCTTCCCAAAGCAGGCCCTTGCTGCTGACCCCCAAGGCATCCACAGGTCCAGTCTCCTTTCAGTGGGCCCACTTCCCAGGGCTCATTGATCTTGGATCTGGCTTCCATCCCCTCTCCAACCTTTGCAACTGCTCAGAGGTGCTCACCTTCCACCTTATACATTCCCACCTCATTCACCCCACAGGGACAGTCTCTGCCTCACTTGTCCTAGGGACTAGTCTACCAAGACATAATACAAAGTTTCCATGTAAAAGGACTCAATACAAACTTCAATAAAAACTTCAATGAGAGAATGATTAATACAGAGACGTGTCTACATCTGCTGCAGGGAGACACCTCTGCCTGCCTCCACCCCTCTCCCCCCAGAGTCTACAGCCCCATTGCAAAGCGGGGGAGGGGAAGGAAAGAGGCTGAGGCCCATCCAACGGGACTGAAGCAGTCATGAGCAAGCCATGCCCGGGAGCCATTCTCCTGTCCGTTGCTTCAGGCACACTGAAATGCAATCACCTCTAGGGTGGGCTGGACAGCTGTTTAACACCTGCACAAAGTTTCAGGCAGGGGGCAGTGCGGGCTGCCTTCCTGCAGAGCCCCCATCAGAACTACTGTGCCCTCCTGGCTTAGGAAAAGAATAAACAGGAGGACTGGAAATTAACCTGCCCAGTCTCACGTCCCCTAGGCAGGGAACGAGCCATCTACATTAGGCCCCAGCTGGAGTATCATGTCCAGTTCTGGGTGCCACATTTCAGGAAACATGGAAAAACTGGCGAAAGTCCAGAGAAGATCAGCACAAATGATGAAAGGTCTAGAGAACATGAGATAGGAGGCAAGGCTGAAGGAATTGGCCTTGTTTACCTTGGAAAAGAGAAGACCGAAAAGGGACATGAGAGCAGCTTTCAAGTATCTTAAAGAGTATCATAAGGAGGAGGAAGAAAAATTGTTCTCCTTGGCCTCTGAGGTTAGGATGAGAAGCAATGGGCTTAAATTGCAGCAAGGGAGGTTTAGGTTGGACATTAGGAAAAACTTGCTGCCTGTCAGGGTGGTTAAACACTGGAATAAATTGCCTAGGGAGATTGCAGAATCTCCATCACTGGAGATATTTAAGACCAGGTTAGACAGACACCTGTCAGGGATGAGCTAGGGCAACTCAACTTTGGAAGCCCCAGAGACCACACTGATACTTACAGAACATGCTGAGGGCCTCAACTTAAGTGTGATTGCATATGCAAGGAGATATATACCAATAGCTTCTCTCTCACTGACAGGCATGAATACAAAGATTAAGGCAAGACTACACAACACACAGGCCCCATTTAAGTCAGTTCTGCTGATATTAATAAAATGCAATATTTACCCGATTTCTACCCATGTGACAGCACTTTTCCTGAGCAATGACAGTCCAAGAATTTAACTACTAAAACGCATATCAACAGAAGATCATTACACTGACTACTTTTTTGTTTTGGCTCCCACTCGCCGGCCACGTGTTGATCCCCACATAAACCCAAACTGCACCGCGGGGCGCAAACAAACTGGCCGTGGGCAGCATACCAAGTTATTAATAAATATTTTTAAACCTTTACCTTTTCTCTCTGCTGCCATGTCTCCTCTCCTTGCTCCATCATCTCCCCTGGTGCCTGCTGCCCCCCACTCCTCACTCTCCTCTGCTGTCCTGACTCCTGCCCTTCTCACTGCCCTCAGCCCTCCTGCAACCTGCCCCCCTCTACCAGCCCTTCTCTCCCTCCTGTGCCCACTCCTCCAGTAGCCCCACTCTGATCAGATGAGCTACCCCTCCTCATCCCCTCTTCCAACACCTCCGTCTACACACCTGCCGTGCCTCTCTCCTCTGGTGCTGGTCACTCTGCTGCAGGTGTCTGCCCTTCTGCTTCACCCCAGAATCCCCTGGCACTTGCGCCTTCCCTTAGCCCTGTACCCCTCCTCGTGCCTCTCCCTTCCCTTACTGCCCTGCCCCCTTTGCCCTCTTTTTCCCTGATGCCTACCCCCTCACCACTTTCTGCCCCGTTTCCCTCCTGCCCCTCTGTGCTCTCACATGACTTGCTCCATCCCCACCTTTCTCATGCCCACCCCTTCTTTCAAGCCTTCTCCCAGCACCTCCCGCTCTCCCTCTGGCCCCCAATGCCCTTCTCCCCCCCCCTCCCCTCTCCTTTCCTCTCCTCTCCTCTCCTCTCCCAGCATCACCCTGTCCCCTCTCTCACTGACACCTCCCCTCCTGCCCTTTCCCTCATTGTCTGCACTTGGCCCCCTGCCATTTGTTTCTCCTCCACCCTGTCTCTTGGTGCCGCCTTCTTTCTTCCTTCTCCCCCTCCGCACAAGCCCTTTCCTCTCCCCCCTCCCTCCCCCTCCACACAAGCCCCTTCCTCTCCCCCTCCCCCTCTGCACAAGCCCCTTCCCCTCCCTTTCCTCTCCCCTGCCGCACAAGCCCCTTCCCTACCTTCTGCCTTCCACTTTGCGGGGCCGGAGTCCGAACCCGGAGCCAGCCATGCCCCGCAACATGCCTCCAAGGAGTTTTAAAATTCTGGGCCGTGACGTCACGTCACGCCTGGGCATCTCCCCGCCAACCTGCAACGCTGCGCATGGCGGCAGCAGCAGCTGGCGAGGGGGAGCCGCGCTGAGAGCCGCACATGGCAGGGATGGGACGGGGCCGAGGGGGACGCTCTGGGGGTGGGGTGGGAGGACGCGGGGGGCCGGGGCCCGCTCCAGGCAGAGCTGGGGGAGGGACCCAGCTCCACATATTGCTGGAGCAGGGCCCCCAGCTCTGAATAGTAACTCGCCGCCCATGGCCCGGCACACTTCCGGGTTCAGGGCGTGGGGCTCCCTTAGGCGTGTGGGTCGAATCGGCCTAAGGCCGGCCCTGTGTGTGTGGTTCTTTTTGTCAAACCAGTTATGTCTGAATCAGAGCAGTTTTATCCTCAAAGTGCTCCTTACCATAAATAGGATGTTACTGAGAGAACCCTACACTGGATGGTTACAGAAATGGCCCCTCAGTTGCTCGCCTTACCTTCTGAAACAAATTTCTGTCTTGCTTGTTGTGAACTTAGTGGTAACACACTAAGGCTGGGGTGGGCAAGTCAGTCTCCACAGGCTGGCTACAGCCTGCAAAGCTAGTTGATCTGGCCCACAGCTGCCCTGCTGCTCCCCCGTCCCGAGGCCAGTTGAGACCTGGGGACAGGGGCGTGCGTGAAGTCTCCTCCCACCACCAGTGGCAGGGGGCAAAGATATCACGTGCTCCCCCATTCCCAATCAGGGTCTGTGAGCAGGGAGTATGGGAAGTCTCCTGGCCCCGCCCCTTCTGCCTGAGGCCCTGCCTCTTCCAGGACAGCCCGCAACCACTTCAGAAATTTGTGACATGGTCCCCCCCTTCAAAATGTATTGCTCACCCCTGCACTAAGGTAAAATGGGTGAATGCTTTATCAGTGATAAATAATGGAGAAAAATTGCTCATTCTCCAGAATTAAGTAGATAAGGTTCTCCATTCTTCACTTGGTGCCTGCATGCACTACTGACTCAGGGTGTCAAGAGCTCAATGTTCTGAGCTGTTGAACTGGATTACCAAAGGGGTCATTTGTGCCTGCTCCCTGCTACAAGGTGTCAAACTCACTGCGTCAGCTGCTTACGTTTAGAAGAGGCAAAAAAAGCAAACAGTGCTGCTGTGATGTCCAACAAGAATTCAGTGCCTTGTAGAGTGTTTAGTGTTTTCCCTTCATTCTTTTAAGGAACTATTTTCCTTTTAGTTCCGTTTTTTCTCTTTTTGAGAAATCTTTCTGATTTTTCCACCAACTGCGAGGAGCAGCCAGCAACTTGAATAAATGCAGACAAAACCCACTAATAGTGGATAAAATGTCTTACAGCAGGAGGTTTAATGAGGTCAATATGTTTAGTTTATCAAAATGACCAAGAAGTGGCTTGTTTACAGTAACTCAGTATTTTCACAGGGAGAAAATACCATAATTGATAATGAAGGGCTCTTCAATATAGTGTAACAAAAACAAATTACTGGAAGTTGAAGCCAGAAACATTCATATTGGAAATAATTTTTAATGTTTAATAGTGTGATTAATCATTGGAATAAATAACCAAAGAAAGTGTGGATTCTCCATCTTCTGGAATCTTCAAAATAAAATTGGATGCTTTTCTCTAAGATTTGCTGTTGCTTCTTCAAGTGCTGGCCCTGTCATTATTCACTAAGGATGCTCGTGTGATCTTTGTGCCAGGGACTGGAAATTCTTTAGTAGTGTCTATTGGCCCTGGCCTGTGTTGCATGCCTCCTTATGCTGCAAACTGAAGACATAAGTGGTGATGTGAACTGACTGCCCTTCAGTCTGGGATGGAATCCTCCTCAGTCTTTCTCTTCATTTTGGCATTTACCCATAAATAATTATTTCATTTTAGCGTTTGGGGCAGTTCCTTCCCCTTCCTAGCTCTCCTCAACATCTGTCTTATACCCAGGATTCTGGGCTCCAGAGCTTGCCAGCTCCAGGTCTTTGGTGGGCTGCCATCAGGACACACTCTCTACTTATATTCTAAATTTGTTTGGAAGGTCCTGACATACTCCCATCTGAATCAAATGATTAATTTACTTGTATTTTATCTAAAGCCCCATAACACTTGAGATAACAGAAGATTAAAATCTCTAGTTGCTTGATGGGTCCTGAATTTCTACTTGGATAGACAACACCATTTAAAAAAAAAAATCTCCTCAATTGTTCATTTCATTTGCTGAAAGAATGGAGAGTGAGCCTGTTTCTTCTCAGGGACTCTAGAAGTGAATCTCTGTGCCCTCCTCTACATGGTATCAAAGTTCACTCAACTAGGGCACAAGCTGCCTATGTGGCATTATTGCAAGGTATGTCTCAGAAATCTGCTGAGCAAGAACTTGGAGCTTCATCCATACATTGACTAGGCAGTCTGCTCCCACTCAAGCCTAGGAAGGTGTGCATTCTTTGGTTCAGAATCCTATTGCCTATAGTGCCAGTTATCTCCCTGCATCCTCCTCCTCCTCAGTAATCACTGCTTGGGAATCACCCACAGTGAATACTCAAAGAGACCTGCACTAGATGAAATTAAAGTCTCTGTGAGTTTGTCCCATTCTGCCCTCCTCCCCCTTTACCACAAATCACATGAGGACCTAAAGGAGAGTCAGAGTGAAAGGACAGTTGGTCCACATTGCCACTGATGCCTTTGTGCTGCAGCACAAGGAGATGTAGTGCACAGGCCTTCAACGGACCATCCTATTGAAGAATTTCCAGTGTCAGATCCCCTAAGAGCATGTGTACCACAGTGAATATCCACATACCTTGACGAATTCCTACTACTATAAGGAAAGTAATCTTTGTGCTAGCCAAACACAAATTATTGGCAGAGGTGCTGGAGGTGCTACTGCATTCCTGACTTGAAGTGGTTTCCATCATATACAGGGTTTTCAGTTGGGTTCAATGCCTCTCAGCACCTCCAACATAAAAATTACTCCGGTGCATTTGGCTATTGGGCTCATTATGGGAATAACTGGATGAAATCATATGGCCTGTGTTATATAGTAGGTCAGACTATAAGATTGGCCCAGGATCTTAAAATCTATGAAGGTTCACCTCACTAGAGTAGTAGCTACCTCCTCTGATAAAATTGAGAGCAGCTTGGCAGTTCAGACATTTGTGTCATGTTGTGGTCAGAAGACACTGGTATGGCATCCTGACAAATATCTTGCTTTGTCCAATGATGTGTGTGTGTGTGTGTGTGTGTGTGTGTGTGTCCCCATCACAGCAGACTCTGAGAGAACCCCCAAAGAACACAAAATCAGGTAAGATGTGAAGGCGCCTGGCCAGATTTATTGCCAAAGAAGCACAGTCCTAGCTCCCCAAATCAGATATCTATAGTTATGCTAGCACATGTATGCTTGTTACAACAGACCAGCTCAATTATTGGCGTTACTCTCCACTGCCCTGTTGGCCAGACAAGGACCAGCCCTCTTAGGATACATTTTTATCCACAGGTACAAACAACAAGGAGTCCAGTGGTACTTCAAAGACTAACAGATTTATTAGGGCATAATCTGTCATGAAATACAAGTTACACATCACCTCTGACTTATCAGAGTGCCACCCTGGGCTGTTACCTAGATACCACATGGTTTGATCAAATATTACTATCCGTCATGCTGTCATCTTAGATCCTATTCTGAACCTGGGTCAGTATGTTCCTGTGATCTATGGAGACTGTGTTAGTACCAAGTTGTTTCATAAGATGTTCTGTTATCATCCCTCTGGTATGTGTTTTCAGCTTGTACCTAGTATCTCTTAGGTATGAAATCTCTTAGGTTCCTACAACGTCAGCTGTGTTCTTGTCAAGTTCTGTGAGCAGGGCCGCCTCTTGCTCACAGCTTAGCTTTGCTTTATATTAGCAAACTCTTGATCATTGTTGCCTGGGCCTTAGGCCTCACACCAGAGCTGTGATACAGCTTATGTTTTAGGCCCTCATCTTACTACTTATTGTCACTTTCATTAAGGCTGCCGTCTTCAGTTTCTTCCTTTAGTCAGGCCATTTCTAAATGTGGTAGTCACTGGACCTTTGTCCTTTTTTTGGGGTTGCTGCTGGATGTCTACGTAAGACAGTTTGTTTAGAATGACCTCTGCTTACTTCTGTTACAATTCTGATGATTACTAGGGTTGCCAGATGGTTTCAACAAAAATACGGGACACACTTGACATTACATCACAATCTACACTACATTTTATTTAGAAAAATACCGGACATTTATATTTTCTCAATTTGTTTCCTGAACAGAAAGCTCAAATACTGGACTGTCCGGTTCAAAATGGGACATCTGGCAGCCCTACTGATTACTGCTCCATCTATACTGTTAACCACATGAATGAGAATTTTGGGGTTCCGGAGTTAGTAGATTTTATGGACCCCCTTAGGCTCTGGGCTAGGAACAAAAATGAGGGGTTCAGTGTGCAGGACAGGGCTGCCAGCGAGTGGGATAGGGATGTGATCCAGGATCTGGGTGGGAGGTGAGATGCAGGAGGGGGAGAGGTTGTTAGGTCTGGGTGGGAGGTAGGGTGCAGAAGCAGGCTTGGGAGTATGTTGTCTGGCCAGGGGGAGGGACTAGGAGCAAGGGAAGATGTTGGAGCAAACTGTGGGGTGTGGGGTCTTGGTGGGGGAAGGGGAGTGAGAGAGAGGGATTGGGTTGTGGGGATCTGCGCATGAGGGGGGACGCTTACCTGGTTTCGCACCCCCTTGCAGTGGGGAAAGCCTCTAGACAGCGTGCTGTTGTTCCCACAGTGGGATGGGGAGGGGGAGCAAGCTTACCCCTCAGCACAGTGGGGAGCCTGCGCAGCTGCAAGGCTTGGAGGGTGCGGTGGGGGAGGTGAAGAAAGCTCTAACCTTCCCTGCCAGACCCTTCAAGATGTGTTGGCTAACCACCTTATGTGTGTGACCCAGGAGCAAACATTTGAAATCCAGGTATAGAACCCGTACTCATAACTTCAAATGCAAAAAAACTATGGACACCTCACTTGGTACACTCTCTAAAACATTTGTTGTAGTTACATAACACTGATAGCACATGGTCATATTTTAATCAGATAATGTTACAATGATATAAATTACAAAGACATTATTTTATATGTATTTTAGGGTGCGTACATTAAAGCTGGCATAATTTATGTACTTAGCTTACTGGTGAGGTAGGCATCTTGAGAGCTTCAAGATATAAGCTTCTTTTTTCTTCTTTTTAATTTTTCCTTGTGTTCTTTTCAAGTATCAAAATTTGTCTAGCCTCCCAGCCAGTTTAGAACAAAATCGTAATTAAAACAAAATAATTACATTGCCAGGATGGAAGAACATTTTCCCTTGTTCTTATAGCCTGAGACTTTAACCTCTCTTTTTAAATTTGGCTTTTGGATCTGTGTAACTGCCAGGTGTACTTCGCAGTGGGAAGTGCATTCTTTCTCTTTTCTTAAAGCTGATCTTTAGAGACTTTTTAACTAAATTCAAGGGAATATTCTGATTGACTGAGCTCTCACCCCTGCGTGTGCAGGTGGGCAGAAGGTGCATCTATTAGGTAAGAGAGCAATTTGGAGAGGTCTAGGGGGTAAGGGAAATATTTGTAATTTGTCATTTTGAAACAAAATTAAAATAAAGAATTATAATACTGAACTAACAAGTATACCTATCCCCACCCATGATCACTTTATTTCTTGCTCCCCTTTCTCCAGTTCCTAACTGGTACATTAACTCTTAGATTGTAAACTATTTCGGGTCCAGGATTATATTTTTTGTACGTCTGACTGAGAGACATACACCACATTGTGGGTGGTAAATGAGTAAGAGTACTAGTTTGAATATTTTGTTTTACTCACAGTATTGGATATCCACTTATGATATTCCACACCACCAAGTGAGTTCTATGATATTCCCATCATGAAGCTGTTTTCTAGAAGATAACTGCAATTACCAGCTATAGCATATCTTGATTTGCCGTAATTGATTTTACCTTTTAAAAGAGTGTAGGTTATACATCTATACATTAATTTAAACCTTCTTAACCTGTGTAAAGGATCTCATGTTTTATCTGTAGCGAATTTTATTCTGGATTTTTATACTCCAGCTGGCTAATGTTTTACTGATTTGCTAAAATGCCAACCACTGAAGTCTATTGTAGTAACTACACGTACAGATAAAATTGTTTAGAGTCCTAAATCACTATTTGGCAATTCTTTTTGTTTGTGTGTGTTTGTATTTCCCATGTTGTAGGAAACCAGTTTACTGCTATTGCTACCATCATCATCCTGCTATAGAATTAACAATAAATCTGTCAAATATTCAGTATGTAGTGAATACAGATATTGAAAATTAGAAGAGATTACTGAAGAGGAAGACGTGGTTTGTTTTTTTGGATTGTCAATGTGATTTTGGCATACATCACTGTTAAATAAGGATAATGAATAGCTGTGCTATGTGATCATTGAATAGCAGTCAGCATTTTATTGAAATTAAAATCCATTTTTCTGTATTTCAGTCTTATATATAAACATGCATTTGGTGAATTTACAGTTAGCCTGGTTTTGGCAGGGTCAGCATCATACGTAAAGCTGTCATTTATAGGCTAGAGAGAGCTCTGTTTTTTTCAAGCTGATTTTAATTTTCTAGGTTACAAGAAAAATGAGCAATTACCGGAGTATAAATGAGATTAATGTTTAAACTAGATCATTCTCATATGCAGAGTTCAACTGAACAGCAAATTTGGATTTGAGAAGAATCTTTCTTTACAGGGCATGTTGTCAGCAGACTTCTGAGTGGTTTTTACCTTCCTCTGGAATATTAAACATATATCCTACTAGCTGGAGTTACCTGGCGTTACTCGGTCCCGCTCCCCGCTAACTGATTCGCTTCCGCACCCCACCAACCCTTCTTCCTGCCAACCGTTCTCCTCCTCCCAATCTCCCCCGGTCAGCCCCACTCCTGCCGGCCGCCCCCCCGATCTTCCCTGGCCAGCCCCTACCCCCCCCCCTCCACCAACTCTGCTTCCCACCGGCCGCCCCTCTCCCGATCTCCCCCGGCCAGCCCCGCTGCCCTCGACCCCCCGCCCCCGACCACCCCTGCTTCCCGGCCTCCCCGCTTCCTCCCAGCCAGCCCTGCTCCCCTAGGGTGGGTGGGGCTGCCCCTGCAGCGCAGTGCAGCAGGTTATTTTTGATTTTTATAGGTTGAGATCAGGCCCGATCGGGTCCAAAAGTACCTTAAAATCTTCTCCTGGAGGAAAGGTTATCCCATGGAAAGTTTGGTTACGGTAGGTCTTAGTGTCCAAATTATTAGAGCATAAACATTCTCCTTTATATATTAGATGCCACAATCTAATGTGCATTGTGAGAGAGGTGATCTACTTACCACTGTATGGTACTACCCCCAGCAGTTCTGGGGATTAGCTCTGTCAGGCAGTTGCACTCCATCTCCCTGTCCACCTCCCTTGCTGACTTTAAGAACTTCATGACTCATCCTCTGGCCAGATCACTCAGAATTTGTTTAACCTTCTGGGATGTTTTTGAAAGTCCCTTTCCACAAGCGGCATCAGGCAGTGTTCAAGCCCTCTGCCCTGATTCTGTCACTCCAGCGGTGACTCTGCCATCAATGCCACCTCTCTGCAGCAGGTGGTAGCAGAATTCAGACATACACTAACTACTCTCGGTTCCAGTCCAGGGCACTACAGTGGACAGTGAAGATTCTTATTGCTCTCCCCCCAGGACTTCTTCCTCCCATACTTCATCTTCTCTTCTCTCTCACTTACCTTAGGTGGGAGGACTATCTTCATCCATGCTGCTCCCTCTCACATTATTTTAAGCTGCTTGGCTTTAAAGAAGGCCTGCCTGTTACTTCACAGATGACCTTTTGCATTTGCTTCCTCCAGCTTTAGATTTCACCCCTTTATAGCAGGGGTGGGGAACCTCAGGCCCAGGGGCTGGATGCGGCCCTCAGCTTGCCTGGATCTGGCCCCCAAGGCTCAGTGCCCCCCTCTAGCATTTGGGAGCCCATGCTGGTGCTCCACTCCCTGCTACTCCCCCGGGGGACTGGAGTGCACAAAATCTACTACGCTGGGCCCCCCCCCCCATTGCAAGGAAAATGTGGGGAGTGTCTTTCTCTTTCTCAGTCGGGGGCCACAGTAAGGTTTTTTTTTTCTGCTTCTCATTTGTGTGCAGTCCACGACTGATTTTTCTGTGGGTCAGCAGCCCCCCAACCCAAAAAAGGTTCCCCACCCCCTGTTTTACAGCCTAACTGATGTTTTGGCCCAGTTGACCTAATTCATCTCTTGCAGGGGTTTTGTGGGCATGGGTGGTGGGTAAATGGCTGGCTGGGGGAGGCTGGACCCCAGATACCCCTGTCCCCATGGCTACCTGCTCACCCCCACCCATCCTTGGAACACTGGACAGCCTGGTGAGGTGACTTGACGCCTCCCTGTTTGCAGGATAGGAGGTGTGCAGTCCCTCCCTTCCCCCAGCCTCTGAGTGCAGGGCAGGCAGGTGGCTCATGACATCCGCAGCACCCAGGCACTGGGTGGTCTCAGCCACTTTAAGCCCCGGCTACCCTAGTCCCAGCCCTAGCAGCATGCTTTCCTGAAGAGGAACAGCCTCCCTGAGCTAGGGCCAAGGGGGAAGGGCAAGGAGGAGGCAGCTTGGGAAGGAGCATGGACAGGGCCTTGCCAGCCCATTTGGGGAGGCACAACCTTCTTCTGCCTATGAGATGTGCCACCCATGAAGTGCCGAGTACAACTCTTCTACATTATCAATTTGCAGGGGAGTCACATGGGTGTGAATCAGTCCTTTCTAGATTTTGAGGCCTATTGAGAGAGAGGAAGAAATCATATAAACCCAGCATTGGAGAGGGGTGCCATATGCATGTTTACACACACATATTTTATTCCAAATAAAACATGTTCTGTTTTCCCCTTACCTAGGCAGGTCATCAGCTAACACTCACAGAGAAATCAGCTTTCAGCTTTCTGTTCCTTTGTAGAGGATTATTAGGAAACAGAGACAGGACAATCTTCAAGTAATCTTAGTAGCTCTGACTAAGGCTCCTCAGGACATGTCTACACTACGGGAGAAAGTTGAATCTACTATGGTTGATTTCTGGGCACCCAGTTTTGGGAAGTTGAAGGTCAGTGTCCTCACTGAGGAAAAATCAAATGTAGTCCAAAGTAGTACATCCCCATTAGGGAGCCTTCCATCGTCTCAGAGGGTGATGCACCATGGGCAGCTTTGCATTCTGGGCTATGCTTATGGTGCCCACTGGACCAAAACTGTGCAGCAAGTAGTCATGAGTTCATGTTACCAGCATCCCATAATGCACTTGTCTAATCTTCCCCCCCCCGCCCCCCCGCATGAGATCAGTGGGAGGCAATGTGCCTTTTTGTGTCCTGGTTACTTGAGCAGATGCCAGAGCAGTGCAGGCATGGAGCCTGGTTTACAGAAAACCATTGTGATGCTCGTGTGTGTCATGGTGCACCTAAGGGTGCAGTATTTGGAGAGCATAAGAACATAAGAATGGCCGTACTGGGTCAGACCAACGGTCCATCTAGCCCAGTATCCTGTCTGCCGACAGTGGCCAGCACCAGGTGCCCCAGAGAGGGTGGACCGAAGACAATGATCAAGCGATTTGTCTCCTGCCATCCCTCTCCAGCCTCTGACAAACAGGCCAAGGACACCATTTTATCCCCTGGCTAATAGCCTTTTATAGACCTAACCTCCATGAAATTATCTAGCTTCTCTTTAAACTCTATTATAGTCCTAGCCTTCACAGCCTCCTCTGGCAAGGAGTTCCACAGGCTGACTACACGCTGTGTGAAGAAGAACTTTCTTTTATTAGTTTTAAACCTGCTACCCATTAATTTCATTTGGTGTCCTCTAGTTCTTCTATTTAGGGAACTAATAAATAACTTCTCTTTATCGGCCCTCTCCACACCACTCATGATTTTATATACCTCTATCATATCCCCCCTCAGTCTCCTCTTTTCTAAACTGAAAAGTCCCAGTCGCTTTAACCTCTCCTCATATGGGACCCGTTCCAAACCCCTAATCATTTTAGTTGCCCTTTTCTGAACCCTTTCCAAGGCCAAAATATCTTTTTTGAGGTGAGGAGACCTCATCTGTACACAGTATTCAAGATGTGGGTGTACCATAGTTTTATACAGGGGCAGTAAGATATTCTGGGTCTTATTTTCTATCCCTTTCTTAATAATTCCTAGCATCCTATTTGCCTTTTTGGCTGCTGCTGCACACTGTGTGGAAGTTTTCAGAGAACTGTCCACGATAACTCCAAGATCTCTTTCCTGATTTGTCGTATCCAAATTAGCCCCCATCATACTGTACGTATAGTTGGGGTTATTTTTCCCGATGTGCATTACTTTACACTTATCCACATTAAATTTCATTTGCCCTTTTGTTGCCTAATCACTCAGTTTGGCGAGATCTTCTTGGAGTCCCTCACAGTCTGCTTCTGTCTTGACTATCCTAAACAGTTTGGTATCATCTGCAAAGTTTACCACCTCACTGCTTACCCCTTTCTCCAGATCATTATGAATAAGTTGAACAGGATTGGTCCCAGGACTGACCCTTGGGGGACACCACTAGTTACCCATAAGAACATAAGAACATAAGAACGGCCGTACCGGGTCAGACCAAAGGTCCATCTAGCCCAGTATCCTGTCTGCCGACAGTGGCCAGCACCAGGTGCCCCAGAGGGGGTGGACCGAAGACAATGATCAAGCGCTTTGTCTCCTGCCATCCCTCTCCAGCCTCTGTCAAACAGAGGCCAAGGACACCATTTTATCCCCTGGCTAATAGCCTTTTATGGACCTAACCTCCATGAAATTATCTAGCTTCTCTTTAAACTCTGTTATAGTCCTAGCCTTCACAGCCTCCTCTGGCAAGGAGTTCCACATGCTGACTACACGCTGTGTGAAGAAGAACTTTCTTTTATTAGTTTTAAACCTGCTACCCCTCTCCTTTCTGAAAATGTACCATTTATTTCTACCCTTTGTTTCCTGTCTTTTAACCAGTTCTCAATCAATGAAAGGACCTTCCCTCTTATCCCATGGCCATGTAATTTACACAAGAGCCTTTGGTGAGGGACCTTGTCAAAGGCTTTCTGAAAATCTAAGTATACTATATCTACTGGATCCCCCTTGTCCGCATGTTTGTTAACCCCTTCAAAGAACTCTAATCGATTAGTAAGACAGGATTTCCCTTTACAGAAACCATGTTGACTTTTGTCCAACAAATTATGTTCTTCTACATGCTTCACAATTTTATTCTTTACTATTGTTTCGACTAATTTGCCCGGTACTGAAGTTAGACTTACCGGTCTGTAATTGCCCGGATCGCCTCTAGAGCCCTTTTTAAATATTGGTGTCACGTTGGTTACCTTCCAGCCATTAGGTACAGAAGCCGATTTAAGGGATAGGTTACAAACCACAGATAATAGTTCAGCAATTTCCCATTTGAGTTCTTTTAGAACCCTTGGATGAATGCCATCCGGTCCCGGAGATTTGTTAACTTTAAGTTTTTCTATTTGTTCCAAAACCTCCTCTAATGACACTTCAATCCGGGACAGTTCCTCGGATTCATCACCCACAAAGGCCGGTGCAGATTTGGGAATCTCCCCAACGTCCTCAGCCGTGAAGACTGAAGCAAAGAAATCATTTAGTTTCTCCACAATGGCTTTATCGTCCTTGATCGCGCCTTTTATAGTTCGATCGTCTAGGGGACCCACAGGTTTTTTAGCAGGCTTCCTGCTTCTAATGTACTTAAAAAACATTTTGTTATTTCTTTTTGAGTTTTTGGCTTGCTGTTCCTCAAAGTCTTTTTTTTGCTTTTCTTATTACATTTTTACACTTGATTTGACAGTGTTTATGTTCCTTTCTATTTATCTCACTAGGATTGGACTTCCACTTCTTAAAAGATGCCTTTTTGTCCCTCACTGCTTCTTTTACGTGGTGGTTAAGCCACGGTGACACTTTTTTAGGTCTCTTGCTATGTTTTTTAATTTGGGGTATACATTTAAGTTGGGCCTCTATTATGGTGTCTTTAAAAAGTTTCCATGCAGCTTGCAGGGATTTGGCTCTAGTCACTGTGCCTTTTAATTTCTGTTTAACTAGCCTCCTCATTTTTGTGTAATTCCCCTTTTTGAAATTAAATGCCAGGGTGCTGGACTGCTGAGGTGTTCTACCCACCACAGGAATGTTGAATGTTATTATATTATGGTCACTATTCCCAAGCGGTCCTGTAACGGTTATTTCCTGGACCTGATCCTGCGCTCCACTCAGGACTAAATCGAGAATTGCCTCTCCCCTTGTGGGTTCCTGCACCACCTGCTCCAAGAAGCAGTCATTTAGGCCATTGAGAAATTTTATCTCTGCTTCTCTTCCTGAGGTGACATGTACCCAGTCAATATGGGGATAATTAAAATCCCCCATTATTATAGAGTTCTTTATTTTGGTAGCCTCTCTAATCTCCCTCAGCATTTCAATGTCAGTATCGCTGTCTTGGTAGGTGGTCGGTAATATATCCCTACTGCTAATTTCTTATTATTGGAGCATGGAATTACTATCCATAGCAATTCTATTGAACATGTTGATTCACTTAATATTTTTATTTCATTTGATTCTACATTATCTTTCACATACAGTGCCACTCCACCACCCACCCGGCCTGCTCTATCCTTTCGATATATTTGATATCCCGGTATGATTGTGTCCCACAGATTTTCCTCATTCCACCAGGTTTCAGTGATGCCTATTATGTCAATCTCCTCATTTAATACTAGGTACTCTAGTTCACCCATCTTATTAGTCAGACTCCTAGCATTTGTGTAGAAGCACTTTAAAATTTGCCACTGCTTATTTGTCTGCCCTTCCCTGGTGCATTGGATTCCTTTGTATGCATGTAGTCCTCGAGGATGAGGATGAAGCTTGGCCTGGTATGGAGGCACTGCTCACGCAAGGCCTCGCGCTGATGCTAGCACAGCCACTAGTCAATCCTGTGGACATAGTGCAATGCCGGTTCTGGTGTCATGAGACAAGCTCAGACTGGTGGTACTGCATTGTGGCTGCAGAACTTCCAAATATGCAAGGCCTCGTTCTTGGAACTTTGCGAATGGCTTTGTGAGGTGCCAGAATACCCAAATGAGACCCTCTGTGGCTGTTGAGAAGTGTGTGACTATTGCCTTATAAAAGCTGACAATGCCAGACATCCCAGTCAGTGGGGAATCAATTTGGAGTGGGTAAAACTACAGTGGGGCCTGCTGTTATACATGTAGCCAAGGCAATCAATAATATTCTGCTATGGAGGGTTGTGACTCTGGGGAATGTGGATACCATAGTGGATGGCTCTGCTGCGATGGGTTTCCCTAACTGCGGTGGGGAAATAGACGGAACACACATCCCTATCTTGTCTCCCAATCACCTTGCTGCAGAGTACATAATCCACAAGGGGTATTTCTCCATGGTGTTGCAGGCACTGGTGGATCACAAGGGCCATTTCACCGACATCAGTGTGGGATGGTCGGGAAAAGGTGTATGATGACAACATCTTTAGGAACTCCTGCCTCTTCAGAAGTATGCAGAGTGGCACTTTTTTCCCCAGACAGGAAAATCAGAGTTGGAGCGGTGGAAATGCCTATCTTGATCCTTGGATCCAGCCTACCCCTTGCCTCCCATGGCTCATGAAGCTGTACATGAGCAACCTGAACCCCAGCAAAGAGGAGTTCAACAACAGGCTGAGCAAGTTCAGAATGGTGGTTGGTTGATTGTGCATTTGGACATTTAAAGGATAGGTTTAGGAGTCTCCTGACTCAGTTGGATCTTGGCAAATGCAATGTTCCCTTTTTGGCGGCAGCCTGTTGTGTGCTCCATAATCTGTGTGAGAGCAAGGAGGAAACTTTTCTGGTAGGGTGTAGGGGGCTGAGGCAGAGCACCTAGCCAGAAGGTTTGAGCAGCCAGACACTGGCACAATGATGAGGGCAACTGCAAGGGGTGGTGCAAATCAGAGAGGCCTTGAAGGACAGTTTTATGCATAGCCAGTTTTGAGACTCTTCCCTGTGGCTCTCAAAGTTGCCCCTGGATTTTCTGTGTTTACCTTTAATCTCCCACCCCACCCCTGCAGTTTAAGCAATAGAGACCATTGTTCAAAGAACTGGAGTTTTTATTTGGGGAAAATAGCAAGGAAATGGAAGAACTAGGAACGCGAAGGTATTCAGGAATGTCTGTGGGACTGCTTTTTGCCTCCCGAGGTCTTGGAATGTGCAGTTGCCCTGGCTGCCCCTGTCAATCCTGGGAGTGGAAGCAATGGGGCTGGGGGAGGAGGGACCGAGGGTGTCAGATGAGGTTCTAGGAGGAGGCCCTCTCCAGACATGAAGCTAGGCACTACATCACAGTGGTCGGGGAGGCAAACATGGTCTTCTGCTGTCTGACCTACTGCTCCCTGGCAGCTCTTTTCTCCTGTCATTTCACAATCTGGTCCAGGTGCTCTGCTTGCATCTCCTCCTCAAGGGAGTTCATATAGTCCATCTGCTCCTGGAACGTGTCCTCCCTTGTCTGCTTTAGTCTGAGGATCTGAGCCTGGCAGGCAGATGCTGTCAGAGAGGGAGTACACTGCGAGATGGTTGCTGTCCTGGCTACAGTGAAAAATTTGAAGGGCAGATGTTACAGGAGATATGTTGTGTTAAGTCTAACCCTAATCTGTTAGCCTACACCAAAGGTTTCTGTAAAGACAATGGAGATGTGTTCCGTGCAAGGCCAAATGTTTGCTATAAAGTGGGAACTTTACAGCAGGTGTGCAGACTTTTCAGGTGAGCATCAGGGGACACTGAGCTCAGAGGCAGGAGACATGCCAGGGCAGGAGCCTGCAGGCAGGAGAGAAAGGACGGGAGAAGGCAGCTTCCCGCTGTGTCCGGCACATGACCTCCTGGGGAGAGTGCTAATAACTTCCCCATCTCCTTCATCCAGGTTGCCATGTGAAATATCAGTCTTCTCCGAATCCCATAGAGTGATTGGAAGTGGATGCTGAGTGAATGTGGCCCGAAACCTGGGCCTTATGCTGCTTTGTGGTTCAGTGATGTCAGACTAGTTGCTGGTGGGTTGGCATGGGAAAGTGTCCTACCGCGGAAGATGGAATGAGGCTGGCCTTCCCAAAAACCTTGTGAGAAGAATTAAAGAGTTCCTATCTGAGAGCTTCATGGAGATGAGCAGGCAAGACTCCTGCTCCATGTGCAGACACATTAATGAGCTGACTTGATTCTGTTCCTAAATGCCTGCATAATTAACCCCAAAGTGACAAGTAGTCCTGTAGCACCTTAGGGTGTGTCTAGACTACATGGCTCTGTCAACGGAGCCGTGTAGATGAGTTTACTAGACATAGCAAAATGAAGCGGCAATTTAAATCATCACCACTTCATTTACATCAAAATGGCTGCTGCGCTGTGCCGATCAGCTGATTGTCGGCACAGTGCAGTAGTCTAGACGGGGATCAGCCGACCCCAGCACCCTGTGTCGTCAGCCATTGGCTAGCTAACTACAAAAGTAGCTTCTCCTCTCTTGGTATTCACACCTCTAGATCAGCTGCTAGAAGTGGGCCTCATCCTCCCTGATTGAATTAACCTCGTTATCTCTAGCCTGATTCTGGCCTGCATATTTATTACCTGCCTCTGGATATTTCCACTACATGCATCTGACGAAGTGGATCTTTGCCCACGAAAGCTTATGCTCCAATACATCTGTTAGTCTATAAGGTGCTACAGGACTACTTGTTGCTTTTGCAGATCCAGACTAACATGGCTACCCCTCTGATACTTAACCCCAAAATCTCTTTCATTCTCTCAAACAGTAAAGAATTGCAGCCAATAGAGGCAAATGATACTGCACAGTTTTAGGCTGGCTCCTCAGCAGATGTACTGTAGCTAAGGATCTGTCCTTCTATTGGTTATCAACGCTGGATTTATCAGCACAATATGCAGGCCTTCAGTTGAGAAATGTAAGGGTGAACGCGAGTCCCAAAAGACATAGCTTATATTTGGGAAAAACTTTTCTCAAACTGTCCCTTTTAGGAAATACTTGCTCCTTATTGGGTTTTAATGCACTCAAATAATTAGTCATGTTTTAACACTTTCACTAACATGCGTATAAATTTTAATGTAACAGGACATCAGTGTTTCACACAACTGGCATCAAATGTGTGTGTAGTATCTACAGTAGAATTTACAATTGTGTTAGCTAAGATGACTAAAATTTAACTGTATGGAAAGGGTTTAATCAATGACAGAATGATGGGGCTGATTAATAGAGTCCTCCGGTGTAATGTGTCTGAAAATCAGATGAACATATGTGTGACTCAAGAGACTCACAATAGTGGAAAAATAAAACTTCTAAACTGTATTTCTGCTCCAGAGAGTTGGGAATAGTGTGACGATGTTTTCATTTAGTGGTACTGAATTTAAAAAGCCCCCTACCTGTATTTTTCAGTGACTATGGTGTGAATTACTTCCTTTAATTTGGTAGGTCTGATGTGTGTTAATTTAACATGTACATACTATATAGCAGCATTTACATCCAGTTCTGTGAACTGAAGCTGCCCAGGAAGTATTTTCTGTTTGCTGTAAATACCATGTCAAATTCTTACGTTATTTTACATGTTCTTTGCTTTCAATTTTTCATAGTTTACCATTTAATTTTACTTTTAAAAAATGGAAAAACAGTTTCTTTGCCAACCCAGAGCCTTTACACATAACAGACAAAATATGCAGGAACTATCACCCTCCTTTTCCTTCTACGTCAAAATTTTTAGAAATGGTAGGCTGCTAAGTCCTGGTTTAGGTGCCTAAAATAAGTGGCTTGCTTTTGAAAAGTACTGAGTGTTCAGCAGCTTCCATAGTCCATTGAAATACCATCATTCTATTTTGGAGCGGATAGATAACTCAAGTTCTTAACATTAACATTTTACTAGTAAGAATCTCACAGATTTTATTGCCCTTCTGCCGTCTTCACTTTTCAAAAAATGTTATGTTGGAGACCCATTGGAATCCTTCTTCTCAAGTTATATAGTTAATAGATTCACCCAGCTGTGGCGCTGTTCTTCTGTGCCACAAATTCCTGATATCCTGACTTAGCAAGTGGGGATTTCATCTTGAACATCTTCACACTGCTTACAGAATTATTAAATAAATTCAAGAAGTTCCCTGGTGACTTCAAGGAACACAATCTTTGCCATGAGTATCTATCTACACTGTCTTGTGCGTAGTCAGTATAATGTATGTATGGCCTGGAGCAAATTCTCCTTTTGGCATCTTGATGTCAATTATGGAACTGTCCTTAGTGTTTATTTACACTGACCATAACATCCCAAATTTTCCAGGACAGTCCCGAATTTAAATACTCTGTCCTGGTGTCCCCATCAAGTAATGAAATGTCCCAGAAAGCCCCGTCAGACATTTCATTACTTGATGGGGACACTGGCTTACAGGGAAGAAGCGACCAAGAAATGGCTCCGTGCCATTGTTCCTTGCATGGCGCACCAGACTCCTCCTTCCCTCCCCCCCCCCAACAGGGCATGTAGGTGGTTCCAGGAGCTTTGCCAGTGCGTAGCTGGGCCAGCTTCCAGTGGCGTGCAACCTCCAGGATGCTTGTTAGTACAGCTGCTGCAGCTGCCACTGCCAGGGGGCTGGGTGGGACCAACCCAAAACCCAACGGAGCCACACCCGGACCTCTGTGCCTCAGCCCCAGTAGACCCTGGCTGGGGCACTGCAGGGCCGAGCGTGCTCAGGCTCGGCAGCCTCTGCCCACTCCACTGGCAGTGAGCTGCTCTGGTGCGCAAGATTGGGGTTTCTTCACGCCCTCTGTTACAAATCTGTCCCTTTGGGTGTGGGTGATCAGACCACTCCAGGGATCTTATAGAGAAGAGCTGAAGGATTGACGGCACAATGACAGTAGTGTCCTTTATATTAGTTTTATTCCGTATATATATCAACAAACAAAGATGTAAAGATCACTTATATGTAATTGCAATATATTCTATTCCCCTTTTCAAGCATACTTACACAAGCATACTTATCAGGTGGCCAACCCTGATAGTAGCTGGAAGAGGTTGGAGATCTCGTGGTGCACGCGTTGCCTCAGTGTCTGTTGATTCATCTCCACTGATGCCCCGGTATGAAGGATCCTTATACACTTCGAATCAGTAGCTCTGTCGATTCACTGAGAAACTTCTGCATAAGACTTTCCTCTGGGTATTACACAGTCACTCTCCTTAGTCATGCTTTTTTCATGTTGTTTGTCCCATAGTTACTTTGCGCAATCAGGTCTCCTGATGCTTTTGCCTCTTTGCCTTCAGCCTCTTCTGTCCAGGGTGCACAATCGTACCACATCCACACTTATTCTTATTCCTTCTTACCCTGTTAATTCATTATAATCAGTACATAAATCAATAAAATGTGAGTCGCTCTTGACCTCCAAGGGTGGGACTTACTGTGGCAGGCGGGCATGACTAAACAGGTCAGGGGTCGTGATGAACGTGTCCCTAATTTTGGTTCAGAAAATATCGTCACCCTATGTATATTTATTGATTCAGTGGAAATGTACAGCGCATAATATTTTAATCCTAATAATAAGCAAATTAATCTCTTGTAGCACTCATGTTGCTGTGCAGAACAAGTTCAGGCATTATCTTTCTCAGCGAATCAGTGTGACTAAGGGAACCTTTCTGTAACTTACACTGGTGGAATTTGGTGCACTGAGTTTCCCTTGCTTAGTGCCTCCTTGTATACTGATATGAACAAAGACCTTTCTATGTCCATTTAGATCACTCAGAGTTTAAGTTCTCTCTGTGCTTTGATGCTGCTCGTTGAGATTTTTTTGACACATTAGCAAATCAAGACAGTTCAGAGTGAATCATCTTTGGACATATCCAGACAATTCACTTTGCTTCATTGCTTTAGGGCTCAATTTAGAGAGTGCTTATTCCAGCATAATCAGAAGATTTACAGTTCATTGACTTCTAAGGGTAAATTGATTTAAGAAGTTCAGCTTTTGCATAAAGATAAGAATCAGAATGCTATACCTGCTTCACAAGTGATTATTGGATAGTCAGTATGTCTTCATAATTGATTAACTATATCAGTAGCTACCCTGGTCTTAGAATACATCCAGGGACTTGAAATCTTTATACAGCTGAGTCTGAGATTTTTTTTTTTTTAAACAGATTATTTCTGGATTTATCTGGCTTCAGTTTGTCATGAATCTAGCTTTGTGATAGAGCACAGATTAATTACACCAAGTGTTTGCAACTTAAATATAGCAATCATCAACCCTTCCTTTTCGATGTTCATGTTTTCTAACATGTCTACCTCTGAAGATAACATGTAGCATGCTTAGTCTCTGTTCTAAATTGGTATTCTTAAAAAAAAAAAAAAAAAAAGTAAAGACAATGTTTTAGCATAAAATATTAAGAAGAAGAAAAATACTTTTCCCTTTAAAAACAAATTTTGCAGCTTTCTGAACCGGGCTGCTGAAATGATTGAGGTTTGAACGTTGTGATTTAGCATAGGGATAGCCCCAGCAGGGCTGACAGCTTCTGTGAGCCTTGGGGCAAGGTGTGTGCTCAGGGTGGTTCTGCGCCTCTAGAAAAAATGGTGTCTTGGATGGAAGGGACAGTGCTGTGGGCAGCTACCCCTCAGCGCCACCCAGACTGCCGCCGCAGCAGCAGGTTCCGGTGGTGAATCAAAGCGGTGCTGGGGCAAGTCCCCCCTTATGGGGAGGGATAGCTCAGTGGTTTGAGCATTGGCCTGGTAAACGCAGGGTTGTGAGCTCAATCCTTGAGGGGGCCATTTAGGAATCTGGGGCAAATTTTGTCAGGGATGGTACTTGGTCCTGCTGTGAGGGCAGGGGACTGGACTTGATGACCTCTCAAGGTCTCTTCCAGTTCTATGACATAGGTATATCTCATTCTCCCTCTTCCGCCCCTCCCCTCTTCCCTTGGCTGATCTGAATTGCCTGCACTCAGTAGTGCACTAACTTGTTCTGGAGGAAACTGGTTTTTCATACATTACATTACAAGTATTTGAGATTCATGTTTTAAACACAGAACAGATAGTGGAGCTTTTAAGTTTATGCCTAAAGAAGAACTGCAATTATGGGAAGCTAACATCACAGTCAACTGTTCTAATCCTGAGAATTGGCCAAAAATACCCAGGAGCACCTTGGAGGAATTTTGGAAAACACAAGATCTTGTTAAAGGTGATGGCTACTTCTTCTCATAAAGATATCCACTTAGCCCAGAGCAAATGTTCATAGATTTTTAAGGTCAGAAGGCATCACTGTGGTCACCTAGTCTAATCTAATGCATCTGAGAGTGCTGAGGGAGTTGGCTGATGTGACTGCAGAGCCTTTGGCCATTATCTTTGAAAATGCATGGTCATCGGGGGAAGTCCCAGATGATTGGAAAAAGGCAAATGTAGTGTTCATTTTTAAAAAAGGGGAGGAGGACAGTCCAGGGAACTACAGATGGTCAGCCTCACCTCAGTCCCTGGAAAAATCATGGAGGGGATCCTCAAGGAATCCATTTTGAAGCAATTGGAAGAGAGGAAAGTAATCAGGAATAGTCAATGTGGATTCATCAAGGGTAAGTCATGCCTAACCAACCTGATTGCCTTCTATGGTGAGGTAACTGGCTCTGTGGATATGGGGAAGTCAGTGGATGTGATATACCTTGACGTTAGCAAAGCTTTTGATACGGTCTCCCACAGTATTCTTGCCAGCAAGTTAAAGAAGTATGGATTGGATAAATGGACTGTAAGGTGAATAGAGGGCTGGCTGGATTGTCAGGCTCAACGGGTAATGATCAATGGCTCATTATCTGGTTGTTGGTGGTTTTCAAGCGGGGTGCCCCAAGGGTCAGTTCTAGGGCCAGTTTTGTTCAACATCTTTATTAATGACCTGGGTGAGGGGATGGATTGCACCCTCAGCAAGTTCTCATGACACTAAGGTAGGGGGGAGAGGTAGATATGTTGGAGGGTAGGGACAGGGTCCAGAGTGACCTAGACACATTGGAGGATTGCGCCGAAAGAAATCTGATGAGGTTTAACAAGGACAAGTGCAGAGTCCTGCACTTGGGACAGAAGAATCCCAAGAACTGCTACAGGCTGGGGACTGAGTGGCTAAGCAGCAGTTTGGCAGAAAAGGACCTGGGGATTACAGTGGTTGAGAAGCTGGATACGAGTCAACAGTGTGAAGGCTAATGGCATATTGGGGTGCATTAGGAGGAGCATTGCCAGCAGATCTAGAGAAGTGATTATTTCTCTTTATTCGCCACTGTTGAGGCCACATCCGGAGTATTGCATCCAGTTCTGGGCCCCCCATTGCAGAAAGGAGGCATTGGAGAAAGTCCAGTGGAGGGCAACAAAAAATGATTAGGCAGGAACACATGATTTACGAGGAGAGGCTGAGGGATTTGGATTTGGTCTGCAGAAGAGATGAGTGAGCGGGGATTTGATTGCACCCTTTAACTACCTGAGGATGGAATGAGACTGTTCTCAGTAGTCAAAGGTGACAGAAGGAGCAGCAATGGACTCAAGTTGCAGTGGAGGAGGTCTAGGTTGGATATTAGGAAAAACTGTTCCACTAGGAGGGCAGTGAAGCACTGTGGAATGGGTTACCTAGGGAAGTGGGAAATCTCTATCACTGGAGGTTTTTAAATCCTGGCTTGACAAAGCCATGTCTGGAATGATTTAGTTGGAATTGGTCCTGCTTTGGGGAGGGGGTTGGACTCAATGACCTCCTGAGGTCTCTTCCAACCCTATGATTCTGATCTCTTGCTAAACAGGCGCGCCTCTGAAACATATTGGCCTCAGTAGCTTGATGATATAAGCAGCTTGTGTGACCATGGCATGCACAAAATCTGCCCGAGGGTCCCATTGGGCTGCAGGATATTGGCACAGAGTATCATGACGGATTGGATCTGAATGTTTGGGGGGCTGGAGCCGTCCAGTAGGCCACCTCTGGTTTAAAGAGATAGCATAGTCAAGCATGAATGTGGTGCACATCTTCTGAAAGGCAGTACAATAAAATAGATGTGCCATAAGTCTGTCTGATAATAGAACTGGATTCTGTACCCACTGGAAATGAACTTTTATAATCTTTGTTATCTCATCCATCAAATGAGTGAATGATAGATGTCTTACTCTAAGGTACGTTTATGAACTACAATTAGTGTTCTCTTGGGTTGTAGCTCAGTGACCTTTCCCCAGAGACTTTTGTGGGGTGGGTAACTCTCACATTTACTCATTCACTCTCTGGAATTTTACCATCTATGTATTCAGTAGCTTTCTCAGCCTTCTGAAATAAAAAATTGTCTCCAATGCAGTCCAAGAACTTACTGGATGATCTGTGCCGTGCTGTGTTAGTTTCCCAACAGATGTCTGGATAGTTCAAGTCCCCCATCACCACCAAATCCTGTACTTTGATGATTTTGTTAGTTGTTTAAAAAAAGCCTCATCCACCTCTTCTGCCTGGGTAAGTGGTCTGTAGTAGATCCCTAGCATGACATCATCCTTGTTTTTACTCCTTTTAATGTAACCAGGAGACAGACTTGTTGAGAGTCTCTGATGTCTATGTCCATCTCCATCTCAGTCCAAATGTATACATTTTTAATATATAAGGCAACTCCTCCTCCATTTTTTCCCTGCCTGTCCTTCCTGAGCAAGCTGTACACTTCTATACCAATATTCTAATTGTGTGTATTTTCCTACCAAATCTCTGTGATATCAACTATGTCATAGTTGTGTTTGTATACTAGCACTTCAAATTCTTCCTGCTTATTTAGAACTAGACAGTGCTTGGTCCTGCCGTGAGGGCAGGGCCTGGACGCAATGACCTCTCAAGGTCCCTTCCAGTTCTTGTGTTCTATGATTCCTCATACTCCTTGCGTTTGTATATAGGCATCTAAGATATTCATTTGATTCTCCCTCCGCCCCCAGTTCTGCCTTGCCCCTCCTTTATCTCTGCTATTATAGCCCATGCTCCCTCCCATTTCTGACCCATCTCCCAGGTCTCCATGTTTTTCACTTACCTGGGGACTTCGGTCACCTGCCCCTGTTGAATCTAGTTTAAAGCCCTTCTCACTATAACTGAGGCTAGCTTGTCATTCACTAGGGTTGCCACAGACAGAGGCTGCTCTGTGGGAGATGGAGCAGCCTACATCTGCTGGGAGCTTTGACCCCCACGGACAGGGGCTGATGCCGGACCAGCCTTTGTCCGTGATCAGCCTGGGTCGCCACAGAGAGAGGCTGCTTCACGGCAGCCTCCCTCCCCCCAGCAGCCTCTGTCCATGAGGAGCTTGGCCCCCTTGTGGACAGGGGCAGCAGGCAGCTGCTCTGCAAGGGCAGCTGGGATTTAAACTGGCTCCCCTTGCGGACCAGCTCCCACCTTGGCACCCCACGCTTTTGTCTCTGATACGAAGGCAGCAAAGCAGGGTGGCAGGGTGCTCTCCCAAATGGGGCCAGGTGGCACTGGCTGCTGTCCCTGTCCTCAGGGACTATTGAATAGTCGAGTAACCCCAAAGATTTCATGCAGTTACTTGACTATTCAATTAACTAATATCTAACATCCCTAATTTCTATCATGAATTTTGTTTTAGCTTCAAGTTCTAGCCATTGGAGTATGCTAGACTGAAGAGCCCATTATCAAATATTTATTCCCCGTGTAGGTACTCATAGACTGTAATCATCCCTTAACTTGGTTTTAGTTAAGATACTCCTTGAACTCTGTCAGCATACTGCAAGTTTTCTAATCCTTCAGTCTTTACTGTGGTAGTATTTTGAACTTTCGCTAATTTATCAACTTTGTTCTTGAATATTGGACGCCAGAACTGGACGTAGTGTTCTAGCAAAGGTCTCGCCAGTGCCAAATACAAATAAAATATCCTCTCTACTCCTAATTGAGATTCCCTTATGTATATATACAAGGATTGCATTATCCCATTTGGCCACAGCATCACCCTAGGATCCTATTTGGATGGTTATCCAACTTCACCCCTTAAATCTATTTTAGTCACCGTTTCCCAGGATAGGGGCTCCTGTCATGTAAGTATGCGTGCATTCTTTGTTCTTAAATTTGTATATTTACATTTAGCTGAATTAAAATGCATATTGTCTGTTTGTACCCACTTTGATTCAGACACCTCCCTTAATACAGCATACTGTGTCATTGGCTTACTTGCCATATTTCTTGTCCTTTTTTGTTGGAACCAGATAAGGACACCCTGTCAATACCTTACGTATTGTGTATGATCCAAACCTCTACTACCTATGCCCTTTTGGGCATTTCACATTGTATCATGTTAAAGTCTTGTGTATTAATGGATTACACTACCATTTGCCACCATCAGTATATCATAGTACAGTATAATTCAGTATAAGACACAGTGCATTATATGAATTTCAAATAAACACAGTCCTCAGCAAGTACAGTAGCTAATTTCTACAATGAAAGAAAGGATTGGAAGCGGAGTGCATAGAATTATGTCTCCACAAACAGGTAATTGTAATGGTTTAAAATGACCCCAGTCATTTTGGAGTGGATGGTCTGGAGGTTTGGCCAGCAGTACTTTGTCCCCACTCTGCTCCACGTGTCCTGTGTAATCCTGAGCAAGTCACAGTTCCCATCCGTAAAATTTGGTCAATAATACCACAGTAACTCAAGTAGTTACATTGAAGATGAAGAGATACTGCTGTGATGGGTGGCCACCCATCACTTTTTTTGGGTTGGAGGCTGCTAACCCAAAGAAAAAATCAGTCGGGACCACACAAAACTGAGAAGAAGAAGGAAAAAAAAGTATAAGTATCCACGATATACAAAGCTAGGTAGAACTACCATTTAGTGGCTACATAATTGGTCAAAGAGTTAGTCTTAATGGAATTATATCAGATTGGAAGGAGATCTCAAGTGGAGTTCCGCAGGGATCTGTTCTGGGTTTTGTGGTGTTTAACATCTTTATTAATGACCTGGTTGTAGGAATAGAAAGTATACTGATCAAGTTTGAGGATGGCACAAAGATAGTAGGGATTGCAAACACTTTGGAAACAGTAAAATTCAGAGGGGTTTTGGTAACTTAGAGAACTGGGCAATAAAAAGAAATTCAACAGACGTAGTACCTTATGTTTTGGGAAGAAAAACCAAATGCACAAATACAAAATGGGAGGTAACTGGCTTGGCAGCAGCACTGTTGAGAAGGATCTGGGAGTTGCGGTGGACCACAACTTCAACATAAGTCAGCAATGCAACACTTGAACAAAATAAACAAATGCAATTTTGAGTTTCACTAACAGAGGCATAACAGAAGATGATAGTACTGCTGTACTTGGTGCTGGTTAGGCCTCATGTGGTCACCAGTATTTAGATAGGATGCAGAGAAACTGGAGAGGATACAGACGTCAAGATAAAAGATTATCAAAGAGATGAAAAGCAACCGTTAGAGTAAAGGCTGAAGGAACTGGGTATGCTTAGTTTGGAAAAGAGGAGATTAAGGGGGCAGTGCAGCATGGCACCCTTTCTACTAAGAGATCCTTAGGTTCAACAATCACTGGTTTGGTTTATTTACAGTGTGCCATCCCGTTACCTTCTCTCCACATACAGCTTGTCAGGGTTCAATGGTGAGGACGCCTTAGTCCAGGGGTGGGCAATACTTTTTGAAGCGGGGCCACTTCATGAATTTTAGAAGTGGTCATGGGCTGCCACAGAAGGGGCAGGGCCTTGGATGGAAGGGACAGGGCCAGGAGACTTCATATGTTCCCTTGCCCACAAACCCTGATTGGCCTGGGGACAGAGGATTGCATGAAGTCTGTCCCCCACCCCCATCCTGCCAGGGGCCAGGGTGCCTAGAGAGAACTGCCAGCTGTTGTGAACAGCTGGCAGTTCCCTCTGGTGCTGTGTGGTTCTGGCGGGGGGAGGAGACTTCATGCGATCCCCTGTCCCCAAGTCTCGATTGGCCTGGGGGTAGGGGAGTGGCAGAGCAGCCATGGGCCAAATCAAAGGGCTTGGTGGTCTGGATCCGACCCACGGAGGCTGCCTTGCCCACCCCTGGAGTGCAGAGTTTGGAAGGGGGTTGTAACCTGGGGCGGGCATGCAGGGATTTGGGCTATGATCAGGGGTAGTGGATTGGGGTGCAATGTCTGGAAGGGGGTTGTGACCTGAGGAGGAGTGTAGGAGGCAGGCTCTGTCTGGGAGACCTTACCTGGGTGGCTCCCAGCCAGCAGGTTCCTTAACCACAGTTCCTGCCTTCCATGACCCTGTATTGCTCACAGCAGCTACAGGGGCCATGTGAGCCCCGGGGTTGAAGGGGGAGGGGCACTTCACATGCTGCCTGTCCTGCAAACAGGCGGTTGCTTTTGGCTGGAAACTGGCCAAAGGGAGCTACTGGAGGTTGGAACAGGGTGAGAGGCCTCTGCTCCCACCCCCGGGCTCTCAGGGTGTGTCTAGGCTACATGGCTCCGTCGACGGAGCCATGTAGATGAGTTTACTAGACATAGCAAAATGAAGCAGCCGCTTCATTTACATCAAAATGGCCGCCGTGCTGTGCCGATCAGCTGATTGTTGCCTCCCCCTTCTCCCCCGTCCTGTCCCTTTTCAGGGCCCCATCTCACGAGTCCTTGCTCAGGCAAGAGGTTACTCGTCTACTCACCATCAGTGCGATAGAGGCTGTTCCAAACGAGTTCAAGGGCAGAGGGTTTTATTTCCGATATTTTGGAATGGAAAAGAAATTGGGGGGATGGAGACCAATATTAGATCTCCACAGTCTCAATCGCTACCTGCGAAAACAACAATTCCGAATGGTTACCCTGGCTACAATCATCCCAGCACTTCAGAACAGGGACTGGTTCACATCCCTCGATCTCCAGGACGCATATTTTCACATTGCTATTCATCCGGCACACAGGAGATTCTTACGCTTTCAAATCGGCGCAGACCATTTCCAGTACAAGGTCCTGCCGTTCGGTCTCTCATCGGCTCCACGGGTTTTCTCCAAGACACTTGCCGTAGTGACTGCATATCTTCGTCGTCTACACATGATGATTTTTCCATCCCTCGACAACTGCCTAATCAGAGCTCAATCATTGCAGGAAGCACGCCATGCTACACATACCACACGCATAGTCTTCGAAGCGCTGGGTCTCATTCTCAATATCCCAAAGTCGTCCTTGGAACCGCACCAATCAATACAATTCATCGGAGCTCATCTCGACTCTACACGCGAGGAAGCTTTCTTGCCAACAGAAAGGTTCCAGGCAATACAGGATTTGATCCAGATTTTGCTCATCAGCCCAACGGTTCCCGTACTACGGTGTCTGCAACTCATGGGACACATGGATTCCACAACGTATGTCGTCAAACATGCAAGGTTACGTTTTCGCTGCCTTCAACATTGGATGGCAGGGGTATGCCCTCCGAACATCCACGATGTACACATGACAGTGATGATCCCCACCCACGTCAGAGCATCACTAGCTTGGTGGACCGTTCCAGGCAATCTAATGTCGGGCGTACCCTTTCACCGCCCTCAGCCGTCAGCACAGCTTACGACCGATGTGTCACTCATCGGATGACGTGCTCACCTCGGTTACGAGCAAGTACAAGTCCTATGGACTCCCGACGAATCGTTGATGCACATCAACTTCCTGGAACTCAGGGCAGTGTACAAAGCCTGCCAACATTTCCTTCCCATTATTCAAGGACAAGTCACACGAATCCTCACCGACAATATGACGACCATTTATTATATAAACAAGCAGGGTGGAGCCAGATCCCACTCCTTGTGCACAGAAGCGGTATGTCTATGGAATCTGTGCAACCGTCACAATGTCTCTCTATTCGCAGAATATCTCCCGGGCCAGCACAATGTCACAGCCGATGCCCTCAGCAGACATTTTTCTCTCAACCACAAGTGGGAGTTACATCCCAAGGTGCTTTCTGCGATATTTCAATGTTGGGGATGTCCGTCAGTAGACCTATTTGCCACTCACCACAACGTGAAATGCCCTCAATATTGCTCGAGAGCGGGAATTGGGTGAGATTTGAAAGGGGACGTTTTCCTATACAACTGGGGACGTCACCTACTACACGCATTCCTCCCCACACCTTTGATACCCAGGGTCGTGGAGAAAATTATCCGAGAGGGAGCCACGGTGATCCTAATAGCCCCGTCTTGGCCACGACAAACGTGGTATCCTTACCTCCATTATATGTCGATATGTCCTCCATATCCTCTACCGATACGACACGATCTACTTTCACAGAATCATCGCTCCCTACTCCATCCGCAGGTAGACCATCTCGCACTGACAGCGTGGTACCTAGTTGGTTCCAACTGTCGGAAATAGAATGTTCGCAATCTGTCAAACGCATATTGCTAAACAGTAGAAAATCATCTATGCGAGCTACTTACCTCTCAAAATGGTCTCGCTTCTCATCATGGTGCTCCCAAATGGGCCTGAATCCGACTTCTGCACCCATACAGTGCATCCTAGACTACCTGGTGCATCTCAAAAATTCTGGCCTTACCTGCGCTTCCATTAAAGTACATGTCGCCGCAATAACCGCCTTTCACCAACCCGTCGAGGGATGCTCAGTATTCTCCCATCCAATAATGAAGAGGTTCCTGAAAGGAATGGCCAACTTGTATCCACATCATACCCAACCTGCAGACCCTTGGGATCTCGAAATGGTCCTGAATGCATTGATGAGCAAACCTTTCGAACCGTTAGCGACGTGCGACCTTCATAACCTGTCCATGAAGGTCGTTTTCTTGCTAGCAATTACCTCCGCAAGGAGAGTCGGCGAACTAGCTGCTCTATCAGCCTCACCTCCCTATACGATATTCACCCACCAAGGAGTGATATTGCGACCGCAACCGCGTTTTCTCCCCAAAGTGATCTCCCGTTTTCACATCAACGAGCCTATAGTTTTGCCTATCTTCCACTCCAAACCACACCCTTCGTCCGAGCATGCGCGCCTACACACTTTGGATGTCAGACGAGCACTGGCCTTCTACATCGAAAGAACCAGACCCTTTCGAAAGGCGAACTCACTACTAATATCGATAGTGGAACGTTCTAAGGGCTCTCCATTGTCCGTGCAATGCATCTCCTCCATTATTGTGCAATGTATAAGGACTTGCTATAACCTGCGAAACAAACCACTGCCGTCGACATTGAGGGCCCACTCGACTCGGGCTGTTGCGGCATCCACTGCTTTCCTCAAGGGAATTCCATTGAGAGATATTTGTAGGGCTGCCATGTGGTCTTCCAACTTAACCTTCGCTGCACATTATGCCTTCCCCAATCTCCTAATACCAGATTCAGCAGTGGCGTCAGCGATGTTATCCACGGTTACGGCACATTAGCGCCGAATCCTCCATTCGTGAGCTACTGCTGTACATTCACCTATAGTGGAGCACCCACAGGACACTGCTCAAAGAAGAAGTAGTTACTCACCTTGTGCAGTAACGATGGTTCTTCGAGATGCGTGTCCCGTGGGTGCTCCATGACCCGCCCTCCTCCCCTCTTTGGATTTTCTCTATTTTATGTCTTTCAGATCAAGAGGCAGGAAGAACTGGCGGGAGCCAGACCGCGCGCACTCAAACGGCGCGAAAAGCCATGAGCCGCACTTCGTGCATGCGCAGTCTGGCAGACTACGGCTGGAAAAGATCTCCGATCTGCGGCGCCGGGACAAGCCCGACACCTATAGTGGAGCACCCGCGGGACACGCATCTCAAAGAACCATCGTTACTGCACAAGGTGAGTAACTTCTTCTTCTGTGTAGACATACCCTCAGTAGCCTAAGCTCAGCGTATCCAAAAGATTGTCTGAAACTCTGAGCTGAAGACAGGTGGATAATTCTGTCCCTCAGGAGCTACAGAACTTTCTTCCACAAGGATAGAGTTTGTTTGTGAAGGAGAAAGAACTTGCACAAGGGCATGTTGCAGACTATAGAAGTGATCACCAAAAAAATAAGGTCAGTAGATTTTATCACATTCTACTCCAAATGCAAGGTGCACTTTTTCCACCATTCTTTTTTCTAATGAAAACACATGGACATTTACAAAACAGACAAAAAGTTGTACCAAGGTATGCCTACATTGCAAATTAAAGTGTGATTGTAGTGCAGACAGGCACATCCACACTAGGGATGTAAGCAACTAGTTGACTATCCGATAAGCAAATGCTTATTGGATAGTCGACTTGACTAGTCATTCCCCCCCTCTTGCTGCCTATATCAGAGAGAGGCAGCAAGGAGGGGGGGAGCAGAAACTGGTAAAGCTGGTTACCCCCAGCACTGTTTCTGTGGGGGGCAGGGGAGGCAGAGGTGCAGTGGGAAACTGCAGGCGCTTCTGCTTTTGAAATGCAGAAGAACCCTCCGGGACTCTTGTGTATTTCAAAAGCAGAAATGCTGCAGGGAGCATGGGGTGAGCAGGGAATTAAACAGTCTCCGCTCACCCCATGCTCTCTGCCCCCCTCTTCTGCCTCTGAGATGCAGCAAAAGGGAGACAGGAGCTGGTGCTAAAAGCCAGTTTCCCCCAGCTGCCTCTGAGAGGCAGCAGGGGAGATAGGGGACGCTGCTGCAAAGTAGCCCCTGTCCGCATGGGTCCCAGCAAGGAGCTGGTCTCCCCCTGAAGACAGGGGCTGTTGCTGCCAAGCAACCCCTGTTCGTGGTGACTAGGGCTGGCCACGATCAGGGGCTACTGTGTGAGCAACCCCTGCATGCTGTCATCCCTGGCTTCCACGAACAGGGGCTGCTGGACTCAGCGCAACCCGGGACTGAGCAGTCCCTCTGTAAGATGCCATAGATTTATAGTGTCTTCCCTGTCCTGCAGATCTCCACCAGTTAGTCATCACATGCATATGCATAATTTGTGAGAGTCATCATATGCATATGCAGTTAGACATCTGTGGCACTTTCTTTTGGGCTGTCTCAGAATGCTGCCACATTCTCCTTCAAAGAGGGTGGTTCCAAAAGCAGGCACTTGCTGCTGACTCCCAAGGCATCCATATGTCCAGTCTTCTTTCAATGAGTCCACTTCACAGGTCCCATTGTTCTTGGATCTGGCTTCCACCCCTCTCCAATCTTTGCAAGTGCTCAGAGGTGCACTTGTCTTTTATGCCTTATCCATTCACACCTCATTCACTCAACAGGACAATAAGTTAAGCAAAAGGGGGTACAAAGTTTATAACAGGCATGTCAAACAGGCCTCTGGCAGGCCGCATATGGCCTGGTCAAAATTTTTTGCAGCCTACCACTACATTTTTATAAAAGAATAAAGTGTGGCCCGCTAGCTGCTCGAAGCACGTGGCGAAGTGCAGATCACAGCCGGCCGACCGGCCGCTCTGCGCACAGCACCTCAGTGACTGCTCACGGCTGGCTGGGCTGCTCTGTGCATGGTGCTCATGGCCGACCGGGCCACTCTGTGCTTGGTGCTCCAGTACGTGCTCACAGCCGGCTGGGCCGCTCTACACTGGGTGCTCCAGCACGTGCTCACAGCCGGCCGACCACTCTGCACAGGCATCAAGCACCTGCTCACAGCTCGCCACTGTGTTCACGCTGCCCCAGCACCTGAGGAAAAAATGTGTGGCGGTGGTTCCAGGACCCAGGCAATTAGTTTGGGGGTCTGGGTGTGCCTGGCTCTGGGGGAGGGGAGAGGCATTAGGTTGGGGGTATGTGGCTCTGGGGGAGGGGAGAGGCATTAGGTTGGGGGTGCCTGGCTCTGGGGAGTGGAGAAGCATTGGGTTAGAGGGGGTGTGTGCCTGGCTGTGGGGGAGGGATGAGGCATTTGGGGGAGCGGAGGGGGTTTGGGTTAGAACGGGGGCATGGGGGTGCCTGGCTCTGGGGGAATGGAGGTGCATATTTTGTTAATGTTTTGTTTTTTATTTATTTATTCCCAAATCGCAACATTTTATATCAAATTTAATTTTATACCAATAAATGTCAGTTTTTTGCAATTGCATGAATATTATATTTTTATGCAAAATTTCAAACTTACAGAGTCTCTGAAATTTTCACAGAAGCCTGTTCTGTTTGATTAACCACAGTCTATACTTGTTTTTATTTCAACAAAACAAGTTATGTGTCGTATTAAAAATTAAAAAGTACCTTACATTTATATTTAAATAAAGAATTATTGTATATGGGCAAATAGCAATTTTATACATCAAATTATTGTATTATATTAAAACAAGACCTGAAAAATTATAAAATATACCTAAAACATAATCTATAATAGTAAATAATAATGACTTTCCGATAGAAGTACATTTTCTTTGGTGGCTCTGAAAGCTATCAGTTTTTGTTTGTGCGGTCCTCAGTAGGCTTCAAGTTTGACATGCATGGTCTACAAGATATAAGGTTTCTACGTAAAAAGACTTAATACAAAGTTTCTATGTGCTATATGAAACTATACAAAGTTTCTATGTAAAAGGACTTAATGCAGCAAAGTTAAAAACTTATTACAATGCTAAAAGGACTTGATATAAAGTTAAAATAAAAATTTCAATGAGAAAATGATTAATACAGAGATTAATGAGATGTATCTACATTGGCACTCCAGCGTCCCCATCATTTCCCCACTGTGCTGCAGCGCACAAAATCTATTAGCTTGGGCCCCCCTAAGCTTTAGTGTGCAAGAGCAATGTGGGAAGTGTCTTCCTCCTTCCCAGTCAGTTTTTGTTTTTTGTTTTTTCTTTGCTTCTCACTTGTGTGTGGCCCCCGACTGATTTTTCTGTGGGTCAGCGGCCCCTGACCCAAAATAGGTTCCCCACCCCGATCTAAGGTTTACAGGTCTCTCTAGGAACAGAGGAGTGGCTGGGAAACAGCTGAGCTCAACTCTGCTGCTGTAGGTGTAGGTTTGAAACCCTGAGCTTTGTGTTAATTTTCTGATGTTGTCTTTTGTCTAGATAAATTTTAACTGTGACAGACATATGACTATTTTTTTGTCTGAGCCATTTGAACATTTTATTTATTTATTGCGATTTTGTTTTGGTTCAATAAATGTTTAAAATTGATTTTGTATTAAGACTTTTTCACTTTAGTTGATCAGTCCCCAAAATCAGTGGAATAGCTCTACTACAACAAAATGAAGCACTAAACCCAAGCAATGTTTTAGATTAGTGTTACTTTTGCACTGAATTATATAATATGGTAACACCATCCCACAAGCATCTGTTACATCTGATCTGGCATCTGAAATCGAAAATGCACTCAGGGTATATGTCTGACATTGAAATAATATCTTCTCAGTAGTCTTTATAGGTAAAAGAAAAACAGTTGTAGAAGCAAAACTTGACCAGAGGCACTTGATTTACTTCCAGGAGGTTGACATAGATTTCAAGGCCAGATAGGCCTGTTGTGATAATATAGTCTGACCTCTAGTGTAACACAGGCCACAGAAGTTTCATGAAATAATTCTTAAGTAGCAGACCTTTTGAAAAAACATCCAATCTTGATTTTAAAATAGTTAGTGATGGAGAATCCACCATGATGACCGTACGTAAGTGGTTGCAATAGTTCATTACTATTACTATTAACATTTTTCGCCTTTATTTTCAGGTCTCAACTTCCAATTATTAGATCATGTTATACCTTTCTCTGCTGGGCTGGGAAGCCAATTATTAAATATTTGTTCTCCATGCAAGTACTTATAGAGTGTGATGAAGTCACCCCTTAACCGTCTCGATGTTAAACTTAATAGATTGAGCTACTTGAATCTGTTACTATATTGCGTGTTTTCTAATCCTTTAATCATTCTTATGGCTCCTTTCAGAATCTTCTTCAATAAGGAATCCAAACACAAATAGTTCCTTATCAGTAGGGTAATGTGTAGTCGAGTGAAACCACCACATGGAAGTTCAATTTGATTTCTTTGTTATGGCTGCAGAAAGGATGCTTAGTTTGTGGAGAGATGTGTCTCACATCATGAGTGGCCAGCTCGGGAACAGCAAGCATCCAAGAACCCTGGAAGAAGAGGGAAAGTGCTCCTGCCTTTTTACTCTGGAGTCTGGGCCATCTTTAAAGTCCCATTCTTTACCTCTTTAATCTTCCTGCAGCAGGCTGCTATTGCAATACCATTCTTCTGACCAAAATGGGGGAAGAACTTTGCTGATTCTTCTCTGTGTATACCTATAGAGACAACAGAATGTAACTTAAAAGCAGTGCATGCAACATTCTCTGCTGGATGCCAAATTTGATATCTCTGCTACATATATAACATGTTGCAGAGTTCTCTGAACTTGTATCTCATGCATGAGAACACAGAACACTATATCCTCTTTCACAACCTACAGATCTTGACAAGGCATTAACTGTTTTTTAACGATCAAAAAGCACGTTTTTTGATGAAATATTACTGCTGTCACTTGTTTGCTGTTCAACATGTGTAAATCAGTTTCTATTTGTTCCTCTCTCGTTTACATATAATTGCTGAAGGTATCCAGATTGAGTTTTCCGTTTTTCCCTTCTGAGATGGCTATAAATCAATGTAATCTGACAATTTTCCTGTGCATGACTTCTAGGAAATCCATTGTATTGATAGGAATCAGAAGATAGCAAATGGGGCTTATCCTGGGAATCAGAAATTCAGACTTTGAAGTATTCAGTATTATCTTTTTCTTTTGTTTTAACATCTTTAAAAGATATTCTGCAGTCTTTGCTGACAGGACTATTTGTTGTTTTTTTTTAAAAGACAGAAAAAATAAAGGAGAAAATAAATCCAGCTCAAGGCCTGTACCAGCTTCTGACAATATAGATTCTGGCAGAGGGCCGTAGTATAAGAGTGTGTGCTAACAAATATCACAGTAGTGATGAATTCTGCAGTATTTCTTGAAGTAGAATAATGGGGAAGTGAATTACTATTAGAGAAAATGGGCAGGACTGGTCAAGGAGGTAGACAGCCTAAGAAGATGATGTGCTAATCTCTCAGCAATTTTTGTCAGCCCCTATGATTGGGTATCTACTCCACAGAAGACCTGAGTGGGTTAGTATGGGCTAGAAGGACCCAGTTAATCTTATATACACCACCTGGAGGGGAACCAAGGGTTAATAGGGCCTAATGACAGGTGAAGTCAAGCTGCGGGAGGAACTGGGCTAAATTTATAAATCAGGAAGTGAGCATAAGCAGGATGTCTGCAGTCTGTCTCTAGAGGGAAAGGAGATTGGCTAGGGATAAGATAGCAGTACAAAGGGAGAGTAAGCCCTAGGGTCCTGTCTTTGACTGGGGAGTCCAGCAAGAGGGTGAGAATGATGAAGTAGCCATGGAGAGCAAAGGAATCTAAGGTAGTGAACAAGAGACAGGTAAGGCTATAGATAGGTGGAGTAGCAATGACCCCAGGGAAACAGCACCAAGATCTGAGACTGAACAGACTTAGATTGCTAGTCGTAGGGTCCCTGAGCTGGAGCTCAGAGTAGTGGGCAACATTTAACCTACTAGCCTCTGGGAAAGTGACACCGGACCTGGAGACTTGGAATAGAAGACTAAGAGAGAGTCCACACAGCTTGTCTGGATAGAATTTATTAATCTGTACGGTGGCCTTTATTTAGTCCTCTGGCTAGATGGCTCAGTCACTAAGAGAGAGTCCCCTGAGTCCTGGAGGGGGAGAGGGAGACCACAAGAGATGAGGCCACCACATGGAGTGAGAGCTACTTTCCAGATCTAGCCCCAGTGAGGAGCATCTGTGATGAGTGACATGTTTACAGGCCCTCAGCACAGCCACTCACATATTTGAAAGCTGCTGCCACTCAGTGGTATTCCAAAAGCTGTGATAGCGCCTATTGTCTTGGTGTGAATCCCTGCTTCAGTATGATTGGCCGGACAGGTATAACTTAGTGCCTTAGTCATTCACTTCAGAGTGAAAAGTGATGTGTGTATAAACAGAATTTCCTGTAATATTTTTATTTGGACTATGCTGAATGGCGTCATCTGCTTCATTGGGTTTTTCTGCCAGAAAACTGATTTCACCTACTGATAGTAAATGGGGGTGGTAACTGGTTAAGGAGATTAGCCTAATTTCTCATGTAAGGGAAAAGCATTAGCTAGTGTCATTTATTTATATTAAGTTGTAAGGTTCAAACTGAAGCAAAGCCATTCATTAGTAGTAATTCCCACTCAGTCGAAACCTCCCCTATGCTCATTCTCTGTTGCTTTCCTTCTTGGAATAGGGCTTTTCCTCATCTTTTAGAAGGGAGACTTAAGAGGAAACGCGATAAAAGTGAATGGTATAGAGAAGTAGGGATGTAAGAAACTAGTCAACTATCCGATAAGCAGAAGCTTATTGAATAGTCGACTAGTGATGCGACTAGTCGCTTCCCCCCGCCCTTGCTGCCTCGGGGAGCAGGAGCCAGTGCTGGGGGGAGCCAGCGTAAAATCTGGTTCCTCCCAGCACCATCTCCGCAGGGAACAGGGGAAGTAGAGGCACAGTGGAAACAGAATGAGTGGGGACTGAAGCAGTCTCGGCTTGTGCTGTTTCTGCTGCAGTTCTGCTTTTGAAATGTACAAGAGCCCCGCCAGGGCTCTTGTACATTTTAAAGGTTGACGAACAGCAGGGAGCACGAGGCCAGAGAGGTCCCTCACTGGTCCCATGCTTCCTGCAGGACTTCCTTTTGAAATATACAAGATCCCCACTAAGGCTCTTGTACATTTCAAAAGGAAGCCCCATGCTTCAGTTCAAAAGCAGAGGTCACCTTATAGACTAATTGAATAGTCGATGGAAATCCCATCGACTATTCAATTAGTTAATTAATGTAAATTTAACATCCATATAGAGAAGGTGAATTGAATGCTTCTGCTTTTTTTATCTCCTAGCATAAGGAAGAGCCATTCAGTGAAACTGAATGACAACTTCAACGCTGATAAATCTTTTTACACAGTATGTAATTAGACTGTGAAACACTGCCCTGGGTTATTACTGAGACCAAGAACTTAATTTAAGCAATCTCATTATCTTTCTTGCCTGTCACTTTAACTATATCACCCAATCTTTGGTACCTGCCACTGGCTTCCCCATGTTCATTGTGTTAAGTATACAGGTCTTGTTTTCCTTCAAGTTGCTAAAATCTCCAATGTGAACCTTAGACTGTATCTCTCTTTTTATTTTCCACAACTCCACTACTGATGCCCCGTTTGTTTGTTTTTACCATGCCTGCCTCTATGCTCTTCTGTATCCTATCTTGTATCTGGTGAATCCTAGTATATCAAAATGCCACCTTATTTCTATTCAGATCATTCAGATCAACTTCTGTTTGGAAAAGTTGAGTTCATAATAATAATTAAAAAAAATAGTTTGTAATTCCTTCTTTCTTTTCTGTAGATATCTTTTCAACTGAAAAATCTTAGGGGGCATAGACTTTGTCTCCTGTACGTATTTTTATCTTTATATCTTGTTCAGTGCTGAGTGCATTATGGGGACTAAATACATGATAATAACTTTTATATAAATGACAAAGTAAATCTGTAGCAATCTTGCCTACTTTTCTCATTAGCTAAATCTGGGTGTACTTATAGTACTGTGACTTCTGACTTCTGGTACTATGCAATTCTTGTGCATGCTAACTGCAGATATATAAAATGCCTGTGGCTAGTCTGTGTCAGCTGGCTTGGGAAGTGGGGTTATATAATTGTAATGTAGACATTTGTGCTGAGGCTGGAGCCAGAGTCAGCTGACACAGGCCAGCCATGAGTATCTTAACTGCAGTGTAGGAAGACCCATGGGGTCCAACACAACACCCATGGAAGTCTGTGGGAGACTCTCCATTGATTTCAGTGGGTTTGGGATCAGATTTTAAGGACCTTGTCCTGACAAAACTTGCTTCTAGGAGTAGCGTTCTTCTGCAGTGTGTAGTCTCATAGCTACAGTCAGGACTGCTTACTGAGGGCTCTCACAATACTCCCATGTGGACTAACTAAGCTATTCCTCATGTTGTTGTTGATGATGCTGTGTCTGGCCAGATTGACACATGCACTCTCATGAGATGCACATGTTGAGATGCAAAGCACGGTTTTATCCATCTTTAAGAGATTCTTTATTGCCTAAAATAGCTTTCAAAGACAAAAGAACCAAGAACAGATGTATGAAGAAAGTTACACGCAGAAAATGGAGTAAAAATTACTGGTAGAACATTATGAAAGGGCAAAATTATTCACTTGAAATAATATGCACTTTTTAGGGGGAAAACAGTATAAATGGTGCATAGTATGTTATTGACCCAGCTCCTAAATTATTAGTTTTGTGTGACCTATATAATAAAAAAACAGCTGATATATACCGCTTTAGTATGAATATAAACTGTGAAGATGAAATAAAATGAATTGGAATTTAAAATGTGTTCTGGGTATCTCTTCATGATAATTTATGCACTTTCATTCATAGGGAAGAATATAACCAAGAACAAATCACTCATAATTATATGTGTATCAGGATGATAGTGCAGATACTTTGATTAGAACAGCTGAAGATTAGCGTGGACTGCTTTGCTGTAGAAAAAGCAAGAGCGATTGTTAGATCTAAGGATAATTGCAAGATCATTCTGTTCATGTCCTCTTTGCTGTTTAATCTCGGTGATAACAGAAATGTCAGAATCCTTGACTTGGACTGCAACAGACTGGGCAGACCTGGTGTTGATTGCTACTGCCAACATGAAAGTGGTGCCGCGGTATTGCAGCTCCAGTTCTTAATCAATGAGGTAAGGCTATATGTACAGTGTGCAGAATCTTCTTTCCTTAAACATGGTTGACTGGTGCAATCGGTATAATTTTGCAGAGTAACTTCCAGATAGTTTCTTGCTGGCCCCTTTGTTTGCCCTGTGGACCTGATTCTGCTGTTCATACTTGCACTCAGAAGTATAATTTTCTGTATAAATAAATAGCGCTATGTGTAGTATAAAGTATTACTCAGCATAAGTATGGCTGGTAAAATCAGGGCCTTTATATTGGGGATATTAAATACTGAACAGAGAGCAAACTGCATATATGTAACCTACATTTTTGGATCTGTCAAAAATGGCACTAATAGAAAAAAATTCTGCTTGTCTGAAAAGTCATCTCAGAGTACTCTGAATAATCAGAACTGATCTTAATAAATTATACGGCAAGTGATTTGAGATCCACCTCCTGAATGAAACTTAGCTCTGGAAATTATTATTAATAATAATTATGGGGTATTAGACCTTCCCCCCTCCAATTCAAATAGGGAAGCTTCCTCTTTCTCCATATTCTGTAGGGGCCGGAAGGAAGAGGAAATACTGAGTACAGGTGTTTATCTGCTGAAAGTTCTGATGCCACAGCAATCCCTGGCAGCTGGGAGGTGCGGCATCAGAGATAAGCTTCATCCCCTGCAGACGCAGATGGAGTATACTGGGTCAGTCTGGGAGATACACACTGTACATACACAGTCCAGTCAGCATGGAGGAGCTGTAAGGGTTGACACTTGCTTAGTGCAGACAGAATCTCAGATAATGTAGCTTCCAAACACTAACAAATCTCTGCTGAGCATGTGCAACCTATTTTTTGGTCATTATTTTGAAAGGTACTCAACTTGGCTATATTTGAGCATGAGGAAACCAAAAGGCACATCCCTGACACATAGACCACATCCTGGCAAACTTCAGGCTCCTGCTCCAAAGCATGGAGGCATTGGAGCTTCTCAAAAAACAAAACAAAACAAACAAATAAACCTCACAACCATGTTAATATATACAAAACAACTTTTTTCCTAATCTTGTTCTGAAAAATGACTGAATCATTTTAGCTGAAACTTTTCAGTAAAACTCAGCCTGAGGTAAACATCTGGCATGGAATGTTTCATCATGAACAGTTAATGTTTGGTGAAGTTATATGCAATTTGAAATAGGGCCTTAAAATGGAAAGTCTCAGGCAGCCTTAATTATAGGTGTAATTGCCCATAGCATACTCTTAGTTAGATAGTTTAACATAGGTATTTAACATGTAAATAAATAAAACATAACCTAAATAAGTTATACATGGAGTTTAAAGGAAACATGCTCATAGTCAAACTGAATGAAACATTTCTATTTCTACATTTCTTTTCCGCTTACTAGCAAGACAATTACTTTTGAAGTATATGTGTGAATAAATGTGTGCCACCATTTTGTCATATGAATCACACTCGCTTTCCTTGCTTTCTTTCTGACCTTAGCTTTTGTCATTCTGTTCTCCCCTGCATCATGTATTCCCCTGCTGACTATTCATTCAGGGTATGTCTACACTAGCTAGATAGGCAAATGAGGGCAACGCGGCAGTTAAACGTTAATTCGAACTAACTCCTTAGTTTGAATTAACTGTTACTCCTCGTGGAGTTAGTTCGGGCTAAGGGGGATTTAAAAATGGCAGCGCCCGGGAACATGCAAATGAAGCCCGGGATATTTAAATCCCGGGCTTCATTTGCAACTCCGGTTGCCCTCATTTGCCTACCTAGCTCAAACTAACGAGCTAGTGTAGACATACCCTCAGTGTCGTCTTTACTAACGCCTTTATTTCCTTATCTGTAGGGTTTTCTGTAGCTTGGATCTCTGTCCTCTCCTATTTCTTTTCTTTATACATGTTTATCTTTTCTGATGGATTTAACTACTATATCAAATCTGATAGTTCTGGATTTACCTCTTTCTGTATGCACTCATATCTAAGAATAGATGCCAGAGGTAGAGCTATAGATGTTCAACCAGCATCTCAAACTCCAGTCTTCTTACCTTGCTTCCCTTCTTACCTTGATTGAGAACTCCACTTTCCTTCCTGTTCCCCAGGCCCATAAGCTTTCCTTTCCCCCATACTTCCATAACCAGTCTTTAAGCCACATAACTTCTTCCTGTTTATTAAAAAGGTGGATTTTGGTTGCAATTGTCCACCACTGGCAGATTAGCCCCTGTGCTTATGGTGCCCATTTCCAGGGGTCCTGGTCTATTGGAGGGCCCCAGAGTCATGCGTGGCCAAGGAAAGCCCCCACACCTTAACCCAGAGGTGGGCTGGATACAGCCTGCCAAGCTGTTTGATCCAGCCCACCCTGCCCTGCACCCTGACCAATCGGGACCTGTGGGCAGAGAGTGCAGGTCCTGATTGGCCCAGGGGTAGGGGTGTGGGAGAGAGGCGTCGCACATGCCCCCCATCTCCAGGCCAATCAGGGCCTAGTGGCAGGGGTGTGCGCAAAGTCTTCTTCCCCCACCAGCGGCATGCAGCACCAGAGGGAACTGCCAGCTGTTCAAAACAGCTGGTTCCCCTAGGTGCGGTGTGCCCCTAGAGACTCTGCTCCCCCTTCCCCAGGAGCACGCTGTACCTAGCGGGAACCACCCCTTCTGCCTGAGGCCCTACCCCTTCTGGGGGTGGAGCCTACTGGCAACCACTACCAAAATTGGTGAAGTGGCCCCTTTACAAAAATTATTGCCCACCCCTGCCCTAATCCCACTCTTGGGCAGCAGTGCTGGGTGGCACGGTGGCTGGGGAAGCACCTTCCATCCCCAACTGTTCCCAGGCAGCCAAACCAGGCATGGCAGTGGAGGATGGGTTCCCCCATGCTCCCAACCCTGCTCCCAAGCATTAAGATGGGGAAAGCCCCTGTGACCCCAGACACTGCTCCTAGGTGGCAACGTTGGGTGAGCACAGAAGGGAAGGGGGGAGCCCCACAGCCTCCAATCCTAGCAGTAGCCATCTAGTCACAGGAAACCCCCAGTGCTCTCCCAACCTAGTCTCTTGCAGAAACCAGGGAGAAGCAAGGCAAGACCCAGGACTGGGACTCCTGCTGTGGCACCAGAACTGGAGGAGTTCTTGCAATCTATAGCAGCATAAGGGCTGGGGCAGCCTGGAGCCACAGTGGGGAGACAGAGCTTCTCTGGTCTTGGGGTCAGAATGTGGGGGACCCTGAGTGGAACAGAGCTGGAGATTCGGGGAGGGGCCAGAAAGGGGTGGAGTAATGGGCAGGCTCACATGGGAGAGGACAGAACGAGGGCAGAACTACAGGTGGGAAGGGGTAGATTGGGGCCCAGGAAACTTTAATATGTTTCTGCTGTCCCCACATGCCATTTCCTATCTTGATTACTTTGAACCTTCTCATCTCTAGTTCATGCTTCTCCACTGTGGCCAAACATAGAAAAGATGAGAAGCTCATCAATCATTTCTTGACCACATCACACCCTTCAAGTCCCTTTGTTACTGTCCCATCCTGTACAATATTGAACTGAAATGATGCAAGGGCCAGCATATCAGATTGAAAAGAACAGTTAATGGGGACTGGGATATAAATCCAGGATGCCTAAAGAGAACTCTACCTGCAATGGTCACATTTTCCGCCCTGGCTTCTTAGACCTAGATTAAAGCACTTCCTTCCTGTTGGGCAGTGGCTGATTCTTGCATGCTATACCATAGCGATCATGCACTTGCTTTTTTCTTGGGCCTCTCCCCTTGCTATGAGCTCATTTCTTTGGGATTGCTGAGTCCACGTAGCAGCACATGCTCTATCCTGCAGTTGCTCCTCAGAAATCATCTGATTCTTCCAGTCAGATGAGATATAGCAGCTGGAATTGGGCTGAATTTCCTGCCTGCCCTCTAACTGAGGAAGGATTTCTCCTCCTGGGGAAATTCTGCGTTACTGCACGTGTGCAGAATTCACGGCCTCCTCAGATTTCTTTGCTTCCCTGCAGAAAAATGACTTCTGATGGGGGAAGTAAAAGGAAACCACAAGAGCAGTCACAAATCCCTTCCCATCAGTGCAGGCAGGTTGGTTTGAGTGCCCAGAGCAACTGGTAAAGACGTAAAAACACTGCTGGGGTGGGGGGTAGGGTCATGCATGTGTGTGTATGACACTCTATACTTGTGGAATGCTCAACATGGAGGGGTAGGGTTTGGGGTTTTTTTCTGAGGAGGTAGGTTTGGGGCAGGCTCTGCCCCCTCAGGCAAAGCAGAATGTAGCAGCCTGCCTGCTTAGTAAATTCCTCCAGTATAAAACTGGTGTAACAGTTATAAGGCTCCTTTACATTGACAAGAGTGGTGAAAAGGAACCTTATTGCATGGCCTTATAAATGCTTATCTTACTTTAGTGATTAGAGCTGGTTTAACTTTTGGACTGTAAAAAATTCCTATAACTTGTGGTCCATGAACTGTTTGCTACTGACCTTTTCAGAGATGGTCACTAGTCTACATAAATTGTGAGTTTGAGTCTCCAGCTCTCACTTGCTCTTCAGTTGCCTATGATGTAATACTAAACGTACGGCTGCATATAATTGTTGACTATTAATTACAAATAAAGGGTCATCAATACTAGCTAGATTCCTGTTAGAGAGGGTTTGGGGATTTCCTCCAGTGTTCCCCAATCCCATTCTCCATCCACTGTACTGTTGTTTAAGTAAGGTACCAAAATAATTGAAACCAGCATGATTACATTGCATTATTTTAAGAAATAAAATATGAAGAATTTTGCATTTTCTGTTATTTTCTGTTAGTCAGACCAAGATCACAGAAAATACAAAATCAAGAATGTGAAGAGCACATCAAAAAAGAGAGTAGGGATAAAAGTAGGCATACTGAACAGGGGAAGCTAGTTTTTCTTTCCTGTTGTGCTAAGCACGTTCTCCTTGCTTCAACTGCCTCCTTCAAACCCATCTTTTCAAGATATGTCCTCCCTTCTTATTCCTATTCTTCTGCACTCTTCCTGATTTATCAATCAGAAACACAGTTAATATCCCATCTTTAATACTAGAATGAGATATTGACTTTCCCCATCAGCTCAAATGTGAACATTTTAAATTAGTAAAAGATCAGGCAAAGCAAAGTAATGGCTATCGCAGAGTAATTTTTTTTTAGAAGGAAGGAAGTATTTCACGGATGTTGTACTGCTCTCTAATTACAAATCTTTGTCTTATTCTTCAATATTCTTCCCTTTCAATATGCAAATGAATAACATTCCACCATGATCTGTCTCTGATTGCTGTAGGGTGCCTTGGTCAGTGCAAGTGCAGATGACACACTTCATTTGTGGAACCTAAGACAGAAACGGCCGGCTATTCTTCATTCTCTGAAATTTAACAGAGAACGGTAAGCCAGTTTGACAATAAACAAAAACGTCATTTTAAAAACTGACTAGTTAGATTTTGTTGACCTATCAGTGGTGGAAGGCTTTGTTTTTGCCTACAGGTTCCTTTTTTTGTGTGTGTGGGGGGGAGGGGATTTTGCAGACTTAATGATGAAGCTGATGTCCTTGAAAGTTTTTGTTCATTTGTAACTTTTAAAATGTAGCTTACAAACAACATGGTTCATCAGAGTGCTGTTTGTGGTGCAGTAATGCCCCTCAAGTCTATAGAATCTATTTCTGCTTCCCATTAGGGATGTAAAGGACTAGTTGACTATCTGATAAGCAAATGCTTATCGGATAGTTGACAGGATAGTCGACTAGTCATTTCCCCTCCTCCCGCTGCCTCTCTCAGATAGAGGCAGCAAGGGAGGGAGACGGGGGGTACTTAAAAGCGGCAGCGCCGCATGGAGCCCATGATCATCTGGGGACTCCCCAGCTGAGCCCGGGCTCTGTGCGGCGCTGCTGCTTTGAAATGCCGGGTGGAGCCCAGGATCAGCTTGGGACTCCCCAGCTGACCCCAGGCTCCACGTGGAGTGCCAGCTTTGAAATGTACAAGAGTCCCCAGAGGGGGCTCTTGTGCATTTCAAAGAGAAAGCGCTGCATGGAGCCTGGGGTCAGCCTGGGGTCCCACTGACCCCAGGCTCTATGCGGTGGTTCCTCTTTGAAATGCACAAGAGCCCCCGCTGGGGACTCTAGTGCATTTCAAAGGGGAAGCGCCAGGGTGGAGCCTGGAGTCAGTGGGACTTCCTGCTGGCCTTGGGCTCCCACTGGAGCTCTTGTACATTTCAAAGGCGGAATGCAGAAGTGCTTGTCGAGTAGTCGATGGAAATTCCATCGACGACTCGACTAGCAAATTAATCGCTACTTAACATCCCTACTTCCCACTAAAGATGGGCTTCTGTGACCATCTAATTGTGCAAATTTGCACAACTAACAGATTATTTTAAGGACAGGAAAGACTGCTACAATCTTCTATTGTGACATACTACACAATACAGGCCATAAGTCCTTCACACAATAATTCCTGTATTTAAAGAATTTTCGTTCAGCATTTTCCTCTACTGTGTAACGATGTGGAATCTAATTTTCAACATGTACCATTATTTTACAATAAATACTGGTATGTTAATATAATAATGTAGGTGTGTAGTATAATTATGATATGTAAATCTAAGACGATCCAGAGATTTGCTTTCATGATTAGTTTTGCTTTGTGAATGGCTAATTAGAAGTTTCAAGACAAAATAGCTTAAATCAATGGTAAAGTTTTTCAAATTTAGCTACCTATCTATTAGCCACTTTTAAATATGCCTGTATTTTCAGAGATGGTGAATGTGTAACTCGTAGTGACATCATTTAGAGCTGCAGGTAGAGGAAGGATTGTAGCAGAGCTTAAAGTTTGACTGTTCTAAATCGTCTAAAATTGTATGGTTACTGGGATTGCCTTGATATTGGTGTGCCTCATGTGGAGGGAGCTGTTTAATCAAGTGATTCCTAAAATACCCCATGAGAGGGGAGGGAGCAGTAAGAGTGGGGGTGGGCAGCTTTTCTTAAAGTTGACTTATTCTGGCAATTCCTCTTTTGTGCACAGAGATCAAACCCTGGCTCTTAACATTGCACTATGGTCTCCAGTTCTTGAAGGCTACCCCAGTAGAATGTGGGGTACCCACCAGCTCTTTAGAAAGAAATCAAACACATAACATTATTTGAAAAAGATTTTGCTTCTCTCATTTGTCATGTACCAAGCAGTTCTGAAGTTCATGTGTCAAACAGATTATTCCCAGAATGCATGAACAGAGTTATAATTTTTTTAAAGGCTGAATTCTGTTACTAGCTGGATATCCCAAGGGGTAAAGCAGTAGTCCTTTATACCTAACCTTTTGTATCAGTTTAAGTTGCACTTTGTGCAGAAATCTTGAAAAGATCAGAATTATGGTTATAAAAACTGTCTGTCAGGTGGTGGTTTGATTTTTTTTTTTAGAGCAAGTACTTTGATTACCTTTCCCCTGTTCCCCCCCAAAGAAACGTAAATGTTTACCGGCAAGAAAGGGACGTTTTAGGATGCTGGAGTGGAGGGAATAAGAATAAGAAGGATTTGAGATTGCATTGAAGAGAGGGGGGATTATGAGGGGAGGGTAAATGAGGATGAATGGTAGTGGAGGTGAGAGGAGTTGGGTCGCTTAGGTGATCTAGAAGGACACTGGGAAGGAGGCTGGGGAGAGTGGTGGCAGGGGTGTTTTGCCTCATGTTTTCTCCTTCTGCCTGTCTGCCAATGTTTGGGGGCCCTTTGCCCCTCTAGGGCAGTCTGGGCTTCTCTCCCTGCCCCATCTTCATGTGGGCTGCAATCTGGGATTCCTTGCCCTCGAATGGTGGTTGAGCCCAATTCACTTGGTATCCTGTAAGTGTGAAGTGGTTGTTAAATTTCACAAGTGTGATATTCTGTCAAGAGTGTACACCAAATTTTTGAGGGTAGGGGAGAAACGGGTAGCTCCCTTCCTGCACAATGAAAAAGTAGAATGCAAGAATGTGTAATGTGAACATACTGGGTTATCTCTCAGAGGACAGAGTTTAGGTTACGTGGGCATATAACTTAACTTTCAGTTTCCGGTTTTCTGACATTTGAGTTTTTCCAAACAGTGTTTTAGGGCAGCTTTAACTCTGTGTGAACAAAGATTATTGCTATTTAATACCTTTTTCGTTTGTGTGTGAAGGTTGTAGAACTCTGAAGACATCCAGAGAGACTTACTGTTGAGTGCTTGGGAGGAGCAAGTGGTTGTAGTACATGAAAGTTCCAGCCATATAGGGCAGTGGTTCTCCATCAGTGATTCAGAGCCCCCTGGGGGTCTGTGAGCAGGTTTCAGGGGATCTGCAAGGCATGACCAACATTAGACTTGCTAGAGCCCAGGACAGAAACCCAAAGCCTTGCCACATTAGACTGCGGCCCAGGCACTGAGCCCTGCCACTCAGGATTGAAGCCAAATCCTGAGCAACTTAATTTTGTTTTGTTCCCTTTGGTGTGGGGGTCCTGGGTAGTTGTCCTGTTTGCTGCCCCTTAATGCTAGCCCTGGCTTTTATATACAGAAAAACAGTTGTCAGGATACAGCTGGGCTATGGAGTTTCTATAGCATGTTGGGGGGAGAGGGGCTCAGAAAGAAAAAGGATGAGAACCCCTGATATAGAGAAAGGAAAGAGAGAGACCCTGCAGGTCAACTTTAGGTTGCTAGGTAAGAAAAAAATTTTTAAAAAACCCAACGAATAGTCCTGGAGCACCTTAGAGACTAACACAAAATGTAAATTATATCCTGAGCTTTCGTGGGCACAACCCACTTCCTCAGATGAATGGAGTTAAGGGGTCCAAGTTCCAAATAAACAGCAGAGAAAGAGGGGGAGGGGGAAGGGAGGGAAAGGAAAGGAGAAAAAAAATGGGAAAAAAATAGCTGATAGAGAGGGTTCTAAGTGCTCATAAGTACTTGGGGTTTGGCCTGTTATGTCATTAAGGTGTGGAATGTTGTGGGTAATCCAGTTAAGGTCTTAGTTTAACCCTCTGTTGTAGGTACCAAACTTGTAAGTGAAATTGTTCTGCAGCTTCCCTGTCAAGCAGGTTTTTGATATTGGCTTGTCATAATATGGAAACTTTGAGAACATTAATGAGTGCCTGGGCAAGTGAAAATGTTCCCCAACAGGGTTTCTGTGTTATCTTTTCAGTACAGAGTGGACCGAGTTGGCACCGGAGTTGATTGCAAGGGTGGGCTCCTGGATGAGTATGATGGGCCTGTGTTGTGTGGTTGTTGGAAAGAATTTGTTTGAGTTTAGGGGGTTGTCTGTAGGTGAGAATTGTTCTTTCTCCCAAGGCCTGTGAGAGTGAGGGGTCATTTTCCAAGATAGGTTGCAGATGGCTGATAATGCATAGGAGGGGTTTAAGTTGGGGATTGTAGGTGATGACAAGTGGAATTATGTTGTTTTATTTGTAGGGCCTGTCTTGAAGAAGCCGAGGCCTGGGTATTCGTCTGGCTCTGTCGATCTGTTTTTTCACTTCTCTGGGTGGGTATTTTAGTTTTAAGAATGCTTGATCTAGATCCTGTGGGTGTTTGTCTCTGTGGGATTAGAGCCAATCTGGTAGTATTTTAGGGCCTGGCTGTAAACAGTTGGGAAACGTGTCTTGGCTGGAAGAGGCATGTAGATAAGTGTAACGGTTGGTAGATTTCTGGTATATGGGTGGTAGAAATGTGGCAGTCATGTAATTGTACTGTAGTGTCAAGGACGTGGATCTCTCATGTGGACTGGTCCAAGCTAAGGTTGAAGGTGGGGTGGCAGTTGTTGAAATCCCTGTGGAATTCTTCCAGGGTCTCCTTCCTGTAGGTCCAGATGATGAAATGTCAGCAGTGGAGCATAAGTAGAGTCTGCTCAAAACCTCCAACAATAATAGGAGATTTCAACTATCCCCATATTAACTGGGTATATGTCATCTCAGGACTGGATGCAGATTAAAAATTTCTAGATATTTCTACATGACTGCTGCTTGGAGCAACTTGACCTGGAACCCACAAGGGGAGAAGCAATTCTAGGTTTAGTCCGAAGTGGCATGCAGGATCTGGTCCAAGATGTGAATATAGCTGAACTCCTCCATAATAGCAACCATAATGTAATTAAATGTAATGTCCTTGTGGGGAAGGAGGGAAACAAAAGTCCACCTCCGTAACACTTAATGTCAATAGGGAACTACACAAAAATGGCCAAGCTAGCTAAACAGAAACTACACAGAGCATTCATAAATGAAATTCCTGCAAAGCTGCTTGGAAACTTTAAAAAAAAAAAAACACCCTATATTAGAGGCTCAAATTAAATGTATGTATCCAAAGGTGGGAAGAAGGAATTGGGGGTCATTTGGCTTTGCTCCGTCCTTTATGACCTCAGGTTTGTGGTTGGGGAGAGGAGGAACAAGGGCAGGGCACAGGTATGGGCCAACACACTATTGGGCAAAAAATTCTAGTCATGAGCACATGAAGTGCTAGTCTACCAGAATCGAACACATACAGACAAGCATTTGAAAGAGAATGAGTGAACTGATACTGTTTAAAAAAGCAGCCACTCCAACTATCATCTGTACTTAAACTGAATATCTGAGGTCATGAAAATGGAGTCAGTGTCCAGATCACCACCATCCCTTCAGATAAAACCTACAGCACAAGTACTTAAAATGCTACTGGGATGATTGTCCTCATAGCATTGTAAAAAGTCAGACAAGGAATTACTCAAATAACTCTTGTTACTTCATATATAAAATAAAGTTAATTATACTCATCTCATGATGGTATCTGATAGAATTTGCAATGATGAGAAGTGCTGCCGATGCTTTGCAAAGAATTGTGAGCATACTATTATTTTTGTTACCCTGTTTTTCACCCTGCCATCCCAGCCTACTTGACACAGGTGCCAGACTTGTATTTCAGACAACAAGCTCTCTGGGACAGGAAATGATGTCTTCTTTATGTTTGTATAGCACTTAGCACAACAAAGCTCCCAAACTTGATGGCTTCTAGGATGTTACCATAAAATTTTCAATTTTACTCCTAGAGTAGTGTTAAGATAATTCTCTTTATTTGCTTCTATAATTATATGGTTTATTTGGGATATCTTTCTTATATTGAGAAATACCACACAGTTTTCAAGCTTGAAATCCAATGCAGTTAAATCCACTTAAACAAAAGTTGCCTGATCTTCAGAAATACTGAGTTTATGTACTATTATACCTTGTTTTGCAGTAGCAGTGCTGCCAGACTCTACTGGCAGGGCCACCAACAGGGAGAAGCAAAAGGGGCAGCTCTCCTGGGGCTCAGTGATTTAAAAGTACCTAAGTCTCCCAGCCACTGCTACTACAGCAGCGCTGGCCAGATCCAGGGTAGGAACACTGAGCCCTTCAAATCACCACTGGAGCCCAGGGTCTCTTGCATGCTGCCATCGTAACCCTGGGCAGGGCTCTTGCCCACCCACAGAAGCAGTGGCTGTCAAGGGCTTGTAGCAGGAATCTGGTCCCTAGGCTGCTCCTTCAGTTGAGGTCCCACCTCTTTTGGGTGCCCAGAGTCAACCCCCTTTGCCCAGGATCCCGACCACTTCAGGCTGTGTACTGGTATGTCCTCGTACTTACCTTCACCCCTGGTTGTCCCCCAGGCAGCAGAAGTGCCAGAAAGCTGTTCCATTACACCCCTGCTGGGTACAAGACCAGTTCATGAAAATGGCCACATTGGGTCAAGCCATACCCTTTCTTCCGACAGTGGCTGTTGCAAGATGCTTCAGAGGGAAAAAATGGACCTGGACAACTTATCAAGGGTAAGGATCGCAACACCTCTTCGTGTTTTGTTGCAGAGCATTCCAAGGGTACACAAATCTCAGCCCAGTGCATCTCTAAATGGATATCATCTTGCATACTTCAGTGCTATTCTATCTGCAATAAATCATTGACGGTTCTTCCAAGAGCACATTCCACCTGTAACTTCCATGGCTTTCCTGAACAGTGTTGCCCTCAAGGACATCTACTGGGCAGCCGCTTGGTCATCTGACCATTCTTTTGCCAGGCACTATGCCATCATGCCTCAGTTAGCATCGGATTAACGGTGGCTACAGCGGTCCTATCCTCGGCTGCCAAGCAGTGACTCTGAATCTCACCATCCATATTGAGTACTGCTTTGTAGTCACCAATAGTGGAGCACCCACACGGAAATTACTCGAAGAAGAAAAGGAAGTTATTCACCCTGTGCAGTAATGACTGTTCTTCAAGATGTGTGTCCCGGTGGGTGCTCCATAACAGTCCCTCCTCCGCTCTACTCGAAGTCGTAGCTACTCGGGCATAGATGAGGAACTGAGGGAAAGTTGGACCATGCGTGTGTGCGAGAGGCACGAATGCCACAAGTGCCTTGTTGTATATACGCAACCCAACTGACAACTGCTTGAAAAGCTCCAATCTGCGGCTCCAGGATGACCCGTCACCGACAGTGGAGCAGCCACACAGACAAACATCTCGAAGAACAGTCGTTACTGAACAGGGTGAGTAACTTCCTTTTTGGGCAGAGACTGCCATTTGTTCCTATCAGCTGGAGTGTCTGGCTTATGAATGTAACCAGGAGGAACCCTGCTATTCCTCCTGGTTAAAGATTGGTTAAGAGTTATGAGATACTTGAAGGAACATCACTCATATCCTCTCTTCTTTCTAGTACTATGTTAGTACAGGTTGAACCTCTGAATCTGGGACTCTATAGTCCGACATCATCTGGGCTAGAGAGCCCCAGCTGGCCAGTTTCTGAAGCGCAGCCTGGGCTGGGTGGGCAGTGGGAAGTACAGCCCCTGTGGGCTGGCGTGGTGGGGGAAACAGCCTCATTTGGGGCTCTTGCTGTCGGAGAGGTGGGGGCGCAGCCTCGGTCATGGCTGGTGGTGGGGCCAGCAGCTGGGTGCACAGCCTGGGCCAGCAGCTGGGTGCACAGCCTGGGCCAGCTCAGTGCGGGGTGCAGCATCAGCCGGGGCTGGAAGCAGCAGGGCTAGCCTCTGTCCAGGGCTGGTGAGGGCTAGCCTTATGGGGGCCTGGAGACAGTGGAGAAGCGGCAGGGAGCGCAGCCCTAGCCGGGAGCAGCACTGACAGCCAAGTAGGGAGCCTTGACCTCCCCTTGTCCAGTAAACTCTCTAGTTCAGGACCACTCAAGTCCCAAGGGTGCCAGACGGGAGATTCAACCTGTATTAAAAATAAAAGAAATTACCATGCAGCAGTTTTTTTTAAGGTGAAGCTGAGGTTGAGAGTACAAAACAGTAATTTACGGATAAAAATCCTTACTTTCAAGTACCTTATAGTAACAGCAAAAATGAAAAGACTTGAAAATTAGAATTAAGGATAAATTTGCACTCAAGTATTTGATAGTATGGAAATTTACAGTTAATACTATAACTTACTCTACTATGGGGACATTTGCATTACAAGATAAGGTTGAGTCTAATGTGGTCCAATTCCTACTATCTGATTTTGCGAAGTCGAAGGTCTGTGTCCGCAGAAAAGAATCAGATGTAGTCTGAAATAGTGCATCCCCATTAGGGATCTTGCCTTTGACTCAGAGAGCAAGGCACCATGGGCAGCTTTGCATTCTGGGCTATGGTCATGGTAAGTGCTTTTTTTTGTAAGAAAAAAGGTGCTGGTACTTTGGGGGCAGGGGGAGTTGTTGGGCGGGAGGGGAGGGGGGAAGTGCCGGGGGCCGAAATGCAGTTGTGGCTTCTTTAAGAGCCACACCAGGAAAAGAGGTGCCGATATGCCTGAGGGGAATGCAATTCGTTTAAGTTATGTAGGGAAAATAAAAAAAGCACTGGTCACAGTGTCAGTTGGGTCCAAAACTCTGCAGCGGGTGGCTAGAGGGGCTCATGTCGACAGCATACCTTAAGGCAGTCATCTAGTCCCTCCCACCTTGCGTTAGATAAAGGGGAGGCAGTGTGCTTGTGCCTTTTGGTGCCCTGGTCACCCATTTGGACGACATAGTAATGTGAGCAGGGAGCCCACTTTGCAGGAGAGCATTGTCATGCTCATGTGTGTCATGGTGCACCTAATGGCGCTGTACTTTAAGAGCGTACGCATGGTGCTCCACCTGGAAGAGGACAAGAATGAAGCTCGGCGTGGTGTGGAGGCGCTGCTCGGACAAGGCCTGCCACTCTTGCTAGTGCACCTGCCAGTCAATGCTCTGAGCACAGTGTAGTGCCAGTTCTGATGCCGTGAGACAAACTCAAACAGGTGGGACTATATTGTGGTGCAGACATGGGACAATCAGCAGTGGCTGTAGAACTTCCGCATGTGGAAAGTCACATTCTTGGAACTCTGCGAATGGCTTGCCCACCTGCCCTGAGGCACCAGAATACCCAAATGAGACCTGCTCTGACTGTGGAGAAGCACATGGCAATTGCCCTCTGGAAGCTTGCTATGCCAGACAGTAGCAGACAGCTACTGCTCTGTTGGGAATCAGTTCAGAGTGGGGAAATCTATGGTTGGGGCTGTTGTCATACAAGTAGCCAAGGCCTTCTGCTACAGAGGATCGGGACTCTGGGAATCGTGGACACCATAGTGGATGGTACTGCTGCGATGGGCTTCCCTAACTGCGGTCGTGCCATAGACAGCAAGCACGTCTCCATCTTGGCCCTTGAACACCTTATCTTGGAGTACATCAACCACAAGGGCTAATTCTCAATGGTGCTGCAGGTAATCATTGCTCACAAGGGCCATTTCACTGACATCAATGTGGGATAGTTCGGAAAGGTGCATGACATCTGCATATTTCAGAACTCCTGCCTTTTCTGAAACATGCATGCCGGAACTTTTTCCCCTGACCAGACAGAGTTAGAGATGTGGAAATACCAATAGTGATCCTTGGCCACCCAGCCTACCTCTTGTTCCCCTGGCTCATGAAGCCTTATATGGGCAGCTTGGACTCGAGCAAGAAGGAGTTCAGTAACAAGCTGAGCAAGTGCAGAATGGTGGTGGAATGCACCTTTGGACGTTTAAAGGGGAGGTTCAGGAGTCTCCTGACTTGCTTGAACCTTAGTGAACGCAATATTCCCTTTGTGGTGGCAGCCAGTTGTGTGCTCCATAACCTGTGGAAGAGCAAGGGGGTAACTCATCTGTCAGGGTGGGGGCTGAGGCAGAGTGCCTAGCCAGAGAGTTTGAGTAGCCGGACACCAATGCAATCAGGAGAGCACAGCAAAGGGCAGCGTGAATAAGAGAGGCCTTACAGGACAGTTTTATGCAAGGTCTCTTTTGAGACTGTCACGTAGCTCTCCACAAGTTGCCCCTGCATTCCCCAGTGTTTTCCTTTAATCCCCCACCTCCCACCTGCAGTTCAAGCAATAAAGAGGCTTTTGTTCAATAAACAGGAGTTATTAAGGGAAAACAACAGGGAAATGGAAGAACTGGGAACCAGAAGGGAAGAGAGGGGCTCAAAAACATGAGTGGGACTGTCTTCTCCCTTCTGAGGGTCTGGCTTCCTTTGAGCCCTTCCCTGTCTCTCTCTCTCTCTCTCTCTCTCACTCACTCACTCTCTCACACACACACACACACACACACACACACACACACACCCCTCCCCCCATGTCCTGGGACCCTGATGGGCCCTTTGGGAAGGAGGGAACGGGGGCGTCATCAGGGTGGTCAGGATTTTGGGAGGAGGCCCTCTTGAGGCAGATTGCTACATGCTCCATCACAGTAGTCAGGGAGGCAAACATGGTCTCATGCTGTCTTGTGAGTTGCTCCTTGGCGGCTCTCCTCTCCTGCCATTCTGCGATCCGATCCTGCCACTCTTTCCACATCTCTTCCATGAGGGAGTGCATGCAGTTCATCTGCCTATGGAATATTTCCCCTCTTGTGCGCTTTTGCCTGTGGATCTGCGTCAAGTGGGCAGATTCTGGAAGAGGGGGGAGATCTCATCGAGCTGACTTCTGGCCCAGCTACAATGAGAAGTTACAAGTATAGACATTACAAGAGATACATTATGTTAAGCCTAACCCATATCTGTTAGCCTACACCAAAGGTCTCTAACGAGAAAGGAGATGTGTTCTGTGCAAGAGCAAATGTTTGCTTTAAAGTGGGCACTTTACAGCAGGTGCTCAGGCTTCTTAGAGGAGCATTGGGATGCACTCGGTCCGGAAGCATTCAGGCATAGTAAGGGACCAGCCAGGGCAAGAGCATATATGCAGGATGGGGATAGCAGCAGAGAGTGGTTTGTGTCTGTTTCTGGCACATGCAGGGTTCAGCACACATGATCTTCTGGAGACACTGGTTCCTTTCCTGCCTGGAAAAGGTGGGGGCAAGAGGGATGTGTGTCCAGAACACACGGCCTGCCAGGGAGAGTGCTAATAGGTTTCCCTCCTCCTTCATGCAGGATGCCATGTGAGATATTAGTCTTTTCTGAATCATACCGAGTGATGCTGATATGAAGGGTATGCTGACTGAATGTGGCCATAAACCTGGGCCTTATGCTGCACTGCTTTGTGGTTCAGTGATGCCGGACCATTTATTGGTGGCTTGGTGTGGGAGGGTGTTCTACCGCAGAGGATGGCATAAGGCTGGCCTACTCAAAAACCTTGTGAAAAGCATTAAAGAGTTTCTATGTGAGAACTTCAAGGAGCTGTGCAGATAAGACTTCTGCTTCATTTGCAGACACATTAACAAGCTGTTCCGGCCCCTCCCACCTCACACCCTATTGCCTTAACCCCCTTGTAGTTTGACAAGGTTTGTGAACTCACCAGAAGTGCTCTCCCCAGGGTCGGTGCCCGATTGGGAGACATCCTGGAAAGAAGGGACTTGCTCCATTATCAAGAATAGCTCATGGGTCTCAGAGATCGCTGGCTCGCTAGTGTCCTCGTCGTCCTCCTCCATCACCACAGTGTCCTCCAGGCTAACGGCAAGTGTTCCTTGGCTGGACTCAATGATCACGCTGGGGATCTTAGCAGCCTCTCCCCTCCCTCCCTCCGCATGGCATTCAGCTGGTCGTAGAAGCGGCATGTGTGAGATGCTGCACCAGACCATCTGCTTTCCTCCTTCATCTTATGTTAGGACTGGCAGCTCCTTGATTTTTACTTGGTACTGGTGGGTGTCCCTGGAATAGCCTTTAGCCTGCCATGCAGTTTGCAATCCTGCTATAAATCTTGGCATTCTGCTTGCTGGTTCAGAGTTCATTGAGGAAGGCTTAATCTCCATACACCTCAAAGTCAAAGATCTCCTGGACACTCCACACTGGTGCTCTTCTGCGCCCCTGGGAACTGGAGCCGGTGGGAGCAGAAGTCCTCAACATCACTGCACTGGTGTTCGGATTATTGGAAGTTATTTCCACGTGTGCCACGGTGTGCTGCTCACTCACAAATGGGCTCACTGCTCACTCACAAATGGTCTCGCAACTCTGGCTACATGGGAAAGGCCTTTCTACTGTTCCTGGGCCTTTTTGAGCTGAGCAGTAGAGGTGCAAGTTCTGACCAGAGTGGTCAGATCAGGAAGCTGTGGGAGGCCTCCTGGAGTCCAATAGTGTCAACTTTCCAGCAACGCTGCATCTATACTAGTGTAAATTTGACCGTGCAAAGTCGGGAATAAGGTGACTCCTCATGAAAAGCAGGAGCACTTAAATTGACTTCAGCAGCCTTTCAGATCGACGTGATAGGCTTTGTATTGTAGACACGTCGCTTAGAAAATCAACAATATGGGGCTGAAATCGATGTAAAGTCGTAATGTAGACCTATAAGAGTACAGGTTAGTATAGCAAGAAAGTGTCATATTTTGTATTGGAGACATAAGAAATATCAAATTATATCAAAACCATCTCATCTGAAGGAATAGGTTTTGCCAACGAAATCTCATGATACTATAGATATATTTTTGTTTGTCTCTAAGGTGCCACAGGACTACTCATTGTTTTTAAAGTTACAGACTCACACCTCTAGCCCTCTGAGACAAATTATATTTTAAATGCTTCACTTGTAAATTAGTGATCCATTCCTTTCTAACAGCACACAACACTAAATCAAATCCTTCCATTTGAGCCCACATGTAGAAATTTTGGAAGATGAAATGTACGATTATTAGCCATATGCATTCTTTGAACTGATATTAAATGTTATGATGATTGAGTTTATATAGGATTTTCATCCCCCTTATGCAATTAATTGTAGATTTTTCTCCATGACCTACTGATACTTTTTGATGATATCACAAGTCCATGAAAGCTCATGATACCATCTACATGTTTTGTTAGCCTTTAAAGTGCTACCAGACTGTTTTTTTTTTTTAAGTTTATCCTGTACAGATTAACTTGGGTACCCCCTGAAGCTTCAGATACTTTTTTGTTGGCATTTCTCATTTTAAAAAAATCTGTTATGCAATTTTAAGTTTAAGCTACTCTGTCTTATCTATCTGTATCTAGGCATATGATAAGATATATGCAGTATTAAAAGCAAGTTAATGACAGAGCTCCTAATTCATCCCTGGCTAATTCCTCTTAAGTCAATTCAGTTTGGCACATGCTTTTAAAATATTTCCAACAATAACAAGAACATTAAAGCTAATAATTAAAATCATGGTTATATTCCATTTTGCAGACTTGAAACTTGCTGTTCTCAAGCAAAAAAAAAAAAAAAGTCAAAGACTTTAACGTGAAACTGTTGAGCTGGAATTAATATGCAAATTGGACACCATCAGAATGGGTCTGAATAGAGACTGGGAACTGCTATCTCATTACAATAAGTAACTATCCCCTTTAGGTATTCTCACCTTCTTATTGCTGTTGGAAGTGGGCCATGTCCAACCTGATTGAATTTGCACTGATATAATACTCCCATCTCTATATCTCTGCCATCTGATTTTTTCACTTCATGCCTCTGAAGAAGTGAACTGCAACTCACAAAAACTTATGCTATAATATGTTTGTCTTTAAGGTGCTACGAGACACCTTGTTTTTGCTGAAGCAGACTAATATAGCTACTCTCTCTTTGAAACATGGCAAAATGTTGCATTCTTTAAGCACTCTTGTGCTATTTTACGTTCACTGGGAATTTATATCCTAACCATATAGAACCCATTTTTGTGGAAGTCAGCAACAGCAGCACCAATATTGGCATAGGGGTTATTCTGACAGTTGCCTTATCCTACTAGGCAGTAGGACTTTTTCAGGAAGGGAAAATGGTCACAGAGAAGGCCCTTCTGCTTCCACTTTTAACCAGCCAACCTTTCCTCCATTTTAGCGTTCAGCAAGCAACCAATTCGAGTTGTCTATCGAAATCAGCACTTCAGTCATAAACTTTCCAACCATATCTCTGTCGTTTGAGGACAGGCTATCTAGCGAAAGGGATTTCCTGAGCCCCAGTGAAGGGGTGAGACTTATTCTCAATCTCCAATGTTTCAATAAGTACATCAAATACATGAGATACTTTATGGTCACATGTGGGTCAAAACAACTGGTTTTGATATCCAGGGCCCCTACTTCCACGTAGAGATTTTCCTAAGTCACAGAAAGTTTCTGAGATTTATAGTGTTGATCAGCATTATCAATAGCACAGTGTTCCCTTTGGTCTGTCTTCATGACTGTCATAACAGCATGTCTCAGGGGAAAAAAAAAGGAATTAATCTCTTTCATTACCTGGATGACAAGTTAATGAGGGACAAGTCCAGAGACCAAATCCTCTGTGTCTAGTTCACACTATGTCTCTTTGATTAGGTCTGATTTTGAAAAAAAGAGAAGTCAACATTAATTCCAACACAAAAAAAGTTATTTTGAGGCCCTACTAGACTGAGTTTGAGTTTTTCTACTTAACAATTTCAAGCAATTCATCACCTGTGTCTGTCCTTCCAGTTTCACCCTTCAACTACAGTCTATATATTCCCGAAGTGGCTGGGTCACATAGACTTACATAGTCCAGCACACCAGGTTGTGTCTTTGTCTTCCTCAAGACTTGCTGAAGTTGTTTTCTCCTGAGTTGTTAGTCAATAGACAGGTTGGTACATCTCTGGTTTCCACCAGCCAACCTAGAATCTCTAGAGTGGTAGGCAGATCAGATCAATGCATGCAAAGGTGTTTCCCTTCTTCTACCAACCATAATCAAAGTTCTTCTTCAACTTGTCTCTGTGGGTGCTCCACTGTTGGTGTCGGGCTCGTCCCGGTGCTGCAGGTCGGAGATTTTTCCTAGCCATAGTCGGCTGGACTGCGCATGCGTGGTAAGCGCCACGCGCCATTCGCGCCCTTTTCGTCTCGCGCAGTCCAGCTCCCACCAGTTCCTCTCAGCCGTCCTCGGTTGCGGGCGAAGCACAACATCTCTCTGGAGAAACGATCTATTACCTGTATAAAATAGTTAGCTTAGTCGTAGTTTAGTGTTAGTACTTAGTTAGTGTAGTTGTTAGAACGTTGTTGTTGTTTAAAAAAAATTTCTCTCAGTTATTTAGTTAGTATTTTGTTCGTTCGCTTACAGAGTTAGATTCACTCACAATGCCTGGTTCCCCAGGTTTTAAAAAATGCTCGGAATGTCAAGAGGCCATGCCTGCATCTGATAGGCATGCTGCATGCATCCGCTGCCTCGGCGAAACGCATGTCCCGCAAAAGTGCGTTCACTGCACAAAATTAACAGCCAGGGCCCAAAGAGATAGGGAGATGCGCCTAAAAATGATCTCTCTTGATAAGGCGCTACAACCAACAACTCCCTCTCCGCGACTATCTTCTGAAACTACTAGGTCGCATAAGCAGGCAGCTTCTCCCCCGCCGTCCCCTGCGAGATCTCTCCCTGCTGTTTCTGAGACTCAAATCAGCAAGGGAAATAAGCCCGGGACCTCTGGTGTTCTCCAAAAGCCGGTGAAAACCACAGCTCTGGCACCGAAGCCCCCGGCACCGAAGCCCCATGCACCGAGGTCATCAACACCGAGATCGCCGGCACCGTCGCTATCACTGGTGCGCAGGGGTGTCGAGGAACTCTCTCCGGCACCGCAATCTCCGGCACCGTCAGTAGTATCACCTCCTCTGACGCCCGGACATTCGCCAAGTCCCTCTGCTTCAGTTCCGCCCACTCCGCTTGATTCAGCACCACGGACAGTTAGTCCACGGTCTTCAAAGCCTGCTTCTGCACTGACCACCTCGATGGTATCTACGGTGAGGTGCGCTTTGACACCATCCATAGCGAAGCGCACCACGGCGCCTTACACAGTTCCACACACTCCGGCATCTACCAGGGCACCGCGCACCTCTGAACCTGGCACAACACCGCATATTTCGGAACCGCCACTGGTGCACAAAACCTCGGCACCACGAGCTGTGCAGCGCACCTCGGCACCATCCGAGGGAGAAGCTTCCAGACAACGATCGTCAGCACCGCATGTCTCCTCAGTGCCCACGAAGGCAGCCCAGAAATCTATGGCACGGCACATATCGGTCTCGCCTTCACCTACCTTCTCCCCAGCACTGTCTCTGTCTCCACCCAGCTGCCTGTCGCCAGTTAGTCGACAATATTACAGCCCTCCGAGATGCACAACCTCTCCAGCCATGGACGCAAAGCAACACCGTTCGGGATACTGGGACAGACGATCCCGCTCTCCATCAAGGAGATCTTGTTACGGGCCTTACTCTCCGAATAGGTCCCCGTACTCACCTTGTCACCATCGCCATGGTAGCAGGATATCCTCGTGCCATTCCTTGCCTGCTAGATCCCAACATGATTGCGGCTATTATCACAGACCTCATTACTACTCAAGGCACTCTCATGCGTCATATGCATATTCGCACTCATCTTGCGCTTGTCGTTCACCTCAAAGTGTAACTCCCTAGGCTGCATCCCATCCAGTGGATCCGCCTCTACCGCCGTCTGAACCGACCTGGGACACACAAGCTCAAGTCTCGGAACCTGAGGAAGGGCAACTGTCTGACCCGGAGGAGCCGGAGCCACAAATGTCGCCAACCGACCAATCATCCTCATCACCGGACGAAGCAGTATTCCCAGGCGATATGTCGCCCCTCCCCGACGACGTGAAACACTTTCAGGAATTATTCAAACATGTTGCAGAGTCCCAGCAAGTACAACTGGCAGAAATACAGACCAAACAGTATAAGCTGCTCAAAAACCTACAACCGCAACAAAGGGAAAAAATTGCGATACCCATCGATGAAGCGATTATGGAATCTGCGGAGGAGATCTGGCAGACGCCAACCTCGATCCTTCCAACAAACAAGCGAGCAGACAAACGGTACTTTGTCCCCTCGAAGGGATTAGAATTCTTGTTTAACCACCCACAGCCAAATTCTTTGGTGGTTGATGCTGCTCAGCACAGGTCTAAAACGCCCCAATATAGAAATACGGCTGGTGACAAGGACACAAAGAAACTTGACATTTTCGGGAGGAAAGTGTACTCGTCAGCTACACTGCTCCTCCATATAGCAAATTACTCTGCGCTGCTATCAAATCACAGTTTTGATAACTGTTCAAAATTAACGGACTTACTCCAGTACCTCCCTGACTCCAAAAAGCCCATACTCAAAGCCATCGTTCAAGAGGCTACAATGCAGCGAGAGCCGGTCTGCAGATCGCTATGGACGTAACCGATACATCAGCACGAGCTACAGCAACGGCAATTGCCATGCGACAATCGTCATGGCTTGCTGCAGCGGCTGTTCCAAGGGAACTTCAGAACAAGGTGGAGGACCTTCCCTTCAAGAAGTGTAAACTATTTGCTGAGAAGACAAAGTTCTCCATTCGGGTAAAGACTCCCGAACTACACTACGCATGCTGGGCATGTATACCCCTCCGTACAGGAGGAAGAGATATTACCTGTATCAAAGGCAATACGATTTCCAGTACCATAGACAGCAACGACGTGCCTTTGATCAGCCCAGACAGAAACAAAGAGTGCAGCGTAAATGCACCCAACTGTCACGCATGACCGCTCAACCAGGCCAGAAGCAGCAAATTTGACTCCTCCGTCGAGGTCTGCGAACCACTTGCCATTGTCGAACCAACCACCCAGGACCATCCTCTATTTCATCACAGGTTACGGCCCTTTTACCACCGATGGGCCGAAATAACAACGGATCGATGGGTCTTAGAGGTCGTAAGATCCAGTTTTGCGATCCCATTTACTTCCATTCCTCCTCCCTCCCCACCAACCCCGTCCCTCTTCAGGGACCCATCTCACGAAGATCTTCTGAAACAAGAAGTACACTGTTTACTCAAAATAGGAGCTGTAGAAATGCTACTGTTACAGTTCAGGGAAAAAGGGTTTTATTCCCGTTACTTTTTGACACAAAAGAAAACAGGAGGATGGAGGCCCATTTTGGATCTGCGAAGACTGAACCAATACCTTCGGAAGCAACACTTCAAAATGACTATTCTCACGTCCATAATCCCAGTGCTCGACAATGCAGACTGGTTTGCAGCCCTCGACTTGCAGGATGCTTATTTCCACATCACTATTCACCCGGCTCACTGTCGATTCCTCCGCTTTGTGGCCGGCGACACTTATTTCCAATACCGTGTTCTCCCGTTCGGCTTGGCTTTGGCCCCAAGAGTCTTCTCCAAGACGTTATCTGTGGTGGCCGCCCATTTACGCCGCAAAGCCGTTATTATCTTCCTGTACCTAGATGATTGTCTGATAAAGGCGAGAACTCAACACGAGGCATCTTACATGGTCTCGATGGTCAGACACACTTTCAACTTCCTCGGACTCATTGTCAACGAGCAGAAGTCCACAACAGAGCCCACTGAAGTTATAAATTTCATAGGAGCCAGACTAGATTCTATCACTTCGAGGCGTACTTGTCAGTCGAGCGGTTCCATGCTATACAAGACCTGATCGCAGTTCTTCAACAAGCTCCCATCGTACCGATTCACACTTGTCTCCAGCTTATGGGTCATATGGCTGCGACCACATTCGTGGTCATGCACTCCCGTCTTCATTTCCGATTCCTACAACATTGGATAGCGTCAGTATACATTCCGGAAAAACACGACAGCGACAAATTGGTTACTCCTCCACCTCAGGTCCGTCTTTCCCTGCTGTGGTGGACCAAATCACAGAACTTAATGGCAGGCGTTCCATTCCGCCGTCCTCAACCTTCTTTCCAGATAACGACGGATGCATCCCTCCTAGAGTGGGGGGCTCATATGAATGGCATGACAACTCAGGGCATGTGGTCAACTACGGAAAGAGCACTCCATATAAACTTACTAGAGCTCAGGGCCGTGCGTCTCGCTTACAATCACTTCAAACACTTCGTATCGGGTGCGACTGTCAGAATTCTTACAGACAATGTAGCTACGATGTTTTATATAAACAGGCAAGGGGGAGCGAGATCACGATCCCTTTGTGCCGAAGCGATACAATTGTGGAATTGGTGCTTAACAAACAACATCAACCTAATCACATCATACTTACCAGGCATCAACAATACCATAGCAGACAATCTCAGCAGAAGATTCCCCCACGATCACGAGTGGGAACTACGGTCAGATGTTCTTCACCAAATCTTCCATCGGTGAGGGACTCCCTGAGTAGATTTGTTCTCCACAAAGGACAAATCCCAATGTCATCTCTTTTGTTCCAGGGCAGGCATAGGGAGGAAGTCACTGGGAGACGCATTCTTAACCAGTTGGAAAGGTCAGTTGATGTACGCATTTCCTCCAACCCCGCTCATACCTCAAGTTCTGGAGAAGATCAAGGCAGACCGGGCACTAGTGATCCTCATCACACCAGCATGGGCGAGACAGCCTGGGTTTCCCTTCCTACATCTAATGTTGGTGAAGCCTCCTTTCTCTCTTCCCCCCCCCTTCCAGACCTTCTTTACCAGAACGACGGTCGTCTACTTCATCCCAAACCAGACACATTACACCTGGCGGCTTGGCTTTTGACTGGTTCACAGAATCGGAACACCTTTGCTCACAAGTAGTCAAGCACGTACTGATGCATAGCAGGAGACAATCCACGCACACGGCCTACCTGGCGAAGTGGCGTCGATTTTCTCTATGGTGCTCCCAGCGTAACATCGATCCCGAGGAGTCACAGCTAGATCACGTACTTGACTACTTGTTACATCTACAGCAGTCGGGTCTTGCGCTGTCCTCTCTGAAAGTACATTTATCTGCAATTAGTGCCTTCCACCACGCTGTGGACGGTACTTCGGTATTCGCTAACCCTATCATGAAAAGATTCTTTAAGGGTCTGGCTAATCTTAACCCTCCTCAAAGACCACCTCCTCCCTCTTGGAATCTTGACCTAGTATTGGACACTCTCATGCACCACCCGTTCGAACCCCTCGCCTCAATTTCCCTTCAAATGATGACAGCGAAGGTCCTTTTTCTCCTAGCAGTCACGTCAGCACGGAGAGTCAGTGAGCTGGCTGCGCTTATGGCTAACCCACCATTTACAACTTTTACCCAAAACTCAGTCGGATTAAGACTGCACCCTGCCTTTCTTCCTGGTTTGTTCGAAGTTCCATATTAATGAACCTATTGTGTTGTCCTCCTTCTACCTGAAGCCTCACCCATCCTCTCGGGAAGCTTTGCTACATACCCTTGACGTACGTCGAGCCTTATCTTTCTACATCCACAGAACTCGGGAGTGGCGGAAGACGGACCGCCTGATAGTATCTTACTCTGGTCGATCCAAGGGCTGTCCTCTTTCCAGCCAACGTATTTCAAACCTTATAGTTCAATGCATTACCATGTGCCACAATATCCAGAAAAGGCCACTCCAGTCTCACCCTAGGGCGCGCTCTACAAGAGCAACTGTCACCTCAGCAGCATTCGTCAAGGGGGTCCCGTTAATGGACATTTGTAGAGCCGCAATGTGGTCATCTGACACTACATTTATACAACATTACGCAATTGCACAACAGCTAGCGGGGGACTCAGCAGTGGCTTCAGCAGTTCTCACCTGTAACAGTAAATCGGGCTCCGTAACGCAGACGGATACTGCTGTGTAGTCACCAACAGTGGAGCACCCACGGGGACCACTTGAAGAAGAAGAAGTTACTCACCTTCGTGCAGTAACGATGTTTTTTCAAGATGTGTCCCCGTGGGTGCTCCACGTCCCGCCCACTTCCCCACTCCGGAGCTTTTTCTATTCTCATTTCAGATCAATGAGCGGTGAGAGGAACTGGCGGGAGCCGGACCGCGTAAGATGAAAAGGGCGCATACAGTGCATGGCGCTTACCGCGCATGCGCGATCCGGCCGACTACAGCTAGGAAAAATCTCCGACCTGTGGCGCCGGGACGAGCCCGACACCAACAGTGGAGCACCCACGGGGACACATCTCGAAGAAACATCATTACTGCACGAAGGTGAGTAACTTCTTCTTACCAATGCCTCCAAAGTTTGGTCAGCTTTGGAGTGGAATGCAGAAGCATGCATAACTTTACACGCTAATTTAAAAGAGAAAACACAAATACTAAGCCTAGTTCATGGATTCCAAGTCCAGAAGAGATCATTGTGATTATCGAAAGTAATCACCTGTGTAATAATTCCGTGGTTAGTCTCTATTAGGTGAATAAAGTTTCAGATGGCTAGAATTTATTCCAGTGACGTTGCCTGAATTTACAGGATGGAATTTAGGTAGGCACTGGGCTTTTTGGGTTTGTCTCCTCTTTACCGAAGTCTTAATAAACCCAGGGGATCTTCAGCTTCCCCTTGGTGAGGGTTGGTATGTGTCACTGGGCAGCTTGAGCTTGGCTCTCCTTTGGGCTCCTTGATTGGGGATGGAAAAAAGGGCAATGTCTCCCAATCCCACTCACTTATGGTGCCAAAGTGAAGATTGTGTCGATCCTCATAATATAATCTCTCTCCTTTCTTTCATGCTTTGATCAGTGAGTTAGCAGTACTCACATTTCAAACAGTATAATGTATATCTGAGCTAGCACCCATTCAGCTCTGAGCAGGTCTTGTTTCAGGTGCTGTTTACAAAGGCAAATTGATGAAACTTGATGCACATTTTGAGGCTGTTTCAGCAACTATAATGGCTAGAGCCTAACTGGTTTGGTTTTGTTTTTTATTAAAGCTTGGATTCTGGAGAACAAGCACCAATATGAAAAAGTGACTGGTGTGCTATTTTCTGCATATTGGCTGGCTGTATCCAAGTCCTGGAAAAGAGCTTTGGACTCTCTAATTACTGTAAATAGCAGGAAAAGGGAATCTTCAAAAGAAGCCATCTCAGGCATCACAGCATATGCTAACAGCATGCCGGGATACTGAAGAATTGTAGAGATTATTTTTCAAAGAAGACCCAGAGAGGAGGGAGGCTCCAGTGTGGTAGGGGGCAAGTCTAAGCTGCACTACCCCCCTGGGTTCATTTCTTTTCCCTGCTATGGACTTCCTGAGCGATCTTGCGTAATTGATTTGGTGTTTCTGTCGTAGTTACCTAAATATACAGTGTGGATAACAGCACTTGCTGAACTCACAGCAGTAAATACATTATAGATTGTGAGGCATTCAGATACCATGGTAATGAGGGCCATATAAGTATGCTTGTAGATAAATAGAACCAAGTGCAAACTAATGTAGTGATATGACTGTTTCCCCCAGAAAGGCCTCAAACAATATCTTTGAGATGGTATTAACTGTCTTATTTAACCTAGCCATGGTCCTGTGGAGACAACCACAGAATCTGACATTTTTCCAATAAGCTACAGATTATTGCAGCTTCATGCCTCACCATGTACTTTTCTATCTCCCTGCCCTTCTAGGACCTGCTGTCATCTGTTTCCTTCTTTCTAGCTTTTCTCTTCTAGACGTTATTTGGACTTCAGCACATGCTTCCTGCACTGTTAGTAACATGGGTCAGAGAGCCAGAGCTGCAGCCCAGCAGCAGACTGGTGAGGTAGGCAGCCTAGAGAATGATACAAGAGCTGAAGCCCCAGCAGCTGGAAAGATAAGCTGCCTTCAAGTTCCCTGCTTTCTTGGCACGCACCGGGGCGCAAGGTTTTGAGCTGGACAGTATTGCTAAAGCTGAAGTCCTGTAGTGGATCTATGCTGCTTAGCAAGAACAATTGGGGGAAAAAATCCTCAAACATAATCACTACTAGATTGTACACTGATGTGTATTTTCAGTAGTGCGACATATCTGTGTGTGGAGGCAGGATGGAGGAATGAAAGATGTTTCATTGCATTAGGATAAATTAATGTATAGACTTAAGGATGCTATGGAATTTGGGTATTACCACCACAGAATTTAGTGTTTGTTACCTCCAGAATTTGGTCCCTCTGTGCCATAAAATACACAAGGCCCTGATTAGAGTTTTTAATTAGAGTTCTGAGACTGTGTACATTGCTGTTGTCTTTCATCTTCATTGTTTTTGCCTCACTGATTCAATGTGTTCTTCATGCCTTTTAATAATACCCACTGTAAACTGCCATTGCTTCCTACTTAGCCTGAATTCAGACAATAATTGGAGTTTATCAATTTAATCCTGTACAAATCCCACTTGCATTTTTGTTGTGACATCTCATTTAGGGAATTGGGGCTTTTATGTTGTTGGTAAACGGGGTGGTACATATTGTTGACTCCTGCTCATTTGAGATGCATTTCTTTTAACAATCCCCATTTATACATTTTGCTGTTGCACAAACTAGACTTGCACCACATGCAGAGACTAGGATATGTACATAAATAAATTGCAATGTTTTCTCCTGCATTTGGAATTGAAAGAGATTTACTGTGGCATACTATACTGATGATGAGTTTGCAGTCATGAATAGCATGTTCAGCCTCTGATGAGCCAGCATTTAAATATTATCTAAAGCCGTCGTCCCAACCCGTCGATTGCAAGACGTTCAGGGCCCCCCATTTCCCTCCACCCCCAAGAATCCCCCACTGACGCTACCTCTAGCGACAATGGAGATAGCACCGCTTCCTGCGGGGTGGGAGGAAGTCCCACAGCTGCACGCCACTTCCGAGTTTTCAGGAAGTGCACCGGCTGCTCCCCTCTCTCCCAAACAGCTGGCACGTTTCCTGAAGCCAGCTCTGGCATTGGGGCGAGGCGGGGGGGAGTTGAGGGACCATGCCAGCTCCAACTGCTCAGGCATTGGTACTGCCTGAGCAGTTGGAACTGGTGCAGTCCTGGGACTCTTCCCCCCCGGAAGGCAGCAGGGGAAGGAAGTGCCTGGCTCACGCTTCCTCCTGGGACTCCTCCCCCCTTTCCCCCATGCAGAAAGGCAGCAGAGGAAGGAAATTGCTGGTGTGCCACAGACCTGGCATTTCAGGAAATGCACCTGCTGTTTGGGGGATGCGGGAACAGCTCACGTGCTTCCTGAGACTGGCTGCAGGATCCCCAGGTACTGGCCCGAGCTAACCCTGTCCTCTCCCCCGACCAAACCCCGCCCCCACAAGTACCCTGTCCCAGCATCCTGCTCCCAGCACCCTGTCCCCTTTCCCAGCACCCACCAGCACCCTGTCTCAGTACCCACTGGCACCCTGCCCCAAGCACTCTGCTCCAAGCACCCACCAGCACCCTGTCCCCTTCCCTGGCACCTGCCCCCACCGGCACCCTGGCCCCACCAGCACAGTTGGGGCCACATTAGTGAGGCTTGGTGTTTTTTGGATGGGTTGTGTTTTTGCATCTCACTTGTGTAACCCCAACTGACTTTTCTGTGGGTCAGTGACCCCAGACTCAAAATAGATTCCCCGCCCCTCTCATAAATAAAGACAATGCTGGAACCTTTTGTGTTTGACATAATATTTTATTTAAAAATGAAGCTAGGCCAACAAGCCCCCAATTGGGGCCAACCCCCCATCTGGCTGTAGCATCATAATACTCCTGTTCCCCCACCCCGACCCCAAATCTGAGCCTGTCATACACTGGAACCCCCTGTCCTGAGCCTCTCACATTCCCAAACTCCTGCACCCCTACATCGTCAGTCTTCTGCCACAACACTCCTGCACCATCCACACACTGCAAATCTGTGTCCTGAGCCCATCATATTCCCAGCCTCCCTGCCCTGAGCCCCTCACTGACCCCACCCTAAACTCCTGCACCCTCACATCCAAAAGCCTATGGCTTGCTCAGCATCCCAACCCTCCACCTGACCCCAACACTCCCCAGCCTGGAGCCCCTTTCCCAAGCCAGCATCCTCTTCTCCACATCCTCCTGCATCCAAATTCCCTCCCAGAGCTTGCACCTCTCACCCTTTCCCACACCCAAATCCCTCATTCCCACCCCAGAGCCCACACCACCTGTCTCAACCCAGTGAGTGTACGACTAGACTACAAGAGTTTTTCTGGCAAACATGCTCTTTTGGCAGCCCCTGTATTCTTCGTTCCACGAGTAATAAGGGGACTTCCAAAAGAAGGGGTTTTTCTGACATTTGGCTCAGTCTAGACAGGCCAAATGTTGGAAAAACCTCTTCCGACAAAAGGATCGAAAAAAGCAGCAGGGTAGCTGTACCCTGAGAGTGTATAAGGGCCGGGGATAGAAAGTGATGGAGAGGAGGGGGAAAAAGAGGGCGGGGCCTCAAGGAAGGGGTGGGGTCTTGGAGAAGGGACGGGGTAGATCTTGGCTTGTCCTGACATTTAAAAAGTGGTCTTGGGTGTAAAAAGGTGGGAGACTTCTGATCTAAAGTGAGAAAATAACTCTTCTCCCCCTCCCTGTGGTACTTTATGGGATGACCTTGATAACTTGGTATAACTATTACTCATCTTTCATGTCTAGATATTGATTCTTAACACACTGATCCACACTAAACATAATTTATGTTAAGGCTCTGAATCTTAAGTTTAGGCTACACTTGCAATTGAAAAAGAAACCTTTTGTCATTCATGGGAACCCTTCTTCCCGCAAATGACAAAAGTTTTACTACAGCAAATGCAAGTGTAAATACTGCTTTGTTGGCAGTAGTGGTCTCCATAGCCACTACCTGTATTGAGAGTGGGAGTTAAAAGAGAAGCTTCATAAGCATAGCTGTGCCCAGAGGCATTGTGCCTGAGAGTGAATGGGCCTGGACATACACTGGGTGTTTTCCTCTCATGCTAGCCAGGCTAGTATGCTTTGCTTTCTGAAACCTTGTACTCCAGGAGTTCCAGAATCAAGTTTGTTTGTCCCCTTCAGAGGAATACTGTTTACCTGCTCTCTCCCATCTTTTCTAACCTTTATGTACTACATGGTGCACCTGTGTAATACAGGCCCAAATCTAGCCCCTAAACATAAAATGCAATATGGCTACTTTTAAAATCTTGTCCAGTTCATTTCAAGAAAAACTCTTGAGTGAGTTCTGTTTCCTCTAGCTAAGTTTCAAGAAAATGTACTTAAAACGTTCTATTCCTATATTTCAAGAAGAACCTTGTCTGAGTCAGAGGCATAAAATCGCACATTTGCATTTAGTAATAACATCATGCAGTGCATTTCAGGATACCTCACTTTCAGATTATCTTACAATAACCAAGACAAATATTGCATATATATTAAACATGGACTTACCTGTGTCTTAAAAGTATCTATCTAGAGCTTTGGAAGAAGCTGTTTCCCTTTTCCTGGTCATGAATTAACTGCAAACCAATCATGGTTTTCTCAGCTTTGCATGTTATGAATATGTTAATAAAAAGTATAAGTTATTCCCCAGGACCACACCAGCATCCCCAGATCAGGGAGCAGGAAAGGTAGCTTACAGTCAATCACATTTGCTGGATCCCTTTCCCTAAAAGTATTCCATGGAGCGCATTAGAGGTCCCTTCTTATTTTTGAAAAATGTTTTAATTTGATCCAAAGCCTATTGAAGTTAATGAATGACAGTTATTGACTTCCATAGTGTTTGAATTGGATCTTTAATGTTTATTGCAAAATACATATTATTAAACTGAGGTTTCCAAACTAAGAAAATTTTCATCATCTCTTCTCTCAGCAGTTCTAACTTTAAGCATTATCAGGCTAAATTTTGTAGCCAGAGCTACACATAAATAACAACTAATTATGAAGTTTTGAAAAGTAATCTTGAATTATAAATGGTAGTGCAACATTTTGAATGCATTCACATTTCAGTGTGCTAGATAAGCTTGTTGTGATGATGAAAGTTGGTTCCTGTAACACTGAATTGGGGAAATACAGTTTTAAGCCCTTTTATATTAGTAGATGATTGTTACATTTCATTTTTATTACCATCACCAAAGAAAAATTTGATTTACAGAGATATGAGAATGAAGATAGGATGTGAATTGTCAAGGCTTTTACAGTTAAGGCAGGCCTGCACAACATACGGCCCACGCTGCATGCGGCCCGCAGGGGCTCACTATGTGGCCCGTGACGACTATGGGCGGCGCGGCCACATCCGATCCACCGGCCGGGCGGAGGAGCGGAATGCTGCCGGGGCGGGGGAAGTGCGGCGATTCTCGCCACCGGGCTGCCTGCGTGCAGCTCCGGCGCAAGGAGGCGGGGCACGAGCCAGAGGGTGGGTCGCCGGCAGACGCCAGGACACTGGTGTGACGTGGCGTCGTGACGTCACGGCCGGCGACTGCTGGATTAAAAAAGGCTCCGGCAGCTCCGCAAACTGGAAGGCAGAAGCCAGGTAGGGGAGGGGAAGGGGCTTGTGCTGAGGGGAGGGGGGCAGGTCAGGAGAAAGGGGAAGGCACCAAGGGACAGGGTGCAGGAGAGACAAATGCAAGGGGGCCAAGTGGAGACAATGAGGAAAAGGGCAGGAGGGGAGATGTCAGTGGGAGGGAGGACAGGGTGATGCTGGGAGAGGAGAGGGTAAGGGCATTGGGAGCCGTATGTTGTGCAGGCCTGATTTAATTGAAAAATTCTTAATAAAGTATCATCCCCCCCCTACCCTGGCGGCTAGGGTTGCCAGGTGTCTGGTTTTCTACTGGATAGTCCAGTATTTGTGCTCTCTGCCCGGTAAAAAAAATTCAGAAAATATCGGACATCTGCAATGTCCGGTATTTTCTGAATTTCCTGCTGGGCACTGGATGGAAGCCTGGTGGCGCCTCCTGTGGTTGTGTGCTGAAGCTGGGTGGTGCAGGGTGTTTTTTTGTATGCCCGACGCACATGGTTTTTTTGTTTGTTTTGGTTTTTGTTTTTTTTGCTTGACAAAAATGTTTAGCCCGCGTGTTCGGTATTTTTTGGGAGAGCATCTGGCAACCCTGCTTGCAGCCCGCAGCTGTTTTCTTTGGAGTAATATGGCCCTCGCTGCTTTCCGAGTTGTGCATGCCTGGTTAAGGCAAGGTACCCTTTAAAAAATAGCCAAAATCTCTAGAGCACTATGATGATGGTAGCTTGTTTTGCAATGACATAATCTTTATTGCCAAGTCAACAGCATGTTGGATAAAGGGCATGATAATCCACATCTTTCCCCTTCAATCATCAGGGAAATAGTCTTGTGGTTGTGTCTGGAGTTGCCTCAGTGAAGTTGGTATATAAGAAAACTACTCTAAGTTTCCTCTTTGCACTCAGGCCGATTTCCAAAGTTTGATTAATGCTTCTTTCCTGTTTTACATTGGCAAAACATTTAGCATCTGAAGAGTTCAGCAAAAGCTGTGAGCCACCAAAAACAAATTACTGAAGACATCAACAAGAGGAGGCTGAACTTTTGGGAAAACTTCTGCTACTTCCTTTTACTTTGACAATTTGTGTTTGCACTCTACCTTGTGGGTGTCATCTCCATTCAGTGTAAAACAGGGGTGGGCAAGATGCAGCTAGTGGGCCAGATTTGGCCCACCAATCCGCTGGATCTGGCCTGTGGTCGCTTTGCTAACACCCTTACTGCCGAACAGGGGCAGCCGCTTTAAAGAGCAGGCTGCTAATTGCTCTGTAAGCTGGGCAGCGAGGAGAAAGCTTTGCATGGTATCCCCGCCCCCTAGCAAAATCCCCAAGCTCTCATTGGCCAGTATCCAGTCAATAGGAGCTGAGAAATTTTGCTGAAGGCAGGGGCAGCGAATGAAACCTCCTTACTGCCCCCTCCCTCCCTGTGCCAGAGCAGAGCCATGTGGAGCAGCCCAAAGGTAGGGAGTCTGCTGGCTGGGAGCTGCCTGGATAAGCACCTCCCAGCCAGAGCCTGCCTCTGGCACCCTACCCTCTGTCTCGCCCCTCTCCCCCCCAAGTACCTGCTCCAGGCCACTATTCAAACCCTCTGTATTCCCTCTCCCCACCTCCTCCAGGTTGTAACTCCTCCCAGACCCTGTATCCCCTCCTACACCTCTGCCCTAGGCCAGAATCCTTTCCTGCACACATACCCCTCCCTGACCCTGCACCCCATTCCCCTGCTCCACGTCACCACCCAAACCCTCTGCAGTCCCTTTCCTCCCTTCTCGCAGGTCACAACTCCCTCCCAGACCCTGCACCCCCTCCTACACCTCTCCCCCAGGCCAGAACCCTCTCCTGCACCCATAATCCCTCTTGGACCCTTCACTTGCCCAAGATTATAACTCCCTCCTTCACCCAAACTCCCTCAGACCCCACACTTCCTCCTGCACCCCAGTCACCTACCTCAAGCTCCGTTCTACAGCCCACCTGCTGTCCCAGACCTCACGCCCCCTTCACAGAAGTGTGGCCTTTGACAACTTACCAAAATCTTGGACTGACCCCCCCCCCCCCCAATTAAAAATTATTACCCATTTCTGATGTAAAAGGAATTGATGGTGAAGGGAATCAGTCTTGTCTTAGAGCAACGCAGAAGGTCAAGGAATGTTTGGAAGTCTTTTAATTAAGCACTGCTTTAACAAGTTGCCTGAAACTCTACATCATGTCCTTCATGAAGCATTAAATTAGATGATTTTGGCTCTGTGACCAGGCCACTATTCTTACTTGGCATTGTCTTGGCACCATCCACTTACACTGCAGTACACCCTGCATAGCATAATATATTACTTCCACTGAGACTGAAACTGTTACTAAGACATTCTTCTTTAAATGTCTTACCACCAGTGCTGGCAGCAGCAACATAGACAAGGAGCTGACTTTTTTTCCTAACATGCTAGCTAATCCTAGGCCTGCTGTACATTACAAAATTAAGTAAACATAAGCTGCCTTTCACAGACTTAGTTGTGTAGGTGTCTGTGCCTAAAATTTGTCTCCCACTCATATAAGTGCCCCATTACAGTGATCCAGTAACACCACCTCCCCTAGCAGTGTTGATGGTTGAGGCAGAGTGAGTGTAGATGCTTCATTACTTATGTTGACCTTAACACTCCTGCAGTAGCTGTCCCACAATGCACAACACTGACCACTCTAGTCACAGTTGTGAACTCCATTTCCCAGCAGTCACAGAGCCCAGAAACCCCGTCACTCCCTCTTTAAATTTCAGTGAATTTTTGAAATGCTTTTTCCTGACTGTCCAATTTGGTGAGCACATCTTGCAGCTCTTCTTTGTTGTATATAATTGCCCCATTGACCATGCTGGTTACATGGTGCAGATGCACTCCAGCCTGGAGTGAAGAGGAAATATTGGTGGTTCTTCGAGGATGTCCCTGCGGGTGCTCCACTGTGGGTGCTGGGCTTGCCCCGGGGCCGCAGAACAGAGATTTTTCTGGAAGCAGTAGTCGGCCAGACTGCGGCGTTTGCGCTCTTTTCTCTGACGCGCGGTCCGGCCTCCCGCCAGTTCCTCTCAACCGCCTCAGGCTGCAGACGGAGGGAACTGCGCTCTTCACAGGATCAGCTTGTCATGAGACTATCTGTTCTATAATTATAATTCTTTGTCCTTTTCCCTATATCGTTGGATTTCCCCCTTCGGTAACCTAAAAAAAAAAGTGTTTAATTTCTTGTAGTTCTATACAGTTAAGTTCTTGTTGGACCCCTTTCTCCTTCTCCTTTCCCATTGTATATAGTTACACAGTTACTAGATTTTCGTTTAAAAAAAAAAAAGGGAAGAAAAGAGAGAATAACAAAACAAAGAATAAACTCAGTATAAGCGGCAAGTAAAACCGCTCCAGGCATTCACTATGCCGTCGTCACCAGGTTTTAAAAAGTGCAACAACTGCCACGAGGCAATGCCTGCCTCAGACAGCCACTCCTCCTGCATAAGGTGCTTAGGGGAGTCCCATGTACCCCAAAAGTGCCCCCATTGCACCAAACTCATGGCAAGGGCAAGGAGGGATAGAGAAATGCATCTGCGCATGCTCCTGTTCGACAAGGCTTTGCAACCGCAGTGCCCTCCCTCTGCTGCTGACGAACAGCCCCCAAAGCGTAGGGCTTCATCCCCCATAGCAGCCTCACCTAAGAAATCGAGACTCTCCCCTATGAGGTCTCTACCCGCTGCCTTGCACAGCAGAATCAGCCATGGGGACAAACCCGGCATGTCCGGCACAGCGAAACCGCACCCTAAGCTGTCAGTGGCGCCAAAACCAAAAAGATCTGCAGAGCTGGCACTGTCTGCGGCACCGAGGGTTGCATTGGCTCTGCCTGCACCGAAGCCGCTGGCACTGACAATTGAGCCGGCGCTGAGAGCATTGTCAGCACCGGTAACATCGGCACTGATACCCATTGCGGTGCCGGGTCACACAGCACCTGGGCAAACGCCGCCTAAGAACTCGGCACCGATAAAGACGTCGCCGGAGCCAACATCACAGGCAAAGACGGCACCGCGCTCGGCCACAGCCTGTACCGCGAGTCCAACCCCCATGACACCACCAAGTCAAAGCCTTTCCCGCTCCTTTGTTTTCTTGCCGGCACCGTCCCCTTCCCCTCCGGCACCGCGTTGTCCATCCTACCGCAGTAGCCATCACAGATCTTCAGATTCACCACGGAGATTGCCATCTCCATTCCTGGCCTCATATCCTTACCATGAAAGACGCCACCACAGACATTGCTCCATCTCTCCTGCTTCCTCCATGGACATGGCGGACACGATGGCTCGCTCTATGGCCACTGCAGTGGTTATGCGGAGAGCTTCCTACCTCCAAGCAGCGGGAGTTCCTAAGGAGTTACACTGATGGTGTCCCCAACTTAACAGGATGCAGCTATTGTTTTTCATGGATTTTCATTTCCTTTTAGAGTTAGGCTGGGGAACAATTTGTTTACATCCACAGGGATGTCTTTTGAATCCTCCTGAGAGATCTCAATGAAAATTTCATGGAGATACACTGCAATCTTCTCCCAAAGGTTTCTGTGGATGGTAGCCTTATTTCTCCCCCCAAGGAAGGACACTTTCTCATGTCAGTCAGTGATAACTTCAGCAGGTGGCAGTGCAGTAAACAGCCTAGCAGCATATGGACTCAAGTAGTTTTGGGATGCCAGCAGCAGTTATGCTCTCTATGCCTTTGTTGCACTCAGGAGTGAGAGCAACTCAGATCACCTCTGCTTGTGGAAAGTGATACCATTATGCGTGCCATTGCCATATACTCACAGTTTCATGCAACTAAATAATTCCCTCCTTTTTTTCCCTGGCTGGTGGTAGACCACATTCACCATGGCTGGCACATGAATGGTATCATGCAGAAGCAGTCCAAAGCGAAAGTGTCAATAAACATGTCTAGTTTAAAACTTTAGGGGAGGAAGGGAAGGAAGTTCTGAATCTTAATTCTTGCTGTCTGTTGTGAATATACTCACAGTAGTATCACTGTGTGTTTTAGCTGGAGCTGCTGCGGAGGAGAAAGGCGAGAACTCAATATGACCTGTTCAGCCAGATCCTGCTAGCAGGTGCTGCATCAGACCCTGACCAGAGGGCCTGGGAGAGTGAATATTACAGACTGGATAGAGAAGGTTAGAATGGACAGGAGAGAGGCCCAGGGTCCCAGCAGGAAAAGGAGAGATGCAGCTGGACAAACTGGGGCTTCTCTGGCAGCGAACACAGATGCTGCAGAGTCTTGTGGACCTACAGGTTCAAAAATCCTGGGCTCACCTCTTTTTGCAGGCCATGGAGATCTCCATTTTGTACCTCCCTGAACCTTTATCAGCATTCTATGTGGCTTCATGAATTGCACCGCTACCCCTACTGTGCTACACCCTGGGACAGTAAGGAAACCAAAGCTTCACGTACACTCACCTGGGAGAGCCACACTTGCCTGATGTATAGCCAACACAGACATCAGCGTTCTTTCCCCTTGTTAAGCGTTGTTCCGTTCATTAAGTTTTTGAGATATTTTCTTGTTACTGATGCAGAATTTTTGCAGAGGTTGTGTTAATAAAATTCTATTTTTTGGCAAATAAATAATCTTTATTAGTTCCCAACATTTGCTTTTGAGTGCCTAGCCGCAAGGAAAGCACCCACTTGTTTGTGTATAATGTGGCACAGCTCATCAGACCAGTGTAATAATCATAAATGTACAGGAAGCACAAGAATTAATAAGTAAATTGTCAGTGTTATTTTTATAGATCTCCATCAATAACCACACAATTTATAGCAGCTCCTAAAACTGGAAGGCTAGGTAGAGCAAAGTCCATCACAGCTCATTACAGTGGCTCACGTTCTTCCAAGGCCTCTATGAGGCACATAGCTCTTCACTGAGTTCTTCTAATATACTTGGTGTCGAGCTGTTCAAACTCAGCAGATAGTGCCTTCACCTCCACCCTCTGGCAACTTTTCTCCCTTGCTTCACAGTTATAATGTAGAATGCAGCAGGTAGATATGACCATTGAGATTTTTTTTTACTGTGATCCAATCTTCTGAGTAAACAAACACCAGCATCCCGTCCAAAAGTACATTCTCTGTCATTTTTCATCTGCTGAGCCAGTACAGGTTGTACCTCTAAAATCTGGGATTCTCTGGTCCGGCAACATCCATGGGCCAGTATGACTACAGATGTTCCAGGATCAGAGTCCCACTGCACTGCAGGGGAATGGGGACCCGGGAGCTGGCACGTGGCTCAGTTGGGAGGGAGAGGGGGAGCCGGCATGCGACTCAGCTGGGCCGCAAGGGGGGTAGGGAGCCAGCGCGTGGCTCAGTTGGGCTGCTGGGGGGGGGGGGGAGGGAAGGAAGGGAGCTGGTGTGTGGCTCAACTGGACTGTGGTAGGAAGGAAGGTGTGGGTGCCAAGAACCAGTGTGCGCCTCAGTTGGGCCGGGGAGGGGTAGGAAGCTGGCGCACAGTTCAGCTGAGCTGTAGGAGGAGCCAGGAAGTCTGTGGGGGGATAGCGGGGGGGGGGGCAGCATCAGGGGGCCTGAAATGACCTCTCCTGATCCAGAAAAATCCCTCATCCAGGACCAGTCAGGTTCCGAGGGGGTCAGACCAGGGAGGTCCAACCTGTAATTGAATCTTTCTTTGGTGCTATTGAGATGTTGGGATTGGTTCTGCTTTGGGCAGGGGGCTGGACTCAATGACCTCCTGAGATCTCTTTCAGCCCTATGATTCTACGTTGTCTTCACGAGCCAGGGGATCAAGAGGTAGGTTCAGTCACTCAGGATTACTATTAGCACTTCTTCACTTATGGCTGATCAAGCAAGGAAGTCTTTGCTTCTAGTTTTCTGAACAGTCCTAAAGATGCGAGCACTGACCAGCCAATACTGATGTCAATGAAGCATCCCCAGTGATCCACCACTGCTTGCATGACTATAAGATTGTAGTTCTTTCTGAAACATGTATTTTTCTGGTATGCTCTGGGAGCAGGGTGGCCTGGTGCCAAAACAGGCATAGGTTTCAGAGAGTTAGCCATGTTAGCCTCTTTCAGCAAAAACAACAAAGAGTCCAAGTGGCACCTTTATTATGGCATAAGCTTTTGTGAGGTGCAACTCACTTCATCAGAGGCATGAAATGAAACTATAAAATTAGGGATAGGTATGCCCTCTATCGTCCCACCACGCTTTGGGAATCCATTACTCCAAAACCTCCTGAACATTGCCCGCAGTCATAGTCCTGTATAGTAGGAGGCATACTTGCATGACAGCTATACACACAGAGTGGATTCTCTTATTCCAAAATGATTGTCCGTTGACCAGTAGCAATCCAGCGTTGCCACCTTCCACAGTATTATTGCCATCCGCTTCTCCTCTCTCAGTGCAGCTCTCATTCAGGTGTCCCTTCGGTTGGAACTTAGTGCACAGACCCAGGATTGTGGGGTCTTGCCCACCCAAAAGTTGTGCAGCCACTGTTCATCGTGTGGAACCTGCATTAGGGTACAGTCCCACCAGCAGTCAGTGCTCATTTATCCAGCTGAGAAGCAGTTTTCTGCAATCTACAGCTCTATCTGATGCCAGCAACAACCTTGAATTGATTTTTGCTTTTTCCCACAGCAATTTATCGTTCCAAGAAATTGTCATGTTCCCTGCTGATTTGGGTCAACTTGTGACTGTGCAGTTACCAGAGGATCGTGTATCCTGTGATTGCAACACTAATGACGGTAGTACAGAGCTGTGCAGATTCCAAGCTTGTCAGAGATGGTAGACAGTCAGAAGGACTCTGTAGAAAAGTGGGATTTTTTAAAAAGACATGAAAAGTGTGGAATAGGGATGACATTATGGAATGGAGAAGGTTGTATACTGGGAAGTTGACCCCTTGCTCCTAGTCACCCCTTGTAACAGTTTTCTGCCCCACCACGTGTTGGCAAAACATCCCCAAAATGTGCTGGATGATGACGAGCCACACCTGCTCAGGATGTACTGCACTGTACACTGAGACAAGCAATCCTGGTGAGTACGTGTAGTGCTGATGCAAGAAGCCAGGTATGCACGTGCACAAGTGATTTGCTTATGTCAATTAAAGTTTGTAGTGTAGACACAGTCCTAGTAAATGCAAGAGATGAAAACACAGTCAGTGGCCAGTGTCTTGTCTACATCGAAGGCTATCACCAAAGGAGCTGCCCTAATGGTCGAGCAGTGGTGGAGTATTTATTTATTTAACCGCTCAATGTAGACAACACTTGAATATAGACCTCTTTTGCTGCTTCCCATAATGTCTTACATAAGCATTCTCCAATCCTTGCTATCTGTCTAGTCACCATTTGCAGTCAAGGGGAGCCACAGGAAGTGGTGCTGCTTCCTGTGGCTTCCTTCGTGTAGCTCCCCTTGGCTGCAAACAGCAAAATGTGCTTGTTAGCAGCTTAACACTGATCTAGATCAGTGTTTCTCAAACTGTGCTCCACGAAGCCCCAGGGCTCCACGAGACATCTCTAGGAGCTCCCCAAGGTTGACAAACTGGAAACATCGATAGGTACTACACATACAATCAGTGGACCGCTGGGACTCCACATAAGTACAACGCATACAGTCAGTGGACCGCTGGGGCTCCACATAAATTTTTACGCATGTAAAGGGCTCCGGAGCCCAAAAAGTTTGAGAACCGGTGATCTAGATGAATTGCTAAATAGTCATTTTACCAGAGTTTTAAAACTAATTGTGCTTGGATACCCCCAGCTAGGTTCCCTAACATGGTGTGAAACACGTTATTTGATAAAGGGGCTTTTCCTAAATTAGGGCAGGGGTTCTCAAACTTTGTGATACCGCGACCCCCCTCTAAGTTGCTCGTGACCCCCCGGGGGGTCGGGACCCACAGTTTGAGAAATGCAGCATTAGGGGCTGCTCAGGAAAGGAAAAGAGTTTCTGCAATGGCTATATCTTGCATTGTTGTGCGATTCACAAAGATACAAATACATGTCTGAGGGTCATTTGTGTTGACTTTGTCAATAGAGCTGATAGGAACATTTTTGATTGATTTTTTTCAAAATGTGGTGTTTTGCCAAAGACAAAATGTTTTACAGAGGCATATTGATTTTGACTAGGTTTTTGCTGGGAAGAGGTCCAAAATCCAGGATGGACTCCTTTTGGTCAGTTCCACAGAGAGAGAGGAATAAAATACCTGACCTTTGTTATCAGAAAACAGACATTTTGAAATAATTCCATTTTATGAAAACATTTGAAATGTTTTGCTTTCATTCCAGTGCCGAAAAAAACCAAATTTTGAATCCTTGACAGTGATTGGGAAGTTATTCTCTGGCCATATGTAATTGCCAGTCTGAGGGATTGGGGTTTTTTATTTTATTTTTTTCCCAAGGTTTTGGGTTTTCTTCAAAACAAAAACAAAACTCCCTCAAACCTTAGGTTTAATCCGCCAATGACAGGTGGTTGGGTTTATGAAAGTTGCATCAGGCTCAAATGCTTCTTAATCTCAGTAGTGCCACTTCAGAGCATGCTATCAACTGTTTTTTCTTACCTCTTAGAATAACAAATATGTTGTATTTATCATCAGATTTCCACATTGACTTAGACTTAGACTTTAAGGTCAGAAGGGACCATTATGATCATCTAGTCTGACCCCCTGCACAATGCAGGCCACAGAATCTCACCCACCCACTCCTGGAATAATCCTCTCACCTATATCTCAGATATTGATATCCTCTCACCTCAAATGATGGTTTAAAGACCCCAAGGTGCAGAGAATCCTCCAGCAAGTAATCCGTGCCCCATGCTATGAAGGAAGGCGAAAAACCTCCAGGGCCTCAGCCAATCTACCCTGGAGGAAAATTCCTTCCTGACCCCAAATATGGCGATCAGCTGAACCCTGAGCATGTGGGCAAGACTCACCAGCCAGAAACCCAGGAAAAGTTCTCTATAGTAACTCCTATCATCCCACCATTGGCCTATTTACCACCGATAGTGAAAGGTCAATTAGTTGTCAAGATCATGTTATCCCATCAAACCATCCCCTTCATAAACCCATCTAGCTTAATCTTAAAGCCAGATAGGTCTTTTGCCTCCACTACTTCCCTTGGAAGGCTGTTCCAGAACTTCACTCCTCTAATGGTTAGAAACCTTTGTCTAATTTTGAGTCTAAACTTCCTGACAGCCAGTTTATATCCATTTGTTCTTGTGTCCCCATTGGTATTGAGCTTAAATAATTCCTCTCCCTCCCTGGTATGTATCCCTCTAATATATTTAAAGACAGCAATCATGTCTCCCCTCAGCCTTCTTTTGGTTAAGGTAAACAAGCCAAGCTCCTTGAGTCTCCTTTCATAAGACAGGTTTTCCATTCCTCAAATCATCCTAGTGGCCCTTTTTTGTACTTGTTCCAGTTTGAATTCATCCTTCTTAAACATGGGAGACCAGAACTGCACACAGTATTCCAAATGAGGTCTCACCAATGCCTTGTATAACTGCACTAACACCTCCTAATCTCTAGTGGAAATACCTTATCTAATGCATCCCAAGACCGTATTAGCGTTTTTCACGGCCATGTCACATTGGCGGCACATAGTCATCCTGTGACTAGGAGCCATCAATGTGACATGGCCGTGAAAAAGTCATCCTGTGATCAACCAGGACTCCGAGGTCCTTCTCCTATTCCGTCACTTCCAACTGATGTGCCCCCAGCTTATAACTAAATTTCTTGTTATTAATCCCTAGATGCATAACCTTACACTTCTCACTATTAAATTTCATCCTATTGCTATTACTCCAATTTACAAGATCATCCAGATCTTCCTGTATGATATCCCGATCCTTTACTGAATTGGCAATACCTCCCAACTTTGTGTCATCCGCAAACTTTATTAGCACACTCCCACTTTTGGTGCCGAGGTGAGTAATAAAAAGATTAAATAAGAATGGTCCCAAAACTGATCCCTGAGGAACTCCGCTAGTAACCTCCCTCCAACCTGACAGTTCACCTTTCAGTATGACCCGCTGTAGTCTCCCCTTTAACCAGTTGCTTATCCACCTCTCAATTTTCATATTGATCCCCATCTTTTTCAATGTAACCAATAATTCCCCATGAGGTACTGTATCAAATGCCTTACTAAAATCGAGGTAGATTAGATCCACTGCATTTCCTTTATCTAAAAAAATCTGTTACTTTCTCAAAGGAGATCAAGTTGGTTTGGCACGATCTACCTTTTGTAAAACCATGTTGTAATTTGTCCCAATTGCCATTAACCTCAATATCCCTAACTACTTTCTCCTTCAAAATTTTTTCCAAGACCTTGCATACTACAGATGTCAAACTAACCAGCCTGTAGTTACCCGGGTCACTTTTTTTCCCTTTCTTAAAAATAGGAACTATATTAGCAATTCTCCAATCAAATGGTACAACCCCTGAGTTTAGAGATTCATTAAAAATTTTTGCTAATGGACTTTCAATTTCATGTGCCAGTTCCTTTAATATTCTTGGATGAAGATTATCTGGGCCTCCCCATTTACTCCCATTAAGCTGTTCAAGTTTGGCTTTTACCTCGAATATGGTAATATCTACCTCCATATCCTTATTCCCATTAGTTATGTTGCCATTATCCCTAAGCTTCTCATTAGCCTCATTAAAGACTGAAGCAAAGTATTTGTTTAAATATTGGGCCATGCCTAGATTATCCTTAACCTCCACTCCATCCTCAGTGATTAGCGGTCCCACTTCTTCATTTTTTGTTTTTTTCCTATTTATATGGCTGTAAAACCTTTTACTATTGGTTTTAATTCCCTTTGCAAGGTCCAACTCTACATGACTTTTAGCCTTTCTCACTTTGTCCCTACATGCTCTAACCTCAATAAGGTAGCTTTCTTTGCTAGTCCCTCCCATCTTCCATTCCTTATATGCTTTCTGCTTTTTCTTAATCACTTCTTTGAGATGCTTGCTCATCCAGCTTGGTCTAAAACACCTGCCTATCAATTTTTTCCCCTTTCTTGGGATACAGGCTTCTGATAGCTTCTGCAACTTTAACTTAAAATAATCCCAGGCCTCCTCCGCCTTTAGATCCATAAATTCTTTAGTCCAATCCACTTCCTTAGCTAATTTCCTTAATTTATTAAGGTTAGCCCTTTTGAAATCAAAAACCCCAGTCTCAGATTTATTTTTGTTTATCCTTCCATTTAGTTTGAACTGAATTAGCTCATGATCGCTCGAGCCAAGGTTGTCCCCTACAACCATTTCTTCTATGAGGTCCTCACTACTCACCAAAACCAAATCTAAAATGGCATCCCCCCTTGTTGGTTCAGCAACTACTTGATGAAGGAATTCATCAGCTATCGCATTTAGGAAAATCTGAGCCCTATTATTATTACTAGCACTTGTTCTCCAGTCTAGATCTGGAAAGTTGACATCTCCCATGATTACGCAGTTTCCATTAGTATTTACTTCATTAAAAACATTCAATAGGTCTCTGTCCATATCCAAATTAGATCCCGGAGGTCTATAGCACACCCCAAGCACTATCCCAGGGGAGGATCTAATAGTTTTCCTCCCCAATGTGATTTTTGCCCAGACAGACTCTGTCTTCTCCATTCCATCACTTTTTATTTCTTTACAATCTCCCTCATCATTGATATACAGTGCTACTCCACCATCTTTACCTTTATTTCTGTCTTTCCTAAACAGCACATACCCTTCAATACCTGTACTCCAATCATGGCTAGTATTCCACCATGTTTCTGTTATTCCTATAATATCTGGTTTCACATGTTTTTTTCTGAGCCAGCAATGAGACAACTAGTTACAATCCTTTTCACAAAAACCTGTACATTTTTAAATTGCTAGTTGGCTGGATCTGAGTTGTAACAAAGATTATAAGGTATATGCAGGCACTGCTCGGGAGAGCAGTTGGCCATTAGCAATTACAAATGATAGGTTTGCTATTCTAATTCAGTGATACATTTTGACATGGCCTGTGTGTATGGGTCTTGTTTTTCCATGTAAAACACGTTAAATATATTAAAAATGTTTTTTTACAAGGTAAATCCAGGCACTCAGATGCAGATTTAATATTGTTTTATTAATGGTGCTCTAGCAGCCTCGAGTAGCCTATCATTGCTCTACTGTCAGGGATTTTCAGGTTAAACCTAATACACTTAAAAGGGATATGTCAGTACAGGATTGTGTTTGTACTTTTCAAAATAATTTTAAGCATACTGAATTTCTTTCCAGTTTTTTTATTTTTGTGTGACCTCCCCAAGTCCCTGCTCAGAACCATTCTGCAACCTCATTAATATTGCAAACCATAATTTGAGAAATCATAGTATTAAACCACTGAAAAATAAGCAACCCATCCTTTCTGTTAAGTCATTTGACTTTTTAAAGCTAAAATTATTTTTCCATTGTCCCTGTGCTATTCAAGCACATGGCAGCTCTAAATGGAATCAGATCCACTGATTTAGGGTAATTTTTCTTTCTGTCATATTAAACTCTGGGCATTAAGCCAATAAATCAGAAATAATATTGAGATTACCTCATTATGCAGTACATGAGCTAGAAGAGAAAAGAATACAGTTTGCAAGGAAACAAGAAAGATTAATCACAAAGTCCCTGTCTGCTGAAACATGGCAAATGGATAACAGCTGGTCTCGAACAAATCTGTGTGATATTAATTGATGGAAGCTATTAAAAAAAGGATTTTTGACCTTAAGTCAATTTCAATATTCTACTAAACCTGCAACCAAAAAGGTCATTTAAAAATTATATGCTCAGTAGTGGTATCAGTGGGACTTGAACTCGGTACATTAGGAATTCATCACAGACCCTTTATGTAATAGGTACCATAGCTGTAGCTGCAGCAACTCTTTTAGAAAAAAAGACATTTGCATATTTAGTCTACTTTCCCAGCAGTATAACCACTAGGGAAGGGCAGAATCATTCAGATAACGATAAAGCTGAAACTCTCATCTTTGAACTCAAATCAAACTTAAATTTTGAGGTTAGAAAATATTTGCTAACAATTGAAAACTGCATTTTCTAATGTGGAATGAAGTACTGCAAGAGACCATTCTCCTCCCAGTCTCTTTGGAACAGCCACATCCAGAAATATGTGGCAAATATTTCAAGAAACACTTCTTCTTTTCTGAGAATTCCATCCCAATCTTCTGTTGCTTTTGTGTTTCAGCTTCATTTTAGTTCTAGGAAAAAGTGGAATAGCTATTTCTTTTTTCCTTTGCTTTGTCCATCAATGTCACAAGGGTTTATAATACCTACTTGAAAAGCCAATAGCTAGAGAAAAATACTGTAGTTTCTCTCTCTCTCTCTCTCTCCTTCCTTCCTTCCACGCTCCCCAAAAAGAGGAGAGCCACAATACAGTCTCTTTCTTTGCCTGTTCCTCTTTCAGTCATTTGGCAAGTTCACCACTCTTATAATTGCTTAAACTACCGTTGATTTTGACCATTGGTTCTAAGTTCACTCAGCAAAATCTAATTTGATCTCTGTGTCTTTTAAGTACAATACTCAAATCACATAAGGATATTGACCTCCTTGGTTATTGTTATTATGGCTTTTGGACTAGCTTCTGGCACTGTGATTGCACTGATGGTACTGGTTGACGACCATCTCCTGGAGAAAGTAAACATCAAGTGCCTATGGCAGGAGTATTATATCTGTCAGCTGCCTCTGCTGTTGGTATTGTCAGTGGAAAGTTTGCAAGGGAACTTATGGTAGGCAATACAGTATACAATGGAAATGAAACAAATGGAGCCAGATAGCTATCATTTTTGCCCCAGGATATTTCATTGGTCACAATCAACATTTTATCTAATAGCTGAATTTTTCACACCAGATATGCCCATCATTTTTATATAGCTCCTTAAGTCACAGTAGAGAGATGTCCTATCCTCTTCCTCTCTTACTTATCCTCAATGGAGTTCTCATTCAAATTCTAAATCTAAAGACTACAGTGAGTGAGATAAAAGAACCTGGATAGAGTATAATCTATTTCTGTGATGCTCATTACTGTAGTAAGTAAGCACCATATACATTAACTAAAATTTGCATCCTGAAGCTTTATGTGTGGCTTAGTAGTGGACTCTGCTCTTTGCCATTCCCAGGTCAGTATCTTTTACCTCCTAGCATGTTCTGGTTTTGTTGCTGCTGTTGTTTTTCCTCTTTATCTTGGATAGTTAACAGAGGCCTTTGCAAAAAGACAGTCTTGATTATAGTCCAGCTCAGTCTTATCTCCTCTGTTAGGTCACCCCTCAGTCATGCATCTTTGATGGTGATTGCCTTATCACTGGCTCTTGAAAGATTGACCCAGGACATTCGTTCTCAGCTGCATTGTCTCAGGACCTTGAATTGGCATCAGAGGCAAATTGGCAATCCATGGAAGGTATGATGGTTGGGGAAGCGGGTGCTGTGCTCTCCCAGAATTCCATGTTATCTCAATCATTCAGCCTAGATGCAGTGATTATAATACTTCAGCCCATTGGCGGTGGTGGCTGTTCATTATTTGTATTGTGCTTGTTCTTACAGCCCCAATCAGGCATAATTTGTACTAATCCACTTATTACAAAAAGATAATTGCCACCAAGAGTCTACAATCTAAATAAAACTCAGGCAGCAATTGTATGCATCATTGTGGTTACTTTGTCTAGGAGAAACTAAAGTAATTGCCTATTGAGCTGGAGATGTAATAAGATGTTGGTATCTGCTTCTCTTGCAAGTTGTTTTCATGGCATGTAGGAGAGAGCCCATCTCTCTTCTGAGTGCTGGCCTTTTGGATCCCACTAGTGCCATGTGTAACTGTTGGATTGCTGCTCCAGAAAACCAGTGGCATTATTTGGGGGTAGGACTGGCATAGTTATATTTTTGAACATACGGAAATTGGATGGTAGCTGCACATTGAACATACTACTGTTTGTGGAGCTATAGCATGATCAGCTTAAAAAAAAGATCATAGTTGAATTAAAAGAAATAGAAGACAAGGGGGTTGCTGCATATCAAGGTGTGGGTGAACTTACAAAGAGTGTATCTTAACCTTCTGTTTTTCCAAATGCTAAATACGATTAGATATTTTTTAAAATGGGATGTTGCTTGAAATTTGTAACATCCAGGTTAATGGATTAGGGATATTAATGGTTAACCAGTTAACTGGTAAACATCAAACTTACCGGGTGATGCTTACTGGTTATAGTTAAGTGGTGCAGGCTGGAGGAGCCTGACATGGGTAGGGTGCTGCTCCAGCCCTGTGGGGCCCACCACGAGCAGGGGCGTTCCAGCCCAATTGCGGTGGGTGAGGAAGGAGGAGGTCTGCTTCCGCCCAGCCAGACTGGAGTAGCTCCCCTGCCCATCCCCATTTAATCTGTTAATTGGTTAAATGTAACATTTAACTTGTTACCTGATTAATCGGGATTTACTCCAATAAGAACCTCCATGTATTTTCTACTTCACACTCTAACTGCTTAGACTGTGGTGTCCAACCAACTAGCCACACTCAACCAGCCAAATAGCCACATGTGGCTAGTGTGTTGGACACCATGGGACTGTAGACTGTGATTTGTAGTCTAGTTTTAATCTGAAGTAACTGACTGTAAATTAATTTGCATTAACTAGCATATTTATAAATGCTAGTTTAGTCATTCCCTCAGTATTTGTTCCTTGTGGGTTTAGTAAACCACCAGCAGGGCTCTTCAATGGGGGATGGGGCAAAGAAGGCAATTGCCCTGGGGCCTGGAGATTTAAAAGGGCCCATTACTCTGGGCTGCCGACAGCTGGAATACTAGTCCGTTTATATTGCAGCCAGCCCCACACAGCCCAATCTGGGCAGTGCTGAGGGCTGGCTGGGAGAAGTGAGGCATGGTTCAGACAGCATTGGCTTCCCCTATTCCCACCCTTCCACCTGAGGCCACTTTTCTTCAGGGACTGGAGCTGAGTCCTCCCCACATTGCTCAGGGCCCAGCGAAGTTTGTCGCCAGCCCTGTGTCTTAGGACAAATGTTTGAGGAGACTATCTTTTGCCATCATGTTAGATAAGAGATTGCAAGGTAACACAAGTTAAAATAGGACCATAAACTAAAGACCTTAGGCAATGTCCTTTAGGCTGTGTAATTATGGAATAATTTCATCTACTTAGTGCTCCCACAAGAACTTCTAAAGAAGGATCTGGCTCTTTTTCATCAAAATCTCTTTTAATGAAAAAACAAGGGACTGAAAATATTGCAAATGCTGGTGTTTGCCTTCCTCTGAAGCATCAGCTATTGCCCCTTCCAGAGGCAGGGCAGCAGATTGGATTCACGAGTAGTCCAAACTGATGTGACAAATTGTGTGTTCATGTATACATGCCTAATATTTAAAAATAGAATGGTTTTTCAAAGTGTTGAAATTATTACTATTAAAACTACAGATACATTTTAGGAAAAAAATAACTATATCAATTCATTCCTTGTTTTTGTCTAAACAGTGGATTGTCCTGTATGTGCCCATCTTTATAGCCCTGAATTTGTGACATCAATATAATTTCCAGTGCTAGAGATGCATATTACAAATACAGAATTGTGGATAGAATTTGGCAAAAGGAGCAAATGGTTTAAAAGAAAGCTTGTTCTTGTGCAAATACAAATATCTGTTAAGAGGATATTGAAAATATGTAGATGAATGCTTTCTTTTAGTAAAAATATCTCATGTTTTGTAAGTTTCTTCAGAATGATTGGGCAATCACCACTTTTCAAAAGCAGAACCCTTTAAAATTGTTTCCAGGTAGATATCCAAAAATCGAGTCACTTTTTTGAAAATCTTGGTACAAATCTTACAGCAGATTTGTATGTTATTTAGGAGGTTCTTCCCATACCTCTTACATATTTTACATGGAGGTTTCAAAGTCTAACAAAATAATATTTTTAACTGCTTTTCAGATTCCTTGTTCATATTTTTGTGCTAATTTTTGGTATAGTAGTCAGCTAAAAAACATAGTAGAAGAAGCATTTACAGCAATAAACTTCAAAAGCAGGAATGCGTGTCCAGCCAAATGACATGATTAAATAAATTACAAGAGGATAGCAACATAAATTCTTACTTAGCAGAAACTAGTATTCATAATCTTCAGAAACAGTGTTTTCAGAAATCCATCCTATTTTTCCTAAAATGCAGTTGGAAGCATACTAAAACAAAATATTGACACTTTCAACTTAGGGGGGGAAAACACTATTTTGTGAATACAAATATTTTAATTACATGCCATTTTTCATAAATGTTGGCTGATGTCTAGGATATGTTTGGATTGAAAATAAAATTCTGTCAGAATTCTGTTTTACTTTACATTGTGCATGCAGATTTTTATTTTTAGACCCAATAAATATGCAAATGGTATAGGATACTTATGCTAAGATTTGGTGGTGATTTTTAGAATAAACCTCAGATTATTTGTGTATATTTCATTTTGCATTTAAGGGAACCACTCTCTAGTATCACAGTTCCAATCATGTTTTTTGCAGATAAAATGTGTACTGCTCATCAGTAAGCTAAGTCTAACTTCCAGATATCAGAGCTACGTGTTATTGGGAGAAAGTTTGGTGACAGGGTCAGTGGAGAAGGCTATACAGAGTAGTGGGGGGGAGCGCTATAAGCCTCAGACTGAGGAGATTCCTGCCCCCAGAGTAACAGGGTGGGGCTGGTTTAGATCCAGCAGAGGCAATCAGGGTCAGTGGAACACCTGAGGCTAATTGACCAGGCCTGCAGAGTCAGGCCATCCTAATCCAATTAGGACACCTGGGGGTAATTAGGAAAATGAGTTCAGACTGGCTATAAAAGAAGCTTGACTGCAGTAATAGGGTGCATGCAACTGGGAAGAAAGAAGAGGGCCCCCCTGGGAATAGGAGGAAAGGAGATCACAACTAGGAGGAGGATTGGGAGAGAAGGAAGTCTCTTGGAGCTGTATTCTAGCAGGTATCAAGGATTCACACGAGCAGCTACTATCACAGGGCCCTGAGCTGGAACCCAGAGTAGAGGGTGGGCCTGGTTTCCCCCCAACACCCACCTCCATATTTCTACTCTGGGAAAAAGACTGTGGAGTTTATTCTTCCTTTTACTATACACTGGCCAATAATGAAAAGAGCTCAGCAAACTAAAGCCTTACATGTGGTACCTAAAACTGAGGGCTGCTGTGAGCCTCTGAGGCAGGCAAATCCGCCAGGAAGCACAGGATTCACCGAGTTTTCATAGGAGTTTTTTCACAGTACATATAAAAGATTTAGAAGCATTCATTAATTGCTTCTCACTATGTTTGTGATTTTTTTTTATTTTTTTATTTTTTTATTTTTTTGGTAATGGCTATCTTTTTGTTTGCTTTCTTTGGCTCTCCGCTTTCCTTGTCTGTATAGTTGATAGTCCCATCTTGAAAATAAGTTGTGATTCTTTAAGAAGTCTTTAAAACAAAAAACCTAGTCCAGTGGGAAGGTGTCAGCTTTTTCAAAATGCCCATTATGCTTCAGAATTATTTTTCTGGATTAATATTATAGCATTGCAAGAGTTTTAAGTCCCAGAGTTTAGACTTACACTAATTCACAAGAGAACTCTGTGGCAAAAATAAATAAAAAGATAGAAGCTTTGGTGCAAAGTGAAATGACTTGCAAGAAGAGTGACTTATTTAGAAAATACATTATTTGGTGTTAATAGAATGGTTTGTTCTTTAATATGATATACAACCTCCACTTAGGCAAAATAAATTAGGTTGGGGTATATGTTCATATTTGTAGTGTTAGAGTTTGGTGTGCCAGGAAAGAACCTGCTCCTATAGTTGAGTTGTTTTCAGAGGGCTAGTTTATCTACAGAAATTCAGAAACATGCAATATATTTCTGACAGGTCGTCTGTATACAGTGTTCAGGGACCACACAAAGGAGTCTAATAGAGGTCTGCTTCATTCTGTCTCTTGTGATCTCACTCACCAACATTGCTTAACATGAGCATCTGCATAAAATAACAACCAGTACCAAGTAGCTCTTGCAAGAACCTGTGAAAAGTACAGTTCCCCAACCTGTATGGAGTCTGACTAGAGGTGGGTACAGTGACATATTCCACTTTGTGAATGATTTTTCTAGTTTGAAATTTGATTTTGCTCTAATTCTGAACAAAATGCAACAATTCGTAAATTTAGGTCTTGGCAGACTACCCTGGAGCCACAGACTCTGGAAATCCTAGGCTCCCTGACCATGGGACAGTCCACGCCAGTGTTTCTCAAACTGTGCTCCACAGAGCCCTAAGGCTCCGCGAGACATCTCCAGGGGCTCCGCGAGGTTGACAAACTGGAAACATCGATAGGTACAACACAAACAATCAGTGGACCGCTGGGGCTCTGCATAAGTACAACACATACAATCAGTGGACCGCTGGGGCTCTGCATAAATTTTTATGCATATAAAGGACTCCGGAGCCCAAAAAGTTTGAGAACCGCTGGTCCACAACATGGGCTGCCTCAGAGCCAAGGACACAGCAAGCTCAAGCGTCCTAACAGTCCACCAGAGAAACCAATCAGATTTCCATTTTCTGGCTGCCTACCAGGTAGACTGTTCTGGGGCTGGGGCAACAGGACTTCCAGCGTCCAGGCTCCAGAGTAGCCCAGCCTTGTAGATTGCCTCATGACCCATTGTAAATCTCTCTGATTTTTGGAGGAACTCTGTTGAAACTGAAATGCGTCTGCAGAACGTTTCAATTTTGATAAATTGATAAATTTCAATAAAAACTGTTTGGAATTTTTCTGACTAACTCTAATCCTGGCTACACATCTGTGCTATTGGAAAGAGAAGAAAAGCTTTACACAGATTTTTTGACACACGAGACAATTCAACACAGTCCCCCTCTTGTTTGTGGTCCTGCATAGAGGAAATAATAGAACAACATGCATAAGTAGATTTATAGTAGGCATTGAACATACATGTGCACCTCCTGATTGTTTGAAAGTGAATTGCAGTAGGTGTGATGAAATGTAATACGAGAAAATAAGTGTAAATTCAATAAATGTACTTAGCAGATTTGTGAGAACTATGGTTATGTATAGATCTTGACACTTAATACAGCAGGAGGGAGTTTTCCTGGAAATTCCTGGCCAAAGACTCTGCACCAGTAATACGAGACAGACAACATTACATAAATGCATCCTTTGCAATGTAGTAGACAAAAGTATTACACAATTCAGTGGCTAGAACATAAAGGTAGTTAAAGAGACTCAAAATAATCTAAAGAAGTGGGTTGTGTCCATGAAAGCTCATGATACCATCTACATGTTTTGTTAGTCTGTAACAGGAAAAACTTAAACAACAAATAGTCTAGTAGCACTTTAAAGATTAACTCGGCTACCCCTTTGCAGCTTTCAAATAATGTGTACATTTTTAACAAGTGAGCATAATTAATGTTCGGAACAATTTACCAATGGTCGTGGTGGATTCTCCATTGCTAGCAATTTTGAAACCAAGGTTGGGTTAAAAAAAGAAAAGATATGCTATAGGGCACAGGAATTAGCTCAAGGAAGTCCTATGGCCTGTGTTATACTGGAAGGCAAATTATATTAGATCATAATAGTCCCTTTTGGCCTGGGAATTAGTTAAGCAAGTAGCAGTGAATGTTTGTGCCATTTAACAACTGCTGAGTGGTTGGTGTTTCAATGGTGTAAAATGGAGACAAGGGGAATTAGTTCATGAACTATTAAGTATGTACAATAATGTTTAGGTCATTCATTCAGGAAACATAAACAATACCATATGGTGTAGGTGACTAGTTTCACAGTGTGAATAGTAAATATTTGCAGTGACAGTTCATGAACAATTAATGGGCTAATTTTATTTGCACAGCTGATTCATTGAGGAAATATAAACAGTGAGCAAATTCCTAAAACCCACACTCAATTCATGGATGATTCATGACTGAAATATAGAGCTAAGTTTAAAAAAAATTGTTCATTCTTCTTTGTTTCTTAATGGCCATTCCACAGTAGGTGCGTGTGTTCGACATATGCACCGTGCCAGATGTTTTTCCCTCTGAAGTATAAGGGGTGCCACATGCTTCCCTCACCCTTAGTTCCTTCTCACCAACAGTGACAGTACAGGAACTGCTGTGCTTCAGCCAGTTTTTGTTGTTTCTGCAGTGCAGTCTGTGCGTAATGTATTTTGTTGTCTTAGGAGTTTTCTTAGTGTTAGTTTGTGGTTTGTAAGTTGGTAGTTTCCCAAATGGACTTAGCCTAGGGATGGGGCATGCTCTGGTCCCCAGGCTTCATACAGTGTCTAGAGTGCAAGCATCCTATATCTGTTAGTGACCAGCATAACTACCTGATCACATTAGCAAGAAGTGCTACATTTGAAAATTGGTCAAGCTGAGAACAAAGAAGAAAGGGGATAATTGCCTCAGGGCACTCTTAATGGAGTTGGTACTAATTGCAGCACTGGAGACTAGGTTGGGCTTGGCCTTGGCCTTGAGTGCCGTAACTTCACTGCGGAGTGCTCTGTTGTTGCCATCATCAGAACATCACCCTTTCCCTGTGCCATTTTTGGTCCAGAAGGCAAAGACTCTGGTGAAGGAACACTCCCCGACATCCTGTAAGGCAGGGCTGCTCAACTTTGGAAGCCCTGGGGGCCACAATGATACTCACAGCACATGCCCAGGGTCATAACTTAAGTGCGGTTGCAAATATACAAATATATGCAAATAGCTTCTTTCACACTCAGGGGCATGAATACAAAGATTAAGCCTTAAGCCATGGCGTTGGACCCAAACATGGCCAATGTGAGCCAGTCAGCATCTCTCAGGGTCTGCCCACAAGGCTAAGCAGACAGCACTTCCCACAGTGCCCTGGCACTTCTGGCACCTCCTCCCTGGGGGCTAGAAACGCCGACACCATCTGTAACCATCTGTTCTAGGCAGCCCATCTGCTTGTGTCTTTCAATGCTCACTCTACCGGGGTGATGCCTTGCTGTTGTGGAGCGTGTTCCCAGTGGAGGCCATGTTCAAAGGATCCCACACAAGGGCTGCATGCTGAGACCCGTGTAAACCCAAACCACACTGCAGGCTGCGAACGAATGGGCTGTGGGCCGCATGCGGCCTGTGGGCCACGTGTTGAGTAGCCCTGCTGTAAGGGTACAGGGACAGGCCCAGCCTTTGGGCAAGGCAAACGAGGCAGTTGCCTTGAGGCCCCATGCATTCAGGGCCCCGCACTGCTCAGCTCCCAGCCCCACCCACCTGGCTGTGAGCCGAGTGGCTGTGTGGATCAGTGTGTTGCCTTGGGTGACTCTAAATCTCTATCTGAGTGTCAGAGACTGAGTCAGGCAGAACTGTCCTATCCCACTGTGGCGACGCCGAGCAGCAGTGAAGGCCTTAGGCAAGTGGAGGCGCTGTCTACCCCAGATACTTTTCAGGGAGCACTGGATATTATGGCACCATTTGGGAAGGTTGGAAATCGGCAGAGGGCTAAAGCACAACATAGCAGGACTCCGCTTGCTCTTCTTTCCATTCCCCTGACTATCAGGGAGTGAGAAGAAAGCACACAGCTTTGGAGTACTCTGTTGCCTCCATCTTGTGACATTGGTGAGGATGAGAAAGATGCCAGACAAAGCCATTATGAATCCCCTGCACCTGTTGCCACATAATGATGTGCAGACATACCAGGAGCTCCTGGAGCAGGTCACCTCCAATTATGGGTTCACGATAAGGATCTCAAGGAACCAGTGGATGCGCTATTTGATATGGTTTCATGACTCAGAAACACTCTGCTCAGAGTAAAACAGGTTCTCTTGCATACCAGATGCAGTAACACATGGAGCACTTACCTACAGAAATGGACGAGATTTTCACAATGGTGCACGCAGAAGTCTGCTGACCCTCATGCAGCCCACCTCCACATGATTCTGGACTACATCCTTGATCTAAAACAATCATACTTATTCTTGCTTTCCCTTCGAGTCCATCTTGCTGCTATCAAAGCGTTTCATTCCCTGGTGGATGGGTATTCTGTTTTTGCACACCCCGTCACTAGACATTTTCCTAAGGGCCTCCAAAACCTAATCCCACCTCGAAGATCAGCACCACCATTATGGAGGTGGTGTTGGACACATTGTTTCAACCTCCATTTGAACCATTAGCAGCATAAACCTAAACAACAAATAGTCTGGTAGCACTTTAAAGACTAACAAAACATGTAAATGCTATCATGAGTTTTCATGGGCACAGCTGGTCATCTGAAGAAGTGGGCTGTGCCCACAAAATCTCATGATACCATTTACCTGTTTTGTTAGTCTTTAAAGTGCTACCAGACTATTTGTTGTTTTTTAAGTTTATCCTGCACAGACTAACTCGGCTACCCCCTGAAGCATGTTCATGGTCTCTAATAACCTCCAAAGTGGCTTTCCTTTTAGCAGTAATATCTGCTCACAGAGTCAGCGACTTAGCAGCCTTCACAGCATCACCACCGTACACGGTTTTTACTAAGGACAGTATTATATTATGCCCCCATCCATCCTTTTTATGTGTTCAGACTTCCTTATCAATGAGCCAGTCATACTACTTATTTTCTACCCAAAACTGCACTCATCTGCACAGGAAGCGCTCCTCCACACTTTAGACAGCAGAAGGGCCCTCTCCTTTTATATTAACCACACAAGACCCTTCCATAATTCACATCATCTCTTTGTCGCAACTGCAGAGTGATGTAAGGGCAGTGTGTTATGCTTAAATGAAGCACATGAGATCTTTTATAGGGGAAAAGGCAGTACGCCACATTTATTGAGAATACAACAGTTGCATATGCTTTTCAGTCACTTGCACACAAACACCATACACACGCATATAGTCCCGCCAGATGATGTTGTAGTTACCAGTCCAGAGTCTGTATCAATCTAATGGCCAGTTAGATGAATCATAGAGGGAGAGCAGGGCCTTTTGTCGGTTACGATCCGATGCTCATCTGGAGTTGGTGGCAAGATGAACCCAAAGTCCCATAGTAAACCACCCTGCTTTTATAATCCTTTTCTCTGTTGAAGTCTATGGATTCCACTGCATCAGTCTGTTACCGGCGTGTTATCTTGTTGATGTCAGTCATTCCCAAAACATTTCCAAAGCTCATCCTGTAATCAGTCGTCTTTTAGGGGTGCTTGCTTCACTTTAAAGCCTTCAATCTGCCACCCCGATCACTCATTGGCCATGGGTACACACTGGTTGTTACTGATGGTTCTTCTGATGCTGATCAGTCTGTTTTCACCCGCACTCACCCCTCCTTTGGCCATCTGGTTCTGAGCAATAACCTTCGCACCTTTATCTCAACACATACATACCACTTCCACACACGAACAATCTTTTACAAGGCCTTTCCGAGAAAAGCATAACATTAGTATCTTATATTGGGCAAAGCAAGAGGCATTGTAAATCAAACAATTAAAACTTCAGCCTTCAACATCCCTTTAGTCTCATTAACATGGACACAATACCAAAACTCATTTCCTTACTTTCTAAACTCACTAAAGTTTAAAATAAAAGGGCTTAATTTAAATGTTATAATATGTTACCTTACATTGCAACATTATTAAACCTAAAAATACAAATATAAAAAGGATAAAACTTTCAATCCTAACAAGTGCACTTTCGTCACAACACACATCTAACATCATAGTCTCCAGTATCACGCAGTGCTACACTCTGTCATAAGTCTCTTCTTGCTCACCCCCGGGCACACTCCACCAGGGCAGTAGCTACATCCGCGACCTTCCTGCGAGGGGTTCTTCTCCGAGACATTTGCTGTGTGGCTACATGGTCCTTGGGCCATATTTTTATGAAACATTATGCCGTACTCCAGCATCTTTCCAACGATGCTGCAGTAGCCACCACAGTGCTTTCAACTGTTAATAAAAGTGACTCCAAAGCCCACTATCCTTGTTCCAAAGGATCACTGCTGAGAAATCACCTACAGTGGAGCACCCACAGGTACATCAATTGAAGAAAAAAAGGAAGTTACTCACCTTCTGTAGTAACAATGGTTCTTCGAGATGTGTCCCCATGGGTGCTCCACTACTCCCCCCCCCCCCTTCAGAGGGTTTCTCTTGTTTCTTCTATCAGATACTCGGGCGTCCACAAGGAATTGAGGAAGGATCGGGCCATGTGCATGAAGCAAAGGGCATGGACAGCACAAGGCGCATGGAGTGCATGTGTGGCCTGACCAGCTACTGCTACGGAAAACTCCGATCTGCAGTGCTGGAGCAACCTGACACCTACAGTGGGGCACCCATGGGGGGGGACATCTCAAAGAACTGTCGTTACTGCACAGGGCGAGAAACTTCCTTTTCCTCCTCCAGCCCACAGTTAAGGGTGGCCAACCACCAAGCCCTCTTTGGCCGCTATTATTTTGATATGTGGCAAGGCATGGCAAAGTTTGATTAATTGCTTCCTGAAGGTTTCAGGAAGGAGTTCAGGATCTCCTGGAGGAGGGCATGGCGGCAGCTAGAGTGGCCCTCCAGGAATCCTTGGATGTGGCAGACTGAGTAGTGCATACAATGCCTTCAGCCAACGTTCCTTCTAATCTTTTCCATCTATGTGTGGAATAATTTTTATGTGCACCAAGACACATGTGAGTGTGCACTACCAGTAGAAACAGAGACCTAGCTCTGGGCACATTGGTAATCAGCTAGGTGGCTTTTTAATCTATACTGAGTGGCTGCACAAGTGCACAGCTTATAAGAAGCACTGGCGTCAGCCATATTGATGTGCTGAGACTCCTTTCTGCATTGTTGGTGGAAGCTCATCAGTCTGTGCAGGACTTTGTTTGATGGTTGTGTCCTAATTGCAGAACAGATCAGCACAAAATTACATAGGCATAAGGACATCTGCACTGCCCTTAGGATCCTAGGGTTGTATGTTCCAGGCCCTGTCCAGAAAAGGTTCCGACCCTAGTACTTTATCAGTGAAAGGAGCCAGCCACGGCAGGAGCGCCCCCTGCTAAAAAGAGCAGTGGTTAAAACCTTTGGTTGAGTCAACAGTCAACTTCGACCCAATTGGGCCTGACTTGGCCCAAACAGGAAGCTAAGTCATTTTCAGGGCGCACTTGAAGACGATATATCAGACTTCCCTATGGATCTAGTTCCCCTCTCTCCTCTTGTTTGGCAACTGCCTTTCTCACTTCCAGTCTGGATATCCATAATGTCGTGCCATTGGGTCCTGGTTACTGTTTCTCAGGGTTATACCCTCGAAATCCTTTCCACTCCCACATGCCCTCCCCATCCCTTTTCCAAGAGCCCTCACGTGAGAGTCTCTACTCATGCAGGAGGTTCAGGAGCAGATGCAGTTGGAGGTAGTGGAAGAAGTATTGGAACAGGGAGTTTTATTCCTGATATTTCCTAATCCTGAAGGACAAGGGAAGTCTGCAGGCCATATTGCACATGAGAGACCTCACCAGATACCTACAGAAGTCCAAGTTGCACTAATCTACAACAACAAAGAGCAGTCTAGTGGCATCTTAAAGACTAACAAACAAATTTCTTTGGCCATAAGCTTTTGTGTGCTGGAACCAGGGACGTCATTAGGATTTATGGGACCCTACTCAGTACAATTAAACTGGTGCCCCATGCTTATTGGCAACCCAAGCGGGCTTATGATTTTTTTAGAGGCGTGATTTTATAATCTTTAGCAACACACTAATTAAATAGTTTAAAAGCAGATTTTAAATTAAGGCCTTGTAGACTAATGTGGTAAATTCAGAATTTGACAATATATACGTAGGGTTGGCAAATGGCTTCATTACCACTGGAATGGCTCTTCTGCAGGTTCAGTGTTCTGTTAACAGGGCTTGCAGGCTTTTTCACTTTTAAGTTCATTAGATTCTCTCCTGAGGAAGCAGAGCCACAGATCAGATGAGTGGGTGGATGGATTTTAAGACCCAGTGATGCCCCAAATTTTCTAGTGCCCTACGCAGCTGCATATTCTACTTATAGGTAAGGACGGCCCTGGCTGGAACCCACTTTATCAACTGGTTCCAGTCCACAAAAGGTTATGCCCAAATAAATTGTTTAGTCTTTAAGGTCCCACAGGACTCTGTATAGTTTTTGCTTTATGTTGCTGTAACTGCTCATCAAACAAAGATGGTTGGCTGTGGGTGAGACTCCCTCTGGAACCACTCAGTGCTAATTTATCCTTTAATGAACTGCTCAAGCAACAACCTTCTCATTATCCACTCGTTGCCAGAAACAACTTATGTCTCATTCTCTTCATATTTCTTCAGAGGGACACTACAATTTAAAAATGATCAGTTTCCCCATTGAAATTCAAATAGCAAAAGCTTATTATACCAGTTAAACAGGGGTATCAAAAGAAATAAAAAAATCTCTTTCTGCCTTACAGTCTCTTCTAAACCCAGTAACCACACTGTTAGGCCATGTAGTTAGCGTATAGGACATGGGCTTAAGAGATCTGGTTTCTGTTCTTAACTCTGACTGAAAGTAGCCATTTTGACACAATCTAGGTTGTCAGGTTGGAACTAAGTACTCAGGAGATTTTCAGAGCTGTTTTTTGAGCATACCTATGCTGTCTGAATATCCAGTGGGTCAGGCATGCTGGGTATTTCAAATGTGTGGGTTTGGATGTCAGATCCCACACAGCATTTCCAGAAGTGCCAGAGAACTCAAAAGGTTTCTTCAGCATTAAGTGGTGTCAGAGGTAGTAGAGATGTTCTAGGCCCTCACTGGCTACACACAACATAAAGAGCTCATGTACATTTATGAATCACAATTTGGTTTAATAATTTGTCTCATTTCCAGCTATGTCCCATGGCTGTGTTGGGTTTTTGGATTGTTTTCCCCTTCAGTTCCATTTAAATATCTGCGACACTGAGGTATTTAAATATCTGCAACACTGCTTCAACTCATTTTCAGGTGTGTTATGAGAGGCAGAAAACTCTGTGACCCTCACAACCCAGTTTGGGTGGGGTCACTCTAGGTCCCTTCCCCTAGATAGAAGGTGGGAGAGAAGCTGGAGAGAGCATGAGGAGGTCCTCTACTGACTGGAACTATTCCTTCCATGAAAGTCAGCCTGATTCTGGCCACAGCATGTTGAACATAGTTTCCATGGTTGGCCTATGCCAGAAAGAAAATCAATTTCCACAGTACAGGCAGAGCAAAGTTTGCTATCTAATTGCAGTGCACATCAAAGGGAAGATGAATGTCAAGGCAGACTAGCTAACCAGGCAGAAGTTTGGGTAAGTCGTTGCCTCTGCACCAATTACCTGTTTTACAGCTTAGCCTCAGGTCTTCTGTTTTATGCTGTTAGAGAGAGTGTCTTTGAGTGCTTATTCAGAAGTGTACCTGTGAAGCTATGATAGTTTTGGTGTCAAGTGAGTCTGTGTATTTGAGCTTCCTCTCACCTTCTGTACTATTTATTACCCATCACATCAGTTTGCCCCTTCCTCAATGATGTCTGAAACTAACTAGCTAGCTTTTAATCTGCTTACCTCTGGCTATCCAAGCATGATTTCTGTATTTAATTTTTGTATTTGTATATGCCCATATATGCCTATAACACCATGCCCTAAGCATGCAGGAAATGTGCATGGGTATATTTAAAATAAGGTCAAGACATTTTGCCTTAACCCTTTCTGGGTTCCTGAGCCTGTATACGTATGTGCGGACACACCTGTGGCCCTGTAAAGATTAGAAAAATCAGTTGTGTGTCTAAAATATTGTAGCTTACACATTTTAAATTACACAATTTAAAAAATAAATTTAATATAAACCATGTAAGTTGTGTTTAAAAACGTTGGATGGTGGTATATTAAGGGAAGCTTAGGTTTAACCTATAATTAGCAAACATGTTTTAAAACATGACCTATTTTACTAACATAGACATGGCCTATGTTCAGAGAATTCTTTGGCTAGCATTACACTTAACAAACTAAATCACAGTTGGTGAGTCATGGAGAATATACTGGATATGTCACATGGAAATGCAGTTCTTTTCTTTTTCTTTTCCTTAGCAGTGCAATCATTACTTTTTTCCTCGTTCTGGCCCTTTAAAGCGAGGCTTTGGGAAGTGACTGGATACTAAGATGAGTTCTGTTCAAAAGTCTGCAATATAACGAATGTACATGTCTTTTTTTATGCACTTTATCTCAGAAGCTGATCAAAATGCACAGCTTATCCCCTAAATATTTCACCACTCTGTTTAATTTTTTGAACACACACATTGCATTTATTATACAAAAACATAATATATTGTCTGGTCTTTCAAAAATTTATTTCCATATTTTTCTCTCTACAGTAACTTTTCTTTTTTTTTAAAGCAATTAAAAATTGTTCTTAACTATTCTGTTCCCTGCGTTTACATAATTCAAACCAATGTTTATATTTATTACACTATAGTACATTTCTTTTTTTTTTCAACTATAGTTGAGCAATCATTCTATTTTCTCATATTTCTGTACACCACTTTTCAGATAAAGTACAATTTTAGGATCAGTTTGTGCATTCCTTGCACTCAAAGTACAATCAGAACTTTTGGCATGTAAGAAATGTAGTACTGGACGCATTATTGATGATACTTTGTGTTCATGTACTGGGGAGAGGATAGGTGAGAGAGCACATCTTCTTCCTCGGGTAGTCCCCGTGGGTGCTCCACGTCTGGTGTTGGGTTGGTCCCGGAGCCATGAATCGGAGATTGCCAGAGCTGTGTTCGGCCGGACCACGTGTGCGCGAGCCAGTTTCGCGCCTTTCATCTGCTGCGCACGGTCTGGCGCCCGCCAGTTTCTCTCATCCGCCTTGGGTCGCGGATGGAGCTCCCCTCATCTCCTCAAATTGTTACCTGAGTGGAAGTTTAACAAAGACTTAGAAAATAATTTCCTTAGCCTTGCTATTCATTACTTCGTTCCTCTGTTTAAAAAAACAAACAAACCCGTTACTTTATGTTTATAGTTTTTGACGCGCGTTTCAGCTGCTGCTGCTGCTATAGCCCTTAGTTTCCGGGCTCTTTGAAAAAAAAAAAAACCAGAAGAATAAGGCAAACAACAAAAAGAGAAACAGTTTCAAATTGTATATAGTTATAGTGTTTCTTTTTGGCCCCCCTTAGTTCACGGGCTGCTTCTCTCCCTCTCAAAAAAACCCCCAAACAAACGGAAGGAAGACAAGCATTTCTTCATGTTATACATTTAGAGACCCTGTTTTTTTCAGTTACCGTTGCTGTTAAGCTCACTAGTTTCTCAGGCTTCTTATTTAAAAAAAAAAAAGAAAAAGGGGGAAGAAGGAGAGAAGTGAAGAAGGAGAGCGGAGAGACAAAGAGAGGACACATAAAGAGGCGCGAACTGAGACCCCTCTTAGAGTGTCGAAATGCCGGGCTCCCCCGGTTTTAAGAAATGTTCTTTGTGCAGGGAGTCAATGCCGGTCTCCGATGGACACTCTGCTTGTGTCCGTTGCATCAGGGAGGCACATATCCCCCAGAAATGCAGCCACTGTGCCAAGCTGACGACCAGAGCCCGCAAGGAGCAGGAGCGACGTTTGAAGGAGATCCTTTTTGACAAGGCTCTCCTGCCTTCTAATGTAACAGGCTCCTCTGCCACGGACCCCACGCCAGAAAAGCGGAAGGCTCCTTCCCTGGCTATGGCTTCCCCAAAAAGGAAGAGAGCCTCTCCTGCTCGTTCCCTGCCAGTTGCTCCGCAGTCGTGGGTGAGCGCAGGTGATAAGCCGGGTACCTCTGGCTCCAGGATAGCCCATGCACCCACTTCTAAAAAGCCGACTGGCACTTCCCGGTCCCGGCCGTCTCCGGCACCGCAGGTAGCAGAAAGACTTCTTAAAGGGCCAGCTGCATCGGCACCGATACTCTCTGTGCCTGCTCCTCAGATCCCTGCAGTCACTCCTCCTCACAAGGAGCTGTCTTCAGCACCACCTGCACCTTCAGTGCCTATTACTGACCAGGTGCCTGCCTCATTGCAGCCAGCTGAGCCCCCAAGCTCTCAGTCTGCATACTCTGAACAGCTGGCAGCAGTTTCTACTAAAGCAGCACCTAAATCAAATGCCCAGGCGATTTCTCTCTCCCCCTCCCCAGCCTTCTCTCCAGAGCCATCCCCTCACCCTTCTAATTCTGCACGCCATACAACGGGTCAGAGGGGTATCATCAGCGAAGTGTGTCATCTCGTCACCATTACTATAGGGAGCGGAGCTGCTCACATCACAGATGCTCTAGATCTCGATCCCCGTCAGGGCACTCGCGCTCACCGATCCGCTCACCACGGAGTACTTGCTACATCAGGCACAGCAGCGCTAGGTCCTCTGGACACTCGTCACCTGCACGCTCTGACCAACGTTATACACACTATCATAGACCCTACTACGCCGAATCATCTCATCACAGTCGCTCGCGATCTCACCGCAGATCACCATGCTCCTGTCGGTCGATCAGCCCACGCTCAGTACATTCCGAGCTTCAGAAGCAGTCTCCACTCCAGGCTACGCTACCTCCACGTTCTCCAGCCCCCCGGTCACAAATATCAGACCTGAAGGAGGGGCAACTCTCAGAAACGGATCCAGATATGTCTCCTAATGCCCGCTCGTCGATGCCCTTGCCGGGTGAAGTGGTAACTCTGGCCGAGACGTCACCTCCTGATGACCTCAAAGAGTTCCAGGACCTCTTTAAACGTGTCACGCAATCCCAGGAGGTACAACTAACTGAGACCCAGGTGAAACAGCATAAGCTGTTAAAGAATTTACACCCTAAACAGCAGCGAAAGATTGCCCTCCCAATAGATGATGCTATCATGGAGGTAGCTGAGGAAATCTGGCAAACGCCAACATCGATACCACCTACCAACAAAAAAGCGGACAAAAAGTATTTCATTCCGTCCAGAGGGTTAGACTTTCTTTTCAATCACCCACAGCCTAACTCTCTGATAGGGGATGCAGTCCGCCATAAGGGTAAGACGCCCCACTTCAAAATCTCCCTCCCTGATAAGGATACTAAGAAATTAGACTTGTTCGGGCGTAAGATTTACTCTTCCTCAACCTTACTCCTCTGAATTGCTAATTACGCTGCCCTCTTGTCAAACCATAACTTTGACAACTACTCCAAGCTTCCGGAACTTATGCAATACCTTCCCGACAACAAGAGACCTCTTCTAAAAGTGGTTGTCCAAGAGGGGTACACGGCATGCAGAACATCGCTTCAAATTGCCGCCGACGTGGCAGACACGGCCACACGAGTCATGGCAACAGGTATTGCCATGCGGAGAGCCTCATGGCTATTGTCAGCGGGAGCCCCTAGGGAATTGCAGTCTGAAGTTGAGGATCTACTGTTTGACCGACAGAAGCTGTTTGCCTCCACTACCGATGAGATTTTCCATTCTGGGAAAGACTCTCGTACTACCCTCCGAACTCTGGGTATGTACACGCCGCCTTTCAAATGCAAGCGATACTACCCCTTTCAAAGAAGGTACGATTACTCATCCTATAAGCAGCAGCAGCAGCAATGCGAACCGGACCAATCTAGGTTTAGACAGCGTCCTCAATGCAAACGCCAGCAGCAGAATCGCCCATCAGCTCAGCCTGCTCCGAAACAGCAGGTTTGACTTCTGTGCCAAGGACTCGAACACGTCTCCAGTGGTGAACACACAAAAGCCTGCCACCAGCCTGTTCCATCACCGGCTGAAGCCATATCTTCATCGATGGGCCAGCATTACCTCGGACCGATGGGTTCTAGAGGTGATATCATCGGGCCTCATGATCCCGTTTACCTTAGTCCCTCCCACTATCCCTCCCACCCTGTCCCTTTTCAGGGACCCATCTCACGGGGTCGCTCTTCAAGGAGAAGTCCTCCACCTGCTAGAGATCGGAGCTATAGAGCTAGTACCCACGGAATTCCCGGGGAAAGGTTTTTATTCCAGGTATTTCCTAGTCCCCAAAAAGTCTGGGGGGTGGAGACCTATCCTCGATCTGAGAGGTCTAAATCGTTTCATTCAAAAGCAGCGCTTCAAGATGACCACGCTGGCCAAGATCATACCAGCATTAAACAAGGGAGACTGGTTCGCAGTCCTAGATTTACAAGACGCGTACTTTCATGTCACAATACACATAGCTCACAGACGATTCCTGTGGTTTGTAGTGGGGGACGAGCACTTTCAATACAAGGTACTTCCATTCGGCCTTGTCTCGGCCCCAAGAGTGTTCTCCAAAACACTGGCAGTAGTGGCTGCCCATCTATGAAGAACAGGGGTCTCAATTTTCCCCTATCTTGACGATTGCCTCATCAAGGGTCACACTCAGTCAGAGACTCATCACATGGTAACTGCAACTTGAGCTCTATTCGACTCCCTCGGCCTCATTGTAAACATGCAAAAATCGCGTCCGCAACCGACGCAAACCCTAACCTTCATAGGAGCCCGACTCGACTCCCTGTCAGAGAGAGTTCATCTGCCAGCCGAGCGTTTTCAGCTCATACAGGACTTAATAAAAACGGTCCTGCAATCTCCAACACTCCCAGTATGCGTATACCTGCAACTCTTGGGTCACATGGCGGTGACTACAATCATCGTGAGCCACACAAGGTTACATCTATGGTGCCTGCAGCATTGGCTGAGCACAGTGTACAATCCCGTCAGGCACAGCACCCACAAAACCGTAGCGCTGCCCGCACATGTCAAGGACTCCCTGCACTGGTGGACTAACCCCAACAACATGCTGTCAGGAGTCCCCTTTCACGCGGCGCAGCCGTCAAGGGAGATAACCACGGACGCTTCTCTCATCGGCTGGGGTGCCCACATGCACAGAAACAGCCCAAGGCCGTTGGTCCGCAGCGGAAATGATGCTCCATATCAACCTTCTCGAACTCCGAGCGGTGTTCATGCCTGCAGACACTTCAAGATGCACATAAGAGGCACGGTAACCAGAATTCTCACTGACAACATCATGACGATATATTATGTGAACAGGCAGGGAGGTGCCCAGTCCCGGTCCCTTTGTACAGAGGCGGTCTGCTTGTGGAGCTGGTGCATTCAAAACAACATTTTTATCGTGGCATCATACTTACCCGGTGTGAACAATACCATCGCGGATGCACTGAGCAGACATTTTCATCAAGACCACGAGTGGGTGATCCGCACGGACGTCCTCCTACTGCTCTTCCATCGCTGGGGTCGTCTGACGATAGATCTGTTCGCCACGCGTGCCAATGCGAAATGCAGAGCATACTGCTCCAGAGCAGGAGTGAGCAACCACTCCCTGGAAGATGCGTTTTTCCTCCACTGGGGGATATCACTATTATATGCATTCCCCCCCTGTTGTGCTCATTCCCAGAGTACTCGAGAAGATCGTCCTGGACAAGGCACGAGTGCTACTCATAGCCCCAGCCTGGCCCAGGCAGCCATGGTATTCAACTCTCCTGCAGCTGTCCATACGAGTGCTGTACCGATTCCCTTACCTACCAGACCTGCTGATGCAACAGAAGGGCTCCTTTCTTCATCCGAAGCTGGACACCGTGCACCTCACGGCATGGATGATAGATGGTTCAACACATCCGAGAATCTTTGATCAGACCAGGTGAAGCGCGTCTTGCTACACAGCAGGAAGGACTCCACCAGGAAAACCTACCTGTCCAAATGGTCTAGATTCATGCTCTGGTGCGCTCCAAAGTACCTAGACCCCCTTATTTTACCACTGCATGTCTTACTGGATTATATCCTCCAGCTACAGGCGACTGGACTCTCCATGTCATCACTTAGAGTCCACATGGCAGCAATTGCTGCTTTTCACTACCCCGTCAAAGGGAGGTCGGTATTTTCCCATCCTACAATGACAAGATTTCTCAAAGGCCTCACTAACCATAACCCACCATGCAGGCCCCCACCACCTACATGGAGCCTTGACCTGGTGCTAGATGTCCTAACACGACCACCGTTTGAACCGCTGGCGACAGTACCCATGCCGATGCTTACAATGAAAGTACTCTTCCTCCTTGCTGTAACGTTGGCGCATAGGGTGAGCGAACTGGCAGCACTTATGTCAACGCCCCCCTATACAGTGTTTAATAATGACTCTGTAACATTGAGATCTCATCCAGCCTTTCTACCTAAAGTCTGCACAGAATTTCATATAAACAAGCCAATTGTTTTACCATCTTTCTATCCAAAACCTCACGCCTCTCAGCCTGATGCTCTCCTGCATACTCTGGACGTCCACCGAGCCCTGGCATTCTATATAGATAGAACCCGCACTTTTTGAAAGATGGATCACCTCATTGTTTCGACATCAGGGCGTTCTAGGGACCAGCCCCTGTCGGCCCAGCGTATTTCCAAACTTGTTGTCTCTTGTATTACGACCTGTTACACTATTTGTAAGAAGCCGCTTCCATCGCAGCCTAGGGCCCACTCTACATGAGCAGTTGCTACATCAGCAGCCTTTGTAAGAGGAGTCCCTCTACGTGACATCTGCCGGGCGGCGACTTGGTCTTCTAGTACCACATTCTCAAGACATTACGCAATCGTGCAGCACCTAGCCTGTGATTCAGCGGTGGCTCTAGCAGTGCTACCCAGTCATCAGAATCGTGATTCCGCAGCCCACGTCTAACTGGGATTACTGCTTCGGAGTCACCAGACATGGAGCACCCATGGGGACTACCCGAAGAAGAAGAAAAAGTTACTCACCTCCGTGCAGTAACAATGGTTCTTCGAGGTGTGTCCCCATGGGTGCTCCACGACCCGCCCTCCTCCCCGCTTCGGAATTTCATCTGTTTCTGTCTTGCAGATAGGCGGATGAGAGGAACTGGCGGGCGCCGGACCACGCGCAGAAGATGAAAGGCACGAAACTGGCTCGCGCACGCACGGTCCAGCCAAACACAGCTCTGGCAAGCTCCGATTCGTGGCACGGGGACCAGCCCGACACCAGACATGGAGCACCCCCAGAGACATGCCTTGAAGAACCATCATTACTGAACAGAGGTGAGTAACTTTTTCTTTGCACACACAGATCAGAAAAAACTAATCATCTTTTAGAACAAGCTGTTATATTTTTCAGTTGAAATAAATAAATATAGTTAACTTTTTTCATTCAAAAATATTTTTGACAAAATATTGCCTTTTTGCTATGTGAAAATGGTCATGGAAATGTTTTGCTGCTTTTAAAATTTTTCAGATTTTTAATTAATAATAGAAAATCAAAAACAACCAAGGAAGTGGAAAACGTCCACAAAAAGTTCTGTAATTTTTATAAAAATAATGAAAATTTTTCATTTTAATTGGGGAGGAGTATTGATACAAAATACTTACCATTTTCTAACCCTTTTCTAAAAGTTATGTCTTTTCTAAATTTAGCTGTACTGTAAAGATGCAGTTAGGCAATCAAACAGCCTTACATTAACCAGAAGACTCCAGTTAAGAAATTTACAAATATGTGTATATCTGCAGATAAGCAATAAATGTTTTGGATTAAGTTCTTAATGAGGGAATGAAGGAATTTAATAAAAAAATTTGTATCACTCTAAAGCACTTCTAAATTTTGGCTTAATTGTTGATATCATTTTTTTAAGTTAGTTTGTAACTTCATCTATGTTACTTGTAGAATTCTCGCAATGACTTCGGGATTTTTTTCTCTAATTTAGTGGTTATAAATGAAAAAATCTTAAATTGTTTTCAAGATCCCACATTCAGGGGGAGCTAAGAGAATTGCTGAGCCCATGGGCAAAGTATGTGTTGGGGGACGGGATTACTTTGCACTCTCTGAAGAGCTGGGACCTGAGGCAGAAAGGGCAGGGCAGGGCTGGGGCAGAGAGCCCTCGGGGCTGCCTGGAGTGTGGCACTCCAGTGGTAAATTAAGGGCCTGGGAACTGCCCCTATTGTCCTCCCCTCCCCCCCCCCCCCCCATTGGCAGGCCAGCACCAGACCAGTGGCAATGGACTGTGATTTCCAATTTACAGCATTCTCTCTGTCTAATACATGTCCAATACAGGGATTTTTGTCATCAGATAGAGAACAGAGATGGTTGGCTGTTCACATTTTTTTAAAGTGGACATTGTCCAAATTTGTGTCTGTTTTAGCTGTTAATTTACATGTTTGTATCTATGCCCAGAAGTTATGTGAAGATGGGTGCTTAATCAATCATTCAATAAATAAAACAATTATGTTAAATTCTGTTGTATTTTGTTTTATTATTTTAATTGCATCATTCTCATTATATGAAGCCAAAACAGTACACAGAAGTGTGAGGGGATGAGGAGAGTGTAAGTGCATGTGCATATTTTCTAAAATTACACTGAAGGTCTGATTTGGTTTCCATTTTTGCACTCAGAAATAATTATGGGTATAAATGCTCCTATTAGAAGTCAGGCTACCTAATTGCACTCTCAAACCAAGTAATTAGATGTCTGTATTGGACACTTTTCTTTATAGATGCAAACCATGCTTGCAAATTTTAAAAATCTGTCCCTAAAGGCTTGCATCTGCTGAATTTAATGGGATCTTTGCCACTGACATAATTGGACCTGTAATGGTAAATTTGTCCCTGTGCAGGGGGTTAGAACAAGGCCTGTGTCCTGGTCAAATAATCAAAATAAGACTGAAATGATCCATTGCTTTGTCTGGCCCTCCAATCAGGGATGGACACCCTGACTGAGGATTTCAGGGTTGTACTACTTAGATCAGCGATTCTCAAACTTTTTGGGTTCCTGAGCCCTTTACAAACGTAAAAATTTATGTGGAGCCCCAGCGGTCCACTGATTGTATGTGTTGTACCTATCGATGTTTCCAGTTTGTCAACCTTGCGGAGCCCCTGCAGATGTCTCGCGGAGCCCTGGGGCTCCGCGGAGCACAGTTTGAGAAACAGTGACTTAGATTTCTTAAACCTGGACCAATATAAAAGGAAGAAGTAAAACTATCAGGGCCAACAGCCTCTGTGGGCCCGGAGGCAAGGTGTGGATGGGGCCTGGTTCTGCACTCTGGAAGGGGTGGAGCTGAGGGCAGTCAATCCTTAGTGCCATCCAGTGCATGGCACTAGGCCCTCCCCCTGCCCTGAGAGCCATGCTGAGTGGCATTCCTGCGGCAATTCAAAGGGGCCCAGGGCTTCGGCCATCACCACTGCCGGTCCGGGAGTTCCAGGCCCTTGTGCAGTTGTGCGCCCCTCCCCCCCCATCTGCAGGCCTAAGTAAGTGTATTTGAGTGTGTTCTTAAAATATTTTGATGATATGATTCTATAGCCTCAAAAACTGCAATCACTCAAAGTACTGTGTAGGTCAAGAGAAATATGGAGTGCTAAGTGTTCCTCATAAATAGGTGAAATTAGTTTCTGACTGAAGTGCTTCCTTTCGTTTAGGAGGTTGTGAATATCCTTAGCCACAAGGGATGTAAGTAACTTACCGTTTTTGACACAGTAAGATTGTGGGAAGGAAGCTTTCACTCCATTGTAAAGTAGGGCAGAAAGATTGATACTTCATAAAAACATTAACTTGAAATTAGGGTTGCCAGGTATCTGGTATTGACCCAGACAGTCCAGTATTTTCGCCTCCTGTCCAGTAAAAAGCTTCAGAAAATACCAGACACCTAAAATGTCTGGTATCTTCTGATTTTTTTTTTCCCGGCCAGGAGGTGAAAATCCCGGGTGCTTATCTGGTTCCACAGGAGAGCTGTCTGGCCCAGAGCAGGAAGACAAGATGGCGGACGGCCGCTGGCAGCCTGTTAGGGCCAAAAAGCCTCAAAGGCATTTCTTAAAGGGGCCATGCTGGGGTTTTTTGGGTGTTTTTTTTTTTTTTTGCCTAACTCTAGGGGGCCTTTCCCCCCCCCCCAACAACTTTGGTCTCCTCCTTTTTTCCCCCGGTGGCTTTTTTTGGGGGGGGGGAGGTGTTCGGTATTTTTGGTTAAACCACCTGGCAACCCTATTTGAAATATATATATTTTTAAATACTGTATGTCATAATTAAAAAATAACTGAGGGTAAAAATACTAATTCAGCTATCCGCTCATATCTCAAAGCTAGTAACGTTTGCTTTTGGAATCTCATGAATGACAAATATAATAAAGTAATAAAATATTGCATACCAGAAAAAGTGTATGCTTTTCATAAAGACAACCCTCCTGAGTTCTAGAATATACTGTAGGATCAGATAGAGTTAAAGCCTATGTAGGCAGTGCAGATGTAATTACATTTGAGCTGCAAATAGTCTCCATATCTCATGTGGATTCTCTCTTTTAATGTAATGTAAATACTGTAATGTCAAAAAAAATGACTCTATCCTTTCATCATCTTTATGAATATTTTTGTGTCTTATCAAGAGAGACCATCATGAGATTTTTCCTAAGTGATATAGCACTGGGCTGTTCTATAAAAATGAAATGCATGTGGGAGTGAGAGTATAAATCATATCTCTGCTTGATTGCGCTTGGTAATGCTTTATCAGTTCCATACCCTACAGACTCATTAAGAGCTAATAAAGTGAACACCTCTTTGTGTGAATAATAATGTTATATTTCCTTTGTACAAAACATTAAACATGCTCATGTCTCATTAATGCCTGTATACTGAACTGGAAAAATAGCTTTTTGTAAAGAAGAAAATCAGAATTTGTAGCTTAACAGTTCTCAGATTTTGTTCATAGTTTGGCCCCTATATTCATAGAGAGACGATCTTGTGTTTATCTCCGCCCATTCAGGATTGCACTAAGCACATTAAGATGGCTCCTCTTTCCTGACACTGTTAACAGTAGGCAGAATGGCTCTTCCTCCTTGTTTCCAGCTTCTTTACTAGGAAGAGCGTGGACATCTATAGATTTAGTGGGGAAAAAATGAGCCAGCTCCACAGACTGTGCCAGCTCCGTGGATCAAATACTGGGAATGAGAACTGTGCCTAAGCTGCTTTGGCCTTATGGCAAAACCAAAGGGACAACTATTTCAAAAGGAAGTTTGTTGGAAAATAAGATTGGTGGTACAACTTAAATGGGATATTTTTTCCCTTACAGGATTACTTACTGCCATCTACCCTTCCAGAGTAAATGGCTCTACGTTGGAACAGAGAGGGGAAATACACACATTGTAAATATTGAGTCTTTCATTCTTTCTGGATACGTTATCATGTGGAACAAGGCAATAGAACTGTAAGTGTGGATCTTTTTATCACTTTCACATTGCTTGTAATTCTTTTCAGCTTCTTTGCTGTGAAAATTATTTGGTTATAACCAATCACTATAATTACTTTGTAGTCGCCTATTTTAAGGAACATTTTTTTCTGTACTGAGTGTTTCATCACAAGAGAATTTTACAAGGAAATTCAATTTCTAGGTATATTATAATGATATGATGTCATCTTTTGAAAAGCTATATTAGTTTGAGATGCTAAATGCCATTAACAGAATAATATATTTGCTTGAAATGTTAAATAAAATGTAGGCAGTCATGCACCCCACAAAGTCACTGAACATCCATTGGACCCAACTTTTGCATTGGACATAAGGTTTGGAAAATTTGATCACCAGAGATCCTCTAGGTCAGTTGTTTGCAACCTTTTTTGCAGAACTGTGAGGCAAAATCAAATCAGTATCTTAGATGGCTATATACAAATACAAGAAGTATTGGTAATTAGCGCTTCAAGTTCTTCCTGCTTATAAATAAACACAACTATGACATCGTTGGTATCACAGAGACTTGGTGGGATAATTGGAATATTGGTATAGAAGGATACAGCTTACTCAGGAAGGACAGACAGGATAAACAGGGAGGAGGTGTTGCCTTATATATTAAAAATGTACATGCTTGGACTAAGGTGGAGATGGATGTGGGAGACAGACTTGTTGAGCGTCTCTGGGTTAGCTTAAAAGGGGTAAAAAACAAGAGTGATGTCATGCTAGGGATCGACTACAGACCACCTACCTAGGCAGAAGAGGTGGATGAGGCTTTTTTTAAACAGATAACAAAATCATCCAAAGCACAGAATTTGGTGTTGATGGGAGACTTGAATTATCCAGACATATGGTGGGATACTAACACAGCAGGGCACAGACTGTCCAATCAATGCAATCCAAGAACTTAAGACAATTTTTTATTTCAGAAGGTTGCAAAAATTACTGTGGGGGGAGCTGTTCTAGATTTGATTTTAACAAATAGGGAGGAACTGGTTAAGAATTTGAAAGTGGAAGGCAGCTTGGGTCAAAGTGATCATGAAATCATAGAGTTCATGATTCTAAGGAGTGGGAGAAGGAAGAACAATGGGAAATAGAAACAGTGGATTTCAGGAACGCAGATTTCAGTAAGCTCAGAGAGCTGATAGGTAAAGTCCCATGGGAAGCAAGACGAAGGGGGAAAAACAACTGAACAGTTGTTTTTCAAAGGGACATTTCAAAGGGCAGTTTTTCAAAGGGACATTATTAAGGGCCCAAAAGCAAGCTATTCTGCTGCATAGGAAAGATAAAAGTATGGCAAAAGACCACCTTGGCTTAACCAGGAGTCTTGTATGATCTAAAAATCAAAAAGGAGTCCTATAAGAAGTGGAAACTAGGACAAATTACCAAGGATGAATATAAGCAAACAATACAGGTATGCAGGGGCAGATTAGAAAAGCAAAGGCACAAAATGAGCTCAAATTAGCTACAGACATAAAGGGAAACAAGAAGACTTTCTATAAATATATTAGAAGCAAGAGGAAGACCAAGGACAGGGTCCCTCCTCCATTGCTCAGTGAGGAGGGAGAAACAGTAACAGTAAATTTGGAAATGGCAGAGGTGCTTAATGACTTCTTTGTTTCAATCTTCATCGAGAAGTCTGATGATGAAGGAATGCCTAATGTAGTGAATGCTAGTGGGAATGGGGTAGGTTTAGAAGATAAAATAAAAAAGTTAAAAATCCCTTAGAAAAGTTAGATGTCTGCAAGTCACCGGGGCTTGATGAAGTGCATTCTAGAATACTCAAGGAGCTGATAGATGACATATCTGAGCCTTTAGCTATCATCTTTGAAAAATCATGGAAGACGGGAGAGATTCCAGAAGACTGGAAAAGGGCAAATATCGTGCCCATCTATAAAAAGGGAAATAAGAACAACCCAGGAAACTACAGACCAGTCAGTGTAACTTCTGTGCCAGGAAAGCTAATGGAGCAAGTAATTAAGGAATTCTTCTGCAAATACCTGGAAGATAATAAGGTGCTAGGTAACAGCCAGCATGGATTTGTAAAGAACAAATCGTGTCAGACCATTCGGATAGATTTATTTGATAGGATAACGAGTCTGGTGGATAAGGAAGAAGTGGTGGATGTGGTATACCTAGACCTTAGTAAGGCATTTGATACAATCTCGCGTGATCTTCTTATCAATAAACTAGGCAAATACAACTTAGATGGGTTTACTATAAGGTGGGTGCATAACTGGCTGGATAACCGTTCTCAGAGAGTAGTTGCTAACAGTTCTTCGAGCAGTGTCCCGTGGGTGCTCCACTGTAGGTGTCAGGCTTGTCCTGGCGCCGCAGGGGTCTCTTTTGGACTGATTCTGTTCTATATTTTCATCAACAATTTAGATATTGTCATATGCTTATTAAGTTTGCAGATGATACAAAGCTTGGAGGGGTTCCAACTGCTTTGGGGGATAGGGTCATAATTCAAAATTATCTGGACAAACTAGAGAAATGGTCTGAGGTAAATAGGTTGAAGTTTAATAAGGACAAATACAAGTACTTGACTTAGGAATAAACAAAGTGTGTCACACATACAGAATGGGAAGCGACTGTCTAGGAAGGAGTACTACAGAAAGGGATCTAGGGGTCATAGTGGACCACAAGCTAAATATGAGTCAACAGTGTGACGCTGTTGCAAAAAAACCCCAACATGATTCTGGGATGCATTAACAAGAGTGCTGTGAGCAAGACCTGAGAAGTCATTCTTCCGCTCTACTCTACACTGATTAGGCCTCAATTGGAGTATTGTGTCCAGGTCTGGGCACCACATTTCAAGAAAGATGTGGAGAAATTGGAGAAGATCCAGAGAAGAGCAACAAGAATGATTAAAGGTCTTAACAACATGACCTATGAAAGAAGACTGAAAGAATTGGGTTTGTTTAGTTTGGAAAGGAGAAGAATGAGAGGGGACATGATAGCGGTTTTCAGGTATCTAAAAGGATGTCACAAGGAGGAGGGAGAAATATTGTTCTCCTTGGCCTCTGAGGATAGGACAAGAAGCAATGGGCTTAAACTGCAACAAGGGAGGTTTAGGTTGGACATTAAGAAAAACTTCCTAACTGTCAGGGTGGTTAAACACTGGAATACATTTCCTGGGGAGGTTGTGGAATCTCCATTACTGGAGATATTTAAGAGCAGGTTAGATAGACATCTATGAGGGATGATGTAGACGGTGCTTGGCCCTGCCATGAGGGCAGGGGACTGGACTTGATGACCTCTCAAGGTCCCTTCTAGTTCTAGTGTTCTATGATTCTATGATTTTTTCATTTGTAATCTTCTAAACATTTTTGAATGGAGGTGCTGACAGTTTTGGAAATATTAGGTGTAGTCTGTAGACCATAGGTTGAAAACCATTGTTCTAACTAATCATACATTTGTATGTTAGCCACCCAAACATCCTCCTCAGGCAGTGCTAGCTCTCATTTTGCTTTGCAAGTGAACAATTACCCCAAATTCCTTGGAAGTATTCCCCTGTGATATCAAGCTCTTGTCACTGGCTACTCACAGAAATACCAGGTTTGCTATCTCCAAAGGACTGTGTACACACTGTCTTGTTTGAGTCAACTGAAGATCACATCATATATAACATCACAATACATTTATAGTGAAAACAATCTACATTATTATCAAAGGCTAAGATTTAAGAGATAGTAAGGATAGTAGTGGACACAGAAAAGTTATATATAAAGCAAAACTGTAACATGCTTCCCAGAGTCTACACTAAATAGGTTAAATCCTTGTCTAAAGTAGTTGCTCTCATCTTCCAGCTTCTCTAGCAAACATGTCTGGTATGCTTCATTTATGAATGGAAAAGCACTTTCTTGGTGAAGGATAAAGAGGTATCCTTTTGCCTCTTCCTTATATCCTCCCAAAATCATTATTTTGTCTCCACAGTCAGGATGACTACCTGTTTCCCTTGGGCGCTGACTTCTTGGTGACTTTATTTCTCCATGTTGACTTCATATGCAAAGGAAACTTCCATTGTCTTGTCTTACAATGCTTATTTTAACATGAACCAAAGCAGGCAGAAAATTTTGTCAGCCTTACCTTCATCCAGACTTCTTAGGAACATGTTTGCACCATTTCACAATGAGTTTGTCAAGCTTGTCAGGAGTAACTGTTACAGAAGAGTGAATTATTTGCCTGTTGGCATTGAGGGGTTCATATGGTCTCAGAGGGACAGAGACTAAAAGGACCGGTCCAATTCATCAATCTGTTCACCTGTAATAGAATGGGTTCTTTAGCTATGTGCCACAGTTCTTCTTTTCCTGTGCTACTGTATCTGTAAAATCCCAAACAGTAAAATTGTTGCTGGGATAAGCTATTTTTCCAGCCTAGAATATCTCTTGCCATTTCCAGAAGCATCTCTTTTACATTGTGATATGAGGGATTTTTACTCTTCTTCTCAAAGTAAATTGGATTTGGAGCAGGTTCAGTGGACCAAAATGACAGTATTCAAGGAAGAACTCATAGACACATTATTTCTTACTGATTCAAGCCTATGTTTCAAGCAGAGGTCCTAGGGATGGTGTGAGCAGTACACTCTGACCTCATGCGAAGTAAACTTATCTTTCTTCCAAAATTCCCTCCTCCCTCTTGGATTTCTTCTCCGTTACTATTGACCATATCACCATCTTCTCTCTCCCAGAGACTCAGATGCAGAGCCTTTTTCAATTACTTTCTCCACTTCCCCATATATATATTGTCACTAGTTTCTTCCGGTGTTATCTGCAAAGCATATACAAAATCCAAATAGTTCACCCCATTCCCTACTGGTAAAACTTTTCTCATGCCGTGATTATCTCACACCTTAAATCCTGCAACCCCCTTTGGCTTTTTTAATACTCACCTGATTTCTTTGTTTGGATGGAACTGTTTTGTCAAAAAACACCGTTTTGTCAAAATTCAGACTTTTATGGGAATGAAAGTGGCAAGTGAGTTCTTAAGGCACATCTCAGGTTTGTGGACCCTGCTGGCATGGAACAGAATTTGTAACACTTTAAAATAGAGATATATCGTATTTTTGCGCCTATAACCCGCGGGTTATATGTGTTTTTACAAACCCCGCACATTCCCCCGCGGGATATACTCGGGTGCGGGGTATACAACATTTTTTTAATTCACCTGGTAAGTTCCTGAGCAGCCTCCAGCCTCCGGGAGGGGGAGTGCTCATCCCCCTGGTTCCTGCGCAGCCACAGGAAGGGGTGGGGGAGCGCTCATCCCCCAGTTCCTGCGCAGCTGCAGGAACCAGGGGGATGAGCACTCCCCCGCCCGGAGGCTGGTGGCTGCGCAGGAACTGGGGCAGTGAGTGCCCGAAGGACACCCCCCCCCCCCCGGCACCATAAATTAACGAATATATCCCCCGGCACAGAAAAGTCTTGTATACCCTGCGGGTTATACTCGTGCACAGGGTATACAAGATTTTTTTTACTCAATTGGGTGCGGGGTATATTCGAGTGCGGGGTATATTCGCTAAAATACAGTATGTGATGTTTCATAAGGAGATGGCATGTAAAATTGCCTCTAGTGGTGCATAAGAGAAAACTGTGTCCCCACTTGTTAGGTCCTGTTATGCAACTCTCACATGAAGAGCTCTGCAGCTGTACCAACAGCACCATTTTTTTCTTGGAGGAAAAGTGTAATTTAAATGTCTTTTAAATGTAATTTTAATTATCAGGAATATTTGTGTTGTGGATTTTTAAAAAATCTTGAAGTGGCTCTTTTTCTGTAAGGGTATTTTTTTTTCAAGCCCTATGGCATTTTATTTGATTTTATCTTTTCAATTGTTTTTTTTTCAAGTTTCTGTTATAATTTCACCCTGACCATTTGGAATCTGATATTTCCAGTAAGGAAAAAAACAAAAAACTATTTGAAGCAGCAGCAGCTTTTATACTTAGCCTAGAATGCACATGTGAGAGAGAATGAATAGTTGTTTATTTTGACTTTGGATAGATCATATCTGTTCAGAATGTCGGATCAATTTAAAGATGTTACCACTAGCTGAGAAATTTTTAAAAGATTCGATGAAATGTTATTATCCAGTAAGAGACCCAGTCCCACCCTAGGACCTTAATTGAGAGTATCAAATCTTATGGGATCACCCTTCAACTAGAGATGTAAAATCCTGGTTAAATAGTTCACCAGCCGTAAGGGAGCACGACAGGGGAGAGGGGGCAGTGGAGCCAAGTGGTGGGCAGAGCTGTGGGGGGGAAGAGGTGGAGAAGGAAGCAGGGCTTTGGGAGTGTGCACACAGGTGAGGCCACAGATGTGGAGCAGGGGACAAGGCTACGGTCTAGAGACCAGTGGTACCCCACTTCTAGAGAGCTTCTAGCACTCCTATGAGAAGTTGCTTCAGCAAAAAACTGACACACTGCCGATGGTGGCAAACATTTTTCATTTGTGGACCCCTAAAAATTTTCAAATGGAGGGTGCAGACCCCTTTGGAAATCTTAGAACAAGTGTCTCAAACTACCAAACCGAGGACTACCTGTGGCCCAAGCACTTTCCCAATCTGGCCCTTGAAATATTTGGAAAAGTTACTGAATCAGGCCTGCGTGGCTGCTAGCACCGGGAGTAGGGTGCAGGGACTCACCCTCGCACACGGTTCCCAGCAGTATCCAGTCCCCCAGCACTCACATAATCCCGGCTGCAGAGGGCGCCGCTGGGTCCAGGAAGCTTCGCTGGCTGCCTCTGCTGTGATCCAACTGTGCAGGCCAGGGAGCTGCCTGAGCTGACATGCTTCTGCAGGCAGAGTGGTGGAACCGGTGGGTTTTGCTTTCGGTTACCCCAGGCGGGGGCGGGGAATACCAGTGAGAGGGCTCAAATGTTAGTGGGTAAGGAGAGACATCCCAATGCAAGGACATGGGGGTGTCAGGGTGAGGACTCAGTTTCATGTCTTTTGTGAGATCCTGGACACGGGAAGACACTATCACCTTGCATGTACTGTATTGCCAACCCCAAGCATTCAAAACTCATGAATCAGGGCCCCACCCCACCTCTGAAAAAGAGAGTGGCTTCTTGAAATTATAGATAAAAATACACTTTGAGATCTTTTTATTTGGCATCTGGTGTTTGAGTTCTTTGGCAGAACTGAGGGAACATTTTCTAGCTTTTCTCCACAAACCATGAGACCTAAAGTCTTCCTTTAAAAAAAAAAAGAGAGAAAAAAAAAAAGAAGGCTGGGGTTCTCTTCTCATACCATGCACCAGCAAACAATCTACTAAATCAGAGTGATCACAGTTGATAGCGGTGCGAGAGGCATCATGTAGTGAAGTTCCCAGATCTGGTTTAATTCTGATAACCTGCTGCGGCTTTCCAGAAAAATAAAATCCCCAATTATCAGGAAGCTTGTGATCAAATCAGGAGAGTTGACATCCCTGATATCTAGTCAATTTCACAAAATGGGTGACTAGTTTCACATCTTAAACTTATGGATGGGATGCCTCTTCACATACCACCCCTGGGCCACAGGGGGCAGTGGCATGGAACTAATAGGAGGAAGCCCCTCTAGCCCCACTTCACTGCCGGTGGTGGCAACGAGAGACTCTAGGGATTTATATTGCCCAGGTTTGCCAGGGAGGCTTGGAGGAGTGTCCTTATACACCATGTGATTGTGTTCCCCTAAAAGGCACATGTTTTGGAAAAGTGGATAAGGAGAAGATGGTGCCATGGACCTATCTTCTCTTCTAAACCCACCTGCATAGCAAAGCCAACATTTCAAGGGGACAGCTTCTGGGATGGAGCTGAACTTTTACTTGACTCATTGACTTTAAGGCAGAAGGGACCATCATCTAGTTTAGGTGTTCTCAAACTTTATTGCATCATGACCCCCTTCTGACAACAAAGTTACTGCATGACTCCAGGGTGGGAGATAGAGCCCAAACCCCATTGCCTCTGGTGAAAGGAAGGATGGCTGGAACCCAAGCCCCACTGCCTTGGTTGGGGAAGATGGGGCCAGAGTCCAAGTCCTGCCACTCCAGGTGAAGGTGCAGCTCTGGCTTCAGCTTTAGGCCTTGGTCCCAGCAAATCTAACTTCACCCTCCCACTCCTGTAATAGAACTATAACCTGTGGCTAAGTTACTGTCGTCCTCAAATCATGATTTAAAGACCAAGTTACAGAGAATCCACCATTTACTCTAGTTTAATCCTGCAAGAGTAATCATAACTCCCTGGGCTTTCATTTGGTTAGTCCAAACAAGCCAAGCTCTTTGAGTCTCCTTGGCTCATGCTGGTAGCCCTTCTCTGAATAGCTTCCAGTTTGAATTTATCTTTCTTAAACATAAGAAACCAGAACTGCACATGGAATTCCAGATGAGGTCTCACCAGAGCCTTGTATAACGGTGCTAATACTTACTTGTCTCTACTGGAAACACCTCACCTGATGCATCCTAAGACTGTATTAGCCTTTGTCATGGTGCCATCACGTAGTCATCTTGTGATCAGTCAATATAGCCAGGTCTGTCTTTCTCCTCAGTCACTTCCAATGAGAAATCCCCAGCCCTTTGCAAAAATTCTTGTTAGTTCCTAAGTGCATGACCTTGAAATGTACACTTTTAAATTTCACTCTATTTCTATTACTCCAGTTTCAAAGTCATCCAGATCTTCTTATATGATATTTCAGTCCTCCTCTGTATTGGCAATACCTCCTAACTCTGTGTTATGTATTAATTTTTTTAGCACACTTCCTCTTTTTGTGCCTAGGTCATTCCAAGACCAATTCCTGAGGAACTCCACTAGCATCCCCTCCCCTGGACCCTTATAGTTCATGTGTCAGTAAGACTCACTGTAATCTTCTCTTTAACCAGCTCCTTACCCACTTTTCAATTCTCATATTAATCCCTGTCTTCTACAATTTAGGTAATAATTTCTCATGTGAAAGAGTATCAGATGCCTTACTGAAATCCAGGGAGATTAAGTCCATTACTTTACTATAACTGAGTGAGATGATTGCATTCCAATAGCAACAGCTGGGTCAGCTTCTCAGCTTAATCTTATGCATTGACTATGGGATGTGCACGTATTTCAGATCTGGCAGAGTTAACAACAGCTTCAACAAAACAAACAGGCCTCTTAATATTAATATTAAAACATTGCTATGGATCATGAGCTCATCTGCCCTCAGATAAACCACTCTGCTAATTTGGAGTCTTTTTAACTTTCATAGCTAGTGGATGCCCAAACTATCCACATCCATTTACACCTGGCAGAAATTTGCCTCCCATCCTGTAGAACGCAGACCGGGTTACAATAATTTTTGCATTTATGATATCTTAAATATTAATTGGGCCAGAGAGAGAGAGTGAAAATGACACTATACCCTGGAGATTAGATCCCTCATCTAAGAAGTGGCAGACCAAAGATCCAGTTTCCCTAATCCAATGATTCCTTAATTGAAAAACATGCTATAGCTTCCATGGAGACATTTAGGGTATTGGAATATCCCATAGCACAGTAGCTAAGGCACTCACCTTATCAGGCAGAGGGAGGACTTCAGTCAGGGAGTCTCCTGCATCGCATGTGAGTGTGTTATCCTCTATGCTCCAAATTTTGAGAGAGTTGCTCCTCTTGGCTGTTTTTTGTGGAACTAGATGTCTTCTGTGCACATCTACCAGCTTGGGCCTCACAGGTGAGATAGGTGGAGGCGCACCTATCTTTCCACAATTGGTAGATCACCTGGGGGTTTGGTCATCTGAGTGCCTAGAGCAAGGTAGCAGTACATATGCCCAGAGATAGACACATAGGTGCAGAAAGGAACTTTTACTTCAAAAGCTTAGGCAATGTACATGATCTGTTTAGGGCATACAGTGTCTTGATAATTTTTAGAGAAATCTTCCTAAAAATAGTCTAAATAATTACATGTAGTAACTTTGCTTACAAACCTTTGCTTTATACAGATTGTGTTGCTTAACTCTCAGAGATCATTGTAACATTTACAAGATTGCCTCCATTGTGGTAAGATGTGATCTCAGTTGAGATACTTTTGACTTACAATGATATAAATTAGGGGAGAATGAAGACGCTATGCACCTGAGGACAAGGCAAAAAGAACATCTGTTCCCATCATTTCTGAAAACCATCTCTATACAGGAAAAAATATCTGATAGCAATCCTGGAAAAAAAAGCCCCAAGTGCTTAAAATAATTTCTGAAAGTAAAATAGATAATTGGATTTTGAAGAAGAGCCTTTCTCACTGCATGACAAAGATAGCAATATGGCAACCAAAGTAGGCAAAGAGAAAATAGATACAGTCCTCCCTACAGCCAACGCAAGCAGATATCAATGCATTATTACCTGAAATAAAAGATCTGCAAACTGATATTCATACTATATTAACAGAAGTAGAGATTGCTGCTATAGGGGGAAGAGTTGCTTGTTATGGAAAAATGGCTTGGTAAGACTTAGTTACGTATTTGCCAGCCTAAAATAATAAACAAAATGGAACAAAATGAACGAGGTCTGACAGATAAAATGGATAGTGATAATAGAGAGAGGCTAATACCTTGTCTACTGAGGGGCATCCAGGAACATTAATCCGAATTAACAAAAAGTGTGATTTTTGCAGTGGATTAGTTAAACTACATTAAATCCTTGTGTGGATGCTATTGTTCAGAATTAAAGTGACCTTAATTCAATTTAAATTAAAATCACTTTGGAAATGAATTAAACCAAACCAAACTAAGAGCACTTTAATTCTGAATAAGGGTGTTCACTCACAGAGTAGACATATTATAGTATAAAAGTATCTTTCATGTAACAATTTAGATCCATTTATATGTATGAAGAATGTATGCTTTAATATGCAAAAATAGTTTTTAAATCAGGGGTGGGAAACGTAAGGCCTGGGGGCCGGATGAAGACCCCGATTTGCTTGGATCTAGCCCCTGAGGCTCAGGGCCTCCCCCAACATTGAGGAACCTCTGCTGGCACTCCCTAGGGTTGCCAGGTGTCCGGTATTGACCCGGACAGTCCGGTATTTTTGCCTTCTGTCCAGTAAAAAAATTCAGAAAATACTGGACACCTAAAATGTCTGGTATCTTCTGATTTCTTTCCCAGCCAGGAGGCGAAAATCCCGGGTGCTTTCCTGGTTCCTCGGGGGAGCTGTCTGGCCCGGAGCTGGAAGACAAGATGGTGGACAGCCGCTGGCAGCCTGTTAGGGCCAAAAAGCCTCAAAAGCATTTCTTAAAGGGGCCATGCTGGTTTTTTTGTTTGTTTGTTTATTTATTGCTTAATAAGTCTCGGGGTCCTTTTTTTTTTTTTCCTCAACAGCTTTGGTCTCCCCCTTTTTTTCCTCAACAGAATTTTTTCCCTGGTGTTTGGTTTTTTTGGGGGGAGGGGAGTGTTCGGTATTTTTGATTAAACCATCTGGCAATCCTAGCACTCCCAGGCCCCTCCCCCCGCAACTCCACTGTGAGGCTGGAGCACACAAAATCTACTAGGCTGAGGCCCCCTGGCTCTGATGTGCAAGGGAAATATGGGGAGTGTCTTTCTCCTTCTCAGTCAGGGGCCACATCAATGAGGGGATGGGTTTGATTTTTTTTTTTTTTTGCTTCTCACTTGAATGTGGCTCCTGAACTGATTTTTTTTTTCCTGTGGATCAGTGCCCCCTGACCTAAAAAAGGTTCTACTCCCCTGTTTTAAATGATGTTACAGACATTTACCTAAATCATTCTTGGACTTCAAACTTACCATGTGTTTTTTAGAAAGGATAACTGGAATTTACAGTACAATATATGATTCTACATAATGGGTAAGGTCTTTTGTTGTTGTGTGCAAATATTCTCCTCCAGGGGGATTTTCCAAACAGATTTGGATTGCCTTGTCTCAACCACACCTAACATCTAACATAAATATTCTCCTTTTTTAGTGAAAGAGTTTGCTTTGAATTGATTTTGTTTTGCAGATCCACAAAGACTCACCCTGGCCCAGTTGTACATCTAAGTGATAGCCCAAGAGATGAGGGAAAAGTGAGTACAGTAAATCATGATGTAAAATATTTTAACATTTGATAGCTCTCTCTAACCATAGCAATTTTTCCTTTTCACTCATTCACTTCTTAATTTTCATTGTAAGATACTGAGGTTATACTAAAATATTGCCTTGGAAAACGTTTGGAAAATATTGTAATTTCCTTGCTCCTTTTCTCTCTCTCTCTGTCATCCCACAGGAAAAAAAATTTTATAAAGTGACATCATGTCACTCTGTGTCCTGCCTGGCTCCGCCCTCCTCCCTTTCCCCAGTGCTTGGGAGCAAGGGCTACCACACTGGTGCCTTGTCCTTCCTCCCCACTGTGGCCGGGGGGGAGAGCACGGAGCCTGGAGAGACCTTGGCCTGATCCCCCTCCACCCCTGCAGACAGGGGGAGAGCATGGGGCCTGGTGAGGCCTTAGTCCTCCTTGCCCCCAGTGGCCCGGGGGAGAGAGCTGGGGATAGCGACGCCTCGGGCTGCCCCCCTCCAACCAGCAGCTAGAGGGAAAAGAGCCAGGGCTGGCGCAGCTTTGGCCCTCCTCAGCTGCTGGGGGTGGGGTGGGGGAGAGCCGGGGCTGGAGTGGCTAGGTGTGGGGGGTGGGAAAGGGGATAGAGCTGGGGCTGGCACGGCCTCAGCCCTGCCCAGCGGCTGGAGGCAGTGGGGTAGAGCTGGGGCTAGTGCAGCCTCAGCCCTGCCTGACAGTTAGGGGTGGGGGGAGCCGGGGCTAGCCCCGCCTCACCCCTGCCTGACGGCTGGGGGTTGGGGGAGAGCTAGGGCTGGCGAGGCCGGGGGGGTGGGGGGGGAGCATAGATAAGAGGGTAGAGACAGTGCTGGCACGGCCTCAGTCCTCCTGGGCTGTCGGGGGGGTGGGGGGAGATCCGGGGTTGGGCCGGGCTTGGTGGGAGGGGCAGGCCAGGGCTGCCATGCCTCGGCCTAGTACTCCCCAGCAGCCAGAGGGAGTGCCAGGGCTGCCTACCCCCAGAGAGAGGAGGCTTGCTGAGCGTAGCGAGCAGAGAGTATAGCCCCCAGTGTATTGAGAACAATGTTATGGTATAAACAGTATGCTGTATTTTGAAGTCCTCATTCAAGCAAAGCTACTCTTGACTCAAAGGTAGTTTTTCCTCAGTAAAAAGGAGTATAAACTGTTTAAGGACTTTAGAATTTGGCCAATTATGTATTAAATGGGCACATTTATTTATTCTTTTCCGTGACAAGAACATTGATTGCAATATTTCATAATTGGAGCTTGCTGCTATTTGTGAACAGAGATGAAGACAGCAAAGAGCTATCAACCATGAAAGACAAGTACCCCACAAGCTCGACTCCAATTCCGCAGGCAGGCAGGCAGTTTTAAAGATCATGCTACTGTGGTCAATTTTCCCCTCTCTGCCACTGCCTTTCTGCAGCTCTAATGACTTGGCATCATGCTCTAGGGCCCTCCTCCATCCCATTAGAAGCTTTTGGTTCTAGATTTGTCCTAACTGGCTCCTTTTGCTCCATTCATTCTCCTGGCCTTCATGCTTAGGCGCAGGGGTTTACACTCCATTAAAAAAAATTCCAAAAGAAATTTTCCCCAGTCTGGACCTTTGAATCTTTGTTTTCTTCCTCTTAGCTGGATAATACTTAAGATCAAAGCCACAGGGGGGGAAAAAACATACTTTAATATAAACTTCCCTTTTTTGCCCCTGAAATTTGTCCCATGGAGAAGAGAGTGAATTATCCAAACCAAAATCCATTAAATCTGGCTAGGACACTCATCTCTTTTTTTTTAAGAAGAATTTGAGGCCACTAGTCTGTTAAAATAGCTTGTTGTCGACCTCCAGACTGACTCAGCCAAACCATTGACAAATTTCCTCCCCAGAGACCTGCAGAAGAAGTTGGTGATTCCTTCTGATGAGATAGTAAGACATTAACCTCAACAAGTAGAAGTTTCACAGCAATCAGGATAAGACTTAATAGATATGTCCTAAAATGTTATTAAAACTAAGATTTTTTTTTTTAATTGTGCCTGAACTTAGGCTTCTACCAGCAAGTCTGTGTTCAACTACTTCAGTAAGTGGCATTATTTTGTAAGTGTTGAGTATCCAAACCTGCTGTGCTGGAACAACATAAAATAGTAGCATTGGACCAGGATATAGTTGATTGTTTTGGGTTTTCTGGAACTCTGACAAAAGCAGTTTAAAGCAAAAGTCTGCTAATCTAAGGCCAGAGTAATGCAGATCCACTGGAGGAGTGAGCTCTCATCAGGATTACACCTCAGATCCCAACCAAAACTTTGAAAGATTCTCCAGACTCAGACTATAGCTTTCTGGGCCAGAGGACAGAGAGGGATACTTCTCTGTTTTCTCCCAATCTGGCTAACCATATCAGGGACAGATGGGCACAGGAGTTACTCTGTTGAGGTCACTCCATAGTTACAGTTCATCCAAATCAAATATAAGAAAGTTTGATCTTACAGTTAAGGTCCCTTGACTATAAATCAGGAGGTCTGAGTTCAATCCCGCAGTCTCACAGACTTTCTATGTAACCTTGGGCACAACATTTAACCTTTCTGTGTCTTAGTTCCCCATTTGTAAAATGGGAATGATCATACTTCCTTTTCTCTTGCCCTTCATACTTTCTTTTCTCCTGCCCTTTGTCTTGTCTATTTAGATTAAAAGCTCTTCACATCAGGGATTTTTTATTTTTTAGTATGTGTATATATATAACACCTAACATAATGGTGTCCTGATATCATCTAGGGCCTGAAAAAGCTAGTATTATAATACAACAATAATAATAACTGTTAAAAATAATAAAATAACAGGAAACTCCACCGGCCCCTCATAAGAACAACAACATGATCAATGTTGTCAAGCGGATAGGAATCAGAAACTTTCATGGAGATTCATATGAGTGTGTACTCTTGGCACAATAAGAACTAAGGAGTTTGAGCTGTACAAACCATTCAAATCATTAAGCAAGAGCACCAGGAAATTCTGGAATCCACATAGGCATCTCTTTCCACCTGAGAGATTGCCTTACACTGATAGATCTTGTGGATGTTTTTATTCTCCACATCCCTTTTTATCACTGCCTCCATTGTTATGGGTGTTAATTTAATTTGTGTTACCAAAATGAATAGTACTAGGACAAAATTGTTCCTATTGATCTCTAACCTGCTTTCTAAATGTTTATGGAAATCCTGGTGCTCACTGAATCTCCTTTCTCATATTTGGACATCTTGAGTTTGAGTCCAGGAAGCTGCTAAGATGGTCATTATGAAGTTCCAAAACCATGAGTCTGATCAATTTGAGTGAGAGGAGATTGGACCCCAGCCAGTAGTCAAGCCAAGAAGAAACTCAGAGCATAATAAATCTGCTTAAGTTGAGAACAATCAGATTAGCCCTGGTGAAATTTCAACCTTTATTGCCAGGCCATTAATACTAGTCACATTAAATATAATAGTTTACCTGAACAGATGTTCAAAATTCGGAGAAGTGGTTTTCCCCCGGTGGGCTTGGTATGATATTCTTCCTGTTACGGAAATGCACATATGAGGGTTCTCTGATGCTAGCATGGACAAAGCATACATCAGCAATACACCAGGAGGAATAAAGTTTCCCTAAGGAGATCTTTTAACCTTTTAGTGGACAGAACTATTAGCTGGAACGTGACATCCCTAAACTAGACAGAACTCAAAAGGGCAAAATTGCTTCAGCTAAAGGAATTCAAAGGTGAAATAGGACCACCTACTCAATGTCTTCCTTCCTCTTCCCTATCTTGAGGAAATCTGTGCAAAACATTGGTGAGAAGAAACATCAGTAATCCAATATTACAAACAGGATTTAATAGTCTGACCTAGTGGTCAGGACCCAGGTCGGGTCAGATACCAGGAGATTAGAGTCTGAGATATGCCAGAGAGAACATAACATAAGAATGGCCGTACTGGGTCAGACCAAAGGTCCATCTAGCCCAGTATCCTGTCTGCCGACAGTGGCCAGCACCAGGTGCCCCAGAGAGGGTGGACCGAAGACAATGATCAAGCGATTTGTCTCCTGCCATCCCTCTCCAGCCTCTGACAAACAGAGGCCAAGGACACCATTTTATCCCCTGGCTAATAGCCTTTTATGGACCTAACCTTCATGAAATTATCTAGCTTCTCTTTAAACTCTATTATAGAGCAAACTGAGAGTAAGATGTCAGGAGGTAGGCAGACTCAGATGACTAGGAGACCAGTCAGGCAATACAAAGGAAGAAGTGCTAAATGGGAGAAACCCTGTTGAACGGACAACTTCCTATTCTGATGCTTTTTTTAAATAGAAGCAGGGACCAGTCGGGATCCCAGAGTTCTGGAGTCCTTTGTTGGGCTTGAACTTCTGGTTCTGGGTCACATCTGGCATGTGTGAATTAACAGGCTCTAAGAGCTCTGTGATACAAAGCTTGATTTGGGAAGAAATTAAAGTCCAGGAACTCCATGGTAGCATTCTACTTCAGTTCTTCTTTCAGTGCTTGCTCACGTCCATTCTGTATTGGGTGTGCTCTTGCTGCTTGCAGTGTTGCCAGACATTTTTTCCTCAGTACTATAGCCTGAGGATTTCTCACATTGTCCTTAGACTCTAGAAGGAAGTGAAGATAATATCCCATTAACTGAATCAGAGGAAAAAATAAATATGTCCTTATCCTCAGAAAACAGTTAAGCATTAAAATCTCTAAAAAGAGCAAGTTTCAAGTTCTTCATATAAAGACTCATAGAAAGGGAAACCCAAAGAGGGCAATTGAACATTCATGGTAATAGAGTAGATTTATCTGGGAAAATAATGCTATTAGCCTACAAATAGGATCATGAGGTATTAATGTTGAAATTATGACAATTATAAGAAGTAAGAAGAGAATCATTCTCTTTGCATGTCCAAAACCCCTTTTTAAAAAGGATTGAAAGGTCTGTGTATATATAAGGACACATCCTTTGAAAGTCAGGTTTCTTGGAGGAAAACTAAATCAAAGAGATATATTATTCCTAAAATCCAAATCCTAGAATTTATTTTTAAGGCTAGCAGTATTGCATAAAATACTATCAATAGAGGTTTTACCATCAGGCCCATCTGGTCAATCCCACTTCCCTTTCTAGGGCCTCAGTGGAAAAATTGCCATGAAAAACTGCACCATTAGCTATGGGCAAGTCTATACTGCGGGGTTTTTCTGGGATATCAGAGGTATCCCAGAAAAATTGCACTGTGTCTGGGGAACACATTTGCTCTTCCACTTTTTTTGGTGGAAGAGCAAACGCGCTCTTTCGGGGAGCTCTGTATACCTTGTTCTATGAGGAATAAGGGCTCCTCCAAATTAGGAGGTTTTTTTGCCATTTGGCCCCATCTGATGGGGCCAAATGATGGAAAAGCCTCTTCTGGAAAAGCGTTTGGAAAAAGCTACAGTGTAGACCTAGCCTATGTGATTACATCCAATTTTTCATGGATTGTGATCTTCAACCACCTGGATGGCTCATAGATCCTGAGGTCAGCCTGTTTGATAAGAAAATAGGATATAGCCCAATTGGTTTTGCATGGGTGACCTAATCATTTACTTTGTTATTAAAAGGAACAAATTATTTCTAGACTGCATCCTTTTGATCTTTTCTATCCGATGTCATCGCTAGCTAAAAGCAGCTCTCAAAATTGGGATTTTCTTAACTGCCCACAAATCTTTAAACTCTACCTATTCTCTTGCTTGAGGACCAAAATTAGAGACTTTTGTTACCTTTAAAATCTGGCTTCTGGGTGGCAAATACAACACTGCTTGTTCCAGTAACACATACGGATGATATTGCAAACAGACCTGTGAGTGACTCAGCTTTTTCCCTAGATGCATTTTTAAAAACCAGGGCCAGAAACCAAAAGTGCATAGACTTTCTTTGTCTTAAATCAGAGGTACTTGAAATTAGACCAAGTTGAGAGGATAAAGCAATGTTTGGAAACTCATGTGGCTGTTTTACTAACTTCAGAGGCTCATAAGGAATAGAATTGCCATCTCATTTGGAGATGTACTAGGCTCAGTATTGATGGACATAGGTCTAACACATCATCTAGGTTTTTCCTGGACAGAGTTGGTGTCAAATATCCTGTTTCGGTTAGCAGATATTAATGAGAGCATGCTGAGGAAATAATTCTTAGAATTGTTGGATTCTTGTCCAACCTGGCATAATCACCACATCCCCAACATAAGTTAGAAATCAAATAAAGATTCTTTTATTTCTGAAATATCTGTAAACAGCATATCTCTTAACTTCCCTATAGACAGACAGTGCTCATAGTCGAGAACAGACTCTGTTGAGCTCCTTGTGAAGAAGTGGTATTTTCTCCATGTAGAGACCTTGGGAATGAACATTGGTAAGGAATATACGTGACAGGAAGATCTAAGTTTCTATTAGACACTTTATAATGGGAGGGTTATCCAGTCTGTGACTCTCAGGAGGCATTATCTGCTAAAAGTTACGAATTGGATAATCAGCCAAAGAACTCAAGGTATAGGCAGGACAAGTACTTGATGATAAATTAACACTGATAAATCAGAGGTTTGTCAATTAAAGTGACCTCTTTAACCTCCTTAAATTCCTCTCTTGAAAATATTAGAGTGGGAGTTGGTAATAAGAGGTAATATCTGGGTCCCTGCAGGACTCCCTCTCACCATGGATACAAGAGATTATGAAGTCTTTAATTTTGGTTTGGCCAAAGGTGGGAATGGATGAGTCCAATAGAGGCCTTATGACTAGGCCTTTTAGATCCTTTTAGTCATGTCCTATAATTAGATTCACTCAAGCACATGTACACTACCCTTTCTGTGCTACTGAAACTGCTTCCTGAATTCTTCTTTCTGTGTCTGCCTGGACTCTTCACTACTCTACTGGCATTAAATTGTCTTCTCCCTCCACATGGGAGCAGAACAGCCCAGAGCCCACCTATCCTGAATGAACCAAAATTTCCCAAACCAAAAGGGTTAGAGAGAAAGATATCAGAACATCCTAACATATCATTAACAGGGGAAGGATATCTCTTCAGTGCATGTATACAAGAAGGTCTCATACATACACGCTGTTCAAGTACAACCAATGTCATGGTCATGTCTGCCTCCTGGCTAATAGTAAGAGTTCCAACCCCATGCAACTTTTCTTACTGACCTTGCTTTGGTAACTCTGAGGGCACTGGCCTGACCAGTTGAGTTTCCATTAACAGCTAATATTCAGCTGGAATGACCACCACTCTGGCCTCCAGTTCAATCATCTAGCATGTCAAAGTGGCCATTCCAGCAGACCTCTCAGAGGCTTCTCTGCCCACTTTCCACTACTGGATCCTTGACTGCTGATGCAGTAACCACTGCTCTCATCCTACCAATTGCCCTCTGTACTAGGGATGTTAAATATTGGTTAATTGAATAGTCAATTAACCTCATGAATTCTTATCAGTTAGTTGACTATTCTGTAGTCCCCGGGAAGCTGCTGTTGGAGGGGAAGGGGGAGGGAGGAGAGGTCTAAGCTCCTGGACCCAGCACAAGGTGGAACTGGGCCCAGGCTGCCTGCCCACCTGGCTTTTAATACACTTTAAATGCAGAGCCGTAGCAGGGGGAGGTCCAGGACCCAGTGCAAGCTGGGATTGAGCTGAACTGCTAGCCAGCCTGCTAAAAAATTTACTGGCAAGGGGTGGGGGTGAGGGGGAGATGTGTGTAGTCTGTAGCATTAATCTATAAGCTTTTGCTTATCAGTTAATCAACTATACTGTTACATCCCTATTCTGTACCAGCCTTGTCTTGCTATGTCAATCCCTACTTGCTTTGTATTGCCACTCTTGCACCAAATCTTCTGTACTACTCATGCTGCTGCCTTCTCCCAACAAATGCAACATTCTGGTCATACAGACTCCACTACATCCCCTCATTTTCTGTGGAATCTGCGGCTATGGACCAAATCACCTATGATCCTCTGCTACTAGAGTTGCCTGGCAGTGCTGCCACTTCCAGAGAGAGACAGTGTGTCCCCTATCCAGTTTACCTGCTTTTTGAATAGGAAGTTTCCTCACATTTGCTGTGCTGTAGAGTCCTGTCTGCATCTGATTAGAGCAAATGTAACAGATATTCTAGAATTCCACTAGTAGAGCTTGCATTTTGGCCTCTTTTCCTAAAGTTGTAGGTATCAACCCTAATAATATACCACAAATGTCACATGAGCTTATATTATACATCTTCATATAGTGAGTTTTTTTCATGGCTGTAAAAGGTGTTGGACTTAATAGGATTGAGAAAATTCCCACCTGGAATATTAATGCAATATAGTGCTCCTGGCATGAATGGGTGAAATACCTGATGCTATTTTTCAATGTTGCTATATTTTTCAGTACAAAGAGAGCTGCATTTTATCAAATATTTAAAAAGCATCATTCCAAACTTGCAACAAGATTTCACAGACTTTAGGATATTGTTCTATCCTCCTTCTGCCCAAATACATAATGCAGAACATCTGACTTCCTAATCATTTCCTATAATATATGTTGTCATGAAAAGAATGCAGCTGTAGTCACTATCATCAGATGGATAAACAGTGCATAATGGTGGTTTACAAGTCCAGAAGACTGATTACATTCCAGAATCTGCAATCCCACTCTTCCATGTACATGGCAGATTTTGAGCCAAAAAAGATTCACCTGTACCAGAAGGAAACTGCAGCGTACATAAGTAGGGCAGTCTTCACGTCTTCTCCAAAAACTGAAATCTTAATATCATAGACTTGACAAATATATCATCCAAATGAATGAAGGCAGATGCTTTAATAGAGCAATAATTTAATCCTCTCTTCAGCAGGGATCAGAAAACAGATCATTTAAATTCTTTTTCTCCTATTCCATTATCTTACTTCTCTGCCCTCATTCTTTAGGAAGTGCATCACTGCTGGTTATTTCTTAGCTGTAGAGGATTACCAGACATTCTAGTTTGGGAGAGAGGAAAAAATTGGCTTACCTGCTAATTGATTTTCTACTATATTAGTCTGTCTCATTCTTGTTGTGAAATGCATTTAGAGAAAGAGAATACAGAAATAAAAGGAATATCAATAAATAAATAAGACTTTAATTTAATGACTGTTTACTTTGGCCATGGTTGTTTTCAGTAACTCAGTTATGCTATGGAAAGTTTTGTCTGTAGCCATGGGAAATGGGGAACCTGTTTCTGTGATTGACAACTATGGGCTGCCTTCATATTTTCTCAGTGGTAATAATGCAGCACAATAGTGGAAGCGAGCTAGATATAGTATAGGAAAAAATTAGCAGGTAAATTATTATTTTTTTCACACTAGAAACTAAAGTATCTGCTGTCTAATATACTAAATATTTGAAAGAAGATAAGTACATCTAAAGTAAAATAAGCATAATTTAGATGTAACACATAATTTTCTGTGATGGTTATAATTCAAGTTATATGAGAATTATCTATCCTTTGTTATTCTTTGAGATTTGTTGTGCATAGCCATTCCACTTCAGGTCTGTGCTCATGCAGTGCATCAGATCCAGAGATTTTTTTCGGCTTTGTCTACACAGCAGTGTTATTTCGGAATAACTAACATTATTCTGAAATAACATAGTCCACATCTACACACAAGCAGTTATTTCAACATAATGTCAAAATAATGTTGAGCTCGAGGACTGTTTACTCCAACTCCTGTAACCCTCATTGTACGAGGAGTAAGAGAAGTTGGGGGAAGAGTGCTCTATCTCGAAATAACTGCTGGGTAGACAGCACTAAGTCGAAATAAGCTATTTTGACTTAAGCTATGCAATTAACATAGCTCAAGTTGCGTAGTTTATTTCAAGTTTAGCCCTGCTGTGTAGACATGCCCTTCCTGTAGTAATGCCCATCAGTGTGTTCATGTGCCCTCTGCAAATTTGTGCTGCTAACTGAAGGCATAAAGGATGAAGCTCCCTCAATCCCCCTCAGTTCTTACTCATTACCTGTGATCGTAGTCAGCATGTATATGCTTGTTGCACTCCTTTCCATTCCTCTTAAAGAGAATTTTTTCCTAAAAGTTATTGTGTATAGTTAAGTTAGTTTAACATAACTATAGTTAGTGGTACTAGTTTTCAACCATTTTTTTTCTAGGTTTTTGGGTTTTGTTGCTTTTCAAGCTTGGTACTGAGACATGTCTGTCTCTAGGATGTAAACTCTATTCTGGCCTGTAAGTCTATTCCAATTGACAATCCTCACTCATGTTATTTAAAGTGTTTAGGAGAAAGACACTTTAGGCATAGGTGCCCTATCTGCAGAGAATTTAAGGCCAGAACTAAGTGTAGGAAGATAGGGCTCCAGATGGAAGCTGCTCTGCACCCCACTGGGTACCCAGCCACTCATTATGCTGGGTTCAGACTCTACTCTTCTGAGGAGTGCATTGCCAAACTTGGCCATATCCCCTCATCACAGGGAGCCAGAGAGAAGCCAACATTTTCTTTTTCCGCTACCATAGAAATGTCAGAAAAAAATCAGGTGCTTTGTGCTCTTCTAGTCAGAAGAAGTCCCTATCATTCATGACGGCAAGACCTCCAATGGAGTCTCTTGAAATGAAGGCGGGCACTAAGGCTAGAACACAAGATTGGCTAGGCAATCTTGGGTATAGATTGCATACAGTCTGCAGCTTGGAACATACAGTCATTGACTCTGTACAATCTTCAGTACTGTCAAGATCAACTCCATTGCTGGGACCTTCTTGCAACATCTACTTCATCTTTGGTGTACATTTCAGTGCATCCCACCTTCTCAGTATAGAAGATGTCTAAGGCATATGTAGTGGTTAGGGATCTCCTTTCCCTATTAGTACCAGACTCACCGTTGCTACAGATATTGAGGTTCCTGCCTTCCAATGATGCAAGCTTCAGTACCTTGGCACCAGCACATTCAGCACCATCAGTTTTGAATAACAACAGTAGCCAAAAACTCTGCTGTTTCAGTTAGGTGGATGAATTGTACCATCATCAGGAAAGCAACCAATGATTCCCCCATACCGCCTATTTCTCAGTGATCCAGGTGACAGCCTTCTGCTATACCACCCAGTACTATCCCTTCTTGGCCTTCAGACTGTACTTCTTGTTGGACTTGGAAGTGAGGTCTTACACATTGAGATCCCATTACAAAAGATCTGACATTTCCCTTCATTCATCCTTGTGTAGACTGAGCTCATAGAATTGGCAATCTCTCAGGAGCTGGTCCAGTGACAAATATGCCTTGTGTTTCAGCTGTGGTTCCATATTCACCAGTGTTTTTCTGGATTCCTTAGTGCAGTGTTTCTCAAACTCTGCTCCGCGGAGCCCCAGGGCTCCGCGAGACATCTCCAGGGGCTCCCCGAGGTTGACAAACTGGAAACATCGATAGGTACAACACATACAATCAGTGACCGCTGGGGTGCCACATAAATTTTTACACCTGTAAAGGGCTCCGGAGCCCAAAAAATTTGAGAACCGCTGCCTTAGTGTGTCCCTTCAGACTCTTGGTATTAATCTTCTAGATCCCATACCCCTAGGTATCCATCAAGGCACCAGTTTCTACCTGGTACTGATCCCAGTACCAAGAAAGTGACGGAACTTACAACTCTAATACATGGCCCATCTGGTAGGGAAGTTCTGTATGTATCAAAATAGGTGGATACTATGCTGTCATCACTTCTTCGTATTCGCCTGTTTCTGAATCATGCTCCCTGGTTCTTGAGTATAACAAGACATAACTGGAGCTTATGAGGTCCCAGGCTCCCCAAGTGTACAGGTGGAAATAGTTTAATTCAATCCACATAAATAGTGGATGTTTTACATACTGCAGGACCTCCTGAAAGATTTTATCCCATTAATGAAGTCATCTTAGAATCCTTTGGCAAACTCTTTCCTCTTGCTGCTCACTCCCAAAAGAATGGAAAAAGATACCAAGTTCCCTCCCAGAGTCATAAGTATTTTTATTCACATTCAGCTGCCGGAATGTTGGTATTGATGGCTGTAAAAGACAAGGGAATACAAGGCCAGTCTAAGGATACTTCCAAAAATAAAGACGCAAACACACTGGATTTATTTGAGGAAAGGTTTAGTCATGCTCAGATTTGCATTTCAGAACTGCATGCTGTCCAACTATTTTCACTTATTAAACTTTTTCTGATTGGGGGACACAGTCAAAGTTTATGGACAAGTTACCACATAATGCCAAGAAGGAGTAGCAGGTACTTGTGAATGATGGTGGCAGGTAGCAGAATCAATCCTGTAAGCTGCATTGAATGGGTCAGATTCAGCAGTCCAAGTGATGGCAATGATGACCATTCAGTGCTAAGAAGAAAATTTGTACTGCAGGAGTTGAACTGGTGATTATTAATGATCATCCATAGCCAATAGAGCTAGAACTTTAACAGGGTTCAAAAAAGAGCTAGATAGATTCATGGAGGTTAGGTCCATCAATGGCTATTAGCCACGATGGGTAGGAACATGGGTGGCGAGTTATATGCTCCAGCAATATTTAGAGCCGGGGGCCCTGCTCCACCAATATTTGGAGCTGGGTCTCTCCCCCAGCCCTGCTTGGAGGGGACCCCGGCCCCAGAGCGTCTCTCCTCTGGCCCCGGCCCCGGCCCCATCCCGTCCCTGCCGTGCGCAACCTTCAATCAGCTCCCCCTTGCCGGCTGCTGCTGCCATGCGCTGCGTACTCAAACAGGTGGGCGGGGAGACACCCAGGCGTGACGTGATGGCATGGCCTGGGACTTTAAAACTGCTCGGCGCCGCGCAGCTGAGTTGCGGGTCGGAGTTCGGGGACTTCTGGGGCGGAGCACAGACTCTGGCCCCGCAAAGTGGAAGGCAGAAGGTAGGGGAGGGCTGGGAGAGGAAGGGGCTTGTGCGGAGGGGGAAGGGGAAGAAAGGGGAAGGGGTAGAAGAGGAAGGGGCTTGTGCGGAGGGGAAGGGGAAGAAGGGGAAGGGCTGGGAGAGGAAGGGGCTTGTACCGGGGAAGAGGGAGAAGAAAGGGGAAGGCATCAAAGGGACAGGGTAGAGGAGAGACAAATGCCAGGGGGCCAAGTGCAGACAATGAGGAAAAGGGCAGGAGGGGAGGTATCAGTGGGAGGGGGACAGAGTGATGCTGGGAGGGGAGAGGGTAAGGGCATTGGGGGCTGGAGGAGGAGGTGCTGGGAGAAGGCTTGAAAGAAGGGGTGGGCATGAGGAAGGCCAGGATGGAGCAAGTCATGTGTGAGGGCACAGAGGGGCATGAGGGGAATGGGGGCAGAGAGTGGTGAGGGGGGTGAGCATCAGGGAAAAAGGGGGCAGGGGCAGTGAGGGAAGGGGGAGGCACCAGGAGGGTGCAGGAGTAAGGGAAGGTGCAGGTGCCAGGGTATTTTGGGGGTGAAGCAGAAGGGCAGACACCTGCAGGGGAGGGACCAGCACCAAAGGAGAGAGGCAGGGCAGGTTTGTAGAGGGAGGTGTTAGAAGAGGGGATGAGGAGGGGTAGCTCACATGATCAAAGTGGGGCTACTGGAGGAGTGGGTACAAGGGGGAGAGAAGGGCTGGTGGAGGGGGGCAGGTTGCAGGAGGGCTGAGGGCAGTGAGAAGGGCAGGAGTCAGGACAGCAGAGGAGGGTGAGGAGTTGGGGGGGCAGCAGGCACCAGGGGAGCTGATTGAACAAGGGGAGGAGACATGGCAGCAGAGAGAAAAGGTAAAGGTTTAAAAATAATTAATAATAACCTGGGTGCCACAGTGGCACATCCAAACAAGCCACATGAACTCAGTAGTGGTGCACAACACAAAATTCATTCTGCTCATGGGAGGAAACTCTTAGGCTATCTCTACACTGGCGGTTTCTTGCGCATGAACATCTTGCGCAAGGGTTCTTGTGCAAGAACTCTTGCGCAAGAACACGTCCACACTGCCATGTGCGAGCTGTGCTTTTGCACAAGAGCATCCATGGCAGTGTGGACGCTCTCTTGCCCAAGAAAGCTCCGATGGCCATTTTAGCCATTAGGGTTTCTTGCGCAAGAAATCCCTGCTGAGCATCCACACTGCCCTCTTGAGCAAGAGAGCTTACACCTGTTAGAAAAGAGCGTAGCTCTTGCGCAAGACGCCCTCTCTTACCACGCCGTACTGTAAATTTCCTTGTGCAAGAGCAGGTGGGCAGTGTGGATGCTCTGTGGGTTCTTGCACAAGAACGGCTGTACTTGCGTAAGAAGCCGCGAGTGTAGACATAGCCTTAGAGGGAACACTTCCCCCAGTCTCTCTGCCCCCGAGTTAATGTCACACACATTGGGTTAATGCAACTGCAGGATAGTTGCATGAAGGGGGTTTGGTGGAGGCCAGATTAATCCCTGTTGGTAGGAGGATGGTGGGAAAACCCCTTCGAGAGGGGTGACATGACACCTTTTACTTCTGGTCATGTCTCTATTTTGCCCCGAGCGTGTTACCTCCAGAGGCGTGGCTAACAGGCCAGGGGGCATGGCTAATGGGGGGTCGGGGGCGTGGCTAACAATGGCCAGAGGCATGGCTAATGGGGCACCACCAAAAATTATACAAACCTGCCGCCCATGGGTAGGAATGGTGTCCCTAGCCTCTGTTTCTCTGGAATTGGGAGACAGGGGAGGGACCATGTGAGGATTACCTGTTTGTGATCCCTCCCTCTGGGGCATCGGTATTGGCCACTGTTGGCGGACAGGATACTGGGCTAGATGGATCTTTGGTCTGACCCAGTATGGCCGTTATTATGTTCTTAATAATAGTAGAATTTATGCACTGAACTTTAGTTGTCTGCATGCTGAATGGACTTTTGTTATGGTGACCAGTGCAGTGAGTGCTATTGTACTGGGTGTGGATTTCATCTGAGGAAATCACAAAAATATTTGTATGTACGTAGAACACTCTTGTCCCAGGACAATATTCAGACACTCCTGCTGGAAGTGGGTTGGAGAAGGTGTGGACACTAGAGGGCAATTTTGGGGGCCTTACGCATCTTTACCATACCTATAGGATCACAGATGCTAGTGGCATGGGGTAACATTGTGGAAAAGCCAGATCATAGTGCAGTAATATCCATAAGGATAAAAGATGGCTGCAGTTTACTTATAAGTGAAAGCACATTGAAGACTTGAGGATATACATTGACCACAGGAAATAATTCACAGACTGTACAAGATAGCTACCCACTTCTCCACACAACAGATACCCTCGATAAAATGTCAGGAGCAAACGATTATACTAGCTTTGATTTGGTATTTGGATATCATCAAATTAAATTGGCACCTGAGAATTGAGATGAAACTGTCTTTTTTACACCCTGTGAACAGCTTTAATTCGCAAAATGCCTTTCAGACTTACGGCATTTCAGGGGATAGTAAATGATCTAACCCAAGTTTTGAGAATTGAAGACATCCCCAAATATTAGATAACTTGTTTCCACAAAACTTGGAAGGAACATCAGGTACAAGTGAAAATGAGTCTGAATCATTTTAATGAGTCAGGTTTTAAACTTTCAGGAAACAAATGTCAGTTTACAAGGAGTTCCATTATCTTCCTAGGACATATAGTCCAACATACAGTTGGAACCCCACCCCGAGAAACTGAATGTTAGAAAGGACCTGAAGGTTTCTGCAAACTTGGGGGAAGTACAGTGGGTTTTAGTCCTCTGTAGATTCCACAGAAGATTTGTAAAACATTTTGCAGAAAGGACAATGCCATTATATCAGGTAACTAGGAGTGAGTTTATTGAACAGAGCAACACCAATAAGTGTTTGAGTCCCTGAAAGAAGGACTTCTAAACCATGCTGTGCTTAAATCCTGGATCCAGCCTGTCCATTTATGTTAATCCGTGTTGCCCCAAAGATTGCCATCAGATTTACATTTGAACATATTAATAATTTTGATTGGTGCAGATCAGTGGTTTTTGGAGGTTGCAAATTAAATGAGAGGTAAACCAAATCTTCATCTACAGAACTTGAGTGTCTGATTATTGTGGAGACTTTCAAGTCCTATTGTCCATATTTACTAGGTACAGAATTCCCAGTGTATACAGACCAGAGTGCCCTGCAGTGGCTCCTTGCAAAGCAGCAATCCAGGAGGATGCCTGGGGAGATGAATTAACAAATTGTCTGAATACCCATTCACAATTCACAATAAATATCAAAAGCAAAATGCGGTGGTGGATGCTGTCAGCGAGGTGAGGGCAGACCTAAATAAGGACCTTTAGCTGCTCAGATCTTATACTTAGAGGCTTTGACAGCAAGACCAGGTCTATAGTACACCTGGAAGGTCGGCTTAAGGTACTAAATTCTAGCTACGTAAGTAATGTAGCTGGAGTCGACAATCTTAGCCAAGTGAGGTGCTATCTCCACAGCAGGAGGTCGAAGGGAGAAATGCCAATGGGGGCACTCTCAGTGTTTGATTTATTGTGTCTTTACTAACCCTGCTAAATTGAACCCTGGAAGACTGATTGCCAGAACGTTTATCTTCTGGTAAGTGGAGACATAACCTTAGTCCTGCCTCTTGAGATTTAACAGTACAATCTCTAAGTTTAACCAGGAGTTACTAAAGTTTACAACATCGTCACCACACTCTTATAAAGTTCTGAAATCCATATAACACTTGGTTGACCAGCATTTGAAAAGCGGCTACTACATTCATTAACTCAGATGGTAAGATTCTGAATTAATACAACCCCATACCAGATTTTTTTCTGTGTATCTTCATCTAAAGTCATCTGCAAATAACCTTTCACTATAGTCAAACATGCTAAGATAGCTAACTGTGGCAAAATATATCTAGCATATCATCAATTCTGGGAATACAGTAAGTGTCTGCAACAGTGACAGCACTGAGTTTCTTACAATCAAAGTAATATCTTACAAAATAAACTTTCTTGTAGACCCGGACAACTGGAGTCACCTGGGAACTTTGATTCTTTAGTTCATGATGCCCTGGAGGGGTAAATACCCAGGAATTGAGGAAACAGATTGAAAGAGCCAGACAAGTACCTAGAAGTTACCTACTTGAAGACAGGCTCAACAAGGAAAATAAGAGAAAATCACTGGTCATCATCTACAGCCCCCAGCTTAAACCCCTTCAGCACATCATTGACACTCTACAACCTATGTTGGAAAACAATCTTCAATCTCAAGGGCCTTGGTTTTTGGCCTGTGTTATGTTGGAGATCAGACTAAATTATTATAATGGTCCCTTCTGACCTTAAATCTATGATAATTATTAGAAAACTAGAAAATTCAGAGTCATGCTTACAAGTAACTGAAAAGAATGTATTCTTGTAAAACACTGAAAATAAGAAATTATAAAATCCCAAAACATACAAACATTTCAATGTATCGAAGTTCAGAGTACCTAAAATAGTTTGCTGTGTAAAGATGCCAGGTGTTCCCACTGTCTCTTCTCTGTGGATGAAATGCATCACAGAACACTGGTTTTTAAAATTGCATTCATACGTACAACATCAAACTAACCTTTTTCTCTTTTCTTGTTATAATATCTTGAACGTGAACTGTCTTGCTGTAATGACTCTATGTAGTCATGCTGCCATGTTACATAGTGACAGATTATTGGCTGTCACATGGAATAACAGAGTGAATTGTGTGTGGCATCTTATATGTCTTAAGCTATGATTGGGGAAAGATTGCCTTCAATATGCTATTGGTTTAACCAAGAACTTATAAAATATTACTTGACTTGAAAGAGAGCCATGGTTCTGTTGACTTTACTCTTGCTGAAGTATATTTTGGTATGTGTATTGGGTGCTGTACCTGAATTTATGGCCAGGCAACCTTTATCCAGGTCATCGACTTCCAGGTAAACTTCCCAAGGATGATCAGAGTCTTCAGAGAACTTTACAAAGGTCATCACAATCCAATATGCCACTCTGATTTTCCTACTGTTGTGTTCATTGACCATGAAAATGTCATTATTATATTCAGAAATGTGGCTTTGTACACTACATTTCTACCAAATAATTCTAATACACTTAATTTTAACTGTTCTTACTGTCCATACTCAATCTTGTTCTCTAACTAAAAGAAGAATTTTCTGTCTGGTGAATAATTATTTCTACCAAAACTGAAATTATTTTCTAGTCTCTGTGCATGGAAGAGGGCTAGAAACTTTATTGTAGGGAAAAATACAAAACCGTAGAGAGCTTAAATATTTTAAATGCATTTTAGAGTTGAGAAGATAATCATGTTTATTTTTCTCCCTAGCTATTAATAGGCTATGAAAATGGGACGGTAGTACTCTGGGACTTGAGATCGAAAAGAGCAGACTTGAGAGTCTACTATGATGAGGTAAGCAGTTCCCATTCAGCCAGAGTAAATGACATTTCAGTAGTATGTTGAGTGTTTTAAAAGGCATAAAATATATCTGAAAGGCACAGTTTGTTTTGGAAATGTGATATACCACACTACTATTTCAATCCATGTCCTATTGGTAGCTGATATCAAAACCTGGGGTCTCTGAATCTGAGTGCATGTGCCACTACCCCCTGAGTTAAAAGATCTAACTCTCCTAAAGCAGTGCTGGTGCAGACTCATCAACTTCTGTGTGGCCTACCTACTACTGGGGGACAGAGCAGCACACCACATATGTGTAAGTTAAAAGAAGAATTCTGTGAATAATTGGGGGGTTTTGGGGTTCAATGTAAATTTAAAAAAAAGTAAAAACAGTTTTGGGTCAATTTAGTATGACTGATGAGAATTTTTTGGTTTTGTCAAATTACATTTTTGCCTAAGTAAAGTTTCAGCTGTGAGTGCAACAGTCTGATAACACTGCATTGTCATCATTATTGTATATTTCTACTTCATCAGTTAATATCAAAACCATGTTATTTAATAGATTGTATATATTATACAGAGACTCAGAGGCTGAGTAGCAGTTGTTTTCAGTGTGTTGTATTCTCGTGAACCTACTAGACCACTGTTACTTGCGATTTGTAACTAAATTGGAAAATCAGATGAAGATTCAGTTCTTGTGTTCCACAGAATTCTTTTTAAAATTATTCATGGAAAGTTTCATAGATATACACAGAACTTAGCAAAACACAGCCCTCATTTTAACAATCTTCCTGAATAACCCAATTCAGACGCACAAATATAGCTCATGCGTAACAAAAAGAAATAAAGGAGGATTTCTGGGAGAAGATCCAGGCAGGAACTCTGTATTTTTCACTCCTCCTCCCCTTCTTTTATGAATGTATGAAGAATACCTACAGACCTAAAGAGATGGTTCCCAACTCTAAAAATTGTCTGGGCAGGATTCTTATCCCTGGGTCTTGTATTCCTTAGTATGAGATTGATAGACATCCCCCAAGATCTAAAATTATTGTTTCCTGAAGGGAGGAGTAGTGGATTAGCTTGTGAGCCATCTACCTGTTGGCACATAGGTAATAGTTCAGTGTCTTCTGTGTTAATAGACAGAGGTGGGTGAGGAGTCTGTGCTCCCTTTTGATGGACAGAAGAATTGTATGCAAATGAACATTCCATTTGCAGATGAGCCCTCTGTATCAATTCAGCTCAATTCAGTGAGGCTTTATTGGCATGACAAGCCATCTATGTTTTGCTAAACTCAAAGAAACCCCAAAACAAACAAAAAAAAAGGCTCTTCGTGTATGAGGTATGTTAGAAAAAATAGACTCCTGTGGTGAAAACAGCTGGATCATTTTTCTGTCAAGGCTCATTAATACTATAGCTTCGCAAAATCAAGCGAGGCTATGTCTACACTACCAAGTTTTGTCAAGGAAACTAATGCTGACACACAGAAATCTACAACCTCAAAGCGTGTTCATACATGTTCCCTCTTGTTAGCTAGTGTTCACATTTTTAGCTCCCCCGTCAACACTGGGAACAATGCACAGTGGGTATATATCCCACAGTGCCTAGCAACACCATCTGTTGCTAGGTGTTGTGGGAACACAGAACAGTGCATGGGGCATCTAGGGGCTGTGCAGAACCTCCAGTCAGGCACTGCTTTGCTCATAGGCTTCTGGCATCCTTTCACACCATTTTTTCCAGCTGCCACTCTCTGCTGTATATTTCTGGCATTGGCAGTGAGAGAATGGATCCCGCACTTCTCTTGCATGCTCTGTTAAGTGTCATGAGAACCTCATGCATGGCAGCAGAGATGATCTTACAATCACTGACAGAGGAAGAAGACTGGGAAGAGCCTGACAGAGTGTCCGATACGGACAGCAGCAATCTGTCGTTGCATTTGGCAGTCACAAAGCAGCCATACAGGGTAGTTTGGTGTTTTTGGACTAGGGAAACTAGCACTAAGTGGTGGGATTGCATCATCATGAAGATGTGCGATGAAGAGCAGTGGCTACAGAACATTAGGTAGGTAAGGTCCCATGGGAAGCAAGACTAAGGGGCAAAACAACTGAAGAGAGTTGGCAGTTTTTCAAAGGGACATTATTAAGGGCCCAAAAGCAAGCTATTCCACTGCATAGGAAAGATAAAAAAGCATGGCAAGAGACCACCTTGGCTTAACCAGGAGATCTTGCATGATCTAAAAATCAAAAAGGAGTCATATAAAAAGTGGAAACTAGGACAAATTACCAAGGATGAATATAAGCAAACAATACAGGTATGCAGGGGCAAGATTAGAAAGGCAAAGGCACAAAACGAGCTCAAATTAGCTACAAACATAAAGGGAAACAAGAAGACTTTCTATAAATATATTAGAAGCAAGAGGAAGACTAAAGACAGGTTAGTCCCATTGCTCAGTGAGGAGGGAGAAACAGTAACTGGAAACTTGGAAAGGGCAAAGATGCTTAATGACTTCTTTGTTTTGGTCTTCACCGAGAAGTCTGATGATGAAGGAATGCTTAACATAGTGAATGCTAGTGGGAATGGGGTAGGTTTAGAAGATAAAATAAAAAAAGGAGAAGTTAAAAATCACTTAGAAAAGTTAGATGTCTGCAAGTCACTGGGGCCTGATGAAATGCATCCTAGAATACTCAAGGAGCTGATAGAGGAGGTATCTGAGCCTTTAGCTATAATCTTTGAAAAATCATGGAAGATGGAAGAGATTCCAGAAGACTGGAAAAGGACAAATATCATACCCATCTATAAAAAGAGGAAATAAGAACAACCCAGGAAACTACAGACCAGTCAGTTTAAATTCTGTGCCAGGAAAGATAATGGAGCAAGTAATTAAGGAATTCCTCTACAAACACCTGGAAGATAAGGTGCTAGGTAACAGCCAGCATGGATTTGTAAAGAACAAATCATGTCAGACCAATCAGATAGATTTCTTTGATAGGATAACGAGTCTTGTGGATAAAGAAGAAGTGGTAGATGTGGTATACCTAGACTTTAGCAAGGCATTTGATAGTCTCGCATGATCTTCTTATCAATAGACTAGGGAAATACAACCTAGATGGGGCTAATATAAGGTGGGGCATAACTGGCTGCATAACCGTTCTCAGAGTAGTTATTAACTGTTCACAATCCTGCTGGAAGGGCATAACAAGTTGGGTTCTGCAGGGGTCTGTTTTGGGACCGGTTCTTTTCAATATCTTCAACAACGATTTAGATATTCACATAGAGAGTATGCTTATTAAGTCTGCAGATTATACAAAGCTGGGAGGGGTTGCAACTGCTTTGGAGGAGAGGGTCATAATTCAAAATTATCTGGACAAACTGGAGAAATGGTCTGAGGTAGAGTGAAGTTTAATAAGGACAAATGCAAAGTACCCCACTTAGGAATGAACAAATTGTGTCACACATACAGAATGGGAAGCAACTGTCTAGGAAGGAGTACTACAGAAAGGGATCTAGGGGTCATAGTGGACCACAAGCTAAATATGAGTCAACAGTGTGACACTGTTGCGGAAAAAGCAAACATGATTCTGGGATGCATTAACAAGAGTGTTGTGAGCAAGACCTGAGAAGTCATTTTTCCGCTCTACTCTGCACTGATTAGGCCTCAATTGGAGTATTGTGTCCAGGTCTGGGCACCACATTTCAAGAAAGATGTGGAGAAATTGAGAAGAGCAACAAGAATGATTAAAGGTGTTAACAACATGACCTATGAAGGAAGACTGAAAGAATTAGGCTTGTTTAGTTTGGAAAGGAGAAGACTGAGAGGGGACATGATAGCGGTTTTCAGGTATCTAAAAGGGTGTCACAAGAAGGAGGGAGGTAAATTGTTCTCCTTGGCCTCTGAGGATAGGACAAGAAGCAATGGGCTTCAAGTGCAGCAAGGGAGGTTTAGGTTGGACATTAGGAAAAACTTCCTAACTGTCAGGGTGGTTAGAAACTGGTATAAGTTGCTGAGGGAGGTTGTGGAATCTCCATCTCTAGAAATATTTAAGAGCAGGTTAGATAGACATCTAGCAGGGATGGTCTAGACGGTACTGGGTCCTGCCTTGAGGGCAGAGGACTGGATTCAATAACCTCTAGAGGTCCCTTCCGTTTCTAGTGTTTTATGATTCTAAAGCAACTTCCTGGAGCTGCATGCAGAGCTAGCTCCCAACCTGCTGCATAAGAACACCAGAATGAGAGCTGCCCTCTTGGTTAAGAAGCTTGTGACCATTGTTTTGTGGAAGCTGACAACTGATGATTGCTACCAGTCAGTTGCATAACAGTTGGGAATTAGGAAGCCTATATTGGTTCTGTACTGCTGCAAGTTTTCAGGACAATAGATTGTGATCTACTGTGGAGGACCGTGACTCTGGGAAATGTGTATAAAACAGTGGCTGGCTTTGCAGACAGGGGATTTTCCAACTATGGGGGAGGGAAAATAGATGGTACACATTCTGATTTTAGCACCAGCTCATGTGCTGCAGAGTACATCAACAGGAAGGGATACTTCTCAATGGTGCTGCAAGTGCTTGTGGGTCACTATGGGCTCTTCGCTGATATCAGCGTGGGGTGGTTTGGAAAGGTATGTGATGGTGTAGACGGATGGTTCTTTCACTGTGCTGTTTGACTAGAAACTTGAGGATCTCTATCTGTTCCTCCGACATCCCGTCCATGTGTTCTGTGGCCTGCCTGGCAAAGGCCTCGTTATCCTTGTGGTTCCACAGCTTCTTTTGCAAGCATTGTTCCCAATTTAGCACTTTGCAAACCAAATCCTCCCTGTTCGAGTGCTTGCTCGTGTCCATTCAATGTAGGTGTGTGCTCTCATGATGTACACCAGTGCTGGAAGGTTTTCCCTTGGCAGTACCCATAGGTAGTGGCATGCACGTGCCATACTATATAGGGCATCTCTGCCCCTTCCTCCATCCTCAGCTCCTTCTTGCCCAGGGGTGGGCAATAGTTTTCGCAGGGGGACCACTTTTTGAATTTTGGTACATGGTCATGGGCTGGCTTCGGGCCCCCTGGAAGGGGTGGGGCCGCAGGTGGAAGGGATGGGGTTGGGGTCGGGGTCTACTGAGAGAGAGAGAAAGAGTGTGTGCATGTGAAAGAGACGCAGTGTGTGAGGCAGAGTTTGTGACACAGATTGAGAGTGTGGCCGTGTGTGTGTGACAGTGACTGTATGTGTGGGGCACAGAGACTGGGAGAGTGTGTGGCCATGTGTGTGTGACAGTGACTGTGTGTGTGGGGCACAGAGACTGGGAGAGTGTGTGTGACAGTGACACAGAGAGTGTATGCTAGCTGATGCTGAGTAAGTTTCTGAGAGAACCTACACACATTCTTTTTAAGACTGGGAAAGCTGTCCTGCTCTGTTGTCTCCCCCCACCTCATGCTCTGCAGAGATGTGGAGAAGTAAGAACTGAAATCTTAGAAACAGTGCACTGCCTCTTAAGACAGGCACTCCTCTAAGTCACTTACCATCCATGCTTTAGATCGGAGCATCTCTGCTGCCTCTCTGACTCCTGCGCTCCAGGATATGTGTACAAGGGCAGGAGGATACCCTGACTTAAGCCCTGCCCTCCACCTCTCTCCCACTCTGCACAGCTGCCAAGGAGTAGTTCGGCTACTGGATAGAGCAAGGTGGGGGGGAGGAGCAGCGGAACACATGCTGCCCACTGTAAGTATGCATACTCTGCTAATCATCTGGGTGGGCCAGAGAGAAATGCTTGGCAGACCAGATCCAGTCTGTGGGCTTGATTTTTGCCCACCCTTGTTCTTGCCACTAGTGACAATGCTTGGAACTTGCTCATCTCAGCATTAGTTCTTTCTGCCTTTTCCAGTTCATTGGACTGTGTTTTATGCATTTCCTCCAGTTTCCCTCATCGCCAAGGTCCTGGTGAATGTCAAGCAGGACAGAGCCAAGGACATTCTTACCATGCTGGCGTGGCCCCAGCAGCACTGGTTTGTTACTCTGAGTCTTGTGTGCTTCCTCCATAGCCCTTTCGTCTCAACCCAGACCTGTTTTCTCAGGACCACAACTGGCTGCTCCACCCAGACCTGGCGTCGCTCCACCTCATGACATAGTTGCTTCATGTCTGAATGCAGAGGAACAGTCATGCTTGGCTGCAGTTCAGCAGGTTCTCTTGGGAAGCCGTAAGCCATCAACTAGGCAGATGCACGTAACCAAGTGGAGTAGGTTTTCGGTGTGGGCCAAGCAGAGAGGTTTCTTCCTGGCAAAGGCTCCTATTCAAACCATCTTTGATTATCTTCTCTATTTAAAGGAGGGGGCCTGGCGCTTGCATCCATCAGAGTATATCTGGCAGCAATCTCTGCCTTCCATCCGCTAATACAAAGCCAGTCCATGTTTTTACATGACAGTCAGGTTCCTGAGGGGTCTTGAGCAGCTCTTCCTACATGTACAGCCTTGTTACCCAATGAAGTCTTAATTTGGTCCTCTCCAGGCTTACTGGACCACCGTCTGAGCCCAAGACCATGTGTTCTCTTCTGAACCAGTGTTAGAAAGTGGCCTTCCTGGTGGTGATTGCATTGGCTAGGAAGATCTCCAAGCTACATGCCTTGACTTTGGAGCCCCTGTACTCTACCTTCTTTAAAGACAAAGTCCAGCTGCGACCGCACTCCAGCTTCCTACCCGAGGTGGTCTAAGCCTTCCACATGAATCAGGACATCATCTTCCTGGTCTTCTCCCCAAAACCTCCTACAACCAACAAAGAGAGGCAGCTGCATGCCTTGTATATTCGCAGAGCCCTTGCTTTCTGCATTGATAGAAAAAAAACATTCCATAAGTTGTCTCAGCTCTTTGATGCATACACTGAGAGGATGAAAGAGCTTCCGGTATCCACACAGAGAATCTCCAAATGCATAATGTCATACATTCGGACATGCTATCACCTGACAGATGTACAGCCGCCCCCACTTGTCAGGGCTCACTCAACCAGAGTGCAAGCCTCCTCTATGGCCTTCCTCGCCAATCTTCCTATCCAGAAGATTTGCAAAGCTGCGATTTGGTTCTCTGTTCACACCTTCACTATGCACTGAGCCATGATGCAACAAGCCCAAGAGGATGCAGCCTTTGGGAGAGCTGTGTAGCAATCTGCATGACTGTGAACTTCTCCCACCTCCAGGGATTCTGATTGCAATAATCTATGTTGAATGGACATGAGCAAGCAGTTACCTGTTTCTGTAACTGGTGTGCTTCGAGATCTGTTGCTTCTGCCCATTCAATATCCCACCCTCCTTCCTTAGCATTGGGGGGTTTCTAGGAAGAAGGAACTGAGAGTGGAGGGGGGCCAGAGGTGCTCTAGGGGGCACCTGAGGTGGCACCTCCTATGGATATTGCTAAGCGAAAATCTTCCAGCACTGGTGCATGTGGCAAGCACATACACCTTGAACAATACCATTTACAGCAACAAGTAACTTGTTTTCTTTTAGGGTTCTGTTGCAACCTCCCTGATGCTGTTCCTGGTGGAGCTGTCAAGGTCACTGCTGTTCACAGTACACAAAAAGGAGTCTGTTAACATCAAGTCCTAAACTGTAACATTTCACTTACAAACCCCTTTTCCAACATTTCCACTTATTTTTCCGCTGATTCTTTCAAGGAACTGATCTCAGCAAGCACCATAACCATGGTGTGGGTGGCTGGTGTCTGTGCATAAGGACAAAAGAAATTCTAGCTGTGAGTAGAAAATTCCCTTTGCAGGTACATGGTTCTAATTATGCCACACTTCTCCACAGGTGTGTATCACTCTGGCAGACCTCTCCCTGCTCAGGGTAAGCAAGGAAACCAGGGCACATCTTTTTACAGGCTTGTGACTTTTGCCTAGTTCCATATGTTCCACTTTAGTTCTTGCACAAGTGATTGATTAATGGTAGGGCTATTGTCCTACAATAGGGGGAAAGGACAAAGCTGCACTGCCATAGAATCTGCGGCAGAAAATGAACAGGTCCCTCTTGAAACGTTTTTGTAGCTTCTCTGCAAGGTTCCATTAAGATCACAGTGAGCAACAACAATCTGCTCGGCCATATCAATTAGCTACACAGGGGTACGTGCAGCTCACAGGAGCAAAGCCAGCCTCCCACACTTCCATGTCCTCAGACCTGCAATCCCCAAGCCTGTATCTCATCCCCTACTTCCTGGTCTCTGGAAAGTGGTTGCTCAAACTAGCTATGTCTCAGAGCACTGGAGAACAGTTCCTGGCTGCCAGACATACTTGGCTACCCCAGAGGGAGCCCTTGGTTCTCATCCATCTCAACCTGTTCATCTACTATTTCATCCTCTGGGTTAGGTCCTGCATGTACTGCCTCTGTGCTCTCCAAAGTATCCATGGGGTTCTTGGCAGCAGAGGTGGGGTCTCTGTCGAGGATTACATCCAGCTTTTTATAGAAGCGCTGGGTCTTTGATGAAGCACCGGAGCATCAGTTCACTTCACAGACCTTCTGATAGGCTTCTCTGAGTTCTTTAATCTTTGTCCTGTACTGCAGAACATCCTGCTCATTCCCTTTTCACACAAGGATCGAGAATTGTGCCTGTATGTGTCCCAGTCCCTACAGGTCACTCTCAGCTGGGACTGAACAAACTTCTCTCCTCATATGCTGATCAGATCCAACAGCTCCACGGCAGTCCAGGCATGGGGAGCATTTGGTGCAATGGCCAGGCATGAGCACCTGGGAAGACACCATGAGATCACTGCACACTGAGCCAGCCAATGGGGTGCAGATGTCCAAGTGCTTATACTCCATAGGGCACCAAGATTTGTAAAATCAGTCCTGCGTGATGTATCTTATGCATTGCATCAGATACCATATGGATGAAACCAGACAGTCGCTATCCTCTCTCCAATGAACTCACACAGAAAACAGGCTTGCAAGAGGATGGGGTGGGTAGTTGGTCACCTGACTGCAGGGCAGTGGAGTTCAAACTGCTGACCAAAGTAGCTGCTTGGGAATTGCGGGCTACTTCCTGGAGGCCAGACTCAGCAACAAAACGCCTCGAGGCGTTTGTACTGCATGTTCATTGACAACACGAGGGACAAAGAAAAAAGTCCCTCATGGAACTAGAAGATTTTTGTTGATGAAAATGGGTATTTGTCCTGCTAAAATTCACATTGCAATGTGAATACTTATGCAGTTTTGTCAACAAAAGGCACTTTTCCTTGACAAAACTTGCCAATATAGACAATGCATCAGGAACATAGGAATTGTGTTACTAACTTGATGTATTCTAGTCTGGTTTCTGATAGTGACTCATACAAGATGCTTGCGAAGAAAAAGTCATTTCTGCAGGTTTCTCCTTTCTGGAGGTCACTTGCTCTTTTGGGGTTTTCTGAGTTTTTTTTCCTGGCTTCTTTCGCTTTTAATTATTTTCTAAGCAGAAATTATATGCTATAATTCCTTTTTCTCCTAATTGAATTGATATGGCATATTCTCACATTGTCAGATTCAGTTGTATGTTGGTTCTGATTGTTCCTTTTTCCCTAGTATTTTATGCATTAACTTTCGTATTTCCTTTGCCATCTCCCTTCCAAACTGCATCCTTTTGTTGTCATTTCATTTTCACACTCTTGCTCTATATAGCCATTCTCTCATCATTCAAGCAACATACTTGGCTTCTTTCTTTCTGTGCACTCATTTACTCTTTCCGCTGTCTACCTATTTAATCTTTCTCATACACATTTGGCTTTTCCTTATCGCATCTTTCCAGAATGTTTTCAACTTGTACGAAGTGGCACAGCTGAAAATGTCATCCTGTTCCATTGAATTAGTCATCCATCAGTTACTAGATATTTGAACTTATTTTTAAAATGATATAGCCCACACATTGAGACAAAATGAATTTTACTTAATTTTAAGAATTTAGTTTGACAAAGTAGGAAGTTAAATTTTGTATGCCTCTAAATTGATGAACATAGAGCAAAATGGCAAGTATGTGAAAGGAGTGCAAGTGTATTTATTACCAATAACAGATACTTTTGTTCAGATAGCTACGTAAGAAATTTAATGAATTTCAGATTGGTGAAAAACACCCCAATACTTTGAGCATCAGTTAATACATATAAGTATAATTGAAATAATATACTATATATTTGAGAGAATTTGTCTGTCTGTCTGTCTGTCCATATGTCTGTGACTCAGTTTGTTCACAAACTCCTCCTGAACGGTAAGAGCTAGGACCACCAAATGTGGTATGCAGCTTCCTCTTATCATAACCTAAAAGCAAGGTAAGGATTTGGTTATGCCAGGACAATCGGATGTGCCTGAAATCCAGCTGTTTCTCATCAAGAAGAAAGGGAGGGCTCTGATAACAGGGACAGTTATACTCCAGAATGACCACAGGCAGGCACCAAGAACCCCAGAACTGGGGAGCAACTACCAGCCAGGTATGCATCTTCTGCCACCCTGGGCTGGCTCCAAAGAGCAGCAACTGGTTACCCCATCCACTACCCTGACTCCTGTACCCCCACACACATCAAGGTGCAGCACAGGGGTGGCAGATGACAGGAACAGGGAACACAGCCACTGTTATGCCAGCTCCATTGGCAGAAAGAGGAGAGCAGATTTCACTGGTAGGGAGTGGTGGTGGCACTGACGCAGAAGTGAGGGGGATCTAGGAAGAAAATGATTCAACCTTCTTAGGCTCAAGTTAGGGCAGGAGGGCTTGGGTCTGGTTCCATTCTGGTTCAGGCCTAAAAATTTGTCCAAAGTAGACCTCTAGATCTGTGTTCCATACATCACTTTCACCCCTCACTCCCTCTTACATACACATGCTGGGGACTCTCACACATAGCCCTGAACATTTTCCCATGCCCACACATGCACAAGCATTCTTCCAACTCTCAAGGGCAGTCTTAAAGGTTCTTCTCCCCACCCTAGACCTGTGGGAGGGGCATTGGGAGAATTACATAAGAATATAAGAACAGTCATACTGGGTGAGACCAAAGGTCCATCTAGCCCAGTATCGTGTCTTCTGACAGTGGCCAATGCCAGATGTCCTAAAGGGAATGAACAGAAACAGGTAATCATCAAGTGATCCCTCCTCCTGTCACCCTTTCCCAGGCTCTGACAGACAGAGGTTAGGAATGCCATTCCTACCATCCTGGCTAATAAACATTGATGGATCTATCCTCAATAAATTCATCCAGTTCTTTTTTTAACCCTGTTAAAGTCGTGGTCTTCACAACATCCTCTGGCAAGGAGTTCCACAGGTTCACTGTGCATTGTGTGAAGAAAAACTTCCTTTTGTTTGTTTTAAACCTGCTGCCTCTTAACTTCATTTGCTGATCCCTAGTTCTTATGCTATGGGAACAAGTAGATAACTTTTCCTTATGTACTTTCTCCATACCAGTCATGATTTTATAGACCTATCATATCCCCCCTTAGGATATGTCTAGACTGCAAGGCTATTTCGGGATACTGGAATACAAAAACAAAACCAGCCAGGGCTATCCTGATTAGGAGTGAGACAATGAACTTTTGAAACTATATCTGGGGTCTAGCTGGATCCCTACTTATTCCTTCAGTCTTTGGCTATGTCTACGCTATACTTCTTTTTGGAAAAGGTATGCAAATTGCACTCTGCAATTTGCGTACCTTTTTCTGATTTTTTTTTGGAAGAGGCTTTTCTGAAATTTGGCCCAGCTACACTGCGCCAAATTTCAGAAAAACCTCCTCTTTCGGAAGAGCCCTTCTTCCTCATGAAACGAGGTTTACAGGGCTTCCAAAAGAGTGCATCTGCTAATCCGAAAAAAATTTTGGAAGAGCAGATGCATTCCCTGGACGCGGCGGAGTTTTTCCAGGGATACCCCCAGTATCTCGGAAAAACCCTATAGTGTAGATGTAGCCTTTGAGGACAAGCTGCGAGTAGGCTTTTGCTCTTATGAGAAGGGATCTCAGCCAACGTGGCTGAAAATACTCAGAAAAGGACTTGGAATAAGCTAACTTGTAGAAGATAGAGGAAAGCCTTGTTAGTTAAGTTTAGCTCTAGAAGGTGTGTTGTGATTTGGTTTTATATGTATCATGTTTTCCAATATTCTCACTTGCTATAACTTGAATCTCTGTTCTTTATTCTTGCTTTCACTATACAAACATCTAAATGGCATGTGTTAAGTGAGGGGCATCCTAAGATGAATCTTGCAAGCTGGGGTGTATTATTCCTTTGAGAATAGAATTCTAGAGTGATTATAAGATCAGGGCTGAGAGGATCCAGGGGTTGGTGTGTCTTATCACTAACCTGTACAGAGAGAGCAAAGCTTGCAGAGTCCTGGAAGACAGTGCTTATGTTCCCAGAGACTGATGATTTCAGGGAACTAATTCAACAGGAGACACAAACAAGACTTTCTCAAGCCTAGGACAGGTGAGCGATGCGTCTCATAACCCTATGTACCTTTGTGAAATTTTGCAGGCTGTCTTTGCAGCAAGTGTCCACTAGCACATTCTGAGCTTTCGGTTGTGTCTGGTGTTTTCAGTAAAATTGAATAATTCTTTTAGATAAAATTTTCGGTGCATATGGAAAATGATACACACTAAGAAAAGTCACCATACATTTAGATTAGCATGTACAGTACAGTGCTTCTTTGTCCGATCAGATGAACAATGTGAGTGAAAATAATTTAAATGGGTGCTGTTGGTGCTGGATTGCAGACTAATAAGGCAAATTGCTGAAATGCCATTGGATAAGGATAACTGAAAATCATACATTAAAATGTAGTTGTATTGGTTAATGCAAACTATGTATTCTTATAATAACTTTCCTGCCTGTTCTCACTACCATTTCTGAAGGCTATTCATTCTGTTGATTGGCATCATGAGGGGAAGCAATTCATGTGCAGTCACTCTGATGGCAGCTTGACTCTGTGGAACTTGAAAAGTCCTAGCAGACCATTTCAGATAACAATCCCACATGGTAAGAAAGATGCTTTAAAAAATATATTGCAGGGAAAGGATGAAAGAGAGGATTTTATTACAGATATCTCTGATTAGCTCATTTTATCTGGTCTCTGCTCCTATTTCATAGCCATTTCTCTTGTATTCTTTAACTTACAAGAATATTTTCAAAATCAAATAGCGATGTTATATTTTACAATAGAGGACTCAAAAAGGCTTATCTCGGTTTTTTGTTTGATGCCCTCTGCTTCAGATAATCTTTTATTTGTTTTGCTTGTCGGAAACATAATTTAAGCTCATGTGTTTACAAAAAAAGCACTGTATAACAGAAAAAGAAGGGAGAGTGGAAAGTACAAAGTATTAGGTATTCTGAGGGCCTCCCTTTTTCTCTCCACTCAGGCTCATCTGAGGAAGTGGATTTGGCCCACAAAAGCTCATGATACCATATATATATTTGTTATTCCCTAAGGTGTCACAGGACTACTTGTTATTTTTAAAATTACAGACTAACACAGGTACCCCTTGAGACTTCGTTATTTTAGTAATTTTCAGTGAAGGAAGAAAATATGTGATTAAAAGTATAAGGAATCTAATTATTTCATACAAATTAATATCCAAGGTGTAGTGGAAGATAGTTTTGGTACACTGCCATCTACAATGACTTAAAAGTTCATTATTGTACTATATGAAGAACTATCCAGTATGTCACCAATTTTAGGAAGATTTATAACTTTTTTCTTTCCACAGGAAAAATTCAAAGAGATGGGAAAAAACCTGAATCTTGTAAACCAATTCTTAAAGTAGAATACAAGACGTGTAAAAGCAGGTACGTTTTTGTCCTTAGGAGAAGATTAAGCCAATTCTATGTGTTTGGTTACACTGTCGAAAATGGAGCTGCTTATGAACTTAAGCTTTCCAGGAGCCTTGCTACTTGATAGCAAATCAGTGATATTGCTTAGCTCTTCTGTGGGGCACTGTTGGACATGCAGCTGAATGATACAGACTGCAGTTACATGATCGGATGCTATTTGTTCTGGATGATTAGATGACTGGAAAGGGCCCAGGAAAATGAGGTATCCATGCTCCTTACCTTAGCCATAGATTTCCTTCACTGCTGAGGAGGTTGTTTAAACCAAGTTTTCAGAGGTGTCTTCAGCATAATGTGGTCTGCAGAAAAGTAGCAGAATAATTTGGTTTGGTGTTTCTAACTTACATGGTTTTAAAATTAATTAAATGATTTTTTTAAATGCAGGTGTTAAAATAAAAAGGAAACTAATCACCGAATACATAGCAAATGAAATGGGATTGCCCTGATTTTTTGCTTTTTTCTGTGCATTCTCTGAGACACATTTAGTCTTCCAGAGGTTGATCCTTCCTACTGTATACAATATTTTACCTCTTTCAGGAAAATAATATTCATAATTCTCTTTTATTTAGTGTCCAGCAACAAAAATAAAACATAGACTTGACCTCCAATATATTCCTTTGTCATCTTTCCAATTTTATGTCCACATGTACATTACAATATTAGGCCCAAAATCAGAAAGTCATTTAAGCACGTTTAAATATATACTTTGAAATAATTGGTTTTCAAGCACATGCTTAAAATTATTACATGCTTAAATACATTCCTAAATTGATGTCTGAGAAGAGGTTATTAGTTGAAACTAGTTAGTTTTGGGGCAAATTAATAGAAACTGTAGTAAAGAATAATATTATTAAACACATAGATGATTATAATTTGTTCAGGAAAAGTCAACATGGATTCTGTAAAGGGAAATCATGCCTTACTAATCTACTGGAGTTCTTTGAGGGGGTCAACAAACATGTGGACAAGGGGGATCCGGTGGATATAGTATACTTAGATTTCCACAAAGCCTTTGACAAGGTCCTTCAACAAAGGCTCTTAAGTAACGTAAGTTGTCATGGGATAAGAGGGAAGGTCCTTTCATGGATTGATAACTGGTTAAAAGACAGCAAACAAAGGGTAGGAATAAATGGTAAGTTTTCAGAATGAAGAGAAGTAACTAGCAGTGTCCCCCAAGGGTCCATACTGGGACCAATCCTATTCAACCTATTTATAAATGATCTGGAGAAAGGGGTAAACAGTGAGGTGGCAAAATTTGCAAATGATACTAAACTACTTAAGATACTTAAGACCAAAGCAAACTGTGAAGTGCTTCAAAAAGATCTCACCAAACTAAGTGATTGGGCAACAAAATGGCAAATGAAATTTAATGTTGGTAAATGTAAAGTAATGCACATTGTTAAACTAATTCCAACTCTACATACAATATGCTCTCTGAAAACATCCACTCAGTATGCAGCGGCAGTCAAAAAAGCAAACAGAATGTTAGGAATAATTAACAAAGGGTTATAGAGAATAAGACAAAGAACATCTTCTCTATATAAAATCATGGTACTCCCACATCTTGAATACTGTGTACAGATGTGGTCGCCTCATCTTAAAAAAGTATCTGGGCATTGGAAAAGGTTCAGAAAAAGGTAACAAAAATTATTAGGGGTTTGGAACAGGTCCCATATGAAGAGAGATTAAAAAGACTGGGACTTTTAAGTTTAGAAAAGAGGAGACTAAGGAGGGATATGATAGAGAGCTATAAAATCATGACTGGTGTGGAAAAAGTGAATAAGGAAAAGTTTTTTACTTGTTCCCATAACCTAAGAACTAGAGGTCACCAAATGAAATGAATAGGTAGCAGGATTAAAACAAACAAAAGGATTTTTTTTCCCCCACACAGTGCATAGTTGGCCTGTGGAACTCCTTGCCAGAAGAGGTTGAAAAGACTAGGACTTTAACAGGGTTCAAGAAAGAACTAGATAAATTCATGGAGGCTAGGATCATCAATGGCTATTAACTAGAATGAGTAGGAATGGTGTCCCTAACCTCTGTCAGAGGCTGGGAATGGGTGATGGGAGAGGGATTGCTTGATGATCCCCTGTTCTGTTCACTCCCTCTGGGGCATCTGGCATTGGCCGCTGTAGGCAGTCAGGATACAGGGCTAGATGGATCGTTGGTCTGACCCATTATGGCTGTTCTTATGTTATGTTTAAAAGATCTGTGTGTCATATTTTCTACTAAATTCCTACATACCAATTTAAAAAAAGGAAATTCTTCTTCGAGTAGTGTCCCCGTGGGTGCTCCACTCTAGTTGACGGGTCGCCCGGAGCCACAGATTGGAGCCTTGCAAAGCAGTTTCCCCCATTGGGCTGCGCATGCACAGGAGGCATCTCGAGACTCTCCTGCCTGATTGCTGGCACGCAGCTCAATCCTCCCCCGCCCTTGTCAGCAGATGGAGCTAACACTATCTCCCTGTCAGACTCGTACCTTTTATAGTTAAGGAGTTGCTAGTCATAGATAGTTAGTTTTCACAGTTCCGAGTTAGTTTCCCTCATTTTTCTTTGTGTGTGTGTGGTTTAAAAAAAAAAAAAAAAAAAGAAGAAGAAGAAAAGAGAAAGCTAAGAAGAAAAATTCCCTTCAGGGGATTTGAACTCCCCGCGCAGAGTCTCTGCACAACTGGGGCTATCCCAGCTCTTCCTTACCTCAAAAAAAAAAAAAATGGGGGGGAGGACAGAAAGAAGTAAGACAACAAGAAGAAAGATAAACAAACTTAAGAGACAAATACAAGTAAAGAAAGATACTAATAATAATCGAAGATGTCCGGCTCCTCCAGGTTTAAAAAATGTGAGCAGTGACGTGATCCAATGCCGGCATTGGACGGCCATGCTCTGTGTATACGGTGTTTGTGGGAGACCCACACGCCACAAAAGTGTTACCATTGTTCTTCCCTCACAGCGAGAGCCAGGAAAGACAGACAGCTCCGTCTGAGAATGATTCTATTTGATAAGGCTTTATAGCTGCCTGAGGCACAGAATGCCTCCCAACCAGCACAAAAGCCTTCCCCGCGTCCTGAAGACACTCAAAACAAGAGCTTCACCTTCACGCTCTCTCTTTCTCTCACCTCCTCTGAAAGAACCAGCGGAGGAGAGACGTGGGGCACGGCGAGGACCCCCACTAGCACAGTGGCTGGGCAACCCTCAGATCTAGAACCGGGACCGGTGCATGCTTCCTTGGTGCCGGCAGAAGCCTGAGAGCGTTCTACACATGCAGCACTGCATGATAAGCTGGCGCTGGCAAAGCCGCGACACCTCAAAGAAAAGCGGCTCACTCTGCAAAAGCGGCACCTGCTCCAGTGGCGCCGCGCGACTGCAACGGCGCACACAGCCGCTATTGAAACTACCTCAGCCCAGGCAACATCAGAACTGTCTCAATCTAATATTGAGAACCAGAACAGGAATCAGTACCCATGCCTTCCTTCTGTTGAGCACTCACCCACGAGATCTCCAGCCAGAGGATTTCCATGGTCACCAATGTCACCCCACCATGGTTGGGTACCAGATGACAATCAGATGACCGTATACTCTTCGTGACACACTTAGCTGAGGAGATTGCACCCATATAATTATAGGGCTGGATCACACCAAAGTCCTTGGCACCCATACTGGGCTTACCCATCCCCACCTTATCCACCATATTGGGGGCCTTGGGAACATTGTGACCCATACAGATGTCGGTCCTCAGCCCACTCCACACCAGCGAGAAGAAGCTTGCCCCCAACACGGTCCCTGCCTCCTACTCAAGACTCAGAGGAGGAGGACCAAGAGTCAGACACTTACACACTGGATGTGCTACACTCTGACCATTTTCCACGACAAACAGATGATGCAGTTATACCATATGACACTGGGGCAACAGACGATCTCAAACGATTTCAAGAACTGTTTAAAAGAGTGGTGATAAGCCAACAGGTCTCCTTACAAGAAATGCAGGAGAAACAGCACCAACTGTTTAAAAAACCTACATCCCACACTACATGGCAAAATTGCCTTACCTATAGATGAGGCAGTTATGGAGATGTTAGAAGAATTATGGAAAACACCTGCATCCCTACAATCCACCAATACAAGAGTGGACAGGAAATACTTTGTCCCTCCAAAGGAGATGGAATTTTTGTTCACACATCCACAAGCAAACTCTTCAGTGGTAGAATCAGTCCAGCAAAGATCTAATCTGCCACAATATAGAGCTGGCAATCAGGACAAAGTTAATAAAAAGTTAAATCTATTCGGCAGGAAAATTTACTCTTCTTCCATGTTAGAATTGAGAATCTCAAATTACTCTGCCCTTTTGGCAAATCACAACTTTGATAACTATTCATAGTTAGGAAAACTCATGCAACATCTTCCTGAGTCCAAAAGATCTATCCTCAAAGCAATAGTTCACAAACAGCAGTGGATGTCGCCCTAGCTGCCATATCAGCGACAGCTACAGAGGTTGTAATGCACAGAGCATCTTGGCTACAGACCTCTGGGGTTCCCTGTGAACTCCAATCCAAAGTGGAATATTTGCCATTTGATAAGGTGAAATTGTTTGCAGCTACAATAGACTAAATTCTCCATGATAGTAAAAATTCAAGAACCACACTTTGCACTTTGGGCACGTACACCCCGTCCTACAAACAGAAGCAATACAACCCATATAATCAATATAACCGCAACAGATATGGGCAATATAATCGACCACCACAGAAGCCCTATGAAGATACCAGACCAAGACAATGTACACAGAGGAGGCGCTCCAGCCAAGGTCGCCCTCCTACTACTCAGCCTACAAAACAGCAAATTTGAAGATGTGGTCGAGGGCCTGCAAGGCCTCCCTCACAATCTGATGTCCAGACGATATGGCCATCTTTTTACCCACCGCTAGGTGCTAGAGATAATTCGAGTAGGATATATACTATTCCGTTTACTGCTATCCCACCAACCGTACCCCATCCCTCTTCTGAGATCCTTCTCACAAGACCCTACTGAAATAAGAGATCGACTGCCTCCTCATGATTGGAGCCATAGAGAGGGTAACTGAGGAATTTCACAGAAGGGGGTAAAACTATTTCTTGACAGAGAAGAAAATAGGGGGTTGGAGACCCATACTAGACGTCCGCAAATTGAATAAGTTTCTCAAGAAATGACAATTCAAGATGGTCACATTCACGACAATCATTCCTGTGCTAGATCAAGGGGACTGGTTCACAGCCCTCGAACTGCGAGACACGTACTTTCATGTAGCCATCCATCCAGCGCATAGACGTTACCTACGCTTTGCTTTCGGTCCAGAACGTTTCCAGTACAAAGTTCTACCTTTTGGCCTCTCATCAGCTCCTCGGGTATTTTCCAAGGTACTAGTGGTTGTTGCCGCATACCTCAGACAGCAGCACGTCATCATTTTTCTGTACTTTGATGACTGCTTTATAAAGGGATCATCATGGGAGGAAACCACCTCCATGATAAACATAACCAGATCCCTCCTCAGTCATCTAGGCCTTCCAATCAATGAGCAAAAGTCAACGCTGCATCCAGTCCAAGACACAGATTTTATTGGCGCTTGCCTGAACTCTCACAGCCCAAGCATACTTACCTCGACAATGTTTTACAGCTATACAAGACATTATAAACATGATATTTACAACCCCTACCACCACGATACTCACCTGCCTCCGGCTAATGGGTGACATGGCTGCTACTACGTATGTAGTCTGCCACGCTTGCCTATACTTTTGTTGCTTTCAACTTTGGATCGCAACCATTTACATCCGTCTCAACACCCTCGGAACAAGAGGGTTACCGTCCCACCAAATGTGCTTGCATCCCTACCATGGTGGACAGCACCGGACAATCTTTTGGCAGGGGTTCCATTCCACCAAACCAAATCCACTATATAAATTACTACAGATGCATCTCTCCTCTGATGGGGAGCACATATGAATGACCAAGGGGTTCAGGGCAGATGGTCTATGAACGAGACATCACTACACATCAACCTCCTCGAGCTGAGAGCAGTAAGGAATGCCTGCACACATTTTGCACCCCAGATTGTCAGTTGCGCAGTCCATATCCTCACGGACAATATCCATACAATGGTTTTTATAAACAGACAAGGTGGCGCCCGCTCACACTCCCTATGCGCAGAAGCTTTACGCCTTTGGAACTTGTGTATCCACAACCAGGTTACACTCGTGGCATCCTACCTGGGGTGAGCAACACCAGAGCAGACTCTCTCAGCCTCAACTTCACCATAGACCACAAATGGGAATTACACACAGAGATCACCAACTTAAAATTCCATCAGTGGGGGTGGCTGGCAATAGATCTCTTCACTTCTCCCTGGAGTACCAAGTGCCCCCAATTCTGTTCTCGAGTGGGACTTGGCAGACATTCTCTAGGGGATGCCTTTCTCTTCAAATGGACAGCTCCCCTACACTATGCCTTCCCTCCCATACCACTCATCCCCAGAGTCCTACACAAAATCCGCAGAGACAGAGCCCTTGTCATCCTGATAGCTCCGTCATGGTCACATCAGACTTTGTACCCATACCTTTACAGGCTAGCGGTTCAACCTCCTTACCCATTACCACATCGAGCAGACCTCCTCTCTCAGGACAACAGGAGGATACTGCATCCACAATTACATACCCTCCATCTTCAGGCATGGCTTCTCTCTGGTTCACGGAGATAGAAGACCGGTGTTCTCAGCAGGTGAAGAGAGTGTCACCTCCTCCATAGTAGAAGACTATCTACATGCAAAACTTACCTGCAAAAATGGACACAATTCTCCCACTGGTGTCACAGAGCCAAAATAGAACCCCTACGTCTCCACTGAATACCACCCTTGATTACGTTCTAGACCTCAAAACATCAGGGCTTTCAATCTCTATCCTAAGAGTCCAGCTCTCTGCAATAGCAGCATTTCACACCTTTGTGGATGGTTTCTCCATATTTGCCCATCCTATCACGAAGAGATTCCTTAAAGGCCTTCACAACATATACCTGCCCCATAGAGCCCCATCCCCCTTATTGGGACCTTACTCTTGTCCTGGATTACCTCACCAAGCCCCTCTTTGAACCATTGGCTACGGTGCCACTTCCCTTCCTTTTTATCAAAGTATGCTTTTTGCTAGCCATCACTTCGATGAGGAGAGTAAGCGAACTTGGGGCATTAATGGCAGAACCCCGATACACAGTCTTCACAAAGGACAGGGTCACGTTGAGATCTCATCCGACATTCTTACCAAAAGTTTGCACAGAATTCCATGTGAATTAGCCCATCACATGGTGCTGCCTACCTTTTTTCCAAAACCTCACGCTTCACGAAGAGATGCTAGCCTACGTACTTTAGACATCTAACAGGCTTTGGCCTTCTTCTTAGGATGAACGAGACCATTCCGTAAATCCCAAAGACGCTTTATCTTGATCGCGGAACGTTCAAGGGGCACACCCATTTCGTCCCAACATATCTCTAAGTGGATATCTACATGTATAGTCAGATGTGTCACTCTGGCCAACAAACCATTACAGCATCCATCATGAGCACACTCCACTCGAGCTACAGCTGCTTCCACAGCCTTTTTGAACAATGTCCCCTTAAGAGACATTTATAGGGCCACGACATGGTCATCTGACCATACCTTTGCCAAGCATTATGCCATCTTACTACAACTGGCTACCAATTCAGCAGGGGCTACAGTGATGTTGTCCACCACTGCTAAACAATGACTCTGTCTCCTTCCAGCCGCTCAGATTGAATACTGCTTTGTAGCCACCCAGAGTGGAGCACCCATGGGGACACCACTTGAAGAAGAAAAGGGAGTTACTCACCTCATGCAGAAATGAGTGTTCTTCAAGATGTGTCCCCCATGGGTGCTCCCCGACCCTCTCTTCCTCCCCTTTGCTTAGAGCAGTGTTTCCCAAATGGTGCTCCGTGGAACCCTGGAATTCCACGAAGTGAAAGTAAGGGTTCTGTGAGAACCCGATCGCTCCCCACCCCCGCCCTTAAAGATGCCAGCTCCTTCTCTGGTTCCTCGCGGGGCTTTCAGACACCTCCCCTCCTCCACTGCCGCTCTGCCTTTACAAAGGGACCTAGTAGCAGCAACAGCTGCTGGTCCTGCTTCTATTGATCAGCACAAGATTTCTCTCTCCCTGTCCCCCGCTGCCGCTCTGCTTTTACAAAGGGAGCTAGTAGCAGCAGCAGCCGGTCCCTTTGTAATGGTAGATCAGCCTCATCCACAGCGTTGTTGCTATGGTGTCTCTCATACCCTCCTAGCTCTTCTGTAGATCTCTCCAAAGATCTCCCATGAGGTCTGTTTCTAGGACTGTAATCTGTATGTGGACTGAATAGGCAATGAGCAGATCTGCGCTGGGCAGAGCCAGGAAAACACACATCCTTTCCACCATCCCTGACTACTCTGGTACTACTTGGGGTTGCAGTGCTTTTCTTGGCATAGTTTTCTACCCAGTGGAAAACCCTCTTTTAGTGGAAGTTCAATTGAAAATCACAGCCTAGTAAAATCCCATTGGAGAAGTGTGGGGACAGAGCAGGCACAGAAGGAAGAGAGTTTCTGCCAATCTAGAACTGGTTTAAATTCAGAGGTTCCATTCTATGAAAAATAATAAAATTTCAAAATTTATTTTCTTTACAAATCAGAGCAAAATAAAGTTTTAAAAATTTCTGATTTTTTTTAAAACATAGTTTCAAGTTAATAGGTTTTATGCCAATTGTGCTTTTTATTTTATTCTATAATTTATAATATAATATGAAATAAAATTTGAAACTTAAGGGATAGGGCATTCGCCTGGGGAGGGCAGAGTGGCAGGTTCAAGTCCCACCCACCCTGGGAGAGGCGGGATAAGGGACGCCCTGAAGGTGAGGTGGTGGGGCAGGTTCTGGCATGGCTTACAGGATAGGGCGCTTGCCTAGGGAGGGCAGGGAACCTCCTCATATCTGGCAAATTCCCTGATTCAGGATGGGTCAGGTCCCAAGGGTGCAGGACAAGGGAGGTCAGACCTGTAGTATTTAAGGTTGCAGTATACAAAGAAGTTTAAATTTATTGTTACAAAGAAGTAGACATTCATCATCACTTCACATGCATTGTTTCAGAATCTTCGGCTTTCTTCCTTATATTCTGAATTATTTTAGCAATACATTTGTCATCTATCAAAATCTTTTTGGAAACCAAAATTAACAGATATAAGATTCCAGTTATATAAGTTAGAAGTGAGCTGGTTTGCTTATATGAGTTGTTCTATATAATTTGTGTAGAGGCTGAAATGCTGTCACAAGTAACATATTACAGAATAGGTACAATAGGATATTAAAATATTAATCGATGCATTGAAAAAAATCTTTAAAAGGGTTTTGAACTTTGTAAAAACTGTATAGTTTAACAGTAGCGTTGCATCTTTTAATATTTCTGACTCTTTTTGTTCCCCCCTCCTCCCATTTTTTTTCCTCCCCTTTCCCCCTTCTACCCTATTTCATTTTGGTTCTGGACATCCAACGCTCTGATCTGAAGAAGTGGGTTGTGGTCAGAAAGCTCATGATACCATCTACATGGTGTTTTTTTTAGTCTTTAAAGTATCACTTCATTATAGTTAGAGAGGCAGGCAGGCAGGCCTTTCTCGAGTGCTTATTAATGATAAAATCCTTTCTCTCTGCCAGACCTGAGCAGATCATTGTTTATCTAGTCTGTTGCTCTGTCTCCTTACTATACTGGGACAAGACCAGTGGTCCAGTTAGTCTGATTTCCTGTCTCCTTAAAGTATCCATTGATTTGTTGTATTATTGAAATGTAGTCTTTGGAGGAATAAGTGAGTGAATACCAAGTAGGAGCAAAAAGGTGACATTTCTTCTGTATTCAGCATTTCCATATAAAGCATGTTAGGGTATGTCTTCACTACAGGCTGGATCAACAATATATAGACCTAGTATAGATGTGATAAATCAACTGCCAAGCATTCTCCAGATGACTCCAATACTTCATCAGAATGAGAAGGGTAAGCAGAGTCAACTGGAGAGCAGTAGGCAGACTTAAATACTCAACTTTGACTACATTACTCACATACCTGAAGTTGTGTAACTTAGGTTGGTGGTATGTTTGTAGACACGTCCTAGTAATGGGAAATGAGAATTTTTCAGTTACGTTTGCATTACTTTGATGTGTTAGGTGTGAACAAACTACTTTTCTCAAACTCACCACCACACAAACAGATCAGACTTGCTTTCTTCCAGGTCTATATACAGCTATAGGATATCACATACACCAGGGCTACTCAATACGCGGCCTGTGGGCCACATGCGACCTGCAGCCAGTTTGTGGCCTGCAATGCAGTTTGGGTTTACGCAGGGCTCAACACATGGCCCGCGAGTGGGACCCTTTGAACATGGCCTCCACTGGGAAAAGGCTCCAAAATGGCAAGTCAGTATAATGGTCTTCTGTTGATATGTGTTTTAGTAGTTAAATTCCTGGACTGTCATTGCTCATTAAAAGTGCTGTCATATGGGTGGAAATTGGGTAGATATTAGATTTTATTAATATCAGCAGAACTGACTTAAATGGGGCCTGTGTATTGTGTAGTCTTGCCTTAATCTTTGTATTCATGCTTGTCAGTGTGAAAGAAGCTATTTGCATATATTTGCATACGTATTTGCGTGATATGCAACCACACTTAAATTGCGGCCCTCGGCATGTGCTGTGAGTATCATTGTGGCCCTTGGGGCTTCCAAAGTTGAATAGCCCTGACATACACTCAAGTTTGGAGAAGACAGTGCAGGAAGGCTAACACCTCTACTTGGTGTTAAGGTTATAGTATGTTGTTTGAAGTGGTTGTGCTAGTGGTGAGAAGTCTGTCTCTGGATGGAGCAGTGAGAGGTTATGTTCTCTTGGGTATTTTTAACTTTACTTTTTTGGTTTTGAGATTTTGCTTTAGTTACAGTCTGTATAGATCAGTCTTAATTTACACACACATTGTAGTGTTCTTGTGTATTTATTTCCCTGTGTGTAGTTTTAGATAATATCTCTGACATGGGAATGGCTCCTTTCATGGAAAACCTAATCTCTGTCAGTGTCCAGTTGTATCTGCGGGTTACTTCCACAAAAATCCTTGTGTTATAGAAGAGGATCTTCAACAAAGCAATATCTATTTTTGATGAAAAGACAGGATCTTCATAAAAGTATTCAGACATCTCAAGAGCCCGCATAAAGACTTCCAAATGCAGCTTCAAATATGGAAGTAGATGACATACTGTATATCAGGCTATTCACTGTTACTCATTGTTGATACAGTTTCAGCTATGTTGAAAAATACAAATTTTGTTTTAATTGATAAAATAATTATGTATGTTACAGTGTAATAATCTCATTATGTACTGCTTTTTGGAGAGTAGTTTTTAAGATAGAGGGACCTCAGAATGATGAGATTCAAAATGTGATATTTTAAGGCCTATTTTAATTAATTTAAATACATGTATAAACCTGCTTTTCTCCGTTCTAGACATCTCTCAAAGTATTTTCACACACAAAAATAAACCCTTCAGAACCTGCTTCTGTATTAATAATGTAAAAAATACAAATCCACCAGCACGATTTAATTTTTTTCTTTGTAAAAACCCTTCAGAATGAAAAGCGTGACACAAATGTGAAATTATATAATCTATTATTGCTTTTGTTTTTTGACACAGTGAACCATTTATAATCTTTTCTGGTGGACTGTCATATGACAAAGCTTGTCGAAGACCAAGTCTAACCATCATGCATGGAAAAGCTATTACAGTTCTTGAAATGGATCACCCTATAGTTGAGTTTTTAACTCTTTGTGAAACACCATATCCAAATGGTGAGTGCATCAATAGTACAATGTTGTCAAAGAAGAAAACATGATTGTTAAAAAATCATAGGAAGTGGTTTTATCTCAGAATGTAGTGTCATGATACAGCATGATAAACAAGTTGGGGATCTTGGTTCCTATGGACTGTTCTCCACATTACAAACACCAACATCACAATAGACAGTATTGGACCCTTTGTTTGCAGTCACAGCAGAAAGATCAAGAAATGAATGGTGGGTGGAAAGAGGGCACTAGGTCACAATTGGATCATGCTGGTCAGGGTATGTCTAGACTACATTGTTTTTTTGAAAAAACTGCCCTTTTTTCGAAAAAACTTCACTTGCATTCACACTGCAATCACATTCTTTCGAAATTAAGAATGCAGTGGTTTTTTCGACATTGGTAAACCTCAAATTACGAGGAAGAACGCCTTTTTTGAAAGAGCTCTTTCGAAAAAGGGCGTGTGTGGACGCAGAACAGGGACATTTTTTGAAAGAAGAGGCAATCAAAAAAAGCACAGGAGCCCTGGTGGCCATTCTGTGAATAGCAATCAGGGGTTTCTTTCGAGAGAGCATCTATGCAGTCTGGACGCTCTCTTTCGAAAAAGCAGATTGCTTTTTCGATCCAGTTTTGAGGTGTGAATGCTCTCTTTCGAAAGACGCTTGCAATCTAGATGTACCCTCAGTGTGAGGAAGCTTACATTGCCATTGCTCAGAAATAGATGGAGAGCTTAAGTCTCGTGGCTGTAATTGAACGTTAAGTTCCTAAATCCCCAAAGTGTTTAAGCTTGTGCTTAAGTCCATCCATTTTGAACACAGTGCTTAAGGACAAGCTTAGATAAGAATATGCTGAAGTGTTTTTCTCTGCTAAACAGGGAATGACGTCTAAATCAAGGATTAATTAACAGAAAACACTAAGAAGGGTGAGGGATGGGGAAAGCTAAAAACTGAAAAGAAATTGTCTGATATCTTCAGGATAAAAGAGGGTAGGTGGAAATATAAAAGAAACATTTAGCACATCAATTAATTTTAAAAAAACTTCAATAATTTGAATTAGAATAAAGCAGATATTTATTTCCAAAATCTACTGAATGGAGGCTTTACTAATTGAATTCATGTGTCTGGGCTGCCAATTCACTATATTAAACGTAGTGGTGCTTCCATAAAATGGGTTCTTTGCCACCCATTACTGATTTACACAAAGATATGTTTTTGTTTTGTTTTAGTCTGTGTTCATAATCCAGTGTATCATTATGCTACCATCGGATATGTGCATTAGTAGTAGACCACAAAGGGAAGAGCATTATTTGATGCAATTTCTTCAGATTCATTCAGCTTTGTGCCTTCAACTATCTGAAGAGTACATTGTTGCACACCATGAAGTGGCTTACTGTTGTTTGAATTTTATAGTTCATTAGCTTAAAAACACAATCTGAGAGGGTTTTTGTTTCTTTTGCATAAAGAGCAACCATGTACTCATACTTTTGATCTAAATAATTTTTATTTTACCCTAAAGAAAAAACATAGAACAAAAAAACACAAAAATATGGTCTACCAAAATAAAAGAATGTAGGGGTGTGTGTGTGAGAGAGAGAGAGGCTGGCTGCATCTGAATTGATCACAAAATGTTAGATGCAGGCTGACGACAGAATCATAACAATTATACCTTTATATAAACCAATTTATGCAATGTATGTTTTAATTATGAAAAATACTTTTTAGTATATAAATAATGCATTATCCTTACTGGGCTAATTTTATTCTTTTCCTGCTATGTTTGCCTTGATTATCTAGAACTTGTTTTTATTTTTAAAAAAACCTTCTAAACACCAATTTTCATATTTTGGATGCCAAGGTGATTGACAACTTAGATAAAAATACAGTTTAAAAAAAGAAAGCAGTGTAAGAGTAATTGGAAGACCACAACGTACACTGCAAAAAGCAGCTTGACATTTAGGAGAGGAAGCAGTGATTTAAATCTCTGTCTTCTTTTTCAGGCCTTTATATGCTATTCCTCCCCAACTCTGTTTCCAATACAACTGTATCTTTCTTTACCTTCAGAGCATACGTTCAGCATCTCTGTCTCCAACATTTGTCCAATTTACATTTTAAAATAATGGATCTAGTTAATATTTTGCATCTGAGGTCACAGCTGTGCATTATCAGGAGTAGGTGGAATGTAATTTTGGACAATTGCTGCTCATAGTGAAACTATAATGCCCATTGAATCTTTGCAGTCTGTGATGACAAGGTTCTCTCTATGTATAATTAGATTCAGTAATAGAGTAACACATCCAGTTGTCTTCAGATGTCAATGTGGACTCTCCTCCTCCACTCTATTACTTTTCATTCAACACCATGTTGATATGCTATAATGTACCGTGCTATTTTCACCATATATGTTTATCAACAATTACATCGTCAGACCTACTTGTCTTTGTGGAACTTCTACATCACTGTCTGACTCTAATCAAATGCCTTTCTTTTTAATTTGCAAATCTGTCTTGAGCTATTATTTAGATTTCTGTCTCAAAGCATTTATTTAATGTACAGTAATTGTTCAGGAGATTATATAATTTGGCAACTTGTTTAAAAGGAAGCTGTGCATGTTTTTTGTGCTTGATTCCTTACTTTTAGAATTTCAAGAACCCTATGCTGTAGTTGTACTGTTGGAAAAAGATCTCATTGTTGTTGACCTAACCCAAAGCAAGTAAGTACAAAGTCTACATGAAACTGTTCCTCCTGCATCAATATCTACCTGATAGAGTTGAAAATCTATTCAAGCCTTTCTATTTTATTTTGGTGGTGTAAAAACTTGACACCAGTGGAGTCACTTTTATACTAGGATAATGCAGAATTTTCCATTTTCTCTAAAATAATATCTTATGTCCATACAAAGAAGACGCTCCAAAATTATCAACATCTTCAGCACATCCCAGCCTGGAATTCTAATACTTATTCTTTCTCCACTCCGGTCAACACCGACAAGCCTGTTCAACAATATTTCACTATGCAAACATATTCTTTTGTCTGATTTTCTGTGTAAGTCAGTTCACTTACAGCAGTGTAAAACTGGTGAAAGTGAAATCAGCCCGCCTTATTTGGGCTTTTGTCCCTTTTGGTGCTCTAGATGAGGATGTGTGTACACCACATGCTCTCAATCAAAGATTTTCTGCTGTTGGTGCCTGCAGGCCTGCAACTACACCTTATGCCTTCACATGCTCCAGTATAAGGGCATAGAGGTAGGAGCAGACTGTTCAGTTCCATCTCAGTCACCTGCAGCTAAAGATGGAATTCTGAGGCATTTGCTATCTATCTCATGTGGTTATTTTTCTGCCACATTTTTATTTTTAATTTCACATTTATTTTTAATTGTTTTAATTGTTTATTTACCTTTATAACACAGTTTGTGCTTTGAAGGGGGGGATCTCCCCCATGTCTTCCACTCCTTGTTCCTCTCAGGCCTTCTCAACTGGTGATTTTTCCTTACAGGATATGCCCAAGACCCCAGGATTCAAATTCTGTCAGATCTATATCTGGTCTATATCCCCCTCAGTGACAGGCATTCCAGTTGCCTCCATTGCCCTGGGAAGATTCATGTCCCTTCCAAGTGGAAGATCTGCTCTGCTTGAAGTGCAGATCTCAAAAACTGAGGGAAGAAACTCCTCCCTGAGTGTTCCCTTAAATCCATGGTGTCATAATTCTACACCCACCCACGCACCCACCCCATCCTGTACATTGTATTCAGCTGCAGAGACTTCATCAGCTCCAGCTCTGACCTCCAGAAATGAGGGGACAACTTCAGTCTCACAGAAAACAACCACTAATCAGCCTCTCTTCAGTTCTGAGTCTCCAACTACCAAGTCCTGCTGACAAAAATATGATTTAACTAACTATAATAGATTTCCTCACTCTATTGAGTTTTTGCCTCCTGGATAAGAGAACAGTTTCAAGTTCTTATTACAGAGTGTGAACAATAGTCAAAGTTTCCCTGCTTCCCTCCCTTAATATAGCAGATATGGCTTCTCATTTTGTGGTTACTGCCACAGTAATGCACTGTGCCTCCTGTCTACAGTCCTCCATTTTGCTTAGGAAAGTGCAAAATATTGGACGGATCTCTTCACTCATGCAAGGACTCCAGGGCAACATTGGTATCTATACTCCCTCTACAACGAGGAGAATACTGGAAAATTAGACTATGCAACATTCCCATCTGGTGTACGATCAGGCACCCTAAAGAACTGTTGAGCCATCAAGGAAAAGGTTTAGGCCACACAAGAAGGTCTTATCCTCCACTGCCACTTCTCTGATGGCTACCTTGTCCAAATAACCATTTTGACACCGGAGTTGAGCCTGCAAATGCTCCTCAAGGATCTTCAGCTGTGACATCCATCCATTCACCTCGCCTTTGGAGATCAACTTGTCCTTTTCTTTACTTCATGGGAGCATATCATTTCAGACAAATGGGTACTGGAAGAAAACTCAACAGGCTACTCCATCCAGTCCAGCTCCATCCACCCCTCTGCACAGCCCCTTTTGGGACTCTTCTCAAAAAAGGCTCCTGAAGCAGAAGGTAGAGTTCCTTCTGCAACAGAGGGCAATCAAACTGTTCTTCCAGACTTCATCAGAAAGGATTTCTACTCTAGCTGCTGCTTGGGCCCACAAAAAAAAAGGAGGGAAAGACCAATTCAAGATTTTCAGTCTCTAAACACTTTTATTCATAAATAGTACTTCAGGATGGTCACACTAACAATCTTTCTGTTGTTAGATCTCAGGGACTGGTTGTTTGCTCTTTTCAGGATGCCTAGTCTCATATAGCCATACACCCACTGTAACAGTGCTTCTTCAAGTTTATAGTAAGTGTTGATCATTAATAGTACCATCTGCCAGGCCCAATGACAGAGGTGGGGAAGTGGACAGTTGCCGCAGGGCACTACAATTCAAAGGGACCTGGGGCTCCTGTCCACCGCCGCTGCTACTGCGGCAGTGGCAGCGACCGGAGCCCCAAGCCCTTTAAATTGCTATCCGAGCACTGCATTGTGCGCTCCGGGTGACTGAGGGATGGAGGGAGCACTGCCCGGCACCCCTTCTCCACATGGCCCCACCCTTTCCAGGATTGTGGCACATGCCCCCCACGCACACCTTAACCAGGGATGCACTGAGGCTATCAGCGCCCCTGCCATCTGCTGTCTTTCAGTCTATTAGTGGCCCTAAGGATCTTCACAAAAGTCCCCTCCTTAATCTGTTCCCTCCAGTGCAGGACCCTACCCCACACAGGGAACATAATTTAGTACTTGACCTCCCTTTTGAGTTTATAGCAACCTACTTGCTGTTCCATCTATCCTTCAAGATTTTGTTCCTTGTAGCAATCATGTCAGCCAGAAAGATAGTGGAACTAGTATCTCTCATGGCTGATCCTCTATTAGGCTGTGTCTAGACTGGCAAGTTTTTCCGGAAAATCAGTCGCTTTTCCAGAAAAACTTGCCAGCTGTCTACACTGGCCGCTTGAATTTCCGCAAGAACACTGATGATCTCATGTAAGATTGTCAGTGTTCTTGCGGAAATACTATGCTGCTCCCGTTCAGGCAAAAGTCCTTTTTGCGCAAAGCTTTTGCGCAAAAGGGCCAGTGTAGACAGCTCAGATTTGTTTTGCGCAAAAAAGCCCAGATTGCGAAATGGCGATCGGGGCTTTTTTGCGCAAAAGCCTGTCTAGATTGGCACGGACGCTTTTCCGCAAAAAGTGCTTTTGTGGAAAAGCGTCCGTGCCAATCTAGACGCTCTTTTCTGCAAATGCTTTTAACGGAAAAATTTTCCGTTAAAAGCATTTTGCGGAAAATCATGCCAGTCTAGACGTAGCCTTACAGTTTTTTATCCAGAGTTTTGTTGCACTGCAGCCTTCACTTCTTCCCTAAAGTGTCATCAGAGTTCCACACTAAGCAGGACATTCAGGTGCTGACATTTTACCCTAAGACCCGGTCATGCAGAGAAGACTGGTACCCCTACCTTGGACATAAGATGAGTTCTCACTGTCTGTCTTCACAGACCTAAGCCCTTCAGGGTAGCTCACAGACTCTCTTTTTCCTTTTGCCATGAGAAGCTGTCTAAATGGGCATTGGGGTGCATTTTGCATTGCAACCCTCTTCTACAGTCGTTGCTGACTCTACCAGGTCTTAATTTGTATCTGTTGCCCTCCTTCAAAATGTGCCCATTAAGGACATTTGCAAGGCAGCCACCTGGTACTCCATCTCATGTTTTTACGGCATTATGCCCTACTCCATGCTTCTGGTGTGAATGCAGTCTTTGGTGAAACTATTCTAAAAGCTGTACTGGGTCCACCTCTCCAGCAATTTCTTTCATATCAGGAGTCTCCTCACACTGGGATGCTGAAACTAGATCATTTGATAATTACACTCTTCTGTTCATTGCCTCTGAAGCATCTGGACACTGTCAGAAAACTGGGCTAGATGGACCATTGGTTTGACCCAATATGGCCATTCTAATGTTCATGTGGAGCATCTACCAGGACATTACCTTGAAGAAGGCGATGTTACAAATACAAGTGGAGTCCTTTGAGATGTTTTGTCCATATGGGTGCTCTGCTACTCATACCTCCCTCCCCTCCCTTTCAGAGACTTTTCATGGTGTGAAGTTGAGAAGGAACTGGAGTGGCACAGGTATGTTCTTCCTTATATTCTTTCATACTGGAGCGTGAGGAGGCCTACACCCCCACAGAAACTACTAGTAGAAATATCTCTGATCAAGGACACACTCACATCCTCACATGTAGGACCCATAGGAACAAAACGTCTTGAAGAACTCTAGTTACTGTATAAGTAAAGTAACCTCTTGTGCATTTTTTGTCATTTACAAATTATATTCTGTACTTTTTGTTGCTCTAAATGTGGGACATTACTCCTTATCTGACAGATAAAGCTAATACAAGTGAACAGCAATTAAACTGAGGACTCACTTGTCTGCAATTGCTACCACAGTACAAATCCTGGAGAATTAATATTCCACCATCAAATTGAGTAAACTAGTTTATTATGAGACCTGATTACTAATACAGATATCTATAGCATAATTTTATGGACAATGCTTCTCATTAATTGTAATATAAATCGTATGTTGTTGACTCTGGAGTTTAGACCCTATGTGTAATCTTTGTTTTATAGGGAAAATTCTACAGATGTTAGGAAAAATTAGAACCTGATTCTGCAAACCCTTACTCACACAAGTAGTCCCATTGTCTTTAGTAGGACTACTCACGTGACTAAAAACTAACAAGAAAGGACTGCAGTTATGGTATCTTAATTTTGTAACCTTTATTGACTGTGAGTAAATTTTGGTTTTGGAATAAAAAACAATACATTTTATGAAATAAGGAAAATTGCATTTATTATGGATGATCGTTTTAATTTAGATAAATTTATTTTTGTTTTATATACTTTAAGAAAATCTAATATTACTCCACATTTCACAATGGTACTAATAAATTGTCTTCCTCCATTAGTTTTCCAATCTTTGAAAATCCTTATCCCATGGACATACATGAGTCACCAGTTACCTGCACAGAATATTTTGCTGACTGTCCTCCAGATTTGATTCCTGTACTGTATTCTGTAGGAGCTAAACATAAAAAGCAAGGATATAGCAATAAGGTAAAAAATACACATTTTATTTATGATGAGAGTTTAATTGTAAAAATGTACACTGTGTACAAAATCTTTTGTAAAATTATTTTCATTGTGTGTCTTCTAACATGAATATTCTTATTAAAATAAGGTAAAGGAATGCCACCAACTTGAAATTCACATTTCTATCTCAAAAGTTTTCCATTATTGTAGTTACAAGTAATCTCTGAGATTATTATAATTGAAAGATTTTTATCAGGAAAGATTTTACGCTTTTTTCAGTTTGTTTACTTTGTCCATTTGATAGAAGGTATACATGGACAATTTCACTCTTTCCTCTGTAAAGTGAGTTAGACCTTGATCTTGCAATTGATTTTGTGAAGGAACTCAGACCCCATTTCCCACAGAGCGCTCCATTGACTTCTGCAGGGTTTAATGAGAAAGTATGTTCCATCCTTGCAGACCTGCTTGCAGGATCATGGGTCCTTTCTGAGAATTGGCAAGTAAATCTGTTAATTAGTTTGAGGTAAAATTTATTCAAACTATGGGTCCTTTAAGAAATTTAGCTCCTGGTATCAGATTATATTTTGTCTCCGCTGTTTTCAATAATGAAACAGTATGACCTTCCAAACTTCCCATGTGGTTAAATTGCACAGAAACCTGATGCAGTGGCTACACTTGCAGATTTTTATTTTTAGGATTAATGGTACTTTTTAGCCATTACAAAAAAAGTATACTCTCATTTACATATATTTATAACTCTAAATACATTTATGATATTGCCAGTTTGTCCTACTCACACCCACCCCATACATTAATTCCATATTCCCCAACTAGCATTCATTCTCCCAGTTACTTACTCTAGCTATTTTCTGCCCACACACACACAACTCCCCACACACTTCACTACCTACCTCCATTCATTCCACACTTCCATCTTCCTACTTCACATCCATCCATTAGACACCAGCCGTGCATTCCACAACACCCATCCGTTTTACTAACACACACACACACATATATTCCATGCCTCCTACCCTAGTCCCCAAACTACCAGGAGAGGAGGGAAGAGTATAGTTTTAGTTCAGTTATTTATAAGCAAAGCCCAGGGACAGACAGGATTTCCAGTGAAAGTCCTGTCCTTCCCAGTCAGTATAAAATTTGTATACTTGTCTCTCCTTTCCCTAGGCAAGAATCTCCCACAGCCCTAGTCCCTTTGCAACCAGCTCTCCTCCTTGAGAAATAGATGGGGGGAGGAAAAGCAAATGTGTCTTTAAAAATCAGTTTATTATAATTTGGGATCACAAGGCATCCCTGCTATAAGGCGCCCCGGTATGCATCCATTCTGCACTAAAGTCATCGAGGCTTGTAGGAACTGATGCTTTATAAGTCCTCCCATTCCCCACTCTTAAGTTGTGCAAAAAAAACCCCAACAATTTGCGCAAATGGAAGTCAGCCACGGGGAAAAAAATTCCCCGTTTTAAGTTGTTTCACTATAATAAGTCTTAAGTTTTTTGGAATGTATCTTGGACTTATAGCAAGGGCAGCCTGTAGTCAGAATAGTAGGGTTTTTGCATGGTTTCTTTACAGGATAGAGTTAAATTTTTCAGATGCACTAAACTACATTTCCATACCTGAACATGCAAAGATTTCTTTTAAGTTTAACCGTAACTCAGAATTTCCTGGATTTATAGCACTTGTTTTGCGATTAATTATAACATCCCTGTAATGTTTTAGCCCTTAAATTACTGACGTGCTTTTAATTCTATCTCCACTTTAAATGGTTTTTAATCAGGAATACCTATATTTCTGGTAACTGGGTGCAGCCATCTTGCCTTTTTCTTGAACTTCTTGAGTTTAACTGGGCCTGAGCAGGTATTATCTTCCTTTCCTATGGAAACTGGGATGTGCAGGAATCATGAAGGTCAAGATAGACTTCTTTATGGATTTAAAGATTCCATGCTGCCTTAGCAAAGAAAGCAATATCTCAAGTGGAGGCTGAATTCTCCTCCCATCCTTAGAACTGGTCACATCAGTGAAGGATTGAGGTACATTCAGATCTAACAGTTCTGAGGATATCATTTATTTAATGGAAGATTTACCCTATGTTGCTCAGGTCCTTCAGGGCAAGGGGGGCTGCATATATGTGGGGGTTCTGCAATCAGAATTCAGGGGTGAGGAGCGGCTTGGGCTGGAGTGCAGGAGCCAGCAGCGTCCACATTGTCCAGGCGGCAGCTTCATGGCCAGGGCCATGCTGCCTGGGCAGCAGGTCATAATCTTACCTCCACCGCTGTCCCCTGCTGCTCCAATGGGGTTAAAGCTATCCCAGTCTCCATTTCTGGCCCCTTGGTGCCCACCTGTGGTCATTACCTTCCCTGCTAGCAGCCTCATTCTTTTCCATATTATGAAAAGCAATCACATTCCAAGCACATCCAACCAAACCCTGACCTTGCTTTAAGTTGTAAGAGGAAGCTACCTACCAAATTTGGTGGTCCTAGCTTTTACCATTTATGCAGAGTTTCTCAACAAACGGATGTACCAGTAGTGCTCACTCACTCATTCATTAACCAACAAACTCTCTCAAATATATAGTAGATTATTTAACATTTGTATGTAACATAATAGATATTCCTAGAGCTTTGAAGAGGGCCATATTATGATACTCTTACTCCTGCTGGATAGAATCTTATTTCATAAGGGATCTCATTGATTTCACTGAGTAAGGGTTCCACAGTCTGGTGCACAGGGAGTAAAAACACTATGCATGCCACAAAGAGTTTATAATGTGAAGCCCCAATGCTGCATTTGGATCCTCACAAGAAGACTGTTATTCTTACGCAGAGTCCTACTGAAACGCCAAGGATGAGCCCTTGTGAATCCAACAGAAGGATGAATTGATTATTATTCCTTCTTCCAATCCTTCTTATAAAGAATTTTAGTCTGAAAAGTTGTTAATTCAGAACCTTCTACTAGATGATTTAAAGATTTAGGATAGATAATATAAACAATCAGTTAGAAGTTACATCTACATAAATGTATTTAAAATGATCAAGATAATGTTACAACCTCTTCATTTTTATAAATTAGGTATATTCCTTTTTAGAAGAATTTGTTATGATGACCCTCATTTTTGAAGTGTGCATTCCACAGTTCGTTAAGAAATAACTCTTTTGTATGAACTCTTGTAATTGTGTTTAGGAATGGCCAATCAGTGGGGGAGCATGGAACCTAGGAACACAGACATATCCTGAAATTATTATTACAGGGTAAGAATGAAACAGAAGAGTTATACTTTTGCAAATGTTAATATCTAGTAGAACTTTTGATAATGTACATTTATAAGTCAGCCCTATCTCTCTCACAATATAGTTGGCTGAGAGTATGAACACTGACACCATTAAATAACAGACATTTCTATTACTTTTAGAGTGAAATTCCCCCCAATAGAGAGGGTCCCCAAAGGTGTTTATGAAGGTCTTAAGCCCAAACTATTAAGTCTTAAGTAGCATATAGAGCCATGTGCTCAAGGTAGGGATGCCAGTTCTGGTTGATGTCCTTCTGGGGGTTTCATAACATGACATAATATTTAATTGAATATTAATTTTTAATTCCTGGAGACTCCAGACAATTCTGGTGGGCTGGCAACCCTAGCTTAAGAATATATTAATATAGGAACTATGGACTGAGGCTGTAAGCCAGTAAATGGCCCTTGTACCCATGAAGAGGTGGCAGATGTAAGAAAGTGTTATAGTCCTCAGTGGTTTTTAGGGAGGTAGTAGCATTAGAAGGACTGAGAGGTAAGAGTACCACAAGCTTTCTGGAGAAGTGGTCTTGTGGTTTATTGGGGGTCCTGTGGCTGGATTGTAGCTGGAACCTATTTAGTGTTAATCTCCCTTAATTTGTGAGACTGCTGTGCATTGGTGTGAACTTTACCTTTCACGCTAGATTGTACATGTAATGCACAGCCCTGCAGTAGAAGAAGGTGGAGGGTGCAGGGGATCATATTGCAGTGACAGGCTCAGGAACAATTCTGGATGACTCAGATGCGTGAGTGGAGAAATATTTACAGGATTAAAGTGTTCTGTGTTTTTAAGCACTCATCATGACTGTCAACTCTTGGAATAAGTTTTATTTATTCAGAAATGACACCCATGTAGAATATTAATTTGTCCATATTGGGGTTACTCATAATTTTTCTCCTACTGGTAATTCTCTTTATAATTGCCTGTTTTATTTATCCATAGAGTATTAATTGAAAAGCATAAGTTTGGATGTGAATTGGTTTGTGCTAACTGCTATAAAATATTGTGTTTTACTGGGTTAAACAGTTTGATAGCCAGACATTTCCTTACAGACATAGTTATGAAGAACTAGAGATTAGAGCTGGGCAAAATGTTTTGTACAAAACATTTTTTTTGTGAAAATGAAGGTTTGGTGACACCAAAATGCTTTTAAATTCATGTCGGTTTTACCAAATTGTTTGGTAGGAAAAACCTTTTTAAAAATTAAAAAAAACTGAAACATTTTATTTCAACATAAAAACAATATATTCTAAATGATTTTTGATTCATAATTTCCTTTTATTTAAAAAACTTGAAAACTTGAAAAAATGTTAAAAACCAAAATAAAATGTTTCATTTCAGGTCCAAGAAAATAGTTCATTGAACCCCAAATTATTTTTTTTTACTTTTTGACTTGCTGACAGTTTTTAAAATTTCATTTTCATTCTTACCCAAAAAGATTTTTTCCCCAGTTTTTTAGAACTGCCAGAGAACTAAAACAGCTCTACCTGACATAATGATTTATTTCTTCAATTTGTAATTTATTAATACACAAATATGACTGGATTAGAATATGTTCAACTTTGTTCCATGAACTACCATAAATATTGGATAATCATTGGCATGGTAATATTTATTCAAATAAAATTTCAAAACCAGAAGGGGGATACTGTATCATTTAGTCCAGCAGTTCTCAAACTGTGGATCAGGACCCCAAAGTGGATCACAGCTGTTTTAATGGAGTTGCCAGGTCTGGTGTTAGATTTGCTGAGGCCCAGGGCCAAACCCCACTGCCTGGAGCCAAGAGCTTCAGCCCTGGTTGCAAAGGCTCAGGTTACAGGCCCCCTGCTAGGGCTGAAGCCCTGGGTCATTGGCCTTGGCTCCCAGGCCTGGGGCAGAGGGGCTCAGGGTTGGGCTTTGGCTCCCCCACCCACAGCAGTAGGAGTTGGGTGGACTCAGACTTCCCTCTACCCCCTCCTGGGGCTGTGTAGTAATTTTTGTTTTCAGAAGGGGGTCACAGTGCACTGAAGTTTGAGAACCCCGGTCCAGTACTGTGGTTCTCAAAGTTACTTGATAGAGTCCCACTTTTTTTGTGTAGTCATTTATGATCTTCCCATCCTCCACAAGTACATATTCACCACTCAGCACCAAAGGCAGTGTTATGACAGCAGCAGCAGCATCAAAGTAATGATATTTGTCAATATCATTTTTCACAGCCAATTTAGTGCCCTGGTGCTACCTTGATTTCTGCACTGCTAGTCCTTCCCACAGCTTCCACTGGCCGGAAATGTCAAACTGCAGCCACTAGGAGCTACGGCAGACTGTGCCTGTGGGTGGGGTCAATGTAAACAAAATGTCTGATGGCTCATGCCTGTGGATTACTCTGATGGGCCACATGCCAAAGGTGCTGATCCTGGATTCTGAGCGTTTGTGCAAGCATTGGCCAGCCAAGCACCTGAGAGGGAGAATGCTCAGTTCCACCTCAAAACACTGGCCTATGTCCCATCTCCAGCCATAGCCATCTATGATGTTTTAGAGGAATACATTGTGGGAATGGAGGACATCCCTTACTGACCCTGGCAGATGGTCAGTTGAAGCCCTGAAGCATGATCTTTAGGAACATAAGACATAAACCAGAAGTGAGCCCTGGGCTGATGAACCCTGTCCCCTACTAGGGATGTAAAATCCCATTTATTAGTTAACTGGTTAAACATCGTTTAACTGGCTAACCAATTAAACGGAGAGGGTGGAGGCCCCCCGCCATGAATGAGGGCTGCTCCCACCAGTTAACTGTAGCCAATGCACCTCACCTGTTGAGGCTAACCAGTTAACCATCCCTATCTCCTACCATCATAAGCAACCCAACCATACAATTGCACTCATTATTTGTCAAGCTTTCTCTGAAAAGTAATTAATTTGTCCCCACAATTTCTCTTGGGAGACTATTTCAAAACTTCACTCCTCTGACAGTTAGAAACCTTCTAAATTTCAGTCTGATTTGTTCATGGCCAGGTTATATCCATATGTTTGCATGCCAACATTGTCCTTTAGCTAAATAGCTTTTCACCTTCCTGTGTGTTTAGCTTTCTGAAGTATTTATAGAGAGCAATCATATCCCCTCTCAGCCTTCTTTTTGCTAAGCTAAACAAACCATGTTCTTTAGCCTCCTCTTATAAGATAAGCCCTGAGCGCCTTAGCAAATCTTCTCTGCACCTCTTCCAGTTTGAATTAATCTTTCTTGAACATGGGTGACAAGAACTGTACAGGGTATTCCAAACAAAGTTTTACCAGAACCTTATACAGTGCCATTAATACTTCTGTCTCGATTGGAAATGGCTCACCTGATGCATCCTTGGATCACATTTGTGTTTTTCGTAGCCTCATCATATTCATAGCTCATAGTAACCCTGTGAGTTACCCATACACTCAGCTCTTTCCTTCTTTCTCTGTTGCTTCAACTGATGGGCCCCCACCTTGTAGCAGAATTTCTTCCTCTTAGTTCCTAAGTGCATGATTCTGGACTTTATACTATTGAAGTTCATCCCATCTAGATCTTCCATTACAATCTTCCATCCCTACTCTGTATTGGTGATGCCTCCCAACTTTGTATCATCATCAGATTTCATTAGCACATTCCTACCTTTTATGTCTAGGTCATTAATGGAAATATTGAACAAAATTGGTTCCAGGATTGATCCTTGAGGAACTCCACTAGTAACTTTCCTCCCATATGACCACATTTTAGAATAATTTGTTGCCTTCTCCCATTTAGCCAGTTGCTTATCCACCTTACAGTTCTTGTGCAACTCCCCATATTAATTTAGTTAATATTTTCTTGTGTGGTGTTCTTTCAAATGCTTTACTGTGATCTAGTATAGGAGAATCTGGCCTTTCTGGAGGTTATATATAATGGACCTAGAAATAAACAGTGACTTTCAAAAAGAAGAGTACTCTCATGGCACAGTTTTAAATAAAAATTAATTTACAGGCTACTTCGGAGACTCTATTTTGTGGTATATGTCATGTATTAAAAGTCTGGGAATTTCTCTTAACAATTTTTTTTAAGTCTTTTATCCATGTGAGCTTTTCTATTTAAAAAGACCTACTGTTAAAGTGTATGTGAGAGCTCTCTATCCTAAAAAGTTTAAAATTATTATGTGAAATCCTATACAACAGTCACTTGGCAATAGTAATTGGAGTAACATACGGTCAATGTTTACTTCCTTTGGTATGTGTGTATGCTACAAATCAGTTAAACTGATTTATTTTATTTACTTCGATTAATTGGCCTTCTAATTTAGATTGCATCATTGCAATTTTATAGTTAATTTAAAGGTGAGGCTACACGGTACAAATAATGGAAAGCTCACTTAATTACTATATTATATAACAAATACAGTAACTCAGAGCTGAAATTATATGTAGCTATATCTTGTTTTAACCAACATTTTAATTTTTTTTAAGTCATGCAGACGGATCGATAAAGTTTTGGGATGCTTCTGCCAGTAAGTTTTTAAACTTCCCTTTCTCATAGTATAAACAAATTATAGTATATAACAATATTGGAAGAGGGGGGAGTTATTTAAGATGGTATCAGTGGGCAACTAAGAGTAATAGGATGAAATTAAGAAAATAATTATTAGGCTGAATATCAGTAAGAAAAAAATTCTGGCAGTACAATATTAGACTGTAGAAGTCTTCCAAAGAGTGGTGGAAATGTCAGAATTTGGACATTGAATACCAAAGTGAACAAAGCACCATAAACTATGAAGTAGGAGATAATTCTGCAGTCGGATTGGGGAGTTAGGACTAGGCTGAATCTAGGTCTGTTTCAGCTCTAAATTCTCTCTCTTTCTGAGCACAGTATATTTTCCTACATGTAACTGGATTATTTTTTTAAATAGCTAAACCTGTAATACATTCTAATGCACATATAATTCAAGATACTTGATATCTGATATCAGGCTATTTAGTGTTAAAGTGAATATACAGTGTATTACATTTGAGTAGGTGTACTGCTTTGAACAAGATAAGAACCAAATCTGCACAGCTGTGTTTGCACAGCAGCGAGCAAAAGTGAGCCTTCCAGACCAGGGCAACAGACTTGAGTTAGCAGGGCTCATGCTGTGTAGATAGTGTTTTGAAGTTATGGCTCAGGCTGGAGTTTGGGCTCTGAAAAACACCCCCCAATCCTAGGCCTTCAGAACCTGAGACATTATTTCAGAGCATTTTCTACCCAGCTGTATTTAGAGTGTTAGCGTGCGCCCGTCTAGCCCATGTCTAGTAGACTAGCCCACTCCCAATGCGTAGACATGCCCTTCGAGTCTTCTCTTTGAGTTTTATGAAAAGTTATTCCACTGTGCTATCAACACACACACCGTTTCAGGCAAAATAGCTGAAAATATCATAAAAATATTATATTGTGCGTAGAGGAAGTCACAAAATAAGGAGCTTGTTTTACAGAAAATGTTGACTGACAAAGAATTATTGCTAAAAACAAAAATATTTTGACTAAATATTGCAATATTATAATTCAAAATGTTGCCACAGTGCCTAATGGAGGTTGTAGTTTGGATGTCTTATGCTTCCATTCTCCTTTATGTCTTGGACTGTTTTAACTTCATTGCATTTCCCATGATGCATCAATTTACTTTTGCTGAATGGAGGGGTGTGTCATAGTCCTTAGACCTGCTACTTCATGGGAAATGTAGTCTGATCAGAATGACAGCATAAGGTCCCTGAAAAAATTCTCAGGAGGCACTGTAGCACATTCATGAATCAAAATATTTCAGGTTTAAGTCAGTCTTTTTTTCCCACCCTATATGTGGTATTAATGTTTAGGGCGATTTTGATTTTACTAAGTTGTTCTCAATTAGACCTTTAAAGCCATGATGTCCAATCAGTTCTGAAGCAGTAGCCACTATAGCGAACTAGCTACACTCAACCAGCCAAATAGCCACATGTGGCTAGTGACTAGCATGTTGGACACCACAGCCTTACAATCCTTCTTGGGAAGTAGTCATTCGCCTGTGTAGCAACAACCTTTGCATGTGACAGGTGGAAAATGAAGATTTTCCTTGCCCTAGTCATGCATTACAGCGAGGGTGAGGCTTTCTCAGATTTCTGGAATCTTACTAGATGCCCACTGAATATGCTCAGAAGTTATTTTTCAGTAATGTATTTATTCAGAATGCATAAAAAGACACTTTCTCATGTGGGACCAGGCACACGTCAAGTTTGGAGTATATTTTTTTCTGCCATTTTTAAGCAAAAAAATCTTACATTTAAAAAAATACTTTTTTAAATGTAAGATTTTTTTTCCACTTACCCTTAATTAAAAAATGTCTGAGTTTTCTTCAAGTTTTCCAGAAAAAATGGCAAGGAAGTTAAGTGTGTAAGAACTTAGCCCTAAAGGAGGATTTTTTTAGAAAGTTGCAATATTACTTAGTGAAAATGGGTGCAGTAAAATATCACATATGGTGCTAAAATGAGCCTTTAGTCCCAGCCCTAAGTGTGACACGGTACATAAAAAGTTGATAATTAGTGGTGATTTAGTGTCACAACTCTTTCTCATTTTGTCCCTTGCTCCAGTCAGGAACTAACTTACTGAAGCCCTGAAAAAAAAGTGTAGTTTACTTGACCCCTTTGTTAATGACTAGCACTTTGGAAGGAGGGCAGAGCCAACGGCCTCACCCCAACTATCTGCCCCAACTAGAGTGAGTAGTGTTATGTGCAGTAGCCCTGCTCTCCTTTCTGCACTTGAGCCACACTGCATGGCCATGTAAGATGTAAAAGAGATCTAACTCTTTGCATTGATGTATTAAGCTGGCTCACAGTCTGCCCTATATGAGGTATATAACACCATATGTCTGTGTGTGCGTGTGTATGTTACTGTACGTACATAAACTTAATTATAAAGATTTTTCAAAGGCAAAAACGTGAGTTAGGCATCTACTCCCATTCATTACAAATCATACTAAGGCACGTAAGATACAAATTTCAAAAGTGTCTAAGTGATTTAGAACCCAAGTTCCACTTAAGGGCTTATGCCTCAATGAAAGTCTATGGTACATAGGCTCCTAAGTCACTCAGGCACTTTTGAAAATGTTAACATAACAACCCTTTGTGCTTTGAAAATTTCCCTATGTTAGCAAATAAACGTTGTTGCTATATCATTGTGGGTTGGATTAAATGTAATTGTTATGGCTTGGGCATAATCACCACCTTGCATTCAGAATGAATGTAAAGAAGTTAAAAGACAGCAAATAGTCTGGTAGCACTTTATAGACTAACAAAACATGTAGATCAGTGTTTCTTAAAATGTGATCTGCGGCACACTGGTGTGCTGCAAGGCAGTTGGAGGTGTGCCGCAGAGAACAGAGTTCAAAATGGCTGCCCTTAAAAGGGCAATGCCTGAACCGAGTTCAGAATGGCTGCTCTCCTGATAAAAGGGCAAACTGTTTGGGTTTTTTTTCTTAATAACTTCTTTTCCCCGTTTTTGTTTGTTTTTGGCTCAATAACTTTTCCCTTGGGCATGGCTGCCCTTAAAGGGGGCAAGCCTCCTTTTTTGCTCAACAAAAAAAATCCTTGGTGTTCCCCATAAAAAAAAATTGTTTGGTGTTCCTCGGTCTTAAAAAGTTTAAGAAACACTGATGTAGATGGTATGCTAAAACATATTACACTGGTCAACCACTAGGTGGTGCTGTGTAAAAATACCTTATTTAAGCTAACTTTAGCCATACCTTGTAGAGCACTAAATAAAGGATCATACAGCCTAGTGAACTCATCTGGTGTTTATATTGCTGAGAAGTAAGCTCTGTAATAAATCTATATCTGATAAAGAATCCTGGCTTACTAGTATCAGTCACGCAGCCTCCCATGTAGAAGAAACTGCTGCTATTGATAGATTAAGATGGTGGCTAAGCTGTTGGTCTACAGTAAAAGCCATTGAAAATAACAGAAAACACCAAAGAGAAGCATAGGAGAAGAAAGCGGGTTGTGGACATCAGTGAACCTCGCATCAGTTTACATCAGTACAAGACACTGAAACAAACTGACCCTTATACATCAGCTACAATGGGGGATTCCAGCAACACCAACATGATATAGTGTTGGGAATAAGCTAGTACCAGAGCAGATCAAACAGAGAGAACAAAATTACAGAAGTTGCAAACAGAATAAAGCAACAAAAATTGCAGGATTTCATCAGTATGCCATTCTTCAATATCCCAGAGAGCAATAGAATTGAGAAATCCTCACAATGGACAGACTGAACACAATGTTTTGTGAGATTTCAAATTGCTACAAAGCTCTGTCACGAAACTGGAGATATTCATGTATCATCTTTAATTTAGGGTCTTGTGAAACAGGCAGAGCACATCTTTAAATCCTTTGATTTTGCTGGAGACCATTACAAACATAGTTATGAAAAGGTTCTGGCTATGTTTTATGCAAACTTTGTCTCAAACTAATGTGGCTTATGAAAGAACATGTGTTTTCACCAAAGAATTCAAAAATCAAAGGAAAAATTGAATGCTTATAAGATCTCTGCATACATTGACTAGAAACTATGATTTTGGTACTTCAGAACATATCAGAGACAGGCTGGTTTTTGGTTTAACTGATAATTTTTCACAGCAGCTACAATTTAAAACAGATTTAATCCTAACTACAGTTGTTCAGATAGCAAAGCAGACTGAACAAGATAAACAGAAGAATGAAAGGCAGGGGAATAACTTGAATAACCTGAAACTAATGTAGAAGTTGTAAGCAGAAACCTGAGTGCTAAAAGTCATTATAATAAAATCCCTAAGGTAAGGAGAAGCTCAAATGGACAAATGGCAGCCTACGTGCACAATGTGTGGGAAAAAATCATATCCCAAGAGAAGATGCATGTTCAGACCAAAGTGCGGAGTGTAATAATATACACATGTATTTCACAATTGTTTGCCACACCAAAGCAGTCAGGAAGTTGACTCATCTTAAGGCAATCAGGAGCCATTGTTTCTGTTATCTATCACTAATGACGGTACTGAACCTGCTTAGAGAGTGAAGCTGTATATCTACAGCAAGACTTTTGACTTTAAAATTATTTCAAGAAGCTGACATCACTATTATCTCAGAAGGGATTTACAGTCACCTTAAACCTTGCCCAGAGCTGATATTGCCTAACACAGCTCTGATAGTATTCTCAGCTGTGTGAGCCAGTTTATCACAAAAACAACTTACTAAGACAAAAGCTTTACATTTAGAGTTCAAGGGATCACAGTGTAACAGCTATGATGCCTCACTTGATAAAGTGGAGAGAACTCAATAAAGGATTTGATGGTACTGGACTTCTGAAAGGAAATCCAATACATATCAATCTAAAGTCAGGTCTACACTAAAATTGAACGTCGAATCAAGATACACAGCTCCAGCTATGTTAATTATAGCTGGATTTGATGCACCTTGTTTAAAGTTTCCCTGCCATTCCCACGGTAGGAGGCCAATGGGAGCAAACGCTCCATCAGATTCCCTTACTTCTCACAGAAGCAGGAGTACTGGCTGCCAACAGGGGCGCCCTCTGAGCTCAATTTAGACTAGCTAAATCAAACTCCAGAAGATCAATTGCGGCAGCATTGGTCTGTTTAGTGAAAATGTGGCCTAAGAGACAAAGCTTGACCCATACAGTGTCCCACCAGAGAAACCTCAAAAGAGACTAACTGCAGAGTTATGTGAATTCAGAGGGCATCATTATCTGGCCATGATGAACTATTTTTCCAGGAATATAGAAATAATAAACTCTTACTATTCACTAATTCTCCACAAGACACTGCAACAAAATTTCTCATTCTGAATGAAATATAATTTTGATCACATTACTAGCTGTGCACGTGACTCACAAGTGAATGGAGAGACGAAGGGAGCTATTCAGACAGCCAAGAAAAGCCATTTTTTGCATTACTGAGCTACACATCAACACCAACAGCAGCTATTAGACATAGTTCAGCACTACCTTTGATTGGAAGATACCTCAGAACTAAGATTCCTTTTCAAAGTTATGACAAATCTCCAAAGTGCCCAGGCATGTAAAAAGTAGCCAAATCCAATAAAAAGAAAAAAAGAGATGCCACTCAAAGAACTGACACATTTGGAACCTGGCTATCATGATTGCATCTAATTGGATGAAGACAAAGGATGGACACTGAGCACTCAGATCATATGTGAATTAGACTGATAGTAGAGAGTTCAACAAAAACCATCAACATACGCAGTTTGTTCATTAGAAAGAACAATGAACAGAGCAAACTCTACAGATGGTGGATGCAGAACAAGAAGAGGATTCAGATTCCAAACCAGCCACAGCCAGTCATTCCAACCTATGGAAAACCAGATGACTATGTTGTTACATGTTGAAGGAGAAAACCAGTATAATTCCCAAACACTTAACAGACTACTGAACTTCAAAATTAGTGTGGTAGCACATATTTTTCTAAATGGTAGGAATGTAAAACTTAATGCCACCTAGTATAGTACAGTTTATGTATAAAATGTCTTATTTAAAGCTAAACTTTGCCATACCCATCACAGCATTAAAGGAGCATACAGCAAACACATCTGGTATGTATCTCTCTGAGAAGTAAGCTGTGTAGTCCATTGATATCTGATACAGAAGTCTGACTTGCAAGGAGCAGCCCCGCTGCCTCTTATGTATAAGAATCTCATTTTGTTTGGTTCCTCCTGCATTTGGAAAAACAGGACTTTGTTCACTCCTTGTAAAGAAACAAGATTGCATAAGAGAACATAGCTGACTGCATTATCAGTTTCTCCTTTTACTGAAATAACCCACAATACCCCAAATTTGGCAAATTGTTTGAGTCAAAGGAGGTAACAGTAAGATTTGATAGCTATGCCTGTTCACTGTTTCTATGCACAAACTGTGTACATTCTCTGTGCAAGTCTGGTCATTAATGCTGGTGTAAAATCATGAAAATCAGCCTTGCCAGATCCCAAAGTACTTAGCGTACACTGTACTTGTGAACCAATGTGCCAGTGCTAGAATGCAGCCTCTTTTAGGGTAATTATGTGGAAAAACAGCTCCCCTTTTTTTTCCCCATTGGTGGATTTGCAATAACTGTGGGCAAGGTTTGTGTTCTTTTCAGGAACGTGTATGTTTGTGTTGTGGTAGGGGGGATGGTCTCCTCCCAGCAGGGAATAATAAGCTTAAACAACTTGGTGCTGTAGCAATATCAGTTGAAGCTGAATCTTAGAAGTGAAAGACTTTGGTCCTGAGCCTGGGTGCTGTACAACACACAAGCTTCCACTAAAGCCAATGGAATTTACCAGTGCTCAGATGGAGTCTGACTCTTACTCCTAGAACTGGGCAACATTGTTCAGATGCCTTTTGCTGTTTTTGTTTTGTGTTGTTTTGTTTTTTGTACCCACAATTTCCTATTCAGGTTGACTGAAATATATTGCAAATTTGTGTTGAATTTACTGAATTGTTTTGGTCAAGAAAATGAGAGGGGAGATTCCAGAAATGTCTAAGTGTTTTATTTTAACAGTTTCAGAACAAAATGTTTCAATTTTTCAGTTTGAAATGGCTCTCCTTTTTAAATTTTGCTTCAGTTTTGGGTTATTTTTAAGATTTTATAAAGCAGACCTTGAAAATCAAACCACACATTTCATTAAACCTCAGACAATTTTTGTTTTAATTTTCTGGTTTAGACACAAAATTGAACAATGAATTATTTGTACAACTCTTCTTAATCCTGCTTCTTAAATGCATGCTATGCTTGCTCTACCCATGTTTAAGGTTTTCTGGTTACAAAGTTTTAACTAAAACGATCTTAATCCAGTTTAAGGTTTTGTCTGGCGATTCCTGACAAATGTTTATCAGCCCCATGGTCTTCAAAAATATAAAGTAATCTTCTTTTAGGTACTGGTTAGTTATCTTTTATTTTCTTATCTCAAACCATGGTTATGTTGAGCATGTAGAATTGCTAAGCTGCTGAAGCAATTTCAAAATTTAGCCTTGCTCCTGAGTCATTTCATTATTTCTTATTTGCTTAGGAATAGGTGGTGTTTAGTCCTGCACAAGTACACAAGGGGAAGAAAGGCACAAAAAAAAGCCATGATGCCCCTGAGCAGAGATGAGGTTCAACTGTGATTCTTGTGTCTGTGGTATGCACAGACTATAAGAGTCTAGCTCTGAGGGTAGCACTGGACTCCCCCAGAAGTCTGCTGTTAGCTCCATAGCCTCTTTCCACATCATCACAGGCCAGCAGAGCTATGTGAATACTGCAGGAACATAGGATATGACCTGCAAATGAGTTACAGGCCTGAATTTCCTAGGATTCATAAAGGCATTAGCCTGGTTCATCATTGTCCTGGACCTTGTGTAGTCATTAACACCAGGGCCTGGCCACTTGAATGCAGAATAAGTGTAAAATAATACATTATCAGAATAGTAATGTTTTATTCCCATTTAATCTTGTGTAAATGGCTACACAGGGTTCAGAGCAATGGTAAATTGAGCCCTCCTCATCCCCAACCTACAATATAGGTAGTGACTTAAGCTGCAGTCCTACATTTGGGTGCTGCATTAAAAACAACAGTGTCTAAAAAGAATTTTTCACCAATCATAAAATACAGTTAATGCTTCAGGAATTAACAGGCATGGTTTTCTTTTTCTTGCACCACTTGAATCTGGAGTAACTCCATTAAAGTCAATGCAATTATACTGGTGTAAAACTAAGACAGTTAGGTGCTAAAATTGATCCTGATGGTGGAGACATTTTAGGAAAATATGATTGCCATGTTTTTTTCTGCATAAACTGTACTGATGTAAAAGATTTTGCAAATAGAAGAGAATGTTGTTAGTTGTAGCACATTTCAGACCTTTTAGATTCTAATGACTTTGGAACGGGGACCAGGAGCAGTCCTGAATGGAGTTTTTGAACATTGCCAATCTATATAGTACTATAAATATAAAACATTGATTATAAAAGCACTGTAAATATTAAATTATGATTTCATAGCTAAAATATTCAAAGCATTTTACAACATAATCAAACTGCAATGAAAAAAACTTTAAAATAATGAATAGTCTTGCAGCACCTTAGAGACTAACAACAATGTAGATGGTATCATGTGAGCTTTCGTGGGCATGACCCACTTCTTCAGATAAAACTGCAATGGTTCTGCAGACAGAGCAATCACTGTGTTATCTTACAGCCTTGGAGCTGGCCAGGTAACCAGAATTGTCTCCTATTTTTTACCCTGAAAGTGTCATAGAATCTTTAATTTCTACCAAGATAACATTTACAGGAAGGCAAAAGAGATACCAGTTTAATATCTCATAGGGAAGATAGCACCAACAGTCTATCTTGCAGCACAGCATCTCCTGCAATATAACTGTTGAGTAAGTGCCTAAGTCTAAGTGTGTGACTAACTCATGGCTTTTGCCCTTCTGGTCAGCACTGGACCAAAGGAGAATGCTAGCAAATGACCCATACACAAATATACATTACTGGAAATATGACACACACAAAGCTTAGAATTATATTTGGTATTTTTTTGTTAAGTTGAGCCTTAATATCATGTTATTACTAAGTCATGACTGAAAAACAGTAGTAGCTAAGACACCATATAACTAGAAGTGAGGTATAGATTTGCTTAATATTAAACAATAATTTTAGATGTGTTGTAATATTTTGCAGTAACTCTACAGATGTTGTACAAGTTAAAAACCTCAAAAGTTTTTGAAAAACAGAAGCTAGGAGAAGGAAAACCAACAGCTGAGATTGTAGAAGAAGATCCTTTTGCCATTCAGATGATGCACTGGTGTCCTGAAAGCCGAATATTCTGTGTGGCAGGAGTCTCTGCATATGTTGTTGTTTACAGATTCAGCAGACACGAAGTGAATACTGAAATAGTGGTAAGTTGTTAAAAGTTTTGTTCACATATGATGTTGATTGAAAATAGTAAATAATATAGGCCATCATTTTCAAATTTGAGTGCCTTATGTGAGGCCACTCAATCTATGTATCTGAATAAAACTATTAAACGGTCCAAGAATAAATTTTAGGAGCATTCATTTTTAAACATTGTAGATGAAATCTTCAGCCCACTGATGTCACTGGCAAAACTCATATGGATTTTATTGGGCCTGGATCCCATCCTTCTGCAATAGGAATAAAATATAAGTCAAGACTTAGGCTGCTTCCAAGCCATTAGGATGGGTCTCTGTTTTGGTTGCTTGCTCCAGAAATGTTTGGTGCTGAACCATGTTATGGTTTTTATCATTTGAGATACATTTTTGGCACCCAAGAAAAGACCAGATATTCTCAGTAAATAATTTTACACAAATATACAAAGTAAGTTAGCTGTGCCACTTTAATATTATATGTTAGTTTATTTCATTGCACGGTAATATCACTTTGTTTTAACTCAAAAGAGTTGATGGCTTTTAATTTATCTTCATAGTGCTTGTAATAAGTAATCTAACATTTTCCTGAATGATTTTTTTGGGCCCCTGACCTAAAACAGATTCCCCATCTCTTCCATAAATAAAGACAATGTTGAAATCTTTTGTTTTGGACATAAATTAATATTTTACTGTATTTAAAAGGAAGTTTGGTAAACTAACATGATACAGTTAAAGCACTTAATCTGTTTAATTATTTTGATTAATAATATTTCCTTTCTTACCAGTTATATTCACCTTCTTATGTTATAGCTGCATATTTACATCTTTATGCTCTAGTAGCCCTAATATGCATAATTTGGTATTTAAGGTATTTAGAGATAATTGAAGGCATTTTGTCATCATAGGTGGTTGGCTGGTGGTCAGTAGAAAGGTTTGCATTGCACGTGGTGACCTGCAGGCCAAAAAGGTTGAGAACTGCATTCCCTAGATCTGGGGAAGGCCCAGCTTCTTCATGCTCCTTCTGCAGATCTCCCTCTGTTTCAACTTGTCCACTGGGCATGCCTAGCAATTGACACTCCTCCTTCCCTTGAGAAGCCTTTTTACTGTTCAGGATCTTTTCAAGCTCTAGGCTCCCATCATGACAAAACTCCTTTGTCAATTTGGTCTGGATCCTAGGAGTATGCCATTATCCTGTAATTACCTACTTTTTGTCCCTTGCACATGCTTGTTGGGAGTGTGATGGGTTACCTCACTGATCTGGCTCCCCAAGTGAGGAGGAGAAAAATCCCTTGCTGATGTGGCCCCCAACTGAGAAGCAGAAAGAAAAAGACATTCACCTCACTCATGGATTCAAGGCAACAGATTTCCCCTCACACTCCAGCCCCAGTGTGTCCAACACACTAGCCACTAGCCACATATGGCTATTTGGCCAGTTGAGCGTGGCTAGTTGGCTTGAACAATATGGCTATTTGGCCAGTTGAGTGTGGCTAGTTTACTATAGCAGTAGCCACTATAGCTTCAGAACTGGTTGGACACCCATATGGGGTGGAGGTGCTGAGGCTTAGGGCTTCCCTCCAGAGTTGGATTAATTTTTTTGGAACTCAGAACTAGTAGATTTTGTAGGGCCCCCCCACTCCCTGGATTGGGGCCAAAAATGAGGGATTCAGTGTGTGAGAGAGGACTGATGGGGAGTGGGCTGGAGGATACGAGGTCTGGGCAGGAGTTAGGGTGCAGGAGTGGGCTGACAGTGTGGGATCTGGGCAGGAGGTAAGGTGTGAGAGCAGGCCTGGGGTGGGGGAGTGGGGTCTGGTGATAAGGGTGCAGGAGGGGGTGGGGGTCTGGGTAGGAGATAGGGTTCAGGAGTGGGCTATTAGTAGGGGGAACATAAGAACGGTCATACTGGGTCAGACCAATGGTCCATCCAGCCCAGTATCCTGTCTTGCCGACAGTGACCAATACCAGATGCCCCAGAGGGCGGGAACACAACAGGTAATCCTCACGTGATCCCTTTCCTGTCACCCGCTTCCAGAGAAACAGAGGCTAGGGACACCATTCCTACTCATCCTGGCTAATAGCCATTGATGGACCTAACCTCTATGAATCTATCTAGCTCTTTTTTGAACCCTGTTAAAGTTCTAGCCTTCACCACATCCTCTGGCAAGGAGTTCCACAGGTGGACTGTGCGCTGAGTCCTTTTGTTTGTTTTAAACCTGCTGCCTATTTGCAGGAAGTTGCAGGAGTGGGGTGGGTTGTTGGAGGGACCAAGGGATTGGGGCACTTACTTGGTACAGCTCCTGAGGAGAACATGTGGCTCTATGTGGCCCTGCTCCCATTGGCCACAATTCCTGGCCAATGGTAGCAGTCGGGGGGAAAGCCTGCAGGCCTTGCCCTACCTTCCCTACACTGCCCCATATGGATGCGGAGGGGGAACAGCACTATGCAGAGCCACTTCCTCTTCCCCGCCAAGCAGGGCCACAAAGGGGCTTTAGCACCAGCTCCCTGCTGCTTTCCCCCATAGCCAGGTGGAGGAGAGGTGTGAGTCCTGCGATCCAGTCAAGGGAAGCAGGGGACAGATATGGCCCGTGGGGTGTACATTTTCCATCCCTACCCTAAGTGATGATACAGGCAGGCTGCAGATTCTTAAGGGGCAAACTGCACTTGCTTACAGCTTAGAATCTCCAGGAGTTCCATTCGCAGGCTAAAAATCCCTTTAGCTTGGGTCCAGCATTTCCCCTACTTTGGTCTTTGGTCCTCAGGTGTTTCCAGGAGTCATTTTGTGTGAAGAGTGAAGGACCCCGCATGATGGCACTCTCTGCCTTACATAGCTATTGCATGTGTTAGTTTGTTTCAAAACTTGGGTTCCAGACCAGTCTTTAGAAAATTACTGACATCCTAAGTTGGAGTCTAAAGAGGGTGTCTGTAACGTACTCAGGAAGATTCTCCAGGTGGGAGATAAGCTTCCTCTAATGCCTGTTGTTCTCTCTAATGGCCCTTTCCCACCCACTATCTAGGCTGAAGCATCTTGTCTAGTGGCCATTCTGAGGTGTTATTACATTTGAAATACTGATACATAGTCTATATTCCTGGCTTCAGATAAAAATGATACATGTGTACAAATAGGAAAATCATATTCAGCAAATCATAATCTTTCCAATGACATCTCACATGACTTATCTTGCATAAAATAATCATGTCATATTGTATCACAATATCACTGTGAGGACTAGGGGGTGCAGTGTCACAGGGAGGTTTGCTTATTTTTAGTTATTGTCACTTTCATGCTTGATTTTCCCATAGTACCTTATAAAGCTAGATCAGTACATTCTTGCAGGAAAATCAGACCACTCAATACACAATAAAATTACTTCACTGGCCACATTACATGCAATATTCATAACATTATTACATCTCAGTGTTCTTAGTAGCTCCAGGCCTGCCACACTTGTTACCTGCATTTTTTCCCACTATTCTGTTTTTCAGCTTATTTGCCACAAGGAATGGCATTTTTGCTGAGTGTAATAATACGTGCAAAAATTCAATACTGCACATTTCATATTTTGTCTCCAATTTAGAAAGCTTGTTTTACCATAGTTTCTTCAACAGATGGCACATCCAGTTAGATCTGCTGAATTTTGGGCACTGCCATCTCCACCAAACCTCTCATACCTTCCTTCATCAGTTGTTCCTTTCTGTGTCCCAGACATGCAGCTCTTTGCCCCAGAACAATAGTTCTTCTTTGAGTGATGTCCCCGTGGGTGCCCCACTTTAGGTGCTGGTGCATCCTCACACCAGCAACCAGAGATTTTTGTGTAACAGTGCCTTGCCGCGCTGTGCATGTGCATTGGTGTCTTCTCATTCCATTAGTTGCACATGTGGCACAGCGCATCAGTTCCTTCTCTACCGTCCTTGGCAGCAGACGGAGCTCCTTCTCAGTCACCCTTCTTTCACCTAAAACAATGAAAAAATGTTTAAATTTCCTCAGTTCTTCTTCGGGTAGTCCCTGTGGGTGCTCCACGTTTGGTGTCGGGCTGGTCCCGGCACCGCGAATCGGAGCTTGCCAGAGCTGTCGTTGGCCGGATCGCACGTGCACGAGTAGCTTTTGCGCCCTTTGATCAGCCGCGCGCCATCCAGCCCCTGCCAGTTCCTTCTCGTCTGCCCCTGGACGCAGACGGAGCTCTCCTCATTTACCTCACAATAAGTTAAAGAAAGACTTACAGAATAACTTCTTACCCTCTGTGGTTTACTGCTTTGTTCTTCAAAAGAACGAGAAAACAAAACAACTCTGATATATATTTCATTTTTAAGAGTTATAGTTGGAAGCGCGGCTTTCCGTTACTGTTGCTGCGGCAGCCCGTAGCCCCGCGGGGCTCATCCCCTCAAAAAAAAAAAAAAGGGAGAGAAGAAAGAAAGGGAAACAAAAGGGACAAAGAAGCAAAGACAGATGTTAATAACATTAGGAAGTTAAACAGTTACAATTTGTATATAGTTTTCCTCTTAGTTACAATCTGTCATTTCTGAGCTTCCTCAAAAAAAAAAAAAAAGAAAGAAAGAAAGAAAGGATACATTTCTGCAAGTTTTCTAGTCATAGTTTTCTGTTGTGGCTACTGTTCCTGTTACATTTAAGTCCTGTTCTTCAAAAAAAATGGAGAACAAGGCAGCATAGAGAGGCGCGAAATAAACCCCTCTCAATCTGTTAAAATGCCAGGTTCCCCCGGCTTAAAAAAATGCTCCATGTGCAGAGAGTCTATGCCGCTCTCTGACGGCCACTCTGCCTGTGTCCACTGCCTTGGGGAGGCACATATCCCCCAAAAATGTGCCCATTGTGCGAAGCTTACAACTAGAGCCCGCAAAGAGCGGGAACGATGACTTAAGGAGATCCTGTTTGATAAGGCACTGATGCCTTCTAATTTAACAGGCTCCTCTGCTTCAGACCCCACTCTGGAAAAGCGGAGGGCTCCTTCCCTGACTGTGCCTTCCCCAAAGAGGAAGAGAGCCTCTCCTGCTAAGTCCCTGCCAATAGCACCGTAGTCACGGGGGAGCGCAGGAGATAAGCCGGGTATCTCTGGCTCCAGGGCAGCCCGTGAACCGGCAGCAAAAAAGCCGGCCGGCACGTCCAAGCCTCGGCTGCCGCCGGCACCGCAAGCAGCTGAGGAGCCTCTTAAAGGGCCAGCTCCATCGGCACCTACGCTCCCAGTGCCGACCCCACCAACCTCTGCAGTCACTCCTCCTCACAAGGAGCTGTCCTCAGCACCGCCAGCACTGGGAATGCATACTACGGAGCAGATGCCTGCTTCATTACACTCAGCTGAGCTTACAGTCTCGCAGCCTATATGCCATGAGCACCTAGCACCACAGCCTCCTAAAGCAGCATCCAGATCAGATGTCCAGGCGATCTCTCTTTCACCCTCTCCAGAGGCATCCCCTCACCTGTCTACTCATGCTGACCACACGACGGGACAGAGGAAGTATTATAGACGCAGTACATCATCTCGTCATTGTTACCATAGGAAGCGTAGCTGTTCGCATCACAAGTGCTCCAGATCTCGATCTCCTTCCAGGCACTCGCCAATGCACTCACCATGGTGCACGTACTATGTCAGGCACAGCAGCACTAGGTCTTCTAGACGCTCGTCACCTGCAGCCTCTGACAGACATTATTCGCACTATCATAGTCCCTACTACGGCGAATTTTCTCAGTATAGCCAGTCGTGATCTCGTCGCAGGTCACCATGCTCCTGCCGGTCGATCAGCCCGCGTTCCGTACACTCCAGACTGCAAGAGCAGTCCTCGCTCAGACCTACGCTGCCTTCGCGATCTCCGACCTTTCAATCGCAGAAATCAGACCCGGAGGAAGGGCAACTATCGGAGACGGAACCAAACATGTCCCCTAATGCTCGCTCCTCCGTGCCCTCGCCGAATGAAGCTATAACTCTCTCCGAGACATCACCTCCTGATGATCTCAAGGAGTTCCAAGACCTCTTTAGACACGTAGCACAATCCCAAGAGGTACAACTTACTGAGACTCAGGTGAAGCAACATAAACTGTTCAAAAATTTACACCCGAAGCAGCAGCGGAAGATTACCCTACCGATAGATGAAGCTATTATGGAGGTGGCCGAAGAGATTTGGCAGACGCCAACATCAATACCACCTACTAACAAAAGAGTAGATAAGAAGTACTTTGTACCATCCAAAGGACTAGACTTTCTTTTTAATCACCCTCATCCTAACTCGCTGATCGTCGACGCGGTCCGCCATAAGGCAAAGACTCCCCACTTCAAGAACTCCCTGCCTGATAGGGACTCTAAGAAGCTAGATTCATTCGGGCGTAAGATCTATTCTTCCTCAACCTTACTCCTCCGGATTGCCAACTATGCTGCCCTCCTATCAAACCATAATTTTGACAACTATTCCAAGCTCCCGGAACTCATGCAACACCTCCCGGACAGCACGAGGCCCCTTCTAAAAGCTGTAGTTCAAGAAGGATTCATGGCATGCAGGACATCCCTCCAAATCGCCGCTGATGTAGCGGACACCGCAGCGCGAGCCATGGCAACGAGTATCGCCATGCTCAGGGCCTCCTGGTTGTTGTCGGCAGGAGCCCCTAAGGAACTGCAGGCCAAAGTTGAGGATTTTCCCTTCGACCGGCAAAAGCTGTTTGCCTCCACGACCAACGAGATTCTTCACTCGGGGAAGGACTCACGTACTACCCTCAGGACTTTGGGTATGTTCACGCTGCCTTTCAGGCGAAGGAGATACTACCCGTTCCAAAGGAGGTACGATTATTCGTCCTATAAGCAACAGCAACGTGGACCTGACCAGCCCAAATTTAGACAGCGTCCGCAACGCAAACGCCAACAACAGAATCGTCCACCAGCCCGACCTGCTTCTAAGCAGCAGGTTTGACTCCTGTGCCAAGGACTCGAACACGTCTCCAGTGGTCATCACACAAAAGCCTGTTTCCAGCATATTCAATCATTGGCTGAGGCCCTACCTCCATCAGTGGGCCAGCATTACGTCAGACCGATGGGTCTTAGAGCTGATAACATCAGGCCTCTCGGTTCCGTTCACTTCAGTTCCCCCCACTACCCCTCCCACCCCGGCCCTTGTCGGGGACCCATCTCACGGGACCGTTCTTCAAGAAGAAGTCCTCCACCTTCTAAGCATCGGCGCCATAGAACGAGTTCCAAGGGAATTTCAGGGAAAAGGCTTTTACTCCAGGTACTTCCTGGTTCCCAAAAAGTCCGGGGGCTGGAGGCCGATTCTCGACCTGAGAGGTCTAAATCGTTTCATCCGCAAGCAGCGCTTCAAAATGACCACGCTGGCCAAGATCATACCAGCACTAAACAAAGGAGACTGGTTCGCAGTCCTAGATTTACAGGACGCATACTTTCATATCTCAATACATGTAGCACACAGACGATTTCTACGCTTTGTGGTGGGGGACGACCATTTCCAGTACAAAGTACTTTCGTTCGAGGAGCGAGTGCATCTGCCAGTGGAGCGTTTCCAAGCCATAAAAGACTTAGTAAGAACAATCCTGCAGTCCATAATACTACCAGTCCACGTATACCTACAGCTCTTGGGTCATATGGTGGCTACTACGATCATCGTGCGGCACGCAAGGCTACATCTGCGGTGCCTGCAGCATTGGCTGTCCACGGTATACAATCCCATCAGACACAGTACTTGCAAAGCTGTGGCACTACCTGCGCGGGTCAAGGAGTCCTTGCTCTGGTGGACCGACCCCAACAACATGCTATCAGGAGTCCCATTTCATGCGGCTCAACCATCAAGAGAGATAACCACAGACGCGTCTCTCATGGGCTGGGGTGCACACATGGACACCGAAACGGCCTAAGGCCGTTGGTCATCGGCGGAAATGATGTTGCACATCAACCTCCTCGAGCTGCGGGTGGTGTTTCTTGCGTGCAGGCAGTTCAAAAGGCACATAACAGGAACAACAACAAGAATCCTCACAGACAACATCGTTACGATGTATTATGTGAACAGGCAAGGAGGTGCCCGCTCCCGGTTCCTTTGTGTAGAGGCGGTCCGCTTGTGGAAGTGGTGCATTCGAAACGACATCTTTCTCGTGGCTTCATATTTACCCGGTGCGAACAACACCATCGCGGATGTGCTGAGCAGACACTTTTATCAAGACCACGAATGGGTAATTCGCACGGACGTCCTCCTACCTCTCTTCCACCGCTGGGGTCGCCCGGTGATAGATCTCTTTGCCACGTGGGCCGATGCAAAATGCAGAGCTTACTGCTCCAGAGCAGGAGTGGGCGCTCACTCCCTGGGAGATGCGTTTCTTCTTCACTGGGGGACATCACTGTTATATGCATTCCCCCCTGTTGTGCTCATTCCCAGGGTACTAGAGAAGATTGTCATAGACAAGGCACGAGTGCTGCTCATAGCCCCAGCCTGGCCCAGGCAGCCGTGGTACTCAACCCTCCTGCAGCTGTCGACGTGTACACCGCACCGATTTCCTTACCTACCGGACCTGCTGTCGCAACAGACCAGCTCCCTTGTTCATCCGAAGCTGGACACCCTACACCTAACAGCCTGGATGGTAGATGGTTCAGCACGTTCGAGAATCTTTGCTCGGACCAGGTGAAGCGCATCTTGCTATACAGCAGGAAAGACTCTACCAGGAAGACCTACCTGTCTAAATGGTTGAGATTCACACGCTGGTGCGCTCCTAAGGACTTGGATCCTCTTATCTCACCACTGAATGTCGTACTGGAATATATTCTCCAGCTGCAGGCTACTGGTCTGTCCATATCATCACTTAGAGTCCATGTAGCAGCAATTGCAGCTTTTCACCATCCCATCGAAGGGAGGTCGGTGTTTTCCCATCCCATGATGACAAGATTATTTAAAGGTCTCATTAACCTCAACCCACCATACAGACCCCCGCCACCTACGTGGAGTCTTGACCTGGTCTTAGATGTCCTAACATGACCACTGTTCGAACCCCTAGCAACTGAACCGATGCCAGTCCTCACAATGAAAGTACTTTTCCTCCTCGCTATAATGTTGGCACGCAGGGTGAGTGAGCTCGCAGCACTGATGTCATCACCCCCTTATACAGTTTTTACCAAGGACGCCGAAACATTGAGATCTCATCCAGCCTTTCTACCGAAGGTCTGCACTGAGTTTCATATCAATGAGCCAATCGTTCTACCATGCTTTTATCCAAAACCTCACACGTCTCAGCATGACGCTCTCCTGCACACTCTAGATGTCCGCCGGGCACTAGCATTCTATATAGATAGAACCCACGATGTTAGGAAGACGGACCGTCTTATTGTTTCCACTTCAGAGCATTCTAGGGGCCAACCCCTATCTGCCCAGCGCATTTCAAAGCTCGTCGTCTCTTGCATTACTACCTGCTACGACATCTGTAAGAGGCCACTTCCATCACAGCCTAGGGCCCACTCTACGCGGGCAATGGCTACGTCAACAGCCTTTGTGAGAGGAGTCCCTCTACGTGACATATGCCACGCGGCTACCTAGTCTTTCAACGTGACATTCTCAAGGCATTATGCGATCGTGCAGCGCCTGGCTTCCGATTCAGCAGTGGCCTTAGCAATGCTGCCAAGCCATCAGAATCGTGATTCCGTAGCCCACGTCTAGTGGATTACTGCTCCGGAGTCACCAAACGTGGAGCACCCACGGGGACTACCCGAAGAAGAAAGAGAAGTTACTCATCTCCAGTACAGTAACGATGGTTCTTCGAGGTGTGTCCCCGTGGATGCTCCACGACCTGCCCTCCTCCCCGCTACGGAATCTTGTTAATTTATCTCTTGCAGATGGGCGGTGAGAGGAACTGGCGGGGGCTGGATCGCGCGTGGCTGATCAGAGGCGCGAAAGCTGCTCGCGCACGCGCAATCTGGCCGATAACAGCTCTGGCAAGCTCCGATTCGTGGCGCCGGGACCAGCCCAACACCAAACGTGGAGCACCCACCGGGACGCACCTCAAAGAACCATCGTTACTGCACTGGAGGTGAGTAACTTCTCTTTCTTCCTGTTTTCCAAGTTGTTTGACCCTTCTTCATAGTTTTTTCATTAAAAATAAAATCTTTACCCGTGTTTTTCCTCGCTTCACCATGCCTAACTCACCAAGCTTTACATGATGTGACTCATGTAGAGACGCAGTGCCCACCTCTGACGGGTATTCTATGTATATAAAGTGTTTAGGAGAAGGACAAATGTCCTCATTGCTCCAACCTGACTGCGAGGCCTAGGCAGGGCCAGCCCACGACATTTTGGCACCTGAGGCGGGGAGCTCAAATGATGCTCCCATGCTCCCTCGCTGCACCAGCAGCAGACACAATTTTCTACACTCTGGGTCCTAGTGGCACTCCCCTCCGCCCCCCCCACAGTCTGGCACCTGAGGCGGCCGCCTCAGTTCGCCTCATGGTAAGGCCAGCCCTGGGCCTAGGCAAGACTGAGCGAATAGCCTAAAGACTTTAGTTTACAAACAGTCACTTCAACCGACTTGGGAGGACTCTTCTCCATCATCACAGCCTAAAGAGAGGGAAAATGTCCACAGTTTCGACAAAAACCATCCCTCCTCCTCATCAGACAGGTCAAAGACAAAGACTAGGGTCTCTGTGGCTAAGTCCCTGCCCTTGGCAACGAATGCCTCAAGGGTGAGCATTGCCAACGAGCAATTGCCTTTTACCTTGACAGAACAAAGTCATGTAGAAAACCAGCAAGATTCTTCATCTCATTTGCAGAACTCTCAAAGGGACAGGCTGTCTCCTCCCAGAGAATATCCAAATAGATCTCCTTGTGCATCCATGCTGATGACACCATTCACAACAAGCAACCACCATCGGTTATCACAGCTCATTCCACCAGAGTGGTGGCTTCCACCACAGTGTTCTTGAACAACATCCCACTAGAGGACATCTGCAGAGTGGCAACCAGGTTCTCCAAGCACACCTTTGCCAAACACTGTGCCCTCACCTCCGGCCTAATTCCAACAACATCAATGGGCCAGGCAGTACTATCCACAGTTACTGTGGCAGGGCTCCAAAACCCGCCTCCATTGGACGGACACTGCTCTTTAGTCACCTAGAGTGGAGCACCCACGGGGACATCACTCGACGAAGAAGAGAGAGTTACTCACCTTATGCAGTAACAGGTGCTCTTTGAGATGCTGTCCCTGTGGAAGATCCACTATCCTCCCTCCTACCCCACTTTGGAGCTTCTTTGGGACTATAACCAAGGAAGAGAAGGAATGGAAGTGCCGTGCACACAACTAACGGACACTAACGGCATGAGGAGACACCAATATGCATGCACATGCGCGGCGTAGTAGGGCACTGCTAGAAAAAAATCTCTAGTCACCTGCATGAGGACACACCAGCATTTAGAGTGGAGCACCCACGGGGACACACATTTCCCATTGCTGCACAAGGTGAGTAATTTTCTCTGTACAAAGAATAGGTTTCCAGATGGTGGTATAAGCATTATATCAGGCTCTTTCTGCCCTTTTGTACCTGTGATTATTCCTTCCTGCTCAGGTTCACCCTCCCCTTATGGGGATAAGGTGGATGTCTAGCTGAGATGGGAGCCAAGAACACTTCTATCTAATTGGGTCAACAGAAAGCTTCTGAGGAAAGGGGCTGTGAAATTCCCCAGTCTACCACAGTATCAGTCCTTCCTTGCTATGGCTCCTTGACTAAACTGTTGATGAGACCTCAGAGAACAGACTTCCTTTCTTTATAAATACAGCAAAAGGTCATTGAATAAGGTCATGGTAATCTCCAGTACACCCCCCAGTGAGAGATGCCTTTGCAAGATACTAAAAAATCAATTGGAAAGGTATACACCACAGTGGCATAGCCAGAAGGGCCCACTTGGGTGGGCCTTGACTTCAGGTGGGTGGAGAAGAATAGGGGGCAGGGAGAGCAGGACAGGAAGGATGGGGGTGGTAAGCCTTGGGTGCCCTTCCTGGTCAGAGTGCTGGGGTGGAACAGAGCAAGCTCTGGCCCTGCTCGCCAACCAAAGCACGGGGCAAAGCAGAGCAGGGTATGCCCCAGCCCTGCTCCCCGGCTGGCTTGCATTCTCTTTCACCTTCCAGACAGGGCCTGAGTCACAGTCAGTGATGGAAGCATATATCTGAGTATTTCTTTACCAGTTTGGAGACAGATGGGTTGTTTTCAGCTCTTGGGGTTGATATGTTAATGAGTAACCATTTTCTGTAATAGCAAAAAGCAATGATAAATGTGCTTTTATTGTTAGAAGCAGAATTAGTGCTATTTAAAAGCAATTAAATCTAAGCTCATTTTAATAAATTGTAACTTAGATTTTTATTTACTTCAGTCATTAGAGGTGCGACTTCAGTATGAAGTAGAAGATATCGTCACTCCTGAACCAGAAATAATTCCTCCGTTTCCGGATGCCTCATCCCAGCTTCCTTCCTTAAAGAGCCTGTCAGGCAGTACCAACACTGTGGCATGCGAAGGAATGATGAAGGACAGTATCCCATGCCTTAGGTAAAGTAATGCACCTACTTAAAGACTTCCAAAATGTATTCTACTCATTCAAATAAATAATATTTAACAACTTATTCATTAATTGGAAAAGGAGGATAAAATATGTTAATATAATTCACAAAGGATACTAAAATGTGTCTATAGCAAACACCAGTGAAATAAACAATAGAAAGGGGTTTCTAATAGGCAGAAATAGTCATATAAAAATCAAATGAGATTCAACCTGAACAAAGACAATTTAATATGTCAGTCCCTTCTTATTCAGGAAAGCAGATGATCTTTAAGAATGTGCTAAATCTCATTGAAGTTTGTGGGAAAAGCAATGGAACAAGACTCCTCACTCTCCGCTGGGAGAGACTCACTGCTCTGTCCTCAGCAGGGAGCTGCTGCTGTAACTGGGGGAGAAATGTCCTTCCCCCAAGCTAGGCAGCTCTGTGCACAGAGCCCTGAGTCCCTGACTGGGCGGAGCTGATTAAGCAGCTGTGGGGCCATGCTGCTGCACAGCTTAGAGGGAACTGTGGCTCAGTCCTTTGTCTTGTGTGGAGAATCAATGAAGAACCACCCTGATGATGTCACTCCCTTGCCTTAAATAGTTTTTGCATATAGTGGGAATCCTTTATCACTCAGGGTGAGTCCCACCCCATCAGTGGAAAAATATTAGTATTGTCATAGAGTCCAGTATGAAGTGACTTGGTCACATAATCCTGCGAAAACTCAAAGGCTGTTTACAGTGTCCTCAGGAAGGCTACCCAGTGGGAGTTTAGCATCTTCAAAGACCTGTTGTTTTCCCTAATGGCCCTGCCCCACCAGCAGTCCAGAATGATTGCATTCTGGCTTTTGGCATTCCCCAATGTAAACACATTGTCATAGGACTGGAAGGGTCATCTAGTCTAGTCAAGAGGTCATCTAGTCTAGTGCAATGCACTTGTGGCTGGACTACGTATTATCTAGATCATCCCTGATACGTATTTGTCTAACTTGTTCTTAAAAATCTCCAATGATGGAGATTCCACAATCTCCCTAGGCAATTTATTCTAGTAGTTAACCACCCTGACAAGCAGGAAGCTTTTTCTAATGTCCAACCTAAATTACCCTTCCTGCTATGTAAGCCCATTGCTTCTTGTCCTATCCTAGGATGTTAAGCAGGACAGTTTTTCTCCCTCTTCCTTGTAACAACCTTTTTATGTACCTGACAACTGTTATGTCCCCTCAGTCTTCTCTTTTTCAGGCTAAGTAAACCCCATTTCTTTTTCACTTTTCCTTCATAGGTCATATTTTCTACACTTTGCTCTTCTCTGAACCTTCTCCAATTTTCCTCATCTTTCCTGAATTATGGTGCCCAGAACTGGACGCTACTCCAGTTGAGGTCTAATCAGTGTGGAGTAGGGCAGAAGAATTACCTCTTGTGTCTTTTTTACAACACTTAATTGTATACTTTTGAAAGAACCGTAACATTTTGTTCAGAGTTACAAACATTTCAAAGTTATGAACAGCTTCCAATCCTGGGGTGTTTGTACCTCTGAAGTTCTACTATATGTCATTCTTGCAGAATGGGTGTGTCTACCTTGGGAAGCAGTGATTCTGAAAAATATTTGGCAATGGGCATGAATAAGCAGCAGAACATGAGCTCTCAGTGTGATACTGTGGTCAAAAGAGCTAATGCAATCTTGAAATGCAGGAACAGAGGAATCTCAAACAGGAGTAAAGAATATTTTTTTCATCTCTGCATTGATCTGGCTACTGCTGGAGTAGTGTATCCAGGGCAGGTGTATGCAATTCAGGAAGGATGTTTATGATTAAATATAGTGACTGATGCAAGAAACCTAATCTATTTCTCTATTTACAAGAGGAGGCAAAGGATTGACTTGATTAAAATCTTTACATATCTACCTGAGGAAAAAAATATTTAATAATGGGTTCTTCACTGTAACAGGGAAAGGTATAATACAATCCTGTGACTAGAGGTTGAAGCTAGGCAAATTCAGAGTGGAAATAACACGCACATTTTTAACTGTGAGAGCAATTTACAGTTGGAACAATTTAACAAGGATTCTGGTGGATTCTCATCACTGATCATTTTAAAATCAGGATTGGATGTTTATTTAAAAACTTATGCTCGAAGAATGTGTTTAAAGAAGTTTTATGGCATGTGCTATACAACAAGTCAGAGTAGACAATCACAGTGGTCCCTCCTGGCCTTAGAATCTATGTATCTAAGTTAGAAGTCCAATAAAAACAAATTTAAAAGACCCAGCCCATAATCATTTGTTATCAGTAAGCCAATATTACTTTAAATTGTTGTACTGTTGATCAGGAAGGTGATAAACAATAGTTAGTTATAAAATTTAGCCAGTCATGAGCTAAGATTATTATGCTATTTGGGTACCACTTTTGAGTTTTGCTGCAAAGGAAAACTTGCCTATTAGAAAACACTTGATCCTTCCCCAGGGGAGATGTAATTTTTATAGATGTGATGCTATAAGTAAAGTATAGATCCTTAAAAACAATGCCCCACATTCATCCCTTGCATAACTTCATTGAAGCCAATACAGCTACAACATGAATTATATTGACCCATAATTTGTATCGTGTACATTCCCTGTAAGAACTGACTAGTATTACAAATGAGACAGAATCTATCCAATCCTCATTTTGATATTTGTATTTTCACTGTTATAAAAATAACATTAATTGCAATTCGATTGCAATGAATGTTATATTTTTATAACATAAACTGCTACTATTTTCATATCCAAGTAAAATATACATGTCTTGTTAAAGAGAAAATGCTAAAGAAAGGAAAGTATACAGTGACTTCGATAATCTCAGGAGGGTTAAAAATATGATAATCAAGTATGGTTTATGCCACTGGAATTTTTAAATAATTTTAAAAGCCTGCCTGGTATTATAAAATGCATCAGTTAAGGCAAACGGGACATTGTCTTCAGTACAGTTTTTAAAACATATGTATATTGCACCAATGAGAATAGAAAGGTTCTGCAAAAAGAAAGCAGCCATGTAGTAGGTGAAGAATAATCTTTCACAATTTCTTTGGTACATCTCTGGAACCTTCTTGCAGACCATTGAGTCTTCCATAACACATGAAGAGACACTGCTAACCGCCCCAAACTTTGTATAGAAAAACTGTATAAAAAGCTCTCTGTAGCTTGAAAGTGTGTCTCCTTCACCAGCATAAGTTGGTCCAGTAAAAAATGTTACCTCAACCACTTTGTCTTTCTTACAGGAATCCATTCAGTCTTCAAGGCTAGATTAGGGACTGGGTGATTGTTCTCAAAGGAAGAGAGTTTCTATTATTGTGCCCTAATCATTTTGTTTGTGTTTCTATTTTCTGTCCCTTTTTCTTCTTAGTGTTAAGACCCGCCCTGTGCGAATGCCTCCTGGGTACCAAGCAGAACTTGTTATTCAGTTGGTGTGGGTAGATGGTGAGCCGCCACAACAAATCACCAGTCTGGCTGTAAATTCAGCCTACGGACTGTAAGTAACTAAAAGTCATGTTGTATTGATTTATTCTTTACACAACTAAGCAATGTATGTTTCAATTATTCTTTGAAGTTCCCCTGCAGGGGACTTAATAGTCACGATGAAAAATCAAAAGTTGCTTTTGGTTATATTCTTGAATAAAAGATTGCAAGAATAAATAACCCACATAAAGGGTGTAATATGAGACGCTTATCTAACATTCTCATCATCAAGTCTTTCATTTAATATCTCTGTCCTTTCAATCAAGTTATACCTTTTAAAAAATTATCTTAAGATAATCATCAAATAACCTGCAGATTATACAAGGGGGTGCAATTTACACCTCCCTGTGCCACCCTGAAAGAATGCAGGCACTGGTGTCACTGCTGCCTTCACTTGGGTACCTGTTAGAAGGGACAGTTTTTGTTTACAGCTCGGTCTCTCTAGCTGTCAAAGGTCTCCTGAGAAATGCAGCTGGAAGAGGTTGTGGTGGGGATGTCTTGGTCATCCAACCAGCATAGCATCCAACACCCTTGGCTCATGCCAAGCAAGAGGCACTGGCCACTCAGCTTACATTACCACAAATCACTCTGGTACTGGCTCCACTACCCACTACATCAGCACCACAAGCATTCACCATCAGCGCTGACTTCATGGTTTCCTCTGTGCTGGGTACTCTGCTCTTCTGCACCAACGGCACCCCAAATACTTCCTGCTTTAGTCTTTTTTTCTACTCCAGTGGGATCTGCTCCACTGCTGTCCGGCGACGAAGATGATGAGCCTCTGGAGGTACACACTCCAAAACATTCTTCCCCCAGGCCGAGCAAGCAGCTTTTCCATTAGCAACTCCCACAGTGGCTGCTACCACCAATCCCTCCCAACTGGCCTTATTGGGACCCATGGGCTGCATAACAGGCACAGCAACCACAAGTGCTGTCTCAAGCTTTCCCAGCACCCAGGTCTCAGGCACCCACCACCCAGTTGCCTGAACATTCCATCTCTGAGGGAGAGGAGCAGGCTGAGGTTAATGGAAGAGGAGCAAACATCTGATTCTCCTCCACCCACCTGTCATCCTCACTGTCATGGCCCCATCTTCAAAAGAGTGGCGGGCTCCCTGGAAATCAGCATAAGCTGACAAACATACTTCATGCCTCTCTGTGTAGCCCCCCCAAGGGCAGACTTCTTCTTTTCCCTTCCCGCCCCAAATTCTCTGGTGGTGGCGGCTGTTAGCAAACTGCCTGCACAATGCCCTTGGACGAGCACTGGAAGAGGTTGGACTTGTTAGGGAGGAAGATGTACTTCTCAGCCAGTCGGCAGCTCAGAATCTCCAATTATACTGCACTTCTGGCAAAATACATGCACATTTTAAACCAGCTGATGCCCTTTATTGAATTCCTCCCAGACAACAAAAGAGAGCAGTTTAGATCAAATATCAATGAAGGTGCTCTAATCTCCTGCACAGCTCTGCAAGCCATACTTGTTTCGGCCAACACAGCAGCTAGATCCATCTCGGCTGCAGTAGTTATGAGATGGGCTTCATGGCTGCGGCTCTCTGGGTTCCCGGATTCCCTTCGAAGACACCAAGCTCTTTGCCGAGTCCGTTGATACCTCACTGCAGTTTGAGGGACTCACAAGCCTCACTGAAAACACTTGGCATCCACGTTCTTGTCACAAAAAGAAATTTACACAAAGATACAGACCAATACCGTTTAACCAACAACACAGGCAATACAACAGTAAGCGTCGACCACGCCAGAATAGGTGAAGAAGAGCATCTGACCAGACATCAGCTCCACAACCAACCACTTCATGTCAGACCTCTTGAAGGGTTGTTTGAGGATCTAACAGACCCAGTATCTCCACAGCAGCAGTCCATCTCATCCACACCATTTGGCAACAGACTAGCCTCATTTTATCCAGCGTGGCACAACATCACCACTGACAGATGGGTGCTAGAAATTATTCAAACTGGTTAATGTATCCCCTTTTCAGTTACCCCCTCGATCCTCCTTGTCCATACCTCTTCACGGACCACTCTCACAAAGCAGGGCTCCTACACGAACTGGACCATCTCCTCCAACTAGGAGCCATAGAACACGTATTCCTAGAGCATGGGGGCAAGAGGTTCTACTCCCATTATTTTCTCACAACCAAAAAGACAGGTGGATGGAGGCTTGTCCTGGACTTCCGCAACCTCAATCAGTTCATTCAAGCTCAATGTTTCAAAATGGTAACCCTAGCCACCATAATTCCTGCCTTGGAGAAAGGAGCCTGGCTGTCTACCGTCGACCTCCAGGACACTTATTTTCACATCTCCACACACCCAGTGCATAGATGCTTCCTCCGATTCCCCATTCGAGACTGCTACTTCCAATACAGAATGCTGCTATTTAGACTCTCAACAGCCCCACAGGTCTTTTCCAAGGTCATAATGGTGGTGGCAGCACACCTGTGAAAATGGGAATTACCATCTTCCCATTCCTAGACTACTGCCTCCTGAAAGGTCTCAGAGCGCATGACACCGAACAGGCAGCCATCAACACCAGAGCCCTATTCGATACCTTGGGACTCCAAATAAGTCTCCAGAAATGCACTCAGTGTCTAGAATTCATAGGGGTGCACCTAAATTGCCTAACAGCAGCAGTGTCCTTACCAACACAAAGGTTCTCAGCAATTGTGGACCTAATATCACTAGCAAAAACTGTCCATGTATTACAGCATGACGCTGCCTTCAATTCCTGGGCCACATGTCAGCCACCACGTTCATGGTACCATACACTCGTCTTTCGTATGAGATCATTGCAGGCCAGGCTGCACACGGTATACAGGCCACATAGCCACCATATAAACAAACAGCTCACTATGCCCTCCAAAATAAAGAACTCTCTGTCCTAGTGGACCATCTGTGACAATGTTTGCAAAGGAGTGCCCTTCTAACTACCACAGCTGTCTGTAACCATCATGAGGGATGCTTCCCCCGAGTCCAAACAACACATCAAACTGCTGGAACTCAGAACAGTTCACAGTGCCTGTTTGCACTTCCTCCCTTTAATTCAGGACAGGACAGTGCAGGTACTGACGGACAACCTTATCACCATGTTTTATATAAACCAGCACAGTGTGGGGTCCAATCCTACACGCTGTGCCAGGAAGAGGTCCCCCTATGGGAATAGTGCATCCCACAAAACTTTCATCTAATTGCAGCCTACCTACAACCCGGTGCCTGAGTTATTGTTCCATTGCAGGGGAAGGCCACCGCTCTCTGGGGGACACGTTCAACATAAGTGGGAAGCACCCCTGCTTCACACATTGCCTCCATTTCCACTCCTGCCATGGGTAATTCTCAAAATAAAACAAGGCAAGGCCAGGGTCATCCTCATAGGGCCCTGTGGCCCAGACAAAAATGGTATCTGTACCTGCTACAAATGAACATAGCTCCTCCGTGGTGCTTCCTGCTAGCGTCATCCCTACTCACACAGCAGAATGGGCAGCTCCAGCATCCCAGTGTACATACTCTACACCTCCAGGCATAGCTTCTGGTTGGCGGACTCCTCTCAAAGCTGCATGTCCTGCAACTGTACAGGAAGTCATCATGAACTGCCATAGACCCACTACAAGAAAGACATATAGACATAAATGACACTGACTCACATAGTAAGGTGCTCTGAACAAAACTGTGTACCTGCATTCACAGACTTCTCATAGATTCCCCAATACTTACTGTGTCTAAAGCTCTCAGGTCTCTCCCTTAGCTCTATTAGGGTGTACCCGACTGCAGTCACAGCATTCCATCCCCCCATAGACGTGTCTCTCTTTTTGCACATCCATCAGTTAAGTACTTCCTCAGGGACCTACACAATGTTTCCACTAGTGAGAGACCCATCTCCAACATGGGTCTTAAATTTAGTGCTGAGAACCATAACAGGCAAACCATTTGAGCATTGGCCATCTGCTTGCTGCTTCATCTCTAGAGTAGGCAAGTTAGGAGCTCTCATGACGGACCCTTCTTACACTATCTTGCATAAAGATAAAGTAGTCCTCCATGCACACCCAAAATTTCTCCTGGAAGTACTTGCATTGTTCTGTTGTAATGAACTAATTTACTTACCCATCTTCTCAGCTTCTATCCTAAGCCTCACAAGGACTGCAGGGAAGCAGTCTTACATACCTTAGATGTCCACAGGGCAATTGCTTTTTACCTACAATGCACAAACCCTTCTGCAAGGCTTTTTGTCTCAACCACAGAGAGGTCTCAGGGTCTAAACAGACTATCCAGATGGATCTCAGGATGCATACTGTGATGGGATGAGGTCAAAGAAGACCTCTTGGTGCTTCCTGAGGTGCTGACAAAGCCACTGACACTCGCCTTCCTGATCTTTGGGGCTTCTCACAACCCTGTCTGGCTGATCCAGCTCCATGGTCTCCCCCAGCCAAGGCACAAAGCTGAGATCACTTCCCCCCTGAAGAGCAGTACAGACACTGAAACTCTTCAGGTCCAAGGAAAATGCAGGTTTGGGCCCAGCTTCCAGGGATACCACCACCCAAATGGGATCAGAACCCAGATGAATTATTTAGGTAAGCCCCCTTCAACAATGAAAGGAGGATGTACGCACTGATTGCTCCCCCAGGTAACAATCATTTACACTGGGCTTGATAGTAAATAAAAGTGATTTTTAATTACAAGCCATAGGATTTAAGAGGTTGTAAGTGAAAACAGGCAGAGCAAAGTAGATTACAAATTTAAAATAACAGAAAACACTTAGCTTATTCTAACACTAAAACCTCAGTACAAACTTATTACAAACTCACACTATAACTGTTCTTATTCTATCCAAAGCCTTCAAAACCAGGGATGTCTCCTTTTCCCTGGGGTCTTTAATTATCCTCCTGGGTGTGCCACGCCAGCTAAAGACAGAAACTGCTAGCTTCTCATTGTTTTATAGAGTCCACTTGGGGGCGGGGGGGATTCTGTTTCTACACTCTGATATTTAAATATTAAATTTCAGGGTGTTATAGTAAGCCATAAATATTTTAAAATGGCAAAATGTATACATGTAAAGCTCTTAAGTCAACATTTCTCAAATGGGGTGTTCTGACCCAAAAGGGGATTGAAAAGCTATTGTAGGGGTATCATAATATTGCCAGCCTTACTTCTATGCTGCCTTCTGAGCTGGGTGGCCAGGGAACGGCAGCTGCTGGCTCGCTGCTCGGCTCTGGAAGTAGTGCAGACATATGAATGGCAATACCATGACCCCTCTAAAATAGACTTGCAATCTCCTTTTGGGTCAGGATCCTGAGTCTGAGAAATGCTGTGTACTTTTACCTTATAGTGAATGTACACAAAAGACCATGTTGCATGGGGAAGACCGGATTTCATGGTCTGTGACACGTTTATATATCTAGGAATGTGGTAGGGCCTTAGTTTTATATAATGTAAGGTTTGTGAACTTAATTTTCATTATCTACCACATGATTGTAATTACTACAGATCTATTGTTCCATATGGCAATCTTTAGATATTATTAAAATAATAAAACATGCAAAGTGAGTGTTTAAGATAAATTAGATCTGTTTTGAATAATGTTAATTATAATATTTTAGGACAAAAGTTTGTTTGAATTCAGAATTATAAAACCATTTATAATTATAATTAAAAATTTAAGGTTTGAAAATAAGGTTTTAGGAAATTATTGCAAATTCACAACAGTAGCTATTTTAAATGATATTTTCTATTAATTATACCATATAATGCTAGACTATAATGCCTTTGAGGAACATTTCTTTTCTCAGTGTTGCATTTGGGAACTGCAATGGTTTGGCTGTTGTGGATTTTATGCAGAAGACAGTATTGCTGAGCATGGGAACCATTGACCTATACGGATCAAGTGATCCATACCAGCGACAGCCCCGTTCTCCACGCAAAAACAAGCAGTTCACTGCAGGTAGGAGATAAAATACAGTTGTTTTGAGCCTGAATCATTCTTTGGTTTTTTTTGCCTGCAGCTTTTTATAGTGCTTTTGAAATGCATGATTATCTGCCAGCCAGTGGAATTTATAGAATCACATGAAAGGAAATCTGACTGTTCCTTAGATCCTGCAACTTCCTCAAATGCAAAGCATTATATATGAAGCTTAATTGTTTGGGATGGTGGTCAGCAAGTAATCTTCTTAGCTGAGTTCCTAAGTAATTTGTAAGGTGTAGGAAAACTGATTGTCTTAACGACAGCAAACTCATGATATGCACAGTCAAAATGCTGCTTTTTTTTTCCAATTGCCAAATGCCTCAGAGAGAGAAAGCAACTTGTATTGTCTGGCAACTCACATGCTTTGGTCTTTAAATAAATCTTTATGGTTGAGGGAGTAATTAAACACATCTAAGGGATATCTTCATTAAATAGTGGAAAGTAGACTCTTTTATTCTGCTCCATTGGATATAGTAACTAAAGCGCTTGATAGCGCTTATTAAATCTGCCTGTATGACTTTTTTTAAAAATATGTCGTCAAGAATCACATGACAGACGTCATTAAGTGTTGCATGGTGGAAATAAGTTTTCACCAATACAATTAAACTTTGCATTATGTTTCTGTTACTATAAAATTTCCATTTGTCAGAAAATTAGTAAAATAAGTTTTTATATTTGTGTAAAATATTTTTGTCTGTTTCGTTTTTACACAAAACAGTCTTGTTGACAGATAGTTACAAAATTTTAAAGTTAGGTAACAAAACAATTTGGATGAAAACTTTCAGGGTTTATAATCTAGTCATGAATTTTGAAAAATGTAAACTGTAGTGTACTGTTAATTTGACAATTTATATGTTCATCAGTATACCCTGTACTGAGGCACCGAGTCACATTCTCATTGGAAACTTGAAGAAAGCTCCATGCTCTACTTTTGTCCTTGAAATACTATTTTTCTCATTTTCCAAATTGTTAATCCCATCAGGTTCAGCTCTTAGTTATTACAAGTGTGAGCATGATGTAAATTTGCCACAGCTGATGAAAGCAATTCATGGTCTGGCCAAGGGCCACAGCAGCTCCTGCATAATTTGGGGCTGCTCTGATACACACACTTCAAGCAGACGCAACAGCAACTGCGCAGATGGGGGAGTATGGGTGATATAAGACAAGCTGTGCTGACTTTGCCCCACTTGAGAATTTCCTTGTATCAGGCAGAATCTTTGGCTGCTCCTTTAGGGCAACATTCCAGCTGTTTTGTGTGGCTGATAAGTGAACCCATCATGGATAGATACCACCTGAAAATAGGAACACTTTTTAGACCAATCTTAAAAACTATGCACCTGAATCAAACCTCAGCTGCTTTCTGACCATCCATCCCACACCCTTTACTTTTCTGAATTATTATTTTTCCTTGTTATACCTTCTGACCATAGGGTAAACATCTGCTGACATTTTTTCACCTTGGCTGTTCTAGATGCTGGTTATGGTATCACATCCTTTCACTTTAGACTGTTTTTTTTTTCTCTTTTTCCTCTGCCTGCTGCTGATGCTGGTGTACTGGCATGTTCCAAAGACAACTTTTGCATGCGTGGCCTGTCTAACTTTTATCCAGATTTAACGAAACGGATCCGTACTTCCTATCAGAGTAAGTTCTATAAAGGTTAGGCAAACAGCTTTATCACGATCAGAATATGCCTGACTTAAATCCGTATGTTTGTGCTCCGTAATGTGTTTCTTTAAACACATTCAACATGCATGCAAATTTTTTATTTTTTATTTTATGAGAAATGTAAACAATGTTGAGTGCGGACAATTGTTTTCATTACACCAACATTTCAGGTCTGTTTCTGTCACCAGTGACATCAATGACAAAACTCTCATTGGCTTACCATGGGGTTGGGCCTTAAAATGGATTGTTCAGCAATATTAACTTCCTGATGATCGCTAACATCCATTGGTTTTGTGTTAATTTTAACATAGATCTACTTATGCAAAGTGCCTCATGTTTTGAAATGGTGCTGCCTCAGTGTAGTTGTAAATAAATTAACTATTGAACTTTTTAGATCACCTATGTGGTCTATAGGAGTAATCCGAGGTGAGCAATAAGTGGTGTGAGCTGGGCCACCACTTCCTGCAGCTCCCATTGGCCAGGAACAGTGAACCATGACCAATGGGAGCCTGAGTGGCCGTATCTGCAGATGCTCAGGTAAACAAAGCGTGTGGTGGCCCGCCAGAGGCTAACCCTGGCAAACCATGTTTGGGCCACTTATTGCCCACCCCTGGAATAAACAATGGCATGGAACCCATGAATACTAAGTTCTAATCCTTGGCTTACTGTGTGGCTTTGAGCAAGAGAGCCCATCTCTCTGAGGTTTGGTTTCCACATTTGTAAAATAGATATTATAATACTTATATATCTGAAAGGAGGGTTGTGAAGATTAGCTAATATTTGTAACTAGCAGGTGAGGCCTGTCATTGACTAGGCAAAGTCATTTTGCATAGATGACACTTATAGGAAAGTTCAAACATTAAATAAAGGTAATAAAATTGTTTATTAATGTGTTTGCAAAAGGGAAGTAAAAGAACAGCTTTAAATTTGTAGGATTTCAATGTTAAACATTATTCATTTTATTGAATAATTACGATACATAGAAATTTGAATCAGAAACTCATGAAGATTCCATTACTCTCTGTGACTAATTTGAATTTTTGTGACTTGTAACATTAAACATTTTCTTTGCACTAAAATGACAGTTGAATAGGCGACTCGATTTTAATTTTGTTAGCAAATATTTTATATGACCTCTAATCATAATAGTCATGACTTTTTTGCAATGAGAAACAAAAATAATTATTAAATTAAATACTTATTTAAACCTTTCACCCAGCATATTCTGGTGTAAAAAGTAGTGCATTCGGCTAGTTTAAGTGGCAGGATAGTTTGTGCAAAATTTGGTGTCTGTAGGTAATTGTGAAGTATGACTTTATTTTGCACAAACACAAACTTCAAAATATATAATAGATATGCTTTCCAGGAGACATACCCATGCTAGCCCTGATTGAATTAGCATGGTAAAAATACAACACAGCTGCCACAGTGCAAACATTAGGAGGTGCTAGCCACCCTGAGTACATAGCTAACATCTTGGCTGGGTACATACTCAGAGCAGCTTGCCCTTCCTGCTGCTTGCATTACCATGGCTACACACTGTTTTTAGCTCTGTAGCACAATTGGAGTTGGCACAAATATGTTTCCTGGAACTGGAAATTACACCTTCCAGTTCAAATTGTAAACATGTCCTTAATGAACTGGTCTCCAGGCTGCCTCTTGCTCAGTGCTTTTAAAGACAGTTCTTATAGATCTGGATAGGCAATTAAGCTAAATACTCAAGGAGGGCTAGATAAGTAATGGGGTTTGGTAGCTTACTAAAGTATGCGTACATAATGCCATTAAAATGTGGGATTGTTCTTATACTAGATGATCTCTTCCCTTTCTCCATGCTGATTGTTCTTTAGCTGCTTTTCATGCAATGTTTAGCCCAGCTGTAGCAATGCATTTTGTATTAAAAGTGGGTAAAATGTTTGAAGCCTTTTAAAAATGTGAAAACTTGTTCACTAAATGTGAAGTCCATCATAAACCTGGGAATTTGTTTAAAAGAATGTTATTTGTGAGCAGAATAATGCATATGACAGAATGTTTTAAAGCATAATTGCCCAATTCCTGCTAATTTTACTTTGTCTGTAACTGGATGATAAAGAAACAAGCTGCTATCAAAAAATTTTTAAAGTATGTACTATCTGGGAAATTGAGGCTGGCATTGTTTGCAGAGCATAGATGGGAGTCAGCCTTCTGATAATCTAGGTAGGCTGAGGCTGAACAGTGGGAACTTTGTAAGGACAAGGAGAGCTAATGGAAGGACTTAAAGAGGGCATAGAACAATGAACCAAGAAGGGCTGACCTTAGAAGTACTGATTCAAATGGATTTGAGAAAGGCAAGCTTCCAGGCATTGAGGCCAGAAAGGAGGGGATTACAGTAGTCAAGGAGCATGATGATATTTGTTAATATGATATTTGTTGAACAAGAGTATTGTCAGAGCAGAGCAGTGAGTGGTTGGATTTAGGGTTGCCAGAAGGTTTCAGAAAAAATACCAAACAACAACAAAAAACACGCCAGGAAAACATTTGTTGAGCAAAAAAAAAAAAGGACCCCGAGAGGAGTTAAACAAACAAACAAAAAAACCCACCAGGGCCCCTTTAAAAACTGCTTTTTGGCCCTAACAGGCTGCTGGCGGCCGCCCGCTATCTTGCCTCCCTGCACGAGGCCGGACAGCTCCCCGGTAAGCACTAGGGTTGCCAGGCTGCCTCCGTATTCAGCCAGACAGCCCGGGATTTTCGCCTCCTGGCCGGGAAAAAATCAGAAAGTACCGGGCATTTTAGGTACCGGTATTTTCTGAATTTTTTTTACCAGACAGGAGGCAAAAATAACGGACTGTCTCATTCAGTACCGGACACCTGGCAACCCTAGTTGAATTACTGGAAGAAATGTACATCCAGAAGAAAGATCCAGACCAAAATATATTTATATTGTGTGTGGAAGGAACCTGAGGTGGGAGTAAGAGGTTGAGGAGAAAAGTGAGACCTGCTTCAATCCATTGTTTTCATTGGCAACTACTGGCAACCATGTAATGAGTGTCTCAGTTTCAGAATAACTGCACCTGTTCCCCCTTCCCTGGTCCATTCCAGGAGTGCCCAGTCATGTCTCAGGTCTCCAGCAATCACCTGTCTCTGAGTAAGGACCCTTGTCTGATTCCCTTCTTACTGGGAGTTTTCAGGCCATTCAACCCTATGCCGTACACAATTATATCCCCAGTAAGCCAGTCTAGCAACTGGTTTGCGTTGTGCTTTCTCTGAAGGCTAAGAACAGTGCATTGCAAGCAGTTACAGAGAAAACCTAATAAAAACAATAAAAAGGTTTAAACATACACTAAACATACCAGGGGTAACCAATCTATGTGATGGGGCCTGTGTAGGCCAGAGTCTTTTGCAAGGGTTGTGGCTCCCTTGGATAGAAAATCCTGTTTATTTGCTAGATTAGACAGAAGGCCTAAATCAGTTTAAATGCAACCAAAAGCCCATTCATTATCTGTTGATCTCTGGAAAATCCTGTTTGAAGTAGTATATGAAAGCCTTCCCAAGGCTGATACCTGTCTGGAGATGTTTACAACCCATATGATTCAGTTTAATCTCTTCTTACCATTTTTGGTTCCTGGAGGAGTTGACGTAATCCTCTCCTCTTGAGTTGCACACAATTCCTAGTCCATAGATGTATATACAGTTAATGAAATATGGTCTCCAAAAACCACAATATCTGGCATAATGATGCTAACTGCATGTAGAACATGGTGTAGTAATTGAGTGTGGAGGCGATGAACAGGGCTGCCATAGGATTTATGGGACCCTATGCGAAACTATTAAACTGATGCTCCTATGCCCAATGGCAGCCTGGGGTGAGGGAATGATGATTTTTTTAGAGCTGTGATTTTATAATCTTCAGCAAGACATAATGAAATATTTTAAAGCAAATTTTAAACTAAGGTCCTGTAGGCTAATGTAGTAAATTCAGAAACTGACAGAATATACCTGGGGTTGGCAGATGCCTGTTAAATGGTTCCATTACCACTTGAATGGCTCTTTCACAGGGTCAATGTGCTGCTAATAGCTCTGGCTGGCTTTGTCACTTTTAAGTTAACTAGCTCCTCTCCAAAGGAAGCAGAGCCACATGATAGGGATAAGAAGAGGTGGGTGAGTCGACATTCAGACCCAATGGTGCCCCTACACAGCTGCATATTCTGCATATTGGCTCTTGTGATGGACCAGGATAACTGTCCACATCAAGCTGCAGTTTCCTTTCAAGCAAAGGTGCAAAAGTTATCTGGGTTGTTTCTACTATGAGGACCAATAAGAATCCAGTTGAGTCCCTACAAACCTTCTTTGAAAGTGACAAAGTATCTCAATGGAAGGCTCATGTGTCATCAGATAAAACATAAGAACGGCCATACTGGGTCACACCAAAGGTCCATCTAGCCCAATATCCTGTCTGACAACAGTGGCCAATACCAGATGCCCCAGATACCTCCTTTCGTTTTTTTTCCCCCCTGTCAAGATAGCATCATTTTTGCCATATCCAAACTGAGCTTCAGTCAACTACAAGTGCCAATCCTGGCTTGACATTGGGTGATCTGAAAGACTGTACTTGCTGCATATTATGCAAAAAGAAGTAGAGTTGAGTAATCTGCTTATACTCGTAACATTGCAGCCCAAAGTATCTCACTATCTCCCTTAGCAATTTCCCATACACCATGAGTAGCAAGGCCAAACAACGGCATTGGGCTGGGAATCAGGAGACTGAGGTACTATTTCTGGCAATGCCACTGACCTTGAACTTCATCTCTCTGTGCCTCAGTTGCTAGATAAGAGTTTACCATTGATAACAGTGGCAGTGCATGTGAGAGCTTTGAGGGCTGGTTAAAAGACAGGAAACAAAAGGTAGGAATAAATGGTAAATTTTCAGAATGGAGAGGGGTAACTAGTGGTGTTCCCCAAGGGTCAGTCCTAGGACCAATCCTATTCAACTTATTCATAAATGATCTAGAGAAAAGGGTAAGCAATGAGGTGGCAAAGTTTGCGGATGATACTAAACTGTTCAAGGTAGTCAAGACCAAAGCAGACTGTGAAGAACTTCAAAAAGATCTCACCAAACTCAGTGATTGGGCAACAAAATGGCAAATGAAATTTAATGTGGATAAGTGTAAAGTAATGCACATTGGAAAAAATAACCCCAACTATACATACAATATGACAGGGTCTTATTTAGCTACAACTAATCAGGAAAGAGATCTTGGAGTTATTGTGGATAGTTCTCCGAAACCATCCACACAGTGTGCAGCAGCAGTCAAAAAAGCAAATAGGATGCTAGAAATTATTTAAAAAGGGATAGAAAATAAGACGAAGAATATCTTACTGCCCCTATATAAAACTATGGTATGCCCACATCTTGAATACTGCGTACAGATGTGGTCTCCTTACCTCAAAAAAGATATTTGGCATTGGAAAAGGTTCAGAAAAGGGCAACTAAAATGATTAGGGGTTTGGAAGAGTCCCATATGAGGAGAGGCTAAAGAGACTGGGACTTTTCAGTTTAGAAAAGAGGAGACTGAGGGGGGATATGATAGAGGTATGTAAAATCATGAATGGTGTGGAGAGGGTGAACAAAGAAAAGTTATGTACTTGTTCCCATAATATAAGAACTAGAGGACACCAAACAAAATTAATGGGTAGCAGGTTTAAAACTAATACAAGAAAGTTCTTCTTCACACAGCAGCACATAGTCAACCTGTGGAACTCCTTGCCAGAGGAGGCTGTGAAGGCTAGGACTATAACAGAGTTTAAAAAAGAGCTAGATAAATTCATGGAGGTTAGGTCCATAAAAGGCTATTAGCCAGGGTATAAGGAATGGTGTCCCTGGCCTCTGTTTGTCAAAGGCCTGGGATGGATGGCAGGAGACAAAGCGCTTGATCATTGTCTTCGGTCCGCTCCCTCTGGGGCACCTGGCCCTGGCCACTGTTGGCAGACAGGATACTGGGCTAGGTGGAGCTTTGGTCTGACCCAGTATGGCCATTCTTATGTTCTATGCCAATAGTTCTAAAATACACATGAAGTAATATTGGTTTAATAGTATCTAAGACAGCTACTAAAAGAATCGGCATGGACACCTGATAACATTATAACAATTTTCTAGTACATGGAAGGTTGTTATAAGGAGAAGAGGAAAAATTCTTAGTGTCAGGAGATGGTTTCTTGAGTGTAGGCCTAACAGTTGCTTATTAGGCAAAAATAAATGTTTCCAATATCTACAATCCTTTTTCCACTACGAATTGGTTATTCTGTCCTTAAAGCTCACTTTTGCTTATCCTGAGGCCCACCAGGAAATGTTTTGGTTGCTTGTGCAGCTTTATCAAATTTTAAAAAACAAAACTCATGACAGTACTTAGCTTCAGATGCTTTTTTGTCAGAGTATAACTCAAATTAAATAATAAAAAGACTTAAATTAAAATTGATTAACTCTCAAATGTTGTTAATCCAACTGTGTACCATAATTTTTGTACTTCGATTAAAAAAAAGACAAAATATTGAATCAAGGAGCATATGCCTAAAATTGTTTTCCTGTGAGGTCTTCAGTATGTGTTGTTTTATATGTGTGCATTCACAAAGAAGGTCAGCTCTGAAAGAATCTGCATAAATAACACTTTAATTAAATATAACTTTCATGTGCATATCTAAAATATAGGTATTATCCATGTTGTTTTGGTAGTTTTAGGAGCTTGGCATAGTCAGTTAATGCACTGTTCATTTTATCTTTAGAGAGTTATCAATATAATTGTTAAGGTCCACATTCACAAAGGCACTGAGGCCTCTTAATCTCATATTTAGGCACCAGCAAGGGGGATGAGTCTCCATTTGAAGCCTGAACATCAAGCCTCCTGTTTTTAACCCTGAACTGTGAGCTCCAAGAGCCCAAGTCATTGGACCCAAGCTCTGAGATTTGCAGTATAGACATGCTTTGGTACACACAAAAAACAAGTTGGGGCAAATCTGAGTCCCTGCACATCAGAGGCCTGCAACTGGAATTATAGAAGATATGTCAGAGCAGGATATGTCTCCCACAGTAGCCGCAGCAGGCACTGAGAGCCCCGGGGTCCTCAGAATCGCTGTGCCTCAGGGCAACTGGCCCCTTTGTTTCCCTCTTTCTCCCGCCTGCCGACGGATGATTTGCAGCCTGAGGACGAAAGTATTTTGAAAGGAGCTTTGCTCTCCTAGGTCTTTCAGTAAAGCAGCAATAATGTGGAATGATTTGACTAGACAACACTGTTTCACATACTTTAGGGAGTCCATAGTAGTGAATCCTGCTCTCTGACTCCAGAGCTACATAGCTGAGGAATGTGGAAAGCACCTCTCCGAAATACGTAAGTCCTAAGGTCCATCAGAGGGGGCCACTTTCTAGCAAAACTTACAAAGTGCATACAGCTAATCGTAGTCCTTTCACACGTTCAAGAGATAATTTTTGTTGTATCTTTGTACAATACCTAGCACAGTGGGGCAGGGACCTCTTAAGTGTTGCTGCAATGCATATAATAATTAACAATTCACTCTTAGCCATGTATGTAGACTCTGCACAATCTTTCACTCATCCTTGGCTATATTCAGTACAGACAAAAAAAGTGTATACAATATGCTGTACATATATACATACATAGTTAGTTTCACATGATGATCATAACTTGGTCAAATCAAAATCAGCATTCTCTAAAATATTTTAAAAATCACATTTTCTCAAATACGGCAGTTCATTCTACTTGAACTCAAAATGTGCTGAATAATTTCTTTTCAAGTTTTCAAAAAATTTCTGCTTGGGGAAGATTCAGCCCAGGAAATTTCTACTTGAAAATTTTAAAATTTCAGAGAGATATCTCAGCAACTAATATCAAGACCGTAATATGGAATACAAATGCAACCTTCATTGTAGTGGTCACTGATACTCCTATAACATAATTTTATTGTCTATTCTCCTGAGATTTCCTGAAGAAAGGTGGTTCAGAGAGGGGTGACAAGAAAGACTTGAGTGCAAAGACAAATTATCATAAGAAGAGACTTTTAAAAAAATGGAACTGTTTTAATTTGAAAAGCAGGCAAAAAAAAGAGAGAGGGGACATTTTAATATATATATAGGAGATAGAGAAAGCTGGTCTGGAGTTATGTTCTTATCTTACAATACAAGAACAAGGGGATAGTCGATACAATTGAAAGGTGTCAAATTCAATACTGATAAAAGGAAATATTTTTCAATCAATGTATAATTAGACTGTAGAGTCATTGCCACATGATGTAATGAGGTCAAGAATTTGCTAGGCTTCAAAGAATGATTGGATCATTGTATCAGAGTTACACTAGATCATGTAAAAAGGAATTTGGAAGCAAATATATCTCATGCTTCAGCACTTATTGTAATCTTCACTGGTTAAAGATTGGTTTAAGACCTTCATGCAGAGCAAATTAACCCACAGCTTTCTGCTGTAGGGTTTTTTGCATCATCTTCTGAAGCATCTGGTGCTGGTCATTGTCAGAAACAAGAGTCTGGACTGGATGGACCATGGGTCTGATCCATTATGGCAATTCCTGTGTTCTTACATTATGGAGATGGAGCATCATATTTGTTATAGTAGGTTGGTGCAATGGGCCTAAAGATAAGGGAATTATTACAATCTATGTATTTGATTTCTAGAATGGTTATGATTTTTCAGAATCGTTATGTGTTTTGGTATGTTTCCTTTATTTTTTTTAATGACTGTATTGTTTACACTGACATCAAGTTTCATATAGAACATGTTCTACTTTGTAGCAAAATTTCACATTCATATATCATCCACTGTACAAGATTTTAAAAAACTTATCATAAACACAAGTGAATCACAATAGAATGAAATTCTTACAACTTTAACAAAGTGTACACAACTTACTGACAGAGGGTTTTTATGGGAATTTTTACTTTTACTTATCGGAAACCTGTTGGAGTAGATGTAAGCCATTGTCTGAATTATAATAAATGAGATGTTACTAAGCAACTACAAGTATTGAATGTTAGTTTCACAGTAACAAGGCTAGCTACTTCTCTGTCCACTTCCTGGTTTCCCTGAGCACTCATCTTCATATGCTTGGTCTCATGCTTTTATATCTCTTTTGGCAGAATTTTGCAGATCTCCCGCTCTTAGATTGGGCCCTAGATTACAGTACCCTGTATATCCACCAACTTTATCCTGCAGATCTGACTGCATTCAAGCACTTGCAGGTGTTCAATTTGAAAGCTATGATTTGTGGTATAAATTGACTAAACAGCCTCCTTAAAACGAAAGCACTGTTTATTTTGTTGTAAGAACAAAGCTGTTTTTCTCTAAAAGGATTTTGAAGCAACAAACAGCCTAAATAATTGTCTTTAGCTTGAGTCCTGCTGTCCTCTAATGGAGACATGTGAAGTCCTAGCTTCTTCTGACACCCCAGCAGAGTTCTGTTATTCTTCTGTGTTTGTGGGCCTTGATTCTATGGGTCACAATCAGTCCTTAACAGGAGACAGAGGCAGACTCCTCAAAGCTAATAGTTCCAACATTGTCCCATAACCGCTCTTAAGCGTATACTGAGGTGGCTATCTTAATCCATCCTTTTCATTTCTTCCTGTGTTCCCATGCTGCCCTGTGATTAACCCAATAGATTCATACAGCAAACATCCCAACAATCATGCCAACATACAATATTAATCAATTTTCACAAAGCATCTCCACTGCTGTCATAGTTAGATACTGTTCAACTACATCGACTAGTGCTGTACCTTATTAAATTGCAAAAATATCTTTGACTTTAAGTTAATTGGAGCTTCAGGTGTTCTGCACTTCTGAACATCAGACCAGTTTTATTTTAAAATGTAATTCTGGATATAGAAATCACTGAGGTTTGAAAATTTTGGCCGTAATTCCTATAAAAATAACCAGGTCAGGCATGAACACATTTTCAAAACCAGTATTTGATTCTGAGCCTGCAGTTCTGCAGCCCCAATCAGGTACAAACAAGACAATTTAAATTGTCAATCATATGGTTTCTTATAAAATCAGATAGATGGCTACATTTGAGCATATTTTCATAATTAATCACACCCAGAATTGATGGAAATGAAAAATTAGAAGTAGTGCTGAGGTTCTTTGATCCTAAACACTAAGTGATATTCACCTGTGCAAGAGTTGGACACAATTGTTATTCTAGCACAGGAACAGTTCCACCAGTGATAGCATCTCTGGAAGACGAGGCATTGTATTTTTAGTTCTGTATCTATCCCTGTTCAGAGCTGATCTAGATTATGCGATAGTTAAAATGCTAGCAGTCAGCCTACACTAGCATTCCTACTCTTAGCACCAGTGAGGCCACTAGTGATACAGATATGGTAGGAAATTTTACAACAAATCTTGAATGTAGACTGCTTTCTATAGACTAGGGCATTAGATGCAGAGAGTCCATAGCCTTTGCAAATGGGAGTGACTATTGTGTTGCAGGATGTATTGTGCCTGTTTGAAGCACAATGCCCCAGAGATCCCAATGGGAAGTCATGACTCTGCATTGTCCACACTGCAGTGTGTGACTTATTGTCACAACTAAATCCCTAAACAGTGTCCATATGCATTTAAAACAAATGTGTAAAGTATCTTGCATCATAAACATTATTGTTACTTTCAGATAGCATTACCATCATCTTTATATCTAGTTCTCAAAATTAGCCATCATGTGAATACATATAAAGAATCTGATATTGGGCTGTTTTTTTTGTTTTGTCACCACTACTCAGTTTCCTCTGCTTTCTGTGTCACTATTTCTTTCCCACCTCAGTGATTTTTTTCCTTTCCTCAGAAGTTGAAAATATGCAGAATTATTTTCATAACAATTTGACAAGAATGAGTAGGGTTGAGTCATACCATAACCGTTTTAACTTTAAAGCTTTATTTACATGATCTCATTTATGATGTGAAGTCAGCCAAGAAAGTTGAAGTGCATCCTGCTAGAATTTAACTTACCTTTTTAACTCAATTTTTTTCAGGCCTGACTGAACTCACTGACAGTCCAGTTTCCCTGGAGCTAGAGCGTTGCAAGTCTCCCACTTCAGGTAAAGGTGATTGGCATCTCTTCCTGCAGTCTGTATGAGCCATTCATGTCATGCATCTGTGTTTCATTAATCCTTAGGATGTGAAGTACATCGTCATTTACATTTATAAAAGCATAGTTTGTTTGGAGGGGAGAGCTTGCTACATATCAAGGCATGATGCTAAGACAGTACATTTACATTAAAGAAAAGGTACATTGAAGATGGTGTGTGGTGTGGGAGAGAAGTATGAACTCATTTGAACTGACAATTTTGCATTGACTACCTCACTGTTTTTTTGTTAGCCCTCTTTAAAGAGCTAAAGAATGATTCTCTTTCTAACTGGCCTTTTTAAGTGATGTTATCAATATAGGGAGGATCCATTTTTTTAGAATTAGATAATAATTTGAAGTGGTGTGATGTGGAGATGGTAACTCTTGAAAGCAGCTGATGTCTAAAGTGCTTCTAGAATTTTGTTATAGGAACATTGTATCAAAGAAAACTTAATCACACCAGCCTCTACTTCTGCAAACCACAGATTGTCTACCAATTTGACCCCAACAGTGAAATCCTGGCCCTATTGAAATTAGGGGCACGACATCTGGTCACCCTACTCATGTTTCTCTTCCTTTTGACTGGGATTTGCCAGCCTGCAACATTCCCTGTTTTCACTAGACATTTTTCCCAATAACACCTGCTTGTTTGCTTTCAGAGACAATTAGTGGATGCAATTGGTACAGTTATAAATACCACGCAGTTCTTTCTACACAAGCCTAGATTAGTCTTAAGGTAAAAGCATTACAGAGAAAACAGTAAAAATAATAAAAAGACCTATCTGAATGTGAATTAACTTATCAGACTTCATCCCAATCCTAACATGGATTCTGACAGGCTCAGACCTTCTGGCCCTATCCTAAGGGCTCCTTGCACCCTCCTGTACCAGGAAGAAAATTCTGAGCCAGTTTAAAACCAGGCTATCTATCCAAAATCTCTTTCTGTATCTCTCAGTTCCTAGAGCAGGGGTGGGGAACCTCAGGCCTGGGGGCCGGATGCAGCCCCTGACTTGCCTGGATCCATCCCCTGAGGCTGAGTATTGGGAAGCCCCTGTGATGCTGCTCCAGCCCCCCATGGGGCTGGAGCACACAAAATCTACTAGCCTGGGCACCCAAGGCTCTGCTTTGCAAGGAGAGTATGAGGAATGTCTGTGTCTTTCTCCTACTCAGTCGGGGGTCACGTCAGTGAGGGTTTGTTTGGGGTTGTTGGTTTGGGGTTTTTTCCCCCAGTTTCAAGTAGTAGACATCCAAGGGGGTGTCTTCTCTGGAGATTAATATTTCTCTAACCACCCTGTGTTTTTCTTCTGTTTTCCCTTCACATCGTAGTACAAACAATTCAATAGTAACACATACACAATTGCATTTTTAATTCCATGAACTCCAAAAACATCAAAACTAATTCAATAAGTTTTACCTTAATTAAATAAAATTAATTCAGGATATTGCTGTAAATTGTCAGTATGTCATAGCAAGTTCAGCTGTTTCTCTAAGAACTTCATTTATGATTGTCTAGTCAGTGTTGATGTGCTCGGCATGGGCTTTGCTGCTGGCCCTTTAAATTTGGTGGCAAGAAGCAGCTAGAGCCCTAAAGTAGCCATTTTGTCTATGATGCTGCAAACAGCAACTTCTTTCTATCCAGGATAGCTCAGTGGTTTGAGCATTGGCCTACTAAACCCTGGGTTGTGAGTTCAGTCCTTAAGAGGGCCATTTAATGCTCTGGGGCAAATTTGTCAGGGATGGTACTTGGTCCTGCCATGAGGGCGGGGGACTGGACTCCATGACCTCTCAAGATCCCTTCCAATTCTGTGAGATAGGTATATCTCCATTTATTATTCGGTAAGTATTTTTAGCTACTATCATATTTCATACTATACCTCCTTTCTTATTCATGAGGAATTACCGTAAAATCTCGACTATAATGTGCACTTTTTCCCATTTTTTTTAGCATCAAAGACGGGGTGCACATTATCTATAGGAGGTTTTTTTTTAAAGTTTTAAACTCACCCTCGGCTGGGCAGGGCGGGGGGCCGGCAAGGACCTGGACAGGGAGGGGGCCCCCCTTGGCAGGCGTGAGCTCGGCGCGTGGGCATCTGGGCGGGGGACACTCCCCCGGCAGGCGCAAGCTCGGCGTGCCAGCATCTGGGCGGGGGAGGCTCCCCCAGCAGGCGCGAGCTCGGTGTGCCGGTATCTGGGCGGGGGACGCTCCCCTCGCAGGCGCGAGCTCGGTGTGCCGGCAGCTGGGTGCGGGGCAGGTTTCGTTCCCGTTCCTTCCCTCCCGTTCTCCTGTATAATGGGTGCACATTATACAAAGGAGTTCGGGTTTTTCATGATTTTAAGAGTCTAAACTCAGGGTGCGCACTATACATAGGTGCGCATTATACTCGAGATTTTACGGTAACTGTCCACCAATATGCTCTTCAAATCTTCAGCTTTTGGCTCCCATATTTATTAAACTTTAAAGGGACGTGGTCACTCCAGATCTGGCCCAGCAATCAGTATATTATAAAACCTACGATGAATATAAATGTTTTGATGAAATTTTAAAAACTGCAACAGAATTAGTTGGGTTTTTAAAAGAAACAGTCCCTGTAGTATTTGCAACCCAAATGTTTCAGATGTGAAAACATAAAAGTAAAACTGGATAGAACAGTATTGCCATTCCCAAGAATTCAAAATAATGATTTAGGCTTAGTAGCTAAAAGGGTTGTTACAAGGAAGAGGGGAAAAAATTGTTCTCCTTGGCCTCTGAGGATAGGACAAGAAGCAATGGGCTTAAACTGCAGCAAGGGAGGGTTAGGTTGGCCATTAGGAAAAACTTCTTAACTGTCAGGTTGCTTAGACCCTGGGATAAATTGCCTAGGGAGCTTGTGGAATCTCCATCAGTGGAGATATTTAAGAGCAGCTTGGATACACATCTGTCAGGGATGATCTAGACCAGGGGTGGGCAAAAGGGCCTGCACGGGCTAGATCCGGCCCGCCAAGTGGATTGATCCGACCAGCTGAGGCCCTGCTGTTCCCCCTGCCCGCAGGCCAATCATGGTCTGGGAGTGGGGAAGTCCGGAAGCAAAAAAGTGGCCCCCAGCAAAAAATTATTGCGCACTCCTGATCTAGACAGTGCTTGGTCCTGCTGAGGGCAGGGGACTTGACTTGATGATCTCTCAAGGCCCCTTCCAGTTCTAATAGTCTATGATTTTAGGGTTGCCAACCCTCCGGGATTCATCTGGAGTTTCCTGGAATTGGCATCAATCTCCAGTGAGTATTGAAAGCAATCCAAGAGATTTTAATAGGATATTTAAAGAAAACTATCTTATGTCATGAAGGGAGAAAAAAATCTCTCAGAATAGCTTTAGTCAGAGTTGCAACCCTAGTTAAGCCCCCAAAACTAGTGAAATTGGCTTAAAAATAACAAATGTGTGTTCTTTTTATTTAACCTCTGTTGTTTAAGCCAGCGAGGTTTGCATTTTCCAACTTTTCTCTGCAGCTATGAAGGCTAAACACTTATTTTTCTTTTTAATATAAGCTGAGATTCTCACATGGGCCACAAGCTTACAAACACTTCTGTGTGTGCTTAAAACTCTTGTGGAGTGAGGTGCCATTGGGACTAGTCCTGGTAATAAAATTAAGTGCTTTTTTTCTAATGCTGTCCAAAACTTTCTGCTTTAGATCAGTTGATTTCCAGTTATTTTGCAAGGGATCTTTCGTTTGTTCTGCTATTTGTCTTTTGGGGAAGCAGTAGTCAGGGTAAACCATGCGTGTTTTATGCATGTTACCTTTCTTAGTTCTTCTAAGCACACCAGTATTTATTGTGTTTGTGTCTTTGAAGTGTAAACTTAATCACCAGCTGAAATTGTATTTGCAATGGTTGTCATTCAAAAATACTTCTGGTATGAAACACACATTTCATTTATTGTAAATGAAACCTATTTAATATGTAAGCAAGGGTAATGGATTTGCAAAATGTAAAGATAGTTCCGCATCAGTATATCAACTGCAATAAGGGGCAAATCTAGGGTCCCTCACAGTTGGAATAATTAAACTGTGAAAATGGGATTGCCAGGTATTTTGAATTAGAATCCCCAAGACATAGAACCATTGAGTAGCTTACTGTAGTCTCATGGCTTCAGTAACCCTGGTACTGCTTGGTCCTTATCTTTCTTGGGGAGATGATGGGTGGATCTTCATTGTTATGGGTGCACTAACTGCAATTCTACTACTTCCTTTGATCCTTGCAGTGTTAATTTGATGTGACACACAAGGAGCCCAGGAAACTCGGCTCTGTAGCAGCCTCTGCACAGTCCTCTATTGTTCACCCAACCAACTTATACGAGCATATCACCATCCACATCCACAGAAGAGATAGTAGGACTCGATCCTCCACAAATTTAAACAGAAAATACATTTAGAGGGCCTGAGTCACACTCACTGAAGCAAGAGGGTGCAAATTTCTGTCTTTGGGCACACTGGGTAATTCCCAGCTTCATCTCCATACTAGAGCATGTGGCTGGGTTCTATCAGGAATCCAGGGGCCTTTCAGCCAGGTTTTCATAAGAATTCTACTGAAGGAGGCTACTTGGATAAATTGGAACATATCCTGCCTCACCCCACTCCTGGTTTGATCCTGCCAAGTGCTTTGGCTGCATTAGCTTACTCAGGGTTCCCCATGAGAATGGTATTTGCAGCATCAAACCCTGCTCCTTATGTATTTTCTGCTTCCTGTCCCTTGGTACTGAGTGTGTAAGACCAGGCCTATTGTATGTAGTTTAACCCAGGAACACTCAAGAATTCTATCAAGTTGTTTATTTATGCTCCTATTTTTCCAGCAAAATTTGTCATTTGAATTGAGTCACTGATCACTCTAGTTGTAGAGCCTGTGTTTCAAATACTAGAACCCTAAATTAATGGAGTACAGCTAGAATACTCCTTATGTTATAGTTATATACTATGATGCTGTCCTAGTTACTGTGCAAACCCAGCCTGTTCCAATAGGCAATAATTTAAACCTGTTACATAGGATTTTTTTTTAACATAGCCCCATTGTTTGAATTTAGACGCCATAGGAATAAAGTGAATACACCTGGAAAATCCTGACTACCTTTTGGACAGGAACATGGAATGACATGACTTGATAGAAAGATTTCTCAAATGCAATCTGCCACATATTGTCTTTTAAATAAGTGGGGGGCGGGGGCGGGGGGGATTTAAGCCCACGCTTTTATGGGGTTTGGCAGGAGAGATGGAGAACAGTCTTTTTGCTGGTATGCCCATGGAATTTGATTAGCATTTAAATGCTATGGTGTTGAATTCATGATACAGTAGATGGGAAATGAACTTTAAGAAAACAATTTGGGAAATTTCTATTTGTGTGTGGATGCCTGGGTTGTGGCAGATTGCACAAAAATGGAATCATAAATTAGTAAAATTGCAGAATGTAAACAGTTCTCTTTTTAAATGTGTCTCTCATTATGACAGTATGGTTTACCATACAGTGACATTTGATTGATTTATTGCCTGTTTAAAAATCTCAAACAGTGGAAAGGAATATGTTGATTGATGTTTTGAGCTCACTCTTTGTGGGTGTTGTTATGATGCCTTATTTTAAATCAGGAGTGCAAGATTAATTCTTTGAATGAAGAAAGCCAAATTACATTTTTATTTATCGTCTGTGATTTGGAATTAAAAAGTTAAGTCCGTATACTATCTTCACTCTACTCTTGGAACTGTAAGTACTCAGTATCTCTCTGAAAAAACAGGCCATAATCTCTGAAGCTTCAGATGAAACATTTATGTCCTCAATAAGTAAACAGCAAACCCATACTTAACATATTCTAGGATCAGTACCTTATTTAGTAAACTTACTGTTTTTTACCATACCTAATTAAGGACAATTGATTCAGGACCTTTTAGGCACAGTTATTTCTGTCTTGTGTTTATTTGGCTATTTGTACACCTAGTTATAGCAATTAGGCATGCAACTGAGAACACATATTGTGAGCAGAAAAAAATCATTCCCTTACACATAGGCTTGGAACGATTAGATATTTATTGACAATGATGGTAAACATCAATTTCACTGTACGCACACAAAAATCAGTAGATAATTGAAATTTACAGATAGGCAAAGTAGAAAAATGCTGCTTGAGAAATTAGTGTGTGATTCAAGGCTATTTATTTTGTATATTTTGACATGTTATGTTGACAGTTTGTGTTTTAACAGTTATAAAGCTTTAATTTTTTGAATCTCAGTATCTGATAAATATCTGACTCTTCCATATTCTGAACTCCCATAACTTACCACAGCGATGAAAATAATCAATACAAATGAGTAAAATAAAAATAAAATAAAACTGTTTATAAATAAACAGTATATCCATCAACATTATTTAAAAAATAAAAATCAAATTCTGCCCAACCTATTTAAGTGTCATCATTAGGTATCATTGCTGACTTTCTTCTGAGATGAAAAAGACAATTTACACTCCTGTCAGAATGTAAAAACTTTAGAAATGCAGCAATCAAAACCATACTGACTAGAAATCTACTCTTTAAAATGAAAGCTTCCATATTACATCTATTTTAAAGGGTCAGCTCACGATTTAGGCTGAGAAACAAAGCCTCTGAAGCAATAGATCTTTCCATTGCTTTCACTGGGCTTTGGATCAGGTCTTTAATATAAAAATTTACTATTGTTATAGTCAATGAAATTTTCAATGGGACTACAGATTTGGTTTAATCAGCTGAGACTGGGCCAGTGCCAAATTGCAGCTTTCAAACATCAGATATTTTGTACATAGCCCAGTTCAAAAAAAGTATATGTAACATTTTGCAAAAGTCGTGTGTCTTTTTTTTTTTTTTTTTTATTCTCCCACAACTACAAAATGGCAGATGGGATTTGGCTCATTTAAAAATAAAGTTCTTGTGGCAGAAACCAAGCAAGGAAACTGTCAGGGCAAAAAATAGATATCTTTAAACATTTTGAGCATACGAAAACCTGAGATTAGAATATGAAATATTTTGTAAATTTGATTATGGTGGCCAGCACTAGGCATAACCATTTTTATTATTGATAGAAGGAACCCCTTGCTAGGTTTAATGGTTATGTGAATCATTCTGAAGTTATCCCAGCCCTATTCCAATTATCAGTAACTTCTTGGTCTGCAAAATTTGACTAACAGGCTTTTTGATGAGATACTGGGCTCGTCTAGACTACATCCCTCTTTTGAAAGAGGGATATAAATTAGGCAGATCGAAAGTGCAAAAGAAGCGTGGATTTAAATATCCCGCACTTCATTTGCATATTCGTTTCCGATCGCTGTTTCGAAAAAGGGTATTTCGAAAGTGAAACCGCAGTCTAGATGCGGTTCTTTCGGAAAAAAAAACTTTTTTGAAAGAACCCATACTCCTCATTTTTTCAGTCAAAGTAGAACAGCAGTAGTGATTGCATGGTTGAAGTTATAACTAGCTTTTCAATAGAACCTGTTTTTAAAACTTTCTACCTTATAGCCTCAAAAATGTCTTCCCAAAAAAGATTTGTGAGGGCTTCTCCTAGAGCCCCTTTTTTAGGATAATCTGAGGTTAATTGGACAAGATGTTTAAGAATTGAGTGATGTCACACCCTGAAACTCCTCTTTATTTTTTTTAACGCTACAAGACTTGCCCCATTGCCCAGGTCCTTCAGAGCAGGGGGGCTTGTAGTGTGGGGGGTGCAGGAGTCCGGGAAGGACCTTAGGGGGCGCAGGCCAGGAGGCCGGGAGCATGAGGAGTGTGGGAGTATGGGTGAAGGGTTGAGGCGGGGCTCAGAGCATGGGGCTGGGGATGTGGGAGAGTGTGGAAGAGTGAGAGGGTTGGGGGTGAGGAGGGGCTCAAGGTGGGGGGGTCCCATTTGGCAGGGCTTTCTACCCCCCTCCCCCCCCCCCCGGCCTGCGGGACCTTCTCCCCCTTCCCCGCCCCCAGCTAGCATGAGCCTTCTGTTTCTCTTCCCCCCCCCCCACTTCAGCTAGCATGAGCCTTCTGTCTCCCCCCCCCAGCCGGCATGGGCCTTCTGTCCCCAGTCACTCCCTCCCCAGGCTAGCATGGGCCTTCTTTTTCCCTCCAGGGTCTCCCCGAGGCCTTGTGTCTCCCCCCAGCCCTTCCCTGGTCCCCTCCCAGCTGACACAGGCCTTCTTTCTCCCCATAGTCCTCCTGGCCAGCAGGGGCCTTCTGTCTCCTGCCGTCCCCTCCTTAAGTCAGGGACTATCTCTTACTATGTTTATGTACAGAACCTAACTTATTTGCTGGTGCCTTTAAACACTAGTATGAAGAAATACCATTCTTCTATGTCATTATTAAATATTTCCAGCAAGATTGCTTTCTAGTTTGCTCCTTTCTTTAGCAACATAGATTTAGTTTAACTTGCTCTTGATCTCTTGGTATTTAATGTAACATAAAGTATGGAATTGTTATGATAAAAATGTAGATATTAAAGATAGCTTAAATAGTCATCTCATTACTGTGTTTCCAAAGAGATCTTCCCAGTATTGTAAGACATTCAAATTTTAATCGGTTCAAAATTAATGTTATTTTAAATTTTAAAAGAATAATTGAATTACTTATAGTTTATATTAATGCCATCCAAGCTTGAAACCAATCCATTTTCTTGCCCTTGTTTCCCTTCTGTTCTTTGGTTTGTTGTTGTAGATGCATGAGTGGAGTGTGCCATTGTTAAGTCTCCATGTGTAATTTTATCACCACAGAAATTGTGCCTATAATATTGAAATGGTATATATAAAAACAATACCAGCTGTATTGGAGGCTAGCTGATGCCAGCAGAGTTGTGCAAAAGGTTGATTTTTTTGTGGGGGAGGGGGGAGTTCAGGGGCCAAATTTAATTAAAAAATAAATAAAAAGATGCTTCAGGTGAAAAGAAAAAAACATTTTTTTCAGTAAACCAAAAAAGGTTTAAAATATAAATTTCATTTTGTTTGAGGTTTCTTTATCTTTAGGGAAAAAAATCAATCAAATTGAAATAAAATTCTAAATAAAGTGTTTTGAGTCAAAAAGGTCATTTTGCGGGAGGGAACCATAACAAATTGGTGAATTCAAAAGGACTTTGTGAAGTGTTTCAATTGACTGAGAGCTGCATTTTTACTGAAAAAAGTTTTGTCTAAAAAAATTTCAGCCAGTTTTAGATGTTAGCGCTATGATAAGGTTTCCTCATAACAGAAATATCCACAGATTACAGAACCTTACAAGCTCTGAAAAATCTTAAACCCTACAGATTATCTGGTGAGTGAAAATGCCAGTCTTCCTCAGAAATGCCAGTGCCTTCTCCATACTCAGAAATGATAGAGTTTGCTAAGAGACTGTCTGAGCCAAACCTCAAGCTGGGGGTTGCAATTCCCATTTTAAGGAAAGTGATACTTCCCAGCAAGACTGTCTTCTTCACAAGTGGACTCTCAGTTATACCCCTTCTTTCCTCAAGACCAAAACAAGCAGTACTGGTGCTTGTACCTATCACTATTCCTGGATCTGGAGCAAAGAGTGGACAGTGGCAGCCCAAAAACAGGAAGAGGTTTTGAAAGGGATATATATGTGAACTTGCACTCCATATAGTCTCTCTGTGCAAGCAAAGCTGCTTGTGGACCAGTTAGCTAAGCACTGGGTATGCTAATGAACAAATCAACAGAACCTGCTCAAGTATGTTTCTGAGTAATACATAAGTAGCAGTGTTCTGATTATTTATCCAAATGTGAATATTACTAATATTTGTGATATTCACAATATTTTATTCTAATCAATTCCCCACAGCCTGTTCTGTTATCCTGCATTTGACTGTTGTGTGTTTAAAATTAAACCCCTAAATACATTGATTTAAGAAATCCTTTTAATTGATACAACAGGATTTTGACATAGTTTGTATGGTCTTAGATTCTATGTGGTGAGTGATGCTATTTGGGTCAAGCATATTTTACTGTACTTTTCCCAAATATTTAAATAACCCTTTACATCAGTGTTTCTTAAACTTTTTAAGACTGAGGAACACCAAACAATTTTTTTTTTATGAAGAACACCAATGATTTTTTGTTGAGCAAGAAAAGAAAAGGTTGGGGGGAAAATTATTGAGCAAAAAAAGTCGCCTGCCCCTTTAAGGGTGGCCATTTTGAACTCTCTTCCCTGCAGCACACCTCCGACTGCGATGTGCGGCGGAACACAGTTTAAGAAACACTGCTTTACATTATCTGAGACAATACGTGTGAAGGTGAACATTTCTCTTTTGAAAAGTGTGAAGCAAAGCTATTTTGCAGACTAAGACATATTAATAATTGAACCATATCACATGGTCTAGGGAGTCATTTCCTTACTAGAATGACTGATTAAGTTTTAAAATAACCCAGATGAACACTGATTTTAAACACTCTTTGTTGACAGTCTAGGACTTGAGTATTCTAAAAGGAAAAGGGAAGTGCTTGGTGTGCACATTTCATTACAAGTCAGTGCCACAGCTATTTCATGACAAGGCTGGTGTCTAAACTCTGGACACAGAAGAGAGTTGAGATTGGGTGTGAGTGAGGTGAGTTCTCTATTGTTGAGAATCCTGGCAGATTTTCCCACTTTCAACATGAGAAAAAAGTGAACTAATTACTTCTGATTATTTTCTCATGGTTTAGTACCTGGCTTAAATTTGCAGTTGTCCTGTCACCTCAACTTGAGAAATGATAATTGCCTTGACCTGGAAGAAAAACTGGCAATTAAAGAATGTGCCAAAATACATATACCTGCGTCTCTTTCTGTCGTGGGAGGGTTTTTGTAGCACTCCTCACCAATGTGTCCCAAAGACGTGAATTGGTCCAACTAGATAGTAGGCCAGACTCTGCTCTTGGTTATCCTGTGCACCCTCCTATGAAAACAGGGGGAAGTGGCATATGGGAGCAGGGAGGCAAAGATGCAGTGGTCAGAGAGGAAAACAACAGACGAGAGGGAGAGACAGATATTAGAATCGCATCTTGAAAATTATTCCAACTGTTTCCCCTTCTGGCTGAAGTGTATGCAGAGTGGAAACATTCTGGTTATGACTTCCTGCCCCTTTTGTTGTTGCTTCCCAGTATGCCTATTAGCTAGAATCAATAGTGTATGAACAAAAAATTCCCATCTGTCAGAGGAGGGCAAGTGAATTGTGGAACAGGTTGATCTGGCATTTGGAAGTAAACAATACTGTGGTGGGGGAGTGTGGCTAACCAACTGGATTATTGCGACCGAGCGCTACTAAGTACATGAATGCCTCTCCCTGAATCAGAAACTAACTTGAGTGACCGGATGACCAGGGAATAGCTGAATCTAGGGTTGCCAGGTGTCTGGTATTCTACCAGACAGTCCGGTTTTTGGGCCCTCTGTCCAGTAAAAAAAGCCCAGAAAATACCGGACATGTGCAATGTCTGGTATTTCCTGGATTTCTGGCTGGGTGCTGGACGGAAGCCTGGCGGGGGCTGGGGGAGTGGCTGGGAGGCGGGGCGCAATCGGCGCTGGGAGCCCTGGCTGCGTCTGATGCCTTGGGGAGGAGGAGAAGCCCTGTCCCTGCTCCTGAGCGCATGGTGGAACTGCAGCCGGACTCACTCGCGCTTCTCTGAACCGTGTGCAGGACTGACAGTGCCCCAGGATCTGCATGTGCTCGGGTCAGTCCTGCCCCCCCGACCTCCCGACCCTTCCCAACCAGCTCTGCTGCCCCCGACCCCCTCCCAGCCACCCCTGCTTCCTGCCGGCCGGTTCTCCTCTTCCCGATCTCCCCCTGGCCAGCCGCGCTGCCCCCAATCCCCCGCCCACCAGCCCTCCCCATCTCCCCCAGCCAGCCGCGCTGTCCTCGACCCCCCCCCCAATCTCCTCGGGCCAGCCTTGCTTCCCCTGACCCCCCCCATCTCCTCGGGCCAGCCGTGCTGCCCCGCCCCCCCACCTGACAGCCCCCCATCTCCCCCAGCTAGCCGCGCTGTCCTCGACCCCCCCCCCCAATCTCCTTGGGCCAGCTGCGCTGCCTCCGACCCCCCCACACACCAGCCCCGGCCCCCCATCTCCCACAGCCAGCCACGCTGCCCCCTCCCCCCCTCCCGGCCAGCGTCTTCCCCCCCGCCCCCATCAAGCGTGTCCGGTATTTTTTCTAAACCTACCTGGTAACCCTAACTGTCACCACCTCCTTTGGGATTTGTTCTTACACAGAGTAATTGAGATGGGTTCAGTTTAACTGTTTGAGATTCTTTTTGTTTATTTTACTATGCCAAACTTTTCAAACTTGGGTACTTAGTTAAGCTCCTAAATGCATTATTAGACACCTGAATAGAAGTAGCCTCATTTTCAGATTGGCTGAGCACCTGTAACTCTGCTCTCCCGTTAAATTCAGTGAGATTTGTGAAGTCTCATCTTTTTCTGAAAACCCGGCCACTTTTGTTCAGGTTGCTAGCTATGTATTTAGAAGACTGTCTGTCTGTCTGGCTAGAGTTAAGTGTTATGGTTTTGTTAATCTGATGGCAATTCCAAAAAGTAAAGCAAAAAAAAAAAATGTGTTCCCTGTTGAACTGGAGATAGATTTAAAAAAAAATTAAAAAGTGTTATTTTGGTCAAATAAAATGTTGCATTCAATCTGAAACAAAATATTTGTTTTGATTTCAAGCATTTTTTTACATTTTTAATACAGATTGAATCTCTCTGGTCTGACAACATCTGCGATCCAGAAAGCACCCCGTAGCTAAGAGCTGGGGCTGGCTGTGAGTCCTGGGGCCAGGAGCAGGGCTGGTCCTATGGCCAGGGAGCTGGTGACCTGGAGCCCAGCTGGGGGGGCCGGGAACAGAGCCAGTCTGGCAGCAGGGGGGGAGGAGACTGGCCAGGGCCAGCAGTGGAGCCCTGTGGTCAGAGTTGGCAGCTGTGAGGAGAGCTCGACCGGGAGGCTGGTGACCACCGGGGAGAGCCCAGAGGCTGACAGCAGAGGGGCTAAAGTTGACCTTTCCTGGTCCAGCAAACTCCCTCTTTCAGGACTAGTCAGACACCAAGGGTGCCAGACCAGGCAGGTCCAACCTGTATTTCAAAATAAATGTATAGGAAATTTTTATACAAGAAGTTCTTTCAAACAAAAACATTGAAATGTTTAATTTCAAAAATGTTAAAACGTGGATTTTCTTGAGAGAATAAAATAAATTCAATATAGTATTTTGATTTCTATAAAATATTAAAACGTATCTTAAAGCTATTGTATTTCATTTCTATGCAATCTTTCCTCTCATCTATAATATGTACAGTATGTGTGCTGTCTCCATCATATATGCAATAAACGGTCTCCTTTACAGTTGATGTATTTAAGGAATGGTGTCTTCAGAACCCATTAACTCAGTGGCACCCTCTTATTAAACTGGTTACCAGTTATTAAAATATTTTATATTTTACATCATCTGCACTTGCAACATTTACCTTACTCTTATCTTTTTTTTGTTATGCCAGTCATAGTAAAGTAAGATATTGGAATACACAGCAAAGACTTTGTAAAGGACTATTCACTTCTTTGCAGCTGGAACACTGTCTTTTCCAATGTTTTGGTCTTCAGATGAATTTATTTTGCTGAATGATGTTAGGCAAACACCAGTTCTGAACACAACATTTGAACACCATTTCAGCCTTTATACACTGATACAAAATGTGCAACATGGTTTTAATCAGAAGATGGCATGTTGTTCTCCCTCGTTCCTTCTTCTTTCTTAATTATTAACAACTGCCTTTCTCCTTTTTCTGTTGTTTCAGTTAAAGGATCAAGAAAGTTAAGTCTGCCAACAGATCTTAAGACTGATCTTGGTACGGTAGGCGAAAGCCGACAGTTTTAAGTTTCCTTACATTCATTTGGCAAAACATTTTTACCAACTGATCCATAAGATAGCACGATAACCTTTGAAGGCTTTGTTTGAAAGGCTTTCTTAAAAACCACCTATTAACCCATACAGTTCTGTTGGCAGCATTCAGCATTTTGCTTGTTTAACACTCATTTTTCATGTAATTACATTTTGCAAATCGTTGCACACTTGCGTGTGTAATTTTTATAATGAAATTACTTCAGACCTTTGGACAAATTTGAACCATTCTGATTGGTTGTCAATGATGTTTATCTGTACCTGTAAAACACAGTGCATGCACTAGTCTATTTTCCTAATTTTATGTATAAATCCCATTTCACAAGCATGATGGGACACTTAGGCTTATGTATTTTATAGTGTCTGTTGCACTTCTCAGGTGTCAGGACAGATTTTGGCCATTTGTCTCTCAGAACACCACTTGAAACATACTATAATAGCTCTTAAATGCACTACTTGAATCTTATTTCTCAGTTATCTTCTTTAATTATTTTAGTGAAGTGGAACAGTAAATGAAGGCAAAGCTTGAGCCAAGGGAACCTAAACCCAACATTTAAAACAGGGCAGATAAATTGAAACTAACTAGCTCAGGTTATGCTATTTTACACATGCACATGCAGGGAGCCTTCGAGCATAGATGCCATGTTCCATGCTTAAGGTGGGCTTAGAATGGCACCCTTCCTTTGCCTCTCTCCCCTTCTTCTGTGGTCTGATCTGATGGAGGAGTCAGAGTGAGCCAATTTATTTTGTTGAAAGGCTCACACAAAGCACTTTGAGAAGAAGTGTCTCTAAAGACTCTTGGTCACGAGGAGTTTATTTCTCTCTCAAACTGTAGTGATGTTTATAAAAAAAATGTAATGAAGAATGACCCCAGCAATTGCTTTCCTGTAACGTTAACTTCAGTCCCTAGTAAAATAATGTTGATAGTGATACCTGAAATCTGAATTGAAAAAAATTAATTTAAATTGACTTGAATAAAAAAATCATATGAACTGAAAACAGGATGACAGAGCATAAACCAAGAATGCGTGTGATAATATGTGGCATTGGGAAGAGTCTCTGTTGGGTAGACTAGTAATATAAAACTGTCTTATTACATATCTTTATCAGTGATCTAGAAAAAGGAATAAAAAGGATATTGATGAACTATACCATTGATGCTAAAGAGGTAGAAAATAGTAGGGTAGACCTAATATGTCTAGGGAAAATTAATCCAATAATTCGGATTTCAGGGATCGCTGTGAAATGCCTCATCCCCCTCACACACTCTCTTCTACCAAGGTTCTGGCACTCCTGGCTCAGAGGCCACCTAAGAGATTGGACTCTATATAAAATGGAGCAATTTCTACAGCACTGATTGAGAAAGATCCATCCCAGACTTAGTGCCTTTTAAAGTAGGTTGTCCTACAACACAGCCTCTAACAAGACCAGGCTTTCTTGGACACCAGGTAACAGGATTATTTACCTTTACACCAACAAAGTTGGCAAAGCACCAAAGTCTGCATGCGGTGTGTGTCCAGGAAGACTTCATGGTATTCATGCTGTGTGCCCTACAGTCCTTATGAGATTATCAAAAACAAAGATGCTTATGGTTGTTCTAGGTGTGCTAAATGTGTCCGTGGCAGAAACAAACAAGCTTTCCTTATTGAGGAGCAGAAGATTGTTATGGTGTAGAAGGCACAGTCACGGAGTCAGAAATCTAAGTGACCCTCTGTATTGTCTGCCTAATAAATGAGAATTCAACTTAAAAAAAAAATCCCCTTGAGGGGTGGTGCTTAGGCCATCCCCTTCTCCTGGGCATCTCCTATTGGCTTGCTTAGGCAGCCCCTCACTTGGCATGCTGGCTTTTGTTAGACTTCTTCTTTGGGGTCTAACTCTCACCATGCATTAAATAGGGAGTCTGGGCACTTCACTTGGGGCTGTGGATTCCACTAGGTGGAATGATACTTAAAAGTTAGGCACTGCAACACCTAGCCTAAGTAAATCACTTTGTGGTGTAGCCATTAGAGTATTATAGGTGACAATCCAGACTTTGTAGGATGTTGGCCCGGATGATTAACAGGGTTTTATATCTAATTTCTGTGATTCTCTGATTCCAAATGAGCATGTATCTTCTATTCTTCTACCTGTCTCTGTGAATTATCTCACAGGACACATTCAGTGTAAGCTAACAATAGCAGCAGAGAAGCCTGTTTTAGTGGTCTGCCTTGAAGAGACTGACAAACCTGAATCAGTTGCAGACAAGTTAGGTGTTGAGACTGGTTATATATTATGCCCTCTGTTGTCTCTGACTATCAGTAGCATGTTTTTCTCAATACTCTCCCTTCAAATGCTGTCCATGCAGGTGACCTTGGTATATAGATAACTTGTTACAGATAAAGCACATGAAAGTTGAAGTCAGTGTTGTAGTGATAGTCATTCCGCTCTAAGGTTGATCAGTGGCAGCGTGGAGAATTTTTCAAAATTACGTGCTATGGCTGTGGCAGAAGGGAAGAAAATGTTCTTCCCATATTAAGGTTCATGAAGTTTCATCTTTTGAAACTGTACTGGATTCTGGATAGGTTTGTAAATCTAGTCTATCACTGCCTGGAAAATAGAGTAGATTTTTCTCGCTGTGAGGAGTTTAGCTTAGAAAATAAGATCTCAGGGGTCAAATGCCACGTCATTTGAATTTCAGCCACTTTTGCCTCCAGCTTAATTTACTGTCTCCTATTTGGTTATTATCCATGTCCATAACAGCTAGTAAATTCTAGCAGAGAAGTACTGAGTACTTTGTTGACTGTGATCATTAATGCCTTTCTAAGGGAAGTCAGAGAGGCAGTATGTCCCAGACAAAGAGCTGTAAGGCCCTTGCTCAAGAAACCATCTCTTGAAGTTGATGGTCTCACTAACTATTGCTTTTTCTCTATCCTAGCTTTTTGGGACAAGGTTATTCAGATATTGTGGTAATTCAGATATTGTGGCTATCAGAGAGGAATCACTTGGATTCCTCTCTGATAGCCAGTAATACAATTGTTGCAATGGTTCCTGAAGATATTTAGGGTTTTATGGACTAACTCCTCCTAGCAATGATCAGTTGTCCATATTTACTGTCTTCGATCTGATGGTGTCATTTGTTACCCTTCACAAAGTCATTCTGTTTGCTTGGCTGTTGAGCTTGGCAGGTCTGCATAATAGAGTGATGTATAATTGCAAATCCAACCTGTGTTCGTCCAGCAAGAGAGGACTAATCTGTCACCACCTCTTGGTCAGCATGAACCAAGGCTACTAGGGAGATGCAAGATCTTGTGCTGAAACTGGATCAATATGGGAAAGATGTACAGCTTTGTTTCTTTCATGGGTCATGGATAATCTAATGACTTCATTTTCCTATTGTTTTGAATGACAGCAAGTTGCCTAAGGCTTAATCCATGTAAGGTAAAGGTGAATGGTGGATTTGTTAGAATGCAACTTCAGTGTATGGGAAAGAATAGCTACCCTCCCCATGACTGAGAAGGTCTGTCCATCCTTTCATAATGTGGGATATTTCTGGATCTCGAGTTTGTGCCTGGAGTATTTGGTGTTTTGTGGAGCTAGAAATGTCTTTTTTTTTTAATCTGTAATTGGTAAAATAATAGCTGGCATTTCGGGGCGGGAGGGTGGGGGAATAGAAGGGAGCAGCAGAGACTCCTTCCAGATAATGGGGTTGGGAAGGATAGGTGGGAGAGTGAGGTGAGACGCTGATGCTCAGATAGGGACAAAACAGACAGCTCCAAACTAGAAAGGAGGAACCAAGCTTTTCCTGCCTGATCCCAGGCCCAATCCAGCTTGTTCAGATCAGGAGCTTGTTTTAGTCAGCTCTAATACTGAAACCTCCATAATAATTATGTGCTCTTTGAGGGATGTGCTGGTAGACCACTTGGAAGTTTACAGCTACTGCAGATTGTAACAGGCCACATATTTATAAGGGCAGACCAGAAACAGTATATTATTCCAATGTTCCCTGCACTTCACCGGTTCCCTGTTGGTGTTCAAATGCAACTCACTGAGATTATATCTGTATTTTTAGGTGTAATGTGGTTTGATCCAAGCTATCTGAAAAGATCACTTGTCTCTCTCTCTCCATGGCCCGTTACAACAATTAGATGAATTGAGGAAATCATTCCAACTTTTCCAATATTTGATCATCTCAGGGATAGGAACTGTAGGGCTATGTGTTACTGCTTTAACAAGAAGGGTTTTTAATTTTGCCATATCTTCCATTTCACTTTTGCAGTTCGATTTTCCTCATCTCATGAGGGAATACTGCTCATTGCATTATAAGCTTTTAATGTTTCCAGAGTTATTACAGGGATTCAGAGCCATCCTCCATCTGAAAAGAGAGTCATTATGGCCTTATTTAAATATTTAAAAGCTTTGTTTTAATTACTGTAACTGCTGCTTTGATCACATAGATTTGTGCTGTGCACTGTCATGAATCCAGACTGAGTTATCCTTTGGTCTGTGACTAAAACAGGGCACTCAGTTATCAGCCATGAGTTCGTTTTACTGTTTTAGTCTCCCACTATTAAGCAGCTTCCTTCAAAAAATAAACATAATTTCCTAGGATTTATCCAGACATTTTTAGGCAGGTGAATAAAATATATACAGCATTTGGGGGGAAAATCTGCCTACTAAATGTCTGGTATTCACACTAGGATAAAAGGCAGTGATATAAAATCAGTATAAACTTCTCTGTTGGCTTAGCAGGAAAGCTCGTTGGTTTTCTTCGAGCAGCTTTGCTGATATATTACCTTTCACTCATAGCAAATTACTTGTGACAGTCCTCTAGCCATTTCCTGAAGCAAAATACTTGCCCAGAAGATATTTATAATACAACTGCAAAATGGCTTTGAGATCCTGCTGTTACAGGTACAAATGCAAAGCATCATTACATGAATAATGTGAAGATATCAACAATTTGATCAGAAATTATAAAGACACCGTACATAGAGCTTAAGAGAAGCTTCCTGTACTGTCTGTGATAGTAAAAAAGCAAAGCCATTATCTCTTCATTCTCCAGTTGAACAATTTGAAATCATGCTGAATGTTTTTAAACAGAAGTTATCTTTCCGTAGAAGTATGGCAAAAAATTAAAAGCTGCTTAAGATCACTTGTTTCAAAAATAAATTCAGCAAGAGCTGCCAAGCATTTAAAAAAAACAAACTTCAATCATTTTAAAAGGGAAATATTCTCTGACAGCCTGATCTGGCTTCCCTGAGGTCTGTGCAGGTTTTTCCATTGACGTCAGTAAATATGGGACAAGGCACTAAGGCCTAGATCCATCAAGGAACAATGCATGAGGAGAGAGGGGCACCTAAAAACAGGATCCAACATATTAGGCAGGGAGACACCTAAGCTAGCCACTGTCACCAGTCGGTATTTGCCCTGAACCCCATCCCTTCCAAGCAGTACACACTGAAGTCCAGACTGTAGGAAATGCCTGTCTCTGCTGGCAGTCCATAGGAACCTCTCTCTGGAAGTCAGACAGATTAGACACCTAACTGTTCTTGCAAGAAACACCAGAGGAGAAGGTATTTTTACCTCCCTTGTAACTTTTATCCCAGTGGTTAGGGTACTGGTCAGGGATGTTGGAGATGCAGATTCAATTCCCCCCTCACCTCTTGGTTAGGAAAGGATAGAGAGACTAACCATTGATCTATTCAGATGTGGAACTCCTTGTCTGTCTTTTTGAAGATGTTCCATTGTGGGTAAATAATATAAATAGTCATTGAAGCAGGGGGACTACACCCTGCATCTGCCACCTCCGAGTGTACCAGACTATAGAGTCTTTCTTCATTTGCTGTTCCAATTGGCACCACCAACTGGGCCATTCAAAGACCAGTCAGGAGTGCAGCAGGGACCCAGATCTAAGGAACCCTCCCTACCTGCCTTGGTTCCCTGCGGCTCTTGGAAGCAGCCACCAGGGCTATGGGAAGGCTCCACATGCTGCCTCTGCCCCCCAGTGCCAGCTCCACAACTCCCCTTAGCCAGGGACTGTGACCAGTGGGAGCTGCAGGGGTGGTGCCTGCAGGTGCGAGGGCAGTGCGTGGAGTCTCTGGCCACAAATGTACCTATGGGCTGCAGGGACCTGGCAGCCACTTCCTTGGAGCCACAGTAAGTGCTGTAAGGACACACACATGCACCCAACCCCCTGCCTCAGCATGGCATCCCATCCTGCACCCAAACTCCCTCCCAGAGGCCACACCCTAATCTTTTCACCCCCTCCCTGAGCACCCTCCTGCACCCCAAATCCCTCATTCTTGGCCCCTCCCCACAGCCCTACACCCCATCCTGCTCTCCAAACTCCTGTCCCAGCCCAGAGCCCATACCTCTAGTCAGAGCTCTCACCCCCTTCCTATACTCCATACAGCTGCCCCAGCCTGTTGAAAGTGAGTGAGATTGAAAGCTGTTTTGGGGCCAGAGCATCTTTTCCTCACATGTGAACACAATGGGGGCTTCAAACCTGATTGGAGCTTGTAGGTGCCTCTCGAATATATAAACAATTCATAGTAATGATTGTGATTACCAAATTAGAATTCTTAGCTCATATTGATTATAATATTTATTTTAGTTCACACTCACTTTGCACATTTATTTATTAATAACACAGAATGCTAGTTTGTAAAAAATCATGCTCAAAGTGTTCAAGAAAGAACTTGGGAAGACGCTTCTCCTAACGTGGAGCCCAGAGAATCATCCATTACTTTACCTTGCTAGTTGGTAACAAAACAGCCTTTTCGTACTCATAACTTGATCAGAAAGGGTTGGAAAGAAATAGCAAGTCTTTCTTCTATCCAGCCTTATTTCATTTTTCATAAACACAGGATAATATTAAAAACATCCACAGACTGATCTGTTCTTGAAAATCCATGCTGTTTATTCCTTGTAACTATATATTCTCTAGGTGCTTTTATATTGGTAGTTTAAAATGGCTTTCAGTATCTTTTCAGGTAAAGATGTTAGACTGACTATTTATTATTCCCTAGCCTAGGTCATCTTTTTTGCCCTTTATAAAGGTAGGTAATATGTTTGCCCTTCTCTAGACCTCTGGATTTCACCCATCCTCGAATTTTTGTAGTCATGTTCAGGCAAACCAGTTGATTTTAATTGATGTGTACCCTCAGGACTTTTCAGGCCATAGAAAAAGCTACCCAAAATTTGAGGCTATTTTTGAAAATGTGGGTTTACATGTCTAGGCCATGATTTTCCAGAATGTCAGTGGCATTAAGACTAGAAACACGCAATCCTGATTTCCAGTTCCAGAAATATATTATGCACAGTCCACAGCAATGCCCCTCCCTCCAGAATAGCAGGCTAACCATGTCACATCTCAAAATGAGGACTTCTCTATGAGAGAAGTAAAAGAAACATGTTCAATGCCTTCTTGTCTGGTACTAGTAATGGATATGATAGCACCAATTTTCCTTCCAAATGAGAATAAAGAAGGTTGATATATAACTGTCAGACAATTTTGAAAAAGGTTTTATGCTTTAGCAGAAATCTGTGAGCATCCTGTCAGTGAGTAAATGACACAAAAAATAGACTAAGCTTCTGAAATGTAAAAAAGACGTGTAGATCATCATAGCACAAAATAAAGTCATGTGCTGTATGATCTTTTTTAATTACAGGAATTATGCTGGCAAAGAGCAATATTCTTACCTGAAAAGCCTCATTATAAATGCACATATTTAATACTTTATTATTTTTAAATATATGGATGATTTATATAAACAAGAAGAATTTAGGGAAAGAGAAGTTGAGCTGAAATGTGTGTGATAGGAATACAATGTTTTATACAGTTGCTACCTTAATTTGCTTACTCTCCTAGGCATCAAAATCCTATTTTTTCTGATAAAATGAACATTTTGATTTATTTCTTCTTTGACTGTGGACCCTGTGTAGCATTATATTTTTTAAGTTGGATAAGAGGGCTAAGCAGAAAATGTTAGTCATTGTATGAGTGGGCAACCATAAATTCTTGCTGGGCTAGTAGAATCTCAGTATCAGAGATAATTCTCCCTTTTCCTATGTCGTTTGTTGCAGCCGGATGAAAGCGCCTCAGTGAGTGCTATCAGAGGTCAGATGTTTTATTTTCTTCACCCTTTTCTTCCTTGCCTTCCTCTTCAAAATATAAAAATACAAATATAGCAGCTTGCATTCTGGGATCTCAAAGAAGTTCCCAATGTTAATTGTCTCAACAATCTTTTTAGTTAGAGCCTAGTAAACTTAAGACCATCCATTCTTGTCACTCTTGCAATCATAGAATCATAGAGCTGGAAAAGACCTCAGAAGGTCATCAAGTCCAGCCCCCTGCTCCAGGCAGGACCAATCCCAACTAAATCAACCTGGCCAGGGCTTTGTCAAGCCGAGACTTAAACACCTCTAGGGATGGAGACTCCACTACTTCCCTAGGTAACCCATTCCAGTGCTTCACCACTCTCCTAGTGAAATAGTTTTTCCTAATATCCAACCTGGACCTCTCCCACCACAACTTGAGACCATTGCTCCTTGTTCTGCCATCTGTCACCACTGAGAACAGCCTTTCTCCATCCTCTTTGGAAGCTCCCTTCAGGAAGTTGAAGGCTGCTATCAAATCCCCCCTCACTCTTCGCTTCTGCAGACTAAACAGACCCAACTCCCTCAGCCTCTCCTCGTAGGTCATATGCTCCAGCCCCTTAATCATTTTGGTTGCCCTCCGCTGGACCCTCTCCAATGTGTCCACATCCTTTTTGTAGTGGGCGGCCCAGAACTGGACACAATACTCCAGATGTGGCCTCACCAGAGCCGAATAAAGGGGAATAATGACATCTCTAGATCTGCTGGCAGTGCTCCTCTTAATGCAACCTAATATGCCATTAGCCGTCTTGGCTACAAGGGCACACTGTTGACTCATATCCAGCTTCTCATCCACTGTAGCCCCCAGGTCCTTTTCTGCAGAACTACGAATTAGCTGGTTGGTCCCCAGCCTGTAACAATGCTTGGGATTCTTCCGTCCCAAGTGCAGGACTCTACACTTGTCCTTGTTGAACCTCATCAGATTTCTTGTGGCCCAATCCTCCAATCCTTTGTCTAAGTCACTCTGGACCCTATCTCTGCCCTCAAGCGTATCTACCTCTCCCCCTAGCTTAGTGTCATCTGCAAACTTGCTGAGGGTGCAATCCATCCCCTCATCCAGGTCATTAATAAAGATATTGAACAAAACCAGTCCTAGAACCGAACCTTGGGGCACTCCGCTAGAAACCGATCGCCATCCTCACATCAAGCCGTTGATCACTACCCGCTGGGCCCGGCCTTCTAGCCAGCTTTCTATCCATCTTACCGCCCATTTATCCAATCCATATTCCCTTAACTTGCTGGCAAGAATATTGTGGGAGACGGTATCAAAAGCCTTGCTAAAGTCAAGGTATATCACATCCACTGACTTTCCCATGTCCACAGAGCCAGTTACCTCATCATAGAAGCTAATTAGATTGGTCAGGCACGACTTGCCCTTTGTGAATCCATGCTGACTATTCCTAATCACTTTCCTCTTTTCCAAGTGCCTCAAAATGGATTCCTTAAGGATCCCTTCCATGATTTTTCCAGGAACCGAGGTAAGACTGACCGGCCTATAGTTCCCTTGATCGTCCTTCTTCCCTTTTTTGAAGATGGGCACTACATTTGCCTTTTTCCAATCATCCGGGATCTCTCCCAATCTCCATGACTTTTCAAAGATAATGGCCAAAGGCTCCTCAATGACATTTGCCAACTCCCTTAGTACCCTCGGATGCATTAAGTCCGGACCCGTGGATTTGTGTATGTTTAGCTTTTCTAAATAGTTCCTAACCTGTTCTTTACCCACCAAGGGCTGTCGATCTTCATCCCATCTTGCGTCACTTAGCGTATTAGTCCGGGAGCCGACCTTGTCGGCAAAGAAAGCATTGAGTACTTCAGCTTTCCCCACATCATCTGTTACTAGGTTACCTCCTTCATCCAGTAGGGGCCCCACACCCTCTCTGATCACCTTCTTCTTGTTAACATGCCTGTAGAAACCTTTCTTGTTATCCTTCACATCCTTTGCCAGTCGCAATTCCACTTGCGCTTTTGCCTTCCTGATAACCCCCCAGCCTTCTTGAGCTATACACTTAAACCCCTCCCTGGTCATTTGTCCAAGTTTCCACTTTTTGTAAGCTTCCTTTTTGTGCTTAAGTTCACCAAGGATTTCCCCCGTAAGCCAATCCGGTCTCCTACCATGTTTGCCTCTCTTGCTACGCATCGGGATGGTTTCTTTCTGTGCCTTCAATAAGGCTTCTTTAAAATACTGCCAGCTGTCCTGGACTCCTTTCCCCTTCATGTTAGCATCCCACGGGATTCTACCCATCAGGTCTCTGAGGGAGTCAAAATCTGCTTTTCTGAAGTCCAAGGTGTGTATTTTACTATTCTCTTTTCTTTCTTTGGTCAGGATCCTGAAATCTACCATCTCATGATCACTGCTTCCCAGGTTGTCACCCACCTCTACTTCCCCTATTAGTTCCTCCTTGTTTGTGAGCAGCAGGTCAAGCTGCGCACGGCCCCTGGTCGGATCCTTCAGCACTTGTACCAAGAAGTTATCCCCAACATTCTCCAAAAACTTCCTGGATTGCCTGTGTACTGCCGTATTGGTTTCCCAACAGATGTCAAGGTGATTAAAGTCCCCCACGAGAACCAGGGCCTGCGATCTGGAAGCTTCTCTCAGTTGTCCGAAGAAAGCCTCATCTTCCTCATCCACCTGATTCGGTGGCCTGTAGTAGACACCAACCACAACATCACTGCTGTTGTTTGCACCTCTAAACTTAATCCATAGATTCTCAACAGGTTTTTCTCCCTCTATATACTGGAGTTCAGAGCAATCATAGTGCTCTCTTACGTATAGTGCAACTCCTCCTCCTTTTCTCCCCTGCCTGTTCTTCCTGAACAGTCTATACCCTTCCATGACAGCGCTCCAGTCATGCGAGTCATCCCACCAAGTCTCTGTTATCCTAATTAAATCATAAATCACTGGGCTTTACTTTACAGCCTAATAGTGGACTGCAGCAGGGACCCAGAGCTAAAGCAGCTTCCCTACCTGCCTTGGCTCCACGCGGCTGGCTGCACTTCTTCGGAAGAGGCCACTCCTGTCTCATACCTCTGGCTGAATGCTTGAAGCCAGGTACTTTTTTACCCTGTTCCACCTCTAAGAAGGTGGCTTCACTCGGGGGAAGGTGTGTTTTTACCTCATGTTGGGTAACCATGTGGTGCCCAACATGAGGTAAAATCCTAGTGAAGATAAAGTGCTTTGTAGTTCACATACTGGCAGTTCAAGTAAAGGCTATGATGGAGCACAGAGTATACTTTGACTGGTAATTTGTTTTAAAATTACTATTATCATGTCTTCATGAGGTTAGAACACACTTTTTTTACACTGAAGAAAAAGCCTTAAAGGCCAGAAGAATTTCTTTTTCTCCAGACACACTATGAGTGTTTCTGATATCTCTCCCTTTTCTCTTTTTCTTTGTCAGCATCTGCGAGGGAGGTGCGCAAAGCCCACATTGGAGAGTATGGAGTTAATGTGCTAATGTGGGTTCATGTGGCTTCCCCTGTCATACCTGTGGTAAATGTCAGCTTTGGAGGGAGGCACTTAAGAGGGACAGCCCAGGCTCACTTGACAGCAGACCAGGCAGGAGAGTAGTTCATCAGTCCCTAGTCCCTAGAGAGAAAGCTGAGGGTAGGCAGGAGCTCGCCAAATGGCTACTGCCCAGTGGCTCCTCCCTGAAGGAAGAGAGCACCAGCAGCTGACTCCCTTTGAGATGAAATTATTCCTTTGTATTAATTATTAACTCCAGTTAAGGCCACAGCCGAACGAGCACCTTCAGAAGGAAAAGAGCCTCAACTCAGCTTTGAGATGATTCATTTGTGTAAATTCTCCTTGTTTATGTACCCCAGAAGGGGAAACACTTTAAAGTGACTTAGTCGGAAGGCCAAGTCATAGGAAGAGGCAGACCAATGCAGTGCCAGAGTGACCCTTGGCAGATGACATCAGACAGGGCTATACCACTCCTGATCTTTCACAGCATCTCAAAGTCAGCCTGACTCTGTTCTCTGACAAAGAAGCTCTGTCTTTCTTACCTCATCTTCCTGAGGGTCTTTCATCCTCTTCATCACCATTCCAAACAAGAGGTCATCCTTTATGTTAGTACACAGAAATATTAGTTCTCCATTTCCACACTTGTGAATACTGTATGTTCAGTTAGGTTGATTCCTATCTGCTGCAGTGTATCCAAGTATCCCATGAAAGCAAACATTTCTGGAAGGACAGTCCCTTTGATTCCCACTTTATTCTTTTGTAACCCATATTACCTTTAAAAGGGCATTTTGAATCTGGCAAAGTGTTAGGTGAAGAGAGGCAACACTTGGACATATAATATGTTTAGAATAAACTTGATTTACATGTTATGTTTTCACCCCCAGGGCTGGCTTGACAAGTTAGGCACTTTGTGTTATTTGAATAGCTCCAGGTACTTGTTGATGGTGCTCATTCCTCCATAGTAAATAAATAATAGCATCCTCATATTGCCCTCATAGTGCAGATGGGGAAAATGAAACAGTAAGAGGTGAAGTGACTTACCATAGGTCCTATACTTAACTAAGGGCTTGTCTATACTATGGAGAAGATGGACCCTCCGGGAGTCGATCTTCTATCGTTCAATTTAGCAGGTCTAGTGTAGACCCCCAAATTAAATGTTAAGGGTAGCCCTCACCAGTGTTCTGTACTCCTCATTTTGTGAGGCGTAGATGAAGCCAATGGGAGCACACCTCCCGTGGTGGCTCAGTTTAAGGTAAACTGAACTAAATATACATTTTGCGTTTCTGGGTAGCATACCTTAAACCGACCTGCCTGATCTAGTGTAGACCAGGCCTAAGGGTATTTCTACACTGCATCTTAAGCCTGTGCTTGTTCCTGGGCTCAAGCCTAACCCCACTTCCATCTACACTACAATTTCATTAACCCAGGAGTGGGACTTAGGGTCTCAGAGCCCTGCAGGGCTGGAGGATCCAAGTTTGAGTTAAGTATGAATCCAGGGTCTGAGTCCTATTGCTGTGTAGTGTGGATTCAGCCTCACTTGATTCAGGTCCCAGGAGTCAGCCAGAAGTATCTCAGAATTCCACGGGACATCTTCCTTAGTCCTCTTCACCTCAGCAACCTGCAGTCGACTCTAATTAAAATGGAAGCCACCTCCCCTCATGAATTAAAGTAACACTGATCAGCATTCTCTTCTGGTTTCTGATCTGCAAGCACAGTTTCAGAGAGCCTCCTGGGTTTGCAATGCAGAGTAACCAGGAGTAACCAGTCAAGATTTTTGTAAAGTGTTCCATTACCTGGTGACATTCAGGCTGGGCAGTAAAGTTTTCCCACAGTGCACCACAGTACGAGGACTAGAGGTGCCACATTTTGGGATAGGGGACACTAGGGACTCTGAGGTAGGGTTACTTTGACTTGGGTCTGTGCTATGCAATGTGGCCACAAGAGCCCTAGGCTTGAGCATGGGTTAGAAGAGTCTTAACATAAGGTTGAAATACAGTGTAGATGCTTAAGGCCAGGGTTCCTTAATATAAGTCAACTGACTTGAGTCCCACTAACCCTGGATTTATATTGCAGTGTAGACATACCCCTAATAGAACCAGGATAAAATTAGAACCAAGAAATATCCATTCCCAAACTTTCAGCTACAGCTTCCCAAACATTCCTCCATACCACCCACAAGCAATCACCTTAACAAATGACCTCTGTGTATCGTAAGACAGCAACCAATGATTATTAATTTTCCAGGCTTAGGTATTTTGGCAAGAAATAAACTGCTGAAAAAGAGTGGATAAAGAACTGAAGGATTAGCAGCTCCCCTGCATAAAATCTATTCCTGCTGCTGCATCCTATTTATTCCCTTCTTGGTAATTATTTCTCCGGTAATTATTTCTTTAATGAAGCAACTGGCACGGATTAAATTCTGTATGGCATCTAGAGGATTAATGTTAGACAGTTTTATAAAAGAAGGTTGCTGTTTGAATTGGCCGACTACTACAGAAACAGTGGTTGCAAACATATGTTCATATTTTGAATGGCTGTTCTGTGTGACAACATTTATGCCCCTTTTTATTCACTATTTGCAAATGGGATCTTTGCCTGTGAATAACTGTGGAACAGCTGTTCTTCATGCGAATAACTATGCTGGTATGCTATAACCAATACATTGATACACAAACAAGAATGTTTACTATTTCTTATTCTCCTGTGTTTTAAAAAATGTCTATCCACAGAATAGAAGTAATACCATGGAACTTAGAAGACCAAATCGTTGCACCTTTTGACAAATAATTATGCATAACAAATACATAATTTAGCTGTAGTATTGCTAAATAATTCACTAAAAGCTTCCATTCTATGTCATTTTGATTTTTAATCATAGCCTCCAAAGCACTTCCAACCCCTCCCAGCTTGGTATCATCCACAAACTATATAAGTGTATTTCTATGTCATTATCTAAATTGTTGATAGATATTGAACAAAACCGGTCCCAAATCTGATCCCTGTTGTTCCCTAGAGGCTCATACAATTGCACATTCTCTAATGTGATCTGTGCCATCAGGTGTCAGATGCCCCTCTGCCATGTACATTGGCCAAACCGGATGGTCTCTACGACAAAGGATAAATGGACACAAATCAGACATCAAAAATGGTAACACACAGAAACCAGCAGGGGAATATTTTAACCTGTCCAGTCAGTCAATCATGGATTGTAAAGTAGCCATCTTCTACAAAGGAATTTCACTAATCAATTAGAGAGAGTCTGCAGAACTGGAATTCATCTTCAGATTTTATAGTTACCCTGGCTTAGATAAAGACATTAATTGATTGGCGCATTACAAAGCCAGTTTCTCCTGCCTCTAACATTTGCATTTTCACATCAAAAGCTATGAATGGGATACATCCAGCCCATTTAATTAGCCTTATTGACATGGGTCCTACAATTGACAGGTACTACTTCTCCTTTATATATATTTTGTTTTCTGTTATTTCCACTACAGTTCTTCTGATGAAGTAGGTTTTACCAACTAAAGCTCATGATTCTATATATTTTGTAAGTGTCTGAGGATTACTTGTTGTTTTTAAAGATGCAGACTAACACAGCTATCCCTCAGATCTTACCTGTAGCACAGACCTTACCTATTTTGGAAAATAAATGCTAGTTTTGTATTCTTTGTTTTTTTTTCCATGAGGCACATGCTGCTTCTTTGTCATGAAGTATCTAAATCTATTGAATTCTTTGTAGGGGTGTTAGCAAGTAGTCAACTGGAGTATCGACTACTCGCATTTTCCCCCTCCCCTTGCTGCCTCCATGAGAGGCAGCAAGGTGTGGGGGGGGGGGACAGGAGCTGGTGCTGGGGGAGCTGGCTTAAAAGCTGGTTCCCCTCAGCACCGGCTCTGCAGTGCTGCTTCCCCCCTCCACTGCTTCTATCAGAGGCAATGGACGGAATAGAGGAGGCTGCTCCAGCAGCAGTCTCTGTCCATGGGGGTCCCAGCAGGGAGCTGGGCCCCCTGCAGACAGGGGCTGCTGCTGCCAAGCAGCCGCTGTTCGCAGTGCCTGCTCTAGCAGCAGCCCTTGGCTGTGGCCAGCCCAAGCTACCGCAAACGGGCTGGTGCCAAAGCAGTCTCAGTTCATGGCAGTCAGGGCTGGCCACTGCAAACAGGGGCTGCTGGACTCGGCATGAGCCACTGGTCTGGGATGTTGCACCTCTGCATTTTATATGTAGTAAGAGCCCGGCAGCTCTTACTGCACTTAAAATGCAGAGCTACAGCAGGGTGGCTCCAAGAGCCAGCTCAAGCCGGCTCCTGCAGCTACCCCCACTGCAGCTCTGCAGAGTGGCCCTTATCCACTAATCATGTAGTTCAGCTGTGGCCAACCTGAGGCTCTTCTCTCCCCCCCCACCCCACCCCCCGGGTGCGGCTCGCGAAGCCCCTCCCTCCCCCCGTGGCTCGAAAGCTGCCCCTGTGCCCCCAAAAACGGCCCTCTTCTCCCGGCTCCCTTTGCTGACCTGGGTAGGGGAGCCATCCCGTGCAGCCATGAAAGCTGCAGAAATAAAGATGGCAGCAGGGGGCAGGAGCCTGCTGTGGCCAAAAAGTCTCAAAATGCATTTAAATGCAGTTTCTTAAAGGGGCAGAGGATATTTTAGAGCTTTGCTTTTTTTTCCCCCGCCCCCCCCGGCTCTTCGCGCTGGATCCACTGCTATCTTGGCTCTTTGCCCAGAATGGGTTGGCCACCCCTGGTGTAGTTGATACAAATTGTATCGACTATACTATTAGTCACATAACTGCAATTTAACATCCCTTGTTCTTTGTGACTACTTCACCGCCTCACCATCTCAGATTCAAACCTCTGAGACACCTGCACTCCTATCCTTCCATCCAGTGCAATTCTCCTTTTCACGGACGGAGGCCAAATCTTATTCTTGGGCATCTGTCTCTTCTTATTCATTGTATAGGAAATGTGGGAGCCTAATTCAGGCTTTGAACATCCAGTTCTTGTTCCAGTGATTTTTCTAGATGCCTAAATGTTAGGCATTGCATAGTTCAGCATCATAGTATATATATTGTACCATGATGCCACATAATCTAGTTTGTGGTGACATAAAGCCAAATGGAAAACCTAATCCCTATACTGTAAGATAGCTACCTGAAGAACATAGTGAAATTGTACATTAAGATCTATAAGGTTTTTTGTACCCACAGGGGAGAAATTAGTGATATCTAATCTGTTTCCTTCACAGGCAATCCCTTTTGAGATGATTCTGTGCAACATCAATTCTTACCATTAACATTTTATTTCCAATAGATCTGATTCGTTCCTAGATCATTCATGACTGAAGTCAGGGCAGTTAAATCAGCATAAAACTAAAGTAACAGTGTTGAATCTGGCCACCTACCTACATCACTCTTTGAGATCATATTGTACCAAGTCAATTTTCAAACTCCTTTTGAACTGTAATATTGCTTTCCTTTTTAGCATATAATTCATACTTTTTCATATGATGCATAGAGATATTGTCCCTCAAATTGTAATTTAACTTTCCTTCTGAAGAATTCTCCAACATTCATCTTGTACCATAACAGCAGATAGCAAGGAATTCCTTTTCAAATACAATTGTGATTTCTCTCTTCCATTTAAACATGATAGTTTTGTCTTCCTATTTCCCCAGTCTTTCAGCTAAAATGTAACCAGGGTGCTGTGCACTCTGCTCACTGTACTCGCCAACCCCTCTCTCTGGCGGCTTTCACAGACAGAGGCCACACGAGAGCTATGCTCGCCATAAGAACAGCCATACTGGGTCAGACCGAATGTCCATCTAGCCCAGTATCCTTTCTTCCAATAGTGGCCAATACCAGATGTCCCAGAAGGAGGGATCACAACAGGTAATCCTCATGTGATCCCTTTCCTATCACCCGCTTCCAGAGAAACAGAGGCTAGGGACACCATTCCTACCCATCCTGGCTAATCGACCTAACCTCCATGAATCTATCTAGCTCTTTTTTTAACCCTGTTTAAGTCCTAGCCTTCAGTGCATCCTCTGGCAAGGAGTTCTACAGGTTGACTGTGCGCTGAGTGAAGAAAAACTTTCTTTTGTTTGTTTTAAACTTGCTGCCTATTAATTTCATTTGGTGACCCCTGGTTCTTATATTGTGGGAATAAGTAAATAACTTTTCCTTATTCACTTTTTCCACACCAGTCATGATTTTATAGACCTCTATCATATCCTCCCTTAGTCTCCTCTTTTCTAAACTGAAAAGTCCAAATCTTTTTAATCTCTCTCCATATGGGACCCGTTCCAAACCCCTAATCATTTTTGTTGCCCTTTTCTGAACCTTTTCCAATGCCAATATATCTTTTTTGAGATGAGGTGACCACATCTGTACGCAGTATTCAAGATGTGGGCATACCATGGTTTTATATAGAAGCAATCAGATATTTTCTCTTATTCTCTATCCCTTTTTAAATTATTTCTAACATTCTATTTGTTTTTTTGACTGCCACTGCACACTGAGTGGATGTTTTCAGAGAACTATCCACAATGACTCCAAGATCTTTCTCTTGAGTAGTTGTAGCCAAATTAGTCCCCATCATATTGTGTATATATAGTTGGGATTATGTTTTCCAATGTGCATTACTTTACATTTATCAACGCTCCATTTAATTTGCCATTTTGTTGCCCAATCACTTAGTTTGGTGAGATCTTTTTGAAGCTCTTCACAGTCTGCTTTGGTCTTAACTATCTTGAGCAGTTTGGTATCATCTGCAAATTTTTGACACCTCACTGTTTACCCTTTTCTCTAGATCATTTATAAATAAATTGAATAGCATGGGTCCCAGGATAGACCCTTGGGGGACTCCATTAGTTACCTCTCTCCACTCTGAAAACTTGCCATTTATTCCTGCAATTTGTTTCCTGTCTTTTAACCAGTTATCAATCCACGAAAGGACCTTCCCTCTTATCCCATGACAACTTACTTTACTTAAGAGCCTTTAGTGAGGGACCTTGTCAAAGGCTTTCTGGGAATCTAAGTATATTATATCCACTGGATTCCCTCTTGTCCACATATTTGTTGACCCCCTCAAAGAACTCTAGCAGATTAGTAAGGCATGATTTCCCTTTACAGAAACCATGTTGACTTTCTCCCAACAAATTATATTCATCTATGTGTCTGACAATTTTATTCTTTACTATAGTTTCAGCTAATTTGCCTGGTACAGCCGCTCCCCGAGTTACGACCACCTCCACTTACGACCATCCGCACTTACGACCAAAGCGGTCGTAAATGCAGATCCGAGTTACGAACGGCGATCCACGCTTACGAACAGCACGGTCGCCATGTAACTCTATGGGATCCGAGTTACAAACACTTCGAGTTACGGACCAAGCGTTGGTCCGTAACTTGTTCGTAACTTGGGGAGCGGCTGTACTGACGTTAGACTTACCGGTCTGTAATTGCCAGGATCACCTCGAGAGCCCTTCTTAAATATTTGCGTCACATTAGCTATCTTCCGATCCTTAGGTACAGAAACTGATTTAAAAGATAGGTTACAAACCACAGTTAATAGTCCTGCAATTTCCCATTTGAGTTCTTTCAGAACTCTTGGGTGAATGCCATCCGGTCCGGGTGACTTGGTACTGTTAAGTTTATGAATTTGTTCTAAAACCTCTTCTAATGACACCTCAATCTGGGACAATTCCTCAGATTTTTCACCTAAAAAGAATGGCTCAGATTTGGGAATCTCTCCAATATCCTCAACTGTGAAGACTGAAGCAAAGAATTCATTTAGCTTCTCCGCTATGACTTTATCTTCTTTGAGGGCTCCTTTAGCATCTCGATCATCCAAGGGCACCACTGGTTCTTTAGCTAGCTTCCTGCTTCTGATGTACTTAAAAATATTTTACTATTACTTCAGAAGTATTTTCCCTCAGCAGTACCTGTTGGGCCAGCTGGGGAGAGTCCCCGGAAGTGGCACCGCTCTATCGATGCATATATACCCTTGCTGACCCTCCACCCCCTCAGTTTCTTCTTGCCGGAATTCTCCAATGAAGGGAAGGTGGGTGGGATTTGGAATGGATATGAGTAACACATCTTGAAGAACAACAGTTACAAGAGGTAAGTAACCATTTTTTCTTCTTCGAGTGCTTGCTCATGTCCATTCCAGTTAGGTGACTCCCAAGCTCTACCAAAGGAGGCAGAGTTGGAGGCTAATCTACATGGACTGCAGCATAGCCCTACCAAAGGCTGCATCATCTCTAGCTTGCTGCACAATGGCATAATGGCTTGTGAACATATGTACTGATGACCAAGTAGCCACCCAGAGATGTCATGAATGGGCACCTGCACTATGAAGGCCGTCAATGAGGCTTGCACCCTCGTGGAGTGGACTGTAAGTGGGGGCACTGGTCTATTTGCAAGGTCATAGCACATTTTACTATTACTTTTTGAGTTTTTGGCTAGCTGTTCTTCAAACTCCTTTTTGACTTTTCTTATTATATTTTTACATTTAATTTGACAATTTACCTTTTTCATGTTAAGTGCTAGCAGTCTGGTTCCATTTTGGTTTAGGTGGAGCCCATCCTTCCTGTTTAGGCTCCCCCTATCTGAAAAGTTTCCCCAGTTCCTAATAAATCGAAACCCCTCCTCTCTACACCATCATCTCATCCACGCATTGAGACTCTGAAGCTCTGCCTGCCTACCTGGCCCTGCGCATGGAACTGGAAGCATTTCAGAGAACGCTACCATAGCGGTCCTGGATTTCAATCTCTTTCCTAGCAGCCTAAATTTGGCTTCCAGGACCTCTCTCCTACTCTTCCCTATGTCATTGGTACCTACATGTGCCACAACCACCAGCTCCTACTCAGCACTACACATAAGACTATCTAGATGTCTCGAGAAATCCGCAACCTTCGTACCAGGCAGGCAACTCACCATACAGTTCTCCCGGTCATCACAAACCCAGCTATCTATGTTTCTAATGATCGAATCCCCCATTACTAACACCTGCCTTTTCCTTACAACTGGAGTTCTCTCCCCTGGAGATGTATCCTCAGTGTGAGAGGATACAATAATATCCTCTGGAAGGAGGATCCCAACTATGGGATCATTTCCCTCTGCTCCAGTTGAATGTTCTCCTTCCCTGAGCCTTTCATCCTCCTTAACAGCACAGGGTCTGTCTGACCGGAGGTGGGACAGTTCTACAGTGTCCTGGAAAGCCTCGTCTGGGTACCTCTTGGCCTCCCTTCGCTCCTCTAGTTCAGCCACCCTGGCCTCCAAAGCTCATACGCAATCTCTGAGGGCCAGGAGCTCCTTGCATCGAATGCACACATACGCCACCCACCCACAGGGCAGGTAATCATATGTGCTACATTGGGTGCAATAAACAGGATAGCCCCCACTCTGCTGCTGGGCTTCTACCTGCATTCTCTCGTACAGCTGCGTAGGGTATTGATAGGGCTTTTATTTTAAATCAGGAAGTTTTGCTTTTAGTTTAGTTTAAAAGTTTTTAAAGAATGGCAAGTGTACCTCACCCCCTTCAGAACTCCCTCTCGAAACTCCCTGTAAGCTGCCCCTGTTTGCAAAGCTCCCCGGTTGCTTACTCACGCCAACCCCCCCACCCCCCCCGTAGGTAGGTGTGGGCTGAGGGCAGGCACTCTGGTCAGGGTGGAGGGAGCAGGAGCAGGCTGGGGGTAGGTGTTTGGCCAGGGGGAGGGTACAGGAGTGGGCTCGGGGCATGGGGTCTCAGTGAAAGGAGTGAGTGAGGGGGCTGGGGATGCAGGGTCTTGGTGGAGGGTGTGCGTGAGGGGACTGGGGATGGGGGGCTCTTGGCTGAGGGGATATGAGTGGGCTTGGAGGTGGAGGAGGTGCGTGAGGGGGCTAGGGGTGCAGGGTCTCAGTGGAGGGTGTGGGGATGCAGGGTCTTGGCAGGGCAGTGAGTGAGGGGGCTGGGGTGCGGGGTCTCGGCAGGGCAATGATTGAGCAGGCTGTGGGTGCGTGGGGTCTTGGCTTGGGGGTGTATGAATGAGGAGGCTAGGGATGTGGGGTCTTGAGTGCGAAGGCTGGGGGTTGCGCAAGGAGGGGCTGCAGCCAGTAGGGCTGTAGGGGAAGAGGCCAGTCAGTGGGAAAGGCGGCCGGGGCCAGAGGGCAGGCCCAGGCAGCCAGTGGCAATGGTAGCTTGGCATGAGGAAGGGCTGCAGCCAGTAGAGCTGTGGGGGAAGAGGCCAGTCAGCGTGAAAGGTGGGGGTGTGCGTTCTGGACTTGGGCCGGCCGCTGGCGATGGTAGCGTAGCGAAAGGAGGGTCTGCAGGCTGTAAGGGAAGCGGCTGATCAGTGCGAAAGGTGGCGAGAACCAGGGGGTAGGGGTAGGAACTGGTGGTGGTGGCCTAAGATAACCCTCCCCTTGTGGGAGCGATGTAAGGGCCAGAGGAGCTGCCTGGAGCTGTGAGTGGGGCAACGCGGGTGATGTGATGATGTCACTTTGTCCCGCAGAAAACCTTTTTTTATATAGAGACACAATAATGCCATATCTCAGAAGCTGCATCAGCATACGCTTGGGTCATTACTGAAATTAGGTTCGTGCATAATTTAGAAGTATGGAATTTTTAACCATCACTTAATTCCCCACCACACTTTAATGTGGCTCATCTACATTTCATTAAGTTCAATTCTTGAAGGGATTTCTATGACCAGTAATGGGTCAAGTTTCAAAATTATAATGATTGGCAATTGCACATCCCAAAATCTGATTTATGTTGTAAGAACGAACCAGCTTTGCTTATACGACATGGGATTTTGAGACACCTAGTAGAGGTAGGTTCCCAACTTTCATTGATTTTTCGTGGAATTTGGGCACCTAACTCTTTTAAGCCCTGAATACAAATTGAGTCTAATGAGCATATTATGAGAATGAGGGAAGTGACTATTAAAGTTTGATGTATTAAAATCACAAGCCTAGAGAAATTTTATTACATAGAACACATAGGCTAAGGGGCTTACAAATACTATTTACACTTCTGTAGAAATTGACTCATTTTACTCTGATATATTCCTCACCGTTGTCCAAGATCCCTTTGGAGATAATTAACTATCATGCCAAAACTCCTTTACACAAACTAAATTTTGAAGACAGAAAGCAGCCACGTGAGGTTGTATCTGTGGTTGAAGTTAAACAATCAGTCTTTGCTCCTGAAAGCTCACCATCCCAATGGATTCTCTGCTGAAATCAATACATATTTCAAGCACCTTCCCGAACTATAATGTTGAATGAATCATCCAAATCAGACCAGTTTTCTCAGGTTTAATATCTGCTCTTAGCTAAGTGATATTTGTGCATTAAAAAGAAGATAAGGAACATAAAATAGTGCTTCCTCCTGCACCATTTTTATGCAGTACAAATATTAACGGGTAAATAGTTAAATTGATTTTTAAAATAAAAGTAGACTGAAAAATCCTTTCCGTTTTGCTCATTGTGATAAACTTGGTTTCATGTGGAAAAGGTATGGCTCACAGCATTACCAAATAAGGCAATATGCATAATGTCATCTAATATCACATCTATGATAGTTGTAACTTCAGGTCATATAAAAGGTCTTTAATTGTGTGGCATGGTGCTATCATTTTCCTGCTTGTGACTGTATGGAATTTGGTCATAAATACCTCACTGGATGAAAATGAAGTTCACAATTCCAGCTGTTGGGATTGAAAGCCAGTAAATTAATCAGAGCCTTCCCGTCCATAGAGATGGGTGGTGGAGCAGGGGCAGATCTGGGAATAGAGGGTAGGGTGAGAGCGAAGCATGGGTGGGAAGAGGCAATTATCAAGTGAGCCATCCCATCATCCATTGCTGGTATCAGGCAAAGGGACACTTCAGAACAGGGGTGGGCAACAATTTTTAATTGGGGGCAACTCTGAGATTTTGGTAAGTAATCAAGGGCTGCACTTCTTTGGAGAGGGTGTGGAGTCTGGGATGCTGGCTGGGTGCAGAAGGGAGCTTAGGATGGGGGACTGGGGTTGCAGGAGAGGGTGAGGGGTCTAAGAGGGAGTTTGGATGAAGGAGGGGGTTGTGACCTGGGGCAGGGGATTGGGGTGCAAAAAGGATTCTGGTTTGGGCGAGGGGTGCAGGAGGAGGTGCAAGGTCTGGGAGGGATTTGTGACCTGGAGGAGGCAGGGAGAAGGTGTACAGAGGGTTTGGGTGGTGACCTGGGGCAGGAGAGGGTGGTGGCTTGGGACAGGTAGTTGGGAGGAGGGAGAGGGTGGGGTGCCAGACGCAGGCTCTGGCTGGAGGCGCTTACCTAAATGGCTCCCAGCCAGCAGTCCTGGGGCAGGCTCTCTTCTTGTCTGCTGCAGTCCCAGGCTTGTCAAAACAGCTGGCTGCTCCGTGTGGCTCTCCTGGGGGGAGAGGAGAGTGGGGAGGAGGCTTCACATGCTGCCTCTGCCCTCCACAAAATTTCTCAGCTCCTATTAACCAGAAACTTGCCAAAGGGAGCTGAGAGATTTTGCTGAGGGGCAGGAGCAGTGCATGAAGCTTCCCCTTCTCTCCCCAGCATCCAGAGCAGAGAGCAGCCAGCCATTTAAAGTGGTGTGAGTTGCTCTGTGGTAAGGATCCCGGCAAGGTGGCCACGAACTAGATCCAGCCGTTTGGCTGGCCACATTAGGCTCGCTGGCCGCATCTTGCCCACCCCTGCTTCATAGCTTGGTTTTGCATTATCTGACTATGAAGATATAAACAATCTAGGATATAAAGAGAAATGGTCCAGTTTTTGCCCTTACATATATGGGAGACAAAGTGGATGAGGTAGTATCCAACTTCTGTTGATGAAAGAAACAAGCTTTCCAGTTTATACAGAACTCTTCTTCAGCTCTGGGAAAGCTACCTGTATGGGTATAATACATATTGCTATTGTTGTGAATTACAAATATTGTGTGGCTTTGCATAGTTCTATATTTTTTATATGTTTGTTGTTTATAATAAGTTACAGTGCAAACTGCAAATAGTAAATATGATAGTAAACCTGAATGATCTGCAGACAAAAAAAACAAGAAATGTTTTAAATAACGTGCATTTTAAAATGTTGTGATTTCACAAATCAATTATTCATTGTGAATTATTCGTTCAGCTCTTGGGTTCCACTGTCAGATTCAGCTACAGGAAATTGCCAGTTCTATTTTTATTTTTAAATGGTCAGCTTTCTTTTGCTCTTAAGTATCTCCATCACAGTACTTCCCAGATTGTCTATTTGAATTCAGATCTTTACATCACAAAAGAAAAATTGCATTCAGCAATCGATCTCTTATGATAGTCTATGTAATAAGAATGTGTGAGGTAGGGAAAGAGTATGTTTACTTTAAGATGAGAGATGCTGCAGTCCACCAGTAAAATAAATACATATACTGGTTGAATCTATCTTGTCCGGCACAATCTGGACAGCATCCTTGGTCCTGCATGATTTTAGTAAGCCAGATGTCCACTTATCATGGGTGTGGCTAAATTTCTCGCAGTCCCATAAAGTTTGTTTGCAGCCACCAGTCCTGGCTCTCAGTGTTCTGTGCTATTTTTAGCCCTAATTTACCCTTAAATGTTTTCTAAGGGTGCATCTACACTGCACCTGTAGCTCGAAATAAGGTACGCAATTTGAGCTACGCAAATTACGCAGTTTATTTCAAGTTAATTTTGAAATAGTTTATTTCAAAATTATAGTGCCAAATTTCAAACTAGAGTGCTATTCCGAAACATCCCTCACTCCTCATGGAATGAGGTTTACAGGGACATCAGAATAGCGAGCCCGTTATATTTTGAAATAATGGACTTGCTCAAAAGATGCAGAATAGCTATTTCAAGACACTTCCGGTATCCATAAATAGCTCTGCAGTGTAAATGTAGCCTAAGAGACCAGTAAGCAATGAAAGTGTAATTCTGCTGAACATTATTGACTTCCTGTGGTTCAGCAGATTCTCTTGTTTAGCACTGGTCAGGTCCCAAGGGTGCCTAACTTAGAGCGTTTCAGAGGGGTAGCTGAGTTAGAGAGGTTCAACCTGTATTATAAACAGAATGGAGTATAAAGATAATGTAATACAACAGTCAGATATAGTATGCCCTACTTTTTAATGTCCCCAAAGAATGACAATTAGATATATGCTAAACTGCATCTGCATATCTTTCTAACTGCAATATTTCGCTCTTACACTAAATTCCACCCATTATTACATTTTTATGGGAGTAAAAATGGAAGAATAATTTTCAAAATCATGCTATATATGCTTATAAGATGTGATACAAAAGCTGAACTTAAGCATTACCACCCTTAAGTTAACTATCTACATATGTAGGTCAAGAGAAGCCCTAGAGTCTCAGGATCTCCAGACGTATAACTAATACGTAGCATAGTAACATCTGATCTAGAAACAGTGGCCTGGATTTTCCTCTTGGTTTCAGTGAAGTAAGTGGACTTACACCGTTGTAAATGTGATGTGAGGGAAAAATCAGTCCAAAAGACTTCAGTTCTACACACCTCTTTATAAAATAGTTGTATTGATAAAGAAACTATGAGTTCACAGAAATCTATAATGTACCTGCAGAAATAATATACAGTTCTGTGGGAAATTACATCTAAAATTATTCTCAAGTATCAGCATTTATAACTCCCTTGCATTCTGGATATTGGAAGCTGCCTCTTTACCTTGGACTTTTTGGGGGGATTTTTTTGCAGATCATGTAAATGGACATTGTACAAGTCCAACCTCCCAGACTTGCAGCTCTGGAAAACGGCTCTCTAGCGCAGATGTTACCAAAGCAAATCGCCGAGGACCTGGGAGGCCGCCATTTAGAAAAGCGCAGTCTGCAGCTTGCATGGAGATTTCCCTTCCAGTTACAACGGAAGGTGAGTGCCACTCAGCATTTTTATTAGGTATGTGTTAGTTTCACTTTTCCACAAGATGTGAAAGCAAACTAGTTACGCACTATTTAGCATGATCCTTGTCTCAGTCACTTCTCTAAAATGCTGTCTTCATTTAATTGTTTAGAATTAGAATGATCCCCTTGTGTTTTAGTGTCGTTACTAACCAGCCAGCCTGCTATTCACTTTTGTGCTAACTAGAGATGCAGTTATACCAAACTTCCTGAAACTCTGATAGTCCTCCTACCCTCTTTTTGAGCTTGAAAGCTTTGCTTCAGATGAGTGTTCATCAGAATGTATGTGCAGTAATTATAACAGCCCATGACACCAAACGCGTAAAATATTCTGATCCCTGTTTATTCATGAGAAATAGATTTATAAGACTGAGAGTTTTACTTTTGCCCTGCATTGTATCATTCTTTGGTATTAAATAGAAATAAGGGCTGAAAATTCTGCAATTGGATCTACCCTTTCCTAGGGAACCGCAGTCCAGAATCTAAGTTTTCTTTACAATAATTTATGTTTTGAGCTTTAATATTTGTGAATACAACCTTCAAATTTTGAACTAAGTATAGGGCATGCAGTGTTGTCTGCCTGAATGTGCAGACACATTCAAACAACAGTTCTGAGGTGTGTAAACTGTCCCATTCATGTCAATGGGTTAAGTACAAAACTTAAAATATGCCCATTGAAATGTCAGCATTGCTAACTATGCCCATCATTCTAATAGAAGTATCCAGCTGATGTGCTTTCCTTAATTTCATAACACCTTCCGCACCTTGTGAGGTGCTGTCACTCCCCGTTGTTCCTCATCCACCAAACCTGCAATTTCTCCCACACTTTCCACAGATTCTACAGCACAACAAGGTGTTGTCCATACAAAATGCTTTGACAGTACAAAGCTACTCTACTGATTGTATTCTTAATTTTAATATTTAACTCAGGGCTGGGGAATTTTTTTTGGGTTGGAACCCACTGACCCACAGAAAAATCAGGCTGGGGGCTGCACACAAGTGAGAAGCTCCTGACTGAGAAGGATGCTCCTCACATTCCCCTTGCACACCAGAGTCTACAGCGGTCCAAGCAAGTAGGTTTTGTGTGCTTCAGCCCTGTAGGTTGGTGGCGGGGGGCTGGAGCACCAGCATAGGTTCCCCAATGCTGACCCTTGGGGGCTGGATCCCAGCAAACTGGGGGCCGCATCCAGCCCCTGGGCCTGAGGTTCCGCACCCCTGATTTAACTCATTAAAAACTCTAGTTTTAAACTTAATTAAGACTGCCACAGAATTTGCAATCTGCCTAGATTACAATAGCTTCCCAGGGCTACCATCTTGGTTTTAGCATTCTCTGGTGTCTGCAGTGCTCCAGACCCGCCCACCACATGCCGTTTTTGCCCCTGGCAGCACCTCCAGTGTGCCCTCCACACCATGGCTCGCCAACCGATCATTGGTCTTTTGCCTCTGTTAAGCAATGCCTGCACCAGGGTACTTCTCCCAGCATCAGAATGAGAGCTTTCAGAGCCTCTTTATACAGCTTCAGTCCTGTGACCCATTGCAAGGGGGACAGAGTGAGTGATGATCTCACCCATAGTGTCTGATGATGCACCCTTTAAATACTAACTATAGAAAATATCTTTTGTTTCCAGATGCGAAAAGCTCCCTCTACTTACAGGAAATTGATAGAATATCAGAACCCCCTTTCTTAGTATTTCTGATAGGTGGCTCTCCAGAGTTTATTCATTATGATATGATAAAACAAAGGAATCACTGTTGATCCTCTATGAGAAATAGATCATGACCGCTTCATGACCATTTGAGATCATACCACAGAAAGACAGAAGAGATTGCTGTAGGGGTGTCACTGAGTAGTCAACCACGCTATTAACTGATAAACCTGGGCTTATTGTTTAATCTTGTCAACTACATGCACTCCCCCCCCCTTGCTGCCTCTGTATCACAGGCAGCAACGAGGAGGGGGGAGCAGGAGCTGGCATCTGTGAGGAGCTGCCTTTAAGCAGGCTCCTCACAAGCACTGGATCTGCTTCCCCCTGCCCCTTCACTGCTGCCTCTGATAGAGAGGCAGCAGTGTGGAGGGTAAGGGGGGCAGGCTGGAGTCAATATGTGCGGGAAGCCAGCTTTCAAGCAGGCTCCCCATGTGTGCTGGCTCCACAGACCCGCCTGTCTCTCCCTCCCCCTCCCCCTCCCACTGCCTCCCAGAGAGGCAGCAAAGGGGGGCAAGCAGGAGCCGGTGCTGGCGAGAGCCGGTTTAAAAGCTGGTTTTCCCCAGCAACAGCTCTGCAGTGCCACCTCCCCCTCCCCCCATGCTTCTGCCTCTATCTCACGGAGCAGCCCCTTTCCATGGGGGGGAGGGGCGGTCTGAGCTCCCCACGGATAGGAGCTGCCGCTGCAGCAGAGCAGCCTCTGTCCACAGGGAGTTCAGACCCCCACAGACGGGCTGCTGCCAGCCTGCGCTGCTGCCTCTGTATCAGACACAGCAGTGTGGGACAGCAGGCAGCTGGTGTTTTTTTGGGTTAGTTATTGCTAATAATAATTATGTAGCTTATATGTAGCATTTTCATCTGTTGATCTCAAAGCTTTTTACAGAAATGGTAAGTATTATTATATTATAAATAGGATTCCTAAGGTTAAAATTGTCAGTGAAAGGGTATTCTAGCTTTCCTTGATGTCAACAAAAAATACTTAAAGGTATCAGTGATATCAGTAAAATGGTACTGTAGCTCTCACTAATGAGTGAAATGACTGCCTATTCTCTGTCACAGTTAACAGCAGAATAATTGGTCAGAGTATATTGTATTAATATGTAATACGAGATAGACACATGCATACAAATTGTTTGGAATATATATAGACCAGCCCTTCTTGTACTTAATATGCTCATTAATAATAGGATGGAATCCTTTTAAAAGAGTCCTTATTTTGAAACACACGTAGGATGTTATTTCCATATAAATAAGTTAAACATTTAACAGATTTCTGCTGTTGGCTCTTTTGAGTATTGGTTTAGTAGTTGATCTGTATCAAATGACTGGTATGTAAGAACTCTTCCACAGACATTGTTTTGGCATGTTTTTTTATTTATCTCGGTAGTGTTTTGTATTAAATACTGCTGCCAGAGTGATGTGAGCCCTGCAAGATTCGTAGCTTAAAAAAAAAGACTTTTCAAAAGAAAATGCTGAAAATCCTTTTTTTGTCCAGACAAGCTCATTACATTTCAGACATTGATCAAAATAGAGGCTCCCTTTGGCCAACCCATTAAGAAGCTTTGCTAAGCTTTTCACAACCGCATGTCAGTCTTTCACCCGCTATTTAGGAATTTATGCCACAATAAACAGCACATGTAATTTGGAGGAATTGACTGCCTGTGTTCTGAAGTGGTGAGCACACATCAATAATATATAGATTTTAACCATTTGATACTTCACAGAAAGAGACAAGGGCTAGGTTTCAAAGGAACGAAGGTGCTGTGGTGCTGAGCAGTACTCTGCCCAACTTTTAGGTGCCCAGAAAATTACTGATGATTTACAACGCCTGGGTTAGGCATCTATGCTCCCTATACAGTGAATAAGGAGAAATGGGCCCCTTAGAATGGGGTTCATATGCTAGGTGACGCCTTCCCTAAGATGGACAGTAGAATGTGCCCAGCTGAGAGAGACGTGCTACACCCTGCCCTCTCTTGGAGAACTAACTCCAGGTCTCTGGGAAGTAGCTCCCTCTGTTTAGGATTCTGTATTTCATAGAATCATAGAGCTGGAAGAGACCTCAGGAGATCATCAAGTCCAGCCCCCTGCTCAAGGCAGGACCAATTCCAACTAGGATTTGAGCTAGGCTTGACCACTGTTCTAGCAAGAAGCCAGGGGGAAAGGAGGACTTCCCTTATACTACTTAGCTCAGTGGTGAGGGTACTCACCAAAGAGGGAGCAGGGATTTGAAGAGGGACCTGCCACTTCTGAGGGGAGCGCTCTAGATGCTGTGTTGTGACATATTGTGGGGTCAGGCTTCATCAGTCTCTCCTGGTAAAGCTGTTCCAGTTTGGATTAACCAATGAAAGAATCACTGGGGGCAAGAGAGAGACCATGCATGGGAATGACTCTAGCGTGGTGATTGGTGCAATCTTGTGGGAACTGGGAGATCTGGGGTGCAGTCCCCCTGCTCATGTGGTGGGCAACCAGAAGCCTGAGTGCCACATGTGGCCCATTGGGGTCTGTGTGTGGCTCGAGAGGCATTTTCTTTACCATTGTCCGCATGCAGGGTTGCCAAAGGCTGCTGATTTCGTCCACAGTAGGTTTTTTCCTAACAGTTTTACTAAAGACACACATTTAAAACAAGGGCGTGTGACGTGAGGTGCGTGCTGATTGCACACACAACACTGACTGAGAGAGCTATGTACTCCCTCTGCATCCAATCAAAGTGCCGCTATGGTTCAATGGGCACACCCCCGCAAATTCTAGGTATGCAAGTGCAGTTAGCAAAATGGCCTATGCTAAGAGACTGCCTCGGTTACAACAAACTTGCAGCTCCCTGAGCTGAAGGAGGCCACTCATGCAGCCCCCTCACTAACCTATGTTGCCCATCACTGTCCTACTCCAATGACTTTTTAAAATTATCCACAATGGAACAGCTTCTGTAGGAGAGACTGAAGGAGGGAGAACCATAGGGGACTATCCCATAGCTAAGGCACAGCCCTGAGTTTAGCAGAGCCATGTTCAGATAAGCTGGAAGGGGACTTGAACTGGGATCTCCGACCTACCAGGAGGATACCCTAACAAGTGAAGTAAAAGTTTTGAGGGAGATTCCCCTCTCTCTTGGCCATTTTGTGTGAGCTTGTCTGTAGGGGCCCTATCCAGTAGACAAGGTCTGAGCATATCTACCAGATCAGCCATACCTTCCATGCGGGTGCTTCCGCTTTGAAATGTACAAGAGCACTCTTGTGCATTTCAAAGATTGAAACGTCGCACGGCACTTCCACCTTTGAAATGTAGCAACAGCCAGGTGGGCCTTGCTACATTTCAAAGCAGAAGTGCCCTTCTCGACTAATCAAATAGTTGGTAGAAATTCCATCGACTATTCAGTTAGTTGATTAATCTGATTTTAACATCCCTAGTGTAAATGCTTTTTTCATTTCTCTTGCTGGACATTGAAAATAAACTAGTCAGTTTCAGGCATTGTCTGGAATGAAAACACTCAAAAGAGAACATTTGTTGTTTTTAAACATAGCTTTTGATGTTACACAAGCATCGGAAAATGTTGCTCTTGGTCTTATTTTTATCAAATCTAAATTTGGGTCCAAATTTGACCTAGCAGTGTGCCATTAAGTACCAACAGCTATAAAATCTCCAAGGGCACAGGTTCTCCTTCCCCTTGTGAAAAGCAGCAGAGGACATTTTTTCAGATTGTCCCATTGTTGCATAAAGTAAAATGTGGTTTGCCCCCAAACTTGGTGGACTTTGTGGCAGGCCAGAAGCCACCTGTTCATAGAGTCTCTAGTCCTGTTCCACCTCTGAGCTCCTTACAGCAACTCCTGAGAATTCTAGAGTGTGCACAATAAAATGTCAGGGTGGGGTTGTATTAACTTTTTCACCTCTCTTCTGTGGAGATGATGTGCACCCACCTAGCCCGCCTTGTGTCCCCCCCTTGCACAGATCCCAGAGGGTACAGAGAATCCTTCGCAGAGTCTGGGGGGCAGTACTGCAGAGCCATCCCAGTTCCAAGTGTATGTGGAAGAGGGGAGATCTGAGCATGAATATCGGTCTCTGTGGGGCTCGTGTGTGTGCTGTTTCTGTACATGAAAGACAACATGCACTTTCAGTCTTTTTATTTTTAACTTTAGATTAAGGAAAACTCTGGCATTAAAGAGCAAAAGTAAAGTTGCCAGGGGAGAGCACTGTGTGTGTGTCTCTGTCTCCTCTGTAATAGACTAGAAAAAACTCTGAGAAATACCTTTGTCTGGAGATTTGTCAATAGCTACTGTCTTTGAGCCTTCCTGATCACACAGCTTCTTGTTTTCTGAAATGGTCTGTCTGGAGAGGCCTGTTAGTTAATGAGGTGGAACTGCCACCTGGTATTTTCCATTGTCTGAGTGTAGGGCTGATGAAGTCTTATCAGCATAGGAGTACTATCAGTAGCATGCTGAATGTCTTCAGAAGATGGCCTGCTTCGTTGGTTTTGTGTAGCTCTCTTTTGGTTCTCCTAGCCTTTGTTTGGTTATGACAAGAGAGTGGGGCAGGTGGTATACCTTTTTGGGAGGAGGCAGCTGCCAGCCACTTTGTATTTGAAATGTTATATTTTCTCCCACTTGAAGTGGAATGACTGACTTTCTTGTTGTAGTAATTCTTCTGTTCTAGCTGCTGCTGTGTGTTGTTTTGTTTTTTACTACTTTGGGATTACATGCCTTTTGTCTTAAAAGGCTTGTTGGATGCTAATATTGTGCTGTACCTTTCTTGCTCAGGGGTATGAAAAAAATACGCGCACACCCCAAGCACAGCAAGTTACAGCGCTGCAAAGTGCCAGTGTAAATGGGTTCCCAGCGCTGTTATCTACTCCTCTTGTGGAGGTGGTTTACCTAGAGCACTGGGAGAGCTCTGTCCCAGCATGGGTGCCATGACCATGCTGCCGTGGCAGCACCTTAAATCTTATTTTACAGATACGGATAACTGAGAAATAAAGTGATGGGCAAGTCCCTGGCAAAGTGTAGACAAAGCCTACATTTTTTTCCTTCTACCTCATCTTCTGAACAGATGATTTATATAAAGCATTTTGACATGTATTTATTTCCTTACCTGTGCTAAGTAGAGGTTGCTTGAATCTGCCTCCTCTTCTGTGTTGCTTGTGCTAATCCCTTTGTAGTAAGATGAGGGCCTGAAATAAAAGCCCATGTAACACAGGCCTGGTTTGAGGCCTGAGGCCTAGCTAACAAAGGACAAAACTTGGCTAATATTAAGCAAAGCTAAACTGTGAACAAGAGGCAGGCCCTGCTCACAGAACTTGGCACAAACAGGGCTGACAGTGTAAAACATTAATTGGTAATAGGCCCAGGTGTAGCACAGGAATTGGTACTAGGTACCGACTGCAAAACAGGAATTGGTACTGGGCATAAGTTGAAAGCACATTCCAAAAGGACAGTACCACTAGCTTGTTAAGCAAGACCTTGGTACCCACACTCCCACAGGTACCGACCCAGGTTCAGGAAAGGGTCTAAAATGACAGCATGATGGATAGAGATGATATAATCAAACCCGGAGGTGCAAGATGAAGGGTGGTACCTAAATACTGTCAGAGGGTGGTAAACTGACAATGTCAGGAGTTAGGTGAAACTTGTTTGTACCTGTGTATAAAGAAGTGTCTTGGAAGGACAGTCTTTGTCCAGCCTAGGGGGCGGTGGAACCTCCCACTGACTGAGCTGAACCATTGTCAGGGGGTACATATGCATAATGGATCAGTAGAGTCTACTGACAACTATCACTGTACTTTGCTTAACAATAAGCCTGGCCAGGCGCGTTAGATGCTTATCTGATTTGAGTTCTTTGTGGGCTCTCTGAGTCTGCTGGGGTGACTAGTCATTCAGGTCAACATGGCTCACATGACTGAGCAGACACGCACGCAACCTTCTGGTTATCACCATCGATGGAGCAGGAGACCTGTCAGGACACCACGACAGTAAATCCTGACCTACTACACTTTTAATTCTAGTTTAAGGGCTTCAACTGACACATCAGTGAGAGTTGTCAAAATGAACTGTTTACAGAGCTAGGCAGCAGCTGAGCAGGAGTTTTGTGGACCACATTGGTGCCCAGAACTGGAATTTAGGTGCCTAAGCACGGGGTTCAGGCGCCTAAGCACCTCTCTGTATGTCTCTGTCCTTGCCCTGACTCCTGCTAGCTCATTCCTGTTAGAAGTGACTTAGTCTTGGATGTCAGATAAATGCTTGTAAAGAGGAAATTTTGTACCTTTTGGAGCAAATCACTTTTCCCCCAAAAGACAAAAACTGTCCATTGGAAGGCTGCTGCAGCACCTTCTGCCAGAGCTTCACCTCCCTCTGCCCAATTTCGCACTACCCAGCGTGAGAACCATACCATGTATCCCATACATTGTTCGAGAATGGAGCATAAACATTTCCAGCAACATGTAGCTCACCCCGCTGGTTTGCATCCTTTCTTGGCTATGGATATGATGAGAGAGTTTTGACTTTAAATGGGAAAACAAACAAATTCTTCCCATTCCCTCCTGCCTTTTCTTTCAAAGTATGTGCATGGGTAGTTTTACAGAGGCCCTGGCTCAAATATTGATAGAGTCAATTTAATAATATACTAAGTAAACAACAACAGATGGGAACAGTTTTGTTGTTATAAGTTTTTTGGACTGGGAATAGTTTCTCAGTATGATTCTTCTCATTAGATTTAAAATATCTTATTACCCACCTGAGCTTTCTACAGACCTATCACATTTCCCTTACTTTTAAAATGAACAAAAATAAAAGGAAATTTACTATCTGACAATTATATGATGTCTGCTTAATTGTAATACAGCTCCTTATCTATTTCATTCCCAAGTTAAGATGACTGCATGAAACACTCTAGACCCAGCTGAACACTGAGATTGTTGTTTTGCACTGTGCCTTGAGGAATTTATTTGCAATTGCTTCACTTGCTAGCCATTAATTATATAAGACAGAAATTGTTTTCCAATATCTGAAGTGATGTTGACACATTGTAAAAGTGAAGCATACAGTCAGAGGATCCCCCGTGTCTCTATAGTTCCAGTTAGCATGGTTTGCAGAGGCAATAGGTACAGCCCTGCAAATCTGCAATTTATATCTGTGGATGCAGATATCCGCAAATCATGTTTGCGGATCACGGATTGGAAGTGGATGCAAATTTAGTATCTGTGCAGGGGTCTAGCAGTTTGCACACAGGAACAACCTGTTTAGAAGTGCTTGCATTTCTTTGATGTTAGTATTATGCAAGTATAGCAATTGCAAATGCAAAGCATTTCAAAGTTACTGTTCCTAAAATAGTTACTGTACAAACAAATATGCAGGTAGGGAACCCATCAGAGCCAAAATTGAATTTTAAAATGCTGTAGGTTGCATGCTTCAAGAAACAAAATGAGAGATTTTGATTCCCATATAAATGAACAGATAACTTTGTTTTCTGAAGTACTCTTTATGCTCTCCTTGCCCTTAAGCAGCGTTATATGGAAAGCTTACCTCAAATCCTTGCTGACATACAAATTGCATCGTGCATAAATGGAAAGTGCTTGAAGACAAGGGGATATTTTAGGACTCTGATAAGCAGTTTCAGATTCTTATATAATCTCTAAAGAGTTTGATATCTTTGAATTAAAGATGGGCCCAGATCTCAGCAGCCCACACACTGGGAGTGTTTGAAATCCAAATTCAGCTCAAGCTCATAGTCATTTGAATGTGAAAACACTTCAGTTGTGTATGTAGAGGCAAGTGATTCATACACTAGAACACCGAAATCTTTGAAAATGAAATAGGTGAGTGTTTTTGATGGGGAATGTAGATCATGCAATGAAAATGTTTAGCTCTGTCTGTCTTCATATCAAGTGGGATTTTTGCTTTCACAGATCCTGATTATTTTTAAAATAGACTGAACCACAAAACCCAGGCCTGCGCACAGGTGATTTCAAGCTACAGGGCCAAATGTTCTGCCTTCAGTATCTTCTCTGACAGCCTGATTCTCCATCATTTCACACCAGTTTTCTCTCAGTAAACCCTGCTGAAATCATTAGAGTTATAACAGGCTTCAACTTGTGTGACCTGGTGGCGAATAAGGTACAGAATCTCCATACTAACAAGTGAACAGTTAGTCTGAGGGGGCCTGGTGACCACCTCTCACCATTGGGCCCTATGTTAGTAGACAAAATTGCTCTGATGTAGAAGATACCCCATTAATAATGAGTTCACATGCTTACCAATACAACTGAAAGTGTGAAGTAGGGAACTACCTGAGTCTGTTCAGTAGCAGGACACTCACTATAAATGCCCAGTTAATTTTCCAGTAGTACTTGTTTGTGCTTAAAACAACTCTTGCAGCTTTCTAGTGAATTGCTTTAATATGCAATGTAGCTTTAGCATGGCACCAGTAAAATGTGTTTAGAAATGTTCCTTTATCCAAATCTATGTGCAGCATTCTTAAATGTTTCACTGCCCTGTGGTGTCAGTTCCTACCCTTTTGCTCCTCTGTGTTGCTGAAGCATTGCCATCAATGATTTGGTTCCATCTCTGTCTGCATGATTGTACTCAATGTGATCAGAAGTTTAAAGATTAATTTTAGGACTGTTTGTTTACACTGACTGTCAGAGATTTGTGTTGCTACAAACAAACTCATAACACTAAGGAAAAACATTTTAATATTTGCATTGGCTTCCATGAAATGAGATGTTGAGTGCTTGGGATTTACAGAAGTGCCTAAGCATTTTCACCTATGTAACTTTGCTTCCAAAATATCCTGATTTTTATACAGAGCACTGGCTTCGTTCTTTGACAGACTTTATTAGCAGATCAATGGTATACACTTAATTCATTAATGTAAAACTACACACTACAATCATCTATAAATGAACTCCAAGTGTGTTAATTGTAGGGCTCTCCGATGGTGACTGTAGACAGTACAGTACAAAGGTTCATCTTAGTCACTGGTATTTTTCTCTTCATATCTAGTAATACTTTTGCTTTCACAATTCCTGACTGGAAACATGAAGGATTTATGCTTGCTCGTGAGTGTTTATTCTGTTATTTTGACTCACAGTCACAATGTCACCTCCATGGAAGAGATGATTTACAGGGGCATATTCCCCTTTCAAGGCCCATGCAGAAGCTAATGAGAACAGAAAGGAGAATATTTCCCTAAAGCTGTGTAAGTCAGCAGCATATACATTTTCATTAGTATTCTTGTTTTTAAGTCTGCATGGGACAGTGAGGAAACTGTGCTGTTATTTCCACTAAGCAAAAGAGAATAGAAAACATTATTCATTTTAAGACTGCTCTATAAAGTTGGCAAGTTTGGGTTTTATTTCCATAAATTAAAGCATGGGAAATGTTATATTTGAATTCCCTTTTTAATATTCCCAAAAACCAAATCCAACTTTCTTTTAAAGTCTCCAGCTCACTGCCACAGGACCACTGTGTCTGGCAAGAAAACTGCGCTAGACTGTAATTGCTCGGGGCTGCTTTCATATAAATGTCATGATGATGGTTGGCTCAATTGTTCTTGTCCTTTTGCAATGCATGCATTTTTGTGGCAGTAGGTTACATTTCCAGACGGGCAATGCTTCAGCAATTACATGGAGTCAGTACATTCTCACATGACGAGCGTCACTATGCCACTTACACATGGATGGAGAAAGGTAAGGCTTGACAACACTGCCTACATTTTTATCCTAACATGTTAGCTGGAGTATCCTGTATTTTTCTGTAGCTGCGAGGGGGTAACAGAGGCTCCATAGTCAGGGGAAGTCAGATACAAGACACTGATTTTATTTGTCAGAAATGTTTCTCCACAAACTGTTGACAAAAACATGAACATAACATGACACGCAAACTAATGTTATAAACCAACAATTGATTCATGTAGGTCAAGCCATGTCTGAATAACCCAATCCATATATAGGGCAGAATTGAATGTAAACATTGAGGAGAAAGGATAGTTGTTTTTAGGTGGGCAGAGGTAGCCTGACGGGCCTACTACTCCTATATTGAAGCTCAGAATTTATTATTAGTCATTTGGATGGCACAATCAGGGTACACAGTACATGCCACTATGCAGTAGGCAAGCTTCAAATGAGAATGAAAGCAACTGTTGGCGGGGGATAAACAGATACCATACAACATATCATACCAAACTGTAGTTTGTGAAGCACCTGCTAAAGGGTCTGTGGAGATTTGGTTTTTTGAATGGTCGTGGCTGCATCTCTCTGGCTTCGAGCCGCTTCTACAGGTATCAAGAAAGAGCCCAGAGACCTATAAAAGCAGTTAGAAGCTGGGAGGAAAAGCAAGCGTAGCTCCATCTATTAGGATGAGAAGAGGAAAAGAAAACGGGCATGATAGCAGCTTTCAAGTATCTAAATGGTGTTACAAGGAGGAGGGAGAAAAATTGTTCTCCTTAATCTCTGATGACAGGACAAGAAGCAATAGGCTTAAAATGCAACGAGGGAGGTTTAGGTTGGACATTAGGAAAAAGTCAGTTAAACACCGCAATAAATTACCTAGGGAAGTTGTGGAATCTCCATCACTGGAGATATTTAAGAGCAGGTTAGACAGACATCTATCAGGGATGATCTAGATGGTGCTTGGTCCTGCCATGAGGCAGGGGACTGGACTTGATGACCTCTCCAGGTCCCTTCCAGTTCTAGTGTTCTAGGATTCTAGGAATTAGGAACCAGCAGCAAGAGGAGATTGCTCAGGGCAGAAGAAAATTAAGCATCTAGGGTTTGAAGAAATGGGTGGAGGAGGCCTGGTTATCAGGCCAGGAATCCAGGACACAAGGAAATTTAGTAGTAGAAAAGCATGTTCAGGGGAGAGAGCACCATATAACAGGAAGAGACAAGAATAACAGGATGAGGTAGCAGAGGAACATTTGCCCTGGAAAGAAAAACAGGACAGATTGGGGAATAGAAATGAAGGGTAACAAAATTGACCTTATTAAAGAGAGCTGTAAATAGATTTATTTCCTAAGAGCACTAGCCCAGGCAATACATTCCTTTGGTTGCCAAGGAGCTGTTCTGTGTTCATAATTGGGAGGGGCGGCAGTAGCCCTCATGATCATCAGTGGGAAGAGGAGGAGTCCACAAAACAATCTATATTAAGAAGATACAGTGAAGATATTTGAGACCCTCGTGTACAGTAGGAATGTTCAATTTCAATTAATTAACTAATCAGATAGTAAATGGGATTTCCATCGACTATTCAATTAGTTGATAAGAACTACCGCATTCCGCCTTTGAAATGTACAGGAGTCCCAGCAGGGGCTCTTGTGCGTTTCAGAGATTGAAATGCTGCATGGAGCCTGGGGCCAGCTGGGAGTCCAGCTGACCCCGGGCTCCATGTGGGTGCCAACTTTGAAATGCACAAGAGTCCTCGCTGGGGACTCTTGTACTTTTCAAAACGGAAGCACCGCATGGAGTCTGGGGGTCAGTGGGGGACTCAGAGACCTGGGCTGACCCTCGGCTCCATGCTGCGCTGCTGCTTTGAAATGCACAAGAATCCCAGTGGGGACTCTTGTACATTTCAAAGTTGGCAACAGCTGCGCCCTTGCCCCCTCCCATGGAGCTGGGGGGAACTGGCTTTTAAGTCAGCTCCCTCCAGCACCGCGTCCTCCCCTCCCCCCCACTGCCTCTTTGTGATAGAGGCAGTGGTGGGGGGGAAGTGACTAGTCGACTAGCGTGTCAACTATCCAATAAGCTTTTGCTTATCAGATAGTCAGCTAGTCGCTTGCATCCCTAATGTACAGAGCAATATAATACAGAATGCACACAGCATGACCTGCCATCTTTGTGGCTGAGCTGTTTTTTACATTAATAGCAACTACATCCATCCCACCTGGTGGAAAATTCTGAGGCTGCTGGGAAACATTAAGTGAGTTCTAACGTGGTGGTGTGAGTAGCTTGTTAACTGTCCCCTGTGTGTCGGAGATGGGAGCGCTCTCTCCATAAGAGAAGGGAAAGTGTGGGCAGAGCAGTCTGGAGGGAGCAGCGAGACCTGTGGAGATGGTTGGAGCTGAAGGTTTATTATTTGATGTCAGACTCAAGGAGGGTGGTGAGGTGACTCTACTCAGCACATGGACTTTGTTTTAGAGCAGCCTGCTCAAGCAGGGTGGGATATTTTGATGTATTCGGCACAAAGGGCTTGGGGGAGGATGGTGGGGGGAGGGAAACGACCTTGAACTGAAAAACAGAGCAGAGGTTGGCAGCCTTGCAAATTTGTGGATATCCACTTTATATCTCTGAGCCATGTTTGCAGTTCATGGCTTGAGTGCAGATACAATTGCCAGGTGGACTCACAGTCCACCCAGACTTTGATGTAAGAGGGCTGGATATTACATGAGAGCCTTAAAGAATGAGAATCTATACAGGTCTCCTGTGAATACAAGGACTTCAAGGCCTACCCAGCAGATATAATTCCCTGTGATGAGGGGCAGTTTACTTGTTTTATTTTGCCCCGTTGAAATGCAGGGAGATGGGGAAAACTCTCAGTCTGTCCTAGTTTTGGGGGCATATCAAGGAGTTCATAACCATGAAGAATGAGATGTTGCAGATGGAAAGTCCTCTGGTCATCAGAGCGACTTTGGGAGTTAGATTGTCCAGGAGAGAAAGCATTGACTATGGCGGGGAAAAGGCTGTATCAGGCTGGCGGTGTTTGCCTAACAATCATAGAAGTGTAGGACTGGAAGGAACTCAACAGGTCACCTGAACTGAAGCAGGACTAAGTAATATCTAGACTAGGTGTTTATGTAACTTTCTTATAAAAAAGTTTAGTGATGGAGATTGCTCAGCTTTCCTAGGTGACTTGTTCTAGTGCTCACCCACCCTGACAGGATGTTTTTCCTAATGTCTAACCTAAATTTCAGTTGCTGCAGTTAAAGCCCATTGCTTCTTGACTGGTCACTGGTAGCTAAGGAGATCAATTTATCCTCCTCTTTATAACAGCCTTTTAGATTTTATCATGTCCCCCTCCATTGTCTCTTCTCCAGACTAGACAAACCCATTTTTTTCCATTTTTCCTCATACAGCATATTTTTTAGACCTTTAATCATTCATGTGGCTCTTCTATGGACTTTTTCAAATTTGTCTACATCTTTCCCAAATTATGGTGCCTAGAACTGGACACAAAGCTCAATTTAAGGCCTTATCACTGCTGCGTGGATTGGAAGAACTGCTCGTGATTTTGCCTACAATACTCCTGCTAACGGATGAAGCACACCTCCCTATTAGCAGCCATTGAGCCTGCTGGAAAAGGCTTAGAGGAGTTCAGCTAATTGACTGAGGCAGGTGCTTTTATATCTCACTCAGATAAAAGGGAGTGGCTCTCTGAAAAGAGAAAGAGAGCAGATCTACAGTGTGAGAGACCTGGAGGGAGGAGCCCGAGGAACAGCACATCTGAGGAGAGGCCTAACCTGAACTTTATCAGCTGATTATTAAAGCTAAATTCCAGGAAGGGGTGGGGATTTTACTTGGTTTTAGAGCAGGCTGGGAAGGTCACATGATTTTCTTTAAGTTATGTGTTTCTATTCAAAAATCTTTCATGACTCCAAAGTTTAAGAGATGTCATGTTGAGCTTTTGAAATTGAATCTGAATATTGTATTTAATGGAAAACAGCATGACATGTTCCCAAAGCGTCCCAAAGATTATACCTGTTAACGTCAGTTCTGCAAAAAGGCATTAGTTAATTGTACCACACGAGCAAAGAACATTTATTCTTATTTAAAGGAAGGAAAAAGTCCTGTGACACATGCAAATGGCACATCATGTATTTTAAGCACTCTGCATGTCGCCTACACAGACTGAACAGACATATTTGTCCCTTCAGCACCTTTCACAGCCTGAACATCAATATGTTTGCTTTTTACATGCTCTTGTCATTAATACCAGCTATTAAAGGGAAAAATACATACAGCCTGTGCGGGAAATGAGGCTTGGGGTCCTGGGCTACTCTGGGTTGTGGGGTCTGGAACACCTGCAACACTTTGCATTATCCCTCTTTGGTCAGCAACTGGTGCTTTGCTGATGAACAGTCTCCAACCCTGTGGCTAGAGTGCAGCAAGATCTGTGAGGGCCTGGGGCACGGCCATTCACAAGGCATTAGATTCAGTTGTCAGCCACCCCCAGCTTTTATGCAGGCCTGTACAGTAGTGTTGAGTCAAGGTCAGACAGCAGCAGTAATACCTGCACTGACCTTGAGCGGGTTACTGCGGATTATGTAGCACTGGGAAGAAGGACGTAAGAATTTGGAGCGCAAGTGGTGTTCTCGTCTATCCTCCCTGTTGAAGGGAAAGGACTGGGCAGGGATCATCGAATTGAGGAAGTAAATGCGTGGTTGCGCAGGTGGTGTCGCAGAGAGGGCTTTGGTTTCTTCGACCATGGGACTCTGTTCCAGGCACAAGGATTGTTAGGAAGGGATGGGATCCACCTAACGAAGAGAGGAAGGAGCATCTTCGCGGGCAGGCTTGCAAATCTAGTGAGGAGGGCTTTAAACTGGGTTTGCTGGGGGACGGTGACCAACACCCTGAGGGGAGTGGGAAAGTCGGATACCGGGAAGGAATGCAAAGAGGAATGAGCAAGAAAGGAGAACCCCTGATTCGAATAGAGAAGATGGAGCGATCAACTGGTTATCTGAGGTGTTTGTACACTAAAGCGAGAAGCCTGGACAACAAACAGGAAGAACTGGAGGCCCTGGCCCAGTCCAAGACATATGATTTAATTGGGATAACAGACTTGGTGGGATGAGTCGCATGACTGGAGCGCTGTCATGGAAGGGTATAGACAGTTCAGGAAGAACAGGCAGGGGAGAAGAGGAGGAGGAGTTGCACTATACGTAAGAGAGCACTATGATTGCTCTGAACTCCAGTATATAGAGGGAGAAAAACCTGTTGAGAGTCTATGGGTTAAGTTTAGAGGTGCAAACAACAGCAGTGATATTGTGGTTCGTGTCTACTACAGGCCACCGAATCAGGTGGATGAGGTAGATGAGGCTTTCTTCAGACAACTGAGAGAAGCTTCCAGATCGCAGGCCCTGGTTCTCGTAGGGGACTTTAATCACCCTGACATCTGTTGGGAAACCAATACGGCAGTACACAGGCAATCCAGGAAGTTTTTGGAGAATGTTGGGGATAACTTCTTGGTACAAGTGCTGAAGGATCCGACCAGGGGCCGTGCGCAGCTTGACCTGCTGCTCACAAACAGGGAGGAACTAATGGGGAAGTAGAGGTGGGTGACAACTTGGGAAGCAGTGATCATGAGATGGTAGATTTCAGGATCCTGACCAAAGGAAGAAAAGAGAATAGTAAAATACACACCTTGGACTTCAAAAAAGCAGATTTTGACTCCCTCAGAGACCGGATGGGCAGAATCCCTTGGGATGCTAACATGAAGGGGAAAGGAGTCCAGGACAGCTGGCAGTATTTTGAAGAAGCCTTATTGAAGGCACAGAAAGAAACCATCCCGATGCGTAGCAAGAGAGGCAAACATGGTAGGAGACCGGATTGGCTTACAGGGGAAATCCTTGGTGAACTTAAGCACTAAAAGGAAGCTTACAAAAAGTGGAAACTTGGACAAATGACCAGGGAGGGGTTTAAATGTATAGCTCGAGAATGCCGGGGGGTTATCAGGAAGGCGAAAGTGCAAATGGAATTGCGACTGGCTAAGGATGTGAAGGATAACAAGAAAGGTTTCTATAGGCATGTTAACAAGAAGAAGGTGATCAGAGAGGGTGTGCGGCCCCTACTGGATGAAGGAGGTAACCTAGTGACAGATGATGTGGGGAAAGCTGAAGTACTCAGTGCTTTCTTTGCCTCTGTATTCACGGACAAGGTGGGCTCCCAGACTAATGCACTAAGTGACGCAAGATGGAATGAAGATTGACAGCCCTTAGTGGGTAAAGAACAGGTTAGGAACTATTTAGAAAAGCTAAACATACACAAATCCATGGGTCCGGACTTAATGCATCCAAGGGTACTGAGAGAGTTGGCAAATGTCATTGAGGAGCCTTTGGCCATTATCTCTGAAAAGTCGTGGAGATCGGGAGAGATCCCGGATGATTGGAAAAAGGCAAATGTAGTGCCCATCTTCAAAAAAGGGAAGAAGGACGATCAAGGGAACTATAGGCCGGTCAGTCTTACCTCGGTTCCTGGAAAAATCATGGAAGGGATCCTTAAGGAATCCATTTTGAGGCACTTGGAGGAGAGGAAAGTGATTAGGAATAGTCAGCATGGATTCACAAAGGGCAAGTCGTGCCTGACCAATCTAATTAGCTTCTATGATGAGGTAACTGGCTCTGTGGACATGGGAAAGTCAGTGGATGTGATATACCTTGACTTTAGCAAGGCTTTTGATACCGTCTCCCACAATATTCTTGCCAGCAAGTTAAGGGAATGTGGATTGGATAAATGGACGGTAAGATGGATAGAAAGCTGGCTAGAAGGCCGGGCCCAGCAGGTAGTGATCAACGGCTCGATGTCAGGATGGCGGTCGGTTTCTAGCAGAGTGCCCCAAGGTTCGGTTCTAGGACCTGTTTTGTTCAATATCTTTATTAATGACCTGGATGAGGGGGTGGATTGCACCCTCAGCAAGTTTGTAGATGACACTAAGCTAGGGGGAGAGGTAGATAGCTGGAGGGCAGAGATAGGGTCCAGAGTGACACAGACAAATTGGAGGATTGGGCCACAAGAAATCTGATGAGGTTCAACAAGGACACGTGCAGAGTCCTGCACTTGGGATGGAAGAATCCCAAGCATTGTTACAGGCTGGGGACCAACCAGCTAAGTAGTAGTTCTGCAGAAAAGGACCTGGGGGTTACAGTGGATGAGAAGCTGAATATGAGTCAACAGGCTGCCCTTGTAGCCAAGAAGGCTTATGGCATATTTTCTTGCATTAAGAGGAGCATTGCCAGCAGATCCAGAGATGTCATTATTCCCCTTTATTCGGCTCTGGTGAGGCCACATCTGGAGTATTGTGTCCAGTTCTGGGCCCCCCACTACAAAAAGGATGTGGACGCATTGGAGAGGGTCCACCGGAGGGCAACCAAAATGATTAGGGGGCTGGAGCATATGACCTATGAGGAGAGGCTGAGGGAGTTAGGTCTGAAGTGAAGAGTGAGGGGGGATTTGATAGCAGCCTTCAACTTCCTGAAGGGAGGTTCCAAAGAGGATGGAGAAAGGCTGTTCTCAGTTGTGACGGATGGCAGAACGAGGAGCTGTGGTCTTAAGTTGTGGTGGGAGAGGTCCAGGTTGGATATTAGGAAAAACTATTTCACTAGAAGAGTGGTGAAACACTGGAATGGGTTACCTAGGGAAGTAGTGGAGTCTCCATCCCTAGAGGTGTTTAAGTCTCGGCTTGACAAAGCCCTGACTGGGTTGATCTAGTTGGGATTGGTCCTGCCTAGAGCAGGGGGCTGGACTTGATGGCCTTCTGAGGTCTCTTTCAGCTCTATGGTTCTATGATTCTATGACTGAGAGTTGAATGTGAACTCGCTGGCTGGGGAGCATGTGGAACTTGGAACCTGAACCAGACACAAGTTTCTCTTCAGTGTGGGGGGACGAAAATCCTGCAGTATTGCAGAGCTCGGTGTTTGGCAAGGCTATGGCCTCACTCAGCATAGATGCTGAGCCCTCAGCTTCCAGACCTTAATCTGTATAGCAGTGCTGTGATGTGCGCCTGTCCAGTAATTCTCAGGGGGTGCTGGCAACTGGCTAATTTCTGCCACTAGTACAGAGGCTTGAGGGGTGGAGGAGAAGGAAATTTAATATCACAGCAGATGCTGCTTGTGGGACAAGGATCCCTAAATGATCGCTTCCTCAGGCGAGCAGGAACTGTATATGTGGTAGGATGCTTTAGCCTCTAGCCTCGTGTGTTGCAGAAAAGCACCTGTAACTTTCAGTGTAGTGTTGTAAGCCAGAGTCTGCCTCTACCTCGGTATAGGCAGATTGCAGAGCTGGCCCAAGCCTGTCTTGCAAAGATTACCCTGGGTCCCTGATTTCTTCTTGTTCAGGAAGCACAGTGAAGGCATTAGAGATGAGAGATCAGTAGCAGTGATACTCAGAGTAGGGATATAAGTGACTAGTTGAATCTCTGATCAGCAAAAGCTTAGCTGATTAAACTAAATGTAACATCCCTAACTCAGAGCAGACCAAGCTGTCAGGGAGACTAAGCTGCTGCCTTGGGTACCAAGAAATAAAAAAAAGCCAAAAAGCAACCCCCTTCTACCTGCTGCAGCCATCTCCTGCTCCCTCCCCACATGTCGTAATGCCGCACGCAGATCCTTAACTGTGCAGTCCCTTCTCAGATGCTTGGTCTGATGATAGACAAGGCTGAGTAAGCATAACCCTAATCCCGTGATGTCCAACCAGTTCTGAAGCAGTAGCCACTATAGTGGCTATTGCAAACTAGTCACACTCAGCTGGCCAAATAGCCACATGTGGCTGGCATGTTGGACACCATGGCCCTGATCAGTGCCTTCAACACCCTCCAGGAAGGGTTGGGAAGAGGCCCCTTTCCTTTGAGAGATGCCTAGTGAGTTTGGTGTGGGGCAAGTGTGCATGTTATTTCTAAGTGGCAGTCACAGCAGCCTCTAAAGACACACACAAAAGCTTTGTGTGGTCCAACCCTGTGGTGTGGAGTTGGTTGAGGAGCAGAGCAACTTTCTCACTCCACTGTATGGGGAATGAGGGGTGATTTGGGGGGCAAGGGAAGTTAAATGATCCTTCCCCTGCACATTGCCTGAAATGGGCCAGTTCAAGGGTCAGTGCCTCCTCCCAGCTGCCAAGAACATCCCAGACTAAGGAGGGGTACTCCGCACATAGCTGTAGCAGTGTTTGGTGCAAGGCAAAGGGCATGTGCAACAGGACAATGATGCTGGCACCGAGCCCTCATTTCATGTCCTGTAATAAGGTACATGATTAATTTTAAATACACTGGTAATATGAGAGTCTAGGAGAGATCCCCTGAGCAGATTCCAGTTAGCCTTTGATGATCTCTATAATTAGCAGCTACTTGGAAGAGGTTGATTTGTCTGAAGAGGTCTCACTGTTGTTTATGCACCGGAAGAAAGTTAAGACCATGCAAGTATCAAATAGTTCCCGTAGACCATAACAAGTCAGTGATGTCCACATACAACATTTGATTTGGTTTGTGTCCGTGCTCCAGCCCAGCCAGTTCATATGTGCTCGATTGTATTTACCTTATTTAAACAGAAAACCGGGAAAACACCTTCAGCCGTTCCCGAAGCTCTAGTGTCTCCAGTATCGACAAGGAGTCTAAGGAAGCAATTACAGCTTTGTACTTTATGGAGACCTTTGCACGGAAGAATGACTCTACTGTCTCCCCCTGTCTGTGGGTTGGAACAGGCCTCGGTATGGTCTTAATCATCTCCCTTAATCTGCCTGCTACTGAGGAATTAAGGCAGACAGAACCAGTCATGGTGTCTCCAAGTGGTAAGAGTTTCTGTCTGCTTTCCTGTTCTTTGTCTGTTTCTGTAGCAGGGTAGGATATAAATATCTGCTTTTATCTGGTTTCTCTGACCAAAATCTCTCATGTAGTGAATATTAACCCACTCATTATACTGAGTGCACAGAGGGATATAAAGAGGTGATTGTAACATTGATAGATGTAATTTAGAGACCTAGGGCAGTCTGTTTTATTAATGGTGAAGATTAGATCTTACGTAAAGCGGTGCACATTTCTTGTAAGATCCTGGAAACAAGACTTTTTTCAGACTGGAAAAATAGTTTCCACCTGGGAAAGTGTATTTAGGATTCCCTTGAATGTATTAAGAATTTGATGTATCACGTGGCAACAGAAATGTCACTAAATTCCAGTAGAAGGTATTTTTAGGTGTAGTCACAGTGATTAGCACAACTAGCTATTTTCACATTAAAAGGCCTTCATAAACCTTAACTAATTATTCCTTCCCTGTGACATAGGGAGCTGCTCCCGTTTCTGCACGAGGCAGCAGGCATAGACAATAAATGACTTGGCCAATGCTAAGAGAGAGCCAGTACTAAAGAACTCAGGAAGTCCTGCCTTCTAGCCCTGTGCACTTATCCCACAGACAGGCCTCTCTCCTAGAGCAGGGCTAGCTTTCAGCACAAACCTGCAGCTGTTTGTAACAGTAGTTGCAGAATAAACTAAGCCTTACTTTTGCACCAAGGTACAATGATGAGGCAGTTATGGACACTGAGGAGGCCATGCCATGAGAGTAGAAACAAGGGCAGAGAACAAATGAGACTGGGTTTTGGAAAATACAAGTTAATACATGTGAGGAGCAACAATTGCAAATACATATACTAAATGGCAGGGGGAACCGCAGAAAGCAGAGACGCCTAAAGCTAGCAGTAGGCAGCAGATTAGTCATGAGTTTGAAGATATGGCTGGGAAACGAGACCAGTATAATTTTGAAGAGCATAGACAAAAGTATTTTGTCACTGAGCATAGAGGTTGTAGTCCTCCTACATACAGTTCTGATCCAGCCACAACTGGAATATTGTGATCAGGTTGGGGGTGTCATTGCCAGAGAAACAAGAGGGAGGTAATGATGGCGGGTAAAGGGTATAATTTACAGCAAAACATTGAAGGATCTGTACCACATCTTGGCTACGTTACAGGGGATACTGGAGGGGTGTAAACACCATGGAGGGACAGGATGTATTATCAATTTTAAGGGGAGCTAACTAGGAACAGTGGGAGGAAATTTAGGTGTAAGGAACTCTAGTTTATATTTCACAAGGAAAGGATAGGAACCACCTCAGTTACATGTTTAAAACCAGACTTGGATAAACACTAGAAATTGCTCTGTAAAGAATAACCCTACTGGTAATAGAATGGTCTGTAATCAGCCATTTTTATCTCTCAATTCTATTTTATATTGAATTTTTATTGTATGTTGCCTGAAATATTTTCAATAACTCGCTCACCATCTCTGCATGACTGCAAAAATATTTCATTTGAAGCAAAAGATTACTTGGTGCAGTTGGCTATGCAGCTTCTTAGCTTACTTGGGCTCAGATGTCCTATTGTACCCATAAAGGGAAAACCAGGATGCAAAACAGACTATAAGACCCATGTACAACTAGTGACCACTGGATTTTTTTGGAAAAGCATATGCCAAAGCTAGACAATTGTATTTTACAGGTACAGTTCTGACGCTGAAGGGAGCAGTGCTGACTTTTTCATGCCTGGACTGCATGGGAGCATTGATACATCCACCCTATGAAGTATGGAGGGACCCAAACAGCATAGAAGACAATGAAAAAATGAGAAAAAGGAAACTCGTCATGTATTCTCCTTCTTCCTCCCAGGATATGGGAGATTATCAGTTTGCGGTCATCTGCTCAGAAAAACAAGCCAAAGTTTTCTCCCTGCCTTCCCAGACATGCCTCTATGTTCACAACATCACAGAAACATCCTTTCTACTGCGAGCAGATGTGGTGACCCTGTGTAATAGCATTTGCCTGGCTTGCTTTTGTGCCAATGGGCATATAATGACAATGAGGTACTTCCTTAACTAATCTGCATCTGACAAAGTGGGTCTTTGCCCACGAAAGCTTATGCTCCAATACATCTGTTAGTCTATAAGGTGCTACAGGACTACTTGTTGCCTTAATGAATCGTTTGTCAAAATTGTAAAAAGCAACAAAGTTAGGTTGTAAAGGGGAGCAGGATGAACAGTGGATTCACTCTCCAGGTGCAATCTGCTGGAATGGGCAGCTAAACTTCTTTTTATTATGTACACATGTAAAGCAAGATGGGTACAGCTTTTCTCTGCTATACAATTTCTCTGAGTTAGTAGCCCTCACCATATAGTCCCAGGTTATCTCTGACAGCAATAGCATCGCAGAAGCAACACTCACTGGGTGTGTCTAGACTACAGGTTTTTTTCGAAAAAACTTCCCCTGCGTCTAGATTGCTGCCGCATTCTTTCGAAAGTAAATCGAAAGAATGCGGCAGTTTTTTTGACCGCGGAAAACCTGATTGTACAAGGAATAACACCTTTTTTTGAAAGTGCTCTTTTGAAAAAAGGCGCTATTTAACACAAACTGTGCTTTTTTGAAAGAGAGCATCCAGACTGCCTGGTTGCTCCCTTTTGAAAAAGCGGCTTGCTTTTTTGAAAGTACTGGTTATAGTTTAGATGCTCTCTTTCGAAAAAGGCTTGTAATCTAGATGTAGCCAAAATGACTGAAGTTGTAGAATAATTTCCATGCAACCCATCTCTCTTCAGTCACTTGTAACTGTCTGCTTTCATCTTTGGGGCTAATCACTTCCAAGCCTGGTTTCACTCACATACGTTAAATGATTGTGGAATTCAATATATCTTTCCCTACACTGTTAAAAAAGAATCTTATGAATTCTCTTTTGGAGAGCTCCTCAATCAAAATTGCCAAGTTAGAAAGTTGAAAGGTGGCAATAAAGCAGCAATGCCAGTGAGAGCTCTACCCAACACTGGATTGGATTTAACCAAACTCTGACCTTTGAAAACCACACGTTGCATGTTCTGTGGCTTTTTTTTCTGGGCACGGGGACTTTAGGATCCTCCAGGGCTAAGTGGCAGCTGAGCAGGATTTGAGAATTTGAATGGTGTGACAATGCGTCGGGGAGCCCCTGACCCTCATCTGCAGCCTGATGTGACTCCGCCAGCCAGTAGAATAGAAAGGGTTTATTGCTTCTCCGAGACAGCACAGCACAGCACAGCACAGCACAGGCTCGATGTTGGCATAGGAGCCAGGGCAGACAGCCTTAGTCCTCTTGGGGGAAAGAGGTTTACAGGCCTCTGACCCTCCCTCCCCCTCCCCCGTACTGGTCTGTCTGCTTTTTTCATGCTTCCCCCAGCCAGGACTGACCAGCTCGCAGGCCCTGCCCTCCAGCCAGATTGCCATCTCTGCCTCCCTTCCTTTGTCTCTCCCTCTGGGAAGAGCCTTGTTAACTGCTCAGGCTGGTACTTAGGTGTCTGGGCCAATACACATGTGAGGTGAGCCAGTGGGAATCACACATCACAGCACAGCCAGGTGGGGACACCGGGTAACAAAGCAGACAGCCCCCCACTATGTCACAAATGGGAATTTAATGGTGGACTTCAGCTGCCTAACTTGGCAGCTTGGTGTCCTATTCCTTTTGCTGAGCTAGCCCTAAAATCCTGTCTTGGTCACTGAAGTTCTTTCTGAGACCAGCACACAGAGGGAACGGATCTATGAAGTGGGAAGGTGCCATTTACTGTAGCACATTTAAGAGTAAGACTGCAATGTAAATACCACTGCATTTCCAGCTCTATATGGAAAATATTAAGTTACCAATGGGTTTGAATCCTGGACTAGAATCAAAGCATTTTCTCTAAATCCCAACATAACACTGTTATCTGTTTCTCTTCAGTTTGCCCAGCCTTCGCCCAATGCTGGATGTCAACTATTTGCCTGTAACAGACATGAGGATAGCACGGACATTTTGTTTCACCAATGAAGGGCAAGCTTTGTATCTCAGCTCTCCCACAGAGATCCAGCGACTGACCTACAGCCAGGAGATGTGTGACAATCTACAGGTAGGGCCTGTAAATGCAAAAAGCAAACATACTGCTTAGTTTTCTTATTGTGGAGAAGTCTTTGGCGCACTAATGGCCTCCCATTATCAGATCCATGCTTCCTACAGAGGAAGGCTGTATGTTTTTAGCACTTCTAAGCCACCCTTCCACAACTGCCTTAATCACATCGGCTTACACTATTCTCAGACTTTCAAGTGTAACACCATGTCCTCCATTTTAAAATCTAGTGCAACCTGTTCCAGATAATTTTCATTAAATCCAGTGCATTCTTATTTTTAATTTGGAATCTGAAACTTCCCATAAAATAGCAAAGATTTCGCAGGATTTTTTTTTAACATTTGCAATGTCTTGCATGGAAAATGTTAATTTACATCAACATTTCCAAAGAGAAGCAATTTTTCAGGAGAAAAACTACATTTGGAAGGAGTAAAATGGAAAAAGAAATACTTAGCGGCATAGTGTCATTGTCTAACGCTTTGATCCTTTAATGTGCACATTCCTTGTGTTAAGCCTATGAAAGAATGTAAATCACTAACACAAAATTTTATCAGCTAAATATGGGGGAAACAACAGAGAGAAAGAGAGAGAGACTTCTAAAACAAGATTTGTTCCCAAAGAGCAAATGGTGCATGTGTAAGCAATCAGTTCATCTGAATAGTCTCTCTTTTACTTGTAGGTTTCTCAAGGTGACAACACTTATTGCTCTTCTAAGCTTAGTAGAAGTTAGTTACATAGATTTAATTCATTAAAAGTTAGTTTTAAATGGTTAAAAATGGTAAGAAGTTGAACTGTGGCATTATGGCCAGCAGATGTGTCAGGCATTAGTTTTAATGTAAGATGTGATCTAGTGTGAAACTTCTGTGAGAAGGCAGTTCTTTTTTGTTTTTTTGGTTTTTTTAAGTGAAATCCGTGCTAGCTTGACAATCTTATAGATGGAAAGTGTTTATTTGTAGTACAGGAAAGTGTCAGCAGCTGCAACAGCAGGCCACACCTCCCATGTGCACACCACACACCCCATGTATACCACAGGCTTGCCCTAAAGGAAAAAAAACATTATTTACCTCTCGTAACTGTTCTTTCAGATGTGTTGCTCATGTTCATTCCAGTTAGGTGTGTGCGCGCTGCATGCATAGATTCTGGAGCTTTTTTACATAAGAACGGCCATACCGGTTCAGACCAAAGGTCCATCCAGCCCAGTATCCTGTCTGCTGACAATGGCCAATGCCAGAGGCCCCAGAGGGAGGGAACACAACAGGTAATTCCTCACGTGATCCCTTTCCTATCACCCATTTACAGACAAACAGTGGCTAGGGACACCATTCCTACCCATCCTGGCTAATAGCCATTGATAGACCTAACCTTCATGAATCTATCTAGCTCTTTTTTGAACCCTGTTAAAGTCCTGGTCTTCACAACATCTTCTGGAAAGGAGTTCCACAGGTTGACTGTGCGCTGAGTGAAGAAAAACTTCTTTTTGTTTGTTTTAAACCTGCTGCCTATTACGTAATTTCATTTGGTGACCCCTAGTTCTTATATTGCGGGAATAAGTAAATAACTTTCCTTATTCACTTTTTCCATACCAGTCATGATTTTCTAGATCTCTATCATATCTCCCCTTAGTCTTCGCTTTTCTAAGTTGAAAAGACCAAGTCTTTTTAATCTCTCTTCATATGGGACCCATTCCAAACCCCTAATCATTTTTGTTGCCCTTTTCTGAACCTTTTCCAATGCCAATATATCTTTTTTGAGATGAGGCGACCACATCTGTTGACAGTATTTCAGATGTGGGCGTACCATGGTTTTATATAGAGGCAATCAGATATTTTCTGTCATATTCTCTATCCCTTTTTAAATGATTCCTAACATTCTATCTGTTTTTTTGACTGCCGTTGCACACTGAGTGGATGTTTTCAGAGAACTATCCACAATGACTCCAAGATCTCTCTCTTGAGTAATTATAGCCAAATTAGTCCCCATCACGTTGTATGTATAGTTGGGATTATTTTTTCTAATATGCATTACTTTACATTTATCAACATTAAATTTAACTTGCCATTTTGTTGCCCGATCACTTAGTGTGGTGAGATCTTTCTGAAGCTCTTCATGGTCTGCTTTGATCTTAACTGTCTTGAGCAGTTTGGTATCATCTGCAAATTTTGCCACCTCACTGTTTACCCCTTTCTCTAGATAATTTATAAATAAGCTGAATAGGATGGGTCCCAGGACAGGCTCTTGGGGGATCCCACTAGTTACCTCTCTCCGCTGAGAAAACTTACCATTTATTTCAACTGTTTCCTGTCTTTTAACCAGTTATCAATCCATGAAAGGACCTTTCCTCTTATCCCATGACAGCTTACTTTACTTAAGAGCTTTTGGTGAGGGACCTTGTCAAAGGCTTTCTGGAAATCTCGGTATACTACATACACTGGATCTCCCTTGTCCAAGTTTGCTGACCTCCTCAAAGAACTCTAGCAAATTAGTAAGACATGTTTTCCCTTTACATAATCCATGTTGACTTCCCCCAACAAATTACGTTCATCTATGCATCTGACAATTTTATTCTTTACTATAGTTTCAACTAATTTGCCTGGTACTGATGTTAGACTAATTGTCATGATCACCAGGAGGGGAGAGAGAAAAGGGGGAAAACTCCCCAACAGCTGTAAATAGTTTGCTGAGTAGTTAATTAGCTAACTAAAAATCTTGCAACTAATGCTAACTACTATACAGAAAGCTGAGGGTTGGACTATCAGGTAGTCAGGCACTCCAGCTTACCGTCACAAGAGGTAAGGAGGAACTGAGGGGGTGGAGGGACAGCAGGGGTATATATGCAACAATATAGCGGGGCTATTCCAGGGGGCTCCCTGGCTGGGCCAGTAGGTACTGCTGAGGGGAAGAAAGCTCCAGAATCCATGCACGCAGCGTGCGTACACCTAACTGGATTGGCCATGAACAAGAACTCGAAGGAGAACCACCTTACTGGTACAAAGGGGAGGTCAGCAGTATTTTGTCTTTGAGTAGTTCCTGTCCCCTAACGCCTGACCAAGCCCATAAACTGCCAGTAATAGTAACCAGAAGTCGTTACCATTAAGTTGAGCCAGATTTGAAGCAGGTCAGTACTTGCCATAACATGACCCTGTTCCAGGACTGTAAAGTCCTGATATGCTGCTCAGGTTGAAAGATCTGTTTTAAAATGTTATGACGTCTTAAAAAGATATGGTGCTTGGTCGCTGCCTGGGTCTAACTGAAGGTAAAGTGCATCAGCGCAATTTCTGTTCCTTCCCTAACATGAACATTGTTTATTTTACTCTAAAAGTAAATGCAAGCCCCACTCTCCACATTAATCCAGCTTCCCCAGCATTTAGACAGTGGGCTAGCAGGGCAGGCATTCTGAGTTGGATTATACACCATTAAGAGTCACCAAAAAGGGATTAAGATGCGCTTTTGAATTATTTACCATAGTTTCCACAACCGTGATACCGTCCTTTATTTGCAAGTGGGAAAAGCTTCTTGTGTTGCATTAGACCATCTGTGTAGCTGCTGTGTGTTCATGTAAAAGTCATTTATACTAAGCAAAAGCTAGTTCATCGTGTTAGATTTTTTTATACTCTAAAGAGCATTGAAGGAAGTGACATATGTGGGGTTGCTGGGGAAGGACCATTAGTGGTGAAAAAAGGAAATAAGTTTGAGGTTGTCTAATTAGCAGAGTACCAGGCTGCCACCATGGTAAGTTACATGGTATAGCTGGCATTTGGTAGTCCATGGGAATGTGTTGAGCAGCAAAACTCATCATGCAGTGCTGGCATTTTCAGCACTGAAGAATTGTGATGAGGAATGAGTGTTGCAGCCAGGCTTGGGCTCTCTAGAGAGGAAGAGGAAGATATGAAGTGATGGTTTCTAAATACATCACTGGAGAAGGGTTTAAAATGAGGGGATGGGTTAGACTTTTGTTAGCCCAAGTAAGGGAATAAGGCTCTTACCTCTCAGCACTGCTGCACTCCCACCAGTTACATCATAGTTTCTTCACAGAGAGGAACAGCAAGGGCTTTATACACACCTGGTATTCCCCTCATGAGCCAGTGGGAGGAGCCTGGGCAAAGAGCCAGGGTTTCACCCACACTGATGTACCAAGTGACCAAGCAATAGTATTAATGTGCTGAAAGCCATTGCCCCACCCTAGCAGGTTGCAAATAAATTTGACAGCTTGATTTGTTTCTTAAATAACCACTGATCTGTCAGCTCTCTGGGGGCAGGACCATGTTTTCAGATGTGTCTGTCAGTGTCTCTCACTGTTGTTGCTGTGTAAATAAAGTGGGAGGTAGATACAGCTAGCATCCAGAGATGAGCTCTCGGAGGGAAGCCGGTGGCCTTTTATAAAAATCACTTCCTGTCAGTAAGCATCTTTGTTTTCTCTTTGCAAAGTACTGACACTCTGGTTGCCTGAATAATCACTAGTGCAAAACACATAATTCATCAGTCATTTCTTCAACAGTTTTATTTCTTCTGCTGCTCACCCACTGATTGTGATGTCTTGATTTTTAGTCTACATTTGCAATGAAGGCACTATGTAAAAATTTCCCCCCAATCATAAAATATGGACCTACAAGAGGAATGAATGCAAACTAATTTTTTAAAAATGAGAGTGGATTTGGTTGGAAATTTTATTTGCACAATTGACCCTGCTCTAGTAATAACCAGACATCAGATGCTTAACATCGTACCCTCCATATTATGAGGATTTTTTTAAGAGTTGACTTTACAGATAGTCAAATATTGTCCCTGCTAGCCCTGGGTTTGCAATATAAGCTGCATAGAGCTGAATTCATCCTTGTATTTTCAACATCTGATGTCAATGATTCTTTATTCTACCTCAGACATTTAAGGTAAATGACAGTCTTCATCCCTCTAGTGCCTCACATTTTCTTCTGTCTAATTTTGGTTAGGACATGCTTGGGGATTTGTTTACCCCAGTGGAAACACCAGAAGCCCAGAACAGAGGCTTTCTCAAGGGGCTGTTTGGAGGAAGCGGGCAGACCTTTGACAGAGAAGAGCTGTGTAAGTGATTCTTACTGAAGCTAATGGTCAGAAGACATAGAACAGCCCCTATACAAGGACCCCCCCCACATAATCTAGGAAAGAAGGAATGTTAAAAATGTTAAAGGCAACAGTATGAAGGAGGGCAGAGAATTTGTCCCAGGAGCTGCTATGAGGAGCAGGAGCTTGATCTTTGAGCCTTGTTTCTGTCTACTCAAAATGTTTCCTTACTCCCCAGTGAGAGCAAGTGAACAATAAAATAGGCCCCATTTCTGCCACTGCTGAAGCGGGCACTAGTATCAAACCTGCCTGGACACTTTGAGGCAGTTTTTATGTACCACAGTACGCCCCCAGATAACAGCAAGGGAGTGAGGAAGTGGCAAAGAATGTTCTAGTTATCAATGGGGGAATGCACTAACTCCCACCTAAGCATCCACTTTCCCTGTGCAGTTGGTGAGGCTTCAGCAGGAAAGGCCTCTCGCAGTCTGGCTCAGCACATCCCCGGCTCGGGTGGAATCGAGGGTATGAAAGGAGCTGCAGGAGGGGCAATTGGAGACTTGGCTCGTGCACGCCTCGCCCTTGATGAGAGAGGACAGAGACTGGGAGAACTGGATGAAAAAACTGCAGGCATGATGACTAGTGCAGAGGCGTTTTCCAAACATGCACATGAGGTATGGATCGTACACATACACAGGTGGCGAGAGCTCGCTCTAACCTGGGTTATCCAAAGTTAAGAAAGCTGAACCTCCTTCAGGAAAATTAACCCAATCACAGTTCCCCCAGGGATTGTCACCTTAATTTATATAGCACCCTCCCCCACACATTAGGGAAAACTGGTGTAGATCTTCATTATGTGACACTTCCTCTTCTTTCCTACATGCCTTGACAAGCTGCAAAATACCGTTTTTCTCTGCACCAATTAAAATGAATGGGGCAGTTTCCCACCTCAGAGCTATTATTTCAGGCTCTCTGCAAAGTCAGGCAGCCATCTACTTTGGTTACACTTAACTCCACATTTCTTAGAGGTTAAGGCAGAAAGGGATGGCCAGAGCATCTAAGCTGGGGTGGGCAATAATTTTTGGCCAGGGACACTTCAAAAATGTTTGAAGTAGCCCTGGGCCACCCTGGAAGGGGCAGGGCCTAAATAGGAAGGGGTGGGACTACCCACCCCCAGACCATGATTGGTCTGAGGGTGGGGGGGAGCCCCTTTGCCCCCGCCCTTCCCACTAGGCACCCATGCCCTGGAAGAGGCTTGGTATGCTCCCCCAACTCCAAGCAAATCAGGGGCTGGGGGCATGGGAAGCTGCCTCCTGCCCTGCAAGGAACATGTGACACTTTGAAGCGCTGTGGACTCCTTGCAGGGCCGGGGCAGGTTGAAAGAAGCTTCATGTAGCTCTCTTACCCCCAGGCCCTGATTGGCCTAGGGAATGCACGAAGCCTCCTCCACTCTCCCTCCCGCCCTGTGAGCAGCGTGTGGCACTTCAAAGCCCCACAAAGCTTTTTACACTCGGACCCTGCCCTGCGAGTAGTGCAGGAGCAGAGCAGAGAAGGCTTCGAGTGTTCCCCCGTCCCCAGGCCTTAATTGGCCTGGGGGCAGGCGAGCAGCAGGGCCTCTGCAGGCTGGATCCACCTGCTTGGCGGGCCGCATTTGGCCCATGGAGGCCCTTTTGCCTGCCCCTGTTCTAAGCTCACCTCCTGTGTATCAAAGGCCATTTACATTTCACCTGAGTATTCCTATATTAAGTTCAAAGACTTCAGTTGGACCAAAACATTTCAGTACTCAGGAAATGAACCTGCGGGTCATGAACAGAACAGAGGAGCCAAGGTGTCACCAATGCCTGAAGCTTTCGCAGTGTTTTCTTCATAAACAAGTGTCTTTCAAAACTGCTGCCATCTCCCCATTGTTCTCAGTGGGATGGAAACTACAAAGTGCCCTCAGTTAAGACCATTACCTCCATTCATTGACAACTCTCACCCTCAATCTTCTTTGCAGGCAAAATAGGGGCCTCAACCCCTTGGGGCTAATAGGAGATAAGGGCAATACTCACAAATTGCTAAAAAAAATTTTACTTGCCTGTCACTCCTTCCAGTGATGAGCAATAACAGAAGAAACAGTATAATCATGGGCATCTTGTGGCTCTGACAAGGGAAGGCTCTGGCCATACCCACCCTCCGAGTGCCTGTTATAGGTGTTCTAGCAGGGGGAGGAGAGAAGTGTTGCTGCTCTCAGTACCCGCCCTCCTGGTGCTTCTGGCCAGGGAGGCTGGAACCACCTCCTCCCCTCCCCTAGTGCTCCAGGAGCCGTGCGGCACGCACACGCCCCTTCCCTCTCTTCCCCTCCCTGGTGCTCCTGAGAGCCTTGACATGCTGCCCTGCTTCACTACCCCTCTTGGTGCTCCTGGGAGGCTGAGGAGCATGTGGCACGTTGCCCTCCTTCTCCAGGAGGCTGGGGAGGACTCGGTGTGCTGCCCTACTTCCTTCCCTCCCCAGGGGGCGGGGTCTCTGCAGAGGGTGGAGCTGGGGGGCCTGCCACCCCCAAACCCAGCTGCACCAACCGCCCATTAGTATAAATAATCCTGTTTCTTTTAAAAACCTGCTTGTTGAAAAGGCTGTGCTGAAACTAGGGTGTATCACACATGTATATCTGGATTCAAACGGGGGGCTCTGGAATGGGGGCATGATCTTAGTGTTTCCTCTAAACACAACACTTTGCAGTTTTACATGCTATGTCATCTTCTGGCATAGTCCTAAATTTAGTGATCAACTGAAAAGATGAGTAAGCACATTAAGGAATAGTTAACTAGAATAATAATTCCAATTGTCTGCACAGCTGGATAACCACCCTCCCCAGGGAGAATGTTTATTTGTATTTGGTTTCTTTTAGTTTTCGTATTAGCTGTTAAAACATGAGGCAAAACTACTCAAGGAGATGCATAGAGGTACTGATAGATGGTATTTGAGAGGCACCTAGCATACCCAGAGTCCTACTTTGCCTTATGCAGACACCAGCGTGCTAAAGTAGGAATTCCATGAGCTAGGGGGAAATAATATTCTTTGTCAGTCATAGAGTGTTTCAACTCCACAGAGGGGAAAAAAAGGGGAAGAGGAGAGTATTTCACAGAAGAAAAGGGAAGTGATATGTTTAGCAAAACACAACCTTCTACGGTTTGCTCCAAACTTTCTGCTTCAATATGAAGTCCATGACAATTAATGGAGCTACTTCATTTGTGGTACACCACCACCGGCACAGCAGAGTTCTGCCACATTAATGTGGCATAACCCTTTACATAAATGTGTTTTGCGGATGGTATCTAATTTTCATTTTGCTTATTTTCCATCCCTGTAGTTGATGCTGAAATATAAGGACAAGAAATGGTACCAGTTTTAGACTGCTGCTTGACTTTCATGAGAACACTATTCAGGGAAGCGGAACTTATTCCCAGCACTGGCCAGAAGCAAAACTCTCTCCTAGGAAATGTTTTCTTGTTTGTTTGGATTCACCCCAACCAGGGAGTCAAGGAGAAGTTTTACAACCCACAAGATGGAGCCTAGATTTGTATTGGTCTTTTAGTCAAAATACCTGGGCCATGGTGTAGTACATCTTTTCTCAGAAGCAACTGAACAGTCATGTTGGCATGTAGCTTTTTTCAGAAGCTTTAGGAATGAACAGTGGAGAGTGTCTCTGATATCTTGTACAAACTAGAATGTTAATGCACTTATTAAAAAATACAATTTTGCATGACTGACATCTTAAAAAACAAAAAGACAGCATGTTGTGACCGAAGAATAAGGGATTTATTTCTATGCTGAGCAAAAAAAAAATTTTTAATTTATTTTTTAAAAACTACACTACAACCAGCCAGTACATTTCAAGCATGGGGGCTGCTGATACTCAACAGAAAAATTAGATGAGTTGCATTTTCTTAGTTGCTGCTAGTTCTTTTTCTTAGAAAATCTTAGCTTGAAATCAGTGCTAGTTTAATTCTTTGGACAGGAATTAAATAACATCCAAATGCTTTATTTAGAGTTTGTGAAGGAGCCAGTTGGGGGATGTTACCTAAGTGAGTGAGTAGAAGGTGTCTTTAAAGAGCGCAAGCAATGCCTTCCATAAATACCAATTTTCTGAAGCATCCTTTGGGGGCGGGGGAGGAGTGGGCTGTGATAACATTTGTCACCCTAGAAGTGTGTGAATTACTCTGATGCCTTGGCACTCCCCCTCCCCCCCCCCAATATTAGAAGCTGAAGAGAAGGTGAGTCAGTAATTTATTGAATTAAAGGGAGCAGTGGATCAAGCAGCCAGATCCCCTCAACTCAGTGACTTCAAAGTTTCCTCTCTCATAGCACTGAAGTGATGCTAAGTGCCCCAATTTGTAGCTTAAACCTGTTACCATTGTGAACTTCAGCCAGCCAACTTTAAAGCCCCCTGAATGTAATTTTAAATACACCAGACAAGACAGTGGAGAAATTAGTCTCTCACCACTTAGTGCTGTGGAAGTTCTTTTTACACAGATTTCGAGTGACTTGTGCAAAGTAGACAATATGTTACTGAGTTCTCCAGTGTAAATACCTACACAAGGTACTGGGGAGGTAGGCTGTTTATATCAGGAAACTGCTGCAATGGGGCTTGCTGCTTTCCACCACATGCTTTAATATTCTTCATTTTTGCAGATATTGTCAGATCTTTTGCACAGCAGTGTACCATGATGTATTTGCATGACCAGAATTACTGTCAGTTACATTTCTCTGCATCAGCATAATTCCAAAGTAATCAACTTTCAGATGGAGTCTAAAATTAGCTTGGGAGCAAAGTGCCAAGTTGTGGTTTGCCAGCAACTACACAAGTACAAACTAAAGAGGGAGAGACACAAGTTGCATCAGGTGAATTCATTTGGAAGGAAAATGGTCTGAGAAAGCAACTGCAGCTGTGGCTATCAATCAGATTTGCTTTAACTTCATCCATGTGTGTATCTTGACCACAAGCCACTGCTTTGGATTCTGCATTTCCACAGGAAGCAATCAATGCTAACTAACTCTGTAACTCCGTTCTGACATCATCTCTGATTTTAGTGGTGGGGTAGGTGCTCACTGGCAAAAACACCTAGGCTATGTCTACACTTGCAGCTTCTTGCACAAGAAATATGCAAATGAGGCTAAGTGTAGACTATTGCTGAGCCTCATTTTCATACCTAATGAGCCACCATTTTTGCAGAAGAGGCTCTTCTGCAAAAATGGCAGCTCATTAGGTATGAAAATGAGGCTCATTTCTTGCACAAGAAGCTGCAAGTGTAGACATAGCCCTAGTGTATTTTTAATTCAGCTCTATTTTAGATACAGTTGTTGGACTCCAGACTCTGGCATCACAAGCTGCGTGAGTTAAGGCTATGAAGCAAGCTTGAACTGTTATGGCTCAATATGAATTTTTTCCTATATAACATTTTCAAATTTTGGTGTAGGCAACGTTAGACAGCTTTGACAGTTATAGGCCTCTAACAGGGGCTAAGGCAGCCCTGGTGTGAATTGCCTGTTCACTCTACATGTCCTCTGGCCTATAGTTAGTAATGCTAAAGTGCCCAGATTAGACTGACGCCTTAGAGAGGATATGTTCCCTAACTTACAAGACTAGAGAAGATATTTAAACTGGCACTGGGTACAGTCAGACCAAATAGGTAAAGATTCAAGCCGGAACTTATTCTACCAGGCCCCTGAGTTCATTCTGTAATTTACCCCACTTCTTTCTATACCACTATAACCAGCAACACAGATATTCCTGGTTCAAATGTAGAGCCACCTCTACTGGCTTCAAGGGGAGTTTCCATTGCAATTCAACAACAGGCTGTAATATCCATAAATGCATCACAAGTGACAGTATGGACAGACTTCTGGGATGCTTGGTGTGTGCTTAGGATAGTGCTAGTTCTGTATTAGTGTAGAAATTCTTGGCTTGCTTATTCCTCTTTTAGGCAGAAGTGTTGCTCTAGCATCATTTCAGCCTGTGCTCATCAATAAAATGGGAGCCTCCTTAGATAGTGTAGAGCTGCCCTCAGTGAGCTCCAGCATTTATCTCAGTACAGCCGCTCTCCGAGTTACGAACCAACACTTGGTCCGTAACTCGAACCCCATTGAGTTACACGCGACCACGCTGTTCGTAAGCACGGGTCACGTTCGTAACTCGGGGACCTCCTTTACAACCACTCCTTGGAAGCATTGGTCGTAAGTGCGAACGGTCGTAACTCGACCGTTCACAACTTGGGGAGCAGCTGTACATTGATTTAAATTTACACCACTTCAGTTACATGAATAACATAACTGAAGTCAGTGTTGTTAGACCCACTTACCATTAGGACTACACTGCACTGCATCAATGGGGGAGTGTCTCCCATTAACTTCCCTTATGCTTCTTGGGGAGGTGGAATATACAAAATTGATAGAGTGCTCTCCCATCCATTTAGTGTGTCTTCACTAGACTGGCTAAATTGGCAGTGCTGCAATGGATGCAGTAAGTGTCAATCTACCAGCATTTGAAGACATAATCCAAGTCATGAAGCAGTTGCACAAGTCATCTTAATTATTCAGTAGCTACAGCCTGCAGAGGGAAATGTGCCTCCAGTAGGTCATTTACATTACACTTGCTCCATCAGCAGTCTCTAACTTAAAGCTTGGCATTATCAGTAGGAAAGCCAGCCAATAGCTTTCAGTTTGCCTCTTTACTTCATAAAAGAAGAATTTAGATTCCCCAAACATACAATTTGTAATATTTAAATCCATCCTTTACTCTAGAAAAACTCCCCAGGAGGTCACAACTGTATCTTCCTTTCATCTATGACATACTGTACATCTTTCCAGAACGTTACAAATTCCTGTTTCTGTAATGTTCAGCTCTTGTGACTATAATTAACAATTTTCTTGTAGTCTGTAGAGATCGAAAAATTGTATATGTTTGTAAATAGAATGTTCTATATATATATATATATATATATATAAATATATATGTAATGTATATGTTGTATAAGTTTGTTAGTGCACACTGTTAATGCTTTCTATTGAGATTTACTGTGAATGTGGGAAAAACCTTCACCTTAAAATTTAATGAGGGAAGGGGAAGCCTCGCTTGTTAGTTTCTTGTGAAATAAGGAGGAGTGTGATATTTTTAAAAGGCCTTCCCTAAACATTTTTTTGTTAACAAGAATAATAAAGCTACAGCCTTCAAGCTGACAAGCATAGCAATGATTCTGCTTGCTGAGAGGAAAATTAGGACACTAAGAAGAATGTTGAAGTCAAATGTGCTTTCACCTTGTCTAACAAGCCAGCGCCAGCTCACAGAAAATCCGTAACTGTTGTTCTCTTTAACCTCCCAATACTTAGTTAAAAAGTTCAAACTCCAGATAGGTTCCACAAGATTTAAACTACGAAAGGCCATAGCCGGGGGCACTTTTGGTATAATGTTGCTCAGTTAAAATTTTTATGTTAGAAAATACAGTTTTCACTCACAAAAAATACACTATCCCAATCAATCAGATATACAAAATCCTCTCTCACACACACAGAGCTAAGGGTGTAATATGCAGATGAAATATTAGATTCATTATGTGGCTTCTCAGACAAGTCCTTACTACTAAGAACTATTTTAGAAGCAGCCAACACCTAGACCACTTTAAATTTCAATCTTGAATTATAATTTTAAATAAATCTAATGAAATTCTGTACCAGTACCAAGGTTTGTTTTCTATAATCACATAGGATTTAGAAAAATCTTATTTTTTAACATTCCTATTACCAAACTATTTATATGAGTAGAAACTGTCTGACTGTATTTCTCAATCCAAATTAGACATTTTCTCTCATTAAACAGAATAGTTTTTGCATAAATATTTAAACAAACATATGAGACACCATATGACCTTATCACAAAAATTCTCTGTACAACTTTTTACATATTCCTTTTTCAGAGATCATCTCACACAATTCCTTGTGTGTGTTGTATACTGAAAAAATAAATTCTGTATGTATCCACCATGAAAAACCATCACAGCTAATGGCAAAGCTGTATTTTATCTCAGGATTATTCTATTTATAAATTATGTCTGTTATATCACAGGCAAATTGCCAGACTGCATCTAGTTGCACCCTGGGTATGCCACAACACTTTTCATGACCTAAAGATGAATGCAAACACAGTATATTTTAGTCTTGATTAATTTTGCCTTGGTAAGGTCTCATTAATGAGTTACATGTTTCCATTTGTAGACAACACTTCAACTAGGTGCAAGTCATGTAAAAGTTTCCATTCATGTGTTTTCTGTTATATGATTGACTAAAATCAAATTGTTGTACTTTTTTAACTAGTGTCCAATATTCTGGTTCTGTCAAGAAACGATGGACAAATTATGTGGTTTTTATTAATGACTCACCATGTGTATTTCAAAATGAAGGTTAAATCCAGGAGTGAACCATGTGTTCCTTCTGTTCCATTAACCATTTACTGATAGGTATCCTAAAATTGGCATCACAAAGGTAAGTTAAGGCACCTTTGATTGAAACTGTTCTGAGTTTCTGGTGAAAGAACTGATGGAAAGAAAATAAAGAAAAGAACTGACATTCTGTGTAACTCCCTTTTTTCAGACGCTAGTGTCACGGGTATATAGTTAAGTAAAGGGTTTATAAATGCATATTCCATGTGCTTAAAAATCCCTTCTCTAGTCAGTATTGAAAAAAGTTATGTGTTGAAATTTACAACTTCCATACAAAGTCAGGCTCCATTATTGCCACATTCCTAGTCTCGTGGGCTGTTATTTCTATATTTTCATTTTGTCTAAGACTACCACAACATGCTAACAAAGCAGGGAGGCATTGAAGGAGCTTATGTCTATCTAGCTATTGTAGTTATCAGTGCTGTATTGCAGTGGCTCAAGCATTCCTGCCAAAAATCAGTGTCAGTCATTGGGACTTGTGCTCCTAAATCACTGATGTGCTTTAACACTCCCCTCTGACCCCACACATGCACATATAAGCTTTGAGTACATTACAGTTGCACCATTTGCTCAGACATGTCACTTTAAAGTGACACAGGAACTAAAAAAACCCAACAGATGTTCTACACATATTTGCAAATGGAACCGATTCGCCCAGTCCCACAGTCAGGAGCAGCACTTATGTTGGTTCATGTTCTAGCATATGGAAAGGACCCTTCACCACACCTCAGCATGCAACTTCCTCCTCCCATATCCCATAATCTTCACGCCTCTTTTGAATAGATCAGACTTCTTGTTGTTCACCATCTCAGAGAGCTCTGTAATGTTCATGAATGACAACAAACCCAGGACAAACGGTCATCCAGTATTTGCAGCACCACAGGAAGAACCACGCAAATGGAGGATATGATCATTTTTGAGGCCAATCTGTTGTGGGACAGAGCAGAAAAAAAAAACAACACACAAGATTGTTGGGGACATTCAAGAAGCAGCTACCTATTTGTCCTCTATTTCCATGGGTGCAATGTCACTGAACAGTGGTACTATTTTCCAAAAGCAGTGATGATTTTAGTTGCTCTCTCACTCCTCAGGGCAATAAAGGCACAGGTGCTGCTGGTGCCCCAAAGCTGTCTAGACCCATATGCCACTAGCCTGTTAACTTAACGGTGCCTGCTAAAGCATCATGGAGTGGCATGGGAAAGCGTCCTACTTGGAGGATGAAATGAGGCAGCCCACCCCAGAAGTCTTCATGAGAGGGTTACAGAGTGCCGCCATGGAATTTTCATTAAGCGCTCTCGGGGGATACAAGGAAACACCCTGTGGATATAAACAAGCAGCTCTGCATGCCCAACTCCCAACCCTACAGAGGGATAAAAATCTAGTACCACTACCTCCTCTCAGAGATGCAAACCAGTGAAACAGTCAATAACGGACTCCTGCTAACTTGGTCGGGCAAGGCCTCTTTATATTTAAACATTGTAAAGAAAAAAGCATGCACATGTACCTGAGGTTCCTTCCCCTTCATCGGGCTCTTCTGCACTTGGCTGATGGGACTAGCTAGACGGTGGTGGAATCTCAAAAAGCTCCTGGCTCATGGCATAGCTGGATGTCCCCACTGCCATGTCCTTCCTCTTCCCCTTTGCTGTTCACAGCAGGACTCTGTGTCTCAGGCTCCTCAAACGTATCCAAAGTGCTCTGCCAAGTGTGGCATGTAGCTCTTTGTAAAAGGGGTAGGCCAATGGCTTAGCACCAAATTGATTGTTGGCCTTGTGGTATGCCTGTAGCACTGCCTTTCCTTTCCCACAGCATTGCTGCCGGTCCCTATCATATCCCTTTGCCTGCAATCCCTGTGCAATATTTTCCTAGATGTCTGTATGTCTATGACTTGTCCATGGCTGTGTCTGTGAGAACCAGGTCACCAAGTCAGTTCAGTCACTGGCAACAAGGCTACAGGCATCAAAGCAGAAAAAACAGCCTCCAGCTGAGCATCTGATCAGTCCTACCACAGCAGCAGGGATCAGAGCAACCCAAGAGCCAGCTCTCCCCGCTTTCACCTGCTTGCCTATTTACAATGCAGAACAGACATCATGTAAAGATTCCAGTCAAGTCACAGCTGAAGTCTTAACTACATTGATTCAGCACAGGGCTTCTTGCCACACATCATTCAAAGGATAAGAGCTCATTTTCAGAGTGCCCTTGGGGCTTTTAAGCTGGCTCCCCACATGTGCCAGTTCCCACAGAGATGTCTGCTCCCCGCCCACAAAGGCAGCAGTGTAGGAGGACCAGGTGGAAGCCACCTCTCCCCCAACTCCATGCTGCTGCCTCTGATAGAGGCAACAGTGTGGGAGGGAAGAAAGGCGGGAGCCGATACACAGAGAGCCAGCTTTTAAGCCAGCTCTCCGTGCATTACAGCTCCTTGGAACAGCCTGCCCCCACTTTCTGCTTCTGTGGGAGGCAGCAAGGGGGAGGGTGGCAGGTGGCTCCACAGAGCACCAGCTCCCCGCGTGTATCAGCTCCTGCCAAGCTGTCTGCCTCCTCCTACAGAGGAAGCAGCGTGGGGAGGCAGCAGGCAGGAGCTGGCACATGCAGGAAGCCAGTTTTTAACCTGGCTCTCCATGCATGCCAGTTTCCGTAGAGCTACCTGCCCCCCACCAAAGCACTGGCTCCTCCCTGTCTCCCCCACCCCCCCCAACCTCCATGTTTAAATGTGCAACCGCTAACATTTTCAGTGTTTATACAAATAAACTATAGTTAGTATCCCTAATTTACAGTCCAGACAGACAAGAGCACACTTAACATGGCTCCTTTTTTCAGCAAGTTCTTTTCTAGTATCTTTGGAGATTTGTTTTTGCCAATGACCACAGACTAACCCCAAAGACAACTTCAGCCAAACTAACAGTAATGCCCTCCTTCCCTCCTCCCCTTCTCTCCTGTTTAGCCTTGCTAATAGTTGAAGAAAATCTCATCAGAATTTCGGAACAAAAATAGCAGCAATCAGATAACTGCTCAGAATTTTAATCTGACTCATATGCAGCAGCCTCATTATCAGAGCAGTGACCACATTTTATCTTCTGTTTTGCTCTAAATTATTGCTTAATTATAATGAATCCATTGAGTTTATCAAATAAGTTTAACTCTGTGCCAGTCATTTTATTCATTAGCATCTCTACACCGATTTTGCTGAGAATATGTATAAGGTTCCTCTGTTCACAATTTTTAAAAACAGAACTCAAGAGGGAAAGAAAACACAGTATATCAATGAAGGAGTAACTCAAACCAGTCACCCTGTTGAAGTCTGAAGCATGCACTCAGGGAAGTATGAGGCTCTGGTACCTCGGTAATGAATTCAGACTGGTTTATGCAGCCAGGCATGGCAGACACTAGATTAATGTCTTGCTGCCAAGGCCCATATCTATTCATACTAAGCTTTAATAGCTTGGCGAACAAGGGGGAAATAAGCATGATTCCTGCAGCTGAACTGCAGGGTGAAGTATACAAGGGATGTCAGACACCATGGCGACAAAACACACAAACTTAAACTGACAGCCAGCCAGAGGGTGATCGTGACAAGTAAAGGTGGTATGAACTGAAGATGAAACACTGAAGGAGACATAAGCGCTGCAGGACAGGTCAGGAATAAGCTGAGAAGTATAACAAAAGGTGGCTATCCAGTGCTTTCAGTTGGCACCATGTGTCTTTTTCCCAGTACACCACCACACTGGGAGAACAAAGCCCAGCTGTCAGACCCTATGCACTCAGGCTCTGTTCGCATATTTTAAAACTCACTATGTGCTCATGAAATCTCAATTCCAGACACCCTTACTAACAGCACAATGGCTGTGCTTGAAATTAACAAGCAGTAGAAAAGTATCTTGCTGTTTTCAAAAGCCAAAGGTGTAAGAGTACTCCATCTAGGTGCGGGTTAAAACAGTAGCATCAAAAAGATTAATTCTGCAGTATCCTGTTACAGAAGAAGTTAAGGGAGTTCATAAATGAGAGGATGAAGGAAAAGTTCTCGCATGAGGAGCATGTGAAAAGATGGATTGACTAGCTTAGAAAGGAGATGAATAAGAGGGGATATGATAAAAGTCTAAAAAAAGATGGTCTAGAGAAGGCAGATTGGGAGCTTCTGTTATCCCGGTTTCAACATGTTCAATGAAATTAAATGGCAGCAAATTTGGGACCAGACATTTATACGCAGGGCTCGACAAATCCGCTTATCTACTCGCCCGTGGCGAGTAGATTTCAGCCAGTCGCCCCATTCACCAGCGGTTTGCGCATGTGCAGTACGGGGCTGGCGAGTGGTTTTCACCACAGTTTGTCGAGCCCTGTTTATATAGATAACAAGAATTCCAAAGTTATAACAACAAATGGTCTGGTAGCACTTTATAGACTAACAAAACATGTAGGTGGTATCATGAGCTTTCGTGGGCACAGTCCCACTTCTTCAGATGACAGGAGTTTTGAATTTAGGATATGGAGACCCAAATAAATGGGGGGGGGGGAGAAAAAGGAAGGGGGCAGGAAACAAGGAGCAGAGGGTATGAAAATATCAAAGGGGAAAACAAGTAGGCAGAACTGGTAATCTATAAGCACCTGAAGATTGGATAGTTAAAAAAAAGCAGATAAGGATCAAAGGATAGCAGTTAGATAGGAAGGGTACTAACGCAAGAATCTGCACAATGAACTGTTGGCACTTTCATTGAATGTTAGGTTGATAATGTCCCAGCCATCCCTTATCTCAACTGAGAAGGTGATCAGTGGAGGAACTGAATTTGTGGATGAATTGTAATTCCAATGCCTCTCTGTGTATTTGGCTTGTAGAATTGGTTTGTGACAAGACAGCCACCTGGAGATCTTTTAAAGAGTGATTAGATAAATTGTTTAGGTAGATTAGGTAGAAGTGTTCTCCAACAGGTATGTTCCCTTTACGTACATCTGATTTGTGTCCATTGATTCTTTCCCATAGGGACTGTCCAGTTTGTGCAATATATACATATATATATATATATATAACAGTGGGCATTGCTAGAATTGATCAAATTACTGGATGTACAGTTAAATGATCCTCTGATTTGGTAGCTTATGTTGTTGGCTCTAGTAATGAATTCGCTTGTATAGATATGTGGGCAGAGTTGGCACTGTGGCTGATTGCAGGGCTGGGTTCCTGGATGCTTATGATGTAGTTGTGTAGCATAGTTAGCAGAAATAATTTGTTTCAGGTTGGGGAGTTGTCTGTAAGCGAGAATGGGCTTTTCCCCCAAGGCCTCTGAGAGTGAGGGATCATTTTCCAAGATGGGTTGCAGGTTGTGTATAATGCATTGGAGGGGTCTGAGTTGTGGACTGTAGGTAATGACAAATGGAATACTGTTATTTTCTCTTTTGGGTCTGTCTTGAAGTAGTTCATGTCTAGGTACTTTTTTGGCTCTGTCAATCTATTTTTACACTTCTCAAGGTGGGTATTTCAGTTTTAGGAATGCTCTATAAAGATCTTGTAGGTGTTTGTCTGTGGGATCGGCGCAAATCCAGTTGTATTTTAGGTCTTGGCTGTATACAACAGATTTAGAAATGTGTCTGGGATGGAAGCTGGAGGCATGAAGGTAAGTGTAGCGGTCGGTGGGTTTCTGGCATAGGGTGGTAGAAATGTGTCCATTATTTAATTGTACTGTAGTGCCCAGGAAGTGGATTTGTCATGCGGACCGGTCCAGGCTGAGGTTGATGGTGGAATGGAAGTTGTTGAAATCCTTGTGAAATTCTTCAAGAGTCTCTTTTCCGTGGGTCCATATGATGAAGATGTCATCAATGTAGCACAAGAAAAGTAGCGGCGTTAGTGAGCGGGAACTGAGGAAACATTGTTCAAGGTCAGCCATAAAGATGTTGGCATATTGTGGTGCCATGCAGGTGCCCATGGCTGTGCCGCTGATTTGGAGATACAAATTGTCTCCGAACTGCAAGTAACTGTGGGTGAGGACAAAGTTGCGGAGCTCTGTAATCAGGTGTACAGGGCTGTTATCGGGGATGGTGTTCCTGATGGCCTGTAATCCGTCTTCATGCGGAATGTTCGTGTAAAGGGCTTCTGTGTCCCTAGTAGCCAGGATTGTATTTTCAGGTAGATTACTGAGGTTTTGAAGTTTCCTCCAGAAGTCAGTGGTGTCGCAGAGGTAGCTGGGAGTGCTGGCAGCATAGAGTCTGAGGAAGGAGTCGATATAGCTAGATAATCTGGTTGTAAGCGTGCCAATGCTTGAAATGATGGGCTGTCTGGGATTTCCACATTTGTGTATTTTGGGTAGCAGATAGTTATAATGGTATTTTGTAAGAGAGATAAAAACCATCAAAGGTTTAAACTAAATGTCTAACGTTTGGGGAGTAAGACCTAATGTGGAGTTCTAACCCCTTCCTTTTAAGTACCTGGTGCTGGTATCTACTGGAGACACAACTGGCCCAGAGGGTCTTCAAGATTGTTCCAGTATTGCAATTCCTGTTCCTAGAAAAAATGTTCTACCTGTTTGTGAGGCTGATTAACAGGCACTGAACTGAAGATGTTGTTACAGACATAAAGGTGAAATCTAGACAATTTTCAGCACAGGTTGACCAGCAGTATCAAAGTTTGTACCAAAGAAGGGGAAAGATTGGTATCTAAAGTTTAGCCATTTACAGCAAGAAGTCAGTTAGTGTTTAAATGACTCATCAGCATGACGGACCCCAAAATGCAAGTTGCTTCTTCTGGTCCCCAACTCCAGATTTTCTCAAGGTATGTGGTTTTTATTTTTGGATGTGTTTTAAAAAAATTGAGCATTAGAGGTTATGACTTTTTAACGGGAGGGGAATTGTTTTTATTCAAAAACAACATCGTTCTCTGAAGGTCAATTCTAAGATGAACAGCATGTGGACAATAGGCATACAACAAGCCACTGACTTTCTTAAAATATTAAGGCCCTAGCAGGCTAACGATATTCCTTCTAGCAAAGAATTCTCTGCTCCGGCTTACACGCCCTATGAGGCAATGCTTTATTTGTAAAATACAACCTGTTTGTAAAATCGTTGCCACACTTTATTAAAGTCTCTAAAATTCTGCCATCATATTCGGCTCACGCTGCAGGGCCAGAAATGTTGAACATACACAAAGTTTGTTATTAAATACAAATAAAGTGACATCCTATTTCTTCTCTTATACACAGCTCTGCAGGAACACTTCCTGAGTGACTGTGTTTTATTTTATTAAAAAGTCCATGTAATTTCAGATGCAGTAAAGTCATTATGTTTGGGTTTTTAAATCTATATCCTCAATTTACATATTTTAACAGGAATTCATTTAAATATTAGCATTTAGAAATTAATAAATTTACACCTCTGTAAACACTCCTTGATGTGCTATCTGACCTCGCTGCCTTGAGGAATTCATACAAGCCTTCCAAAACACATTTCAGAAGCCAGTCTGTAATATGCTTATTAAAGAGAAAAGGCACCGATTAGCTATCAACTTGCTGGATTTATCAGTAAGTATGCAGCTAATAATGTCTCCACCTGTGAGTAAGTTGGCACCTGCTCTGTAGAGTCCATGGAACATGAAGTTTCATCACCGTGAGAGGGGCTTGTTTCATACTCACAACTCCAGCTCCTGCAGATCTCCCCAGCTAGGTCCAATTTTCACTTTAACATTCAACTTCACCAAGAGTTTTATGGCATTTTCCATCTCGTGTTTGACAATCTGAGCTACCTGCAGGGAAACAAACAAGGTTAGATGTTTCAATGCACTGTTGAGAGACCTAAAGCTACACACTTCAGATGCTCCATTTCGTCATCATCAGTTTGGCAGTCAGGGGCTTGGAGCCCTCCACTGTGTATGTTTGGCTAGGTTCTCCATCGACAGGAACCTGACAATGTTTCAAGATTGATTACGATATATAAAAAAAGAGAGGCTTAGGGAAATATTAATACATTTTCTTACAGATCTGCATACACTGGAGACCTATCTTCCTGCTTCAGCCAGAAACAAATTCCACCAGCACTCTTTCCAAAGCATGCAAAGGAGAGAGGTGAAAGCAAACCATTTGAGTTACATTACAGGGGAGATACAAAGCAAGGGAACCCAGGAATAAAGAGCTCATTTTGTCAGTACAAGAGGCACGCTACAGAAGACACTTACAAGCAACTCAGAAAATAATCATTTTACCAAAATCATCCCATTGGATCGTTATAATACCCATTATCACAATAAACATATAGCTGCACAGTTATATAACATACTGAAAGACATATTACAACACATACTATACTGTACCCAATGTATAACTGTCTACTTTTTGTTTAAAAAATCTAGAACAAGCACAGTTTTTCCTAAGATAATACTGAAGTTCAGTATTATCTTCAGGCCTGGCCAAAGGCTTCCTGCCTTTGCAGGGCCCAGGCATGAAGCTGGGAGCGGGTCCCCGGGCCCAGCCGGTGGATGGTGAATACTTAGCAGCACGGAGCCCCCAAAGCATTTGCCTTACTTTCCTTGTCCTAGGGCCAGGCCTGATTATCTTCCCACTTGCCTGACTGAACTCCCCAATGCAAGTCTTTAAAATTTTCAAGTTCAAATGGAGCTATAGTCCACAAAAATTTCTATTCTCTATTTAGTGTATGCTCCTGATATCAGAAATGTAAAATCATGACATTGAGGGTACAGAAAATACACTGTACCCCATGTTACAACAAGCTACTTTAAAAGATCTAGTTTGACAAAGTAGGGATAAGATATATGCTGAACATCAAAGTCTGCACCGTAGATGTCTGAAGATCTGATTGAAGGTAATCTTAGTGAGGGAAAGGAATTGTTTAGTGTGATACATAGGGATGTACTAGGAGCACTAGCGTGAATTTAAGAACTAGAATAAGAAAAAGTATCAGGGAAAGTGTAAGGAGAGACTTACTGGGCTCTCAAGGGAAGTGGTGCAAACTGTATCCCATGGAACTTTTAAAAGGTTTGAAGAAACAGAAAGTTGCCCTGTGAGAAGCAATCCTGCATTGACTCCATAAAGAATTACGAGATTCTAAAAACACTGATAATTCCTAGTGCATCGGGGGGAGGAGGGGAGTGGAGCACAGGCCAGCCCTGCTTACACACTAACACTGACTACATGCATTACAAGTAAGGAATTTGCTTCAGTTTAGGCTTGAGTGTGATGACAGATTCTCATCCTTGGAGAACCAAACCTGCCAAGGACATGTGTTTAGCCCAACAAATCATCTCATGTACACTTCCCTTCCCATTCACCATCATGATAGGGAAGGTTACTCACCTTGTGTAGTAACTGGAGTTCTTTGAGATGGTTGTCCCCAAGGGTGCTCCACCTTAGGTGACTACAAAGCAGTGTCCGTGTTTGGTGGTGGGTGCTTCAGTTGTGCTAATTCACAGTAGCTGCGAGAACCATTCGCCCAAAGCACATGTCTGTATCGGCAAACACCTGAATCACGTAATGTTGCGTGAATGTGAATACTGAGGCCCAGGCTATGGCCTTGCATATGTCCTCAGTTGGTATCCCCTTAAGGAAGGCAGTTGTAGCTGCCATTGCTTTCATAGAGTGAGCCCTTATGTCAGCAGGCAGTTCCTTGTGGAATATGTCGTAAGCATGCTGATATCCATTTTGATAGTCTTTGCTTGGATATGGGTAACCCTCTTGATCTTTCCATAGATGACACAAAGAGTTGTGTTGTAGATAAAAGGCTATCGCCCTGCAGACGTCTAGTGTGTGTAGTGCCCTTTCTCTGTCGCCTTCGTGTGGTTTGGGGAAGAAGACAGGTAAGTATCGGTTCATTGCAATGAAACAAAGAAAGTACTTCAGGTAGGAATTTAGGGTGTGTACGTAGTACCACCTTGCCTTTCTGGAATACCACGTAGGGTGGTTGTGTCATGAGTGCACTTATCTCCCCCACCCTTCTTGCGGTAATTGACACCAGAAATGCCACCTTCATGGATAAATGTAGAAGGGAGCAAGTGGCCATTGGCTCAAAGGGTTTGCCCATAAGAGCACTTAGGACCAAATTATGGTCCCATGTGGGGATCGGGTCCTGTCTTGGCGGAAACACATTCTGCAGACCTTGAAGGAATCTTTTGGTAGATGGGTGAGTGAAGGCCAAGTATCTTTGTATCAGCAGGTGAATGCCACTATGGCAGCGAGATGTACTCTGAGTGAGCTCAATGATAATCCCATCCTGTGCAGGTGTAGTAGGTAGGCCAGAACGTCTGAAATAGTGTTCTAAGCACCACAGTGTAAAGCGATGCCATTTCTGCTGGAATGTCTTTCTGGTTACAGGCCTGCAGTAGTTGATGAGGATTTGTTGCACCTCCTCTGGGTAGTTAGCCTCCTCCTGCATCAGCCAATTGCCAACCATGCGTGAAGGTGAAGTGTGATCACTTCTGGGTCAGGTGTCTGTCCATCCTGTTGCGTCAACAGGGATTGGAGTAGTGGAAGAGCGTAGAGCAGCCGAGCGCTCATCTGCAGTAAGTAGGGGTGCCCAGCCTGTCTGGGCCACTTTGAGGGTGTCAATATGACCTTCACTTTGTCTTGTCTGATTTTGAGAATTGTGCATTGGATCATTGGGAACAGTGGAAAAGCATGCAGTAGTAGTGCTTCCCATCTTATGCTGAATGCGTCTCCCAATGGCCATGGGCCTATGCCTGCGCATGAGCAATAATATGGGCACTTCTTGTTTCTGTGGGTGGCAAAGAGATCTATCATAGGAACTCCCCATTTTGAAAAACATAGCAGAGAATTGTGGGTTGGTCTCCCACTCATGTTTGTGAGAGCAGTCTCTGCTGAGAGTGTCTTCCAGGACATTGTCCTTGCCTGGGAGGTTGGTGACTATCAGTGTTATTTTTCTCGGTATGCACTGCTCCCAGAGCTTCATTGCTTCCAATCAGTAAGATCGTGATCCCCCTTGTTGAGTGATGATGTACATTGTTGTGGTGTTGTCCATTACTATTTGGACCATTTTGTTCTGAATTACAGGCTAGAAGTAGGCACAAGCCTTGCAGACTGCCCAAAGTTCGAGGAGGCTTATGTGTCCATTCCCCTCATGTGTCAGCGGCCTTGTACCACTCGTTCTCCCAGGTGAGCTCCCCAACCTATCAGGGAGGCATCTATGGCTGTTGTGGTTGATCGCTGAAAGGATATCCTGCCGTATGCATTGAGGTGTAATGTCCACCATGTCAGCGTGGCCTTTATTTTGTTTGGCATGGAGAGCTGACTGTTCAGGTGATGTGTGCATGGTCTGTATACTATTTTGAGCCATGCCTGAAATTGTCTCCTATGTAATCGGGCATGCGGTACCACGAATGTGGCCGCTGCCATGTGACCCAGTATCTAACGGCAAGGCAGCGCCTACACAATTGGGCTGGACTGTATTCGGGTCACAAGGTCCTTGATCGCTGAGAACCTGTGTTCCCATAACAATACCAGGGCCTTGTTGCAATCCAGATGTGCCTCTGAACGCTGTTCTGTGTTGGGGAGAGGATGCACTTTTCCCAGTTTATCTGTAAACCCCTGGATTCTAACAGTTTTCTGGTGGTCTCTACTGCCTTTTGTTTGCCGTGTGCTGTGGGGCCTCAAAGGCAATCGTCCAGGTATGGGAATATGGTTATGCCTTCCTTCCTGAGGGGGCTGCTACCACTGCCAGAACCTTTGAAAAGACTCTTGGGGCTTTTAAGAGTCCAAAGGGCAGCACTTTGTGTTGGAAATGTTGATCTTTTAGAAAACATCTGTGGGACGGATGTATGGTTATGTGAAGATACGCGTCCTGGAGGTCAAGGGTGGGCAGCCAGTCTTCCTTCTCTAAAGGCAGGAATGATAGTGGCTGGGGTTACCATCTTGAATTGCTGAGAACGTACAAAGTGGTTGAGTTTTCGAAGATCCAGAATCAGCCTCTAACCCCGTGACTTCTTGGTGGCAAGGAAGTATTTGGGGCAGAAGCTCCTCCCTAGACAAAAAACTTAGCTTTCTGCTAATTAGTTGTATGGCATCTGAATGTCTCCTGAGCAGCTGCACAAGCACACTGTTTACAGGGAACACTAGTCTCCACCCTCCATTGGCGCACAGATTATTTTGCGTAAAACTCTTTGAACTTAAGATAAGGGATGGGCTCTATTGCTCCTTACTGAAGGAGAGAGTTCAATTTCTTCTCTCAGTAAAAGCTGAGGGATTCACGAAAAGGGATAAGGAAGCAGGTGGAAGGTAGGGAAGAATATAAACTAGATGATACAGCCCAATATTATGACCTCTGTGAACCATTTGTCTGTATTAATCTCTCTCCAAGCATGCTAGAAAAGAGAAAGGCAATCTTCAAAAGGGATAGGGTGGACAAACAGATGCAACTGTAAAACCAGAAGGATGGGAGGATCTGAACCTTGACCAACCTGTCAAAACTGTTGCTTTGAAGATGACTGGGTGGTCTAAGAGGGTGGATGAGCAGCCTAATATGTCTTTTCTTGGGGGATTCTGTAGATCTATGGAATCTAGAAAACAGAACAGGATGCGATCTTTGTGCTCTCTGTGACCTACTAAACCTCTTACTTGTAGGTATGTACATGCCCAGGGATTGTCCAATAGCCCTAGAGTCAGTGCATTCAAGGTAAGGTTCTCAGCATCATTCTGGAATTCTCTTGGCCATCTCAAGAGCTGGAGCCATAACCCCTTCCACATAACTACCACTGTGGAGATGGACTTGGCAGTAGTATCTGCAGCATCCCAAGATGCTTGAAGAACAATTCTGGACAATAATTTGCCCTCTGAAATAGTCCCATATGGTCCTGTGACAGATGTTCAATAAAAGCAGTAAATCTATTATAGTTTGAAAAATTCTGTTTGGCCATGAACACCTGATTGATTGTGATCCTAACTTGTACTGTTGCTGACTAATGAAACTTCTATCCTAAGAGATCTATTCTCCTTTGGTCTTTGTCATACGGGTAGCAGAGCCTCAGAGCTGTGGGACCCAGAGCAACATAATACTTCTGCCTGCTTGCTTACCTTTTGGTAGAATAGTAGCAGGAATCTGCTATCCTCTCTTATCCATATCTAAGAGCACCTCAGTAGATACCCAAATCCTGGAGTATGCTGCTGATTGCAGGATATCCAGCAGTGTGTGCTGAGTCTTTGATCTTTTTCAAGTGGAATTTAAAAAGCCTCACCTACCATATTCATGAGGTCTTGAAACTGCCAAAAATCATCGGCCATGGAAGGTGGCAGAAGCCTAACAACCTCACTGAGAGACAAGGATGAAATAAGTGGGGTTTTTTTTGCCTTGATCTCCTGTTTTCAAATGTCTCCTCCTCTGTGGGGGCTGGCTGGACAGGAGAGAACTGTATGACTCTAGTTTCCCTTTGAGGCAGTGCCAGTTGTCTGGCAAATTTCTGCTGGTAAGCAGTCCAGAGATCCCAGTATGGCACCTGGGGACTTGATACAAAAGTGGGGCTGGTATACAGGATTGATTTCACAACCTTGATTATGCATATGGTCTTCTCTGTGACTGTTAAAAACATTTCTAAAAAGGATATGTTGGAGAACCCTGAAAAAAATGGAAGACACCAACTGGAAGTCCTCTTCTTCCTCCTCAATATTAGACAACGGAGAAGTACCTGCAGAAAAGGGTGGAGAGTACCAAAGGACAGTGGAGATCACAATCTTGGAACCAACAGATGCTCATTACCCATGAAAAGTGGGGACTTTAACTTGACCATAACAAGTCCTTTGTGTATCTGAATTTGTGTGGTACTAAGTAGGGAATCGGTACAGATGCAGTAGCCAATGACATGGTAGCTGAGGTGGATGGTACCACTGAACATGTGGTGTCTGATGCCAATGCTTTGCTAAGTATCAAGTATGCCAAATAGATAGGTACTGATGGGGCTGAACCTGATGGTGCAGTCTGGAGTTCCTTGAAGGGCACCAAGATCCTGTTTAAGCCTTTTCTCCCCTGTGAGCTCCAGGACTTTCCATACCCATCAGTACCAGAGGAGGGATCCTTCAATTCAAGGGTATTGAACTGAGAGGCAACTATAGATTTCACAGAGGACCGGAGTTTCTTCAAAGCTGGCTCTGTAAGAAGAGAGTCCACGCTTTTCTTTTTGAAAGTCTTCCCTTTCTTAATAGAAGCCTATGCTGAGGTTGAACGGAGACTGAATTTGTCCAGAGAAAGGTCTACAAAAAAGGATGGAGCAGGGGGGTCTCCTAACCTGGCTCAGAAGCTGGTCAATGTGTTCCATGATCAGCACTCTGAGTTTAATCTCCCTATTTTTCCTTGCTCTGGATTTTAGGGTCAGACGAAGTTACCTTTCTGGGAGCATTGCTAAGGAAACCTGAGCAACGCAATAGGCCTACAGACACAATACCAAGACTTTATGTCAATCAAACAGCACCATTCCCGAACTTTCTCAACTAACCAAAATCCTCCCTGGATAAAAGACAAGCTGACTAAAGCTTGAGGTGATTCCATTAGGAAAAGTGAAGTAGCTTAAAGAACTTGCCTCCTCTTTAAGATCTTCAACTGTCAATGGCATCTTCCCTCTGAGGATTAAACTAGCCCACAGCTTCATGGTCCTTTTGCATTCCTGCTCATACCCCAAAGAGTTACATCAACAAAAACATCCATTTCTATCTCAGACAGTCCAGGAGTTTGTACCACCTCTATCAGACACAGACTTGGCCACAGTAAAGCATACATTTCTAACGTCCTTGTTAAATGCAATTTATATTTACAAATAAGTCACATGACTTGAAAACCTCTCAGGTACAAATTGCTACAGCCTGTCAGTTCAGCAATACAACTCACCATGTACACATAATCCTAGTGCTCTGATCTCAGTGTGATGGCTGCAGAGCTGCCAAATAACTACCTAATAATACTGAGATGTAATACTTCTATGAACACTGTATGATCTGGTCAGTGAGGGGAAGTTATTGTAGACTGGATTTATAAGACTTTCCTCCAAGAATATACTGATTTAGCCTAATAAGAAACTATGGGAGAAATGAGCAGGAAAGCAACAAAATGTATCCAGATAAGGAATTTCCAGACAGAACAACTGGGAGAAAATTACAAGAATATGCGGGAATTGTTAGCCTTGGGGAATCTATATCTAATTTTCAGCAAAGATACAAGACTTGTTTGGCCAGGCTTGTAACCCAAACATCAAGATGACACTAACCAAGAGAGGAAAGATGAGGTTAATTATCAAGGGCTGTCCAAGAGGACAGGCCAACACAGAGAGAAACTCTGAACAGAGCCTGAAGAAACTGGGCCTTCCCCACATCCAGGGAATAGTAAGTTTTAGGGAGAAATAGGCACACATAGAGATAGGTTTATTGTCACAAGATCTGTTTTTCTGAAATGCTTTTGTTCTAAGTAAATATACTTAGCATCAAGAATGCTGTTTGGGCACTGAGTAGCCCTGTCAAAACTTCTGGAGAGAAATTAACAGCAAGTGCTGAACCCAAGTCAGGTCTGCTGAGGCATGTGCATGCATGCATCTGCCAAAGTGGGTCTTTGCCCATGAAAGCTTATGCTCCAATAAATCTGTTAGTCTGTAAGGTGCCACAGGATGTCTCATTGTTTATGCAGATTCAGACTAACACAGCTACCCCCTGATACTTGCTAGGTGGAAGCAGTCCTGAGGCAGGCTACAGAAGCTGATATTAGTTCTGTCTCAAGGTGACCATGAAGTTGCAGGCCTGTTAAGACATGACATAATAAAGGATACATCAGGAACATACATAGCTCAAGTTCTTCTGAAGACAACATGATATATTGATCCAGTGTAAAAGTGTGGAAGACTGGATAGTCTAGGAACTTTAGCCCACTTCAGATTGAAAGATTAGAATCTTTTCACATCAATTGCAAGGAAAAAGGCTGTTCTGAAATGGACATGTAGCTGTGGACAAAACTATGGACAGGATTCAGAAGATGGAATTCTGATATCTGTGGAAGGAATTTGGGATATTTTTTAAACACCAGCTTATTGTTAAAAACTTAGTTTTAAAAAATAGTTGGACAGTCAACTGCCATCTGAAGTTCTCTCTGTCAGGAAGTGATGTCTGCCAGAATGAAAACAACCTCCTGTTAGAAAAGTGAACCCAGAGTTCAACAGGTTCCAGAAGCTGGTCCACCTTCAGTGCATTTCTGGAAAGCCAAAACACAGGAAGTGAACTCTAAGGGAAGATGCCTCATACAGACTGACAAGTGAAGAATACAACCGAACAGATTTCACAGCAAGACAGTTTGTAATCTGATCTCATTCTGTTAAACTCCTTCCAGGCAGCTATGAAGGTGGTACTTGCTTTAAAACACCATATTCTCAATTTAGAGTCGCAGCTTATAAGGAGAAGTACCTTAGCAGAAGATGTCAAGAAGTCTCCCTGTTCTGTGTGATGGGAGGTAGTGAGACTCTCTGGGAATAGACACTGCAAGTCCTAAATAGTGTTGAGAACCTTATTTAGCACTGGTAAGGGCATTAAGATAATAGAATCTTTATTAATATCTCCTCATCTTAATCAGAACCAGAAGCAATGGGGGAGGAAACATGTATATTTCTTCCAACCAGCAGTGAATGGCAATGTCATCTGCCAACAAAGCCTTTACTTGACACTTTGTACAGAGAAGCATTTAGTGCTCACTGGAGAGAACACCACACTTGGGCATGCCCCACATTAGAAAGGTCTCATCTGCTTCTACTTGATCCAGAAACCACTGCCATGAGCCTATTACCAATTGGCTTAGCCTGCCTATCTTATGGTATACAGGGTCACACTCTAGGGGAGACAAAACCATGACAGCTGAGTCATTAGAGGTTTTCAAGTATCCCATCCAGGAATCAAAGGTAGAGGAGTATCAGCAAATGTGATTGCCTTGTCTCATGAGTCATTGAGTGTCTGAAGCATCACATGCTTGAAATCAGTGCCAACCACCAGCAGAGCACTCTCCCTCTGCCCTGAGTCAGACACACACATTGAAGGTATGGAAGCACAGCTTGGGGACTCTTCTTTCTAGATTTGGAAGGGAAAGAGACAAATACCAAACACACAGCATCCTCCTTCCCCCACACACATTCTAAACTACAACAACAAATAAATAATACATTTAGTGACTCAATACATAATAATTCATTTAGTGACTCAACGCACAAAGCAAAGTTGGCCCCATGAGGCAGAAAACTCCTGAACTCAAAGAATCCTCTAAGTAAGGAGGGAAAGCTATCCATGAATATTGTAGTGTACACGCATTCAGAGCAGCTGCACAGGAGAGCTACTTCACCATGCTGAGTCAGTCTGGAAGTTGCAGGTAACTAGAGATCACCAGCATTCCAAGCCAGGGCAGCACTTCTTTGGTCTAGAAGCTAAAAATTTTAGCCAGGGGACTTCCTGACTTACTCAAAGAATCTGGATTCAAGACTGTTACTCTTTTTACACCTCTATGGCCTTAAGAAAAACTTTATTTTAATAGACTCATAGGGCATGAGTTTGCAAACACCTCATGAACAGAAGACAGATCTCTAGAAAGGAACTTAACCAGCTTATTATAGAAAAGTACGTGGGCTCTTCTATAAGCAAATACATTCCCTACCTGAATTACACTGTCTTCTGCAACCTCATAGAGGAGCTCATCATGGAGCTGAAGGATGAAGAAACCTCCACTCTGTAACTTCCCTCTGTTTCTCCTCCTGTCTAACCTTCCTGCACAGGGAAAAGATACACACAATTAACCAGCATCACATACAATCGTATCTGTTTTAGCCCAAAAGACCTACATACCTTCATAATGATACAAACAAGAATTGTATGACAAGGTCCAAGATGAAAAAAAATTACACATGCAGATATAAGGACAGATATATAATTATCATTATTATACTACTAGAAGGCTGCATCCGCTGTTCACTATGCTTGGCAACACCCCCTCTCTGGCAACTTTTGCCACCAGAGAGAGTGATGACATCATTCTGTCACGCAGCAGGAAAAACTTTTTATATAGAGAGAGAGTTTATTTCAATATTCACTAGAGATGTTAATGTGCAACTGTATACATGGTTAACCCGTAAGCCTGGGCTCATCGATTAACCCTCACGGGTACACGCACTCCCTCCCTCCCCCGATGCCTCTGAGAGGAAGGAGGCAGGAACCCGTGCATCTGGGCAGCTGGCTAAACCCAGCTCCCTGTACCTGCCTGCACTCACCCTTCACACTGAGGCAGCAGTTCTGGGGGGAGGGCTGGAGCCAGTACTTGCAGGGAGCTTTTAAACCGGCTTCCTGTGAGCACCAGCTCCTACAGAGCTGCCTGCCCCCCACAGTGCTGCATTGGTATCAGAAGATGCTGGGGGGGTACGGGGGAGAAGACATGCGGGACCTAGTGCTCATGGGGAGGTGGCTTAAAAGCCAGTCATCATGTAAAAGTGTAACCTCTTTGTTTACAAAAATAAATGTATTTTAACATCCCTAATAGTCATACAACTGTCTTTATTTAAAGAATGTTAATAAGAACATAAGAACAGCCGTAGTGGGTCAGACCAAAGGTCCATCTAGCCCAGTATCCTGTCTGCCGACAGTGGCCAGCACCAGGTGCCCCAGAGAGGGTGGACCAAAGACAATGACCAAGCGATTTGTCTCCTGCCATCCCTGTCCAGCCTCTGACAAACAGAGGCCAAGGACACCATTTTATCCCCTGGCTAATAGCCTTTTATGGACCTAACCTCCATGAAATTATCTAGCTTCTCTTTAAACTCTATTATAGTCCTAGCCTTCACAGCCTCCTCTGGCAAGGAGTTCCACAGGCTGACTACACGCTATGTGAAGAAGAACTTCCTTTTATTAGTTTTAAACCTGCTACCCATTAATTTCATTTGGTGAAATGAATTTAGTTCTTCTATTTAGGGAACTAATAAATAACTTCTCTTTATCGGCCCTCTCCACACCACTCATGATTTTATATACCTCTATCATATCCGCCCTCGGTCTCCTCTTTTCTAAACTGAAAAGCCCCAGTCGCTTTAACCTCTCCTCATATGGGACCCGTTCCAAACCCCTAATCGTTTTAGTTGCCCTTTTCTGAACCCTTTCCAAGGCCAAAATATCTTTTTTGAGGTGAGGAGACCACCTCTGTACACAGTATTCAAGATGCGGGCGTACCATAGTTTTATACAGGGGCAGTAAGATATTCTGGGTCTTATTTTCTATCCCTTTCTTAATAATTCCTAGCATCCTATTTGCCTTTTTGACCGCCGCTGCACACTGTGTGGAAGATTTCAGAGAACTGTCCACGATAACGCCAAGATCTCTTTCCTGATTTGTCGTAGCCAAATTAGCCCCCATCATACTGTACGTATAGTTGGGGTTATTTTTCCCCGATGTGCATTACTTTACACTTATCCACATTAAATTTCATTTGCCATTTTGTTGCCCAATCACTCAGTTTGGTGAGATCTTCTTGGAGTCCCTCACAGTCTGCTTCTGTCTTGACTATCCTAAACAGTTTGGTATCATCTGCAAACTTTACCACTTCACTGCTTACCCCTTTCTCCAGATCATTTATGAATAAGTTGAACAGGATTGGTCCTAGGACCGACCCTTGGGGGACACCACTAGTTACCCCTCTCCATTCTGAAAATTTACCATTTATTCCTACCCTTTGTTTCCTGTCTTTTAACCAGTTCTCAATCCATGAAAGGACCTTCCCTCTTATCCCATGGCCGTGTAATTTACAGAAGAGCCTTTGGTGAGGGACCTTGTCAAAGGCTTTCTGACAATCTAAGTATACTATATCTACTGGATCCCCCTTGTCCGCATGTTTGTTAACCCCTTCAAAGAACTCTAATAGATTAGTAAGACAGGATTTCCCTTTACAGAAACCATGCTGACTTTTGTCCAACAAATTATGTTCTTCTACATGCTTCACAATTTTATTGTTTCGACTAATTTGCCCGGTACTGAAGTTAGACTTACCGGTCTGTAATTGCCCGGATCGCCTCTAGAGCCCTTTTTAAATATTGGTGTCACGTTGGCTACCTTCCAGTCATTAGGTACGGAAGCCGATTTAAGGGATAGGTTACAAACCACAGATAATAGTTCAGCAATTTCCCATTTGAGTTCTTTTAGAACCCTTGGATGAATGCCATCCAGTCCCGGAGATTTGTTAACATTAAGTTTTTCTATTTGTTCCAAAACCTCCTCTAATGACACTTGAATCTGAGGAACTGTCCCGGATTGATCACCCACAAAGGCCGGTGCAGATTTGGGAATCTCCCCAACGTCCTCAGCCGTGAAGACTGAAGCAAAGAAATCATTTAGTTTCTCCGCAATGGCTTTATTGTCCTTGATTACGCCTTTTATAGTTCGATCGTCTAGGGACCCACAGGTTTTTTAGCAGCTTTTCAAATATAGACATTCTAGCCTTAAATTATAAAGATGTAAATTAGGAAAAAAAACAAAGATATCCACTTCTCCTACACCATCTGTTTTACAAGCAAATTTTAAACACAATCACATCGGGTTTAATGAGAACTTGGTGTATAATGTTCTCTCAAGCAATGAATTAGAAAGCTGTTGCTTCCAAAACTGTTTTAATGGCTAATTCTAAAAAGCCAGTGAGGTTCTACCCAGCCAACTCCAGTGACCAGGAGTTACAGCTACTACTACTGAATAACATAAGCACACCTTGCCCAAGTCACTAAACAAGAGTTGTGTATGATGGATGTTAGATTAGTTATTTATTTGCTTCTAGGTCTGTAAATTGTATACACAGTACTAGGATAGTCTCACTCACTACATACTTGGAGGCCTATGAAATACAGAACCAATTACAATTGTTCTCACTCAGTGTAACATGTCTAAAATATACAGATAAATATACATGTTGTGCACCACAAAGGTTGCATAATTCAATTGAAACTGCTAATTCAAGAGTAGTGTGACCAGCGCAGATAGACACTGACAAAAGCTTTGTACCATATCTTTGTATCTGAAAACAAACTCACTCTAGACTTAAATCTAAAGGAAACAGTATTCTTTGGCAACTCTGTTGTCACAACTGGTGTTTTCTTACTGCCTTTGAAGATGGAGCATCTGCATTTCTTTTCTCTTTTTAAACCAATCAGTAGTAACATCAAGGAATTTCACACAACTGAATTCCAGTTTTCCTAGTCCAATTTTCCAAATTTCTGCAATGCCCTCTGAACCATTCAGGTAATTAGGGTTTTCAGATCAGAGTATTCTGTTCTCGTTCACAAGCTGAGCCGACATTGCCTCTCTTAGTACTTGCCCATTCACCTACTCATGGCAACAAGACAGCCTATCCAGTATGAGAAAATAAACATTTATTCCACAACACTTGCCCAAAGCCCACTGCTACAAGCAGCTTTTATTTTAAGCTAATTTTATCAGCTTTGGACTTTTGACATCACATACAAAGGAGAATAAAAACCTACCTGTCCTGTTGCTCTGGAACAAGCTCTCCAGATGTCCATGGGACTTCACTGCTGATGGGAACGCTTCAAGCTGCCTCTGAATGTTCACAGTGGCTGTTTTAACAATGTCAGCCGCAGAACCCTGAACCGCTGTGTTCACAGCCTGGCGCTCTGCCTGAGGATTACAAAGATATCAATTCTGAAAATTCATCCCATAGTATAAACTCTGTTATACACTTTGTAACAAATCTATGGAAGCTGGCATGAGAAGAGAAAAGAACAGTTACTTACTTGTAACTGCTGTTCTTCAAGATGTGTTGCTCATGTCCATTCGAATGAGGTGTGTGCACCGTGTGCACCGCGTCTTCCGGAGCATTTTCCCTAGCAGTACCCGTAGCGCCGGCAGGGCGCCCCCTGGAGTGGCGCCGCCATGGCGGGGCATAAGTACCTCTGCCAGCGCTCCCCCACCTCAGTTCCTTCTTGCCCGACGCTCCGACGAAGGGGAGGTGGGGGGGGGGGAATCAAATGGACATGAGCAACACATCTCGAACAACAACAGTTACAGGTAAGTAACCTTTCTTTTCTTCTTCGAGTGGTTGCTCATGTCCATTCGAATCAGGTGACTTCCAAGCCAACCCCACTTCAAGGAGGAGGGGTCGGAGCACTGAAAGAGAGATGTCCACAAGGGTTGAACAATCCAACAAATTTATTCAACTAATCGAACAGCATAAAACGTAGAAAGTGCAACAGTCCAGGAAATGGCATATTTACAGAACAGAGCTGAGGACTGCAGCGCCCACGCTTGCGTCCTCTCTAGCCTGCTGTGCCAGCGCATAATGCGCCGTAAAGGTATGGACCGACGACCACGTGGCCGCCCTACAGATTTCAGTGATTAGAACCTGCGCCCCAAAAGCTACAGAGGATGCCTGCGCCCTGGTGGAATGTGCTGTAACCCGGGGCGGGACCTTCCTGGCTAAGGCATAACACTCCCTGATACATCCCACGACCCAAGTGGACAACCTCTGAGTCGATATGGGGAGCCCTTTCATTCTGTCCGCAACAGCAATAAACAATTGTGTGGATTTACAAAAGGGTTTAGTCCTATCAATATAAAAAGCTAGTGTACGCCTAGCATCCAGGGAATGGAGCACTTGCTCCTTAGAGGAGGCATGGGGGTTTGGGAAGAATACCGGGAGGTAGATTTGTTGGGACAAATGAAAGGGTGACACCACCTTAGGGAGAAAAGCTGGGTGAGGGCGGAGCCTCATATTATGATCCGAGAACACCAGGTAGAGTGGATTTATCGTTAAGGCCCTCAGCTCAGAGACCCTGCGAGCCGATGTAATAGCCACAATGAATGCAACCTTCATGGAGAGGTGCTTCAAGGAACACGTGGCCAGCGGTTCAAAAGGGGGCGACAGTAGTCTAGATAACACGAGGTTGAGGTCCCAAGCGGAGAGAGGGGGTCTAACCGAGGGATACAACTTATCCAAATCTTTGAGGAACCTTTTGACCACAGGGTCAGAGAATAGAGAAACTCCTGCCAAACCAACATGGAAGGCGGAGAGAGATGCCACATGGACTTTGATAGAGGATGTAGAGAGGCCACTGGACCTAAGATCAAAGAGGTAGTCTAGAATGGACGGGACAGGTGCACTCCCCTTCGGGACGCCCAAGACGAGAAGTGCCGCCACTTGGCAGCGTACGACCGTCTGGTAGATGGTTTTCTACTGTTTAGTAGCACCATCTGTACCTCCTGGGAACATTCCCTTTCTGGTTGAGTCAACCATGGATAAACCAGGCCGTTAGGTGTAGGGACTGGAGATTCGGGTGAACCATGGTTCCCCCGTCCCACGGTTGGGTCAAGAGATCCCGGACTGGCAGGAGCGTTATAGGCTACTTTGTGAGCATGTCCACCAGTATAGGGAACCAGAATTGCCTGGGCCAATGGGGGGCTATCAGGACGGGTGTGGACCCGAAGGTCCTGACTCTGGTCAAGACCCTGGGAATTAGGGGAAATGGAGGGAAAGCATAAAGTATGCCCACCGGCCAGGTCACCGTCATGGCATCCCCCCAGGAGTGTTCCCCTAGCCCCAGCAGGGAGCAATAATTCAGGCACTTGGTATTGCGTGCCGAGGCAAACAGGTCGAGTAGGGGATAGCCCCACCTGCGGAAGACCTGGAGAAGGACCGAGTCCTTGAGAGACCACTCGTGGGCTCCGAAGGACCTGCTCAGAGCATCAGCCAGCAAATTTTTGCACCCCGGTAGGTACTCTGCCTGCAAAGCTATGTTGTGTTGCACACACAGGTCCCAGAGGCGCAGGGCCTCGAGACAGAGGGGAGGCGACCGGGCACCCCCCCCGCCTGTTGATGTAAAATACGGCCGCCATGTTGTCCAGGCGGACTAGAACGGAGCGGCGAGAGAGCTTTGACAGGAAGGTCTCGCACGCTCTCCTGACTGCTCTGAGCTCCCGTACATTTATGTGTAGGGTTCGCTCTGTAGTGAACCAAAGACCCTGGGTCCTGTGGCACCCCAGATGTGCTCCCCAACCCAGGTCCGAGGCATCTGTGACCAGAGTAAGCGAGGGGGGCGGCACGAAGAAGGGGGTCCCGCTGCAGACCACAGACTCCTGGGTCCACCATTGTAATGAAACTTATCTCTGGGGGCACCGTAAGAACCATGTCCCAGAGGCCCCTGGATTGGCTGAATACCCTCGCCAACCAAGCCTGCAGAGGTCTGAGTCTCATTCGAGCATGGCATATTACGTATGTGCACGCCGCCATGTGCCCCAGCAACCTTGAGCAGACCCGGGCGGTTGTGATAGGGGACCGAGTCAATTCGGACACCAGCTCCACTATGGCCCGGAACCTGGTCCTGGGGAGAAGAGCCCTCGCCAACCTGGCATCCAGGAGGGCACCCACGAATTCGAGGCGTTGAGAGGGGATCAATGATGACTTTTCCTCGTTTAGCATAAGTCCCAGCCTTACGAAGAGGGCCCTTGTGAGGGACACGTGGGCCTCTACTTGTTCATGAGAGCGATCATGGATTAGCCAGTCGTCCAGGTACGGGAACACGTGTACCCCTTGTTTGCGGAGGAACGCCGCCACGACTGCCATGCATTTTGTAAAAACCCTGGGTGCTGTAGAAAGACCAAACGGGAGCACAGTAAACTGGAAGTGGCACTGGGAGACAATGAAATGGAGGAACCTCCTGTGGTAGGGTCTTATCGTCACATGGAAGTAAGCATCCCTGAGATCGAGAGTAGCGTACCAGTCTAACTGTAGAACCGGAATGACAGAAGCCAGGGTGACCATTCTGAATTTGGACTTCACGACCGCCTTGTTGAGATCCCTTAGGTCCAAGATGGGACGGAACCCGCCCTTGGGTTTGGGAACTATGAAATATCGGGAGTAAAATCCCTTGCCCCTTTGTAGCCAGACATGAACCCCATCTTGTTTTTCCCCCCCCCCAGAGAGCAAGAGAAAGGCAGTCAGCCTTTGATGCCCTGGGAATGCAGGTGTGCTGCCTGTCCCTGACTCTACCATAAACAGAAACCAGACAGTAAATGGGCTAGCTGATAACCGGAGGGCCCCCCCCCCCCCTGCTGCCCTGATGGCTAGGCACCAGTAATTGACACGCCTGCACTGTCCCAGGAGAGGAATCTTCGCCCATCCCATATTAGAAGTGCCCATTGTCTGCACTGTCCCAGGTGTGAATTATGCGTTGCACCTTTCGTGGGAAACTTGGCATTCAAAGCCATTTTCCTAATTGGCCACTTGAGACCAGGAAGAAGCCTACGTGACTCAAGGGGTATAAAGAGGGGTTCAGTAGCCCACCCCATTTGAGATCCAATCTACACCTGCTGGCAGGTATTGGACACCTCCCGGGGTTTGTGGGACGCCCAACCTCGCCCTACTTCTTCCCGAGGGATTGAGAGGAAGACTCTGGCCACGCCAAGTCTGGAACGCAGGGGTGAGAATTATACCTGCAATGTGTTTCTTATGTGTACACTTTAATTTAGTTACTCTATTATAAGTTTCTCTAATCAACCTGTTTCACTTCTATTGTAAACAAGTAAAATAAGATTGTGCCCTCATTCACTTTATAAGTTTAAATATATATATTGAACCAAGTTTTCTTTTTCTTCTTTCTTTTCTTTCTCCTACAAATAAGCAAGTGTGGTTTGAGTTTCTGACTTGAACCCGTGCTGCTGTACCCGAACCGAACACAAACAAAAGAACTCCAGCTGGTCATAAGGGACAGATATAGGGAGAGCTTGAGCGTTGGATCGTGTCGCTTCCAGGGGACAGATCCGTTGGCGCACCTCTCAGCCTCCCCAGGCTGCCCACTGCGACGGGACTTTGTGTCCTAGCAGTCAAAGTCTGAGGTGTAAAGCTCTCCCTGTTAAACTCTGGGGCGTCTGTCAGCCTGTTGGCTGCCCACTGCAAAGGATCCCGATCCTAGCAGTAAAGACACGGACGTTAAACTCTTTGGGGCACCCGTCAACCTCCTCCAGGTTGCCCACTGCTAAGGGACCCCACTCCTAGCAGTTAAAGTCTCGGGTGTATAGCTCACACACACCACTCACTGCCCTGACCACCGGCTGACACCCTTTTGGAGGAGCGCCAGTACCTCTGGCGGAGGGTGCCTTTGTGAGAGGTGTCCCTGAAAAGGGACAGGGAAGGAGGGTTGGAAGGGGGTGAGCCCAGAAAAGGGATGGTATAGCCACTCCTGACTATGTTTAGAACCCAGGCGTTGCTTGTGATATCTGCCCAGGCTTGAGCAAACCGGGATAACCTGGCCCCAAACGGGGGGCCAGGGTGGGAGGCTAGCGCGCGACTCTCTGGGAGCCTGTCAAAATTGCTGTTTTTGTTGTTGGGAGGGACCTTGACCAATCCCACAGGGGTTGTCTCCTCTCGGGCGTCGCCTACGCCCCCTTGAGGACGATGGACCCGCAGCCGCCCCCGTACCCCCACCGGAAGTACGAGGACAGCGTCTCCAGTAATCCCCACGGGGGACCTGGGACTGCGGTCTCCCTTGCTGTCTGTAGGGCAGCTGACGACGCTGAGGAGCTGGTGTGTGGATCCCCAAGGATCGAAGGGTAGACCTCGTGTCCTTGAGGGTATGGAGCCTGGAGTCCATATGCTCCGAGAATAATGCATTGCCGTCGAAAGGCAGGCCTTGGATAGTAGACTGGACATCAGGAAGTATTCCAGATACTTGTAGCCAGGCACCACGGCGCATAACCACACCTGACGCCATGGTGCGGGCTGCAGAGTCGACCGCATCCAGAGAAGCCTGGAGGGCTGTGCGGGCAATGGTCTTACCCTCGGAGGTCATAGCCAGAAGCTCCTGACGGGTCTCGGCAGGGAGCTTATCCTTGAATTTATCCATGGCCTGCCATGTGTTAAAAGCATAACAACTTAGCATCGCTTGCTGATTCGCAATGCGGAGTTGCACCCCTCCAGTGGCGTACACTTTCCGTCCCATTAAGTCAAGGCGCTTGGGCTCCCTAGCTTTCGGGGAGTTTTTCCCTTTGGGCCGCTGCCTGGACGACCAAGGATCCAGGGACAGGCTGGGAATACAAGTGTTCGTGCCCCAACTGGCGAACAAAATAGCGCCTCTCGACACCCTTTAGGGTAGGGGTCAGGGTCGCCGGTGTCTGCCACAGGGCATTGGTAATTTTTGCCACCGTCTTGTTAAGTGGTCAAGCCAAGCGGGCGGGCGCGTCATCTGAAAGGATATCAATCATAGGGTCCGTGTCCTCCACGACTGGCTCCACCGGGACACCCAAGTTGGAAGCCAGACGTCTGAGGAGCTCCTGATGCGCTCGGGTATCCATCGTAGGCAGCACCGGAGCAGGATCCCCCAGGGCTTCATCCGGAGACGATGAGGAGGACGATTCCTGTATCGGTGCCAGATCTAGTGCAGGAGCCGCGTGCGGTACCGGTTGGACATACAGTACCGGCTGCAGGCACGGTTCAGGCATCGAGGCCTGTGCCTGTGCCGCAAGGTCCAACATAGGCGGCCTCTGGGGGGAAGGAGGAGGTCACGACAACGACGCCGATGGTTGCGTCCGACGATCCGAGGCTACTGACGCCACCGAGGGGGGCACAGGCCCTTGCCATTGGTGGTAAGCCCATAGTGTCCAGAAGGGCCACTGGGGATGAGGTGGCCAAGTCTGTTGCATCTGAGAATGGTCACGTCGATGCCGGGAACAGGACCTATGGGCCGAAGAGGCTCTCGAGGACCCCGACCTGAGGGATGACGCACCGGAATCCGAGGAATAATCGGACCCTGGCCAGGGAGAAGCCGTCGAGGAGTGACCTGTAGCCAACAGAGGGGCAAACCTGGCCATGGACTCGGGCTTGTCAGCATGGGCATGGTGGGGACGTGCCAGTGGTGCCGGTGCCGGTTGAGGCACCGAGGAAGGAGGCTGTTGCGACACCAAGGGGGCGGGGGCATGCTGCGGTACCGGAGGGACCGAATGCTGTTGTGGTACCGGGGGACCCAGTTCCGGTGCCGAAACCGGTGCCTGTGGGCCTGGTGCCGGTTGCATCCCCGGCACTGAGAATGACGGTATCGAGACGAATCCCGAAGATGTCGACATCAGTGTCAGCTGGGGCACCTGCAAGGTCCACATGGTCAGTGCCGGTGCTTGCGACGGTGCCAAGACGGGCGTCGGTGCTAAAGAGCCCGATGCCGACGCGTGAAGGGACAGTCCCGGAAAAGTAGTGCAAGCCGGTGTCGAAGATGACTGTGCCGCAGACGTTGCCACAAGGCTGGGGTGGTACGGCACCGGTGCAGCCAAAAGGGGGCCCGGGAGAGAACCCAATACTGAGGTAGGCCGAACCCAGTTGAGTGCTGAGTGAGACTTAGGAGCCGGCATTGAGAACGGCGTCAATGCCGAGGCAAGCGGTACTGGTCCCACCGGGGATGTTCCCGTCACAAAAGTGGCCTGAGCCTGCCGGTCTTGCAGGTGCCGAGGCGAAGCCAGAGCTGACACGGCCTCTGACATAGGCGACCTCGACCCTTCCGTCTCAACCGACGACGGAGGGGAGGTGGTGAGATTGATGAGGTCCTGCGGCGCCTCAAAGGTGTCCGGCGTGGACAGACGGTGTGGGGGCAATTGCCCTGGACTAGAGGGACGTTCCGCCCGCTTATGCCGCACCATGGAGGATGTGTGCACCGGTGAGTCGGCACCACGGTGCAGCTCCGGCGTGGTTTTTCAAGACGGGGACCTGCCGCAAGACTTTCTGGACCTCTTCGGTGCCGGAGAGTGAGACCAGTGCCGGGTCCTGGACACCGGGGCCCGGGCGGGCCCGGGCCCGGGCCCAAGACGGAGCATCGCGCGTCGATGCCGGTGCACTGTGCACCACAGGGTGCCCAGCCGGTGCCGGTTGTAAAGCCGTCTCCATGAGGAGGAGTTTCAGGCGAGAGACTCTCTCCCTTTTTGTGCGCGGCTTCAAAGACCTACAGAACTTACAGGCGTCCGTAAGATGGGTCTCCCCCAGCCACTTCAGACAGCTGTCGTGTGGGTCTCCTTTGGGCATGAACTTTGCGCAGACAGCGTACGCCTTAAAGCCTTGCGGCCCTGGCATTCCTCACCCCCAAAGGGGGGGAAGAAGAACAAAGAACAAAGTAGACCCTAACTACCTAACTAATTGAACTATTTACAATGCTAAGAGAAACAGGAACCATTAACTAAACTAAGAGAGAGACACGCTCCAACGACAGTCACTGGCGGTAAGAAGGAACTGAGATGGAGGAGCGCCGGCAGGGGTACTTATGCCCCACCATGGCGGCGCCACTCCAGGGGGTGCCCTGCCGGCGCTACGGGTACCGCTAGGGAAAACGCTCCGGAAGATGTTGTGCACGCGGTGTGCACACCTGATTCAAATGGACATGAGCAACCACTCGAAGAAGTAGTCAGGATTTGTTACACAAACCACAGGCCTCTATCACTAGACAAGAATATTCATAAACTTGATGATATTATTACTAAGGCTGATAAGATTTATCAGCCACCAGCCATTACTGGGAGACTTCCACACATGTGGAGAGCTCATTTTGTCCCGCAAAGGACAATCACACAACTAGGTAGATGCATTATGGGGTGTTTGTGCCTTTTTGCAACATATAAAGTATAGGATAGCACCAGAAGCAAGATGATAGACTTTTTGGCCCACCGGTCTGATCCACTGGGGCAAATCCTACCAGTAAAATGTTCAGACAACTTTTTCAAAAACTAAACCATGCTACATTACTATAGTTTAAGGCAGATTTTTCACATAAAAGAGAGCTCTCTCTACCAGTGCTTTCCTTAAACAAGAAAATTCTCTTCCCAAGGTGGTTCTTTCTTTACCTCCGAACTGAAATTCATGAAGGAGAATTTAAAGGAAACTGAGATTTTATTTTAATTTCAATCTTATAAAGGGCCTTAAATATAATTTTGGAAAATTAAATATTGAATAAAAGCTGCATCTCTTCAAGTAGCCTCTTTAAGATTTAGTAACTTGTAAATTAATCTAAATAGTGTTTTTTGAAAAAAAAAAATCACCAAAATTAAAAACCCCGACTCCTTATATCAACATTTTGAAAGTATCCTGTTACCAAATAAACGCATAGTGTATCTGGATTTCCAGTGAGTCCTAACGCCATATTATAACATTAAGCCTCCCACTGAGAAGCATAATGCTGTGTCAGGAAAATGGCATCTCCCCCACTGAGTCAATTCACTATTAGGGAAATGGCAAAACAGTGACAGATCTAAGTGTCACCTTGCAAAACATTTTCTATACATAGTCTCATATTTTGCAAATATTCAGCTATCTAGTCAGTAGTCACTGCAGTTTTCCTTTAAAAGGTCCTTTTTTAACTTAAAAAATGTAGAATTGGAAATATCTTTTTGATGAAATGCTGACAATATGCAATTAATGAGGCCTGTTGGGTGGGACCTGTTTATCCCAAAGAGTTAAACACTGCTCTACTTTTTTAAATGGTGTCTATTTAAAATCAATGCATTTCTCATTTTAACTAATCAGTGAGGGTCATGATGAAGTGAGGTTACAACCGTGATGATTTCTACACACCAAGCTGCAGACATACTTCAGAGTATGGGCAAAAAGCCCTAAAAAGTAATTAAAGAAACACCAAACTAATGGAACGTTGGAGTAATCTGCATGCCCTGAATGAACTTGGTAAAGCCAGAGTTATGATGGGATGAAAAAAGGTATTTTTAAAGCATTCAAAAATTGTAGTTTGATTATGTGTTCTTTGGGAGCAGAGATGGGGCATTCCTCCACATCTGGAATGCACTGTATACTGTACAGGCACTATTTAAATTATACTAGCATATTTACCTGGTGTTGCTCGGGTATGTAACTCAAGAAATGGTTGGTTGGGTTTTGTTGGGGGGGGGGGGAAATGCAGATATGTAAATTATTGCAATTTTCAAACAGGAAGGAAAAAAGAAGTTCGTATTAATAAAAGAATGAAAGTGAATCAAACATTAGGTAGAGCTCGTTGGTAGACAATATTTGTACTTTTTCTGTCTTTTGCTAGAATAAATCAATTTTTGGAACTTCCCATTCTCGACTGTAGCAATATATTGTTGCCCATGTACAAAGCAATCCATTCTCAAATTCACTCCTGTAATTGTGAAGAACTGACCCTGTGCATTGTTCATTGTTATTTCAAAAGTGAGTCATTCTGGGAATTGGAGACATTTAAACTGAAATGGGTAATCTGTAGATATCAATGGAATCTGTGGTAAAGACATCCTGCCCTTCAGCAAATCCAGTCAAAATGGTAGCTTCAATGGTGTGTGGCCTCAAAGATTTAATGCAAAGTCTTATGCCATTGCAAAGTCTTGGAGCATCTAAGTTTCTTAAAAGCATGATTGCACATCCAACCTTCAATACCAGGTGATGTTGGTTGTGACATACTACTAGGATTGAGTGAATTCAGAAATTCTGTGGGTTATTGAACAGCTTAATTGATGATCACAACTGTGTCAACTGATTTGTAGCACACAATCTCTCCAGCCCAGGTGAAGCAGTGCAGTGGGGGAGAGAAGGAAATCCCCAGACCCCAAGAGGAGTGGCACAGGGGAGGGGGAAGGACAGAGGGAATCCCCATGCTCTGGGTGAAGTGGTGAGGGAGGAATCACTAGACCCTTTCTCTCTCTCTGGGATTCCTCGAATAGAGTAAGATTTCCCCTTGGACATCTATAATTGATGGGTGTGTAGATGAGAAATTAACCCAATTCTGCAAGGAACACTCTCTGGCAGTGGCTGCATAAGAGTTCTCCATCTCCAGCGGCACCAACATGGGTCTGGGCACACTCCTTACGTTGGGCTCTCTGATCTTCTTCATGGAGACGTTGCTTGACCTCAAAGTGTTGGGCACCATTCTTGATGGTGGTTCTCCAGGTTATCCAACCCTTCAGCTGCCTCTCCGAGGTGTCAATGTCAATGCCAATGCCACACTTTACCAAAGTGTTCTTAAGAACATCTCTGTAGTGCTTCCTCTGCCCACCAGGAGACCTCATCCTGGTCCTCAGCTGAATGTAGAAAATCCGTTTAGGCATTCTGACCACATGACCAGACCATCACAGCTGCCTGTAGGTGACTATTGCCTCAGTGGTGCAAGAGTCAGCCTCTGCAAGGACACTAACATTGGTCCATCTGTCCTGCCATGCGATGCCCAATATTCTCCTCAGGTACCTTTGGTGGAATTTCTCCAGATCTTTAATATGTCCTCTATAGGCAGTCCAGGCTTCAGCTCCATACAGCAATGTTGGCATGACTATGGCATTGTAGACGTCAGTCTTGGTCTGCATCTCGATCATCGAAGACTCACCTCCATAAATGTCCATAAGGTGCACTGGCACTGGAGATTCGATGGCGGATTTCATTGTTGATGTCAGCATTGAACAGATAGCTTCTGAGATAAGGGACGCTGTTGACATTCTCCAGCACTTGATAGTCCAGCGTGATGGTTGGTTTGGATAACGGTATGGTGGGTGTTGGCTGAACGAGAACGTTGGTCTTTAGTGCATTGAGAGTCAGTCCCAACCTGTGGTAAGCCATGGTGAAAATGTCAACAATTGCTTTGAGCCCATATTCTGAAGTGGTACTGACCTGGGCATCATCAGCATATTGGAGTGCTACCACTGACGTTGTGGTCGTGGTCTTGGTCTTGGCTCTGAAGCAGCCCAGACTGAAGAGGCTACCATCCATCCTGTAGGTTATTTCAACTCCGCTTGGAAGGTCATCTCCAATATGCTGGAGCATGGCTGCCAAAAAGATATTAAATAGCATAAGGGATATCATACATCCTTGTTTGACTCCAGACCTTGCGTCAATTGGTTCAATTGCATCGCCATTGTTGAGTATCATGGCCTGCATGTTGTCGTGTAAGAGACGCATAATACTGACAAATTTTGGCGGACAACCAAAGTGTTGCAGGCTCTTCCAGAAGGCCTCACGGTTCATGGAGTCAAATGCTTTTGTCAAATTGAAGATGCCATATACAGAGGCTGATGTTGCTCACAACACTTCTCTTGTATTAGGCAGACAGAAAAGATCATATCAGCTGTTCCTCGCCCTGGTCGTAAGCTGCATTGTGACTCCGGAAGGACTTCTTCAGCCAGTGGAAGGAGACAGTTCAGAAGGACTCAGGCGAGAATTTTACCTGCAGTTGAGTGCAAGGAGATCCCTCAATAGTTTCCACAATCCATCCTGTCACCCTTCTTAAAGATGGTCACTAGGATGGCGTCTCTGAGCTTGCTGGGTATGGTTTCCTCTCTCCAGATCATTAGATGAGGGAGTACAGGCATGAGAGCAGGGATGGTCCTCCCTCCTGGAATATCTCAGCAGGGATTCTATCAGTGCCTGTTGCCTTGTTGTCTGTCTGTCTGGGTTTTTTTTTTTTTTTTGTGGCTGCTTGGATCTCGTAGATGGAAGGTTCACGATCCATACTGACACGGACAAGTATAAAGACAGATAGACGCCTCACAATGGGGAGAGGAATCTCCACGTGCCCACATGGAGTGGCGGGGGAGTGAGAGTGTGCAGGCCCCATAGAAGGGTGGGCATTACCCCCTGAGGCCCCTATAGCTGTGCAGGGTGTGGGGGAACCTTACCTGTAGAAGACAGACTAGCTGGCAACATGCAAAGCCCCATCTCCAGCTGATCAGTCTAGTGCTGGTGTAGCTGTCCCCAGTACTCACTCTGCAGCATCCTGTCCCCGCTCGCTGCCTCCAGTGGAGAGTGTGAGGATCACGTCCCTCCTCTCTCTGCCCCTCCTTTTCCATGTTGTGGAAAATAGCCCCATTCCCGACACAACCAAATCCTGACCTTGCTTTAAGTTAGGATAAGAGGAAGCTGCCTAACAAATTTAGTGACCCTTGCTGTTACCATTTAGGAGGAGTTCATTGTGTGTCTGTGTCTGTCTGTGTAAAATAATAATATTAAATGAGGATGATGATGGAGGGTCTCTTCTGGAATTCATCAGGACAAATGTTCCTAGCTGAACCCCCAAGGAATGTTACTATAGCTATTTGCCCATTTGTTTTTTGCAATGTTAAAGAAAAGCAGTAAGTCCATAGCAACTAGCCATCCTTCACTCTGATGACTACTTCAGAGTGAGGAAATAACGATGGTCCAGTACAGCTGGAATTGCTACTATTCAGGAAGAATGGTTCTCAACATACATGTGCTTTGCTGTAAGGGTTTGGATCTTTGATAGATGGCAGATATCTGCGCCTCCCCAGGATGCTCTGCACAAAACCATCTCTACTGCATTTCTTCACCGTCTCCTTCAGGAAAGTCTGAATCCCTGAGAAAGGAAACAAAAGAATGAATGTCCCATCATTCCACACTACTGCCAGAGTTCCATCGCTCCCTCACTATACTGTGCTCTTTATGCTAGAATATCTGGTATTTCATGTTTACTCTGAACTCTGTTTTTGCTCTAAGGCACTGACACTAGTTTTGGAATGCCAAATATTACATCACTAATATGTGGAGAAGAGGAAGTCCTTACATTTCTCAGTTCCCCTGTGAGACAGGAGACATGAGTGAGACATCTTTCTTTCATACTTATAGTCAGTTCTCCTGGGTTAGTTTATTATGATTGCGAGGAAAATGAGGTTTTAGCTAGCTGTGAACAAGAGTATCCAAGTTACATCACTGCTATTTATTCTTGATTCTGGAAAATCAGGACTTGGCAGTAGCACTGAAGGGACATACATCAGGAGGGGAATCAACTGAAAGAGAATAAGAGCCCTTGTATAGTGTTACTTCAAATCTTCAGAACAAAAAGAATTAATCCAACTAGGCTCTGCAAGGAAAGGACAGAATGCACCTTGAGCATAAAAAGAAACTCCACAAGTATCCAAGTCAGGAATATTGTCCACTGAGGAAAACCAAGCTCAGATAATTGTACTGAAGTGGACAAAGATTTACATTTTATAAAACCCTTCTGTTTTAGGGCTTCAGAAAGATTTTTTTAAGGATTTTAAAAAATTGAAAATATTAAAAACAACATTATATTCTAAAAGAGAAAAGTATTCAAAAAAGAGACTGCATTACTCAATAATATATAGAGTCAGTGCTTCCTGAGTCTTACACATTTATAGACAGATAATTATATGTATGTGTTCTGTATTATGAAATGTTTGAGATATTTTTCCTTTGTATATTAGAGTGCATGTCATATTCTGATGGACCTCAGTTGAGATGGAAAATTATTCAAAAGTTATCAGAGATAACCTTAGAACAGACTCAGTTAGGGAGCACTGACTTTTCACTTCATTATTTTCTAGCTCAGCTCAAAGCTCTCCTATTAAAGCTTGCTGTGACTCAGTCCACTTGACCTCTGCTCATTTTCAAAATGCTATCTTCCTGTTCAGGCAGTTTTTTTCCTACGAAACTTGATATGCTCCTTAAAATTATGATGTCTTTATATAAAAACGGTGTCGGAGCTACTCTGAGCAACCAGATAAAAATGGCAGGGCTAGAAGCAAAGCTATTTAAGATGTGAAAAAGTTCATTCAAAATGGAAGGTGACTAGTTTATCTTACAAACAACAAATTGAATCCTTAGATCCAAATATATTACATATTCTAGTAAGGAAACTTATTCTAAGTTAGGTTAATTTTTAAAGCTCCCTTCAGGGAGGATTAATGGACAGTCAAAACAACAAAATCATTAAAGTAATGTGGCATTTAATTTACAGAACATAATTTAACAAAGCAGGGGCACTGGGTATATGTGAAAGCAGAAACTGCATTACTTTGTGTACACGTACAACCCTGAGAAGCTTTTTCATAAGGCACAGGAGAAGGTAGGAGTTGAAACAGTTCCAGGAAAGGAAGGGAATGTAAGGGAAGAGAAACAGGGCCACAAATGTGTACCTTACCTGGGTACCTGGATTTGAAGGATTCAATGTAGCAGGCAGCATCATTTTCTTCAATACCCATCTGTTCTCCTAAAGATTTAGCTCCCATTCCATAGATAATTCCATAGCAAATCTGTCAGAAGAAAGGCAGCAGAATCACAAGTACACAGTTAGTGATTCAGAGAGCAAAGTAACAACAAAATTTGAACTTCAGAAGACAGTAAATCCCAACATGATTTTAGGATTTACATCTGGATCCTGCTGCTTTCGGGCTATCATAACTGCATTCGTGGAAAAATGACAATAGCTCAAGGACACCATTTTGAACTTGAACTTTGAGGATAACAAGATTTACTTCAATACATCAGACCAGTGGTCCATCCAGTCGAGTATCCTACCTTTAGAAGAGGCCAGTAACTGATGCACCATAAAAATACAACTTTCCTTCTCCTATTTTCCAAGTAATGCACTAAACAGTAATGTGAATGAGAGAAAGGACTAGGTAATCTTCCTGAATTTGCAGCTATTAGCTTAAGCTCTGATATGTCCACACCAACAATCTTGGTCTCAAACTCCATGTATTTTGAGGACTCCAGAAAATTATGAACTCCCACACTCCCTTTCCCCATCTTTTTGGAGATAGTTTTATTTGATAAATCAATGAAAAACTCCTGACAGGGTGCTTAAATATATTCTGGACAGAGGGCTACTTTGCACTATTTTATATCCTAGAGGGAGTCGAAAAACTATTGAGGTCCCCTATTTTATAATTTAATAGCCCAAGGAAACAGATTTTTGAAGAAGAAGGTTGCCCCTGTACATTATAATCTTTGATCAAGTCCATTCTACTCATTAAGTTGCTACATCTGATGCAGATAGAAATTTTATCTAAGACTACCTGTTTGGCTTGTTGCCTTATCTCATTTCCAACAGCTTCAGGGTCAATCATCTTCCACTCAGCTGCAATGCTCTTGAACACATCAGCCCCACTGTTCAAGACCTCAATGAGACGACGGTCACAAGACAAGTGAGCAAGGATCCTCAGCTCAAGTTGGGAATAATCAGCAGCCAAAATTAAACCTCCTGCAGCCAACAGACCAAATTAATCAAAACATTGTCTCTTATAAATTAACGCTCAGATATCATATCAAATTCCATCACCTGAGGAACTAGACAAGATCCTCAAAAGCCTTGCCCCAAGATCATCATGTACATGAGTGCAAAGAGAACAGATTTCTCCACTCACTCACACTGATGGTAGCTTTATATTTATATAAGTGTAATTCCAGGGCTGCACAAGGTGAAAGACAGTGGAGATTCATTTAGCTAAGCAGCTACTATTTACAAAACTACACCTGCTGCTCCTGTTCTGAACAGCTTTTCACCAATATGATTATGGTCTACCAATTGCATGGTCTTTCCCTGTGAAATCTGATCTCCCCCTTGCTACTGGGTAGGCCACATTTGGGAGGCTCCTACCTACAAGTCCCCACTTAGCCAAAGAGGGATAGGACTTCTCTTTCCTCTGCACAGCCTCTCTCATGGAAAGATGAGAAACAACCTAAAGCACCTTCCCTGCTGCAGGAAGCTATGGTGTGGAGCAGCAGCTCTGGAAGTTCCTAAAGTTGGAGGAGGCTTCTAGATGTGAGTCTGATCTCCTAGCTGCAAAAAAACCCTGTAGGGACAGGACTGCTCCTTCCCTTCTATGGCAACTCTTGGGGAGGAGGGCGAACACACACCTCTAAATGCCTCCCCCTGCTACAAAAAGCTCCAGAGCTAGGCAGCAGCCCCAAAATTTCCTGCAGCTGGAGGAGTCTTGTGATCTCTCCCTGCTGGGGAGGCACCTAGCTGCAAGTCCTTGATGCCAGAGAAGGGATCCCCACAGTTACAACACTGAAATTTCAGATGTAAATATCTGAAAACATGAAAGCGATCTATTTTAAGACCCTCTGGCTGTGAAACTGATCAAAATGGACCATGAATTTAGTAGGGCACTAAACAGCATGCACTAGTAGCTTCTCCTCATGCCTCTGCCTCCCACTGTAGATACTTCTAGCAGATGTGAGGCTGGGTGCTATGCAGGGCCTACCTCTGTTAGTGAATAGCTTCAGGGCTTGCCTCTGCTGCTGCTCAGAATTTTGCCAAACAGCAAAAATTAGCCTGATTCTTTTCCGCTTGCCTGATGCCCAGAGAGTTCTGAGTATCAACAAGGAAAAATGACAAGACTCTGATCAGCATTAACTGTTGGAAAAGTTACAAGTAGAAGCAGATATACTGGAACTATCTGTCTGCAGATACAAGCAAAAGAAACAGCATCATTTTACGTTCAATGCCTATTTAGAAAGTTTTCTTCACCACCATAAGGGATATAAATTTGATGGAATTGGCCACCACTCACCCCACCAAGAGAACTTCCTACTTACAATAGATGAATGAATTTTTCAAGCTCTGCCTCAAAACAACCAATTGCCCATTCCAATGCACAGCCTTCAAACTGTTACCTCCATTAGACGTAGACCCAAATAATAGCCAGTTGAACAGACTATTATTAACAAATGGAGTTGCATGTGCTCTACAGCTCAAAATAATCAGATCACTTATTTAGGTGCATAATTTTAACATCAATTTTAATTAAAACCAAGTTTGATAAAACAAAGGAATAGTTAAAACACAAACCAATCAAAACAGGCACACAGCTACAGAATTTTATGAAACTGGCAGTAAGATCTAAAGTGTTTATCCATCTAATAACTATATTGGACAGAAGCTGGAATACCCCAATTGATACAGAACCATGGCAGTCAGTATGAAGACATTAAAAAAAAAATCTCAGTGAAAACCAGGTATAACATAAATTGTATTAAGTACTATATCAAGCACAAATTATATTTTTATATGAGAAAAAAATATGAACCTATCCGACCTTTATAAACCAATATAAAAAGTGTGAACCTAAATAACCCTCTATGCCTGGGCTCTCCTCTTACACTGCCTCTTTCCAAATAACGCTGGGTAAAATTACTAACTACAGTATTGGATTTCCAATCATACTGCCCAAACAGATGTACACATCAGCATTTCTTCCCTTCATTTCCAGATCTAGATTTTCATTAGTTATGTGCTTAACTGAAGAAAAAGGTGCAAGATACTAAACTATTAAATCATTACCTGAAAAAGGAACAAAAGCATGCCTCATGCTAACAGAAAATGGCATCCCTCTTTCTTTGGATCCTTCATAAGCCAGAACCTTACGGCCACAAGACAAGGTACTGTAACGCTTTCTACCTCTGTGGAGGCAAACATAGTTTACTCAACTAATTTTTACAGTATCTGTTGTTGAACTAACTGTGGTGACAAAGAAATCAGATTAATCATTTGCAAAAAACCAACAAACAATCATAACAACTTTGTATTGTTCCTTTAAGGTCAATAGCTGGACTTTGGCAGACTCTCTGTGATAATGCCAGATCATACCAAAGACACTGGCTCTCACTACATACTGACAGAAGACACATAGCTGAAAACCAGTTTGGATTGTCTCTGTGTTAGTATTGTTAAACTAGATATTAGAGTTATAAGAATATGGTTAGCCTTTATGGAATGCTTGTAGGATGCTACATTTGCTAATCCTACTTGTAATATCTGTAAGCCCATGTTAGAAGGTAATGTTTAAATGTTTGCTAAGGCTATAAACCTCCACAGTCAGGGGAGTGGAGATGTAAGCGATTATCCAATAAGCAAAAGCCAAGAGAGGCAGCAAGCCTTAAAAGCCGGTTCCCCGCACCACTCTCCCCGCCAGGGGGGCAGAGGAGGCAGGGGGTAGTGGGGACTGAGTGCGAGCCAGGAATCAGCTGATTCCCCGCTCATGCCCAGTCCCAGACACTGTGCCTCTGCTTTTTAAATGTATGAAGAGCCTGCCAGCTCTTCATACATTTAAAAATCAGAAACACAGCAGGAGGAACCCAGCGCGAGCCAGGAATCAGCTGGCCTGGCTCACGCTGGGTCCCCGCCACTGCGCTTCAGCCTTTTAAATGTATTAAGAGCCAGCAGACTCTTAATACATTTAAAAAGCAGAGGTGCAGCATCTGGGACTGGGCTCAAGCCAGGAATCAGCTGAATACATTTAAAAGGCAGAGCAGCAGTGGGGTTAGCCCCCAGTACTGGGGGCTATCCCCACTGCGGCTCCCCCACTTATTGACTAATCAACTAGTCAATGGAAAATCTATCAACTAGTCCATTAGTTGATTAAACTAAATTTAACATCCCTACAAGGGAGAAGCATTACCAATCATGAAAAACAAGTTTACCATAAGCAGTTTTATCTCCTCCCCTACAAAAGAATATCTCCAGACACCAAAATCATTCTGGAAGATCAGTGGGCAAAAGACTTTGTGGGTTGTTCCCCTGACACCCATGAAGAGAAAGGAAACTTGCATGAATGCTCATCCCACCAGTTTGTATGCTGGGGGCAGGGAATAAAAAATCCTCTTAAGGAATAATTGTATCCCTATGCTGCTTGAATTCTGAGAAGTTAAGATTTCTAAGCACAAGCAAGGGATCCCCCAGCTGTTTAGCTTGGGTTAATCCTAAAGGACATAAAAGCTTGAATATCATAGTAGCTACTATCACCTTTTGGAACCTAAGACTCTCTCATTTGTGCGTGTATGTTCATCTGCTTTAACTTTGGAAATAACTTGTTTCTTTTTTCTACTTAATAAACCTTTAGTTAATTATAAAAGATTGGCTACAAGCATTGTCTGGTAAGACATCTAAGGTGCACTAGATCTGAGGTAAGTGACTGTCTCTTTGCACTGGGAGAAACCTGAATATTTTGTGAGCTTTGGTGTATAGCAACCATCTATCACTAAGTCCAGCTTGTCTGGGTGACAAGATAGACTGGAAAGCTCTAGGGGACTGTCTGTTGACTTAATGGTAAGACTGTTAGTGTTTTAGGAGTTCACATCAGCCACCAAATCAGAGGTTCATTTAACTGCACATCCACTAATGTGATCTATGCCATCAATGTCCCACTGCCATGTATATTGGCCAAACTGGACAGTCTCTACAGGAAAGAATTAATGGACCCAAATCAGATATCTTGAAAGGCAATACACAAAAACCTGTTGGACAACACTTTAATCTTCCTGGACATTCATTAATGAATCTCCAAGTCACTTTTTTTTTCAGACCAATTCCACAAGCCAAATACCCAGAGAAGGGTTGGAACTTAACTTCATTCACAAGTTTAATTCTTATGCAAATGGTATGAATTGGGGAAGGGGGGGGGGATATTGGATAGCTCCCACATTATCTTCCACACCTTAATGACTTAACCAACCAATCAAACAATGAAGGTGCTAAAGGGTCTTGATGTCTGTGTAGAATCTGGTGTTGGTCATCTTCCTTTCCAAGTGCAAACTAATGGTTCTTATTAGACCCTTGTGACTATTTAGTCTTTAAGGTGCTCCTAGAGACTATTTGTTGTTTTTAAAGTTTTTCCTGTTAGAGACTCATTTGGCTATCCCTCTGAAGCTTATCCCTCTGAAGAGACTCATTGTCTCTTTTTTTCTTCCTTTTTTTCCCCTTCCCCCACCTTCCCTTATTTCTTCTTGGATCTGGACTTCCAACATTCCTGTCATCTGAAGAAGTGGGTTGTGCCCACAAAAGCTCATGATACCATCTACATGTTTTGTTAGTCTTTATGATGCTACTAGACTATTTGTTGTTTTTTAAGTTTTTCCTGTTACAAACTAACTCGGCTATCTCTCCGAAGCTTTTTAATTCTCATAAAGTTAATTAAAACATGTTTTGCATTTTAAACAAACCAATTTATTAAACAATGGAGGCTAGTGAATTGAACTGCTTGTTTCTGGTCACCATATACCTCCAGATTTACAAAGCACCACACATAGCTCATTTGCAGTGTTCCAGCTCAGGGAGGGAGATGGAGGAGCAGGGATTGGGGGGGGGGGGGGGAGGGCGCTTGGGGGAAGAGGTGGGGCAACTGTGGAACCCCATGACTCGGGCTTCACTCCTGGCCTCTGGCCAGGGGGCTCCACAGTCAAGTAGTCGATTACTTGATAAGCCCAGGCTTATTGGGTAGTCGAAACGACTATTCAACTACTGGCTTCGCCCCCCCGCCTCTGTATCAGAGCTGGAACCCCCTGTTGACAGGGTCTGCTGCCATGATGCAGCCCCTGTCCATGGCGGCCCAGGCTAGCCGCCGGCAGAGGCTGCTCCAGCAGCAGCCCGTGTCCCAGTTCCCGGCTAGGAACCCCTCCTCCCCCTGCAGACAGGGGCTGCTGGACCCGGTGCGAACCAGGACTGAGCTGGGATTGCTCAGTCCCAGCTTGTACCAGGTCCGGGACCTACCACCACTGTACCTCTAAAACAGTAGTCTCCAACCTTTTTAAGCATGAGATCACTTTTTGAATTCAAGTACATTCCACGATCTACCTCAAACCCAAATACATTCCCCGCCGCCTTTGTGCCCCTTCTCTGAGGCTCTGCCCCCTGCTCACTACACCCTCTTTCCCTCCCCCCATACTCCCTCACTTTCATCAGGCAGGGGCAGCGGGTTGGAGTGCAGGCTCTGGTCTTGGATTAAGGGATTTGGAGTGTGAGAGGGGCACTGAGCTGATCTTAGAACAGGCAGTTGGAGTGCTGGAGGGGTTTCTAGGTGCAGGCAGGGCCGGCCCGAGGCATTCTGGTGCCCCGGGCGTGCGACACATGCGTGGCTCCGCCCCAGGCACATGGCACATGCGCGGCCCCGCCCCCTCGGTGCGCTGCGCACCTTACAGCTACCATTGGGTGCGCGGCGCCTGAAGGCAGCTGTAAGGGGTAGCGCGCAGAGCAGGCGGTGGCAGGACGCGCGTGTGCTGCACTGCCCGGCCTGGCCACCACTGCTGGCGCGCAGCCCGGGGCCGCCTGGGGTGGGCCACGCCTGGCCATGCAGGGCCCCATGGCCGTGGGGAGAAGGGTGCTGCTGGCCGGCGCTGCGGAGGTTAACGCAGCCCCTGCCCCAGGCGGCCGCTGGGAGCTGCTGCAGCCCGTGATCCAGGAGCCAGGCATGCGGCACCTGATGGCAGCTATAAGGGGCACTGCACGCCCCTTACAGCTGCCATCAGGCACCCCCCATAGCTGCCTGGCTAGCCCACCCCTTAATCCGGCCCTGGGTGAAGGCTCTAGGAGGGTGTTTGGATGCAAGGTTGCTCAAGGCTAGGGCTGGGGCTTGGAGTGAAAGAGGGAGTTCATGACTGGGGTAGGGTTTCAGGATGTGGGCTCTGACTAGGCACTACTTACAACAGGTGGCTCCTGGGTGGTGGTGCAGTGGGGCTAAGGCAGGCTCACCCCTGCCCTGGCCCTGCACCACTCCCAAAGGTATCCAGCAAACTCCCTCCCAATCTCCTGTTGTGCCCCCACTCTGCTCTGTGGAAATAGTGTAGAGGGTGGGAGAGGGAACACTTGACATCAGCACCCCTCTTCTCCTTCCCCTATCCTGCACAGCAAGCAGGAGGCTCCCAGGGGTGTGGGGAGGCAGCTCCAAGGAAAAGGGCAGGAGTTGCGCAGCAGTGGGGGGAGGGGCAGCTGAAGTGCCAGCACTTGATAGCCTCTTGGCCAAAGCTGTCAAGATCACCTGTCAGAGGCTCCAAGATCTACCAGTAGATCCTGATCTACTGGTTGGTGACCACTGCTCTAAAGTTTAAATGTAGTAGGGGCCGGGCTGCCTGCATGCCTGGCTCTTACTACATTTAAACTTCAGAGCCCCAGCATGGATATTCCCTGGACCTGGTGCAAGTCGGGACTGATGAAGCTTTCCCTTATCAACTAATTTTGTAGTTGATAAAAAATTTATTTACTACATGCCTAGTGGATTACCCACCTTACTTTAAAGGCTAACAAATTTATTAGGGTATTAGAGCATAAGCTTTTGGGAGCTCACAAAAGCTTATGCTTGAGTACTCTAATAAATATGTTAGTCTTTAAATTGCCACTGGACTCCTTGTTATTAAGGAGACTGGTGCTAAAGGAGATAACTGAGTGGAAAGGAGGTGCTAAAGATGTGATCATTGAAATGAACTACGTGAACAAACTAAAAAGAAAAACACTCTCTCTGTATCTGCAAAAGAGGCTACTACTGTCAATAGCTGGATCTAGCATTTCCATGGATTCTGGTGCCAAGTGTTTAGTCAATGACTTCCACCAGTTGAATGGTTTGGCTTTCTTTAAAACTCAGCAGCAAATAATATTCGTACTGCCTAATATTTTTTACATTAATTTTTCATTACATTAATCATTTTAGTAGATTATAGTAAGTTTAGGCCTCAGCACAGGTGTCAATTTCAAATTTCATTTTAAATAAGTTTATTTTTAAAAATAAACCCATATTTAATGTAAAATGAAAAAAACTTTTCCCTTTATAATGCTGAACAAAAGCAGCCCTAAAGAAACCCAAATTCTCTGCTTTTCCTCAGCAAAAGGGTCAAAAGACCTATGGTGGCAGTCTTGGGGGCAAGAGTTGCTCCAGCCCATCACCATCATTCAGTTGACTCTCATCACACTGCACAGTTGTGACATTGTTAACCATTCATGGAAGGTTCCCAATTCAGGGGCTCTGAAAGGACTTCTGAGTCCTTAGTTTCCACGTAAGAGACTCTAGCAATCAGCTTAGAGTGAGAAACATCTCTTGAGATCAAGGTCAGATTCCTCAGCCTGCGAAGAGCTAGACAAAACGAAGAGAGAAAAGATACCACCCACTTTCTGTCAAGTTCTTGTTAGTTTCCTTACTTTCTTTTCTGGTTTCTCTCGCCTTTGGAACAGAGACTACAGAAAACGGAAGAGGATTCAGAGAGACCATGGAAAAAAATTTTTAACTACAGATGAAGAAGGTAGGCACGGCAAGTAAGAGGTACAGAGAAAATCTCCAGCAAATATTCCCCAATTAAGCCATTGAATCAGGGATTTATCATCCAAAATTTGGTATCATCATCATCGCATTTAGCTACATCAGAGCCTCTGATTTAATAAGGACACGTTAAAGGACCAGATTAGGAACCAAGAGTTAGGAGATTTGCCATTGCCTAGTCAGGTGAGCAATTACCAGAAAATGAAGGCTGCTCCTTACTGGTATTTGGAAGGTTTACTCTGCCAGGCCAGGACTTAAATAAGAAGTCTCCCTTGTCCAGCAGCCAACTTTTTGCCCCAACATATTGCTCTCGTCCCCATATTGCTTTGCTCACTAGACTACCACACAATACAGCCCTAAGAATTTGTTCACCTTGATAGTTCTATGATAGTTCACAGGCGCCTCATTTAAAAACAAGTTTGTTCTACTTCTGAAAGGTATCAGTGAATTGAGCTAAAAGCCAAAATTAAGCAACTCCTGAGTTCTAATCCCAGCTCTATTAATCTATGCCTCAGTTTGCCCATGTATAAAACAGGGATAATACTAACCTAACTCACCCTGCAATTGTGAAGATTGATGCTTGTACGGTGTTGTGCAAAGATAAAGTGCTATGTAAGAGTTAAGTGCTATTAGATAAATCAGGTATTTCACTGCACAATTGATTTTCAGACATTTATCCTCTCTAAATTCTGAGCAAAACATTGACCAACAAGTCATACATCAGATATTAAAGCAACCTGTATCAACCTTTGTAAAATGTGGAAAAAGAAAACTGACAAGGCAATCAAGTTTAGAGAAACAGTATAGGTGAAATCACTGCTGGACACATTCCTACCTGTTCCCAAGAAAAGAAGAGCCACATCCTCGTGCTTGGGAAGGAGGGCTCTCTGCAACCACAGTTGGCATTTCAATCTCAAAGTCTTTTGGAACATTCTGAATATTCGGTTCTATGAAGCTTATGCGACCTAAAATGGATCAAGTGCAAGAAGAAAATAAGGACCAAGAAGGAAAGAGCTCAAGGCAAGCATAGCGTACATTTGAACCCACAGCTTACACACACACACAAAATATTTCTGTGCAAAGCAGAGAACACAGGAAATCTAAGTGTCACATTCACTGCTTTCTAAACTATAAACATCTTGGGAGAAATGAGACTAAACTTAAAATCACTAATTGTCAAACATCTTAAGAACCAATTTTACCTCCCTTAAAAATACTTCAGTCTAAATGGGAATGCTTTACAGCAGAGGTGGATTAAGGATCCTTGAGGGGATCCTCAAGGAATCCATTCTGAAGCACTTAGAAGAGAGGAAAGTGATCAGGAATAGTCAACATGGATTCACGAAGGGTAAGTCGTGCCTGACCAATCTCTCTATGATGAGGTAACTGACTCTGTAGATATGGGAAAGTCAGTGCATGTGATATCCCTTGACTTTAGCAAAGCTTTTGATACGGTCTCCCACAATATTCTTGCCAGCAAGTTAAGGGAATATGGATCGGATAAATGGACTGTAAGATGGATAGAAAGCTGGCTAGACTGTCAGGCCCAACGGGTAGTGATCAACGGCTCGATGTCAGGTTGGCGGTCAGTTTCTAGCGGAGTGCCCCAAGGATCTGTTCTTGGACCGGTTTTGTTCAACATCTTTATTAATGACCTGGATGAGGGGATGAATTGCGCCCCCAGCAAGTTCGCAGATGACACTAAACTAGGAAGAGAGGTATATATGCTGGAGGGCAGGGATAGGGTCCAGAGTGACCTGGACAAATTGGAGGATTGGGCCAAAAGAAATCTGATGAGGTTCAACAGGGACAAGTGTAGAGTCCTGCACTTGGGACGGAAAAATCTCAAGCATTGTTATAGGCTGGGGACTGACTGGCTAAGTAGCAGTTCTGCAGAAAAGGACCTGGGGATTACAGTGGATGAGAAGCTGGATATGAGTCAGTGTGCCCTTGTAGCCAAGAAGGCTAATGGCATACTGGGGTACATTAGGAGGAGCACTGCCAGCAGATCCAGAGAAGTGATTATTCCCCTTTATTCGGCTCTGGTGAGGCCACATCTAGAATAGTGTGTCTAATTCTGGGCCCCTCACTATAGAAAGGATGTGGATGCATTGGAGAGAGTCCAGCGGAGGGTAACCAAAATGATTAGGGGGCTGGAGCGCATGATCTGTGAGGAGAGACTAAAGGATTTGGGTTTGTTTAGTCTTCAGAAGAGAAGAGTGAGGGGGTATTTGATAGCAGCCTTCAACTTCCTGAAGGGAGGTTCCAAAGAGGATGGAGAAAGGCTGTTCATAGTAGTGAGGGATGGCAGAACAAGGAGCAATGGTTTCAAGTTACAGTGGGGGAGGTCTAGGTTGGATATTAGGAAAAACTATTTCACTAGGAGTGTGGTGAAGTACTGGAATGGGTTACCTAGGGAGGTGGTGGAATCTCCATCCCTACAGGTTTTAAGTCTCTGCTTGACAAAGCCCTGGCTGGGTTGATTTATTTGGGATTGGTCCTGCCTTGGGCAGGGGGCTGGATTTGATGGCCTTCTGAGGTCTCTTCCAGCTCTATGATTCTATGGTGAGACCATGGGCCAGAGCAAGTGTGGAGAATTCTTGGTTGCATCACAATCTCAATTTTTAATGCACAAGGCCATGTCTACACTAGCATTTATGTTGGCAAAACTCATGAGTGTGAAAAAAAATTGTCACTCGGGGATGTGAGAAAAACCACAAACCTGAGTAACAAATTTTGTCAGCATAAGTGCTTATATGCACACCACTAGGTCAGTGGGAAATGCTCCCCTGTTGACATAGTTACTGCTGTTCATTAAGCTGATTTTATTACTTCTACAGGAGAGCTCTCTCATGTCAGCATAATGCAACTAGACAAGATATCTTACAGCAGCATAGCTGTATCTGCACAGCAGTGCCTCTGTAAGCTTGTAAGTATAGACATGACCTAAATGACATCAATAAATGCCTCTATTTTAATGTTTCTCAATGCAATTTTTATACTGTTATCTTACAGTACTGTTGGCAGGAGTCCAGCTCCCTCCTCCCTCTCAGTTCCCAGATATAGTTCACTGGAGAAAAAACAGTCCAGAGTGTAGTCTGCAGGCAATACAAGGAGGTTATTGGGACTTAACAAACAAGCATATTCCAAAGCTCTTCACACCAGTCATGCTTATCTCTATACATCAGTTTCTCTCTTCCCCTCACCCACCTACTGTTCTATACGCCCATAGAATCTCTTCTATTAACCCAGGGGTGGGCAATAATTTTTGATGGGGGGGGGAGCACTCCAAGATTTTGGGGCTCCCCACTGCCTCCACAGGCCGGATCTGGTGGCTTGGTGGGCTGGATGCAGCCCACAGGTCATATTTTGTCCAGGCCTGTCCTAGCCCCTAGATATGCATGCTAACGGAGCTCCCTCTTCTCCCTTCTCTTTTTAGTAAGCTTAATTATACTTGTAATGCCCCTCCTGATACCTCCCCATATAACATATGTTCGGGGGCGGGGGGGGGGGGTAAGGGAAGAGCTTGGAACTGGGGTCAATAAGACCACTTCTCTTTTAGCTGATGGGAGGGGTAAGAAGTGGGGTTACTTTTGGCCATAGACACTCTCTCACAGACTCAGTGTCTCTTCCTTACACCTTCTTGTCCCCTCCAGCTGCTTAGTTACCATAGCAACCACTTGCTCAATTAGGTCCCCTTATCTTCTCTTATTACTGAAAGGCAAGGTTATCAGAGGGCAGGGGAAAGCAGCCTTGTGCTTTCACTCACATTGCCTCGATTGCTTATTTGGCCTGTTTAAATTAAAGGCAAGGCCAGAAGAAAGATTATTATTATTATTAAGTCTTTACCCTATTTACTTCACATTCTCCTAACAAAGTACCATCATGATGACTATCTGCATGGTGGCTACTGTCAAGAGGTCTGTCAGATCCCGTTCTGTATCCCCACGTCATGCACAACTTGCAGATGTGCAATTTGCCCTGTGCTTTACAGATTCAGGGTTAAATAAAGGTTAGCTGTCTGAAACTCAATTAAAATAAGGTGGAGAAGAGAAATTATATTATTGGGTCCCCAGATGCTTCTACATGTCCAAGCAGTCAGATGCAAAGAGTACCAAGCTACAAAGCAAGCACTTTTCTGTCAGAGGTAGGGACCTTATCAGCACTGAATTATTGTAGTGCACTCTGCTACATAGAAATCCAGCACAGAACACTGAGAACCAGGACTGGTGGCTGTAAATAACCTTTATGGGATTATGGGAAACTTGGCCACACCCATGGTAAGTAGACATCCAGCTAACTAAAAGCATGCTGGACCATGGATGTTGTCGGACATGAGAGGTTCAACCTGTATACGATGCCATAATATTTTCCAGAATTAGAAAGGCAGGCGCAAGCCAGTTCTTCAGAGACAAAGATACAATGCATCTCCTGCCAGGTATAGCATAACCAATTGGACAATCACCTCGTAAATGGCCATTTCATGGCAGGAAGAAAGGTGTGGGCAAGGACTTGACAAATTAGCAAAGACAGGATCATGGGTTTCCATGTAAACAACTTGTCTCTTGCCAGAACCCCAAATGGAGGTAAACATCAGAGGGAAAGAAAAACAAACATGGAGGACACACACAAAACACTAATTACCACTCTCTCTCCCGCATCTCCACTTACAGCAGTTATTACGCTCAAAAGACCAAAAAAAAGGATCATTGAACTGGGGGGAAAGGGTGATCATGGCTGGAAGGCTTTTCATCCAGCATAGACTGCTGTAAATATATGATGAGACAAAACCTTTTTGTTTTTCAATTACTTAGTTTGTTACATTAGGTGTTAGCCTGCGTTTTACTCTTATTTCTTCTGTAGCCACTCCCAACTTTTATGCATCATTACTTATAATTAGGGCTATCAATTAATCTCAGCAAAATCATGTGATTAACTCAAAAAATTAACTGCAATTAAAAAATACTTCCATGCTGATGACGCTCATTAAATACCGGTTCAATTAAATCTATGACTGAGCCCCTCGAGGGGAGAATTATGTCTCCCCTGCTCTAGTTTTACTTGCATTCTGCCGTATAGTTCATGTTATAGAAGTCTCAGGTGATGATTCAGCACATGTCATTTTCAGAACACTTTCACCACAGATCTGACAAAATGTGAAGAAGGTTCCAATATGAGATTTCTAAAGATAGCTACAGCACTCAAACCAAGGTTTAAGAACCTGAAGTGCCTTCCAAATTCTGAAACGGATGAGCTGTGGTGCAAGCTTTCAGAAGACTTAAAAGAGCAATACTTCAATGCAGAAACAACAGAGCCCAAACCACTTCTCCTTGTGGCATCTGATTCAGATGATAAAAATGAATGTGCATCAGTTTGCATTGCTTTAGAACCCATTACCAGTAAGGCCACATGTCCATTGGAATGGTGGTCAAAGCATTAAGGAGCATATGAACCTTTAGAGCATCTGACATGTAAATATCATGCAACAGCTGCTACAATAGTGTCATGCGAATGCCTGTCATTTTAAGGTGACATTGTAAATCAGAAGTGGTCAGCATTATTTCCTGCAAATGTAAACAAGTTTGTTAATATGAAGGAAGCAATCCTCCTTAGGTCCTGCATAACGAGGTTGCCAAAGTGGGCTCCTCAGCCTAGATTTGAGGCAATCACAGATAGGAATGAGACCATGAAGGGAACCCCTCCCAACATTAATCACAGATCTGTCCACTAAGTTAGGGAGAACACCACATTTGACAGAACTGTGACCATTACATTCAAATTGTGCCCGTCAGGGGTATAGACTAACTCACTCCAACAGGGGTCTGAGGTGCAGTCATGCATGCCAAACTACATAAGTACATGATGCTACGTGATCCAATAGCCTGAATCATAGCCACACAGTCATTAGCAGATGGACTCTGACATGTGCCATGAGCTCTGACATAGCTCAAAATCGGATCTCCAGTAGGTAGGCTCTCGCATGAATAGAGTCAAACACTGCACCTATTAACTCTACTCTCTGAATGGAGGCCAAATTAGATTTCTATTCATTTATCAGGTCAGCCCAGGGCAGGTGGCTTGGAGTAAATTAAGGCTATGTTGGACTTGGGTTCGAGATCACCAGATTTTATGAAGTCCTTGATAGTGGTAACAGTTTTCCTGAGATTTGCATGCTACAGCATCACAGACAAGGTGCTACCCCCATCATGCATTGCAAGCCACCAAGATGCTGGAAGGGCAGAACTGTGAACATACAATTGCTCTGGGCTACTACAAATTGGAGGAATCTCCGGTGTCAGTGGAAAACAAATATTGAAGTAGGTGTCTTTCAAATCAATGGCAGTGTACCAATATCCCAGATCCAGAGAGGGTTGACTATCTTGTCCTTGCACCATGCCAGGAGGAGAGGCCGGAGAAGAAGTTAACTCGATGAGTTCCCTCGCAATCTCAAACATGTCTGGCATGGAGGGTCGGTCCACCTCAGCCAGGACGTTGTCTGGTCTTGGGTCCTAACGCAGGCTTGACTGGTGCCAACCAGGAGCCAGTGAGCTGCATGCTGTGGCCACCTAGGCAGAGTGCCCTGCCTAGGGATGCACTTTTGGTGCATGGTTTGACAGAGACCTGCCCCTTCTAGGTCTCCACTTCTTCTAAGGCACAAGGGACAAGGAGCAGTGCCGGAGACAAGCAAGAATGTCCTGGGGTCTCCCGCACCAAGGCCAGTGTGCTCTTGGTGGCTGGTGCTGTCTCAGCAGCTGGTGCCGGGCAAAGAGCTGCCTCCACTGGGAGGATCTTCAGCCAAGAGTCTCTCTCCCACTTACTATGGGGCTTGAAACTCCGTACAGATCTTACAATTATCTGTACGATGGATTTCTCCAAGGTACTTTAGGCAGGCTTCATGGTGGTCTCCACAAGGCATCAGCGTCAGGCACTTGGCACAAGGCTTGAAGCACTGGGACCTGGGTATGCCTCACATGAGGTACACGGGGACACAAGCACAAACCCCTAAACTACTAACAGCAAACTAACACACACTAAAACCGATCTAGAACCGCTAAGAAAGAACAATGAGAACCGCTAAAGGTGCACTTGCTAAGTAAGCGAGACACGTTCCAATGCCTGTCACAGGCAGTAAGAAGGAACTGAGGGAGTGGAGGACCAGCAAGGGTATATATGTGCCAATATAGTGGCACCATTCCAGGGGGCTCCCATGCTGGACCAATGGGTACCGCTGAGGGAAAAATCTTCCAATGATCTGTGCACGTGGCACATACACATCTACATGGAATGGACATGAGCAATCACTCAAAGAAGAAAGAATCACTACTTACCTCTGTAAGCGTTGTTCTTCGAGATGTGATGCTCGTGTCCATTCCAGATCTATCTGCCTTTCCTCTGCTGGACTGTTCCAGCAAGAAGGAACTGAAGCGGAAGTTGGGTCAGCCGGGGTAAATGTATGACACACTGAGGCATCACCACAGAGGGTACTACAGCTGACCCGATGGGTACTACTAGGGAAAAATCTTCCGACAATCATACATGGAGCACAAACACACATATTGGAATGCACATCACATCACATCATCGAAAAAGAATAATGGATATCCATATCCTGCCCTGAGGTTTAGATATCTGGCAATATACCTGGCAGTGTACAAGAAAACGTATTCCAAGCTCTTAGACAGGGTTTTTCTATAGATCTCAAAGTACTTTAAAACAATTCCTTTGAACATGGGCATGTGAAGTACTGATAGGTGAGTGACTTGTCCAATACTCTAAAGCAATTCAATGGCAGACCAGCAAAAAACCAACCAAACAAACAAAAAACCACACACACCCCCCCCAAACAAGTCAGCACTCAGGCCTCTTTATTTCTAGTACTCTACTCACAAGACCAAATTGCTTCTCTGTGTGTAGAAACATGTCGGAAAAAGTGAAAGGATGGAAAAAATAGAGAAAGCATTTAGCATAGAAACATTGTCCCACTATATTTGTACCAACGGCCAGAGGCACATACCAGACATCCTGTCTATTTGCCTCATGGGGGCAGCAGAAAGATGGAGAAAGAGCAGAATAGTGAAGAATAGTGCCAGAGGGCAAAAAGACGGGAAGGGAGAAACGGGATCTGCTTGCTGGGTCCTCCCATAAGAACATGTATGGGTCTTCACACTTCTATTTTTTAATCATTCAGTTGCTACCGAAAAGATTTTCATGGTGCAGAATATACAGATCAAGAGCACAGTAACAAACATTTTAACACAAATACGAAAAATACTGAACTATAATGCACATTCTACTTCATGGCATGACTCTATAAACTCAGTTAGGACTACATCCATCCATAAGAAAAGGAAAAAGCAAAATAAATAACCACATGCAACAAAGAATGTCATCTCATCCATGACAGTCAAAGGTGACATTTAATCATAGTTCTGCGGGTAAAGTGCAACACCTGGGAATCCACATTCCTGAGTTCTCTTCCCAGCTCTGCCACTGAATCTGAGAGACCTTGGAAAAGTGACATCACTCCATTGTGCCTCAATTTCCATACCAACAGTTAGGATAATACTTATGATACCTCTAGGGAAAGAGACTGGCTATTTAATTAGTGTTTTGAAGTAGCTTGAGCAGCTTATATGGAAGGTGCCCCCCAGAAATGTTTTAAACATTAAAGATGCCCCCCACAATGCTGTAACTATTTGTAGGGGACTCCAGAAATTTACACGTTGACACATTCTCAATATACTAGTATTATTGCGGGAGTCATGCAAAACTACACAGGATTTTAAAGGCTTTAATTTTATTACAAATTAGTGCTCTTCTGTATTTAATACAGTCATTATTACAATAGAGTCCGGATTATCCGACCTTCGGTAATCCGACATTCCACTTTATCCAACCCTGCAGCTCCCGGGGACAAAGCGGCGCCGGCAGGAGCAGCATCAGCAGCTCCAGGAGAGCAACGGTGCAGCGAGCGGGGCCATTCTCCTGGCCTGCGCCCTGGAGCTGCTGATGCCGCTCCTGCTGGTGCCGCTTCATCCCCTGGAGCTGCAGGCATCAGCGGCTCCTGGGTGCAGGCCGGGAGAATGGCCCCGCTCGCTGCCCCATCGCTCTCCTAGAACCGCTGATGCCGCTCCTGCCAGCACCGCTTCATCCCCTCCCTACAGCACCTGGGGACGAAGCAGCGCCAGCAGGAGCGGCATCAGCGGCTCCAGAAGAGCAACAGGGCAGTGAGCAGGGCCGTTCTCCCGGCCCGTGCCCGGGAGCTGCAGGGAGGGAAGAGGCCAGGGCCAGGCAGGGATGGGGACCAAGCGGCTCCAGCTACAGTAGAGTCCCTATTATCCGACATTTTCAGTAATCCGAATACCTGTCGGTCCCGTTTAGGTCAGATAATCGGGACTCTACTGTAGTTTGGATTAAAACATACTGAGCTCTTCCTCTTCATCCACAGAGGTGGCCAGAGTCTGTGATCAGAAATGATTTCATATACATCACATTACCTGTAGCAGTGTGAGTCTGAGATACAGGATAGATCCTCTCCATCCCCAGTGCAGGATTCAAACGCTTCTCCCTCTGCAGTGGAAACACCACTTTGGTCATTGCATTGGTGATCCTTCTCCATTCCAAAATCAGGCCGGGTAATGGGTGTAAAGCCTTTAATTTTTCTAAAATATCCTACAAAGGTAACAGCAGGACAAATATATAAGCTGTCTTACAAGTGCTTCAGAGAGATCATCTACAGGGAGTGATATACTTAGTCTTCAATTTTTATATTCACATCTCAATATTAAGGAGATCTAATGCTGTCATACATTTGCTGTTTGAGCAGCAAGAATGCCATGACACGCAGCTGCTATAACACGCAGCTACAGAAATAATAATTAAAATTAACTTGTATTTTGAATCTTAAATATTGTTTTTAAATTTGCTTCAAATAAGTCACATGAAATTATCACTTACACCATCCCAATTTTGTCTTCTGTTTCCCAGCATTAAATTCTCCTCCATCCTGTTCTTACACCATTTCTTTCCTTTCCTATCTATATATTATATATATTAGGAGTCCTCAAACAAGGACCTGCAAACAAAGTGGACCGCTAGCAGTCAAAACCTTGCAGTTTAAGTCAAATGCCATTTATGGATGAAGGAAGGTAAAAGCAAAAGCAAAAGCAAAGATGGCTTATAAAGCACATTTATACACAATCTGAGTACAGACACCGAACTACTAGTAGTTCAGTACAGTGCTCAGCCTCATAAAAGTTAGGCAACTCCAGTTGTATATTCTTAACTTCTGCCCTTTATCCCTTTGTGCTACCTCTGCTGTACCACACCAGTGCTGAATATCAAGCAAAATCTACAAATACTATAATCTCTTCACTGCTGGAAGGTTTCCTGAGATCAGTATTGCTTGTCAACACTTATCATATTGCAGCAAAGGAATATTGGGAGGACCGCACAAGTTAATGAGCCCTGAAAATAAGGAACACATAAATCTGTTAAATCATTTGTCCAACAAAAGTAGTAATTAGCTCCAGATAATCAGGATGAGCACTGCATTCCACAACAGTTAGCTACTGACAATCCTGTTGTTGGTCATAGATCTTATACATGCTTCCAATATATTAAATTTCAAAATTGCAACAAGCTTGTGCTTCTCAAAGCAAATTCTGTGAAGAATAGAACACAAGAATGGTCACAGGGAAAATTCATCAGCTACATTATGCCACACAGGATCTGGTATGTGGCACCAAAGCAAATCTCTTCCCTTTACACTTAAATTTTTTCCATGTATCTACACTGGCATTATATTGCATTTATTACCATCGTATCTGAGCATCTCTGAAGAAGATGAATAACTGGTTCATTGATGGGAGATTCTCCAGCTGTTAGCTCTATACAATTAACCTGAGATCTAAAACTCAATCTGTGCTTACAGTAAACACTGCCTTCCAAATTCATTTCTGACCTAAATGCATCCAAATTCACTGTTTTCAAGTTATGTCCTCACTTACACCTCAGTCTTTTCCTAAGGCACAATTGTAACTGAGGGAAGAAGAATGACATTTGGTTAAAACTTTGTTGATGTTGAAGGCCAAACAGCATCCAGGCCATACTTGAAGAGCTGAATAGGTTCTACAGTGCTAAAAGGGGCAGAAAGTGGATGTACTTTATTTTTGTCAGAGGAGAAAGTTACTTAGCTACTGCTGTAACAATGGTTCTTCAGGATGTGTGTCCCTGTGGGTGCTCCACTTCATGTGACTGAAGAGCAGTATCTGGCTTTAGCAGATGGGCTTTGGAGCTGCATTCCAGATATAGTGGAGAGTACTGCTTACCCCACTGATGTAGTTGGGATCAGGCCAAGTGTAATAGCATAGTGTCTGGCAAAAGTGTGCTCCAATGACCAGGTTGCTGCTCTGCAAATGTTTGTAAGTGGGACATTGAGAAATGCTGCTGTTGATGCTACAGCTTTGGTGGAATAAGCCGTAATGGTTGCTGGCGATTTCTGTTGTGAATGGTGTAACAGATATGGATACAGGAGGAGATCTATTTTGATAACCATTGGAAGGAAATTGACTATCCTTTAGATCTTTCTGCGATGGAAATGAAGAGCCCCGCTGATTTTCTCAAGCGCTTTGTCTCACCGGATATCTAGAGCGTGCAAGGAGGCTGGAAACGCATTCTCATGCGGTTTTGGGAAGAAGGCAGGTAAGTGTATCGGTTCATTTATATGAAAGGAAGTGGAGACTTTCGGGAGGAATTTGGGGTGAGGTCTTAATGTCACATTGTTCTTACTAAAATCATGCAAGGGGATCCGCAATCAGAGCTGCTGTTTGGCCCAGATGCCTACTTAATGTGATTGTTATGAGGAAAGCTACCTACATAGACATGTGTAAAAGGAAGCATGTGGCGAGTGGCTTGAAGGGAGATTTCAAGAGGCTTTTGAAGACATGGTTACGGTCCCACACAAGGGAGTAGGAGGCCTTACTACAGGGAAGATGTTCTGGAGGCCAATTAAACACCTTTTGGTAATTGGGTGTGAAGATAGAGACCCCATTCAGAGGTTCGTGGAATGCTGTAATGGCAGCTCTGTAGACTCTTACTGAATTAAGGAACAGCCCTGATTCTTTCAGCTGAAGGATGTAGTCCAATATGATTGATAAAAGGCACATGAGAGGGTGAGACATTTTGTCTCTGTTGCACCCACACAGAGAACCTCTTCCACTTATAGGTGTACGTCCCACTGGTGGAAAGCCATCAGCTATTTATTAATATCTGTTTTACTCTATCTGAGCACGAGGTTTTGGCATCATGTAGTGATGAAAGAGCCAGGCCTTGAGATAGAGAGTCATTGGGTCTGGGTGGAGCGTGTGGCCGTGATGCTGGGAAAGGAGATTGGACCGCCATGAAAACATGTGGGGATTGCAGACAGCTAACCAGCTGAGGTATGGAAACCAAATCTGTCTGGACCAGGAGGGCACTACCCGTATGACTCATGCTCACTCCTGGCGGTTCTTTTCAATGACACAGGGAATGAGTGGTAAAGGTGGGAACATGTAAAGGAGTGGAGCTTCCCATTTCAGAAAGAAGGCATCACTCAGGGATCCCTAGCCAAGGTCTTCCCTGGAGCAAATGAGGTGATATTTGTGGTTGTGATGGGTCACAAAGAAGTTGATGTTGGGGTAACCCCACTTGTGAAACACCTATCATGTTTAACTCCCACTCGTGTTGGTCCGAGAACATGTGGCTGAGGTTGTCCACCGTGATGGTGAGGACCCCCAGAAGATAGGTGGCCGTGGGGGTTACGTGGTGTTGTATGCACTGATTACATAATTTGATAACTTAGGGCAGTGGTCTCCAACCTTTTTAAACCACAAGATCACTTTTTCGTGCAATGTAAGATCTACCTCAAACCCAAATACCCTTGCCCCGCTTCCTTCCTGCCCCTACTTTGAGGCTGTGCCCCTGCTCCCCCCCTTCTCCGAGGCCTCAGCCTGCTCATTCCATTCCCCTTCCTCATTCGCTTTCACCAGGTTAAGGTAGATGGTTGGGGTGCAGACTCTGGTCTTGTGCCAAGGGGTTCAGCATGTGGGAGGGGCTCCAGGCTTAGCCCAGGGTGGGGGATTGGAGTCCTGGAGGGGGTTTCAGGGTGCAAGGTCTAGGAAGGAGTTTGGGTGCAGGGGGACTCACATCTGGGGCAGGAGGTTGGGTGGAGGAGGTGGTTCAGGGCTGGGACAGGGGTTCAGGATGCAGGCTCTGGCTGGGCATCATTTGAGATGGCTTCCAGGTGGTAGAGCAGTGGGGTTAAGTCAGGCTTACTCCTGCCCTGGCCCTGAACCACTCCTGAAAGCAGCTAGTATGTACAACAGTGGCTCCAAAGGCATCATGTGCTGCTCCTCATCTACAGGCACTGAGCCCACAGCTTCTACTGGCCACAGTTCCCTATTACTGATCAATGGGAGCTGCAGGAGTGGTGTCCACAGGCAAGGACAGCATTTGGAGACCCCCTGCTCTGCCTTTCTCAGGGGCTACAGGGACATGCCAGCCACTTCCAAGAGCAGCAATTACCATCTGAATAATTACTCCAGCCAAGACAGGTTTGGCATTTTAGAACTCACTGCTCAAAGAATTAAATTTAAGCACAAGAGAAATGAAAACTATGAAATGCATTCAAAAACCCAAAATAACCCACTTTTCAAGCAGGAAAAAAAAGTAACAACCCCCCCCCCCGCGTCTGTGTGTGAGTGTGTGTGTGTGTGTGAGAGAGAAATGTGTATTGCCAAGCTCCCTCCATCCCCTTCTCTCTGTTTGGAAACAGGGTACAGAAGTTGGGGGAGTAGGGACACCCTGATATCAGCTCCCCCCCTTTTCTCCCTCCTACACTCTGCACAGCAAGCAGGAGGTTTTCAGGAGGCAGCTCCAAGGCAGAGGGCAAGAGCAGCATGACAGTGGGTGGATAGGCAACTGAACTGCCAGCGCTTGATAGCTTCCTGGCCAAACCAGTCAGAATTACTTGTCAGAGGCTCCAAGATATACTGGTTTATGAAGTTTGGCCAATTGTACTACATACATCGTAGCCACCATGTTGTCCAGTATTTGTAGGCAGTTCTGCACTGTGGTGTGTGGAGAGGCCCATACTGTATTGATAAGAGTGACGATCATGTCTAGCCTGTGTTTGGGAAGCGCTGTTCTGGCTGTGGAGGAGTGTAATTGAGCTCCTATAAACTCTAGAATCTGTGTGGATTCTAATGTGGATTTCTAGTAATTGATATGAAAACCCAGGTCATGCAGCAGAGTAATAGTGGTGTGGACCATGCATCATTTGTCGAGGTAGGATGTCCCTTTGTCTACAAAGGGGAATATCATCACCTCTAGGTGGCAGAGGTATGCTGTTATGATTTCTAATGTTTTGGAGAAAACCCATGGTGCTGTTGATAAGCCAAACAGGAGGACTCAGAAATAGTTGGTGCCCACTGTGAATTGAAGAAAGTGTCTGTGGGCTAGGTGGATAGTTATATGAAAAATAGGCATTCTGGAGATTGAGGGCTGAGAACCAGTCTCCGGTGTCTGGTGCTGGAATGATGGTCGCAAATGTTACCATTTTGAATCTTCAGTTTCTGATGTATTTGTTGAGTCATCTTACATCAAGCATGGGCCTCCACCCTCCTGGCTTCTTCTGGGTTAGGAAGTACTTCGAATAGAAACCTCTCCCCTGGAAAGGTAATGGGACAATCTCTATTGCTCCAATTTGAAGCAGATGTTGAACTTATATTTGTAACAGACTCTCATGAGAGGAGTCCCAGAAGCAGGATGGGGAAGGAGGGTGGTAAAAGGAAGGAAGATGGTAAAGGGGCCAAAGCCGGTGGGTGATCTTAAGGTCTTTTGATGTAGATGGTATCACCACGGAGATGTTGCTCAGACCTAGGGATGTAAGTGACTAGTCAACTATCCAATAAGCAAAGGTTTATTGGATAGTCGAGTAGTCCCTCAACTTGTTGCTTCCCTCACCCTTGCTGCCTCTATCAAAGGCAGCGGGGAGGGAGCCAGCTTAAAAGCCAGTTTCCCCCAGCACCATCTCTGTGGGGGACAGAGTTGGCAGATGGGTAGTGGGAATCGAGTGAGAGCCGGGAATCAGCGGATTCCTGGCTTGCGTCCAGTCCCAGACGCTGTGCCTCTGCTTTTTAAAATGTATTAAGAGCTGGCATGCCTGCCGGCTCTTAATACATTTAAAAGGCAGAGCCACAGCAGGGTTAGCTTCTGGGGCCAGGAGCTGCCGAGGCTCTTCAGTTTCCCCCGTTTATCAACTAATCAATGGAAATTCCACTGACTAGTTTATTAAACTAAATTTAACATCCCTACTCAGACCGGATCAAATCTTCAAAATTGTTGTTTGGAGGTGGATGGTTGGTTTGTCGAGGGCTGGTTTTGACGTTGCAGCCTGTGTGTCTGTTGCCTTTGCCTATAATCAAAGGATCTCTGTGTCTGCCTGTAAGTGTCTCTAGACCTAAGTAGGTGTTGTATCTCTGACGTTTGTTGGGTAGCATGTACGTGCCTAGGGTCCTGACGGCAATACGAGACTCCTTTGTTGTTTGTAGGACCTCATCCATTTTGCTGGCAAAGAGGTGTGACCTGTCGAAGGGGAGGTCCCTCCACCTTCAACTGAAGTTCTTTAAGTATGCCCAAAGCTTGAAGCCAAGAGGGCCTATGCATGACTATAGCTGTTGCCGTGCTTCAGGCTGCAGAGTCTGCCCCATCAAGGGCCATTTGAAGTGCTGTGAAGGCAGCTGTATGGTCATCTGTGATGATGGCCTGAAGTTGCGGGCACTTTTAGTCAGGGAAGAATTCCAGAAGGTCTTGTAGCTTTGAGAAGTTTGTATAGTCATAATCTGCTAGGAGTGCGGAACAGCTGGCTACTAGGGTCGCCAATGAATATACCTTTCCTTCCTTGTATATGTAGGTGCTTATGATCCTTATCTTGGGCTGTGTTACAAAATTGTGGGTATTCTGACTTGTGGTGCACCACATCTACCACCAAAGAATTAGGTGGGAGGTAAGAAAAGAAAATCCATATCTTTCGCTGCCACAAAATATTTCCTGTCTGCTCTTTTATTCGTGGGGGTCACACATGTTGGCGTCTGCCATATGGTATTGGCAAGGTCGAATACTTGCCTCACCCATTGGAAGCGCAATCTTTGATGTGGACGGTTGCAGAATTCTCAATATGCTGTTTTTCTTGGACCTCCTGGAGGTCTATTTCTTGAGCACTAGCGATGCACCTGAACAGCTCCTGGAACTGTTTCAGATCATCCACAAGAGCATGGGTTGTGGAGATGATTGTCTCATTCAGAGAGGAGGATGAATGGTGAGGAGGGGATCTCTGCTCCTCTTCTGCTTTATCCTCCTCCTCCTCCTCAGATATTGGCTGTTCTAAGTTTAGTATCCTGGGTCTGATGTGGAGAAGATCTAGTAGGTCTTCTCGCCAGTGTACAGGGCTGCTGTATATTGGCTCCTCTATGAGGACCGTGCATCCCATGGTGGCCAGGGCCCCAAGTACAGTGGGGGCGGGTAAGGCCAATATCAGCCATACCATCAAGGCAAAGGTGGTGCATAAGTGGATCTGGTGTGTCATTGCTCCCACGGGGGACGTCTTTGGGTGGGAGAGGAGTGTTGGAATGAGAATCTGCTGCCCCTTGGTTTCAGGTCTGGTTTGCTATTGGAGACTGATGGTGCAGGCGATCCGGGGGAGTAGATGGAGTAGGCAGATGAGGCAGGACAGTGTGGCACCAAGAAAACTTCTGGCTCTGTGTGCGCCAAGGGGGACAGTGCCAAAGCATGTTTGCAAGAGGATTTGTGCAGTGATGGCTTCTGTGATTCCGGTGGCAATCCTGTCAGTCCAGAGGATGGTGTTGGCATGGGATGGTTTCGGTGCTGTCTTCGAGGCCGCTTTCAGTGCCACGGTTGGCGCCATGTCTGGGGTCAGTGTGGTTTGTGTCTGTGCCAACGTCTTGTGCCTCAGTTCCAACTGTGCATGCTTGTGTGTCGAACTGCCCTTCGTTGGTGCAGTGCCAGAGGTGCCAGGCTTCTCAACAGTATTGGTTCTAACTGCAGTAGGCATTGGAGGTAATGACCTGGCCAGAGATGTTCTGGGCTTTGAAGTTGACTTCTCCAGTGAAGACGTTTCTTCATTGAAGAGGAAGATTTATGCCTGTCTGAGGTCTTTTCTGAGGATGGCAGGCCCCCACAGGGTGGTTGAAGAGACCTTTCATATAGGAAGGTTTTGAAGCAGTTCTCTCTCTCTCGCCTTGCCTGTGCTGTGAGGTTAGATCAGCATGGGCACTTCTGGGAGAAATGGCCTTCTCCTGGGTATTTTAAGCACAAATGTCCAATGCATTAGGTCTCTACATGAATTGCACCTCATGAAGCCTAGAGAGTCAGGCATGGTGAAGAGGGAGATTACAATGGCAGGAAAGTCTTTTTTTTTTTTTTTTTTTTTTTAATGAACAAGAAACAGGGGTTGAGAGAACTTGGATCATGAAGAAACTAAGCTAACTAATCAACTATTTTTTCATTATAGATTGAAAGAAAGGGCGACTGCTGGAGCTGCATCTACTGCCAAGGATGAGAGAGAAGGAGGTGCCGTGCCATGCCGTGCACACAGTAAATGGACACCAACAACGCGAGAGGGTACTACTGCGCATGCACAGCGCAGCAGGGCATTGCTAGTGAACATTTCTGATAGCCAGCATGAGGCTGCACCAGCACGTGAAATGGAGCACTCAGAGACATCACTCCAAGAAGAATAAGCAGATCTGACACTCATACTTCACAAGTCTGCTCCCTGTATGTAACAAAGTTCTTTTGACAGTCACTTTTCAGATGAGAAGTACACTTCAACTATACCTTGGTTGTACTAAACTGCTTGCCCAGCCTGACTCTGTTTCCATTAGCAGTAGCTCTTCTAGTGTAACCCAGCGTTTTCTTGTTCCCTTGTATTTTCACGTCTCCATTTGGTGGCAATTTCAACTCCAAAAACAATACCTAAAAGAGGCCAGCAGTTCAGTTAAATATGTATACTTTCATCCCAGAAGAAAACAGCAAGTGATTCTAAGCATGAAAATAGCCTATATTCTAATGAAAGCCCAGTACTAATGCTCCAGGTTATTAAAAGCTGATTAAAGAACTGTGTTGCCCTCACTTGTTCTTCCTTATTTTAATTACAAAATGTAGTTTAAAATCTCATTTCCTAATCCTGAAAGTTTGGGTGAGAGCTGTGTTTCTAGATAAGGTAACTGATTGCTATAAGAAGAAGTTACTCACCTTGTGCAGTAACGATGGTTCTTTGAGATGCGTGTCCCGTGGGTGCTCCACTATAGGTGTCGGACTTGTCCCGGCGCCGCAGATCGGAGATCTTTTCTAGCCGTAGTCTGCCGGACCGCGCATGCGCAAAGTGAGGATCGTGGCTTTTCGCGCCGTTTGAGTGTGCGCGGTCCAGCTCCCGCCAGTTCCTCCTGCCTCTTGATCTGAAAGATATAAAATAGAGAAACTCCGAAGAGGGGAGGAGGGCGGGTCATGGAGCACCCACGGGACACGCATCTCGAAGAACCATCGTTAGTGCACAAGGTGAGTAACTACTACTTCTTCGAGCAGTGTCCCGTGGGTGCTCCACTGTAGGTGAATGTACAGCAGTAGCTCACGAATGGAGGAGGGTTCGGAGCTAATATGCCATAGCCGTGGATAACACTGCTGACACCACCGCAGAATCCGGTATTAAGAGATTGGGGATGGCGTAATGTGTAGCGAAGGTTAAGTTCGAAGACCATGTAGCAGCTCTACAAATATCTCTCAATGGAACTCCCTTGAGGAAAGCAGTGGACGTTGCAACAGCCCGAGTCGAATGGGCCCTCAATGTCGACGGCAGTGGTTTGCTCCACAGGTTATAGCAACTCCTTATACATTGCACGATAATGGAGGAGATGCGTTGGGCGGACAATAGGCGGCCTTAGAACGGTCCGCTATTGATATTAGTAATGAGTCCGCCTTTTGAAAGGGTCTGGTTCTCTCGATATAGAAGGCCAGCGCTCGTCTGACATCCAAAGTGTGTAGGCGCGCATGCTCGGGCGAAGGGTGTGGTTTGGGGTGGAAGATAGGCAGAACTATAGGTTCGTTGATGTGAAAACGAGAGATCACTTTGGGGAGAAAACGCGGTTGCGATGCAATGTCACTCCTTGGTGAGTGAATATTGTATAGGGACGAGAGGCTGATAGAGCAGCTAGTTCACCGACTCTCCTCGCAGAAGTAATTGCTAGCAAGAAAACGACCTTCATGGACACGTTATGAAGATCGCATGTCGCTAACGGCTCGAAGGGTTTGCCCATCAAAGTATTCAGGACCATTTCGAGATCCCAAGGGTCCGCAGGTTGGGTATAATGTGGGTACAAGTTGGCCATTCCTTTCAGGAACCTTTTCATTATCAGATGGGAGAATACTGAACATCCCTCAACAGGTTGGTGAAAGGCGGTTATTGCAGCGACATGTACTTTAATGGAAGTGCAGGTAAGGCCAGAATTTTTGAGGTGCACCAGATAGTCTAGGATGCACTGTATGGGTGCAGAAGTTGGATTCAGGCCCATTTGGAAACACCATGAAGAGAAGCGGGACCATTTTGAGAGGTAAGTAGTTCGCGTAGATAATTTTCTACTATTTAGTAATATGTGTTTGACAGATTGCGAACATGCTACTTCTGACTGTTGAAACCAACTAGGTACCACGCTGTCAGTGCGAGATGGTCTACCTGTGGATGGAGTAGGGAGCGATGATTCTGTGAAAGCAGATCATGTCGTATCGGTAGAGGATATGGAGGATGTACTGACATACGATAGAGGTAAGGATACCACATTTGCCATGGCCAGGAGGGGGCTATTAGGATCACCGTGGCTCCTTCTCATATAATTTTCTCCACAACCCTGGGTATCAAAGGTGTGTGGGGGGGGGGGGGGGAGGGAATGCGTACAGTAGGTGACGTCCCCCGTTGTATAGGAAAGCGTCCCCTCTCGAATCTCGCCCAATTCCCGCTCTCGAGCAATACTGAGGACATTTCGCGTTGTGATGAGTGGCAAATAGGTCTACTGACGGAAATCCCCAACGTTGAAATATCGTAGAAAGCACTGTGGGATGTAACTCTCACTCATGGTTGAGAGAAAAATGCCTGCTCAGGGCGTCGGCTGTAACATTGTGCTGGCCCAGGAGATATTCTGCGACTGGAGAAACATTGTGACGTTTGCACATGTTCCATAGACATACCGCTTCTGTGCACAAGGAGTGGGATCTGGCTCCACCCTGCTTGTTTATATAATAAACAGTCGTCATATTGTCGGTAAGGATTCGTATGACTTGTCCTCAAATGATGGGAAGGAAATGTTGGCAGGCTTTGTACACTGCCCTGAGTTCCAGGAAGTTGATGTGCATCAACGATTCGTCAGGAGTCCATAGACCTTGTACTTGTTCATGCCCAAGGTGAGCACCCCATCCGATGAGTGACGCAACAGTTGCAAGCTGTGCTGACGGCTGAGGGGGATGAAAGGGTACGCCCGACATTAGATTGCCTGGAACCGTCCACCAAGCTAGTGATGCTTTGACGTGGGTGGGAATCGTTACTGTCACATGTACGTCGCGTACGTTGGGGGGGCATACCCCTGCCATCCAATGTTGAAGGCAGCAAAAACGTAACCTTGCGTGTTTGACAACATACGTTGTAGAAGCCCTGTGTCCCATAAGTTGCAGACACCGTAGTATGGGGACCCTTGGGCTGATGAGCAAGATCTGGATAAAATCCTGAATTGCCTGGAACCTTTCTATCAGTAATAAAGTACGCTCGCGTGTAGAGTCGAGACGAGCGCCAATGAATTGTATTGATTGGTGCGGTTCCAGCGAGGACTTCGGGATATTGAGAATGAGACCCAGTACTTCGAAGACCATACATGTGATGTCTGTAGCATGGCGTGCTTTGTGCAATGATTGAGCTCTGATTAGGTAATCGTCGAGGTAGGGAAAAATCATTACGTGTAGACGACAAAGATACGTGGTCACTACGGCAAGGGTCTTGGAGAAAACCCGTGTAGCCGACAAGAGACCGAACGGCAGGACCTTGTACTGGAAATGGTCTGCACCGATTTAAAAGAGTAAGAATCTCCTGTGTGCCGGATGAATTGCAATGTGAAAATATGTGTCTTGGAGATCGAGGGATGTGAACCAGTCCCCGTTCTGCAGTGCTGAGATGATTGTAGCCAGGGTAACCATTCGGAATCATTGTTTCCGTAAGTAACGGTTGAGACCACGGAGATCTAGTATTGGTCTCCATCCCCCCGATTTATTTTCCGTTACGAAATATTGGGAATAAAACCCTCTGCCCTTGAACTCGTTTGGAACAGGCTCTATCGCTCCGATGGTGAGTAGATGAGTAACATCTTGTTTAAGCAAGGGCTCGTTAGATGGGTCCCTGAAAAGGGACAGGGCGGGGGGGAGAGGGGAGGCAACGACGTGAATGGGATGGTGTAACCAAAGCAAATTGTTTGAAGGACCCATTTGTCGTTGGTGATGTCGGCCCATTGATGGAGGTATGGTCTCAAGCGGTGGTGGAAGATTGCCATTGTAGCACTCAGACCGGTGATAGTAGGAATGGTTCTCAATCCCTCGACTGGCGCGTCAAACCTGCTGTCTATTACCCTGCTGGGAAGACGCTTTCGGTGGTGGACGTCTTCGCTGTTGGCGGTGTCTACCCCTTTGTTGCTTGTGTGGCCTATACGGAGGAGGTTGCCGGAGAAGGGGTCTTTGCTTTTGGTAGGGAGTGTATTGTTTCCGACGGTACGGTGGCGTGTACATGCCCAACGTTTTTAAAGTGGTCCTGGAGTCTTCCCACGAGTGGAAGAGTTGGTCCGTCTTATCGGAGAAGAGATTCTGTCTGTCGAAGGGTAAATCCTCAACTTTTGACAAAAGATCCTTAGGGGCAGACGACTGGTGCAACCAGGATGCTCGGCACATAACGACTGATGTAGCAGTTGTGCGCGCTGCAGTGTTGGTTGTATCCAGGGCAATATTTAGAGCCATTCTGGAGGCTGTGTAGCCCTCTTGTATTACTGCCTTCAAGACGTCCCGTTTGGCCTCTGGGAGGTGCTGAAGCAGCGGTACAAGTTTGGCATAATTGTCAAAACTGTGATTCGCCAACAGTGCTGAATAGTTGGCCCTACGCAGAGTGAGTGTTGCGGAAGAATATACTTTGCGGCCAAATAAGTCAAGGCACTTACTATCCCTGTCCGCGGCAGTAGGCTTATGTTGGGGCATCTTTGCTTTTTGCTGTACTGCATCCAAAACCAACGAATTGGGCTGTGGATGAGTAAAAAGGAATTCCATCCCTTTGGCGGGGACAAAATACTTTTTATCCGCCTTTTTATTCGTGGGCGGGACGGATGCCGGCAACTGCCAAATATCATCAGCTATTTCAAGAATAGCCTCGTCTAACGGCAACGAGATTTTGGGCTGGTGAGACTGCTTGATATTACTGAGGAGGTGATGTTGTTTCTGTTGCACATCCCCCGTTTGCACTTTTTGGCTCTCTGCCACTCTTACAAAGCTCTTGAAACTGGTGTAGGTCATCCAAGGGTGAGGTGTCTCCTTGAAAAACTGCGTTGTCTGGGGACGACGAAGATTGATCTGTAGGCGATCGATGAGGTTCGGGATCTCGAGTGGAAAGAGGTTGTTGAGTGTGAGAAGGAGACCCTGACGGAGTTAGTGGTCTTGAAGATGCAGGAGGAGCAGGATGTTCCCGGGTGAGAGAGGAACGGGAGTGTGTCTGAGGCGACCAGTAATGATGAGACTACGACCTATGGTGATGATAGGGCGACGTGGAGCGACGGTACCTTCTGGAATAGTCAGAACAGGTCGAAAACGTGGGTGATCTTGGAGACCGTGACCTCTCTCTATAATAGGTGGTGTAGCTGGATGACCGATGATCATGACGGTAGTGATGTCCTGATCGTGGAGAAAGGAGTACCCAGAGTACGCTGGGGATGGTGACCATACTTTAGGCGAGAATTCCGGACTTGGTGACAGAGAAGGTAATTTCTTGGTTCTGTGATGGGTAGGTAATGCCAACAACTGTTCCGGTGGCCAGGAAATTGGAGTGGAGAGTACTGTATGAGGGATTATCTCCACTGGTATTGAAGAAGATGGTGCCAAAGTTCCCTCTGGTACCGAGGGGTGTGCCGATGTAGAGCGTGTCGGCACCGACGATCGTGATGGGTCAGAGTAACATTTGGAAGGAGAGGATCGCCTCGGTTCCGGAGAGCGTCTCAAAGGGGAAGGACGTCTCGGTGCCGGTGAGCGCCTTGCTAAAGGAGGAAGCCTCTGTACTGACGATCGGTCCGGTGCCGAAGGGCGACCCGGTGCCAGCAAACGTCTCGGTTGAGAGGGATGCTCCGGTGCCGGTGAGCGCCTCACCGGTGATCGGTGTCTCAGTGCTGGCGAGTGTGAAGGAGGTGAAGGACTCCTCGGCATCGATGATCGACTCGGTGCCAGCGAGCTCGTAGGAGACGAAGGGCGCTCAGGTGTCACAGAGCGTTTCGGCGCCAGCGGTCCCGGTGCCAGTTGTCTTGGAGGCGAAAAACGTCTCGGTGCCGCATGTGCCCGGGGCGAAGAGCGACTCTGAACTGGCGATTGTGCCAGAGAATGAGTCGGTGCCAACGAGCGCTCCTGTGCCGAGGAGTGGCTCGGTGCCGGAGGCCGCTTCGAGGAGCGGCTTGGTGCCAGGGACCGGCTCGGTGCCAGGGAGCGTCCCGCACCGGGAGAGGTTGTCAGAGCCGTGGAGGTCCCTGGAGGCGGTTTGGAGACCGAGGGAACAGCTGAGACGTGGAGCTCAATATAGAGGGGCTAGGAGCTGACTTATTCCGGCTGTCTTTTGGCTCTACAGCGGCGCATGTGGCAGCTGCCGCTGATGTCCCTGGCTTATCACCGACACACATCCGTGAAGGTGGGAGGGATTGCGCTGGAGATGGTCTCCTCTTTGTCTTCTTAGTTTGTTCTGCATGCCCCTTTGGTTGTTGGGTTTGAGGCTGCAAGGCTTTGTCAAATAAGAGGATCTTCAATCGCCTGTCCCTGTCTCTTCTTGCTCTGGCTGTGAGCTTTGAGCAATGGGGACATTTTTGGGGTATGTGGCCTTCCCCGAGGCACCTGATACACAGGGAATGGCCGTCGGAGGCAGGCATTGCCTCACGGCACTCGCCACATTTCTTAAACCCAGGCATCGAACTATTTACAGTAATAACTATTGAAGAATTTTTTTTTTTACGACTAGAACTATTAACTATAACTAAAAAAGAACTGTAACTATAACTTTTAACTATATATAAAGACTAATAATAAGCTCTCTCTGTCTCTGTGAAACAGGAGTTCACGAGAGAGCAATCAGTCCGTCCGCAGCCGAGGACGGTCAGGAGGAACTGGCGGGAGCCGGACCACGCACTCAAACGGCGCGAAAAGCCACGAGCCTCACTTTGCGCATGCGCAGTCCAGCAGACTACGGCTAGAAAAGATCTCCGATCTGCGGCGCCAGGACAAGCCCTACACCTACAGCGGAGCACCCACGGGACACTGCTCGAAGAAGAAAAGTGATGTTACATGTATCCTGGGTTCTTAATTGCCAGCTGTAATGAAAATAGAAGTTAAGATGATGCCAGATGAGATGGAAAGACCTGAGGTGAGGGAAGGGACAAGAAAAAATTTTATCAAGGAAGAGACTGCAGAACAAACTGCACTGAAGGAACTAGTGGCAATTATTTATGGACTAGCTTCAAATAACTTGGATATAGGGATTTTTCTATCAATTTACATCAGTTAAAAAGGTAGCCTTGTTGAACTATTTGTCATTTGATACACAGTCACATTGGTAATAAAATAAGTAATATTAGTAATACACAATTGTTTATTTCTCATCCTAAATTGTTGTATAATATTTTGCACTATTTAATAGCTGCTGTGCTTCACTGCGGAGCTGGCAGGCACGAGAGGAAGTAATTTTCACACAAATTTGTATACCATAAAGGTTTACTGACGAGATTAGAATAATTTTACTCCCACTGCATTCTGGGTTTAGATTTTATTTGTTTGTGTCTCCTTCTGAGGCATCAGAGATGGACATGGCTGGGGATGGGGATGGGCGGCGTGGGCCGGGCCAGTAATCTGATGAAGCACAAAGAAGTCTTTCTTGGGTCTTTAGTTGAGTGGTTCTTCCTCACAGGCTCAGGCTCTACCTGATCGTCATATGTGGGTGAGGAAGGAATTTTCCCCCCAAGGTCAGATTATCAGTGACGTTAAGGGGAGTTTCACACTCCACAGAAGAAAGTGGATGTGACCTACCAGAGTCACCTTGGTATCTCTCAATTCATCAATCCCTTAACTGTTGCAGGGACCTCAGATATTAGTGCACCACAATCCCTCCTGTTCTCTGCCTGTGACACAAAATAGCTGAGTCTCCCGAGTCTATTTCCAGTTTTTGGTAGAGTACAGCATGCAAGGTGGTAGTTATTTTAGAGAGGTTTAATTTCATTTCTTTTTCTATGTCACAAAATACTGGTCTCTACATTGGTCACTAGTTCAGGACTGGCTTCAAACTAGAGTTATTTTGTGAGTAAATTCCATATTTGCAGGAAAGAAAAATATATTTGTATCATTTTTTTAAATGGCAGTCGTATAGAATTTCCTAAAGGTTTGCAATGTTAAAAATTATCCTGGTGGAGAGGGAACAGCAAGATAATTCCAATTTACTGCTGTAATCAAAACTCATTGTATGTATAGGAAGCATCCATTTGGATGAAGAGTATTATATATATATATGCAAACTTATAACTGATTTTTGAGTCTTTTTGGAAGGATTCATTTGTATGAATGAGTTCACAGGTTCTAACAAGCTAAATGCACTTGTTTCAAAACTTTTGAAAGCAAGATTTATATTTGTTTGTGCCTAAAATGTCAAGGGCAGGAGTAATTGGTAAACACAAATAAATTCATATGCCAGTGAGATCATACAGTAGGGCTACTCAACACGTGGCCCGCGTGTGGGAACCAAAACAAAAAAAGTAGTCAGTATAACAGCCTTCTGTTGATATGCGTTTTAGTAGTTAAATTCCTGGACTGTCATTGCTCATTAGAAGTGCTGTCATATGGGTGGAAATCGGACAAATATTGCATTTTATTAATATCAGCAGAACTGACTTAAATGGGGCCGGCCTGTGTATTGTATAGTCTTGCCTTAATTTTTGTATTCATGCCTGTCAGTATGAAAGAAGGTATTTGCATATATATTTGCATGTCTATGCAACCATACTTAAGTTGCGGCCCTCAGCATGTGCTGCAAGCATCACTGTGGCCCCCAGGGCTTCCAAAGTTGAGTAGCCCTATCATTCAGTGTCACAACTCATGCATATAAACATCAGTGTCTCTTTAAATCAGGCAATGTTCATATAATAATGAAATAGCTCTAAGGCTTGTCTACATGGGGAAGCTACTGCCCAAAATAAGGTATACTGTAACTTTAAAATGCAATAGCTATGTTTACACAGGAAGCTAGTGTGGCAATCTTATTTTACACTAAGAGTGCCGTTTGCAGTTTACCTTAATCCAAATGAATTAGTTTAAACTACAAAAGGCAATTTTAATGTAGAATAAGTATACATACAGGAAGCCAGAATGAAATAGCTATTTCTCCATGTAGGCAAACCTTTACTCTCAGTATTCGGCAGCAATCTGACAGGTGGTACACCCTGTGATCTGAGGAAGTGGGTCTGGCCCACGAAAGCTCATCACCTAATAAACCATCTTGTTAGTCTTTAAAGTGCTACATAGTCCTGTTTTTTGTTTCAACCCCTTATGTCAGTCTGCAGACAGCATCTTTAAAAGAAAGACCTGAATCTGCAAATTGCTGCAACTCCTCACCTTCCACTGGGTCAGTGGAAGGTAAGTACCATGCAGGAAGTGCTCAGCACATTACAGATTAGGGACTATGATAGCTGAAAAATAAAACCAACTTAGATAAGAATTAAACTTTGTTTTTGTCTTAAAGTACAATTCCCTCATTACCATACACACATTCCATTCAACAAGGTTTTTATCTAAAGGTAAGAGAAATTAATCTGACAGAGCTCTCAGATGCAAACATCCTACCCAGCTCCTTGAAATACCTCTGCAATGTCATCAGGACTGGTCAAAGAGAAGCTGTGGCCTGCCATCTGATAAGCCTGAGCCTCAATCTCATTCAGTTTAGCTTGCATAACCTGTTTTTGGGTCTCACACTCAGTTGTGCTAAAACCTATTCCATTCAGTTCCAGCAGGGCCAAGCAGTATTGAGTGGGCATCTCCACTTTATGGAAAACATCTGAAACAAATAGAAAAGCCATAAAATGAATTTATAATGTCAATGCCATGTGTCTTACAGCTGGATTTGTCAAATACCACATCAACTAGATTTATAAACCCACAATACAATGCCTGCTCATGCTCACTGTAAATTTCTAATCCCAGGATGACAACAAACAATGTATGCAGTATTGTTGTAGCTGTGTTAATCCCAGGATATTAGAAAGATAAGGTGGAGGAGAGCTTTTACTAGATCAACTTGTGCTGGTGAGCAAGCTTTTGAATGCACATAGATCTTTTCTTCAGGTCTGGCTGAAGGTGGTCTACCTAAGAAGGGCTATGTGTAAGCTCAAAAGCTTGTCTGTCTCATCAACCAATTGTAAAAGTTACTACAATTCACCCACCTTGTCTCAACAATATTTATGACCATTATTGAAAACTAAATATGCAGCGTAAGGAGACGTTTGTGATTGAGCTCAATGAAGTCAGAAGATGGAGAGCCTTATATCAGGGAATTTTATAGAGCCTTGCATTAAGGACTGCTACATTTTTCAGAAAAATAAAATAAAATAAAATCCAAACAGAACTTCACAAGCTTTGAAATAAAACATGCTTATTTCTCTGAACAAAGGTTTCAAACCCCAGGATTATCATTTTTCGTATATTAGATACTACAGTAATTGGCATTATAGAAAACCTAAAGTTATTCACTTGCATAATATATGTCACAATTAAACAGAAACTAGATACAGGGCTCTAACAACATGATCTGACATCTCACACACATACACCCTTCTTTTACTTTCACAGGAGAATTATTAACATTGTGCTACAAAGTTAGACAACTTCCCAATACAAATTTCAGTGCAAAACCACTGAGCCTGCAGGCCCGAATAACAAGGACTCAAAATAGTTTTGTGCATGCATGTGTACACGTGTTGAAAAGATCTCAACAAGTAAGTCTGTTCATGAGATTACCTCCAGATCCTTTTTACCTGTTAGATTTTCTTTCTGCAACAGGGTGATGAGTTGGTTCATGGTGTTGAAAATGAGGACAGATTCTATGGCTGCTCGGTACCGGCCAGAGTAATCAGCACTGGCACCAAGTCCCAGGCTCTGAACCCCTTGGCCAGTTCCCAGCCCTTCAAGCAAGGGAAGCTCGTGAGGGAGAAAGTTGGTCACCATATTGTGAAGGGTTCGTTCCTTAGAGCCAGGATCCAGCAGCCAGCATGCTATCTAAAATGGAGACAAACCTATCCTGAAAATCTTTGTATTGATTATACTTCAACAAAAAAATTAATTGGGAATTAGACCAAAAATTCTTAGTACTATTAGTAACATCCAACATCTCCAAAGTATCAGCTTTCTTGATTAAGTAGGTGAATTAAAGTAATTCCTGGGAGAAATCAAATGATTAGAGTGATATTTTCAAAAGCACCTGAATGAGATAAGCAGTCTAAACCTCACAAACTCACTTAGGTGCTTTTGAAAATTTTGTCCGGAGTCAATTAAATGCAAAGTCACACTCTGTCAATAGCCCTTTCTATAGAACACACATTTGTTAAAATCTAAGATAGAGTAAATATGAAAACTATAGTTAAAACATGACTACTCTGAAAACTGACTGTGTAAAAAGTGGCATTATTAACTTGATAAGAAGCTGAGCTATTTTCCCATTTGTATATTGGCACTAGTAATAAGGAATCAGCAAGCCAAATTCTATTTTCACTAATCCCTATATAAGTCTACTGTATTTAATTAAATCAAAATTTTACCCTGAAACTGAAATATAGCATAACAGTCCTGTTAATACTACATGAGCTATAAGAGAATCCAGCTCCTTTTCTCAGAATCAAACTGCAGAGCAAAAAGGAGTTTTAAAAAAGTGACAAAAATACATGTTTAGTAAACTGAAAAAACAACAAATAGTCTGGTAGCACTTTATAGACTAACAAACGTATCTAACCCTGGTTACATACAAAAAGCAGAATAGTAGGCCTGTTCAACAAGTAGGTTCCTTTTAACAAATACTATATTTTATTTATACATTAAATCTACACCATCATACTAAAAGCTAAGTCCTTTCTCATGTTGCATATTTTAGATATAGTTTGCTTTTCTACATATTTTGATAGTGACATCCGCAATTCTAACTGAAGCCTGGTCTGCTTTATATAAGCAATAATGGTAATATCCTCTAGTGACTAAATCAGAGGTGATTTACAAATTTTAATTAAAGTCATAACTACAAAGTCAGAAAATGTCAGACTTTAGTGATTTGCCACATGGTAAAAGACACAGAACAAATCTAGCAATTCCCCATGTGCTCTGTAATTAGTAACCAAAAAAATAGACTAATCTATCAGATTTACTGATGAGAAAAACAAATGAAAACACTGACAGTTATACACCTTCATTCTTGAAAGCCTCAGGGAACCAACTGTTTATTAAATGTTAACTAATATATAAACAATGTCATGGCAAGCTATGAAATGAAGGTTATTTACTTGTAATCAAGGTTCTTTGAGATGAGTCACTGCATATTCACACTTGTGTGATCAAGTTACCTGTGCTACAAGCTTCCAAAACCTTCAGGAAAGCAGTGTCCATTGAGGCAACAAATCCCTCCCATCCTCATCCAAGGGCATGAAAGAAGAAGTGATGCTAACCACCTCTCAATCGTTTCTGCTAATTCAGGAATTCCTATCCTGAGTCTCCAAAGAGGTGGGAAAGGTGAATATGCAAAGGCTGATCTCATAATTCCTTAATTAAAATTAAGTAACAAGAGAAATTTTTGGATCCATGAATCTCAGAATCAATAGGACATTTGATGGTGATAGTATCTTCACATCCTAAGGCAGCCTCTGAAATGGGCATCAATTCTTAGCCTATCAAGTTCTTGTCAACCTGGTCCTGGGAAGCTGAATTAGCCCTTAGTAATGATCTTGGATCTGAAGAGGGAAGAAGGCGTCACTCACTTTGTGCAGTAACAGTGGTTCTTTGAGATGTGTGTCCCCCGTAGGTGCTCCACTCTAGGTGCTGGTGCATCCTTGTGCCAGCGACCAGAGATTTTTCTAGCAGTGTCCACCGCGCCACGCCCACATCATGGCACCCCCTCGTGCCACTGGTGTCTGTTAGGCGTGCGCGCGGTGCGGCTCCCTCCATTCCTTCTCTACTTGTGGTAGTAGAGCATGGGGCTCCAAAGCAGGGGAAGGAGACTGGAGCATCCATGGGGACACATCTCAAAGAACCACCATTACTGCACAAGGTGAGTAACTCCTCCTCCCTCCTCCCCCCCCAGTAGGTGTTCCACTCTGGGTGACTATAAACCAGTGGTCGAATCGTGGAGGCGAGTTTGGAGCCCTGTCACTCAGGATAGTACCACCTGTCCAACAGCCATGGAGGATGCAATGGAGAGTGCGAGAGTGTAATGCTGTGCAAATGTGTGGTTTGATGACCAATTGGCTGCCTTGCAAATGTCCTGGAGAGGTACATTCTTGAGGAAGGCGGTTGTAGAGGACATGGCCCTAGTGGAATGGGCAGGGGTGGTGCCTGGTGGTTCTTTGTTGTGGATGGTGTAGTATGTGTGGCTACATGAAGCGATTGACTTGGAGATCTTCTGAGAAGAGACAGCCTGTCTTTTGGATCGTTCCGCAAAAGATAGAAAGTCTAGGAGATGATCACCAGGCTCTGGTGCAATCAATGTAGAACGCGAGTGCTCTTCAGATGTCGAGGGTATGCCGTGAAGCCTGTAATGGGTCAGTGTATGGCTTGGAGAAAAACGCAGGTAAGTGTATGGATTCACTGATATGGAAGGGAGAGGGGACCTTCGGGACAAATTTGGGGTGGAACCGAAGTGCCACTCTGTCCTTGCTGAAAATTGTATTGGGGGGGGGGGTTGCCATTAGTGCAGCAAGCTCCCCTACTCTCCTACTGGATGTTACTGAGACGAGAAAGGAGACCTTCATCAATAGGTATAACAAAGGGCAGGTTGCCAAGGGCTCAAAAGGTGGCTTCATGAGGCTCTTAAGTACGTGGTTTAGATCCCAGACGGGAACTGGTGGGCGAACAGACAGAAAAGTGTTTTGTAGACCAGTGAGGAATGTTTGGTGATTGGGTTAGAGAGGAAAGAGTTGCCGTCAGCAGTGCAATCAAAGGCTGCTATAGCTGCTGCATGTACCTTGATAGTAGTCAAAGCCAGGCCAGACTCCCTTAGGTGCAACAGACTGTCCAATAGGAGGGAGAGGGGGATGGTTTCAGAGGGTATGCGGTGTGTACATTTGAGCCACTGGGAGAATCTATTCCATTTGTAAAGATAAGTCTTCCTAGTGGATTCCTTCCTGCTGTTGATTAATATTTGTTTTACTCTTTCTGAGAAGGTATTTTCGGCATCTTGGAGCCATGAAAGAGCCACACATGGAGGTGGAGTTTGGGTGGTTCAGGATGGAGAATTCTGCTGTGATTCTGGGAGAGAAGATTGCGTTGAGGCGGAAAGGCATATGGATCCACTACCGTCATTCTGTGGAGGTAAGGATACCATGTTTTGTCTCGACCACGCTGGTACAAGGAGAATCACGTTGGCTCGTTCTGTTCTGATTTTGATGATGACCTTGTGGAACATGGGAAGGGGTCGGAATGCGTAGAGCAACGGTGCGTCCCATTTGATGGAGAAAGCATCCCCAAGTGAGTGCTTCCCTAAGGCTACTCTGGAGCAGTAGAGGTGGCATTTGCGGTTGGCCCTGGTCGCGAAAAGGTCTATGTCTGGTTGACCCCATAGGTGAAACATGCAACTGAGGGCCTGTGTGTCTATTTCCCATTCGTGGTGGTCATAGAACTTGCAATTGAGAGTGTCTGCTGTGATATTTAACATTCCTGGGAGGTAAGTGGCCACAGGGGTAATATGGTGCACCAGGCACCAATTCCATAGTTTGAGAGCTTTCATACATAGGGACAGAGATCATGCACCACCTGGCCAATTGATATAATACATGTAAGTGGTATCGTCCGTCATAACGCTGATCATCTTGCAAGCTATATGGTACAGGAAATGCCTCACCACTCTCGGTTCTAAAATGTTAATATGGAGCATTTGCTCAGTAAACGACCATTTGCCTTGGGCCGTGAGGGCTTCTACATGGGCTCCCCATCCCATGAGTGATGCATCGGCCATCATGGTAAGTGTCAGGGCTGGCTGATGGAATGGAACACCCGTTAGAATTTTGTGTGGATTCATCCACCAGTCCAAGGAGTTGAGGACCCATGGCGGAATGGTAACTGACTCTGGATGGAGTGTAAAGTGTGGCAAGCCAAGACTGAAGGCACCTCATGTGGAGCCTTGCCAGTCTGACAACATAGGTTGTGGTGGACATGTGGCCTAAGATATTTAGGCATTCGCGAACTGTTGTGGTAGGGGTCACACGTGCTCCTGCTATGAGGTTGCACAGGGTCTCGAATCTGTGTATGGAGAGAGTCAACGTAAGAATGGCCATACTGGGTCAGACCAAAAGTCCATCCAGCCCAGTATCCTGTCTGCCAACAGTGGCCAATGCCAGGTGTCCCAGAGGGAGTGAACCGAACAGGTAATGATCAAGCAATCTCTCCCCTGCCATCCATCTCCACCCTCTGACAAACAAAGGCTAGGGACACCACTCCTTACCCATCGTGGCTAATAGCCAGGGCTTGACAAACCCCAGCGAGAGCCACTCGCCAGCCCCGCACTGTGCATGCACCAGACCAGCACTGCACATGTGCAAAGCGCCTGTGAATGGGGCACTCGGAGCAACCAGCTGAAATCTACTCGCCACAGGTGAGTAGATTCAGCGGTCTGTCGAGCCCTGCTAATAGCCATTAATGGACTTAACGTCCATGAATTTATCTAGTTCTCTTTTAAACCCTGTTATAGTCCTAGACTTCACAACCTCTTCAGGCAAAGAGTTCCACAGGTTGACTATGCACTGTGTGAAGAACTTCCTTTTACTTGTTTTAAACCTGCTGCCCATTAATTTAATTTGGTGGTCCCTAGTTCTTTTATTTATTTGTTCCCATAATATCTTTTCCTTATTCACTTTCTCCACACCACTCATGATTTTATAGACTTCTATCATATCCCCCCTTAGTCTCCTCTTTTCCAAGATGAAAAGCCCTAGTCTCTTTAAAAAGTCCCAGTTGCTCTGGATGTGCCGGTATCAATGTGTGCTCCTATAAATTCTAGACCTTGGGTGGGATGGAGCATGGATTTCTCTTAGTTTATATGGAAGGCAAGCCAGAGGAGGAGGTCCAAGGTGGTCTTGACCATGTCTTGTGTCTCTTGGAAGGACCTGCCTTTTATGAGAAAGTCACCTAAGTATGGAAATATTACGATTCCCTGATGATGTAGGTATGCTGCCACGATGGCTAGGGTTTTGGAAAAGACTCTGGGAGTTGTTGAAAGGCCGAAAGGGAGCACTCAGTATTGGTAATGGTGAAGACCAACTGTGAATAGTAGAAAGCACCCGTGGACGAGATGAATTGTTATGTGAAAATATGTATCTTGGAGGTTGAGAGCTGAAAGTCAATCTCATTGCTCTAATGCTGGAATTACTGTTGCCGGGGTCACCATCTTGAATTGTTGGAAAGCAACATTTGTTGAGCCTTCTTAAATCCAGAATGGGCCTCCATTCTTTTTCTGTGTTAGAAAAATAAGTTGAGTAGAAACCTCTCCCTTGGAACTCTGTTGGTAATGGTTCTATGGCGCCTAACCGAAGAAGGTGAAGCACCTCTTGCTGAAAGAGGGTCTCGTGAGAAGGGTTCCTAAAGAGGGACGGGGTGGGAGGATAGGTATGGGGAATGGAAGTGAAAGGGATGGAGTAACCATGCGTGGATGAGCTCCAGGACCCATTTGTCCGATGCTATTTGTGCCCATTGTTGTAAAAAGGGGCAGAGGTGGTGGTTGAACTGTTGATAATTGTCCGATGGTGTGACCGCAAGGAAAGTATCTTTCTGGCTCTTGACCAAACCTTCAAATCTGCTGTTTGGACGTAGAAAGTTGGGCTGCTGACGTTTGATGTTGTTGATGTTGAGGTCTACATTGTTGGGGCCTGTGTTTTTGTGGGAAGTCATACCTCAGTTGTTGCCTGCATGGCTCCCTGGGTCTTTGATAAGTATTGTACCTGGCTCTCTTGAAGGGCGGGCGTGTACATGCCCAGGGTCCTGAGGGTCATGCAGGAGTCCTTCATTGAATGAAGTATCTCATCAGTTTTTGCCTTGTCGAAGGGCAGATCTTCAACCTTTTGCTGCAAGTCCCTTGGTACCCCTGATGCTTGGAGCCAAAATATTCTACGCATTACAATAGTTGAGGCCGTGATGCAGGAAGGCGTGTTGAGTACATCCACTGCGGTCTGTAATGCTGTGCAAGAGATTGTATGGCATTGTATGAGCTCTTGCAGCTTTAAGTAGTTGGAGTAGCCATAATCTGCTAGCATGGCAGTGTAGTGTGCTGCTCTGAGGAGTAAAGTGGCCGAGGAGTATACTTTGCGTCCCATAATGTCCATTCTTTTGTGGTCCTTGTCATGTGGTGTAGTTCTGATACTTGGGTGTCTGGATCTGTGTCTAACAGAATCGACTACTAGGGAATTAGTTGGCAGGTGAGTGAAAAGGAAGTCCATTCCCTTTGGTGTGATGAAGTACTTCTGATCCACTCTCTTATTGGTAGGAGTGATGGAAGCTGGGGTTTGCCAGATGTCAGCCAGGTTCATAATGGCCTAGTCCATGGGGAGGGCAATCCTGGAAGATATGAGAGGTTGCAAGGTTCACCAGATGCGGTATTGTTTTCTTGGATCTCCTGTAAATCCCACTCTTGCACTAATGCCACTCTTTTAAAAAGTTCCTGGAACTTTTGAGTTGTCCATTGGGGGTGGGGTAGTAGAGATGACCACCTCGTCTGGTAAGGAAGAAGAATTATGCACAGGGGACCTGTCTTCACCTTTGTATAAAGAGTCTTCCATCTCAGTTTGGATAGGGGAGTTTGGTGCCATCACAGATGTAGGCTGGGGAGAGTGGGGTGGTTCACTGGATGTTGTGGAAGGCACAGTGTGGTGACTCTTCCTATGAGAACGTGACTCCCATAATTGCCATTGCCCAGGGTAAGGTGGCAGTGGGTATGCATAATGATGTGCATACCGGGGTGGTGGTGGAGGATATGCATACACAATAGGACCAGTATCCCAAGATGGAGCGCTCTTGTGTTGGGCTGGCATGTTGGGAGGAGAACCAGCTGCGTGGCTCAGTGCCGGCTTTGCTTGGGGATGTGGCATAATTGGTGATCTATGTGACCACACCGATTGTATAGAGGAGCATGGAGACAACGGTGCTGTGGTGCCAATGAAAGATTGCTAGTCAATGGAGACCTGCATCATAGTTGCTCCAGTGTCGGTGCTGGGGTTTGTGTAATACTCGGTGCCATCGGTGTAGGTGGCACCGATTGCTTGAGAGGTGGCATCTCAGCACAGAGTCTCTTAGGTGTCGACTGGTGCTTGTGAGAATTAGGTGGTGCAGCCAGTGCTGGTTGTTTTTGTTTGGGCTCCAAGTGCCCCCTCTTATGCGGCGCTGGCAGCTTGAACGGTGCCATGCCAGAGGTGCCAGCCCTGTCCGCGGTGCTCACCCTTGTGGAAGTCGGTGCCAAGGGTAGGGATCTGGCTGGGGACAGCTTGTTTTTTGAGACAGATTTGCCGAAAGAGGTAAAGGGATGCCTTTTGTCCATATTTTTCAGCTCAGATGTTGATTTTGAAGTAGATGATGTATCTTCAGAAGGTGGCTGGAGCGACTTTTCGTACAGGAAGGTTTTTAACCAGTTGGCACGGCTGCGGCATGCTCTGGCCATCAAGTTGGAGCAGTGAGGACACTTGTGTCTGGTGAGCTTCTCCGAGGCACTTTATGCATGAGGATTGCCTGTCTGAGATGGGCCTAGCATCTCAGCAAGATTCACACCTCTTGAAGCTGGGAGATCCCAGCATTAGGTGCTGGAGAACTGGCGGGCCGATGACAGAAAATTTTTTTTTTGGTTGTAGGTTTGGGGGGGGGGTTGGGTCTAAAACTTGGAAGTATGAGGAAACCAAGGGGAATTAACAGTGTTTTTGTCTATTTTTGTTGAAATGGGCAAGAGAAGCAGCTCCGTCTGCTGCCAAGGATGGTAGAGAAGGAACAGAGGGAGCCGCACTGTGCGCGAGCCTAACTGACACCAGTGGCACGAGGGAGCACCACGGTGGAAACTGATAGAAAAATCTCCGGTCGCCGGTGCGAGGACACACCAGTACCCAGAGTGGAGCAGCCACGGGGACACTACTTGAAGAAGAACTGACAGTTCCAGGACCAAATATGTTGACTTTACAACTTCTAATGAAGGTCCATTTATTATTATCTTCCAGGGAGAGGGTCTGATAGACGGAAAGGGAATGCCTGAGAGACAGCTATCAGTATGTCTAGTGTGTGCATCTGAAAAATGGCAAAACAGGAAGCACAATGTGAAAACACTATCCTGTAACAAATATCCACCATTCAACATCTGATCAGAAGCTTGTATTGCCCTTTTATAGTGCTAGGAAGACCTCCATATTGATTTGCTTGCTTACATCAGTATGTTGGAAACACAGTCAGAAAGGAAAGCAGCTCTGCAAAGATCATGCTATCGAAAATGTAGTACGAGACACTGCTGACCTGGGATCTGGGGGTTTCAATGGTAGAGAGCTACTAGACCAGGAGTCTCAAGGCCAGGGGGTCAGATGAAGCCCCCCGCTCGCCTGGATTTGGCCCCTGAGACTCAGAGCTCCCCACGCCTCCCCCCCCCCAGCACTGGGGAGTCCTTGCTGGCGCTCCAGCTCCCCTGTGGGGCTGGAGCACGCAAAACCCACTAGCCTGAGGGCCCCCCCTCAGGCTTTGGCGTGCAAAGGTAATATGGGGAGTATTTTAGTGTCTTTCCCTTTCTCATTTTTAACTTGTTTAAAATTATTTTACTCTTTTTTTCATTACGTGTCACATTATGATACGAACTTTCAAAGTCTCCATACACACACTGTGACAGAGTCAGCTCAGAAAGATACAAGAGGGTACAGAAGAGAGGTATATTATTCTCAGAATGAGTAAATGTCTGTTCCCAGGATAAACTGGCAGGAGCTAGTCCAGAACCAGTGACAACTTGCCAGAATCAATCAGGGCAATTAAGCACCTGGAGTTTATTAAGTGGACTTACAAAGTCAAGTGAGCCAAAGCTACTTAGAATACCTAGTCAGTTAAGAACCAGTTGAGAGTCGTTATAAAAAGAGCTTCTCTGCACTTTGCGCATGAGGAGCTGAGAGGACAGATGGAGCGCTGCAGAGTCTAGGAGGAGGAAACACCAGCAAGTACTAGGAGAGAGAGTATGAGAGAAGGAAGGTGCTAGGGAAAGTGTGAGGAAGTAGTCCAGGGGTTTTGCAGCTGTCTTGCAGCTGGTGTTGGAGACCTTTATAGGCAGCTGTTATTCCAGGGCCCTGGGTTAGAACCCAGAATAGAGGGTGGATCCAGGTCTCTTCCTCCTCCCCCCCCCCCTGCACACACACTTTCCCATTTCCACTTGGGGAAAAAACTGGATGGAGAAAAGAACGGGGTCTAGACAGCCCAGTACTAATTGGAGGGGTCCTCCAAGACTGAGGAGTTTGGATTTCCCTCTATACCTTATATGCTGAACAATCATGAGAGTAGCTCAACAAACAGCAAGCTGATGTCCTAGATGAGGTGCCTAAATTGAGGGCTGCTGTGAGCCACTGAGGCAAGTAACCCCCTTGAAAGTGCAGGATCCACCAAGTTTGAGTAGGAGCTTTGTCACAACACTTAAAAGTGACAGTGCTTTTTACTAAACAGGGTTGGGTTGGTTTTTAAATCTTTCAAACACTAATTGATTTCCAACCAGTGGAAATCAGTTTTTCTGAAAATGAGGGACTGCTATCAGCAGTGAGAGCCATGAAAGAAAGTACTTGTGCAAGATTCCCTCAGATCTCTGCCTACGTACCTCTTCTGCCATTCCATCACAAGCCTCATGTCAGTGGAATAAAAGCATTGCCACTAAGACTTATGAGATCCAAACTTATTTTCCAAATGAAGACATGAAGCCAGCCACTTACAAGTGAACACTTTGTCTATTTGTTCACAAAATACTAAAACTGGATGGGACCTCGAGAGATCAAGGCTAGTCCCCTGCCCTCACAGCAGGGCCAAGCACCATCTAGATCATTCCTGATAGATGTCTATTCAACCTGCTCTTAAATATCTCCAGTGATGGAGATTCCACAACCTCCCTAGGCTATTTATTCCAGTGTTTAACCACCATGACAGTTAGGACATTTTCCTAATGTCCAACCTAAACCTCCCTTGCTGAAATGTAAGCCCACTGCTCCTTGTCCTATCATCAGAAGCTAAGAACAATTTTTCTCCCTCATCCTTGTAACACCCTTTTAGATACTTGAAAACCGCTATCATGTCCCCTCTCAGTCTTCTCTTTTCTAAATTAAGCAAGCCCAATTCTTTCAGTTCTCCTTCATAGCTCATGTGTTCTAGACCTTTCATCATTTTTGTTGCTCTTCTCTGGACCTTCTCCAATTTCTCCACCCCTTTCTTGAATTGTGGTACCCAGAACGGGACACAATACTCCAACTGAAGGTAAGGTGGTGGAGTGGATTCTGGCATGGCCTAGCGGATAGGGCATTCACGTGGGGTGGGGTGGGGTGGGTGATGGGCTCAAGCCCCCACCCTGGCCCAAACAGTGCAGAGTAGAGAGGAAGAATGACTTCTCATGTCTTGCTCACAGCACTCCTATTAATGCATCCCAGAATCATGTTTGTATTTTTTACAACAATGTCACACTGCTGACTCATATTTAGCTTGCGGTCCACTATGACCCAACAGCCCTTTCTGCAGAACTCCTTCCTAGACAGTCACTTCCCATTCTGTGAGAGAGAAACTGATTGTTCCTTTCTAAGTGGAGTACTTTGCATTTGTCCTTATTAAACTTCACCCTGTTTATCTCTGACCATTTCTCTAGTTTATCTAGATAATTTTGAATTATGACCCTATCCTCCAAAGCATTTCTAACCCCTCCCAGCTTGGTACCATCTGCAAACATAATAAGCATACTACTCTCTATGCCATCATCTAATTGTTGAAGATACTGAACAGAACCAGACCCAAAACAGGCCCCTGGGGCTCCCCACTAGTTGTTATGCCCTTTCAGCATGACAATGAACCATTAATAACTAATCTCTGAGAACAGTTATCCAGCCAGTTATGCACCCACCTTATATAGCCCCATGTAGGTTGTATTTCTCTCGTTTAGTGATTAGAAGGTCATGTGAGACCATATCAAATGCTTTACTGAAGTCTAGGTATACTACATCCAACACCTCTCCCTTATCCGCAAGGCTTGTTATCCTATCAAAGAAAGCTATCAGACTGGTTTGACATGATTTGTTCTTTACAAATCCATGCTGGTTGTTACCTAGCACCTTATTTTCCAGATGTTTGCAGATCAATTCCTTAATTACTTGCTCTATTATCTTCCCTGGCACAGAAGTTAAACTGACTGTAGTTTCCTAGGTTGTTCTTATTTCCCTTTTTATAGACAGGCACTATATTTGCCCTTTTCCAGTCTTCTGGCATCTGTCCCAACTTCCGTGACTTTTCAAAGATGATAGCTTAAGGCTCAGATACCCTCTCTATCAGCTACTTGAGTGTTCTAGGATGCATTTCATCCGGCCCTGGTGATTTGAAAACATCTAACTTTTCTAAGTAATTTTTAACTTTTTTTTTATGTTAACTTCTAACCTACGCCATTTCCACTAGCATTCACTATGTAAGGCATTCCGTCATCATCAAACTTCATGGAGAAAACCAAAACAAAGTAGTCATTAAGTACCTCTGCCATTTCCAAGTGTCCTGTTATTGTTTCTCCCTCTTCACTAGGCAATGGGCCTACCCTGTCCTTGGTCTTCCTCTTGCTTCTAATATGTGTGCAGAATGTCTTCTTGTTACCCTTTATATCTCCAGATAGATTGAGCTCATTTTGTGCCTTCGCCTTGCTAATCCTACCCCTGCATACTTGTGTTGTTTGCTTATATTCATCCTTGGTAATTTGTCCTAGTTTCCACTATTTATATGACTCCTTTTTGATTTTTAGATCATGTAAGAGCTCCTGGTTAAGCCAAGGTGGTCTCTTGCCATACCTTCTATCTTTCCTATGCAGTGGAACAGTTTACTTTTGGTTCCTTAATAAAGTCCCTTTGAAAAACTGCTGATTCTCTTCAATTGTTTTTCCTCTTAGTCTTGCTTTCCATGGGACCTTACCTATCAGCTCTCTGAGTTTACTAAAATCTGCATTCCTGAAATCCACTGTGTCTATTTTGCTGTTCTCCCATCTACCATTCTTTGATTATGGAATCATAGAGTTCATGATTCTACTTTCATTCAAGCTGCCTTCCACTTTCAAATTTTCAACCAGTTCCTTCCTAGTTATTAAAATCAAATCTAGAACAGCTTCCCTCGTAGTAGCTTACTCAACCTTCTGAAATAAAAAATTGCCTCCAATGCAGTCCAAGAACTTACTGGATAATCTGTGCTCTGCTTTGTTAGTTTCCCAACAGATGTCTGGATAGTTCAAGTCCCCATCACCACCAAATCCTGTGCTTTGGATGATTTGTTAGTTGTTTAAAAAAAGCTTCATACACTTCTTCTGCTTGGGTAGGTGGTTTGTAGTAGACCCCTAGCATGACATCACCCTTGTTTTTTTACCCCTTTTAGCCTAACCCAGAGACTCTCAACATGTCTGTCTCCTATGCCCATCTCTCCACTTCAGTCCAAATGTATACATTTTTAATATATAAGGCAACTCCTCCCCCCTTTTTTCCCTGCCCATCCTTCCTGAGCAAGCTGTACACTTCTATATCAATATTCCAATCATGGGTATTATCCCACCAAGTCTCTGTGATACCAACTATCATAGTTGTGTTTATTACCACTTCAAGTTCATTTTTTGCAGACACTGAGAAACTTAACATCAACAGTAAGTAAATGTAAATTATTAGTTAATGTGGACTTCTATTACTTTTAGATGTGAACAACATTAAAAACTTTGACATGTTTGTTTTCAACTCTAAATATAAAACTAAGAACTTGAGAGCAAAGTAATAAGCACTAAAAGCTACTCAGACTCACTGGTTTAAATAATGAATGGAAGTTCTACAAGAATAATTTTTTTTAAATTTCTGAAACCTTTGGATCCTCGAAACTTCCCTCCAGGGAGATGCCACAAGCCAATAGAAGTGTCTTATAGTGCTGGATGAGGTTGTACATGACAAGTGAGCGCTCCCCCTCAGATTCTTTCTGCAAGCAGGATTGTACTTGACACAATCTCTCAGTCACAGACAGGTTCTGATCCAAAGGAGGGGGTGCCAAGCTGGCACTGATTTCTGCGATAAAAGGACAAATTAGTTTATTTATCTGATTAGAGGTCTTACCTGGTGTTGCCTAGGTCTTTCAGGGCAGGGGGCTGGCAGTGTGGGGGATGCAGGAGTCAAGCCAAGGCCTTGGGCATGTGGAGGGGAGCATGGTAGGAAGCTGGGGGCATGGGAGAGCCTGAGTGAGAGAGCTGGGGGGTGAGGAGGGGCTCAGGGTGGACAGTGCCATCCAGTGGGGCTTTCTCTCCCCCTCCCAGCCACGAGGGGCCTTGTCTCCCCCCAGCCCCTCATGGACACCGGGGCCATTTGTCTTCTCCAGTCACCTCCCCAACGAAGGGCCTTCCCCTCCCCTCCTCTCTGGCACTGCAGAGGGCCAGGAAGGGTGAAGGGTTTGGGGTAAGGGAGCCACTTATCCAAGTCTGGTAGCAGGCAAGATGGGGGATCCCTAGACCTGCTGGCCATTCTTTTGGTGGTGTGGCTGCCCCCCAGTGATCATTCTGCACATAGCTCTCCCATGCAGGCTTGCTGCCCCCAATGGCCACTTTCAGTATCATGTCTCTCCTCTCTGTCCCATCCCTTTCCATGTTATGGAAAAGAGTCTCATTCTCAGCACTTCCCATTTTCTTGGCACAACCACTGACCCTGATTTCATACAACACAGAACACTAAAACTAGAAGGGACCTCAAGAGGTCATCAAGTCTAGTCCCCTGCCCTCACTGCAGGCAGGACTAAGCACCGTCTAGACCATCCCTGATAGAGGTCTATCTAACCTGCTCTTAAATATCTCCAAAGATGGAGATTCTGCAACCTCCCTAGGCAATTTATTCCAGTGTTTAACCATCCTGGCAGTTAGGAAGTTTTTCCTAATGTCCAACCTAAACCTCCCTTGCTGTAGTTTAAGCCTGCAATTCAATGCTTTCTTGATTTTTTTAATGTAACCAACTAACTTCACTGCCTCCTTTAGAAATGGAGGAACAGAAAGTATAAAAACAGTGGCAAACAAGTCTCTCTCAGCCCTGGGTGTTAATAATCAATATCGCTGATTATGTTTATCATGCAACTGAGCTGGGTTAGGGATTCTGATAGGGGACATACTATTGGAAGCCATATCCCAAGGGGGATGCCGCCATCTCACGGTTCTTTCCTGAAATGTGTGGTATTGTGCAGTTTGGTCTGTCTGGCAATGCTCACTTACCAGTCTGGCCATCTTGCTTCTCCTGCAATGAGATATAATAGGCGTCCTTTCCACCCCAGCACACAGACAACCCGATCACCAAGATGTCTTCACAGCCTTTGATAGGAAACCCATCATCTTTAACCTGGAACCGCTGGGGAGATCGTACTAAACAAATATTTTAACAGTTATATTTCTAAAACAGCATCCAAATACAGCAGTGTGTTCAATTGAAAATCTAATTAGGAAACACCCCAACATAATCTGGAATTCTCCAAACTGAACCAATGCTTTAATTCTCTTATAAGCATTAGACTCTCTCCTCCACATATCTCAATTCTTTTTTTAAATAGTGACTTTAGAATAGGAAGGTGCCTGACACAGCTAAACTACCACTAGGATTCCTTAGAGAGCTGGCTTTCTGCCTCATAGCATACCGAAGAATTGGAGTATAGGGGTACAGGTTGAACCTCTCTGTTCTGACATGATTTTAGTTAGCCGGATGTGTTCTGTGATGTTTAGTTCTAATTTACCCCTAAAATGTCTTCTAAGAGTGCAGGAAGCAGTGGAAGTGTTGGTAATGCTGCTAGACAATATTGACCTCCCGTGGTTTGGCAAATTCTCTGGTTTGGCACTGGTCAGGTCCCAAGGATGCCCAACTAGAGAGGTTCAACCCGTACACTTCCCTAACCTGCACTGGGACATCTCATTTTTAGACAAATGTATTGATTACATTTCTGCTGCTGAGAACAATTTTTTGGTTTGGTTCCTATATTCGGGCAAATCGTCCACAGTGTTTAACTCCCTGATCTTTTGTGGATTTTGGGGGCTTGGGGTGTTTTTTTTGGAGGGGGGGGTGTTGTAAGATAGGAATAGGGAGTAAAATTAACAAAACAGTACATGTAGTAATTTTTGCCATCAGGCACTGAGAGCTTCAGAGAAAAGCTGCTGCTAATGGGCCCATCTCCTTCCCTGAAATACATGGAAGGAAGCTGCTGCTTGCTCATACTTCTTAAAAGCTGGGGATAAGGGTGTGGCAAAAGGCGAAAGCAGTTCTTCCTCTAAGAGAGCTCTGCTTCAATCTGCCTCCCAAAGGCTCCTGAATGCCTGCCTTCCTTCCACTGCATCAGATCCTTAGGAGAATTGCAGTATGAGAATACTAAAGATGAAAAAGTGCTGAAGCACAGCAACGATCTGTGGGACTGGGAACTAGATTGAGTTTCATATCTAAACAATTACATCGATCCAAATTAACTTTTTGTAAATTGGAAGGTACTTAACCTCTGATTAGCCTACAATGTCTAAGGAATACTGCCTGACTAGCAGGGGCCATTAATCAGTTGCTTATATTTGTTTCTGAACTTATTTTTTTCTGAACTTGGTGCCAAAATGAAGCCATTTATATATCTCCTCCTGTTTCATCAGAAGGAGACTACAACACCATTCCATTTTAAAATGGAGTGGTGTGATCAGTTTTCAGATCGTGTTTGTTCTGTGCACTAACTAGTCTGAGTGTGTGTTCTTATAAATATGAAAGAGTCTGGAAATAAATACAGGAAGCAAGTACTTAATGACCGCTCTAGAGCGGTAATGGTGGCTGTCTTAAAAAATGCTGAGGCCAATCCACACTCCAGCCATCTTCCTTTTCCCAAATCCAACTTATAAATGATTCATCTAATTCTATTCATTCTTCCCTCCTGATCCCAGCTCCATCCTTCTATAGTATCTCTCAGTACTCAGTTCATATGGAGTCTTTATCCTCTTATTTAGATCAAGCCAAAGGAACAAATTTATAACAATTTCCACTGAGCCTGCAAGTTAAACAGAGTACTGTTTATAATGTAGTGTAGTAGGAATGTGAAAGAGGAACTGACCTTGTTTAAATCTGCCACCTATAGTTGACTTGGGGGACAAGAGGCATTTTGTTCTTTCACAAGCCAGTGAAATGGCAAATCTGCTTTTGTTCCTCCATTCTCTGATGAAGGTATGGAAGAGAGATTTGTCACTTGCTACATCAATAATAGAGAAACTTTCAGCACTGCAGGAAATAAGTGGCAAAACATCTTGAGATAATTGCAGTGAAAAGCTTTGGTCTATAACAGAATTGTCTTTTACAGTGTTAGTCTCAAGCAAAACCTCACATGTTTCTTCAGTCCCAGGATTAAATGGTAGTGTTTTTATCAGGTGGTCTGAAGTAGATTTGCTATTTTTCAATGGTTGAAAAGATGGGACTTCATCTATGTGGCTAACATTTTTGTTTTTTCCAAACATTAGAGAGGATGTGCCAAAACTCTTTGGAACAGGTTCTTTAGGAGATGTTTGAGGTATAAATCCATTGATGATATCTAGCTGGGGGTCAGATAATCTGTTGCTTCCCTTGAGTAGCAGATGGTTGTAAGCTGGTTTCTGAACATCCAGAACTCCCTTATTGCTCTCTCTAACTTTGAAATAATTCTTTAAACCCTGGCAAGTGGATGACGACTCTCTTGGACAACAGCTGAATTCAGAAATTGCGCCAGGCTCTTGTTTACTATTTGAGTTTACTAACTTTCCTATTGAGGAGGAGACTTTTGGACTTAAAACAACAGGTTTATCATCTGAAGTACTAGGCCACCTGTCTAAAATATCTTGCAGCTCTGGGCTTAAGTCAAATGAATGATTGGACCATACCACTGGATTGGTATTCTTTCCCACAGCTTGTTGGGCATTCTGGGGTCTTTCACCTTGATCCAGTCTTGAGTCCTCTGGTCTGTGATCATTCTCCTCGTGCCTTGTTTTTCTTAACCCTAGTTCAACAAGAATTGCAGATGGACTGTCTCCTTGATACGGAGGTAAGTCTACATTACCTAAAGCTTCAGCCATCTGGAAAGAATCTATATCAGAGAATATAACAGATGCATCATCACACTGTGCTGGATGCTGCTCATTGCAGTTTATATTGACAGTTAATATATCCTGAATAGGCCCCAAGTTCTGCTGATGCAAAAGATCATCAAGAGAGTTAGAAGTGGCTTTAGAGGAAAGAGTCACAACCTTCTGTTGCCCAGATTCTGCCCCTTGAGCCTCATCTGCACGCATAGTTGGAGAGCCACTGACATAATTGAAGCTTTCATCAAAAAGTAAACTGCCACTGATATTCAGACTAGTTTCAGGAGGCGGGTGGCACTCAACTTGTACAAGCACAGTGGGAGGGCGCCGGCCATTGGAGGGAGAGACTGCCTTCTGAAGATCTTTAGAGACATTTTCCTTCACTGAATTTTGGGTCTGATAACCTTGTAAAAAGCTATATAGTTGTGAGTCAGTGAAAGAACAATCATTTCCTTTAAGACAAAATGCAGATTCTATGCATTTCATTGAAGACTGTAAATTAGTGCTTCTAGAGCCCAAAGCATTAGTGCAATGTAAATCTGTTGTTTCTTTCATAGTATCTGCTGTCCCCAGACTTGAACAGACCACTTTTCTAAATGCTGCAGCTAGCTTTTCATCTGCATCATCTTCATTTTGTAAAGTGCTGGCACAGTGTAGTTTCATGGAAATGTTCTGCACAGGTATCTTTGTCCGCTCTGTCTCTTTTTCTCCCCACTGTCTTGCAATTTCAGCTGCCACCAGCTGCTGTAATATCCTATCAGTCTGTGTATCCAACTGGAAGCTGTCTTCAAATTCTTTGGAAACTGAATACAGATCAGGAGAATAGCCATTTTTAATATCTTTTGGAACACAAAGAGCTCCAGATTTTACCGTAGAATCTTTCCGAAAATCCTCATGCTTGTTATCTGCTTTACCTCCAGTTTGTAACATTCCACTGGGCTTTTCAAAACTTGTTTTGCCATCATTTTGAATTTGAAAATGGAAAGATGTATTCTCTTCAGGATAAAAATAAACAGTTTTCTGTTTGCTAATACCGATGTTCCCATGCATGTTTGTAGAACTGCTGTCTGCCTCATTACAAAGATCTGTGCCTAGAACCATTTGTTGTTTGGAATACATCTTTTCAGCACAGTTTTTAACTGGTTGGATGTTGTTCTGTTTTAAATCACAGTTTTCATTTTTTGCTGACCTGCTAGAAATTCCCAGGTTTCCCATAGTATCATCTATCACCACATTCATGGGTAGAGCATCCCTCATTACAGTATACCTAGCTTCCAGACCAAGCACTGTTTCTTTAGGACTGGCTTTATTAGTAGTGGAATGTTCTGTAAGTAATTCCTTCATTATCTCTTTGCTTTCTGGTTGCACTTTGTTCACCTGTAAAGATTCTGAACCTTTGACAGTGAAGCTCTTGTGAGAAGACAATTCGTTCTCTCCAAATCTTTTTTTCTTTTGGTGTGAAAAAGATTTATCTTTAGACTTGCTATGGCTAGATACAGAGGGCCCATTTAACTCTGTTGTGTGCATCACTGACTCATCAAGCCGCAAATGTTTTGGATCAATGCTTTTACCCTCAATTTGGCTGAAACTAGTGTCCATAGTCATCCTGTACCCAGATGTCTTAGAAGTTTTCTGTGAAGTGCACTTCAAGGTTGGTCTTTTTCCTTTTTGAGTATGGAATTCTTGAATAGTTGCCGCACTGCTTTTGGTCAGAAAAGTAACTTCCCTGTTTTCTTTACCTTTTCTCAAATTTGGCCGCTTTCTAGCACTGCATGTGATGGAATCACCATTTCTTTCCTTTTTCTGTGTGTGATCTTCCTGCAGTTCACTATGGGATCTAGAATTTGATACACTAGCATTTAACAACCTTTTATGTCCCTTTTTAATATTTGATGAATTCCCAGCTTGAAAATTGGTGCCGTTATCAGTTAGAATTCTGTACCTTTCATTGCTGAATACTTTCAAAGTCCCGAGTGAACATTCCCCATTCTGTTTATATTTTCTGTACTCCAGCTCTGATTCACTGCTGGTCATGGAAGATGTATCAGACTCAAGAAAAGAATCTGGATTCCACTGCACTCCCATCCTAGCCAAGTCCTGCTGTAGGAGTATTCTGGCCTCCTCCACAATAAGGGATGCTGCTTCACTTTCGGTTAGGCCCTTCATTCCCGCCATCCAGATACAGTGGGTATTCCGACGCTCTTCAGCTGCCTCTTCATCTTCATCCACTGCCCTACGAATGCTAATGGAAAGAAAACAACTTGAAATTAATCAGAAAGTTGTTTAGAAACAATAATGAGCAGTCAAAGCAACCAGTATCATACTATTGTACTTTTATCTTCAACTAGAATAGTAGTTTCAATGAAACATGTTTCTGGACCACACAGGCTGCACCTACTAGGAAATGAATATATTTGTTTTTAAAAGGTGAATGTAGTGCTAGTCAAGGTAGAAAAGAGTGATCATGCCAAGGCTGCAGTGCAGTGTCCCCATGCAGGCTTCCTTTCACTCTTCCCTTGCTGTGATGAAAACAAGGAGCAACTCATGTAATAGTAATTAATTTTGGACTCAAAGTCAAACTCACTCCTGAGCTGTTGTTCTACTATGTCAGCTCACAATTAACCCAGTCCTGAAAGACCACCAGGTGGGGAATGCCCATTAATTTCAATGAGCACTGTACACAAAGGAACCCACAGGAAGCAATTAGGATTTCCTCGTATGGACAGCAGTTTACAAGGAAGTGGAATCAAAGCCACCAAAATCAATCGCCAATATCATTTTCATTTGATGTAGTCCATACAAAGTTTAGAAAAACTGCAGGTAAATCATATTCATAGCATAATGGAACACCTTACAACTACATCAGTTGTGTGTCAGAACAGGGTCCCTGTAGGAATTTAACCAGCTCACCTATGTAGACATGCTTATTCCTTAGGCCATTCTGTGACAAAAAATTAAAAATTCTACCCCAAAAGATTAAAAATTCTGTGCACAGTATTTTAAAATTCTGCACATTTATTAAATAAATGCTGAGGATCCAGCATGGCAATGGGGAGCACAGGCTGCACAGAGGTGGGAGACCACTCTGCAGCCTCCCAGACAGGGACTCAGATGTGAGATTGCACCCAACCCTGACAACACAAGCAGCAGGCCTGTCCCAGAAACAGTCCTAGGTCCTGCCTGTCCATGTCAGGTGCACTAGGTGTGGACAAGCAGGCTCAACAAGGCAGGATCCAAATTTGGAGGGACTAAGTGTGGGGAGAGCCAGGTGTGGATTGAAAAGGTTCCATGTGGGGTCATCTGGGTGCAGGTGGCTCAGTGGGGGATTCAGGTACAAGGGAGATGTGGGTGCATAGGGCCTTGTTGGGGGGGTTTGGGTGCAACAATAATGGGACTGTGCAGGGGGGTCCAGCTGAAGGTGACTGAGCTCAGCAGGAAGGGCAGAAAGGTCCTGAGTTTGGGGGCATAGAGCTTGGCAGAGTGATCTGGGTGTCAGGGGTTCCAGATGCTGGGGGAGTAGGGCTCAATGGTGTGGTGATCCAGGTGTAGTTGGTTGAGACTTGGTGGGGTGGGGATCTGGGAGTGGGTGGCTCATCAGGGTGGTCCAGGTGCAGGGGGAGTGGGGCTCATTGAGGATGGGTGTTAAGTGTGGGAGAGGTGTGAGTCTTGGTGAGAGGTCTGGGTAGGAGAGGGTCTAGATACAGGGGGGTGGATGGAAGGGGGATCCCTCCCTCCTCCTGCAACTGAGGAAAGATAGGTGCAGGAAGCGCAGGGGGGCAATTTGCATAGCTTCATGCATCTGGGAGAGAAATCAGAGGGTGGGTCTGACCCAGCCCCAGATACTGTCCAAGGGAATAAGTTGTCCTGTCTTCCCCAGCCCAGCTGGGACTAGCACCTGAGCCTGGCACAGGGTAGGAGCCAGTCTGGTCTTCCCCACTCCCATTTTATACCTCCATCATTTACCACTCTGCACCTAAAACATACTGATGGGGAGGACCACATGATTGCTCTTGTGGCTTCCATTTGCTTCCCCATGAGAAAGTGATTTTTTTTTTTTTTTTTTTGCAGGGAAGTAAAGCAATCTGTAGGGGACATAACCTGCACAAGCACAGTAGCACAGAATTTCCACAAGAGTAACATTCTGTATAGGTTATTTTTTGAATGGACATAAACTTTTGCTTTATTACGGGTTTAATTTGGCCAATGATTCAGTTTAAAAAAAGGACCATAAACACAAATTTCACAAACTCCTAACAAAGCACAGTGGAATTACACCAGTAAAATTATTAGCAGTCTCTTCAAGTGACAACTTGCATTTAAATAAGAAATGTACAGACACCTCCATAATTAAGATGACTCTTTAGTACATGCAAAATTGAATTTATGAGTTTCTATAGTTGGAATTCCTTCTGGTGACAGACAAGCTCACAAACTTACAGTTGTTCACTAAAATTGTTATAATAGTATTTTGTACTAGTACTTTGTTCTAACAGAACACTAATAGAGAATCTCAGTCTATGTTGCAACATAGGATTAATTAGAATATCCCTGATGAATAAAGAAATATCATTCCTGTTCAACAGGAGTTGAAACAAGGACTCAAGAGTTAGCCTACAGTGCAATAAAATACTCGTGACTGGCCTGGCTCTGCTGACTCAGGATTACAGGACTTGAGCTGTGGGCTATAAAACTGTGCAATCATCTGAGCTCTAACTACAGCCTGGGCTCTGGGACCTGAAAAAGTGGGGAGCATCCCAGAGCCCAGACTCAGCTTGTGTCTGGACATCTACACTGCATTTTATAACCCAGTGTTTCTCAACAAGTGGTATAAGTACCCTTAGGGGTACTTGAGAGAAGTCTGGGAGGTACATCAACACAACTGAAATTTGGAGAAAACTGAATTTTTGTTTTAAGTTTTACAGTGTTTTATTATTTTTATACTTTTTACACCCAAAAATTTCATCGCCTGCCCAGCTACAATTAAGTTGTTTAAACAAATGTGTTGCAACAGTAGAAAAAAAATTGTGTGTGTCTGAAAACTGTAGGTACTGGGAGTACTTTTTTTTTTTAAAGGGGTACTTTATAAAAAAAGGTTGAGAAACACTGTTATAGCCCATAGCCCAAGCTAATTGACACATGCCAACCCTGGATATTTTATTGAAATGTCAACATACCCTAAGAGATAAAGGGCTTTATGAAGTTGGTCAGAGAAAAGTGAAGAACAGTACCCAAGACTCCCCAACTTATCCTGTAACCATCATATACTCGAATTCATTAGAAGTACTCTGGGAACCATATAGTCAAGATTGAATATCTGTTAACACCATTTATAGTAGAAAGGACTGCACCTAAAAAGGTAACCAGGTAGACAACTTGCTGAACGTCTCACCTTTTGAATGGTACTGCATTCTTCAAGGCAACTTTCACTTCAGCAGTATTTCCTTTAGCAAGATCAGCCACCGTGATGAAGCCAGCATTATAAAGAATTCTGGCATGCTGTGCATTTAGCAGAGATATCCGAACCAGGTCACACAGTTCCCTTTGGACACCAAACATAAGGCGACTCTGAAACTGGGAGAGCAACTGTTCCATATTGTGCCACCCCAGGCGGTTAGAAAAAACTGTTACCATCCCTGGAACATGAAATTACATTGTTAGGCTTAATTTAATTTCAGTTCTAAAGAGTTAGATCCATTTTCCTCTCTAATATCAGTTTGAACATGCAAAAATAATAGAATTTAAAACTAATAATCATCTCTTTAACAAGTCAGACAGCATTCTTGATTCCCCAGTGTAACAATACTCTTACATTGCTAAACGTCCTGACCTATGTTTCTTAGACATTCTTCTGACTGCACCAGGAAATGAGCTATTTCTCCTATATAAAACATTTGCTCAAGAAATTGCCAGTAGAGAAGTTCTACTCTGACACCAATTTTTAAAAAGGGCTCCAGAGTTTATCCTGGCACTTACAAGCCAGTAAGTCTAATTTCAGTACCAGGCAAACTTGTTGAAACTACAGTAAAAAATAGAATTGTGAAACACATAGATGAATGTAATTTATTGGGTGTTAACATGTTTTTTCTCAAGAGAAAACATGCTTTATCAATTTACTAGAATTATTTGAAGGGGATTAACAAGCATGTGGACAAGAGGAATCCAGTGGATATAGTGTACTTAGACTTCCAGAGAACCTTTGACAAGATCCTTCACCAAAAGCTCTTAAGTAAAGTTAGCTGTCTTGGGATAAGAGATAAGGTCCTCTCATAGGTTAAGAGATAGGAAACAATGGGTAGGAATAGTCAGTTTTCAGAAGAGAGACAGGTAACTAGTACTGGGACTAATCCTATTCAACATATTCAGAAATGATCTGGGGAAAGTGGCGATCAGTAAGTTGGTAAAATTTACAGATTCAAAATTGCTTAAGATAGTTAACTCCACAGCAGACTATGAAGAGCTTTGGAAGAATCTCACAAAACTGGTAACTGGACAACAAAATGGCAGATGAAATTCAATGTTGATAAATACAAAGTAAAGCATATTGGAAAACAATCTCAACTATACATATATCACATATTTGATATGGTCTTAACTAATTGTTACCAATCAAGAGAGAGATCTTGGAGTCATTGTGGATAGTTCTCTGAAAACATCTACTCAATGTGCAGCAGTAGTAAAAAAAAAAAACAAACAAACAATGTTGGGAATCATTAAAAGGCGGAAAATATCATATTGCTTCTATATAAATCCATAGTATTCCAGCACCTTGAATAGTGTGTGCAGATGTGGTCTCCCAATCTCAAAAAAAAAAAAATAAATAAATAAAGTTCAGAAAAGGGCAATAAAAATTATTAGGGGTATGGAACAGCTGCCATATGACGAGAGATTAATCAGACTGGGATTTTTCAATCTTGGAAAAAGAGACAAGCAAGGGGGATATGAGAGAGATCTATAAAATCATGACTGGTGTGGAGAAATTAAATAAGGAAAAGTTATTTATTCCTTCCCATAACACAAGAACTAGGGGGTCACCAAATGAAATTAATAGACAGCAGGTTTAAAATAAACAAAAAGTATTTCTTCACAAAAAACATACAGTCAACTTGTGGAACTCCCTGACAGAGGATGTTGTGAAGGCCAGCACTTTTAACCGGGTTTTAAAAAGAACTAGATAAATTCATGGGTCCCCATTAATGACTATTAGCTAGGATGGGCACAGATGGTGTCCAGCATGACCACAGAAGTTCCAGGACCAGAGAGTCCCGGTGCACTGCAGGGGGGGGGGGAGGCCCGGGAGCCGGCGCACGGCTCAACTGGGCTGCTGGGAGGGAGGCAAGGAAACTGGCACATGGCTCAGCTGGGCTGCAAAAGGTGGGGCAGGGAGCCAGCGGCCAGTTCAGCTGGGCTGAGGGAGAGGGCGTGAGGCTCAGCTGGGCTGTGGGGAAAGCCAGGAAGCAGGAAGAGGAGTGTTGGGGGGGGGGGAAAGCCCTGAAATGACCTCCCCTAGTCCGGAAAAATCCCTCATCTAGGACTAGTCAGGTTCCAAGAGTGCCGGATCAGGGAGGTCCAACCTGTATTTTCTCAATATACTGTACTTTTTCCACAATCCTACTTACATGTGTAATATTTGGCCATATTTTTTAGTCTTGTACTAATATTGGACCATAACACCTGACTTTTCATAAAATATCTTCTCATTAATGCATGCATTTTACTAAGTATTAGTCCTAATGTACTACATGTTCAGCAGAAATAATTAAATTAGAGACACCGCTAAGCAATGACTGTGGAAATGTTCTTAAAAGCTATCTCTTTTAAAAAACATTCAGATGTGTATTGCGATATTTTTGACTGCCTCTGTCAGGGCTGTTCTCCACTCTGGCACTCCGAGTGCAGAAGGTGGAGGCCCGCAAAGACTTTAAATATACCTTGCCACTACAGGCACTGGTTACAAAAACTTCCCTCAGAAACACAATACACAGATTGGGGGGGGGGGGGTTTGTCGCTGCCACCATCATGTGATTTTTATCCCTAACACTGGGGGTGAACGCTTGACTCCACCCCCAGGGTATCCCAATTTCTTCTGTCACAAGAGAGCTTGAAAAAAGAAAAGAGAAAAACAACAAGGTGAAGTCTCTAATAGCTAACCTCTCACTCTAAGGCATGCAGACACAGACAGACAGACCGACCGACCTCCTATACCTTCCAGGACACAAGAACCAAATCATCACCTTAAAAAAAAGCAATTTTTATTACAAAACAAAAGATATACTTGATAAAGCATACGTGATTGCTAAATGTTACAGAGCAACTAAGGAAAACAAACACACAGAGAAAATCTCTGGGAACAATGCTTAGATGGTAAATGGGGAGGGGAAGCATAGATTCACACAGAGCAGTTCAAACCAAAACACAAAATAAAGAAAAATACCCTGACCATGACTAGATTCACTTTCCCCCCTTTATTTACTCTCTGTTCAGTCCAGTTCCATGCCCCGAATTCCTTGGAGGTATGATAGTCCTGCCTGGGTTTAAAATCATTCTGTGTCTTTCAACTCCTAGTTTAACTCTCCCACACAAAGAAAGCAGGCAAGGTACCTTATACAATTCAAATTCCAGCACTCTATTTCGACTGGCCCTCCCAGCCCCCTGGCTAACACCCTTGCTAGCTACCTGAGTTAAAGCCCTTAGCCACTGGGTGCTGGTTAGCACTCCTCCTGTGCATTACAGCCTCAGATAGCAAAATATCCAGTTTTGGCAGCATGGATTCCTCACTGACCAACAAGTAGCATTCCGTCTGGAAGATGGAATTGAGGAGTCTTCATTGTCTTAAATAGTGATTGCAATACCACTTTTCCAAAGCTAACATCTGGTCCTGCAGATTGATTGAGGGTATGGGGTCTGCATGCCACTGCCTTACAGTTTTCTGATACTGAAGTGGAAGATGTCATCGCTTGTGCTCTAGCAGAGTGAGCTTTTATATTTTGGGGCAGTACTGCAGCCATCTGGTAGAAGAGCAATATACAATGTATGATTCATATCCTCTGGAAGTAAATGGTTTGATCCTTCAAAAGCCCAGAAACAGCAACAAAGAGACAGGATGGTAGTCTAAAGTGATTTGTTCTGTCAAGATAATACAATAAAGATCTTGAAACACTTAAGGTGCAAAAATGTTTTTCTCCTGGCCCAGAAGGTGGCCTGGGAAAGACGATAGGCAAGATGATGGAGTGATTTAAGTGAAATGTCATGATCAGCTTATGTTTAAATTCTGGATGAGGTCTCACCATCATCCTGTCCTCATGAAACCTCGTGTAAGGGATATCAATGGTAAAAGTTTGCAGCTCACTGACCTTGCTGGCTGAAGTTGTGGCAGCTAGGAAGACTGATTCAAGGGTACAGTGGTGTTAGCACAGTTCTGCAAGTAGCTCAAAAGGGGCTCTATGAGATTCCATACAGGATAAGGTTCCTTGACAGGAGAGTAAGCATAGAATAGCCTTTTCAGAAATCTACATCTTGTAAGATGTGAAAAGGGTGAACAGAATTGGACAATTGAGAGATACAATGAAATTGCTGCTAGATGAACTTTGATAGAACTGAATGAAAGCCCCAATTGTTTTAAATCCTGGAGGCAGTGCAGGTATCTTTGGTATGGGAGATTCTGCTGGGTCAGGACTGCATTGGGTTGCCCATTTTGAGACTCTCTTCTGTTTAGAGGAATAAGTTTTCCTTTTAAGAGGTGTCCTGCTTTGTAGAAGGATTTCTCGCACCTGAAGAAAGCAATCTGTCAATATCAACCAGTCAGCATCCAAGCTGTCAGATGCAGTGACTTCTGATCCAAGCAGAGTATCTGACCTCAGCTCTGCAATACTAGTAAAATGATATTCAGAGAGGATCTGTTAGCCAGAACTATCTTGGACAGTATGGAGTTATGATGACTATTCCGCATTTGTCCCAGCTGATCTTGCAGATTCACCTGGGAAATCAGAAGAGTATTTGGCAAAGTATACAGGGCTCCAAGGACTTATCAAGTGAACAAGACATCTTGTAAGCCTCCACTTAGGCGTTCTCCGAAATAAAATAGCTGGTCATTTCTTGTTGGCCTTTGAGGCAAACAAGTCTATCACCAGATTTCCTCGTTATTGGAAAATTAGGTCTATGATGGACCTTAATAGCAACCACTCCTGGTTGTGCTGGACTGTTTGCTTATGAAGTCTGTCAGAATGTTGCTAATTCCCATTAGGGAGAGGGCTGTTGGGGTTATTCCACGAAGTTGACACAGGGCTGATGAGAAGGCATGTCCTTGTTTGTGTATTATACTGCAGATCTGTTGTCCATTGAAATTTGCACTGTGGAATTTTGTAAAAGAGGTCAGAATGCAGAATAGCATGATCACTCACAGCTTCAATACATTTATGTGAAAAGTCATATCCTTTTGAGCACCAGTCCCTTGTATCCAGAGGTTGTTCAGGTGGGTTTCTCAGTCCATGGCTGCTGAATCCATGAGACATATTTTCCTCTGTAAGGGACAAAGTTTGTTTATGTGGGGATACGCTTTGTAGATTTGGCACTCTCCTGAACCACATATGCTACTAATGATCCTGACTGGGTAAGCACAGAAATGCTTGGATCCCTTCTGTGGAACTTCGTACCTTGCCTCCAACCTTTTTGTGGTAGGAGAAATGGTGACCAGTATTTGTCATAATATCTTTGCAGGGTCAAGTATCCCCTTCTTAATTGGGAGGGTTAATCTGATCAGTGCTGAGGAATTTGAATGACTCAAATCTGAATATCCAGGGCTCTGAGTTAAGATAGCAGTTCCTGGAATGTCTTAAAATCATCTGGTGCTAAAGCCTCCACATTATAGCGAAACAATGAGGATTCCAAGAGAGGTGAAGGAAGATGATGTTGTTCCACTAATCCCATTTCACCCAGTGAACAATGTTCATTGTCTCAGTCCAGTGTGGGCAGGCTGAACAGCAATGCTGATGGGGAAAGGAATCTCTTGCACTTGAGAGATGGGCTTGAGATCAACTTCTGGAAGCATGGGACAGTGGTACCAAAAAGGCCCAGTAGTACTAACATGGCACGTTATACTGCTCCAGCTGGCTTCACTGGGGTGGCCAGCCATTACAATCCATGTCAGGATTGTGATACGATTCTACTGGGAAAGCATTCAGTCCATTCCACAAAGTCTTCTCTCTGAATATTAAAGGGAGATAGTTCTATGCTTGATGCTGGCAATAAGGTATGGCTAGTGATGGGGAAGAAGAGTATATCTTGTTCAAGAACAGTGCCAAGGTATAAGGTGATCTTGATGCCAGGATAGCCAGTACTGATCATGTGCCAGTACTAATGATGGTTTCTGTGCCTAGGAAGACTTTGGTAAAGATGTAGACTTCTCTGCAGCATTGGAACATGAATAAGTAGAGGACTCTGCAGCCAGTGCTGACATCAGCGATGTATAATGCTGCCATTGAGGTCAGCCCTGGGTGCGATTGTTGATACCGAACTTCTGACTAAGCCTGCCCTGCTAGCCCCTGTGATGGGAGAAGACTTAGTGAACTTCTCTCTGACACGCTGTTTCAACTTCTGCTTATGAGATGACAACCACCAATGTCTACAGCAGCGTTTCCCAAACTATGGGCCGTGGCCTGGTACCAGGCTGTGGGAAAGAAATACCGGGCCTCAGCATGCCTGGTGGCTGCCGGCAGGGCCGGCCTTAGGCCGATTCGGTCGAATCGGGCCCCGCGCCCCTGAACCCGGAAGTGCCGGCGAATTACAGAGCCGGGGGCCCTGCTCCACCAATATGTGGAGCTGGGTCTCTCCCCCGGCTCTGCCTAGAGCAGGCCCGGGCCCCCCCGCACGTCCTCCCACCCCGCCCCCAGAGCGTCCCTGCCGTGCGCGGCTCCTCCTCACCGCCTGCTGCTGCCCACATGAGGCATTGCACATGGGCGGGGAGGACACCCGGGCATGACATGACGTCACGGCCCGGGAATTTAAAACTCTTCGTAAGCACATGGTGGGGCCATGCTGGCTCTGGGTTCGGCCTCCGGGGTCTGAGCACAGCCTCCGGCCCCGCAATGTGGAAGGCAGAAGGTAGGGAACGGGCTTGGGCGGCGGCAGTGGTGGGCTTGGGCGGAGGTGAGGAGGTAGCAGCAGTGGCGGGGGAGGGGGGCGCGCTTGGGAGGAGGGGGAGGGGTGGAAGGAGAAGGGGCTTGGGCAGGGGGAGGGGAAGGCACCAAGGGACAGGGTGCAGGAGAGAGACAAATGCCAGGGGGCCAAGTGCAGACAATGAGGAAAAGGGCAGGAGGGGAGGTGTCAGTGGGAGGAGGGACAGGGTGATGTGGGAAGAGGAGAGGAGAGGGGAAGGGCTTTGGGGGCTGGAGGAGGAGGTGCTGGGAGAAGGCTAGAAAGAAGGGGTGGGCATGAGGAAGGCTAGGATGGAGCAAGTCATGTGTGAGGGCACAGAGGGGCAGGAGGGGAATGGGGCAGAGAGTGGTGAGGGGGTGGGTATCAGGGAAAAAGAGGGCAAAGGGGGCAGGGGCAGTAAGGGAAGGGGGAAGCACCAGGAGGGTGCAGGGCTAAGGGAAGGTGCAGGTGCCAGGAGATTCTGGGGTGAGGAGGAGGGGAGAGCTGGCCACCGGAAGCAGCACTGGACGGGGGAATCGGGACAGGCTGGGGAGACTGGGGGGGGCCAGTGGAAGCAGGGCTGCTGGGGGGTGCGAGGTTGGGGGCAGGGAGCTGGCCGGGGAAGAAGCGGCCGCCGGAAGGAGGGCTGGACGCGGGCAGTGGGGCTGGCCAAGGGAGATTGGGAGGAGAAGCGGGGGAGAACTGGCTGCCCAGGAGGGGGTTGGGGGAAGTGGGGCTGGCCAGAGGCGCAGCAGGGGGGAGGAATGAATTGGCCTGCGGGGAGTGGGACTGACCCGGCCATATGTAGATCTTGGGGCGCTGCCCCCGTTCCCCCCCCCCCACACAAAGCACAAAGCACAAGTTAGTCTGGCCCGGGGATTCTATTGTCCCGCACACACACATCCCCCTCGAGTAGTTGCGAACTGTCTGGCTGGTAGACACGCTCATGCAGCCTGAGCACATTTACCAGCCAGGCAGTTCGAAACTACAAACTGATACATCTAGTAATAATACAACATACCTAATGAGAAAATACCAGACATGTTATGTCTGGTATTTTCTCAGTTTGTTTTTTGTGTGTTTATATTTTTGGGCTACAAAAAGCAGTACTGGGGAAAAAAAAAAAAAAAAAAAAAAAAAAGGTTCCAACTAAAGTAAAAAGTTTGGGAAACCCTGGTCTAACCAGCTTTCTGTCTGTCTTACAGTGCATTTATCCAATCCATATTCCTTAACTTGCTGGCAAGAATACTGTGGGTGACCATAGCAAAAGCTTTGCTAAAGCTGGCACTGGGGGTTTTGGGAGGGCCAGAAACAACTTATCTGAATATTCATCATTTGATTAATGAATATGAAATATGCAAATGAACATTACCAGCCCTCCAAAAGTTCGTGAACGGATTTTTACTGGTCCCCATGTCAAAAAGTTTGGGAACCCCTGGTCTACAGCAATGCTTTTGTATGGGCTCCAGCCAACCTTGCCCCTTACTACCAGTCTTCGGTGCAGAGCTGTTGGTGCATGGATCATCCATGCAGAGTCCTTTGACAGTGTTTCTTCCTGTGACAGGGCTTGGCGTAATGAGCCATCTGGTGGGGGGCACTCAAAGAATTCCCCAGTGCTTGATCAGTCTTAGGAGCACAGTCTCCTCAGAGTGAGATGACAACTCACTGACCAGTCCACAGGATAGAGCTTGAAGCATGTGTCTGCGAGGAGAATGAAAAGCAGACAAAGCACTGATCCAACACATAGTTCTCGTCGAGACAAAACAAGCAGCAGCTATAGCCCTTGATAAGCAGAATGAGGCAGTCATAGAATGGACAGGGCTTAAAGTTTTGAGTTCACTATCAGGCACATGGTAGTGCAAAGCTCCTAATGGATCTGTAGAGGGAGGCAGTGTAAGATCTGGGGGGCAGAGTTTCAATAGTCACAAATGGATAAACTAAGGGGAACAGGAACATTTTTAAAAGGTGGGTAGATAACTGGTCTATCAAAATATAGCAAACACTAAGGAGTAGAAACCTGGATATTTGTTCTGTCATGGACAGTAGAAGAGAATTGAGGGCAGCTATTGCTCCAATGTCTTTATACCCTCAAATGAGAGGCATGAAAGCATGTGCTGCACATCTGTAGCTCCAACAGATACTGCTGTTCAAAATTCCAACCTGCCACGAGGTGCACATGCAGCCTACACTGGTGCTCAAAGAAAAAATAATCAAATGACTATGAGATTGACACTACCTGGATAAACTTTACTAAATTACATTAAATCTTACTGAAGTTCATTGTATTAAAAGCACTTATTTACTACTTTGGGATTGTAAGGATCTTCAAAGGACCTTTTCAAACAATGTGAGCCTTTAACATTAAGGGTTTTTTTCCCCTAGGAGGAGGGGATTTATGCTAATATTCCTCCAGTTATCAACTCTTTAAAGTAATCATCCGAGAGAGGTGCACATATACGGTTTCAAAATGGATATTCCATGGATCAACAAAGAAAGGGTTTTTGGATAAATAGCCAGGTTTTACATTGGTTTGGGGCCTTCTTTCTGATCCAGCAGATGTACAGAACACCTCAACCATGGAGGATCCCAGTCTTCAGAGAAGGATAGGAAGGACCTGGCTTACTGAGGCCACATAATACTGAGAATTTCTTCTGAGCTGAAGCTGTGATGAACTTGTGACTACAAAAGAAACTCCTTGGGTGGTATATTGAAGGACGACTACTGCCAGGACTTCTCCATCTGGGTTATGGGATGATCTCTGGTCAACTTATTAGCACACACTTAGCTCTTTTTATGCAGGCATGTTTCCTTGTTAGGGTAAAAGCACTACAGATAAAACATTTAAAATAATAAAAGAACCTATGTGGTATGATTAACCTGGGCAGTCTCACACTGTTAACTGTCTCTGAAGAGAAAGCAAGTAGGTGTGCTGGAGCAGACTGTCTCAGCTGGGAACAACATAGCAAAGGCAGAGAACTGTGCAGCCTGGAAATGCCCTGGTCAGAAGGGAGAGAGAGTCATAAGTCTCTATCCAAAAAGGCAACAGGTAGGAAGCTGAAAATCTGAGGGTGGCCCCCAGAGGGGAAATCCAGGCACAGATTCCCTGAACTATTAAAATGACAAAAATTGGCTTCAGAAGTCAGGGGCAGATTGCACAGAATATACGGCCTGCACAATTTTATTACTGATGACAATGTGTGAGATGAGGGGGGAGGGGGAAGTTTGACTCTCAGATACCAGATTAAATTTGCAAGGCTAGTAAATCAAGGAAAACTCTACTCCTTTTCCTGGTCAAATGAACATACTAGATATGGAACCATTGGAAGACAGACACAGAACCCCATTTATATAGCTACTCAGAGCACAACTACACTTATTCCTCTTAACCATACCTTATAACTCAAGAGGCATCATTCATTTTAGCCCCAAAGTTACCTATATTCTTCAAAATTCTTGTACTCCCTCACTGATTGCTGAAAATGATTTACACTGGGAATAGAGAATCATTAAACATATTACAAGCAGTTAATATCAGAATGAATACTGTTAACATGTCAAACTTTCCCTCCCAAGTACTTTTTGTGTGCCCTTCATTTTGGGTCTTTATCACACAATGCATCCCACAATTGGGCCTTGACAAGCTGGTAGATGCAACTACTCTAAAATTCATGGACCCCATTTCTGGAGTTAAGGAGGACTTTAGTGATTAAACAAAAAGTTTTCTTACTCATTCATGTTTTGTCCTATCTTTTGATTTGCCAGTCCAGTTTTGGCAGCCAAATTAATGCTCTATGATCCCCTATTAATTGTTTGATAAGCCATGGTAAGTGACAGAGACGTCTGTCTTTTTTGACAATTGTAAAATTCTATTTTTCAGCCAGTTAATTTTTCAACAGAGAAATCTCTGAACTAAAAATCAGGGGCACCCAAACTTTGTCCACATGAGAATACCACATTGGTAGCTCGACAGGAGCACAGAATTAACCTATATTTAAATTTACATAAAATGGGACAAATTACATTCACTTAAGATGAAACCTTTGGAAACTACATTTCCCAGTATGTAATTTTCCATCTTTATCCTAGTATCCTCCAGTCAGTGAGGATGCTTTTCCACATTAGAACAGAGGACGGCCACAGGTTATCCTATAACAGTGCTTGAGCCAAATTTATCACTACCACATTTTAGCCAGCAATACCATATATGAAAAAAAAAAACAAAAAACAGTTAATCTTTTCTCCAATAACAAACTGCAAAGACCAAATATTTAGAAGGAGATCACCCAAGACTCCAGAGTTTTTTCTATCCCTATAACTCACCTGCATAGGTGGCAGCAGACTGTTGCAAGGACTGAAGCTGGCCACGACTACAGTTATATTTCTTAGTAATATCTTTTAAGGGAACCTCATTGATTAAATCCAGTAGAGCAAGGCTGGTGAAAAACCTGTATCAAAAGCATATACAAATGTTTTTAAAACAAATAAAGTAATTGAAACCAAACTAGTGGTAAATGCTCTGTGCTACTCTGAGTTAGACGCGGCAAACAAAGGAAATAACTTTTTGGACTATTCTTCTTCACACATACCCAAGCTTCCTGTAGATACAATTTCTTACCCAACATGCATAAATTCATCAGGGACTGATGCAAAATGTATTAGATACCAGGTCAGCCAACAGGAAAGCCAATCCCAGACAATGTTTTCATGTAGAACAGAACCTAAAAATTGGATCCTCTCTTCACATATTTATCCTTTAGAACAGGGGTGAAGACCTATGGCCTGGGGACCGGATATGGCCCCCAGCTTGCCTGGATCCGGCCCCCAAGGCTCAGAGCTCCTCCCCAGCATTTGGGAGCCACTGGCACTCCAGACACCCTCCACCGCTATCCGCCCACGGAGCTGGAGCACACAAAACCTAACAGTCTGGGCCCCTCTAGGCTCTGGTGTGCAAGAGGAATGTGGGGAGTGTCTTTCTCCTTCACAGTTGGGGCCACATCAGTGAGGGGTTTTTTTTCTTCTCACTTGTGTGCAGCCCCCAACTGATTTTTCTACTGGTCAGTGGCCTCCACCCCTAACAAGATTCCCCACTCCTGCTTTAGAACCTCATCCCCTTAAGCACTTAGGCCTCTCTCTTATTACCTTTTATGAATGGCCATTTGTCTGTGTTGTTTTTCTGTTTTGGCTATGATTTTGCCCTTTACAGAGCGAGCCAAGAAGCCTTCTTCAATCCCCACCAACTCAGCCACTCGCTTCATAGATGAAGGCAATTTCTCCCACAGACAGAAAAACTGGTACCAGTCAATAGCAGTCCACTCCTCGTACACAGGAGTGACCTAAAGAAAACAAATCAATGTTTCATTCTTTAAAGCAAAACCTTTACTTCACATGAATAGGCATGGCACTATATTTGCAAGAAAGAGGATAAATAATAATGTATTTCAAGGTATATGCTTAGTGTCCTACATACAACTCTGATGCACTGAATGAGAACCACATACCCTGAAGAACATAAAAATTCTTCCAAACTAGTTTATAATGTTTGGACTAATGAGATCTGACACCTGTTGGTGTATTCTCACAATTACACAGCTCAAGCCCGTTGTCAGATTGTTCCCTGAATCCAAGACACTAAAAAAGGCTTTTGAATAGTAGCTTTATTTTTACTTAACGTAACTGACTTACATATGCCTGTCTATTTAGATGTGTCAGAAAGACACATTTTCCTAGACCATTCCACCAAGAAACAGGACATCCAGTTACAGCAGCCTTACTAGACACTGCCATGGTATCTGATCATGTAGGAACATAGGTTCTGCAGTCTACTTTTCCTCTCACTTCATAATTACCTCAAGTACAAACATTTCAGTGCTATTAATATGAACACAAATATCCAAACAATCAAACCTCTAAGGCCCAAAATAAATCTGGGTATAATCCAATCAGCCTGGTTCAATACCAGAAGAGATAATGTCTTAATATCTACATAACCATATTGAGAAAGACTTTGTTTTGAACTAACTTGTTAATAGTACTAAGAGCACATTTAGCACAATACAACATACAAAATGTCTGGGGTGCAGCTACAAATCCTCCCTCTCCCTCTTAATGTTGGAAAAGGTAAGAATCACTAGACAGGATCCCATTTCAGAGAGGTAGGCCCTTTTTACACATTCCTAACCAACAAATATTTTTTCTTTTTACCAAATTCTAGAAAAGGTCAGCCATAGATTTATACAATCAGAACGTTCAAGCCTAAGGGAGTTAAGAACCATTATCACAGTAGACAAAGAACAACTATAACATAGGATACATTTAGAGAACAACTCCCAGCAAAAATAATCTTCAGTTGTACTTTAGAAATGAACAGTTTACAAGCAATGTTTTAGACAACGTTAATGGGAAAAGAATCGCAAGAACATTTTGTTCAATAGCAGTATATCAAATTGAATACACGGAACAAACCACTGTCCTTGAAATCTCCAAAGAGAAAATACTTTATTACATTTACATCTCCTGCCTCAGAACATGAACAGAACTGCTGGATACTATACAAAACAGCTTTTTTTTATTTACTGAAAATAGAAACAATATATAGCTCCTCCTGATGTAGGCAGTTTGTATGCACATATATGACACTAGTATATCCTACAAAATCATTCAGTTTTGGTCACCAGCTGAGTCAATAACAGAACAAGCAAAGGAGTAGAGTTGAGAGCAGGCAAAAGCATGCACTCTTCTCTGTTTATGATCCCAACAATCACATCATCCCTATTTTGTTTTGCATGGATCACACAGTTCCTCAGCAGGGATTTCCAAACTGTTACAAGTCTGTTTCAGAGGCTATGTTTTGACTTTGTTGTGACAAACTATAAAGATGCATGTTTAACTGGGAGAGGGCAGTATCAGATTTTGTACAGCATTCCTTTAAAGCCCTCTTGCCTGCAAATCTTTACAGGCTCGTGATTCCCACTCCAGGAATTTTAACTGGCCTTTAGGGACTTCTTCAATATGCACACAGAGATCATAGTTGTCTTGCTGGGGACCGCACCCCACAACAGACTCCTCAGGACTCCCCTTTCATAGCTGTAGCAGGCTCCTCCATCCCAAATGTGCTGAACAAGTTCATTAGGGACCAACAACCTTTTTAAAGCTTATAGTGAAGTTGGGGTTAGGCTCAGAGTAGGTCTTAGGGCCCAGTAAGTCTCCAAAGTCTCAGTGCATATCTGAGGTAGAACTTTATGAGCCTAAGTCCCAGGATGATGGCAGATTAAGAAAACCTTTGCCAAATTCACTTCAAATATTTTAGAAAAATTATACCTCTCTCCCAGGCACAAAATTCAAATTTTGAGACAGATGAGACTTTTCTGTGAGTTTAAGGAAAACGGAGACCAAATTGGGTTTATAATAGACACAATCAATTGAATCGCAACTATGAAGTGGCAGCTGCTTCATAATATTCACTGCAGAAGCAGGACAGTTTCCAAATTTACTCAGGATCGACTGATTTAAATTACTGAAGTTGCCAGACCATGGACAATGCCAGACCAGAAAGCCCCATTGATTTTGCTAACAACATAGCACTAGTTATTGACTCAACAGATGAGCTAGTTATGGAAAGCTCAATGGCAAAAGTGAGCCTGAAAATTGATTAGAGTGGCCACCAGAAGAATTTTGGTTTTAATTTCAAACATGCTGCAGGCTCTAGTATCTTAGTAGATGGCTACACAATCAAGACATGTCAGTGATTTCATCTACTTCCGTTCTGTTATCAATAACAGGGGGCATACTGAGAAAATGTAAAGCCAACACTGTTGGTAATGGAGTACCTCATTAAGAACATCTTTCACAAACCAAACATCCTGGTAAGCGGAACAATGTAGTTGAGGATATAAAATACTACTGTGGTCAGCATTCTGATCTCTAGAACTAGAACTTAGCGCCTCATTGCCAAGATTGAAAACCAGGACACCATTCAGATGAAGCATTGCTGAATGATTGAGAACATCAGGTAGTATGAATTCAACTCAAATGAAGCAATCTATTTTCTAATTAAACAAGTCTTGCTCTCTCAAAACTGTCACCCAAAGCTCATTAAGATGGCATGGTCATCTATGGCGAATGCCTACCAATTTTTCTGTAAGAGTCATCTCCAACTTTGACCCCAAGAAAGCAGGATGGAAAAGACCCCAGAAGACCTGAAACATGATGGCTGGGCAGCATCAACAGGTACCTGTCCATGACAAACATTCTATCCTGAAAAATGCCAGATTTGGCTCAGGACAAACATTAGAGGGGCACATAACATGTTCAGAGATCACTTCATTGCCCAACCAAAAGCATGAAAACTTAATGTAATTTAAACTAAAAAATCCAGTTTAAATTAAAATAATCTGATTTTTTAAGTCATCAATTTTATTGACCCTGAATTGAATGCTTTTCAAAACATTTCCCCAAGAGGGAACACATGAACAAAATTAACCAAGCAAGAGATCCTTGCACCCAAGATGTTGTATGCTGTGCATTCTTTCTTCTCCTGTACAAATAAAGCTGCTCTAAAGAGATGAGCAAGGAACCTACCAAATAGAGAATATGCAGGTCATTCTCCAGGACAAAACCCTTCATTGCTCTTTGGAGGTCAGCAAAGATTCCAAGGGCCTCAGTTGGTGACAGAGAAGAGGAAAGAGTAGCTGTACCAAGGTGTGTTGGATGATAGATCTCTGCTGTAACAGAAACAGGCATTTAATGTTACAGATAAACTAACTTTTTCAATTTATAAAGTGCTTAATAAATATTAATCAACCCTCTTAGGAAGAAGAGGAGTATTTTTCCATTTTACAGATGAAGAACTGAGACAGAAAGTCTAAATGCCTCACGCAAAGCTAGTTAGCCTCAAAGCTGGAATCAGAACTCAGGCTCTCAATCCTGTGCTCCACTGAATAAGAGATCACAATAATAAGTCATATAAGACACTGGAGTTACATATTTTACTTTAAAAAATATTGTGTTGCCTTTGTTATTTTTACATCAGGAAACTCTAAAGTGACCAATAGCTGGGATTCTCCAAATATATTGGAACGATAGGAGTTGCACTCCTCTGCTTGCAGGTCTCAACCTCAGAAAATAGTGAACACAGTAAGCAGCACACTTTCCCACTGATGTTATGAAAGAAACTTCCCTCCCTTGTCAACCCCTTTTCAGGTGGTCTCCTTTTCCTCTAGCGAACAACAGCTGAAGATTCAAGGGAAAAAGGAAGGGTCAATGTGGATCTACAGAGATAACATATTCAGTTAACTTCAGCTACCAGTAACTTTCTTGCCTCTGAAAGTTGAATATTACACAGTCTCTGAGGCTGGAATTTTCATGGGATGAGAGCTTAACATACCAAAACTCCCCACATATGCTAGAGATGAGGGTTGGGAATTTTCATGTTAGGCACTTCGTTTAAAAGCAGAATGCTTTACTGGTATCACCATACTGGATCCTATACACCAACAGGAAAGAGATTTCCTATCTTTAACTGAACAAAACATTAAACGTAATTATCCTAAATAGAAAGTGTCCAAAACTAAATGCCTAGAGAGTCAAAACAAGAAGAAATATTCCAGAACCAATTTTGCTGGCAAATGAGGAATGAACAAAGATTAAAGTCTGAAACAGCTGGTCCCTGCTCAGTTTTCACATACCCTGTAAAGGCCACACTTCATTGTCGTTTTTGGACTTGTAAGCTAGATCATGAGTCTTAGTGGGGATCTGCAGAGGCCATGTCAAAGATTTTTTTTTCTTAAGCACGTACCAAAAATAAATTAATGAAAAACTTTAATTCGTGGCATCCTAATAAAAGGTCAATATCTGTTAAAAAAAATTTTGACCTAATCCCAGAAGGCTAATTTTAAATTTACACTTAGCCCTTGAAGTTCTGCCCTGTCAAAAAAAAATCTCTAGACCAGATCCACTCAAAGAGCAGAAAATATGGACACAACACATAGGAGCAGCCATCTTTACCTTTTACTCCATTACCAGAGTCTAAAACCTGGATGAACTCATTCTCTAGCAGCCATCTCACACAAGCCTCAACAGCTCCATTCTGAGCTTTCTCTTCACCTCTCCCACTTCCCTGCTCACCATCTTTCAGACTGGCAGCAAGGAGTGTGCAGGAAGCATAGGTTCGCACATCTTCTGGAGTATTGGCCACTCCACCCACTATGATCTATTAAAGAAAATTCCATGATCATCATTGCTGCAAACAAGTAACATAGAATTTAAGACTAGGGATGTTAAGGTAGCGTAAAATATCTGGCTTGAATAGTTGTGTAACCTCATCAAATTTTAATGGTTACACAACTATTCAATAGTTCCGTATATTCAGTAAGCAGTTAGAGTGCTCCAGACCCCACTCCTGGGGAGCCCCCTGCCACCTTGCACTACTGCCTTTGTATCAAAGGCCGCAGCACAGGGCTGCCACAGCCCCTCTGTGTGGGGGGCCTGAGCTCCCCGCACACAAAGGCTGCACCAGCATACCATGGAGGGCCCGGGCTCGTTGCAGACAGAGCCTGCTCTGCGGCAGCAGCACCTGTCCGCAGGGGACCTGGGCTCCCTGTGGAAGGAGGCTGCATGGGTAACCACAGAGCAGCCTCTGTCCACAGCAAGCCTGATAGAGACAGCAATGGGGAAGGGGAGGCAGAGCCGGTGCTCAAGCACTGGCTCCTGCCTCCGCCTGCTACTTCTGTGGGAGGCAGCAAGGGGGGGGGGGGGCAGGCAGCTCCACAGAGCTAGCACATGCAGAGAGCCTGCTTAAAAGCTGGCTCCCCACATGTATCGGCTCCCACCTGCCCTCCTCCCTCCCCTCCCCCCCGCCTATGCACTGCTGCCTCTGATAGAGAGGCAGCAGCACAGGGGAGGAGAAGAGGGGGAGGAGGCAGGCGGCTCCACGGGATCCGGTGCTCATGGGGAGCTGGCATGAAAGCTGGCTCTTCACGGGCACCAGCTCCCTGTTCCCCTGCACTGCTGCCTCTGATAAGAGAAGCAGCAGCGTGGGGGGGGGGGGCAGGCAGCTCCACAGGAGTCGATATGCACAGGAAACTAGCTTGAAAGCCAGCTTCCTGTGTGTACCAGTTCCCACCTCCCCCCCCCCCCTTTGCTGCCTCTGATACAGAGGCAACAAGGGGAGAGAGAGCACATGTAGTTGACCAAGCTTATCGGTTAATCGTGTAGTTGTCTACATGCTGACATCCATATTTAAGACATGAAAAATTTAATGAGTTGACCTGTCATGAATCCAAAGAAAAAGTTCTGTATCACAGGAACATGTAGTAATGCAGTTTCAAACTTCTACTACTACTACTGCTGAGAAGTATAATTGTGAAGACTCTTTATTTTGTAACAAAAATAAAATGCTGTTTGACTCTGCTTACAGTATCAGATTGCTCACTGCAAGAGAAAGTTAATTAGTAAGCTGATTTTTAGAACATCCTAACATTTTTGAGAAAGTAATGCACACAGTAGCCTGTCAATATAAGGAGATTAACACTAGACTCACTCAAACACCACTGTGAGATTCAAAAAAAGGGTAAAATGTGATTAAGTTTTAGATACAGAGCAACCAAACCAGGAAGTAAGATTCTCCCTAGTGCTGTTCATCCTACTGAAGTATTCTGTTTTGTGGGTTTGTATGCTTTTTTAAACACATGTATATATCATAGCTTGATACTGTGTTCCTCATTTATAGAGGTTTTTGCATTACGCTTTATTTTATATTATATATGAGCCTCATTCTTTGTGATTTACTACCTCAGCACTGGAGGTAAGGGAGGAATTAGTAACAAAGCATTCTGTAGTGAATTCACTTTTTTTTTTTAAAGTAAAAAACTAACTGCTAACAAAAAGGGAGACATTTTGGAGAGCTGTTTTTAACAACAGTTCATTTAATTAGAGATCCTTACACTCAGCATACCTCTCATTGCTAATAAATATACAGATTCTGGGGCATATCAGATCAATCTCCTGATACCATCTTGGTTTCTTCAGAAGAGGTTATATGTAAAACAGTTAAGAAAGGAACTGGATTACAAAAACATTTAAAGCACGAAATGCAACTTTGTAAAAATGGGCAGAGCTGCTCCCTAGATTTTAGAATCAGATCAGTCCATATATGTGACAAAAATAATTATGTAGCTTTGTTACTTAACTTAGTCCTGCAGAATGAGTGCAGATAAGAGAAACTGAACAGAATTCTACTTCTCATTAACAGAATTATTTACTAAGTTCCAGTCAATAATACCTGTACAAAAGGAATGCATGACTTAGGGCCTAAATTCGCCTACAGAACCTTTATTAATATTAATAATACTGCACAAAAACTAACTACAGTGAAACCTTTGATATCCAGCACACTGTTAACCAGAAAACTTTGTTAATCGGCATTGCCCCCAGCCACAATACTGTCACATCTTCAGGCACACAGGCCTGGCTTGTTTTACCATGATTGGCTTAACAATTTTTTATTTAAGAAGTTCTAATCATCTTTAACTCAAAATAGAAATGTGAGACCAAATGCCTCACACTACAAAACTACCAATATTAAAAACTTGAGTTTTACTATTATTGTCCATTGGTTTTTCCTAGGTTGATGGGACCCTCAGATAACCGGAATTTTTAGATAACCAGAACGCCCTAATCCCCGAGCTTGCCAGATAACACAGGTTTTACTATAGTTTGGCTCTAAGGGTATAGCTACACTACAACCTAGGGGCATGATTTCCCTGCTTGTGTACGCATACTTGCGCACACATATTTGTGCTAGCTCTTATTGAACTAGCACAAGTATAAACAGCAGTATAGCTATGGTAACACAGGTAGCAGAAGTACAGGATGAACCTCTAGTCTGGCACCCTCAGGATCTGACCAGTGCCGAACCAGAAAATTTGCTGAACCACAGGAGATCAATATCATCTAGAAGTATTGCCAACACTTCCACCACTTACTGAGCTCTTAGAAAACATTTAGGAGTAAATTAGAGTTAAACAGCACAGAACAATGAGAGCCAGAACTGGTGGCTGCAAACAAATTTTATGGGGTTGTGGGAAACTTGGCTACACCCATAAGTGAACATCCAGCTAACTAAAATCATGCCAGACCAAACATTGCCAGACCAGAGAGGTTGAAACTGTGGAGGCACAGCTGAGCTATGCCAAGTATATACCCACCTCAGGTATACACTCACCTGGATCAGCTATGCCTCTGGGCTGCTAATCATGCTACCACAGCTATGCTACTATTTATATTTGTGCTAGCTCTCATCAAGCTAGCACAAGTATGTGTACAGGCGCAGGGGAATCACATCCCTAGCTTTTAGCATAGCTGTTTCCTCAGATCTCAGTTTAAACATGCAGTGCTAGCAATAACAACATTTTCCACCTATAACCTGTGCACATTTAATATGGAGTCTCTGAGACACAAAGACAGACTCCCAATGCCACTTTCATAGTCATTTCCACTCTGAATTAACAACAATCACAGACTGAAATGGACTTGTATTACTTTCAGTGAAGCTGTCTGGGTTGGTAATGGGAGAGGGAGGAACAGGAAAAAGAAAAAAGAAAAAAAAGAAGAAGAATGGGTGTGAAGTATGTTTTTGCAAGACTGCTAAACAATCATCCTAAACTTATGTGGAATAACAGAGCAAACAAAATTCCAGTCCATGTGTCCCATACCTCCAGGATTGCTCGTATCATGCTAGAGGTTACCCCCTCCCCCTCTCTTCTGAGCAAACAGCTGTGGACTGGCCTGAGCGATCCCTGAAGCAGAGCAATGCCTTTCGATCTCTCAGAGGGCTTGCATACTAGAATACTTTCACCTATGAAAAAAATAGAGATGAAGTGCTCAAAAACAAAGGGAGCTACATTTTTAATTAAGACATAATTTGAAATGGTTTTGCACTGATTTATTTAATCATCACTTCATGCAAAGAACAATTTAAATTTACACAGATCAGGACTAAGAAATTTCAGTATTCTGCAGGTAACATTTCTCTGGGCAATTTTCCTGTAATAGCTCCACAATTCAATGAGGACACATTATCAAAAACATGCGTTGTGAATACTTTGGATGATATAGGCCAAGAAGCCAATCAATTTTATATTTGTATACTCATTAACAATGTCTACCTAATGCTGTGGAATGGCTCCATGTGTATATGATAGTTAACAGATGGCATATACTGCCCAATTAACAGACACTGCACTCACTAAAACCAATACAAGGGAAGACTCAGGACAAAGAAAGCTACAGCTTGTTCTGAAGTCAACTAGTTCCACACTTCGCAAAGGAGTCCATTTTTCCTCTCCTCTATTGTAGGATGAAATGATTGTCACAAATCCGATGAGAAAACAGAAGTGAAGTGTGACAGACTGGGCAGCACAGATAATAAAACTACACAGCACTTGAATGACACCTATCTCTAATACAAACAGTCTGACAGCAACACTTCTAACATATTGAAAATATATTTATTATTAATATCCTGGTATCTTTACAGATACTACAACAGCAGTCTTAAAACACTGAATTAGTAACCATGTGTAGGACACAGAATCTCTGGACCTACACATGGTCTGTAACCTCCAGTAGAGGTTTTAAAGAGGTTCTGGAGGACACAGAATCTCTGGACAGCTGCTGAACAGTTACAACAAACAGGCTTAGTCAGATGAAAATATATTCTTTTTCAAACACAGCACTAATCAACCAAATTCCTAATCCATACTAGAAAGGGGTTTTTTTCATTTGTTTGTTTTTGCAACTGCAGTTGATATAGTAGAGCAGCAACTGATATGTGCGATTATGTTCTCACTTTCATCCAAAATGCTTTACAAAAAAAGGGAAAATGGTACATTTATAAATTCATAAGCATACATTCAGACTGAATACTGTGCAATAAACTCAGATTCACATCAGACAGATAAAAAATAAAAGCCAAAAAATTTCATTTTATAGAAGGATTGGTCAAAGTGTAGACACGAGGTTACAAGAAATTCTGCAATAGAGCATGACTTCCCTCTCAATGCAGCAGTGTGACAGTCTGTAGACTCTACATCTCAGTATATGATGTTGTCAGGTTGCTGAAATCAAGATGGAATGCTACATTTCAAGACCTGTAGTGTCTACAAGCTACAACCGTACATTAAATATGAAAGTAGCCATAATGAGAGTGCAATGAGCTTCCACCAAGTTGTCAATAACATCCTCAGTAGGGCAGCCCTGTTTAATAATTATATTGATCTATGTATTCTCCATATTGTTTACAAATTTGCAAAAAAAAAAAAAAAAACCACACCACACACACACACACACCACCCACACCCAAAATTTCTATCAATGTTATCCGTAAAATAAATTTTCATTCTGAATAAAACTGACATTAACAAAGTTATTTGCCTTCCCATGCCAAGAGTTTTTGATTGATGGTAGCAATCTCAAGAGACTTTCTATGAGCTGCCTGTGGAGACAGGAGGAAGCACTCAACATTTTCTATGTTTACAAAACATTTTCCAGTTCACTTGGAGAGGCTTATAAACCTAACTAACTTGTCCAAGTGGAAAGTATTTGTTTGCCAAATTTTGGGTCTAGAGCTTGAGCCTCATCGCCCAAATTTTAAGCCTATAAAACTTGCTAAACATAACCCACAGAATTAAAGCAAATGATCAAAGTATTAGAAATGATAAGAAATTCAACAAACAGACTGTGCTTCCAATAACCTGACATGTAGACACCAAAATCAATTCATGCAAAGAAAAAGAATCCTCTGGGAATCACAATTATATTGCCTTTATTACCAAACAAATTAATCTTGATTAACTTTATCATACTGAATACCAAAGGAATGAATCATGATTAATCACTAATTGTAAAGCACTGCCCTGCTTATAATTAGGTTAACACAGTTCTTAGAGAATGTTAATAAAGCCTCCACTTACCCACTGTGTCTACTCCTTTCCTTCCTGCCCTCCCAGCCATCTGTTTGTAAGTTAGGATGTCCAGGAGTCTGCCACCAAACACAGGTGTTCGGACAATTACCCGGTGTGCAGGCAGATTCACCCCAGAAGAAAGGGTGGATGTTGCTGCCAGGACTCGAATCAACCCTTGGCGAAAGGCCCCTTCAATGATATCCCGTTCATCAAAAGTAAGACCTGAGGAGACAATGCTTTCAATGAATGCACTAACATTATGTTTGTGGTGAAGCGTAACCTCCACCAGGGAAAGCCTTGCGAGAATAGACAGTACATTTACTAACATTTACCATGTATCAGTTTAGAACGATGGAGCCATGTCACACCAGTTTCTTGATTGTTGCTTGGAAGCATGACAGAAATTAATCAATTCTACAGAAACACTTTCCTTTTACTATCCTAACCAATAGCAATCTGGTCCTCCAAAGTGCTTACAGACACCATAAAAAGTCAGAAAAACACAGGAAAAAAGTTGGATCCAGCAGTTATAACAGGAGTTCATAGGCAACAGCTTTCCCTTTCTACATTTCTGTGGTTTGCTATCCTGAACCTGGAGTTCAACTAGCTTATCTAGTTCATTTCCATGAAACCCCCCCAAAAATACATTTTCCATTGTTTACTTCAAGCACTGAGTTCAAAGCAATGGGATTTCTAACACTTCCTTTGGATGCTGCTGAACAGCTTAATAGATCTTATGGCCAGGAAGTTTCCTGTTTATGATTTCATCCGTCTACTTCTAAATCCACAGTCTTGCACCACACTAAGTTATTCTTTTTCTTCCTTGACATTTATCTCAATATATAAAAATTTTTTTCCTGAGGGACAACAGTGACATCACATCACTCTGCATCTCACCTGCCTCCTCCCTCCTCGGTGCTCAGGGAGCAAGTGCCATGCGGCCTCCTCCCTCCCTGGTGCTCTGGGGAGGAGCCAGGGCTGCCGTGGCCTCGGTCCAGCCAAACCCCCCCCAGCAGCCAGGGGGAGACAGCTGGGGCTGGTGTGGCCAGGAGGGAGTGGGTAGAGCCAGGGCTGGCACTGCCTCGCTGCTGCCCGATGGCTGGGGGGGGGGGGGGGCAGTCCAGGGCTGCCACGCCTCAGCCTGGCCCTCCCCAGTGGCTGGCGGGAAAAAGTCGGACTGCCAACCCCGGGTGGGGGGGGGAGGGGTTGGTGAGCATAGCGAGCAGGAGGTGAAGCCCCCTAGTAGGCTTGAAATATTGGTAGACTTTTCTTCTTTCTACCAATTTCTCTATATTCAGCTCCTTCATCTTTCTTTTTAAGTCACTCTTCTCAGGTTCACTGATCAGTTTTGCCTCCTTCTCTTAGTGGTCTGTTGTGATGATGGAGCCAACAAGCCCAGTTTCCCCATGAGGGATAAACTATCAAGTTTAAGGCCTATAAACTGAAGAGCTGTTATCCTGGGACTCACAAAGAAGCTAAAGTTACTCAAAGTCACATCAAGAAGGAACCTGATGTACACTGGGAATCTTGTTTTGAAAAATGAACTTTTGTTGGCATACTTTCAAGGTAGTGGTGCAGGAACATTTCTGAGTGGGGGTGCTGACTTCCTCACCTTACCGTCTCCTCCTATCTCTCCCCTCCCCCTCAGCTGAGGCTGGGAGTAAAGCCCTGGTGTGCAGAACCAGCAGCCAGGACCCAGGGCTGGCAGCCAATCCCCCAGGGTGTGAGGCCAAAGCAGAGCCCCTGGCACACAGGACCAACAGCTGGGACCCCAGGCCCAAAGCCAGAAGCAGAGCCCACAGCAAGCAGAGAGGCAAGCAAGGATCATGGGTGCTAGGCCAGGAGCCTGGGGGTGCTGCAGCATCCCCCACACCTCTAGTGCCCACACTTATATTTCAAGGTTGGGCTATTTTTAAATTCAGTGAAGCTGAAAGGCAGTGGGGCCACTGGAAGTCTCCAGAAAAGAATGCCATATTAGCTGAGTAGTTTTCCATTAACTACATAGTTAGTGGTATCCAAGTAACTCATGGGGAGAGAAGAGCTTTCTTCGGTTGATTCAGCACACCACAGCTCTTTATTTTCAATATTTTCCAGTCTAAGTGTAGAGATCAAATGAATGCTTAGCCTGTAGGAATTTTAGACCAGGATTTCTCTCAAGATTAACTACACACCCTAGTTGTCTCTGAATTCTGGTCACTGTTTGCATATTTGTTGTAGTTTCTACTGATTTCTACCATCAGGGCAGATGTGGAAACTTCTTCCAACAATTGAACCTTGCTTCCAATCTAGCCTTTCAGAAGGAACGTACCTATATGAGAAACAAATCGCAGATTTGAGGTAAACAGCAAGCAGCTACCACTAATAGTGACAGTCTTTCTTTACATTTTCACCTTTTGTCAGAAACCCAGAATAACCGCTCCTGTTCATCTTCACCTGTCTGATTCAGTGTTTGGTTGTGTACATTCTCTTAACTCACTCACAAAGTTTATCATTTTGACAAACTGTCTTAGTTATGATTCATTACTTGGTTATAATTTATTACTTGTAAATTGTTGCTGTCCTATGTGCTGAAATACATAGAGAGAAGGTTTGCCATAAAAAGAACCTCAGGCTTAGCTTTAGCTGTGGGTGGCAATAAGATTTTGTCCTATAAGTGACAAAAGACATCAGAATGTGACTGGTAAGTCCAACTACAATAATATATATAATAGTACGCTAATGAGAAATGCATTAACAGCTAAGAAATACCTGCATGATGAAATGCCACTCCCCATGGTAAAGTACGCTTGAGCACAGAATCCAGACCTGAGGGTGAGCGCCTTAGCTGGTCCATCACCTCCTCTATTGCTTCCTTGTCCAAGGCAACTGGTAAAAGTTCTGACATTTTCGTAAACCCTTCAGTCAGGAAAGAGAAAGAATATGTTTATAGCTCTCATCAAGATTACTTTGCTACAAGAGCACAATGCAGCTCACAGTCTCCTAGTAAGCTCCTTCCCCATCCCCACTTACTCTCAGCATGCTGCAAGGACCAGAGCTGAAGGTTGTAGAATTCCCTGGCTATCATGTCTGCCAGTTTTTCACACCAGTTCTTCGATGGACAGAAGAGCAGGACTGAATGACCATCACGAATGGTTTCGTAACACAGGCTCACAATATGATCTTCATCTCCCTGAATTGAGACAAATAATTCTTTCAACAAACTCGTGTCATACAGGGATTGCAAACGCTGCCATTATGACCTTTATCACACTTCAAATCCCTTATACCAACTCAGAGAGAAATAAGGGAAAGAAAGGGAACTGAGTTTTCTTGATCTTTGAAAGTCTAGGGATTAGTATAGTTTCATTAATGTGTACGTGTCTTGGGCCCAACATCAGATAAATCTGTAGATTTATATCCAATTATCCCTAGTTTACTACTATTGTTATAATCACAATTAAAACCTTTTAAACCTTGTACTAACATGCAAATAACAGTTTAAGCATCTGAAACTTCAGAAGTTAAGTAAAAATTTTAACAGTTTCTTTATTCACTTTCCCTTTAGTTGTATAGAGTTTTTTTATATGGAAAATTCCCTTATTCTAGCAGTTTCTTTAGGTGATATTGAAGATGACCATTGAGTGGTTAAAGTTCAACTCTATTTTAAGATAAAACAAAGCAAACATGTACACTCCTGAGAAAAGGAAAAGAAGTATAACTTCTTGCTATTTTATGTATATGTACTTAAAACTGAATTTATTTAGAAATTATAGGCAAAGCACATAATTAATAGTCAGAGACTTTGCAAACTCTTACTAGTCAGACTACAACTTTTGTCAATAGCTTGCTTCTTATATAATAGTTAAAAACATGTTCCTGACATGAATTTGTTCTGGATATTTAAACTGATTTTAGGCAGAAGGCCAAAGGAGTAATAAAGAATAAAGCATAAATCATCTAGGGAAGGAAAAAACAATATTACACTAGGAGAAAGTAGTAGCAGAAACTTCAGATGCATATAAAGTCTTATTCAGCCAAACCCAGAAGAAGGGGTGATGTCATTTGGGTCCCTTTCTTTGCCCAGTCTAGCCAGGACATCTTGCAGGATCATGACAAAGGTATAAGACCATGATGGTAGATTCCAGGAATTCAGTGGCCACCCTGAAGGTGAAATTCCTTCCCTTAGACTATTGAGTCTACAAACTTGGCTTTCCTGCCTACTTCGCTTATGCATATTGCCAAGTACCCTCTAGAAAAAGGATAGGAGCCACCTCATCCCATCAAAATGATCCAATAAATATATAGCTCCAGTCATTACAATTGTGAGCGTTTCTTTTGGTTTCTGGACTCCCACCACCTGTTAAGCTAAACTATGATCTCTGATGAAATTTCTTTCGTTTAAACAAATCCAGTTTTTTTGCTTCTCTCCAACTTTTGCTTATTTTATGTAACAGGCTGAGCTTAGAATTACAGAAATGTAGCACTGGTTGCCTACCGTATTTGTTTTTCTTACTGCGCATCATGATGGTTTGTTCCTGTGCCTTCGATAAGGCTTCTTTAAAATACAGCCAGCTCTCCTGGATTCCTTTCCCTTCATGTTAGCATGAAGGATCCTGCCCATCAGTTCTCTGAGGGAGTCAAAGTCTGCTTTTCTGAAGGCCATCATGTGTATTTTGCTGCTCTCCTTTCTTCCTTCGGTCAGGATCCTGAAATTGACCATCTCGTGATCACTGTTTTCCAGGTTACCGCCCACAGCTACTTCCCCTGCTAATTCCTCCATGTTCATAAGCAGCAGGTCAAACTGCGCATGGTTCCTTCAGTACTTGTACCAGGAAGTTGTCCCTTGTATTCTCCACAGTCTTCCTGGATTGTCTGTGTACTGCTGTATTGGTCTCCCAACAGATGTCAGAGTAATTAAAGTCCCCCCTGAGAAACAGGTCCTGTGATCTTGAAGCTTTTGTTAGTTGTCTGAAGGAAGCCTCGTCTATCTCATCCACCTGATCTAGTGGTCTACAGCTGACACAAGCCACATCACCCCTGTTGCTCTTGCCTCTAAGCTTAACCCAAAGACTCTCAACGGGCTTTTCTCCCACTGTATACTGGAGCGCTGAGCAATCGTACTACTCTTATATACAGTGCAAAACTCCTTCACCTTTTCTTCCCCATCTGCCCTTCCTGAACAGTTTATACCCTTTATGCCCTTCCATGACAATGCTCCAATCATCTGAGTTGTCCCACCAAGTCTCAGTTATTCCAGTCAAATCATAGCTCTTTTACAGTGCCAGGACTTCTAAGTCTTCCTGCTTGTTTCACCTTAAATAACTAGCTGATTGCCCTACCTTCTCACTACGAATTGGAGGTCCTCTTTGCACCTTCCTCCTTGTGTTCCTTCCCGGTATCCTACTTCCCCATTTAACTCAGGGCTTAGGTCACCAATGAACCTTGTTTAAAGCCCTACTCACTAGGTTTGCAAGGTTGCCTGTGTATAGATGCTCTTCCTTCTCTTCATTAAAGGGATCCCATCTCTTCCTAGAAATCCTTGTGCCCGGAACAGCATCCCATGGTCAAAGAATGCAAGGCCTTCTTTCCGACACCACCTGCGCAACCACGCATTTTACTTCCAAAATTCAATTATCCCTACCTGGACCTTTTCCTTCAACAGGGAGGGTGGATGAGAACACAACCTGTACCTCAAACTCCTTGATCCTTCTTCCCAACACTGCATAATCTGCAGTGACCCACTCAAGGTCATTCTTGGCAGTATTGTCAGTTCCTACATGGAACCTTGACAGGTTACATCATCCAGCACAATCCGCTGAGGCAAGTCTAAGTATTATCTAGACCAGGGGGTTCTTAACCTTTTTAACTTCACACCTCCCCTGAAACTGAACTTCATGTTCACACCCCCCTGGGAGCCATTTTATGCACAGCCTAGCCCTGCCCCCTCACCTGACAGGAGGCTAAGGGGCATGGCTAGGACTATAAGAACTCTGCCAGGGAGCTCAGTCGGGGCCCAGCCTCTGAGGGAGACAGAGGCTTGCCCAGAGCTCCTAGCTGATGAGGCTGAGACCTGGCCCGGGCCTCCCACAGCTGCCTTCCCTCAGGCCAGCGAAGGCTTCCCTGCCTGGGTCGCCGAGGCCTGGCCAAGCCGGCCAGCAGGGCTACCCTCTGACCTAGAGGAACCCAAGGCTCTACTGGTGCCTGGCGATTCAGAGGACCGGCCTGAGCTGAAGGCCCGGCTCGAACCCCGTGGCCTGCCTGAACCTGGGACCTGGCGAACCAGCTGGATGCTGGACGCAGCCGTCTGAGCTAATTCCCAAGTCCAACGGCTGGTGGCGCTGTGGGGTGAGTGAACCCTGTTACAATGCCTAAATGAATGAGCTTTTTACTTTGAACCTTTTCCTAACAAATTTACGTAATATTTGAAGATGAAAGTCGGCAATGCTCGCGTACTGTTATTGTAGTGTGTCGTCACATAGGCCTGATTGATTCGCACTGCTATTGTAGTGTGTCGATCTCTAGAAGTTAATAAGAAATTAATGTTTATAATTTTAATTCATAATATTAATTATGAAGAAATCTAAACTTTAGAATTTTATCCAGTGAGAAGGCAATTGCAATAAATTTTCTGGGAGGCACCTCACACTTCCCTTGTGTCCCCTTCACACCTCCCCTGGGGAGGTGCACCTCCCTGGTTAAGAACCCCTGATCTAAACCATCTCTGACAGACATTTGTCTAACTTCAGGCAACAGTGCTTAATTTACAGTTTGAACGTTTTTCTTAATGTCTAACCTACACCTCCCTTGCTACGCTTTAAGCCCATTACTTCTTGTCCTAGTCTTAGTGAATCAGGAAAACAATTCATCACCTTCTTCTTTATTACCACCTTTTGCATACTTGAAGACCACTATCATATTCCCTGTTCATCCCTCAGTCTTCTCTTCTGACTAACCAAACCCAATTTTTTCCAATCTTTCCATACAGGACATTTTCTAGACCTTTATCCATTTTTGCTGCTCCCCTCTGGACTTTCTCCAGTTTGCCCACATCTTTCCCAACGTGTGGCACCCAGAACTGTATACAGAATTACAGGCCTTATCAGCTTAGTAGAGCAGAAGAATTATTTCTCATGACTTGCTTACCACAATTCTGCTAATACATCTTAGAATGATGTTCAGGTTTTTGCAACTGCATTATACGGACAACTCATTTAGTTTGTGATACTGTATATCCCCCAGATCCTTTTATATAGTAATTCTTCTCTAGCAGTCATTTCCTATTCTGTATTAGGAAGGAATAATTAATTGCACAAAGTGTACTATGTTGCATTTGCCCGTACTGAATTTCATCCTACACATTTCAGATAATTTCTCCAATCTGCCAAGGGTGTTTTGAATTCTAATCCTGTCCTCCAAAAAGATAGCAACTTCTACCAGCTTGGAATCACCCTGAAACTTTAAGTGCATTTTCTATGCCATTACCTAAATCATTTATGAAGATGCTGACTAGAACTGGACACAGGACAGATCTCTGTAGGCTCCCAATTGATGTGTTCTTCCAGCTTCACTGTGAACACTGATAACTTCTCTCTGTGTAGAGTTTTCCACCTAGTTGTGCACCCACCTTTTATAGTAGGGTCAACTTGCATATACTTCCCTTCTTTGGTTATAAGGAGATCATGCGAAACAGTTACCATATTCCAGGATGCAATCCAAACAAGTGAGGAGTTGTGTCAATGCTTACTCTGTAACCTTGGATGCCTCACAATACTTTGCTGTTGTAGCTCCCAACTTTGACTTGTAGACTGTGAGGAGTCCCACTTTAAGTGTCTGTGTATAGTTATGGCTCCGGTCCAGCAACTCTGCCCCAGCAGCTTGTCAACACACAACAGTCACAGGCAGGCTAACAACAGCCTTAGATATCACCTGCAGGATGACCCCAATACACTCCCAGCCCCAAATTTTCCCCCAAAACATGTGTTCTGCACTATGCAGCCCTCTCGTTGGCAGCTCAGATATCAGAGGTCTGTTGCCCTGCAAGGGATCACTATTCAACTGTTTGGTAACTCCATTTAAAGTAGCAAACAGTTCAGTTTATATTTTTTTAAAAACTGTTTAACTACAAAGAGATTAATACCCTTTTTCACGTGCTCACCTAAAATTAAAGTCAGAAATGGACACATGATAAAACACTTTCTGGTACTAAAACTTAAGCTAAAGTTGGCCCAAGGTAAAAATTTTTATCACAGGTTCTCATTGACATTGCTGGCCAAATTCCCAGATGAGAAACTCCCCCAAGGTCAAAGAGCTGGTTTCTTTGTCTTCTGAGATTAACAAGTGAAATAGGAAAAGAGATCAGGAGAGATGACATTGGAGTCTTTTTCCCCACCCTCTCACTTTTATGGTTGTCACACTTTGAAGTTGATTCTTCTGAGGACTTTCCATCAAAGAGAAGTTTATTCAAATAATAAAAGTAGTAACATGGAGTCTGGTGAAGGTTGCTCCATGCTTTTTCTTTTCCCCTGTGTTTGCTGAAATGCAGATTTCTCATCTCCTGCCATTCCCCCCTCTTGCTGTTTCAAGGACTCTGCTTACTATTTGTATGCAAATTGAGGTAAACACACATTCCTGTGTTTAGGATAGGCTAGATTAACAACTTTTGCCTAGTTAGAACTGTGTGGTTTGGAACACATGCTATCATCTTGTAAGGGAAATTCATAACTTTATATCTAATGTTACTACACACATTTCACTATATTATTGACCTCCACATTATTAGTTTTAAAATAAAACCTGGAGGCATATTTGTGCGCAGGGTACGAACAAGGCATGCTGTTGGTCACTTCTGCATCAAAAGCTTTACTAAAGTTGAAATACATCACATCATCTGCTTCCTCCATCAACAAGGCTTGCTATCTTCCTAAGAGGGAGTGAGTCATCCATCGGCCATCCAGATCAGTAATCTTGAGAATTGTGCTGCTTACCTGTGACCAAGAGTCTTCCAAGACTGATCAAACCTTCAGACCGCTATACCTTCTTATTTCTCCATGTAGGAACTGACAATACTGCCAAGAATGACCTTGAGTGGGTCACTGCAGATTATGCAGTGTTGGGAAGAAGGATCAAGGAGTTTGAGGTACAGGTTGTGTTCTCATCCACCCTCCCTGTTGAAAGAAAAGGTCCATGTAGGGATAATTGAATTTTGGAAGTAAATGCGTGGTTGCGCAGGTGGTGTCGGAAAGAAGGCCTTGCATTCTTTGACCATGGGATGCTGTTCCGGGCACAAGGATTTCTAGGAAGAGATGGGATCCCTTTAATGAAGAGAAGGAAGAGCATCTATACACAGGCAACCTTGCAAACCTAGTGAGTAGGGCTTTAAACAAGGTTCATTGGTGACCTAAGCCCTGAGTTAAATGGGGAAGTAGGATACCGGGAAGGAACACAAGGAGGAAGGTGCAAAGAGGACCTCCAATTCGTAGTGAGAAGGTAGGGCAATCAGCTAGTTATTTAAGGTGAAACAAGCAGGAAGACTTAGAAGTCCTGGCACAGTAAAAGAGCTATGATTTGACTGGAATAACTGAGACTTGGTGGGACAACTCAGATGATTGGAGCATTGTCATGGAAGGGCATAAAGGGTATAAACTGTTCAGGAAGGGCAGATGGGGAAGAAAAGGTGAAGGAGTTTTGCACTGTATATAAGAGTAGTACGATTGCTCAGCGCTCCAGTATACAGTGGGAGAAAAGCCCGTTGAGAGTCTTTGGGTTAAGCTTAGAGGCAAGAGCAACAGGGGTGATGTGGCTTGTGTCAGCTGTAGACCACTAGATCAGGTGGATGAGATAGACGAGGCTTCCTTCAGACAACTAACAAAAGCTTCAAGATCACAGGACCTGTTTCTCAGGGGGGACTTTAATTACCCTGACATCTGTTGGGAGACCAATACAGCAGTACACAGACAATCCAGGAAGACTGTGGAGAATACAGGGGACAACTTCCTGGTACAAGTACTGAAGGAACCATGCGCAGTTTGACCTGCTGCTTATGAACATGGAGGAATTAGCAGGGGAAGTAGCTGTGGGCGGTAACCTGGAAAACAGTGATCACGAGATGGTCAATTTCAGGATCCTGACTGAAGGAAGAAAGGAGAGCAGCAAAATACACATGATGGCCTTCAGAAAAGCAGACTTTGACTCCCTCAGAGAACTGATGGGCAGGATCCTTCATGCTAACATGAAGGGAAAGGAATCCAGGAGAGCTGGCTGTATTTTAAAGAAGCCTTATCGAAGGCACAGGAACAAACCATCATGATGCGCAGTAAGAAAAACAAATACGGTAGGCAACCAGCTTGGCTTAACAGTGTAATCCTGGGCGAGATGAAACACAAAAAGGAAGCTTACAGAAAGTGAAAACTTGGACAGATGACTAGGGAGGAATACAAATATATTGTTCAAGCATGCAGAGCTGTAACCAGGAAGGCCAAAGCACAATTGGAATTGCAGCTAGCAAGGGATGTGAAAGATAACAAGAAAAGTTTCTACAGGCATGTTAGCAATAAGAGGGTGATCAGGGAAGGTGTGGGACCCTTACTAGATGAGGGAGGTAACCTAGTGACAGATGACGTGGGAAATGCTGAAGTACTCAATGCTTTTTTTTGCCCCTGGCTTCAGACAAGGTCAGCTCCCAGGGTACTGCATTAGGCAGCACAGAATGGTAAAGATGAGCAGCCCTCAGTGGAGAAGGAACAGGTTAAGAACTATTTAGAAAAGCTAGACATACACAAACCCATGGGGCCAGATCTAGTGCATCCAAGGGTGCTGAGGGAGTTGGATGATGTGATTGCAGAGCTATTGGCCATTATCTTTGAAAACTCATGACAATCAGGGGAGGACCCAGATGATTGGAAAAAGGCAAATGTAGTGCCCATCTTTCAAAAAGGGAAGGAGGCAATCCAGGGAACTACAGATGGTCAGCCTCACCTCAGTCCCCGGAAAAATCATGGAGGGAATCCTCGAGAAATCCATTTTGAAGCGAAGAAAGTGATCAGGAATAGTCAACATGGATTCACCAAGGGCAAGTCATGCCTGACCAACCTGATTGCCTTCTATGACAAGGTAACTGGCTCTGCGGATATGAGGAAGGTGATGGATGTAATATACCTTGATGTTAGCAAAGCTTTTGATATGGTCTCCCACAGTCTTCTTGCCAGCAAATTAAGGAAGTATGGATTAGATAAATGGACTGTAAGGTAGACAGAAAGCTGGCTAGATTGTCTGGCTCAACGGGTAGTGATCAATGGCTCGATATCTGGTTGCTGGTCGGTATCAAGCAGAGTGCCCCAAGGGTCGGTTCTGGGCTGGTTTTGTTCAACATCTTTATTAATGACCTGGATGAGGAGATGGATTGCAGCCCCAGCAAATTCACAGATGACATTAAGCTAGGGGGAGAGGTAGATACATTGGAGGGCAGGGACAGGATCCAGAGTGACCTAAACAAATTAGAAGACTGGGCCAAAAGAAATCTAATGAGGTTCAACAAGGACAAGTACAGAGTCCTGTACTTGGGATGGAAGAGTCCCAAGCACTGTTACAGGCTGGGGACTGACTGGCTCAGCAGCAGTTGGGCAAAAAGAGACCTGGGGATTACAGTGGATGAGAATCTGGACATGAGTCAACAGTGTGCCCTTGTAGCCAAGAAGGCTAACGGCATATTTGGTTGCATTAGGAGAAGCACTGCCAGCAGATCTAGAGAAGTGATTATTCCTCTTCACTTGGCACTGGTGGAGCCACATCTAGAGTATTGCATCCAATTCTGGACCCCCCCCCCCCCATTACAGAAAGGATGAGGATGCACTGGAGAAAGTCCAGTGGAAGGCAACAAAAATTATTAGGGGGCTGAAGCACATGACTCATGAGGAGAAGCTGAGGGATTTGGGCTTATTTCATCTACAAAAGCGTGAGAAGGGATTTGATAGCAGCCTTCCACTATCTGAAGGAAGGTTCCAAAGAGCGTGGAGAGAGGCTGTTCTTTGTAGTGACAGGTGACAGAATGAGGAGCAATGGTATCAAGTTGCAGTGGGGAAAGTCGAGGTTGGATTAATGATGTTAAATAGTGAGTAATTTACTAGTAGATAAGCTTTTGCTTATCAGATAGTTGACTAGTCCTTAACATCCTTAGGTTGGATATTAGATAAAACTATTTCATTAGGAGGGTGGTGAAGCACTGGAATGGGTTACCTAGGGAGGTAGTGGAATCTCCATCCCTAGAGGTTTAAGTCCTGGGTTGACAAACCCCGGGTTGACAAAGCCCTGGCTGGGAAGATTTAGTTGCTGTTGGTCTTACTTTGGGCAGGGGGTTGGACTCGACCTCCTGAGGTCTCTTCCAACCCTGTGATTCTGATACCTACCTAATATCATTCTTTGATAGGGTAACTATGATATTCTGTTACTTGTTTCCTTATCTTATAAGGTGCTTACAAATTTGTTTGCTCCATTATCTTTCTGGGTACCAAAGTCAAGCTGACTGGTTCATAATTCCTTGGGTTGTCCTTATTTCCCTTTTCATAGATAGGTACTATATTTGCCTTTTACTAGTCGCTTCCCCCCTTGCTGCCTCTAACAGAAAGAGGCAGCGGGGGGGGGGAGGGGGGAGTGCTTCAATACGGCAGCACCACATGGAGCCAGGGCTCCATGCGGCGCTGCCACTTTGAAATTGCTGGCCCCGTGCTCCCTGCAGCACTTTCCCTGGGGCTGTTGCTACACTTCAAAGGCAGAGGCACCCTTATCAACTAATTGAATCAATGACGCAAATTGCATTGACAATTTGATTAGCCAGTAAATCTAAATTTAACATCCCTATTTTCATGACATGCCAGTGGACATTTCAGCAGTATTTTCTAACCCACTAAAGGTACCTGGTGAATTTCATGATGGAGCAGAAAGAGGAGGCAGCATGACAGACTTGCATTGGCTGATGCTACCAACTAAAAACAGCACAGCTATTGATGCTATGTAGACCAGCACTTCTGATGCAGGGCCACAAGCACAGACTGGAGGGATCACATCATCAAGCAAGTCTGGGATGAACTGCAGCAAGATCAGAACTTTCTCATGAAGAAAGCTATGTTTCTGGAACTTTGAGTATCTTGCTCCAACAAGCCAACATAAAGACACATCAAAGAGAATTCATTCTTGCCGGTCCAGAAGCAGGTTGCTGTAGCAGTCTGGCTACCCCAGACTACTACAATTCCATTGCCAACCAGTTTGCTGGTGGAAAATTAACTGTGGTAGAGGTTTCTGATATATGATTTACTCCAAGTTGGTGGGTATTGAAGATATTCCTGATGTAACTGCTGACTGAGAGAATAGGGTTTCTTAAGCGCCCAGGGGCATGGCAGTGCACTTAGGAATGACATGACAAACAATGAAGTGAGGGATGTATCACAGCATGGGTACATATAAGGAACTAAATGAACTGTGAATTGCTGTACTTAACTGCACAGAGGAACAGTGTTAGCTTAGGCATGTATAATCATTCCTCATGTATTTAGCTTTATCTCAAATCATGATTGTATGATGGGCTACAGTAATAAACTTTCTTGATGACACACAAGGCTTTATTTGTAAACATGTCACTCGTTCTTTCAGTCTCAGATTCTACCCTATTTACACTGAGGTTTGCTATACTAGTCATTCAATGGCTGAAACATTTGGGGAAAACACACAAGGGGCATATGAATAATGTAGCCATTACTGCATTTTTTTTGTTAGTCCTTCCCTTCTCATGCAATAAATAGGCCTACCCCAGGACTGGGCAAGATGCAGCCTGGGGGCTGGATCCAGCCCCCAACACTTTGCCCCAGCCCGCAGACTGCATCTGGCCACTTTCTATTTATATCCTCCTACCTGTGCCACTGAATTTCCAGGAGGTGGTTTAGGCAGCAGGATCCTGTTTAAATTAGTGATGTAATAGTGTACTCGATTAATCAATAAGCAGAAGCTTGTAGGTTAATGCTATAGACTACACATTCCCCTGCCCCACCAGTAAATTTTTTAGCTGGCTGGCCAGCAGCCTGGCTCAGTCCTGGCTTGCAACGGGTGCAGTACCTACCCCTGCTGCAGCTCTGCATTTAAAGTGTAGTAGGAGCTAGGTAGGCAAGTAGCCCATCTGAGTCCTGGCTCAGGCCAGGTGAGAGAGCTCAGACCTTCTCTGGACAGGGGCTGCTTCCACCCCGCACTGCTGCCTGTCTATCAGAGGCAGCAGAGCAGGGTGAAAGGCAGCTGGTCCATGAAGGGAGCTGGTTTTTAAACTGGCTCCCCTCGTGGACCAGCTCCCGCCTGGCACCCCACACTGCTGCCTCTGATACAGAGGCAGCAGTGCTGAGTGGCAGGGGGCTTCTTGGGAGTGGGGCTGGAGCACACTGGCTGCTGGCCCTGCCCCGGGTACTACAGAATAGTCAAGTAACCAATAAGAATTCATGAGGTTAATAGACTATTCAATTAACCAATATTTAACATCCCTAATATAAATAGCTCCCAGTTGTGGCGCTACCTCCGCAGGGGCTGGAGCTACCAGCCCTTAAAATAACTTCAGCAACCCTAGGTGCTGCCAGGCTACTCAGCAGCAGTGGGGCTGGGCACTGCAAGCCCTTTGCTATGTGTTTAATTCAAAGCCTCTGGCTTCAGAGAAGTCTGGGGGGAGAGGGTAGTCCCAGCCCTTCCCCGCCTGTCCCAAGGCCTGCCCCTTCCAGGGGTGAAGCCAGACCATGACCATGGTACCAAAAGTCATTAAGTGCCCCCCCTACAAAAATTATTGCCCACCCCAGCCTACACTGTCTCTCACCATTCTCTTGCTTGTAATATCTTTGTAAAATGGAGTCTTGTTACTTTTTATGTCCTTAGCTATTTATTCCTGTTTTGTGCTTTGGCCTTTCTAATTTTGTCCTTACATACTTGTGCTGTTCTTTTATACTTATTTTTCATAATTTGCCCCATTTTACACATCGTGCATAATTATTTTTTTGAGTTTTAAGTCACTGAAGATCTCCTAGTTAAGGCAGGATGGTCTCTTAACATACTTCCCATATTTTTCCTATGCATTGGGATAGTCTGTTTTTATGCCCTTAATAATGTGTCTTGAAAAAACTGCTCTCTCCTCTGAATTTGTTTCCTTTACACTTGCTTCTCAAGGGGTCTTATCTATCAATATGTTGAGTTTGCTAAACTCTGCCTTCTTCACATCCATTGTATTTATTCTGCTGTTTTCCCTTCTACTATTCCCTTCAAATCATGAACTCTATCATTTCATGATCATTTTCAACCAAGCTTGCCTTCCACCATCGAAGTCTCAACTAGTTCCTCCTTATTTGTCAAAATCAATTCTGGAACTACTTCTTCCCTAGTTGCTTCCTCTATCTTCTGTAATAAAAATCTGTTTTCAATGCATTCCAAAGAACCTGCTGGATAATCTGTGCCGTGCTATAGTACTTTCCTTTCCCAACAGATGTCTGGATAGCTGAAGTGTACCATCACCACCAAATCTTATGCTTTGCATGGTTTTGTTAGTAGTTTAAAAAAGCTTCATCCACTTCTCAGTTAGGTGATCTATAGTAGAATGCCTACCATGACATTACCCTTTTTTCACTTTAATCACCACCCAGAGGCTTTCCTTAGTTCTGCTTCACACTTCTCTCTCAACAATACCAGAGTATATATAAGATAACACCATTCTTGTCCTGTTACTTTAAATCTGTTTAGGACAATCGTAGATATAGACAATTGCACAACAGGTCCTTGGGGATTTAAAAGTTAAAACAAAGGTGGTGGAGGGCAAGCTTTCAGGTCAAGAAATGCATGGATATAGAAAACGAAAATACGGTAGAGGCCATCCATCTGTTAGGGTTGTAGGACAAGCACCTGCTGTACAAGCTACATCCCAATGTAATCAAAATCATAACTTAATTTGCTGACACTGGCAAACATTTTAATCAAGAGTGGATTTTTTGTTGTTAAAGATATGCTGTAGCTCAAAACAAATTATTTGGGGCAACTTATATGGCCAGTGTTATACAAGTGGTCAGACTGGATGATCACAGTAGTTCTTTCTTGCCTTAGAATTTATGAATTCTTAGTTCACGTGTGTCCAGTTAGCTCCAACCTAGTTCCTAAGAAGGGTTGGAGTGTCCCTCTGAAGCAAAGGATACTAAGACCCTAATAGAACTAGCTAGGGAAAACTCTGGCTTTGAAAGGAGTTTACCATAAAAACCAAATCACAGGAAATGGGAATCTTTAGGCCTGAGTCCTACCTTGCTTCTAATATAGTGTGTACAATGTCACCTGTTTAAAACATTACACACCTGCTGATACATTTTAAGAGTCTTCTTTTAAGTTAGACAGTAAAAGCAATGTTATCTTGGAGCAACTAGTTAGCAAGATTCAGAAATTACCTTGACTTGCAGCATGGGTTGGAATTCCCTCACCAGCTTCATTGAAGAATCATAAATATTACTGCCAATTTTCACCCATTCCATGAGGGGTACAGGACGAAAATCAGTATGGTACAGCTCAGCATTCAACCAGGAGGCCAGAAGGTCCAGATTAGGAAGGGTAGCACTCATGCCTACTATCTGTATGCTGTTAGAAATATGAGTGTTCTCCTTTGTCTGTCTATAACTGGTTAAAACAAAATGAAAATTAATAGAACCTTCAGCAACGTTCTGGTGCAGAATAGCAAATCCTATTTATCCAATCCGGGATCCTGATGCTCAAACAGTACACTGAATACATGAAGAGTGATCACTCTCCTCTCAGCATACATTACAACAATTATTATACTCTGATCATAAAATTACCCATAATTAAAAAATAATGTGGCTACAAGGCTTAGCCTCTGAAGGCACTTACTGCCACAATATATATGAGGGGGAAAAATAAGATTTCCTTGCCATTCATTTTAAGAATTCAACTTATGGAATTATGGAAATAAAAGGGACAGATGTTTTTTCACTATAACTTTCATAATCTTAAATATCTTATTTCAAATCCACTCCATTTAGACTAAAGTTTTCAAAAACAGGCACTGAAAGTCAGGTTCCTTATTTAGGCAATTAAATAAGTTGCCTCGTTCTCAAGTGATGAGCATTCATTAGCTACAGTTAAATTAAAGAAAAGCAATGGGTGTTCAGAACTTCTAAATAAGTGGCCTGATTTTTCAAATGCCAAAATAAGGATGTAAGAACATAAAGCTCACTTATTTAAAAAAAAAAAAAATCTGTGTAAAAAACTAGGACTATTTAAAACACTGACCAAATGCATGACCCATCCAAAACCCTAACCACAGAATATAGGATAGATTTTTTTTTTGAAAGCTTGTCTGCCACAATAGTGTACAGATTTTTTTTAAAAGTAGGTATTTCTTATCTCCTACTCCCTAACTTGCTGCACATTCTACAGGCCTTAATTGGCAGACTGTTAATGCCCAACACATACACAAACATGAAAAGCTCCACAATAATTACAAATACAAATTGTGTCCTGGAACGAGCCAAATCACATCTGGTATGAACTGCTTTTTCAATATAATTTCCATTACACGCAATTTCCTTTCTTACAAAGTTCACAAAAGCAATGCCTAGTCTAAGTCTTCAACTCCCTCTTAGGGCTTAAAACTTAGAGTAAAAAAAAGGGCTCTATTTTATTGTGGAGTTTATACATTTTATGGTTTAGTACAGAAGACACGTGAGAACAGGTTTTTTTTAATCTTTTTTATGTCAGATAGTAACACATAAGCAAGTGGAATAACTCAGCAGAAGCTGTAATCAGCTAGTGCTTTTTCTTTAGAAATAATATTTTGATTTCTTAATTATAAACAAGCAAGAAAAAAAAATTAAAATGACTTAATTTTACCCCTGTCCCACAAAGGTGCAAAGTCCTTCTCTGAGCTATGTCCTTGTCTACCACAGGATGCCTGATCATATGCATCTTTCACACACATGAATTTTTTGGTGAAGTCTTTTTGGTTGTAAAAAAGTCTCCAGAACAAGGCAACAGTGATAGAGACACCATCTCCTGGGAACGAAAAATTCATCTACTTTAAATTTGAACTTAAAGCTTCATCCCAATTTCTTTTCTTAGAAAATGAATTTTACATCAACACAAATTTAAAAAATATGAGGAAAAAGGTTTTTGACTACAATTACAGCCTCCTGATGCAATAAAACCTTAATAACTGAGGGATCCTAGATCAGAATGCTTACCAAATTCCTGGGCCAACTCATATCTCCAATCCCTCAAAGAGCAACCTGAATACTGAAGCAGCCCAAAGGTCTACCCACCTTTTAGCAATTTTCTCTGTAACAAATCGAACTTTGGTGAGCAGGAGTTCCAGCAGATATCCTCGGTGAGAATCTCCCAGCATGTGCAACTCATCCACAACCACCATTCCTGGTGAAAAGAAGCACTGCAGATGTTATGCCCACCAAAGCTCAAAGGGAAAAACAAATCTCCCATCATTCCTTCAGCACCATATTCCAGATGAATAGTTGAAATTTACAAAACTCCCAAGCATACCAGTGACATTTCTGCTGCTGCTTCTCTGATACTAGTGAAGACAACAGCAGATCAGTTTCATAACATTTTATCTCTAAAAATTCTTCTTTTTTTTTTTTTTTTTTTAAAGAAAGAGAAATTTGATAGTGTGTTTGGTGGAGTCCAGTTACCATTCATCTTTCCAAGTTACATGATCTTTCTAACCTTCACATCTCACCAAATAACGTTACCCTCAAGGCCTGTCTACAGAGATAGCACAGATAGTCAATCTAGAGATGAAAGTGAGGGGGTGCGCCCAGTACACAGTTCCAATAAGAACTGGCTGAGCTGAGGCATAAGAACAGCAATAACGGGTCAGACCAAAGGTCTATCTAGCCCAGTATCCTGTCTTCCAACAGTGACCAATTCTAGATGCCCCAGAGGGAGTGAACAGAAACAGGTAATCATCAAGTGATCCCTCTCGAGTCATCCATTTCCAGCCCCAAACAGAGGCTAAGGTCACCATTTCTATCCTACCCATTCTTACCTATTCTGGCTAATAGTTTAAATAGCTAAAAGCCAGCAGGAAGCTACAATTTCTTTAGATTTGTTCCTCACATTGAAATTAAACAATACTGTAAGGAAACTTCTCCCTTTCCTGTTTACTGAAATGCTAGTGACTGCATAGATTACATAATAATTAAACTCAAATCAAATTGCTCTGAACTGCCTTAGGCAGCAGAGACAGCTCTGCCAGCAGCAGGAATTGAGTCTCTCTCAACAATTTCCAGAGGCAATCTGAGCTTGCAGCAGGGGGCTGACACCAACAAAAGGAACAGCTCAAGCTTGAGATGGAATCCAGCCAGAGCTGCAGTTGTCTCAATAATTCATCTCAAAGAATAAAACAGTCCATTAAAAAAGTAGTCTAAATTTAGAATTAATTAGGCAAGCGAAGGTACAATGTTGCAGCATCACACCAGCTTGATGATGGCTATATTTAAAGTCATTTTCAGCTTTTGTCTGTATTTTTAGGCTTTTATAAAATTTGCCTTCATTACCATACCCTTTAGGGTGAAGTTTATCATTTTTACCATCAATTTCTGGGGCTTTGGGTTTTTTTGCACTTTAAAAAATGCAAGACAAGTTTACAAATTTTAATGGAGGTACCAGTATGTAGACACAAGCTCTGCACATCTAATTATATATTTGTGTGACTTTACATCTACATGACCCTCTTGATGAGCACACGAAGAAAGGCATAGGAACTGCATCAATACTAAGGAATTTGGCATAGCACCTCTCAAAAACTGCAGAACTCTTAGATTGCACATCCAAATACACCCTCACCCCATTGGTTAGTTGAAAGTATTTATAGCACATAAATCATTAATATCCAGGGGCCAACATGTGAATGTGCACATCACAGTCACACACATTAAGATAAAATCATCAACCTCTAACTTTGTTTTGTTACTCTCCTCTTTCAGAGCTACTCAGCTGGTACAGTGAAAAGTTATGGCATTAAATGCACATCAGGAAATTCCAGGGTGAGGGTCTCAATTTAATACTCCTTTAGATTTCTGACTTTTCTTGGTTTAAAATATCAACCCAAATACTACAGTAATATCATAAGGCAGGTGCAGGGTGGGAAGGATTACGTATTATAGAATCATCAATTGTTGTTCATCAGCTAGGCAAACACAAAGGAAGAATGAATTTTTGATTGTGCTAAGAAAAAGACAGCTTCCTCCTCACATGTACACAGGACACCTAGAGATTGCTAATGATTTCACCCTCTCTCTACACATGCATCTTATCTTTTTTAATGGACACCACCAAAACCTAGGGCCACAGACAGTAATACAGGAAGTCCACATCCATGAAAGACAGCAGGCTTGCTTCTTCTTAAACTACTATTGGAAAAATGGTCACATCAACCATCTTTGAATTCCAACCAATCAAACCCAGAAAAGACCCATCTACAATTTAGGGATGTAGGTGACTAATCGACTAGATGCTTCCCCCCCGCACTTGTTTCCTCTATCAGAAAGTGGCAGCAAGGAGGGAGAAGCAGAGAAGTTGTGGGGGAGCTGGCTTTAAAGCCAGTTCCACCCAGCTCCAGCTCCATGGGAGGGGGGCGCAGCGGTGGCCTTTCAACTTTGAAATGTACAAGAGTCGCCGCTGGGGCTCTTGTACATTTGAAAGCAGAAGCAGCTGCATGGAGCCCAGGGTCCACTCGGCATTTCAAAGGTGGAACGCCATGCAAGTCCTTATTGACTAATCAAATAGTCAATAGAAATCCCATCAACTATTCAATTAATCGAAATTTAACATCTCCACTACAATTCCATCCCTACTTCAGACCACATGAATTCCACATAGACATATTCCCCAGCCCACCAATCTGGCATACAGCAGATTCATGGACTCAAAGTCGCACTTAAGACACCCTTCATTGCTTAAACCTACTCATGAGACTCTTCCACAAATACTGACAAGCCCTCCTCATGGATTTTCTCAGTCATATTACCCAGTCCAAAAAAGCCACAGCCACAAATTCCACCCACTAACTCCACTTCCCGCCACACTGAACAATGAAGAGCAGCTCCTGAATGGAACCCCAAAGGCAACCTATAAGCAGCATGATGGAGGGAAGACTTCTTCATTTTCCTTGACAGTTTCTCAGTCTCTGGAAGCCTTGAGGACATTTCCCATTTTCTCTGATTCTCACACACATAAACTGTACAAGAAGTGTCCCAGGCCAGCTTCATCTCCCCTTTCCAGAGAGTCATTAGGGATGTAAAATCCCATTAAATCAGTTAAATGTGTGGGGAGCTTGTTCAGGCCTCACGAGGGGAAGGCCTTAGGCAACAGCACAGTGCAACAGGTGGCTCCCCAGAAACTGGTGCGCGCCAGGAGCCAGATTTTAAGCCGGCTCCCCATGCCTTCCGGGAGCCTGCATGTAACCATGAACATTAACCAATGAGCCCAGGCTCATCAGTTAATCATGTATATTAGGCCAGGGCAAAATACCCTCTGGGAGCCGCATCCAGCCCAGGAAGCTGCCAGATCCAGCACACAGACTCAGCGGGGAGTCTCAGGCAGACTCCCTGCCTGACCCTCAAACACTGCTGAGAAAAGCAGCCATTGCAGGGCTCTGTTTGAACACCTGTGAGCCCGGGGAAGGGCAGAGAGGCTTCAGGCACTTCTTCTGCCCCCAGCACAATCCTATTAGCCAGTTTTCAGCCAATGGGAGCTGCCTGTCAGCAGGCAGCTTGTGAAGCACCCCACCCACTCCCATCAGCCTCCTAGCTGTTCAAAAACCACATGGTCCCTGCAGCCAGTGCGGGGGGGGGGGAGGGGGAGGCAGGCAGGGAGTCTGCTTGAGAAGGCTGCTCACTGGGAATCAAACAGATATGCCTCACAGCCAGAGCCTGCCTCTGGCACCCCAACCCTTTGCCCTCCTACCCCGCATACCCCAAATCCTCTGCCCCCATAACCCCTCCCAGATCCTACAATGCAATCCCCTGCCCCAGGTCACAACCCAAACCCCTGCACCATAGTCCCCTAACCCAGGTCACAACTGCCTCCTTCACCCAAACTCCCTCCCAGACTCCACACCCACTCCTGCATCTCAATCCCTTACTGCAAGCTTCGTTCTACACGCAATGGCCATCCCAGACTCCACACCACCTCCATTAATGTGGAAGCGTGTGGCCCTTGACCACTTTCCAAATTCTTGGAGTGCCCTCCCCCCCCAATCAAAAATTATTACCCACCCTTGGATACACTTTCACATCCCTATTGAACACATCCATGAGTAGCTTAAGCTCATCCTTTCCCAGAGCTCCAAACTTGTACACACTCTGGTTTATAGCTTACTGCCTTCAGGGACATGCGATAGGAAGGGCAAGCAGAGACTTTGCAGAAAGATTTCTAAAACAAATACCCTTTACTTTAGGCAGTAAAAGAGATGCATAGATTTAAGTAGACCACCACCTGTCTGTTGTTTCCTTCCTCAATATCCCTGGCACTCAAATGTTCTTTTGGATTTGGGTCAGTGTCGTTTCAGGGTTCCAAAACCCATCTGTAGGACTGGACTTCTCCAGCTGAAGGCTTCTCCAAATCACAGCATCTCTCTCTGACCCCTGCATTCAAAATATTCCCTTTCAGGAAACCTGCCTCTGAGTCCCTCATCAACTTCTCAGCCCTCGTGTTTTTGAATCCTTGGCCTGATGACTAGTTTCTTTGTTACCCTTTGGGATTTTCCACTTTCAAGCCCTAGCTCTTTGCATTCAAGCTGGAGAAAACTTAACTCTGAGGATACAGTCATCTCACTGTTCTGCTGGGGTCCAATTGTACACTTAGTTTTTAAGGACTATCAATACCTCACCAGGCACCACTCCCTGACTCCTTAGCACAAGTATGAGGCAGGAGTACAGTAAAAATACAGGCTTAAACAGAAAGTGTATAATCTGAAAACAAAATTCTTAACTGTTCAGAGTCTCCATACTGTCACAATAAACATGTTCCTTCCTGCTGCAGATGGGTCAGGCCCCAGCATCTTACCCAATGAGTCCATCTTGTTCTCCTCAATGAGTCTATTGATTAATCCGTTGGCTCTCTCAATGGTGCAGACGGCAACATCCAATGCTGAGAAACATCCAGCAGGGGAGGTGCTTCCCATATAGCCTTCTACCCGCACACCCACCTCCTGAAACAGAGTCTGTGCCCAAAACAGACAGAACATTTGTTCACAGGATTAGACACTTTAGCTGTGATCAGCATGTGCTGCACACTGGAATCAGTCCAGTACACAAATCCTAAAACAGATTCTCAACACTATACATATGAAAAGCATGGCTGATCCAGTTAGTGCCTGCTGTCTCCGATTCAGCTGTGTGCTTCCTGTACACAGAAGAGCAGTCCAAGCCGCAGCGACCAAAAGGACCTCTATTTGCACTCTATTGATTACTAGAAGAAACTTTGTACAAAATATGACTTGGGAAGTATGATTTGAAAATTTGTCTAATTTGTCAATAATATGATGAAACGAGTGTAGCTACATTATATGTAAAGTTGTAAATGTTCCTTGTATGATGTTATTAGCACTTGTTCAAACCTATACAGTCTTGCTTACACAAGAGTTGTTAAACAGAGCAATCCTAGACAAAGAAATGCATATAAATCAAAGTAAACATAAAAGTATTAAACAGGATCCTCAAGACAGCAGAGAGATTTGGCAGGAAACAGAACAATTTCTATTTTAGCAAATAAGTGAGTGAAGAAAGAGCAGATATCAGGGCTACTCAACACATGGCCCATGGGCCACATGTGGCCGGCAGCCCGTTTGTTTGTGGCCCACAGTGCAGTTTGGGTTTACGCGGAGCTGAACATACAGCCCATGGGTGGAAGCCAAAACAAAAATGTAGTCAATATAATGGACTTCTGTTGATATGCATTTTAGTAGTTAAATTCCTGGACTGTCACTGCTCATTAAAAGTGCTGTCATAAGAGTGGAAATTGGGTAAATATTGAATTTTATTAATAACAGCAGAGCTGATTTAAATGGGGCCTGAGTGTTGTGTAGTCTTGTCTTAATCTTTATATTCACGTCCATCAGTGTGAAAGAAGAGATTTGCATATATTTGCATGTATATGCAACTACACTTAAGTTGCGGCCCTCAGCATGTGCTGTGAGGTATCATTGTAGCCCCCAGGGCTTCCAAAGTTGAGTAGCCCTGGCATATATCTTCCTTCACTACTAGATTCCATGTCGGCTTCCTTACTGCTTGAATCAATGCTACTTTGTAGAGTAACCTTCTGAAGAATCCACTTCAAAGGTTCATTGGCCTATAGAAGAAGGGGGCAGAGAATAGGGATGTTAGTGTGCAGTCAGTTACACAACTAACCGATAAGCCTGGGCTTATCGATTAATCATAATGACTGATACAGAGATAGCAAGGAAGGGGTTGCATACAGATACAGCAAGGGGGGGGAACCTGTGCCCATGGGGAGCCAGCTTTTAAGCTGGCTTCCTGCACATGCTGGCTGTCCCCCCCACTGCCTCTCCACGCATGCCGGCTTCTGCAGAGCCACCTGTCTCTTCTTCCCCCGCCGCCACCCACCCACCCACCCACCCACCCACCCAGAGAAGCAGCAGCACGGGGTTGGGGAGGAGGAGGGAGCCAGTGCTCAGGGGGAGCCAGCTTAAAAGCTGGCTCCGCACAAGCACCGGCTCCCACAGAGCTGCATGCACCCCCACCCCGTGGACTGCTGCCTCTCAGAGAGACAGCAGCAAAGGCGGTGAGGGGGGCAGGCAGGAGCCAGTACATGTGAAGTGGCTTTCAAGCCGGCCCTCCATGCATATCAGCTCCAGCGGAGCCATCTGCTCTCCACACTGCTGCTTCTTTATCAGAGGCAGCAGCAGGGGGAGAGGGAGGCAAGCAAGAAGAGGTGCTAGCAGGGAGCCAGCTCCCCCTGAGCACTGGCTTACACCTGCTCCCCCCCAGATGTAATCGTGTAACCACAAAAAAAATCCAGCAGTTACACATTTACACATATACACAGCAGTTAACTTCCTTAGCAGAGAACCCCAAGTTCTCTTTTACATAAGACAAAAAAGGCACCAGGACCTTTGGAAAAGATCCTGGTCAAGGAAAGGGTCAGTCACCATTATAATGGAAGATTGTGTGGGAAAAAAAGCCTTCTTATCAAAGCCTTGAGCTACACTTGCTAGATTAAGTTTTAGACACGTGTATTTTTATTTCCTGATAACTATTTTCTAACTTTATCTCCTACTTGAAATTAACTCCTGTCTTCTCCTGTTAATGAACTTGTTTTCTTTTTAATCTAAACCTACTCAGTGCTGTGTTTTAACTGGAGTTACAACACAGTCCGGCTCAAATAATCAGTTATTGAAAGTGACTGCATAGCAGGGTAATGAATCTTAATATGAGGACTGTACAGGGGAAAAAATGGACAGTACAGAACAGAGTTTTGGAAAAAAATCTAGGAATGGGAGTGTGTTGTGATCACCCTGCAAGTAGTACCTAAGGCCAGTGAAAGCCAAAGCATGGCTGGTATATTGCTGATAGACTGCTAAAGCCCGAGGACTACATCTATGCATAAACATGTAGTGTGACACCTATACTAGGCTGGTTGTGAACAGCCCAGGTGGGGAGCTACATCAGCAAAACCTTGTGAAGTGTTCAGGGCAGGTAGTGGCACAATCCCATTATGACCTGGAATACACCTTAGAATGTGACAAGCTTAGTGTAGGATGAAGCACACAAGCTGAAAGCGGTGAGGAGCAGCAGCAGCAGCACACAGGAAGTTTGTTTCTGAATAAAACCAGACAAATATTCCAACAATGTTAAAACATCTTGTTTTTGACATTTTTTGAATAAACATTCACATTTTTAAATGACCTTGTGTTATATATACTATACGCACACATTGTATAAACAATGTAAACACATTTTATACACACACAAATAAAATACAACATAAAAGTAGAAATTGAAATGAACGTTTTGATCAGCCCAAAATTCCTTCACTTAGACTTTCAGCATTTCAGGTTTTGTTCTGATTTAGAACTAAACCAATTTCCAAAAATCCCTCACCAAAACACAATTGGTATCTGCCACAAAGCTCTATTACTCCCACACACAACCCCCAAATCCATACAAACATTTCCACATTCAAGGTTCAAGTTTGGCAGCTTTGACTCATATCCCCACACTACTGTATGCCACTTACCTGCAAATAATACTTTTTCTCTTTGGCCACAGAGACAAAAGGGAGGATGAACAGAGCTTTCTTATGGGTCTCCAGGACTCTCTTCAAGATGAGTAACTCAGCAACTAATGTCTTTCCAGCACTAGTAGGAGCTAAAACAACATGATCCAAGAAAAGTATGTCAAAATTTAAACTACAAGAGGTTAAGTACTGAATTACTCCAGAAGTGGAAACTGCATACAAAGAGAAAAATGCAGAAGTGACTAAATGTCTAAATCACTTTTTAAAATCAGGACTTAGGCATTTCAGAAAACTTCTCAGAGCCTTTCACTTTAAGGATGCTAGTCCATACCCAGCTCCTGGTTCACAATGATTGAAAGTCATTACCACTTTGATGGCTGTTCAGTCACCCAAGTAAAACCACCCAGCAGATCTCCACCCAGTTCCTAGATGACAGAAAGCCACATGAAAGAGTGCTGCCACAATTATCACCAATCAGCTCATAGTTACCATCTCAAAAATGCGGCAGACCCCTCCAGGATGAAGCAGCTCCCCCACTCACGTCACGCTGCTCTGGCCAGGCCAGGCCTGTCCCATGGCGGACAGGGGCTGCTCCGGGCCTGCTCCAGGTGGGAGTTTCTCTGGCCAGGCTGGAGACCGTAACCACCAAGCATCACCCAGTAAAGGTGATGCTTACCAGTTAACCAATTACATCCCTAGTGAATGGTTAACCGGTAGGGGATAGAGCAGCTCCCCGCCTACTGTGGGCAAGGAGCTGCATCAGCCCACCACAGGCAGGGGTTGATGCCCTGACTGGACTCCCAACTGTAGGCAAGGGCTGCTTTGACCAGCCAGAACAGTCCTTGTCCAGGGTGGGGGGCTGCTCCAGCCTGCCCATGGCAGGTGGGGCGGGGCTCCAGCCTAGTGGGCCCTGCAACATTCTGGCTTCCACTCTGCCCACCCTCCACACACACCTCCCCTTTCATGGGTTAACAGTTAAATATAATGTTTAACTAATTAGCCAATTAAATGGGATTTTACATCCTTATCATTCACATCCTTATTTAGGAGGAGTTCTTGAACAGACACACATGTACATAGGCAGGCTCAAAAACTCTCTCAAATACATAGTAGATTAGTGAAGTTAGAGTGCATGAATCTGTCAGATATCTGCATACCTGAATAAACCAGGTTCTTCCCCTCCAGGACTCGTCCAAGCATCAGGCACTCTGCTTGCCATTCAAACATATGCACTACTCCCAGACTGTGGTATTTCTCCAGAACTACTTTGGGAAGACCCCAGCTTGCTAGGAGCAGTTTGTCTGCTTGGTCATGAGGAACATTCATCTGTTGGCATTGCCCTTTGGAGAAAAATTCCAGCAACAGCAGAGGCAACATAGTGAGTAATAGGACACTTAGAATTTATTCACTAAACTTTCAGGAAGCACAGGGACTGACATGCTGAATCAGACTTGAGGCCCATTTTGTCAATGATCCTTCCTATCTCTAACAGCGCCTAAGACCAGCTGCTTCACAGGAATAACTTGCTCCCCCAGCCACCCAAGAAAGCATCCTCCTAACCCATGATAGTTAGGAGATTGGATTATAGCCTGAAGTATGAAGGTTTATATCCCTTCCAAAATATGTACTATTCTAACTCTGAATAATCTTGCCATCCATTTAAATGTCTAATCCTTCTCGAATACTGCTAAAGCTCTTGGTCCCTCCAATCTATAGGCTAGTTGCACTTTGTATAAGTAATATTTCCTCATATTAGTTTTAGTTCACCATGTTTCAATTTCTTTGAATATCTTTAAATCCTTGTATTCTGAAAAAGGGTCACAAGGGATTTACCTACTCTATACCGTTAATTATTTTTTATGCTTTTTAATCTTCCTTTCTATTTACTTCCTAAAATATTTTCAATCTCTCTTCATAGGAAAGCTATTCCATATCCTGTGGTCAGTTTCACTGCCCATCTCTGAACCCCCTGTAATTCTGTAATCTGCTTTTTGACATGGGATGATTCAATATGAACAGAGGTTCCAGTTGAAGGTGATTAAGATACTGACAGCATTATAACATTCCATTCCATTCCTTATACATTCTAACACTGTTTCCTTTTTTGAGAGCAGCTACATATTGAGCAGAAATATTCACTGAGTTTTCCACAAATCTCACCTAGGTTTTTTCCTGACTTGTTATAGCTAATTCAGCACCCATATTAGCAGTCCTTCATCCCCTCAAGCACTGGTGAGAGGTTCTCTCCTCATTCCCAAAATATAAGACTGGTGTAGACAACTTCAAAGAGCAACTTTCACCTTCAAAGATCCCACAGTACAGAAACTAAAATTCTAAGGATATAAAGGGGTCAGTCAAACCAGTACCTTTGAGAATGAAAGGCAGCCACACCATACAACAAAAGGAAGACTATCAAGGAGCAATTATGGTATATCTACAGAAAAATAAAAGACCCACATCAACAGTCTCAGAGCCTGAGCCAACTGACTTAGGCACACGCTGCAGGGCAGGATAAAAATAGTAATGTAGATGTTTGGGCTAAGAAGCCTGGTGAGGGGGGGATGGTCTCAGAGCCTGGTCTCCAGCTCAGGCCTGAACATCTACACTAATTTTAGCCAGAGAGCACAAGCACTTGCCAGTTGACCCTTGGTCTGAGATTTGCTACCAGGGGTTTTGTTTAAGATTTTTTGGGTGTGAAAATATGCCCTCAGAAAGGAATATAGGAACCCCTACTGGGATTTGGCCAGTATGACAGGATTAACATCCCCTAAATTTTTTTAAAGGGGTTACATAGCAGGTTCTCAAACTTTACAGCATGAAAATCTGAATAGAGAAAATGTCTGTAAATAAAAGCTAATACTGAAAAGGAGCCAACTCATGTGACCCACCAGGGGTCTGCCAATTACAAGATGACATGGTATAGAACAGCTTGAAAGCCACTGTACTGAATGATCTTAAGTCCCTGTTTAGGTGAACTGTGTTAGCACCCTCCTTCCCATTACAAAAAGGCTAGCTAGATGTCAAAATTATGTAGATAAGATTAGTGACTATAAGCAATGGTAAGACTTGGGTGTCAGGTTAATCTGAAAGACAGAACCTCCATCAACATCAGCTAGCACCAGGTGAACTCAGGAGTATCATTTATTGAATCATTTTATAGCGTGAATCCCATTCAAACACTGATCTAGCCCAACCCCACTTGCCGTGTGGGGTCCATCAGAATTACATCGAGCATAAGATGGTAAATGGCTGAAAGCAGAACCCGAGGGGATCAGTGTTCACAGAAGAGTTGTGAAAACAGATGAAGGCAAAAGTATTCGACATTAAACTGAAAGTCACCCACACTCCTCTGTGCTCGAAGATATCAAGGAGCTGCAGTCAGGACCACGGGATATTTACTGCATCCAAATGAATCACTTTGCTAATCTGCTCCACTTTCCTTACTGAAGCACAACTACGAGCCTTGCTCTCTGCCCTAAGGGACGCAAACGGCGATGCATTAATTGTGGTCCGCTGGCACAATAGCTGTGCGGTGCTAGGCCCTGTGCGCACACGAGCATCTCCTACTCCCCAAGAGCGCACAAGCCACGTACATTTGATCGCTCCCCTCAGCCAGGCAGTCACGGGAAGGGGCGGTGACTCCCCTTTGCCCTGGCCGCGCCATACACTGGACCTCTGGCGCCCGTGCCCAGCAGCTGGCGCCCAACAGCCCCGTCCTCCCACCGAAGAGCCTTCCCGGAGCCGGGGCTAGCGCAGCGCGGTCCGGTCTCGCTTCCCGCCCCCCGGCTGCGGCAGGAGAAGGGGGCGCGCCGGGCGGTACCTGAGCAGCTCGGGCTGCCGCTGCGCCGCAGGGAGCGCTCCAGGCCGGGCGGGGGGCTCAGCACGGGCCGGGCGGGGCCCGCAGACCCGAACAGGACACAGTCCCCCGGGGAGCGGACCCGGCCACCCCACCTCAGCCTCCCGCCACTACCGGCCGCCATCTTCCCGCCCCGCCATTCAAACCCCAGCGTCGGCCTAACGGAACCGGCGCGCGCGCTCAGCCAATCAGAGCGGAGTCGGGCGAGGCGCTCGCGGGGCAGGCGCCGCTCGTTAGCGCCCCCTGCTGGTGTCGGGCCGCGCCTCCCACCCCGGCCGGGCCGGCCGCAGAGTCCGGGGCTACAGACAGCTGCTCCGGGAGCAGACCCTTGAAGGCTGCGTGCAGTGCGTCTAAGGCCTTGGTTCCCCGCCCACGGGCCTGATGGGGCTAGGGCGCTCCCCGTGATCAGATCACCCCTCCATAGAAGGGAGAATCAACAGCCCCCACCCCCAAGGATGCAGATTCCAAGGCTGGAAGGGCCATCGCACAGGGCATGCATTTCAGGAGCACTGAGCTGGGGTTGGGTAGGGTTACCCTATTTAAACTTTCAAAAAAGAGGACACTCCTGAGAGGGAGTGTATCTGTATCTACCAACTCACGTTATATATATATATATATATACATACACACACACACACATACATTAATACAATGTGAGTGTTGCCAAAAGTAGCTGCCAACAGGCCTTACGATCTTCAGAAATCCCCCCCTCCCCCCATCTGAAGGGACGCTCTGGGACTAGAGACATCATAGCCCAGATATTGCTGTTTTATTACATAAATGAGAGATGTGAGAGCGTGTAGCATCCCATCACACTTACATAAGAAAGCCAACACATTGGAATGTAATGGCACTGGACTGCATGCTGTCTTCCAGAGGTGGAACTACACTGATTCGCTGGCCTGGCAAAGATCACCAGTCAGGAGGTGCGTGATTAAGAGTCAACCACTGGCATTGCTTGTCTTCCCCTTTTTATTGACAGCCCTGATTGCCTTATTTGGCAAATGCTCCTTGCTCTTGAGATTTAGCAGTATGTCCCACCACTCTTGGTTGTTTTTCTGGCATGCGCCTGCTCCTTGCAGGTGACTGGCTCGTATTTGATCATACGATCGTGATGTGCCCCTTTTGCTTCCACATATGTGCCAGACTGTCACTGCCCTTTGCCTTGTGTCTTATGGGCCAAACCCTCATACATACTTCCATACACGTGGGGGAGAGGATACAATTCATGACCATTGCAGGAGGCTCCTGCTTTGCAGTGGCCCGATTTACAACCTCCCGCACTTACGACCTTTTCTGTAAGTGTGGAAGGGGCCAAAAATCCCCCCACTTAAGTCCTCGGCCCTGTATTTACGACAGCATACGACACCTCTCACAAATATGGATTCGAGTTATGACGAGGGTTGCTAGATGGTTGAACCAAAAATACCAAACACTTCTCCCTCCCTCCCCCTCCCCCCCAAAAAAAAACCACACCAGGCAAAAAATTCTGTGGACGGGAAAAAGGGGGGAGACTAAAGTTGTTGAGCAAAAAAGAAGGAAAAAAAAAAAAGATTCCAAGACTTATTAAGGGAGTCCAGGGGCTGGGAGTGTCGGGGCCTGGGGGGGGGGGGGGGGGGAGGCCAGGGGCTGGGCCCGGGTGATAGCCAGGTGTCTGGTATTTTCTGAATTTTTTACTGAACAGGAGGCAAAAATACCAGACTGTCCGGGTCAATACCGGACACCTGGCAACCCTAGTTACAACACCCCTGACTTGCAACGCTATCTCCAGAACTGATCGTGTCACAAGTCAGTGGCAACCTGTACAACTGTGAGAAAACAAATGGTCACCCTATTCACCCTCCCAACAGCCAGTTGGTAGATACTAACAAAACATGTAGATGGTATCATGAGGTTTCACGGGCACAGTCCATTTCTTCAAAATGTGGTCATCTGAAGTAGGCGGTGCCTACGAAAGCTCATGATACCATCTACATGTTCTGTTAGTCTTTAAAGTGCTACCATACTAGTTGTTGTTGGTTAAGTTTATCCTGTACAGACTAACTCGGCTACCCCTCTGAAGTTTTTGGTAGATATGGATACAGTTACACTTCCTCAAAGGAGTATCCTCTTTTTTGAAAGTTCAAATAGGGTAACCCTAGGGTTGGGGCATTTGGAAATCAGAGACAATGCACGTGGCAGTTTCAATGCTTTTTATTTTCACACCAGACAAGCATTAGCAAGGACCAGAAAATACTGCTTCTTGCAGTGGTAAGGCACCAGCGTAAGAGCTCAGGACCCAAACAATCCCTCTGGAGAGGACAGACAAGAAGAAAATTTTGCAAAGGTGTCCCATTCCTCTTTATTTTTCCCTCCCTCAGTCCCTAACTAACTTAAGGTCCCATATTTTTAAATTTTGTGAGCACCCATCACTCATTGATTTTGGTCTCATTTGTGCATGTTCAGCCATTCTGAAAATCAGGTTCCGGGAGGGTTAAGCTGGGCCCAAGAAAATAACAGTTAAACTACACACCTGCAAAAGTGGTTTTAATTACTTCCACACTATCGTACAAAAATTGGGATGCAGAATTGCACCCCAGTTCTTCTGCCTCTAAACTTCAGTAACAGCAAAGGTCATGACATATTCGCTGCACATCCAGCTTCTGCAAGATGCAAAGAACCTACAACCAACTAATTCAGTACACAACCCCGATTTATTTTTAGAGTGCTGTCCATTCTGTGTGCAAAGCTATAGTGTACTCATTTTCACATTTAAACAAAGCTACTGCAGAGTTCGCATTCTGCTGCGTTGACTTGCTTAGATAGCAGCAGATTACTATGGTCCAAAGTAAGCAACCATCTGTGAATAGGGAAAAGATGATCTGAGACCATTTAGCATTTTAAAGGACAGATTTTGAAATTGGCCCTACTTTTATAATTGAGTGATGGCCCTTGATCTTGTTTTGGATCATTGCATGGCTCATCGGTATTTGGCCTCTCTGCCTGAAGAACTAAAATTATGCAAGTACTAGACACAGGTTAGTTCTCCATTACTTTTGTTAACCAGCATGGACAAGGATTCAGTTTTCATGCTGTAACAGGCTTTTCAGCATTTTTCATACCTCACTGCTCAACAAATGTTATCCAGTTATTGCTCCCTCATCAGAAAATCATCATTAGAGCTGGCAGTTATCTAGAGTAGCCATTCATCTCTTTGCATCCATCTTCTATTTCCTCTTATATAGAAAGTATAAATTCTTTAGGAGCAGGGACCACTTTCTGTTCTGTTGTACAATAGCTAGTGCAACAGGTCCTGGACCATGCCTTGGACTTCTAGACACGGTAATAAAGAGAAAGACCAAAAACTTGATAGACAATCTCTAGCCCTAGATGAGGTACAGGTCCAAAGCACACAAATTCAGTGCTCAGAAGCTTATACTGATACTTTACCCTTTCTATGGATGAATAGGTAGCTGTAGTTTCCAGGACTGACAAAATGGCACCTTTTAGGAGCACTCCATTACATTTGTTATCTAGCTAGAGACCTTTCACTTCTACATTTTGTGACAGAAGACCTATTCTTTTGAAGTTTTTCCCCGCTCCATCTTACCTTATGCCTCTTACTGTGTTCTCCCTATTTAGCATCCCACTTAGCATGTTGTTTCTTTTATTCTTTTATGTAAAAGGAGGATTTTTATTAAGCTCCAAAAATAAATGTGTATATCAACAGCAGACAGGACAGAAGCCATAATATGAGACAGGATAAACCATACTAATCACAGTCCAATACATACAGGAAACAAAGTTTGCTGTGAAATATTACACAAGTGGGCAGGTAATACATAACCTCAGAACTCAAAATCAGCAACAAACAACTGTGGAAAGGGGATGGAAAATGGAAGTATACTGGTAAAGCAGCATGATTCGCTGGTTTGGATTCAACAGATACACAAAATGAGTAATTTACATGTCAAGGTCAACTTGCAGACCTTCCAACAAGTGCTTTCTTCAAAGAGGAGATGGAAGCTATCTGCCTCTTTTCTATAAGCTACCTGGAGCATAGCTACCCTCCTGGGGCCACTGGCCACCTCAACTATAGGTGTGCAGTGCATAGCTCTCTGAGTTCCCAGAGTCAGCACTGTTCCTATGATTAAGTTCAAATCTGCGAAATTGTACTGAGTCTGTTTCTGCTGGTTTTCAAAGTAAGCTACACACAGAACAACTGGTCCCAAATCCCCCTCTCCCTTGAGCTAACATTACCCTCTGATTTTTAATTAAATTTCCAAAGGACCTTACTTTCTAAATTTACACTAAAAGCACCTTACAGGAGCTCATGACACATGGGCTTCTAGAAACCCAAATATGACACAGAGAGGGCTTGGTTTTTATAGGACTTCATTTTTTCTTCAGTTTTAAGTAGTTCAGCTGTCCAAAAAGAACCTTTCAAATTCTTAAGTTTGATTAAACTGCAGTGAGCACAAAACATTGCTTCAGAATGTTCTCAGTTATGACAGAAGCAGCTCTGTGCAAAATCAGTCTACAAACCAGAATCTGAGAACCACTGGGCAGTACAATCAATAACACACTTTAAGGGTTTAATACATATGCTTCCTAATTAAACAATCCATTGCCTATTATCAGTGATAAAATATTTAACCACTATGACATTGTTTGGTTAATAAAACAAGAAAAGATATCTAAAATTTTCTCAGAAGTATTATTCCTCATTGCTATGCAGGAGAAACATTGATCTTTCTTACTCAAAATTGAATCCATTAAGTCAAAGGCATAAATATTTTAGTTTCTTCTATACAGATATGTTTTCTTCATCTTTTACTTTTATGGTAAACAAATAACATGGTATTAATTTTACTTGCATTATATGAAACTTTCAGGGAGTCATGACTTTTCCAAGCAGTTTGTCAACATTTAGTGCATTCTTTTAAAAGATAATCATCCAGGTCAGAGTGAAAGGAAATTGAGTTAATGCAATCCCCTCCGTTGTGTTAAAATCTGATCCAAATAAAATAACTGAATACAAAAATTCAGAATGATTTTAGGATATCAAATCCAGTACCCTGCGTAACTGTTTTACTAGCGGTTCAAAGCTTAAGAACAAGACAAATCTTTTTTCTTTGGCCTGCTATAGTGCAAAAGACTTATATACAATTTCTGCTGAATATTTTTAGAACCTTGACGAATGCACACACACACTATTCAAAGTGATCCTAATTGCATGAGCAGGTGCATTTGCTGCAATACATCAATAAAGTATCTTTCTTCTACTGTGGATTTCACTTGCAAGTCCCATACCAGTGTAATGCAAACAATGTCACAACTCATTTCCTGTCACTGAGCCACTTCAGATTCCTACACTACCAGATTCTGCCATTTCCAGAGAGCCATCAGCTATTCTGTCCTGTATGCTCCACAAATTGTGAAGAACCTCTGCACGGACAAGCTCATCCCTTGGGAGGCCGGATGGGGATATCAATGCCCATAATTCCTCCATCAGCCTTATGTGAAGACCAAGAGAAGACTGATGCAGAATCCCTACTGTGCCCTTTTGAGGGAAACAGATTCCAAGTACAGCTCGAGCAAAAAAAAAAACCACACACCACACACTGATAGTACAGCTCCAACTAAAGAGGGCACAGGGCCCTGGATCAGCAGCTGTAGCCCAAATTCTATGAGTTCTACAGCTGAACTCTGTCCCCATCCCACCTTCACTGGTCATCATCATAATGTATTTTCCTATCCATCTTTATATCCCCTATGAGGAGTTTTTCTGGTCTGTGGAGAGGAGGGCTACCTCTAATTCTCGCTCTTCCTCATGAAAAACTTCACAGAAATTTAAGTTTAAAGTGAAGCCAAATCTTTCAGGAATTATTGTTTGAAACCACCACGCTTGCATTCCAGCCAGGCAAGCTCCTGTGTCTGAGTACAGAATGCAGTGGTATACATATTCTAAAACAAAGTATGCCACAGTTAATTTTTCTTAACTTGTAAGTTGAATGAGCACCACATCATTTTTTCTTATATAGCTCAAACTAAAATTCAAGATTAATGACCATCTCCAAAATTATCCAGCTCTCCTGTATTATTTTGTGCTTTTATGAGTGGTCATTTAAAGAACTGTCACCTGTTATCAAAAAGTTGCTCAGCTGAGGCCAAACACATAAGGAAGAAGATGGAGGTGGCGGCAAGTGCCTGGTTCCAAAAGACAATACAACAGGGTTGCAGAGCTAATCTGTATGGTTAAGAGCTGGGGAAAAAACCTTATATTCCTGCAATAATGATGTAGAAATTTAATAGTGTAGTGAAAATTATTTCTGTTTAGGAAAGAGAACTGTATTTCCACCAAGTTAGATCAGAAAGACCAGAATCAGCTGTAATGTTGCCATATTAAACCAACTACTGAGCTAAAATAGGTTTCCCTTTATCATGCAATTTTACAGCTAGAACATTGCAGTGTTTTTTCAGCACGGTTTCTCATACCCCTCATTATTACATACTTAGGATTCCTTGTATTTAAAAAAGGCTCTGTTTAAAAATAAAATTGATTTCATCTCTCAGTTTGGTCATTACTTTTTTAAAAACCTTGCTATCACTAAGTTTCTTTTAGACTATTAAAAAGAGGATTACAACAACAACAAAATCCAGAATTGATTTCTACTATACTCTGAAGACGGCTAACTAGCAACCAGTCGAAAAATCTGATTTCGTAAGTAGGTGCACAGTTGGTTCATTAAATCTCTGTTCTGTCCTTCAACCCAGTGCATCTCTGCTAATGCATCATCCCCTTCTTTCTTCACATTTATTAAACACTTAAAAAGAAAATGTCCACTGGTTCCTTTGGGACCTAGTCCTTTTAGATTGCCAACATCCTCTGAAGCATCAGGTTCCTCCTTTGCATCACTGGAGTCTTCACAAACTAATGTTTCTGCTTGCTTTGCTTCTATGTCATCCTCTTCCATGAGTTCCTCATTGTTTTGTTCTTTAACAGGAGAATCTTCCCTTTGCATGTCATTCTTGGCTGAGTTGACATCCTCATCAAGCATCACTGATCCCATTTCAGAATTTTCAGTCTTGTTTTGCTCATTCTCTGCAGGTTTTTTTGAGTCTTTCTGACTGTTCTTCTCCTCTTCCATTGCTTGCAGAATATCTTCAGAAGCTCGAGGAAGTTCTCGTAGTTGTCTTACTCTCTCTCGTTTCTTTCTTCTTAAATGAACCCAAGAGTTTTCAATGGCTGTTAAAAACAGACTAACTTCATCTTTTCCACAGGGAACATACTTATGCTGAACCTATAGTAGAGAATAGGAGAATTTCATAATCACGCTACTTTAAAAAATGTTTACATTTATGCCCCAAAGCATAAATGTTCATAAAAGCATCTTGTACTAAAATATACCACTTAATATTGTACCTTCAGGTCAGTCAGTATTTTTTCTATCCACTTTGTAACCACTGCTATGCCTTCCACAGCATCCCAACCCATAGCTGAAGCCTTGGTGGATAACTCTTTGATTGTGGATGCCAACACTATAAATGTAATTGGCTTCCGGGGCTTTTCTAACTTCCTTCTTTTAGAGGGAGGTGACTGAAAAAAAAGCAACAAAACAAATTCAATTACAAACAAACATCAGAAATGCACAATACTAGTGGGCCAGTTTTAACACCCAGAACACAAACAGTCTGTATCATCCTAAGGTCAATACAGTAGAACCCCCATTTTCCTCCCTAACTGGCTCTCCACATTTACCCAACAACCAGGACTCCAGGGCCCAAAGCAGGTGATCTCTCCTTGTGCCACTAGATGGCACTGCAGAATTACATTTTCCCATTCCTTGGTTTATCCAATTTTGATTATCTGATACAGGTACCAATTAGACTAGATCAGCATTTCTGAACCTTTTTTTAATAAAGTACCCCCTTTAAAAAAAAAAGTACTCCCGAGCAAGTGCCCTCCCCCCGCTCTAACCCAATGCACCCACCCCTCCCCCAGAGCCAGGCACCCGCAGCCCTCCACTCTAACCTAACGCCCCTTCCCTCCCCCAGAGCCAGGTACCGGACATATGGTAACCCTACCTTTGAAGTGCCCGCTCCTGCTGCCTGGCCCTGCCTTGGCAGCTTGTCTGCAGGCAGCAAGTGGCCAGCCAGCGCCGGGCTTGCCACGTGGGGCTGTGTGCTTCCACCCCATCCCAGCGTGGCGCCCAGGGGCAAATGCCCCCGTCCTCCCTCGCTACACCACTGATGCGGGGGGTCCTTTGGAGCAAAGCTTATTGTGCCGCTTCACCACCTTTTAGCTCCTCTCCGCAGCACCACAGGGAAGGGGCGATGGGGATGTGTTGTACTGAGCTGCTGGCAGGGGGATGGGGGAGAAAGAGGAGAAATGTGTGTCTCCAGGTTCAACTGCCCTGCCCGCTGAAGCACCCGGGGAGGCTGCCAGACAGGAAATGAACTAGGAGAGGCAGCCGTGGAAGTGATTTTTTTTTCTCCCTGCCCAAACCCACCCCCCCCCAACTTGGAACTGCCCTGGGTCTCACTGTAGCCGCCGCTGCTGCAGCCATGCACTTTTCCCACGAGTGCTGGAGCACATGTGCAGAGTGGCCGTTAATGTCCGGGTACACGGCTCCGAACACTCAATTTGACAGGCAAGTGCCGCTGCCCCCTCCCCGATCCCCTTTGCAGGGCAAAATCCCAGACATTTTTTGCCAAATTTCACTTGTGTTTTTGTACCCCCCAGACTTCTCTCGCATACCCCTAAGGGTACACGTACCACCGATTGAGAAACACTGGACTAGATAAATAGGGTTCTGCTGTAATGCCTTGTACATTTATATCATACATAGCCTGTGTGTTACTTAAGCCCTCAAGAGGGTTTTAAGTAGGACTTAAGAGGTACATATGCTTTGTACTGGCCTGCCGCATGGACATTAGAAAGAATCAATTACACATTCCTTCAACTGCCATTTCTGAAGAGATTATGTAACTCTTGGTGCTACATTTGAAGCTACTAATGTTTTAATTCAGATCACACGCAGGTGAACCACTACATCTGTCTTGTAAAATGAGATATTGCCTGTGCAAGCACCAGTGCAAAAGTACATACATATGGATCTAAAAAGGAGAAGCAGACTTTGATTTAACATATTAACAAGCTTGATTCAGCTTATATACATGAGTGTAAAGACCTGGCCATTTTCAATTGTTCAAACGGGAGCAATTTTATTTAAGCACTGAAGTGGCCTAATTTTCTAGGAGCCTGCAGCTCACACTGAAGACCAAAGAGGCCTTGCTGACCTGAGTTCTTTCTATGGATAGGCTTGGCAGAATTAGATTTTTTTATAGATAAAAATTTGATACTGATATTATTTTCAAACTTTTACAATTTGTACCCAATTAAATTTTCAAAGGCACGTAAAATGGGCTGGAAGGACTGGACGTACTGATGCCTCATAATACATGGAGCTTACTCCGAGCTGAAGCTCTGATGAATGTATTAATACAAAGAATCCGTCTTGGATAGGGGAATTTGAAGGACTGGCCCTCTCCAAATCCATGATAAGATTAATTCTGACAAGCTTATTAGCATGTCTGAAGAACTTTTTCTTGCTTTTAATAAGATAAAAGCATTACACAGAAAACTTAGGAATTAAATCAGCTTGCATAAGAAATGCTGTGTCGTACCTTATAACTATAGCAACTGCACTGGTTAGCTGTCTCTAAACAGAAAGCCAGCAGGATCTTATCAGGCAGTCTGTCTGCTAAGGATAACAGTGTAGGAAGGGAACTGTGTAGTATGGAATATCCCAGTTAAAAGGGAGAGGAATGCATTTCTCCACCCAGGAGAAGCAAAACTTGGGAAGTTGAAAGCCTGAGTGTGGGTGCCCTTGCTTGACATTACAGGGAGGAAAACAGCTACAGTTGCCCTGAACTGACAAATATATTTCAAAATATAAAAAATAAATATCCTCTTACATCAAACTGTTTTTTCAAGCAGTATTTCTTACTTTGCTCATCCATAAATTTCCATCATCAAAATATTTTTTCTTCAGTTTGTGCATGTATGGTGAAATGGATGTTTATTGACACTTACTGCTAATCTAATTCTGTCAAGTCTATCTCTAAGTATGTTCGGGTTTGATACAAACATCAAGTGATATTAACTGCTAGACTTAGGGGCACTGCAAGGTGCTAACTGGTTATGCTGCCATACAAGAAATGCAGCTCACACAATAATTTTGCTTATGTACTCTGTGCTCTAGGCTGAAGAGGAATAGCTGTATTGTAGAGGACATACTTGTTAAACCCACCCCCAAATAAAGCACAGAGGGCCATGAAAAATAAACCAAAATACAGGCACTTACAGGCACTCTGACATCATCATAGAAACTCCATGCCAGTGCCCACCTCATGGTACGGCCTTGACAGAATTCAGTGTGGGTTACTTTAGGAACCTAAGTGAAAGAGAAACTTTCAAGTTAATGAAGTGTCATTCTGTTTTACACACTTATTACTGTAACTTCATATGTTACAAAATGAAGGTTTTGAACCAACAATATGGACATGAAATAGCAATTATTTAACACCCCCAAAGAGCTTTACCAAGAATAAAATAGGCAACTTAACCCTTAAAAATTAAATTTGTTTTAGTCACCACAGTATGACAGAATGTGAACAGGGTAGGGTAGGAGGTCTCCAAATTCTAACTCCAGCTCTGCCTTCAACATTCCATATTACCTTTGGCGCACAAACCACTGTCCTCCAGTTCTGAAAAATATATCAATAGCCCTCAGAGGTAGCTGTGGTAGCACCCTCTTCCACCACAAGTGGTAAGAGGCTCCACCATCTGTTCCTCTGCAGGTGACCTATAAAAGAACCCAGGCTTCCCTGGAGAAGGAGGAAGAATATGCCACGTACAAACGTCTAGTCTTGCATTTAAGGAGATCAGTGGGACAACACTTGAAACGTGTTTCATGTCATGGGGCTGAGTGCTTGGAAATGGTGAAGCAATAAACCTGGATTTTGAGACAGTGAAATAGCCATGTGTACAGCACATGAGCATGAACTCATGGAGGTGAAATACCAGGGTTAGTTTTCTACCAAAAGTATTAAGAACACAGAGGGTGGAATTTGATTCAAGTTTGCTTATGAACTAGGGATGTAAAAGGTTAACCTGTAGGGGCTGGAGCAGCATCCCATCTGCAGCAGATCACAGGCTGGCTGGCTCCCCAGGAGCAGAGCTAGAAGCAGCCCTCACCAGCCCCTGCTCCCGGGGAGGCTTCGCTGCAGGCTCTGCAGTGTAAAGCTTATTTAAGCTTTATTCTACAGAGCCCACAACACATATAATGGCTATAATTTTTAGCGGTTACATGGCTAACATTTTTAAACACATTTTTACATCCCTATTATGAACACAGTGAATTTACATTCCAGTAACACCCAGAGGTCAAAGAGGCAGGAGTAGAGCTGGCTAGTGACAGGGTCTGTCCCAAAAGGTTTACAAAGCAAAAGAGACAAAACATAACTGGTGAATGAGAGAGGTAGAATGAATATAACGAAATAGCAAAATGAAAGAATATGCACAATTTTTAGCCAACGAGAAGCAGTAATCACAATCCGCCATTACATGGTTGTACTTTCCTGCAAATATTACAGAAAAGGTGAGTTCTGAAGATATGAATTCTGATGGATTCTACATGAGCACATTTCCCACTTCCCACAGAAATGTTTATCAGAGTAGAGAACTGAGTTTTGGGGGTCAGCATCACTGTGAACCTTACTTTAAGATACAACGTCAGATAGGAAGGGCAGAGTTAGGCTGTGAAGCACTTTGAGTGTACCAATGAGAAGTGGGAGCCTGATACAGAGGAAAAGGGGAAGCCAGAGGAGGAACTAAACATAGGATGACAGTGCGATGAGCCAACATTATCTTAGCAGCAGCAATGTGAACAGAGTTGGGGGAAGTTACACTGCACGCATCAATGCCAGAGCAGAAGGAAATTGCAGTAGTCAAGGCATGAGAAGATTACAGCTTGGACATGAATTTTGCCAGTTTGAGTACAAAAGGGGTTAGATTTGAAGATGTGCTGGGAAATACATCATGATTTAGACATGCCTGGAAACATAGGTCACAGAGGACCAAGTCAAAAATGAAGCCAGGAGTATAACCTTGAGCGACAGAAGATGGTCATGCTGTTCACAGCGATACAAAAGCAGAAATGGAAAGGTTTTGAGGGAACACCAGGAATTCCATTTGGTCATGTTATGCTTCAGTTGATGGCTGGACAGCCACAAGCAGATGTAGAAAGATGGGCTGAGAGTATGGAAAGAGTGAGAGAGATATTTGCCAGTCACCAATATGGTATTCAGAACTGTATCTGTGCAAGAAATCATCCAGAGAAAAAGGTAAAAAAAGATTGTGAGAAGAGTAAGATCAACAGTGTCTGAGGCAGACAGTAAGTCAAGGAGACAATAGAGCACTGGCCCTGAAATTTGACCAGGAGGAGGTAATTAGAGACTTTCATTAAGTTATTTCTGTGAAATGTCAAGGGTGAAAGGCATGACAGAGTGAAATAATGGAGTTTTCAGGGCCCTATTTTAAATGCACTGCATCTTTGCAGTCAAAAGCAGCCTTCAAAAGCCCATGTATTTTTTAAAAATAATTTCCAAGCCTTTTAAAGGATTTATTAGTGTTCAGTGGACGTCAAATATTCCATCATTCTCCATTTATCTCCCCTTGCCCCAAACACACATTTAAATTAAAAAAAAAATCTATCCTGGGAAAAGAAGCCTCCAGAAACATTTTTGAGAGAGTGAATGCTGCTACCTACTCTTTGCTAATGCTCACTTTTTTGTATTCTTTGTATTGAACTTTGCTAATGTTCACTTTTTTCATTGTATTCCTTTGGTATATACATATGGTCATGCCAATTCTCTTCCAGAATAGGATCTGAGGACGGGGGTCTGGCCCACGAAAGCTCATCACCTATTAAACCATCCTGTTAGTCTTTAAAGTGCCACATCATTTTTCCTTTTGTTTTTGCAAGATCAGACTAACACGGCTACCTCTCTATGACTATTTGCTAATGCTGTATTACTCCCTGTTTGGGAAGATTCTATTCCTGCCCACCATCCCCAAACCTTTGTGTTAAGGGGAAGTGGCAATACAGCAGTATTCAGACTCTCCTGCTTCTAAGGGAACCCACTGAGACAAGGCTGTAAATAGAAGAAAGAAAGACACCTGATCCATCAGACCCCAGGAGACAATTCACTGTTCTGTTGGTCTACAGATCCAGTAACTTACCAATGAGCAGGGCTTGACAAGTGGCGGCGAGCCCTGCTCGCCAGCCGTGCGGTTTGGCACGCTGCGCATGTGCTAATCACGCTGCAGCGCCATGCCGGGCTAAAATCTATTCACCACGGGCAAGTAGATTGCCCTAATTGTCGAGCCCTGCCAATGAGGACTCTTGATAAATGCACTATACAATACTAAATTAAATTAGAACCCAAATATTTGTAGTATAGAAATTAATTGAGAAAAAAGAGCTCTTGTAAAGTCTCAAAAACTTGTAGAATACTGTGCCTTCGCATATTGACAAGGCACTGTACTCTCAGGCTGAATCCCTGTTTTAAGTTCAAAACTTTACTTACCCTCAAGTTTGGAGTTGCTAGCAGCGCCTCCATCTTCCAAAGAACTATAGTTCAGTCACTTGTAAGAAAACTTTAGGTAACACAAATGACACAGTATATACAATTCTAGTGTATTTGGAGAAAAACTTACCCCTTGGATTCGAAGTTCTTCTTTTAATGGAGCTAAACTGCATTTCTTGCCCAGCATGCAGCTGTACCACCTATGAACAACATTTGACATTAATCAGAGGGTTAGTCTGAATTTGCATAAACAACTGCAGCAAGGGAGGTTTAGGTTGGACATTAGGAAAAAGTTCCTAACTATCAAGGTGGTTAAACACTGGAATAAATTGCCTAGGAAGGTTGTGGAATCTCCATCTCGGGAGGTATTTAAGAGTAGGTTAGATAAATGTCTATCAGGCATGGTCCAGACAGTACTGGGTCCTCCCATGAGGGCAGGGGACTGGACTCGATGACCTCTCGAGGTACCTTCCAGTCCTAGTATTCTATGAAGTCCTGTGGCACCTTATAGACTAACAGATTTATTGGAGCATAAGCTTTCGTGGGCAAAGACCCACTTTGTCAGATGCATGTAGTGGAAATTCCAGAGGCAGGTACTATCAATTTAGGATTAAACAGACTGTGAATGGCTAACCAACTACAAACCCAGTTTCTCCTCTCTCGGTGTTCACACCTCCACATCAGCTGCTAGAAGTGGGCCATATCCTCCCTGACTGAATTGACCTCGTTATCTCTGGCCTTCCTCTTGATTGGTACTCCTTTCTTTTCATGTGCCTGTATATTTATATCTGCCTCTGGAATTTCCATACATGCATCTGACGAAGTGGGTCTTTGTCCACAAAAGCTTATGCTCCAATAAATCTGTTAGTCTATAAGGTGCCACAGGACTTCTTGTTGTTTATTTTACTATTAAAGCTCATAAGAAACAGTTCAATTGAAAATGGCTACTAGCTGCAAAGGGTTCACACCAGAGGTCTACAAGCATCACAGGAGGGAAAATACTCTCCAGTTAAAATAGTAGCAAGCCCATATTAGCCATATGATTTGAGCAAGGGACTAAACTGGGTGACTAAGGAAAGAAATCCTTAGTAAAGAAATCTACCTGCATTTTTCAAAATTAGATTTTGGGTAAAATTTTTAAAAAGTGTCTAAGCAACTCTGTCCTATTTTCAAAAATGACAAAGTGCTTTGGAAAAATGGTACCTGTCACACCCCCATGCTTTATGAAAATTGTATGTGTAACTCTAAGATGCCTTAGACACAATACATCATGTAACATACCATTTTTAAAGTTACAGTCTACTTCTGTGCATGTATCATTCTTGTATGTGAAGTTAGAACTATGAAGTGTAAAACTTGTATTAATCCAAGTCTTCTAGTAAAAGCCATAGTGGCACTTAAGGAAACTTAATGGCCTGCCGGTCAAGATAAAGATCTGTAAATAGGTTTGTTTTTCCTGTATGTTCAAACTGTGGTTGACCCTACAAAGACATGTGACCATGCCACCTGGTGCTGGAATCCATCTTGAATCTGGTATTTTTCCATGGAGATGGGGAGATGAAAAAGAATTCTGGCCATGAACAAAGTCTGCTTAAGTGATGGAAAGCAATCCATCTTATCTTTAGCTGGCTTTTGAAATTGCCTCCCCATCCAAAGAGAATACATATGAAGAAACCTGAAAACAAAGAACTTTAGAAGACACAAAGATCTGGAGACCCAGACCAAAGGAAAAAAAACAAGTCTGTCTTGTAGCATTTTACCTAAAATAAGGGCAAGGTAAGGAATATACTTTGAAACAATTTCTTGGTGTATAATGCTTAACTGGCATGTTTTGTTTATTTTAGATTAGTAACTTATTTGAATCTGTCTGTTTTCACTTGCAATCACTTAAATCCTACTTTTTATGCTTAATAAAAACACTTTTGTTTATTATGAGGTCCACTGTAAATAACTGTTACCTGGGGGGAGCAACCAGTGTGTATCTCTCTCTGACACATAAAGAGGGCGTGCTTATAAGTTGTCTCAATGTTAAACTTTTATACAGAGCAAGACAGATTTAAATTGGGATTTAGTCAATGGCTCCATAGCTGAGCCTTCCCAGAGCTGAACTGATTCAGTGTCTCTGTTGCTCTCCTAGAGGACTAGTTATCACAACTCTGTGCCTTGGCTGGTGGAAACCAAAGCTTCTGACCCAGCAATGCAGAATGGAGTGATCACCAGAGGGCAGGTAGGCAGATTCAGTGGCATGATCAGCACACCGGCTGAAAGTCCGCAGGGAATCTCTGTAATCCAACCCGTCACACTTATCCTTTATAATACATTTTTTTCAACCTTTCAATGTTAACTTTTCAAGGAATGAAGAGAGATGACAGTAGCAAAATAAGAGCTTGTGCCAGACAAAAGCCGGCCCACTCCCTGGTAGCTCTACTTAGGAGAAATTTAGACAAATTAATTCTCCCAGTTTTCAACCCTCTAAATCCATATCACATCAGTGGATAAACAGAAGGATGTGGGGTAAGAGAGATTATCCTGCTTCTCGGAGTTTACCATCTTCTTTAGATCCAGATTGCACAGACTCTTCCAAAAGCAAAAGTCTGTGTCCTTTAGCAGAATTTCCCAAAGTTCCTTTACGGGCACGTCCACAAAACTATTTTAAAAAAGAAATGTTAGGGCCCAATGGAATAATTTGTAAGTACACTGTAAACTTTGTACCTCAACAGTTTTCAATTACTGAAATGCAGTACCTCCTACATATTTTAAGCAGCTTCTTTGAGAGATAAAATGCTTTAAACTGATCATGTGTAAGTATAAGAGAGAAATTAAACCAGTTTTCATGCTGCATTGTGAAGAATTTAATAATTTTGTTTTCAATTGAAATCTGGCTTAATAGATTTTATAAGGCCAAATGACACAATTTACGATCATCCAGTATGCCCCCTCCCCCCCCGCGTAACAGGATAGAGAATTCCATCCATTAATTCCTGCATTAAGCCCAATAACTTCTAGCTGAACTACAGAACAGCTATTCATTCTTCATTTGAAGATGTCTCAATATGTCTGCATTTTGAAGTATCTACCTTAGTGCTTAGTAGATTATTCCTCCAGTTCATCACCCTGTTGAAAAACATGAAGCGGAAAAAAAAAACCAGCACATTTTTAAGATTCAGTTTCCAATCACTGAATCATGTTATATCTTTGTCCCCAATAACTGGAATATTCTAGTTGAAAGAGAAGCTATCAAGTTCTTCCTTTGAGCAGCAAGTCTCAGTCACCTATGTAAAGAGTAGCTCAACATTCTGGCCAGTTTCCTCTGGGGAAAAAAAAAGACTGGGATCACACTTTCACATCTCCAAAGAGCAACTTATGAAGAGGTCTGCAAAAATGCAAAACTGGACAGTTCTCCATTCTTTTTCAGAGTACTGCAAAATGAATATGTTTTAATATAGCCAAACAAACAATAAAGACTGTGGAACACACTTTCAGGACTGTATCTTAGAAAGTAGGAATTGAAAAAATGTAGTTAGCCACCTGAACAGTGCAATATTTTGGATAAAAAGCTACCTTGCTCTCCGGGTATATAAATGGGAATATCAGACTGCAGAAGGAAAGCAATATTACCACTGTATATGGCATTGGTGAAGTCATTAGAATACTATGCCCAGTTCTACTGTCCACACTTGAAAAGGAAATTTAAAAAATTGTCCAGTTCAGAGAAGAACAAGAATGATTAATGGTTGGGGGGGGGGGGGGGGAAATGCTTTACTCTGAGAAACTAACGGATCTCCATCTATTTATAGTTTCTTGAAGAGACGGTATGATAGTGAGTATCCTATGCCTACACAAAAAGGAGAAATGGCATTATAAGACACTAATCTAGACTACAAAGCTATGACATGATCCAATGGCTGCAAGTTGAAAATCAGTATCATTCTAACTGTCAAAAATGCAAGTTTTTAATTGTGAAGGCAATAAATTGTTGCCTACCAGGGCAACAGACTACCAGGGCTGCCGATGGGGGAGGCAAAGGGGAGAGGAAAGGAGAACTGCCCTGGGGCCTGAGAAACTGAAAAGGGCTCGAGGCTCCCAACTGCCACAATAGCAACAGCAGGAATCTTTTAAAGCATGGCAATTTAAATCATAGTCACTGCAGCGATGGCTTATGTGCGCCATGTTAGCATGCAGCAAGAGGCACACCCAGAGCCACTGATGGGGGCAAAAGGGCAGCAGCCCTGGACACTTTAAAAATCACAACCAGAGCCCCAGGCAGCACTAATGGGATGGCTGGGAAAGTCTATCCTCCAGCCCCAACTCTCCTTTGAGGCCCCAACCTCTCCGGGGGGCCAAAGTTGCCCCCCACCCTGCCCAGAGGCACAGCACTTCTGTTGGCAGCCTCCAGCATACCATGGGATGTGAAATTCTCCTTGCCATGGTGTCCTGAAATCAAGACTGAGTCTCTTTTAAAAAAATGTTCTACTTAACCAGGGAGGTGAACATGTACCCATGAACACAGTTAATCAATAAGCTTAGGCTCATCGGTTAACCCTCATGGTTACACACAGCCCCTGCGCTGCTGCCTCTGTATTAGGATGGGGAGGAGGCAGGAGCCAGTGCACCTCGAGAGTCAGTTTTTAAGCCAGCCTCCCACAGAAGCAGCAGTGAGGTGGCACAGGGACAGGCAGGAGCCAGGGCTCTCGCTGAGCCAGTTGCCCCCCCCCCTCACACACACACTACTACCTCTAATACATAGGCAGCAGCGCAGGGGGAGGGGGCGACTGCCATGGAGCCACCTCCCCTCTCCCTCAACTGCCTCTGCTACAGAGGTAGTACTGGGGAAGGTGAGGCGGAAAGCAGGAGCCGATGTGCATGGGGAGCCAGCTTAATAGCTAGCTCTCCATGAGCACCAGCTCCCATGGAGCCACCTACTCCCTCCCACGTGTAAATGTGTACATTTTTCGGTGGTTACATGTTTACAAAAATAAATGTACTTTAATATCCCTAACTTCAACTGCAAGTTACTGAACTAACCACAAAAATCACTCAGTGAAGTTCTTTGGCCTGTGTTATGCAAAACATCAAACTAGAACAGTCCCTTCTGCCCTTAAAATCTACAAATCTGAAAGGGAGAGCAGCTGTCCTCTGTTCGCTTTTATGTAAAAACTGCGTTTCTTGGATGTCGAAGAGCTTACTAATGTGTCTCAAACGAGCCAGTCGACTTCATTGACCTATAGCTTTTAAAAAAAGAAAGATAGTTGTCATACAAGTTGACTTTCCATCCAAAACAAAAGTGTCCTCAGTTAAAATCCCTTCAACAGAATTTCCACGGCAGGAGGGAGGGCGGGAGGGAAAGTTTTCTTAACTACTCCAGTCCTTACCGCAATCTTTTTTTAAGCTGCAGACTATCATGGATGATTCTTTTGACAAATTCTAGTTCTCCCCCTTCAGCCATGATCTCTGTGATCCCACCAGTGTTCACAGAGCTAGGAGGAGGCCGTCGAGGATTTCGAGAATTTACTCCCTGGACAAGAAAGAAAGTCTGAGGTTTAAACCATTAATGAACTGACTCCTTTACACTCTGCCAGTTAGTAACACTATCAGCAATGCACACTTTCCCCATTGCAGAAATGCTAACTTTTCAAACTTAACGTGACTTATTACTCCCTGTCTATATCCATCTACTGTGTCTGGATTTTATAAGCTCTGTGGGGCAGAAATCATCTTTTTGTTCTGTATTTGTAGGGAACTCAGCACAATGGGGTCCTGGTCCATGACTTGAGCTCCTTGGTGGTACAGTAATACAGAAAATAGAGCAAAATCTATAGTCTCAGCTACAAAAGAAAGTTAGCAATATACTGATGCTTTATAACAGTTAGGGATGTTAAGCATGTAATTCATGAATTGTGTATTCAACATAAATTGTGTTGACTACACGATTAATCAATAAGGTTTAGCACTGCTAATGCTCAGTCCCAGCTTATACCAGCTCCCAGCAACTACCCCCACTATGGCTCTGCACTATAGGCACTTGTACTGCAGAGGCACAGTGGGGGCTGATGCCAGGTCCCAGCACAAGCCAGGACTGAGCCAGCCTGCCCACATGTCAGCTCTTAGTGCCAACCTGGCAACTTCCCCCACTGTGGCTCTGCAGTACAAGCACTAAGAGCCGATGTATGGGGAGGGTGACTCAGTCCCAGCTCACACCGATACCCAGGATCAACCCCCACACTGACTCTTAGTGCTTGTAGTTCAGAGCTGCAGCGGGGCAGTTGCCAGGTCCCAGCGCGAGTCGGGACTGAGCCAGTCTGTCAGCCAGCCTGCTAAAAAAATATACTTGCAAAAGGGGGAGGGGCTGTTGCACGTAGTCAATAGTGTTAACCGATAAGCACCCGCTTCTTGGTTAATCATTTAGTTGATTACACTATTACATCCCTAATGATAGTAGCATTAAACATCTGACTCCAAAGCACCTTAGCACACTGTCACGTCAGAGAGTTACAATCCAATGTTCAAATGTAAAGTTACAGAGCTTACACCACTTCCCTGTGTTTCTAAAACCTGAAGCTGTCACTATGGAGACTAAGATTCTAAGTTTCTTATTGGTGTAGTCAGGGCTTCTCTATAACTGGCACACTGGTGACGGATACTTAATGGGTCTGGTAAAGATGTGATAATCAGTAGGAGAGTGCTCTCCCATCAAATTTCAGTACTCCATTTACTCAAGAGACAGAAGAGAAGTCAGTGGTGGGAGAGTGTTTGCCACTGACACAATGCCATGTAGACACTGTAGTAGGTTGATGTAAGGGTATGTCTACACTAGCCCCCTAGTTCGAACTAGGAAAGCTAATGTAGGCATTCGAACTTGCAAATGAAGCCCGGGATTTAAATATCCCGGGCTTCATTTGCATGTTCCCGGGCGGGCGCCATTTTTAAATCCCCCTAGTCCGAACTAACTGCCCACGGCTACAAGCGGCAGTTAAAAGTTAATTCGAACTAAGTCCTTAGTTTGAATTAACTGTTACACCTCATTCCACGAAGGACTTAAAAGTTAATTTGAACTAAGTCCTTCGTGGAATGAGGTGTAACAGTTAATTCAAACTAAGGACTTAGTTCGAATTAACTTTTAACTGCCGCTTGTAGCCGTGGGCAGTTAGTTCAGACTAGGGGGATTTAAAAATGGCGCCCGCCCGGGAACATGCAAATGAAGCCCGAGATATTTAAATCCCGGGCTTCATTTGCAAGTTTGAATGCCTACATTAGCCTCCCTAGTTCGAACTAGGGGGCTAGTGTAGACATACCCTACGTTATTTTGCTCGGGGGAGTGATTTAACAACATCCTGGAGCAAAGTAACTTATATTGACTTAAGCAGCAGTACATATCAGGCCTCAGACTGGTGTCACAACAGCAAAGCCAAACGACATGACATTACTATCAACAGTAAAGCACACCAGTCCCTTATTTGTTCTATTACAACAGGAGGCTCAACAGCACCAGGTCCACGGTGACTGCCTCATCTGTGCCTAATCTATTGGTGACAATTTGAGTACAACCAATGAAAGAATGTTATAGTTCAATTCCCACTTCAGGAAAAAAAAAACTCATTTAAGTTAATCTTTTACAGATTGTTGACCTAAGTGGGTTTTCCCATGTTGCTTTTTAAAAAAAAAATTATTAAAAAAAGCTATGCATATATGAAATGACAACTTCTAAAACCCAGACACAAGGTTTTTCACATAGAGCCTTCAAACACTTGAATCTTTTCAGGTATCATTACCCTCCCCACCTTCTAAAAAGAGCAAAAGTACGTGCACTATTCAATCTATCTAACCAACATACTGTACCTTGGCTTCCAATTGGTTGGCAAAAAAGGGAGGGTTGCACATGCAAAAGTCGTAAATGATCTCAGATTCCTCTTTTAGAGCATCCATTAGAAGGGTCTTCTGTGGTACTTTAACCACTAGCAGAAAAAGGAGGATGTTTATTGGTAAGGAACTAAAATTAACTGTAGTGTTACATAAAGTACTTCAACACTTTCTTTAGGATATAATTAACATATTATACAACCAATTATACCAAAATACCACACCGTAAACACATATTAGGTTAATCTAATAAAAGAAAAAGCATATACACAGCTTTTCTTATACCCAGTATAGAATTAGAGTTTCTTTCAGAGATAGCAGCTGCTCCATAGTTACAATTGCAACTGAGTTTTCATTATAAATCTGATTTGGGTTCCTCAAATAGCCAATTCTTAAACTGATATTCTAGGTCTGAAGCAGAGAGAACTTTTCTATAATATTTGAATTAAACTGTATATGGTGTTCCAGAATTATCACACCCTAAAAATAGACCTTCACAGCTCAGAGAGTTTTCATTTTCTACCAGTTTATTTTTAAAAAGGGGAAGGAAGGATAATTAGCCTAGTTTACCAAATTTCTCTAGGTGAGGTATAGTGAAGAGAACCAAATTTTAGTTGAAGTCTAATAAAATTTATTAACTTTTGAATATGAAATACTGCTACTGCAGTCATGTGTGGGGTCAACAGGAGGGGGCTAGATATCAGTGTCCGCTCTCCGAAGCATTATGCACCATGCAGACCTAGCACCCCACAAGGCTGAAGAGATTCACAGACGCCCATACACAATCCCACTCACATCTTAATAGCTTTATTAACCCACTGTCATATTTCTGCTTGCAGTCTGACAAGCCTAAAGAAGGCAAGGAATGTAGGGACAGGGAGATGAGCCCCTGAGGAACCTCTTACACCCATATGCAGGTTTGTAGGCTCTGATAGCTATCTTAAAACTGATGGCTCGTGACTTCTCTTCCTAATAGTGAGTTCTCTTCCTAATACTCACAACTCAACCTCATAAGGCTTACAGAGTAGAAGCTGAATCTAACATTTGAGAAACTGTGTAGAGAAAAAGGATAGTGTCTCCACTTCTGCAACCCGCTCCAGAGGGACCAAGAAAGAGGAGAAATCTTGTATTTCCATTGGCATACTACTAGTGTGAGCATTTTCTTCTCATTTCATCTACTTCTTGCAGATCTTCAGGAGGAAAGGCCCAGTCTAGAAGACATTAGAGGGTCGATTTGAAAAGTGAACTACACTCCCACCTCTGGAGCGTAGGTGGTACATAAAGGCTTAATCCCAAGAATTTATAAAGATTTGCAGGAATAGAATTCCCTCTTTCTGGCCTTAGCAGATTGGAAGCATAGGGACTTCCCTTCCACAGGACAGGGAGTGGGACTAACTACCAGAATATCTGTGTCCAGGAAAGCTAGAAGGTATTCCACACCCTCTCTCTCCAGATCTTAGACCAATAAGAAGGGAAATCCACATAGAGAAAAACTGTGTTAAGTATTTCAGGAACATGGAGCTTGAATATATATTATTCTACAAGAATGTCACTTAGAAAAAATATCAGATTAGAACCAGTAATTTTAGAGTTAAAGCTGCTCTTCTTAAAACCCAAACGTTTTAAGTATTATGAGTTGTCTGATGAGTAGGGTTTTTGTGCATATATGGATGGAGTACTGTTCAAAACAAATTACTGTGAGTGTTACAGCAACCTGAAGGAAGAGTATTTGCCTGTATAACAAGCATGGAAATCTTCATCACGTACATAATATTTTACTACACTACATAGTGATGCAATAAAAAGTTGACACAATATTAATGCCATAGGACTATTTTATGGCAAAGTGCCAATAAGACTAAGATGAGAACTTTGCAAGAAATATGTTAGCTAATATAGTAATATACAGGGCTTGACGAACAGCGGTGAAAACCGCTCGCCAGCCCCATACTGCGCATGCACAAGAGCCGCATTGCGCATGCGCGCGCCGCAAATGAACGGGGCACGTGGCTGAAATCTACTCGCTCTATTATTTTTGTACTTTTTACACACACAAATTTCATCACCTGCCTGGCTACGATTAAGTTGTTTAAACAAATGTGTTGCAATGGTAGAAAAAATGTTTGTGTGTCTGAAAACTGTAGGTACTGGGGGTACTTGTAATTTTTTTTTTTTTTTTTAAAGGGGTACTTTATTAAAAAAAAGGTTGAGAAACACTGCTGTGGGGCATGCAGTCAGATACTGGCTGAAAGGGATCCATCCAGCAACTGTTGATCTGCAGGGCTTGCATTCTCTGTTCCTGCCTCTTGCAAGAGTCAGCTAGAACAACTATGCCAGTCACTCTGCTGGTAGCTCTCACTAACTTATGAATGCCCCTAAAGTGACTATCAACCTGGATAACATCATTTAACTGTTTGCAGTGTTACTCATTTGAATACAGTACAATCCTTTGCCAGCTACTTAGTTTTGATGAAGGGTTATACTTTAAGGGATCTTGTGTAAATAACTTTTTCTTCTTTGAGGAGTGTCTTGTGGTGTTCCATATTTTTCTAATGTGCAACTTCTTTCTGCTTAAACCCCCTGTGCCTTTGACTGGAGTTTTCTCATAGCACTGTCTCTTTGGCTTGTTGCATGCATGATACTTGGACTCCCTACTGTTGTTTAGAACTGTGTGGGAGTTCCTTCTCAACTGCGTTGGAGCCTTAGCAGTTGTTCACATTGAATTTTACTTCAGCAGTGTCCCCTTAACTCTTTTAGTAGTTCTTAATAGTTTTAGTTGTAGAAGTTTAAAAACAGCCCCTTAAATTATAGCTTTCAGATGGTTTGTCCCCCCTCCTTGACATTTTACTTTACTAAGATGATGTGCTTGGTTTTCCTTGTTTCCTACATTGCATCCCAGCCAAACAGTCAGTCTTGATGAGTGACGTTTACTTCCAGAGCATCTGTTTTCTCTGGGAATCTCATATTTCCTAAAAGTGCAACTTCTTTCTAGCATTAAAATCTATAATATAAATAATGATGACAGTCATACTTGAATACAAGTGGCAATGACGAGAAATTAGTTTCTACATAAAGGGTTCAGGAAACGTGTCAAGGAAAGTAGATATCTACATTTAATCCTGTTGGTGGCCAAGTTGGTCTGGTGATATTCTGTTTCGTTCGTAGCAGTGCCAAGCTCGCCTGTCATTGGCCATATCCTCACAGGTCATGAAGTCCAGGTCAGCAGAAAGTATGTGTTACTTGATGCAATCCTTGTAGTAGAGTTTGGGATGGTCATCCCTTCCTGCTGCTTTTTTCAGATTCACTGTACAGCACTCTCTTGAGCAGTTGACTGTTATCTGCAGGTATGACGTGACTGACCCAAGTAATTTGCCTCTGTGTTAGCATGATTTCTGCATTTAGTATGGCTGCCAGCCACAGTACTTCATTATTGGTGATTTTTGTCAGAGCATTTGATTCTCATTATGTGGCATTGTATTTAATAGTCATATATTACCAGGGTTCGACAAAAATACAATCTAAACAAAAATTCAGTTTTCTCCAAATTTCAGTTGTGTTGACGTACCCACCAGACTTCTCTTGAGTACCCCTAGGGGTATTCGTACCATTGGTTGAGAAACACTGCCCCACAGATCCTACAACCACTGAACTGTGTCCTTCCTCTTCCCAGCCTATGGATAACCTTGTTACTTCCCTTAGCTGATAAGACAGGCTTTAGCACTTTTATTCATCACCTTAGGGACCCTTGCAGGCCAGAATAACTTCTGGTGGGATAGTCCATCACTACACCATTCAGTGTACGGCCACAACTGCGGCAGTAGCAAAGCTCTGACACTTCCATTGTTCCCTGCACTGAAGTATGGATCTGGAGCCTCCAAGAGTAAGAGAACAGGGGAAGAACAAAAGAAAAATAGGGAAAAATTACCATCAAAACTAAGTGGTCAATGGTCTTTCCCCAGAGCTACTCACTGTAAAACACTGCTAGATTAAGGCCAAGACATATTTTCCAGGGTCATATAAGGAAAGCAAGATTTTTTAAGCTATCAAGTGCCTTGAGGCCATTAACCTTGATGATACCTGTTAACCCTTCAGTCATGACTAATGACTAGAAATTTCTCTATGAACAAGGCAGAGAGGTGGATAAGGCTTTTTTTAAAAAACTAACAAAATCATCCAAAGCACAGGAATTGGTGGTGATGGGGGACCTCAACTATCCAGACATAGGTTGGGAAACTAACACAAAAGGGCACAGGTTATCCAATAAGTTCATGGACTGCATTGGAGACCATTTTTTTTTTTATTTCAGAAGGTTGAGAAATAGGGGAGGAAGATGTCCTAGATTTGATTTTAACACATAGGGAGGAACTGGCTGAAAATTTGAAAGTGGAAGGCAACTTGGGTGAAAGTGATCATGAAATCATAGAGTTCACAATTCTAAGAAATGGTAGAAGGGAGAACAGCAAAAGAGAGACAATGGAATTCCAGAAACCCAGATTTTAGTCAACTCAGCGAGCTGATAGGTGAAGTACCATAGGAAGCAAGACTAAAAGGAAAAACAACTGAAGACAGTTGGCAGTTTTTCAAAGGGACATTATTAAGGGTCCAAAAGCAAACTATTCCACTGCATGGGAAAGACAGAAAGTATGGCAAGAGACCACCTTGGCTTAACCGGGAGATCTTATATGATCTAAAATCAAAAAGGAGTCGTATAAAAAAGTGGAAAATAGGTCAAGTTACAAAGAATGAATATAAGCAAATAAGACAAGTAATTAGGGGCAAGATTAGAAAGGCAAAGGCACAAAATGAGCTCAATCTAGATAGAGACATAAAAGGTAACAAGACGACATTCTACAAATATATTAGGAGAAAGAGGAAGACCAAGGACCTGGATAGTCCCATTCCTCAGTGAAGATAAAACAACAGGAAACTTGGAAACGGCAAAGGTGCTTAATGACTTCTTTGTTTCAGCTTTCATCAAGAAATTTGATGGTGACGGGATGCCTAATAGTGAATGCTAGTGGAAATGGGGTAGGTTTAAACATTAAAATAAAAGTATTACACAAGTTAAAAATTACTTAGAAAAGTTAAATGTCTTCAAGTCACCAGGGCCTGATGAAATGCACCCTAGAATATTCAGGGAGCTGATGAAGAAGGTATCTGAGCCTTTACCTATCATCTTTGAAAAGGTCATGGAAGTCAGGAGAGATTCCAGAAGACTGGAAAAGGGCAAATCTAGTGCCCATCTATTAAAAGGGAAGTAAAAACAACCCAGGAAACAACAACAGACCAGTCAGTTTAACTTCTGTGCCAGGGAAGATAACGGAGCAAGTAATTAAGGAATTCATCTGCAAACATCTAGAACATAACAAGGTGGTAGGTAACAGCCAGCATGGATTTGTATAGTACAAATCATGTCAAACCAATCTGATAACTTTCTTTGATAGGATAACAAGTTTTGTGGATAAGGGAGAAGCGCTGGACATGGTATACCTACACTTCAGTAAAGCATTTGATACAGTCTCGCATGCCATTCTTATCAATAAACTAGGGAAATACAACCTAGATGGGGCTACTACAAGGTGGGTGCATAACTGGCTGGATAACCACTCTCAGAGAGTAGTTATTAATGGTTCACAATCATGCTGGAAGGGTAGAAGAAGTGGGGTTCCACGGGGGTCTGTTTTGGGACCAGTTATGTTCAATATGTTCATCAATTATTTAGATGATGGCATAGAAAGTACGCTTATTAAGTTTGCAGATGATACAAAGCTGGGAGGGGTTGCAATGCTGTGGAGGATAGGCTCAAAATTCAAAATGATCTGGACAAAACTAGAGAAATGGTCTGAGGTAAATAGGATGAAGTTTAATAAAGAAAATGCAAAGGACTCCACTTAGGAAGGAACAATCAGTTTCACATATACAGAATGAGAAGGGGCTGTCTAGGAAGGAGTACTGCAGAAAGGGCTCTAGCTGTCAGTGTACCACAAGCTAAATGAGTCAACAGTGTGACACTGCCGGGGGGAAAAAAAAAAAAAAAAAAGGCAAACATGATTCCAGGATGCATTAACAGGAGTGTTGTTAGCAAGACACAAGTAATAATTATTCTGCTCTACTCTGTGCTGATTAGGCCTCAGTTGGAGTAGTGTGTCCAGTTCTGGGCACCATATTTCAAGAAAGATATGGAGAAATTGGAGAAGATCCAAAGAAGAGCAACAAAAATGATTAAAAGTCTAGAACATGACCTGAGGGAAGACTGAAAGAATTGGGCTTGTTTCGTTTAGAAAAGAGAAGACTGAGACGGGACATGATAGCAGTTTTCAAGTATCTAAAAGGGTGTTACAAGGAGGAGGGAGGGAAATTGTTCTCCTTGGCCTCTGATGATAGGACAATGGGTTTAAATTTCAGCATGGGAGGTTAGATTTGACATTAGGAAAATGGCCTGTCATGGTGGTTAAACACTGAAATAAATTGCCTAGGGAGGTTGTGGGGTCTCTATCACTGGAGATATTTAAGAGCATGTTAGATAAACATCTATCAGGGATTATCTAGATGGTGCTTGGTCCTGCTATGAGGGATGGGACTGGACTTGCTCTCTCGAGGTTCCTTCCAGTTCTAGTATTCTATGAAACGCAAAGCAAAAATTTGAAGGAGTAGAGGGCATTTGTTGTACAAATTGTTTTGGTGACAGCATTGCAACAGCATTGCACATGCAAGGTACAGCATGGAACCGTATCAACTCTGTCATGTTCATATAAAATGTAGCATATACAAAACACTGATACGTATCTGCAATCTTAACTGCATCTAAAATTTCTGTATGGGATTGCCATGTAATATGCAGATATATGATTAGTCATATGCATCAAAAGTCTAGAACTCTCCAACTGGTTTATAGTAAGAATGAACTGGGTTTTCTGTTAAGTTTTTGGACCAGTTGTAGTCTGATTTCAGAGGGTCTAAAAATCTGTGGGTTCTCTTTGCTACATCAATATCAGGGTATAATATATTTGGCAGGACTACAAATTCTCTTTAGCCACATAAGGCCAAAGATATATCACAACATCCATTTAAAACAGGAAAAGCAGAAACATCAAAGGGGAATGAAAGCTAATACGTTATTATTATATGGTACCTTTTATAAGCTCAGATAAATTATTCTGTTCCACATTTTTCTTTGCATAATTGAAGCACATATCATCCACTTCTGTTGCTAGGAAATACCAGCCATTCAAAGTGGCCCCTAGTAATGGGTAGATGCAAGATGCCCCTGTACCTGCAGCAAATTTTAGAAAAGGCTAAATTAGCAAAATATTAGATTTAATAAATAATCACCTGGTGTATGGTGTACATTTTTCTGTTGTTATAGAAATGAACCTCAATATTAAACACTACTCAACATTTTACCAGGCAAGTATATATCAATCCCTATATTTCCTAATTTAAAAACTGTGTATTTTCAAATATGCATTTATTTTGCAGAACATCTGACTTGTTCCAGGACTAGCATGATATATTAGTGTCAAGATTTTTTCAGTGGGTTTTTCTACACAAGTAACTAATTCTCACACTAGTAACCAAATATATTTCTAGATATTCAGAAGACTTAATGAAGTTACAAAAATATTTTTCTCCTTCCACATTTCTCATATTGATTAAGTCGCTTCACTTATACCAATGACAGGAAGAGGAACTTTCTTCCTCAGACTTCAAGCATTAAGAAATAACCAAAGCTTTAACTAAAAAAGTCTGAGTCTCAAGATAAAGTATACAAATAATAAAATCAGCATACAGTACAAGCTCTATTCTGCAGCATGCTAGAGGAACGGTGAGGTGGTGGTAAATTAAAAATTCCAGTTACCTAAGAGGGAGGGGTTTACAATGAGGAGTGTGTTGGGAAGGGGCCTGGGAGGGATTGCAGTGCACAGGCTCTGGGAGGGGGCTTGGGTTCAGCATGCAGTTAGTGTGCAAGAGGGGCTCAGAGTGCCAAACTTGAGGCAGGCACTCACCTCTGGCCACCCTCACTGCTCCTGGTGGAGATGCAGCCAGATAACTCAGCTGCAAGTAGGCATGCTGCCTCTGTCTACAGGTGCTGCCCCCTGCAGCTCCCATTGGCCCTGGTTCCCAGCCAATGGGCTGGAAGCAGTGGAGTCAATGCTTGGGGAGGGGAGACCAAGGCAGCTTAGCTCTAGAACCGCCTGACTATGCCTTTGCCAGCAACAGCAGGGATTGGGAGACATTTGTGGGGGTCTCCTGGAAGTAAGCACGCTTCCATGCCCCAAGCCAAAGCTCCCCTCCTAGACCCAAACTCCCTTCCAGAGCACCCCTGCAGCCCTTTCTATGCCCCAGCCCCCTTCCAGCCCCACACCAACCAATGAACCAGACTTTCTGTGTATACCAGTAATGACATTTTACTGAGGTTGGTGATGTGCAGGATAAAAGGGCTTTTTACTATATATACACTTATCTAATAGTTTCTGATAGGGAAAAGAAATATGTCTTAGCATATGGTACATTACATGACCACAAAGTAGTGTCTGCGAGCACCAGCTCCCACCTGCTCCCTTCCTCTCCCCCATGCTGCTGCTACTGATATAGTGGGCAGCAGTGGCCGGGGAAAGAGGGAGATGGCTCCATGGAAGCTAGTGTTCACAGGGAGATTCAGTCTTACACGTTTACATGAATACATGCATTTTAACATCCCTAGTGGATACTGAAATTACTAAACAGAATCTTCAGAAAAGGCCCTCTTTCAAAGATTAAATACAAAGAGAGAAGATTAGAATCAAATAATGTTGGATAAATAGCCATAGAACCTATGTCTCTCAATTTGATAATATGCTCTCTCAAGTGCAAAACTATTTTCAAAAAAGAAGTCTTCCAAAATATAGAGAAAAGATCTAACTAATGACAAAACTAAAAAGGAAAACAGATGCTAAACTATAACAAAATTGACCTGTCCAGATGGATTTTTTTATAGAACCTTTGAAACCAAGAAAATCTTTCTTATCTGATTGGCTTAATCAGTGGATAAATCAGTAGAGATCAGAAAGGTTTGATTGCTGACAGACATTTGACAAATAATTTAAGGAAAGATTACATTTTGTACATTTGTTTTCTATAGATACATAAAAGTCTTTGCATAGATATCAATGCACAATTTTACTGATGTTTCCTTGACTTGTTTAAATCCCCTGTGTAATTTAACACCAAAAAGAGCTCTAAATTGAAAATCATTGGACACTGAAGAAAGCAAACAGGAATAGCTACCTAAAAAGTATATGAAGAATACATGAGAATCTGGATTCAAGAAGAGTGGATTGATCAAAAAACAACACTAAATTTTTTTTTTTTACTATGCAACGTGTAAGGAATCTGATTCACATGTGCAAAATCAAAGAGTAAAGAATAATAAAATATCCTGCACACCATAACTTAAGGCTAGTAAGCATTGCAGCCAAAAATTTAATTACTTGAATTAAAAGATTTCATTTGTGTATGCTCACAAATGAGCTCAAGAGAAGATGTTTTTCCAATTTATTAACTCCGCTAAATTCTATATAATAAACCATCTAAGTTCAGGAAAACTCAAGAATGGGCAAGGCAACATTATTAGTCAGAACTGACCTGCACTCATTCACAAGTTTTTCAGAAAAAGCTTAGTCCATGAAGATGCAACCCAGTAAGGCTGGAGATTGGACAGAGTCTCACAAGTACAAATACTTTTGTTGTTTGGAACATGTAATTTTTTTCCAGACCAATGGATATAAAGCAAAATCCATCACTTAATGTCATTTCCAAATTCTTAAACTGAACAACCAGACAAACCTGGTCCAACAACAGAAAACTGTCTAATGCCAAGCATCACACCTACCTATGTCAATTCCCCTTCTAAGAGCTTGTTTATCACCCTCTTGATGACCAATAAGATCTTCCACCCAATGAATATAGTTAAGCCTCAAGGGAACAGTAGGAATAAGCCTCTCCAATGGTATATCAATTGTAAGTCCAAAGTCTTCTTTCAAGAGAGTACAGGTCAGAGCTCTCACAGCTTCTGGATCTTTGAAATTTAGGCTGCAAGGCATAAAATACAATTAAGAGACAGAATCCTTGCATTACAATTGGCATCGAACACCCTTATTTGGGGTTATGCAGTAGAGTAAGAAGTGTCTTCTTAGCATTAACTTAAACTATCAGAGAACAAAATTATGTGTCACATATTCAAAACAAGAAATAAAAAAACTTGTTTCTGCATATAAAAACAAGATTAATCAGAAATCATAAAATTACAGGAACAAACTTAAGTGACCACATGGGAATACTACTTGGGCAGTATTCCTTAACATATGAGAAGGAAAAAGCCCTAAGGAAAAAATAAAGTGTTAATGTGCCAATAAATGTGCTGGTTCTGGAACAACTCCAACCCTTCAAAACATGAGACTTTCTCTGTACCATCTATTGCAGTGGTGGGCAACCTGCAGCCCTTAGGGCTTCTATGTGCAGTCCATGAGACATTTTGTTTATCATTGCCCACATACCTGCAAGGTTTTCAGAGTCTGGTTTTCGTCCACATACCGACAGGCATGTGGAGCAAGGGGATGTGAAATAAGATGCATGCTGATTGTACAGAACATAAGAGCAGTGTGCTCCCTCTGTATCCAATCAAAGTGCTGCCACAATACAATCAGCACACCCCACAAATTATAGGTGTATAATTACAGTTAGCAAAACTACCCTATCCTGAGACAGTCTCTTGGTTACAACAATCTTGCAGCCCACTGAGATGAAGGAGCCCACTCACTAGCCTAGGTTACTCCTCACTGACTGATCTACTGGCTCTGCCACAACCATTAGCCTATGATGGAATTTATTCCCTCAGTTTGTATTTTAAACAGTTAAACATCTACATAAGGAAAACGCTGTGGTTGCACTGGCAAGCACTCATAATTAGGACATGCCAGAGCAACTGTAGCTATGTCCCTAAGGTACAGCATTCTGATGATGTCTGATGTACGCTTCCCGCCCCCCACAGGATCCCTGGCTCATTCACTGAGAAGTCGGGTGGGTGTTCTGGGGATGACGTGGGGTGGCACAGCAAGGGAAGCTAAGCCCATGTCTACACGCCAGAGTCCCCGCTGCAGCACAGGCCCTTTACCGATACCGATACCGATACCCCGCTGCCAGAACTAAGCCAGCAACAGCGGTGCAGGACTCTGCTGAGGCGCGGGAGGGGAGGGCGCTGGCGTTTGCTAGCCATGCGGGGGGGGGGGAGATTGCTGTTGCCGGGACCGACTGGGGGTGGGGGCTGGAAGCGGGAAACCGGACCAGAGGCCGGCGACGCAGGGCGATGGCGGAGGGAGGGGGCTGGGCTCCCCCGCCGCGGCGCAGACCCAGGCTTGCCCCGTGTGTCCGAGCGGCCGCGGTTCATCCCCGCCCGCCAAGACCCGTCAGGGACCCACCTGGCCCGGCCGGAGAGGCTGGTCTGCACGTGCTGGCGGAAGGCCGGGTACCGGGACGCCAGGTAGGCGAAGTCGGGCGGTTTGTCCCGGTAGCGGTTCCGCGCGTGCATGGACTTGTTCAGGGCCATGGCGGGAAGGGACGCGGCCTGGCGGCGCGCGCGCTGCGACGCTGGGGGGGGAGGCGAGCGAGCGAGCGAGCCAGCGAAATATCCTGGCGAGCAGAGTCTCCCCGGCGGCCGGAGATTCTCCAGATGCGCGTGCGCTGCCCTCCCGGCATGCAATGCGGGCAGCCCGCTCCAGCCCATGGGTTGGGAGTACATCTCCGAACTCCTTCCCCTCCTCCTTCCCCCCCCCCCCCCCCCGCCTAGGGAACCACTGCGGGGAAGGGCCGCATGCGTGCGCGCTCGCAGCTCTAGCGGGGGGGGAGGGGCACCGCCTCGGCCTGCATCTTCCGCGCGGGGGCGGGGGGAGTCTGAGGCGCTTCCCAGCGCGCGGAAGGAGGGGCGTGCCACGCAGCTGCTGCTTCGGGGGGAACAAGCGCGCTTCCCTAGAGCCGGCCGCAACTTCTCCCGCCCGGCCCCGCCCCGCCTACCAGCGCCAGCCTCCGCGGACGCGCTGCGGCATAGGCCGGGGGCTGCCGATTGGAGCCGGCCCGGGCCCCTCAGGCTCACCCCAGAGCAGACCGCCTGGTCAGAGCTAGGGCGCCTGCACGCTGCTCTCCTCCGGAGACGCTAGCCCGGGCCTGTTCCCTGATTAAACTGGCCCCCGCTGAGCGCAGCAGGAGGCTCGTCTCAATCTGCATAGGGTTATCGGTGGCTCCCTTCTTGGTTTCGTTTCACCCTGCACGCTTGTCTGAAAGAGTGGTAGATTGCTTGGGGGGTTTCTAAGATTCTTGGACCAGGAATAGGGCTGCGCAGTTTGGATGGATTATTCCTGGAGGTTTCATCACATGATAGAGTCTTTAGTTAATCCATTAATCTTTAGTTCTTGGAGACTCCAGGGCAACCCTATAGGCTTGGTGAGATTCCAGATTGCTTTGTAGTTAGCTGAGTTTATGGTAGGTAACATGAGAAGAGATGGAGTCATTTACCTGTGCGATAATTGGATCTTTGCAGTGCTTTGGCATCATCCTCGGGGTCATGACTGTTACCACCATCACACTGAGGCTTGGCCATTTACAATTTTATCACCAGTTATAACTGTCTCACGCTTACCTTGAATCACAAAGCCCTCTGGGGATGTAGCTGTTGATTCATCATAGAAATATAGTGATGGGCACCGGTACAAAACTCTAAACTAGAATTAGCTGATGTAAGCTCTTTGGGGCAAGGCAATATACACATTAGGGATGTAAAAACTTGGCTAAAAAGATAATCGTGTAACCACTGAAAATCTTAGCAGTTACATACACTGCAGGCTCTGCAGTATAAAGCTTATTTAACATGGCAGAATCTGCAGTGAGACCTCCAGAAGAGCAGGGCCACCTATTGGTGGGACTCCCAGGGAAGCAGGTCTCTGGTCAGGATAAGTCTGCTAGTTGAAAAGAAAAAAAACAAGTATTGCATTATCTTTGTCAATTTAGATAAACTCTTGAGAGTAGCATATCAGATTGAAATGTTAGCCATCTGATTAATATATGGTAGGAAAGTGTTAATCAGCTCATAGGCTGAATGAGCCAGGTTTGGCCTCTGAAGATTTGTTAGGAAGATAGCTAAATGATAGTTAGGCTATATTACATTAAGTTAGAGTAGAACTTTGAAATGCAAACTTGCATAGTTAGAGCATAAGAATGGTAAGTGTTGACTCAAGTTTTGTGATGTGAACAGACGATTTTTTTATTACTATAGTCTTGCTTCAAGGTCACAAGGGAATATTAACATTTGTGATGAAACTTGATTGACGTCTGTCTGTCTGTCTCTTTCAAGTTTGTGGTAAACTGTGTATGTACTCTTTCATGGATAAATTACCCTATGCTAATTGCCATGATGTTTGGAAAGCAGAAGGTTACATCACAAGCCTACTGTTCTCCCCAGCTAAGAGGCTGCTAGAAATTAATTATAAAGGCCACACATGATCCTTTTTCATCTCATATCTGCTTGGATGCTTATAGGGACAGCTGCAGGCCATAAGGAATGAGATCCCAGGAAACCTAAGTACCCTTATAATGGACTAAATATCTCTGGACTGATGCTGAAAGATCCATCTGCCACAAGAGTGTAGCTATGGGTGGCCCCAAGTGGGCTGAGGTCCACCCAAATCTGGACTGTAGTCCCCCAAATCCACAGGCTGGGACTCCTCATCCCAGCTGCGTGTCCATCAGCATGGCTGCATTGCTTTCCTGCCAGCTGCATGTGCTGCTGCCCCAGTCTTTGGCCTCAGCACTAGCCCCATGGGGCAGGGGGTGTCTCATAGGGGCAGCTCTTTACAGTGCTAGCTCTGGGGCTGGAAACAGGCAGCAGCATGCAGCAAGAGGGGGGTGTGCCTAGGGCTGGCAGACACCAAGCTGCAGATGGGAAGGGAGAATGGAGCTCAAGTCCCAGTAAGCCCCCACCCATGCCCATGCTGCAAGTACCTGCTGAGCAGTAAGTGGGGGTAGAGGAGGCAGGTCTCCCTGTCCCTTCTGCACCCCTTCCTGCCTCTCCCCCCAGAGCATGGTCTCTCTCCTGCCCCCCTTCCTACCTCCACAGAGCATCAGATCCCTCCTGCACACCCCATCCTTCCAGTTCCCCTTCCCCCCTGACTCTCCATTCCTCTCCCTCATCACTGCCCACCCACTTTTCCTGTCCTAACTACGCCTCTGCAACTATAAAGCTCAACAACTTTATAAATCTGATTGAAGAACTTTACTCCTGGTGGTACATATTTGATTCCTATAAACCATTTCAGCTCTCACCTTTCCTTCTTATAAATAAACCTTTAGATTTTAGATACTAAAATATTGGCACCAGCATGATTTTGGGGAAAACCCATGTTAGATGTTGGTTGGGATCTGTGGCTAATGCTTTGTGAGACAGAGGTTTGCAAGCCTTAAATTGTTTTTTAATATGTCTCATGTGGCTCTTCGAAGCACATGTTAAAACACTGTGTAATTTAATTATTAACCAGTCAGGATGTTTGTACAATGTCATTAACCAATTGTAGCTAATAAATTAATATTTGGTCAGTTATTTTCCTGCAAGACTATATATAACTAAATATTTTGCCTGTTATGCTCTTTAAATATGAATATATAGTATTATAGTATGTGAAACAATGATTTCACACAACCATAGTGCTTCTGGGTGATGTTGATTACTAATTTGGTTCCTGAACTACTGGGCTACGTCTACACTCATGGCTTCTTGCGCAAGTATGGCAGTTCTTGCGCAAGAATCTGCAGAGTGTCCACACGGCCCGCCTGCTCTTGCACAAGGAAATTTACAGTATGGCATGGTAAGAGAGGGCTTCTTGTGCAAGAGCTATGCTCTTTTTTAACAGGTGTAAGCCCTCTTGCGCAGGAGCTCTTGCACAAGAGGGCAGTGTGGACACTCGGCAGGGATTTCTTGCACAAGAAAGCCCTATGGCTAAAATGGCCATCAGAGTTTTCTTGCACAAGAGAGCGTCCACACTGCCATGGGTGCACTTGGGCAAAAGCACAGCTCGCACATGGCAGTGTGGACATGTTCTTGCGCAAGACTTCTTGCACAAGAACCCTTGCTCAAGATGTTCTTGTGCAAGAAGCCACCAGTGTAGACATAGCCCTGAGGTCTAAGTATCACTGGTGTAGACACTGTTGCTTACACTGAGTGTTGCTGCCTTTCACCAGCCATCCCACAATGCCCCACACTGACAATTGGTGCAAGCCATTCTTGGTGAGGACACAAGAAGCATAGTGTTGATGTGTAAAACATGTAATTACTGCCATGGCTGTACATCTATGTAACTTAGGTAGACTTAATTTAGTAGTGGAGACTTGGCCAAAGTGAAGTTATTTGATTAAAAGAACTAACTCCAACTGAGAAGAGTGAGCAGGGCTAGCAAATAGAAGGTTGGACCAGTATTTAGGAGATCTGGGTTTTACTGATATGCTGCCTCTGAGCTGTGTAGTAACAAGTTATTTTACTTCACTGTCATGTGTTTCTCCAACTGTAAAGTAGTAATAATGATAACCTTCTTTGTAAAGTACTTGCAGAGCTACAAAAATGTGCTAAATGAGAGCACATTTTTATAATAGAGTTTTAAATCGAACGTGGATCTTAATGTTAACTATAGAAGAGCTGCCACTTCATTATAATTCGTCCCTGTGCTTAATCAAGGGTATTTTACTATTTTTTAATATTAAGTATTGTTTGCAAGTTCACTTAAGATTTGCTAGCACTTTAATAAATTAACCCTCCAAGGGTATGTCTACACTAGCTCGTTAGTTCGAGCTAGGTAGGCAAATGAGGGCAACCGGAGTTGCAAATGAAGCCCAGGATTTAAATATCCCGGACTTCATTTGCATGTTCCCGGGCGCCACCGTTTTTAAATCCCCCTTAGTCTAAACTAACTGCCCGCGGCTAGACGCGGCAGTTAGTTCGAATTAACATTTAACTCCTTAGTTCGAATTAACTGTTACTCCTCGTGGAACAGTTCCACGAGGAGTAACAGTTAATTCAAACTAAGGAGTTAGTTCGAATTAACGTTTAACTGCCGCGGCTAGCCACAGGCAGTTAGTTCGGACTAAGGGGGATTTAAAACCGGCGGTGCCCGGGAACATGCAAATGAAGCCCGGGATATTTAAATCCCGGGCTTCATTTGCAACTCCGGTTGCCCTCATTTGCCTACCTAGCTCGAACTAACGAGCTAGTGTAGACATACCCCAAATGTCTTGAGACCTCCATTCATGCTCACATTCAAGTCTTTTCCCCAGCCACATTTCCTCCAACTTCCTCAAGTCTTTGGGACAGTTGGATTCTATGTGCAAAAGAAGAGCTCCTTGATTCCATAAAGCCAATGTTCCATCTCTGGCTGTGGCCCATGCTGGTTGCTTCTGGGGCACCCCCCTGCACATATCTCTCCCAGTTATATTCAAGAAAGGAGGAAATGGATAAATGCAGACTGGAGGCAGGGTTACAAATTGGCTTTTATTTCAGAATATTTAGTGTATTTACAAGAGTTTAAAGAAAATCTTCCTGGCCCTCTGGCCCTGACAGAGAACCCACATTCACAAGGTGAGAGGATAATTTGAGCTCTTAGCTATACACACCTCACAAGGGCTAACACTTGGAAGACAGGTAGAGAGAGCTGTGTGGGCAATATCACTCAGTAACTCCAATTTCGAGGCAACTCATAGGTTGGAGACTGGGAAGTAGTGTGAAATTGTTCAGAAGTTCCTAACAAAATATATACAAGCATCTTTGCAGTAAAATCAGATTCAGCAAATCATCCAAAGGCAGACATGACGACACACGAGGCCACAGTTATGCATGCCTGCCTTGTGTGAGTGTAAGCAGAGATGTGCAGATGTACTCACGCCACCATATGTGCATGCAGTTTTCTGTTCCCACCCAGTCATTCATGTATGCACACAGGCAAGTACATTCAAAACCACATTCGCTCCCATCCATGCAAACTTGCAGGTGTGCGCGCACGCACAGAGTTAATGCTCTTATATATGTTTTTAGGTACAGAAAAGAACAGAAATAGCACCAACCATCTCACCTGGCCCATCAGCACCTGAGAAACGCTCTTATTCCCTTCAAGCACTAGAGGAACAGGAAATTCTTCCCCTCTTTCTTGTGGGAGCACCATCCAACACCTAAATGCCTATGACCAGGCCCCAGTCAATGATTCCTTTCCAAAGCTAGGAGACTGGATTCTGTGTTGTGGGTCGACTGCCATGTTTTGGTCACAGAATCAGTCTGTTTCGTTCATTAGCAGGCACTCCCCCCCCCCCCCCCATGGCAATTGCTGTAGGACTCTCTCTTGGTCTGGAGGCATAATTGACTTTGTGGTTCATTGAAAAGTGATCCATAATCTTCTACTAGCATCACTGGCTGCCAGCCAACAAATATACCAGAGGGGTGGGGAATAGAGGTGGAAAGAAACACAAAAGAGTAGATTAGAATCCTCCCTGAAGAGGAGGGACAGAGCTAGAGAAGGGGGCACTAAAGCAGACGGGGTTAGAGCTGGCTGTGAAGGAGGTAAAAATGGAAGTTAGGGCTGCCTGGACAATGCCTCCTGGACAGCCTCACTGCAACCACTCAGTTCCATCTGGTTGAGGACATAGCTGATGCGTTCCACTGTAGCACCTTGGCCCATCTGCAGCCTCCACTGTCGCAGCATCTCATACTGGGCATCCCGCACCCGCCGCTGCTCCAGCTCAATTCGCTCAATCTCGTAGTCACTGAGCCCCAGACGTCGCACAAATTCCTTCCACCGAGACGGCAGCACGTGGTCCGCCACAGTATAGAGAACAGCAGGATCTGTGCAAGACAAGGGGACATCAGCAGCAGAGTCTGGGAAAGGGGATGCAAACAGTTCCAGTGGAGCATCAGAAACGTGAAGCACATCCCCCAGATCAGGTTTTGCACCACTCTGAGCCATCACACAGACGTGTCATACCTGGCTCTGAGCCTATCTAGAAATGAACATGGGGAACCCTGCATGCTTGTTCACAGGCATGGTCTTGTGTATGCATGAACCCACATGGCAGGTCATTCTTGTAAATATGCTTTTACTGTATCACTGCCATGCATTCACACACAAAAAAAATATAGCAGGCCTCATCAAAACAAGCCTGTCAATATGTGATCATATACAACAGGCTTCCCTTGGCTGGCCTCATGCAAACACCTATGCATGTGAACTCGTATGATCAGGTCTGTTTGGGCACAGAGCTGCAACTGACAGTTTTCCTCATGCACATATGCACACCGGTGCATGTGCACTTCCCACTCCCACCTCCCCATACACAGATAAATCCTGTTTCTCAGGGGGAGCAGCACTTACTGTCTGGGAGTTGAGTCTTTCCAGCAGGTCTGACACAATCAGGTAGCTCGTGTGCAACCATTGAACTTGGCGCAGCATTGACAGCCCACATTGCTTCAAGCTGGGGTGGTTGCGGAGAAAGGATGGCAGCTATCTGCTCGTTTATCTCAACCTGGGAGAGACATGTATTTACTCTGGAATCACCATCAGGGCAGCCCAACACTCCCTGTATCTCAGGGGAACAGCTGACTGCACATCAAACAGGTTAAAGAGAGATGTGGATCGGGGACCCAGCAGTTAATACTTCCCCATGAGGGAGGGGATTCCGCTCCCCCACACACACCGGCTGCGTCTAGACTGGCATGATTTTGAGCAAATACTTTTAACGGAAAAGTTTTTCCATTAAAAGTATTTGCGCAAGAGAGCGTCTACACTGGCATGTGCCTTTGCGCAAAAGATTTGCTTTTGTGCAAAAGCATCCATGCCCAGTATAGACACTCTCTTGCGCAAGAAAGCTCCGATGGCCATTTTAGCCATCGGGCTTTCTTGCACAAGAAATTAACGTTCCTGTCTACATTGGCCTTCTTGCGCAAGAGGGCTTATGCCTGAGTGGGAGCATCAAAGTATTTGTGCAAGAAACAAAGATTTTTTACATTACAAAGTCAGTGTTCTTGCGCAAATTCTCGCGGCCAGTGTCGACAGGCGGCAAGTTTTTGCGCAAAAGCAGCCGCTTTTCCGCAAAATCTTGCCAGTCTAGACGCAACCACCTTGTTTGAGGGGATGGGGTAGAATATTTCATACCTGCAGAGCATGAGTGGTTAACCTTTCTTTTGAAATGAAAAAACAAGGATACAGGAGGAAATATCTACAGAACAAAGTTCTAGGAGCCCAGCCCAGAGCCCTTAGAGATCTCAAATGAGTTCCAGAGGAGGGAAGGGACAGTCCCTCTTTGTACAGTCTTGAGGAGACACCAGATGGGATACTGCCCTCAGTTCTGAGCTCCTTAATCCCAGGAAAGCAGTGACAATCAGAAAGCTCAAAGAAATGCCTTAGAAATGCTCAGGGATCAAGTTCTGAGGGGAAATTCAATGAGCTAAATCTGCCAGACTTGGCCAAGCCAGGCATAAAGGATGGATGTGTGTGAGTGGGGATAGGGTAGAACATGAGACCCATGTACAAGTGTCTAAGAAGCATGAATCCTGAGAGAGAGAGAAGAGAACAAGGCAAGATGAAGCCTGGGGACAGGAACTCAGGAACTATCCCCCCAGTAGGAAGGGTCTGTCAAAGTGAGAAGTTGCCTCCTTATGAATAGGGCCCAGTGTCCCAGTGCTCAAGACATTCAGAAGTACGAACCCTGAGAACAGGCTGAGGGGAAGAATATTGCCCAGGGCTGCAGGCAAGCAGAATGAATGGGACTGAGGGGAATGATAATCTGAAGGCAGAGAGGAGGTTTCTGCACTGAGTACCTTGCTTACTTCAGATACTGGCTCCTTCGTTGGCTGCTGCGTCGAAACTGAAAAAATGAGAAATTGTGTTCACTTCTTCCGCTCAAAGATAAACAGGAAAAGCAGCTCAAGCTCTTGGGTGCCTCCACAGTTCTGACTTCACTTGAGGGATTGTGATGAAATGCACAAGTCCCAGCAACGAGCCTACATGAGGGAGACTCGTCACAGGCATGAGTGTGGATGCAATACTGTAAGAACAGCCAAGATCAACAAGGAGCTCATCTACCCTGGCATGCAGCTCCGTCCTTGCACTAGACCAGTGTTTCTCAACCTTTTTTTTTTTTTATAAAGTACCCCTTTTAAAAAAAATTATAAGTGTCCCCAGTACCTATAGTGTTCAGACACACAAAATTTTTTTCTACCATTGCAATACATTTGTTTAAAACAACTTAATCATAGCCAGGAGAGCGATGAAATTTTTGGGTGTAAAAAGTACAAAAATAATAAAGCACTGTCAAACTTAAAAATTCAGTTTTCTCCAAATTTCAGTTGTGTTAACGTACCCCCCAGATTTCTCTCAAGTCCCCCTAAGGGTACTCGTACCACTGGTTGAGAAAAACTGCACTAGACCAGAACAGTGGGATGCTGAGCCCTGTGCCTCCTCTCCCCCCGCCTGCCAGCACCACCACAGAGAACACTATACTCACCACAGGAGTAGAAAATAAGAGAGGACCCATTTTGACTGTATTGCTTGGCCAATTTAACTGCAAAGACCACTCCAAGGCTAGTTGCAAGTATGACGACGAGGCTGATGAGTAAGAGGTTATGACCTAGATGAGGGAGAGAGGACAAGTGAGTACAGAAGGAAGGAGAGAAGGTGGGGGTAAGGACAGTATCAAGACTGGGAAGGGGACATGTGAAGAGGGGGATAGGAGTGAAGGCAGGGGAACACTAAGGATACCAGAAAATAGAGAAACGGGGCAGGAAGTCTGGTGATGGGGTTGGTAATGAAAGCAGAAGCAAATGTTGCAGAAATGCCAATACCCTGTGTTCCCCAGTTGTCATCATTCACTGTGGAGGAAATTGATGGTCCCAGTATTGCACCACAGTCCTTACATTCTTCTTCACTGCAGCTGAAAGAGGGAAGCAGAAAGCTGAGCAGTGCGGAGAGCAAAGGCACAATATATCAAGTACTCCCAGGGACTGCCCCACTTCAAAACCCCTTGCAAATCTCCATGGTGACAGTACCAGGGGAAAGCGTGGGCCTGGAAGATGTTATTCCATCTGCCCCAGAGGGTCAGTGCCTAAGGGAGTGACACTGAGGGGAGTTTGCACTCAGCTTTCACTGTTGCCCAAGTAAGGGGAACACAGGAGCAAGAACCAACCTGCTGCAAGGTTTGCAGTTATTATATTTGTTCAGGAAGAATCCATGGTGACATACACAGACCGTGTCACTTTTCGGTGTACCTGTAGAGAAAAGAGGGAAACATCAGCCCTCGGGAAGATGAAGGAGAAAGAAAATCTCTCTCAGGTGGGGAGAAGATCATCTTTCTTTGGGATTGGGGAAATTGCTTTCAGGAAGGTGAATCGCTCCACGGCATCTGTGGAACTCCTTGCCAGAGGAGGCTGTGAAGGCTAGGACTATAACAGAGTTTAAAGAGAAGCTAGATAATTTCATGGAGGTTAGGTCCATAAAAGGCTATTAGCCAGGGGATAGAAATGGTGTCCCTGGCTTCTGTTTGTCAGAGGCTGGAGAAGGATGGCAGGAGACAAATCGCTTGATCATTGTCTTCGGTCCACCCTCTCTGGGGCACCTGGTGCTGGCCACTGTCGGCAGACAGGCTACTGGGCTAGATGGACCTTTAGTCTGACCCCGTATGGCCATTCTTATGTTCTTATATCTGTGGTTGGGTGGAGATGAAAGCAGGTGTAACTCTACCATAGATGATGGTTGGGGAAAACTGTTCCAGAGCAGGGAATTACTCTCTGGCACAGGACAGAGGGAAACTGCTCTAGCGTAGGAGAGATTTTGAAGGATAAAAACTGAGAGGGTGCATAAGGAGAAAAAAAATCATTGAGCAAACGGGTGTGAGGGAGGAGGAAAGGAAAAAATGGCTCCAGAACAGCAAGCAGTGTGGAGGGCGAAATCACTGGGAGGTGTGGGATGTCACGTGTGGGTGGGCAATATCTGTAAAGAAAATTGCTCTAGTGCACCTGTGAGGGAAGCTGCTCAAGGGGAAGTCACACCATTTGAGATGTGGGAGGGAGGGAACCGGCAAGGAGAGGCAAGCCTCACCTAAGGAAAGGAGAGAAAATGGCTCCAAACCACACAAGGGGGTGGAGAATAGTTCTAAGTCAGAGGAGAGGGAAGGAAACTGCTCAAGTGTAGGGGAAGTCACTCTAGGGCAAGCCTATGAGTGTGTGCAAGTGTGTGTGAGAGAGAAATGGGAAGGGGCAGAGCAGAAAAGGGGTCTCACCTAAGGGACAGGAAAACTCATACCAAAGGAGGTGTGAGATATGGAAGGGGAAAGTTGCCAAGGAGAGGAAGAGTAGCTTTAAAACAAATGGGTAGGGAGCTGTGGGAAAAGAAGGAAAACAGACTACAGAGCAAAGACTGTTACAGCACCGGAGAAGGTGAAAGGCATTCCTGGACTGAGCAAAATAGGGTAGGAGGGAAGAAACAAGAAATTGCTGCAGGAGGGAAATCACTCTAGGGCAGGGGATATGGCTCTCCTAGGATACATGGGTCAGAGGAGTGTCTCACTTACATTTGTGCCTGATGGTCCCATTGTTGCATAGGCTACAGTTCTTACATTGGAATAAACTTGTGGCTGCAGTCTGATACTGGTTGTCTGGACAACCACACACTGTATCCTTCCTTTCCGTGCACTCAGACCATGTTATCTGGTTCAGTTCTAACAGGAAACAGAGAGAGAGAAGGACAGAGATGATTCCACCCTCTTCCCACACTGGGTCCTTTTCATGGTGGCAGCACAAGCCCAAAACAGGCATCATCAACCTTTGCTTTCTCCCAACTAAGAGCTAGTACCGAAGAGCCTGACAATTACTTCCTTTGAGCTCTTGTCCCCATCAAAACTCCACCGCACTGTTTGCCATCACCATTGTCCCTTTCCCCCCGCTGTTCCACTCTATCCTCGTTCCCCAGCACCACACCCACTCCTGCCTTTGCTGTCTCTCCACCACCACCCATATCCCCCATCCTCATTCCCCCTGGGTGAAACCCACCTGAACGGCACCGTTGGCAACTATGGCATTTCCTAATAGTGTTATCCGTAGCCGTGTACGTGCCCGCCGGACATCGCATGCAGCTAGGCGCAAGATGGCCTGGCTTACAGTCTTCTGCCAAATATGTCCCTGAAACAGAATCACTTAACAGGCATCTGACAGGAAGAGAGAGACATTCTGCAGGGCAAATGAGAGTCAGGGAAAATGCAGGGGAGAGGGGTCCTCATAGCCGAGAGGCTGCTCTAGCTATCGGCAAACTAGACAATTGTCTAGGGTGGCAGCTTTTTGAGAAGTATATAAAATGAAAGTGCAGGAAAATGGTACGTTTTCTTAGCTCCAGGAGGGAATGCACTCCCCAGGATGAGAGGATAAGGGGAAAGGAGATCTCACGATTAAGAGTATATGTCTCCTTTAGTCCTGGATGGGGCACGCTCATCAGGGACAGCTGAAGAACAAGAGATACTTGGGGTTCAGGAAACAGGAATGTATCTGCGGCCTTAATAGTAATGACTCTCTGTTACAGTATTGTACCTGCGTGGCATCTCATGCAGCAGTGGGTCCCGTTCGGGTGTACATACTCTCCCAGCTGACATTCTGGCTCCCTCCTCTTTCTCCCCAGGGATATCCCATGGATCTGTAGGGTATCTGGGTTTGGGGCAACTCCCAGACATTCCTCGGCCCACACCCAGATCAGGGTTTGAATGAGCTGGAAAGGGAAAAGACCACTGTGAGAAAACATTTCCTCTGGTAGAATTCACAGCTGACCCAAGCACCAACCTGACATGACAATGAGACTGTAGCCTGCTTGGCTTCCCAGAGAGGTTCCTCCTCCTCCGTGTCAGTGGGCGGCCACTCCGCCCCACTACACTGTCTCTTTAAGTCAAGCCCCACGTCCATGCCCGGCCTTCCTTCAGGCGGGCAGCACAATACAAAGTCTACTTATAAATATAGGCCCGGTCCTGGTTCAAGGTGGGCAGCAAGTCAACAAAATCCATTTTGGGTATAGGCCAGGCCCTGGTTCAGGGCGTGGCAACAAACAAACCCAATTAGTTTATAAAGAAAGGCCAGGCCCTTGTTCAGGGTGTGGCTAGAGTTGCCAGATGGTTGAAACAAAAAAAAATTCTGTTGAAGGAAAAAAAAAGGGGGGGGGGAGACCAAAGTTGTTGAGCAAAAAAAAGGACTCCAAGACCATTTTGTGCCAGCAGCCTTGCAGAACCAGGTAAGCATGGGGGCTGGGGGTGTTGGGAGCCAGGAGGGGTTGGGGGGGGGGGGAGGCAAGTTGCTTCTCAGTTTAAATATCTGTGGTAATCACAGGGATAGGATCACTGCTAGGGTTACCAGGTAGTCATTAAAAAAAAAAAAATACCGGACACACTTCATGGTGGGGGGGGGGGGGGAGGACCGGCCGGGAAGGGGGGGAGCCGGGAAACAGAGCTAATGGGGGGGGCACTGGGCTGGCTGGGGGAGATGGGGAGGCAGACAAGAAGCAGGGCTGGTCGGTGGGGGGAGGGGGGTGTAGGGCGGGACGGGGCTGGCCGCAGGATATCGGGGGGGGGGGCGGCCGGCGGGGGCGGAGCTGGCTGGGGGAGCTCAGGAGGAGGGGAGAACTGGCCGCCAGAAGCAGGGCTGGCAGGGGGTGCAGCGGGGCTGGCCGGGGAAGATCCGGAGCAGGAACCGGCCAGCGGGACGCAGAGCTGGCGGCGGCGGGGGGAGGGGAAGATCCGGAGCAGGAACCGGCCAGCGGGACGCAGAGCTGGTGGAGGGGGCAGGGGAATGAATCAGCCGGCAGGGAGCAGGACTGACCCGGGCTGTGCAGATCCTAGGGCGCTCCCGTACTGTGCCAGTCAGTCTGGTTGTGGCTCCACCACGCCCTTGACCAGGGCGCAGGAGCATGGACTGGGCTGCCCCTCCTGCTCCTCACATGCAACCAGGGCTCTCAGCGCCGATCACGCCCCGCCTCCCAATCACTCCCCCCGCCCCCGCCAGGCTTCCATCCGGTGTATTTTCTGGATTTTTTTACCAGACAGAGGGCCCAAAAACCAGACTGTCCGGTAGAAAACCAGACACCTGGCAACCCTAGGCGTGGCAACAGCAAACCCAGTCAGTTTAAGGGTCAGCCAGGCTCTGGTTCAGAGCGTGGCAAGCAAACAAACAAAGTCAGTTTGGAGATAGCCCTGGCTCTGGGTCAGGGTGGGCCAGGAACCAACACCAGCAGTACCAAACACAGTTAGAGGTAAGGACCAGCCAGGCCCTTGGTTCAGGGCGTGGCAGCACCAAACGCAGTCAGTTTGTAAAGAAAGGCCAGGCCCTGGGTTCAGGGCATGGCAGCAAACCACCACAGCAGGTTTGGGGGTTCCTTGTTCAGGAAGGGTGCAGCCCAATTGCCTGCGGTGGTAGCGAGGAGGGGGAGACTGCCACCCGGTAGGTGTGTGGCAGGAGGGGGCGCAGGCCCACCCACTCCACTGCGCCCCGGCCCAGGGCCCTAGGAGCAGCAGTGCAGGCTGCTATGGGTTCGGCGGGGGCTCCAGCCCGAAACGCGCCAGCCTTAGGGCCTTTAACAGCCCCCACGAACACCTGGGCCACTTCCCGTCTCCCCCTCAGCTGGTACCTGGGTTTCTGGCTGCGCAGGCAGGGAGTCCAGGTTGGCTTCGTCCCACTGGGGTCCCAGCGGTCCGGTCTAGTCCTCGGCTGTTTGCAGGTCTGCAGGGCTCAGCTGCTCTCCTGGCACAGGCAGGGTCAGGCGTCTGGGCCAGTCCTCCAGGTCAGGCTCTGTCAGGGTCTTGGGCCATGCCTCTGGCCTTGGCAGCAGCCGCAGTTCCTCCCAGTTCCTGGCCATGGGCTGGGGCACAGAAACAGGCTGGCCATCTAGGTCTTCTGTGGGGGCTGCTAGGGTAGGGTAAGCCAGGCCAGGCCTTGGCCTCCCAGGCAGGGAGCAGGTAATCAGCCTCTGGCTCCAAGAAGGTTGGAGGCCCAGGCCAGGCCTCAGCCCCAGCCTCCCAGGCCGGGACCCTGAGCAGGCCTCTGGCCCCTCGGCAGGCTCAGCCCCGACTGAGTCCACTAGCTGGGGTTTTATCGCTGTGGCCCCGCCCCCTTGCATCCAGTCAGGTGGCTGGGTGGGGTCAGCCTCAGCCCAACATGGTGGCTGTAGAGGTTCCTCCTCCTCCGTGTCAGTGGGCGGCTACTCCGCCCCTTTACACCCCCCCATTAAGTCCAGTTCCCGATTATCAGGGCTAGGCTCTTGATCCTCTGCTAGGCGAGACAGCACGTCGGCGTTGGCATTTGCTGTTCCCGCCCAGTGGCGGATGGAGAATACATAGGGTTGGAGGGTTAAATACCACCTCATGAGCCAACTATTGGTGTCCCGCATAGTCTGTAACCACGTTAGTGGCGCATGGTCCGTAAACAAGATAAAAGCATCCCCAAAGAGGTAGTACCGTAGGGCCTCGACAGTCCATTTAATAGCTAGGGCTTCCTTCTCAATCATGGAATACCTGTGTTCCCGGGGGAACAGTTTGCAGCTAATATATACAATGGGATGTTCCTCTCCGTCGATCTCTTGGGAGAGTACAGCTCCCAGCCCGCTGTCTGAAGCATCCGTCTGGACGATAAAGGTTCTATCGAAGTCCGGTCTAAACAGCACTGGCTCGCTACACAGGATGTCCTTAAGCTGCTGGAACGCTGTGTCACACTCCGGGCTCCATCTCACCCTCTGGGGGTTGTCCTTCGTAAGAAGTGCGGTGAGGAGGGCGGCCAAGGTAGCGAACTGGGGGACAAATCAGCAGTAGTACCCCACCAGCCCCAAGAACTGACATACTTTCCTTCTGATCGTTGGAATGGGGTAATTCCGTATAGTCTCTCACCACAGGTTGGGCCAAGCCCCGCCCTAGGTGATACCCTAAATAGGTGGTCTCTTGCCAGCCGATTTTATATTTTTGGGGGTTGGCGGTGAGACCCGCATCCCAGAGGGTCCACGGCACGGCTGCAACTCGGCCCAGGTGTTCCTCCCATTTGCAACTACAGATGACAACATCGTCTTGGCAGGCTGTGGCATACTCCAGATGGGGGGAGAGCAGGTGATCCATCATCCCCTGGAATGTGGCCGGGGCCCCATGGAGGCCGAAAGGCATCCGCAGAAAATGAAATAGCCCTGAGGGGGCGGTGAAGGCTGTTTTCTCTCGCAACTCAGGGTCCAGTGGGATCTGCCAGTAGCCTTTGGTAAGGTCTAGCGTTGTTATGAAATTGGCCTTACCAGCTCATCTGTTCAAAGCATTGGGTATGCGTCGAACTTTGAAATGACGTTAACTTTTCTAAAATTGATACAGAACCTGCTGCTCCCATCAGGCTTGGGGACCAGCACTCACTCTTGGACTGCTCTACCACACCTAACTCCAGCATGGTCTGTACCTCTTGCTCCACTATGCGCATCCGCTGGGGAGGAGGCCGATTACCCTCCCAAATTACCTGGCCAGGAGTGGTGCATATACTATGAGTTATGACTGATGTTCGGCCTGGCTTAGTGGTGAAGGTCTTGGCAAAAGCCTCTATGAGCCGTCGTGCCTGTTTCTGTTGTTCCTCTGAGAGGATGTCCCCCAGTTGGGGTTCTCCTTCCTCACTGATCTCTGGTACCTGGGGACCCAGCGCTGGTTCGGAGGGATATGGAGCAATCATCAGCCCTTCTCGTTCTCACCACGGCTTTAGCAGGTTCACGTGGTACACCTTTTTCTTTCGCTGGTCTGGCTGATAAACCTCATAGGTTACGTGGCTCAGGCGGCAAGAAATTTCATACGGCCCTTGCCAGCGGGTGAGCAATTGTGACTCCTCAGGAGGGAGTAATAGCAGCACCCTATCCCCAGGTTTGAAACTCCTCTCTCTGGCTCCACGGTTGTACCCCTGCTCCTGGACTCTTTGGGCCGTTTGCAGGTTCTCTTGAGCCATGGCCCCGGCTCAAGCGAGCCTCTCCTGGAGCTGGAGCATGTACTGCAAGAGCCCCAGTGAGTTTGAGGGGGTCTGCTTCCATGTCTCCTTCATTAGATCTAAAATGCTTCGGGGCCATCTGCCATACAGGAGCTCAAAGGGGGAAAACCGGATGGAGGCTTGCAGCACCTCTCAGACTGCCAGTAAGAGAGATGGTATCAACTGGTCCCATTGCTTCATCTCAGCCGGGGGAAACTTCCTGAGCATCCCCTTTAGGGTGCAGTTAAAATGCTCCACGAGCCCATTGGTCTGGGGATGGTAGACTGATGTCTGTAATTTATGAATGCCCAAGATGGTGCAAACCTGACGCAGTAGCAGGGAAATTAGTTCCCTGATCGGTAAGCAGCTCACGAGACAGTCCCACTCAGGCAAAGATCTTTACAAGTTCTGTAGCAATGGTTCAGGCATGGGTATTCCGCAGTAGAATGGCTTCGGGGAACCGTGCTGCATAGTCCATGATCACCAATATATAACGGAACCCTGCGTTGCTCCTTGGAAAGGGCCCCACTAAGTCCAAAGCGACACACTCGAATGGGGTCCCTACTACCGGTAAGGGAATGACTGGTGCTTTTGGCACCCCGGGTCGGCGGCCAACTGACAGTCCGGACACGACTGGCAATAGTCTCTCACTTCCCTATGCACCCCAGGCCAGAAGAACCGGGCTAGGACTCTGGCCAATGTCTTTTCCTATCCTAGGTGGCCTGCTGCAGGGATGTCATGAGCTAGCCTTAGCACTACCCGCCGATGGCAGCGGGGTACCAGTAGCTGTGCTTCCTCCTCTTGAGTTTGGGAATTCTGGGTGACCCAGTAGAGCCGGCCAGACCTCAGCTCAAACCAGGGCCACTGGGCAACCCTTTGCAGATTGACCACAATCTCATCTACGCACGCTAGTTGGTCATAGGCAGCTATCAGTGTGAGATCCTCCCGTTGGTCTCGAGGAAAGTCCATTGAGTCTAGTGATATCAGGGCCTCCTCTAGGGATGAACGCGACAGGGAAGGCATCTCAGGTGCCACATCCTCTGGTGCCACCTCCTCGTTGGCCGGCTCTTGAGGTTGGGGCCCTGCTGTTCGTCCCCAAGGAGGTCCCCATCCAGCCCAGTCTGGGTGAGTGGTCTCCTGAGGCTGGCTTTTCGGAGGAGGGCAGTAAATCCCAGCCAATAGTGGCAAAATACAATGGGGAATGGCAAAGTGGCGGCCACCCCTACCAACATCTCTTTGGTCACCCCTCGGATGATCAGGAGGGCCCTGAATCGTGGATAAACTTTTAAGTCCCCATGGACGCACCGCAGCTGCAGCTCGCCTTCAGGCACTGCCGCGGCCGGGAGGATGTCTTTACAGATGAGGGTCTGGCTGCACCCTGAGTCTAGGAGGGTATCACCTGCTGGGACTCTGCCAGTCCAACTGTCCTGAGTGTTGGTGGGCCAGAGGGGTGAGCCTGGGTGTCAGCCGTACAGACCTGGCTGTAGCTGCAGTCCATTTCCATACAATCCGTCTATAGATGTCCCATATGAAAAACAGGATCCTAATTCTGGGCGGATCGTCCGTGTGGAATCCTCACATTGCGGGAGACGACGACGCTCTGTAGGCGGGGGCCCTCAGGAACTTCTCGGGTGAGCGGCCTGCTTGCGCGCCTGGCATCCCCACCCTTGCTTTCTGTGGAGGCCGCTTCCACTTGGGGCGCTGTCCTCGTTTGGGGCAGAGGCATTGGTGCTGCAACCGATGCCTAATGCCACCGGGTTCTCGTGGCCATAAAGTCCTTCATCAGGGTGACTGCCTCAGAGAGTTGCCAGGCGGTGCCGGAGGATCCAGGCCCAGCCGCGAGGCGGGAGCACCTGGGTAAATTGTTCAAGGGCCACCTGCTCCATGATTTCTTCTGAGGACTTCTGCTCTGGCCAAAGCCAGCGTTGGCAGAGGGTTTTGACTCCCTAGGCGACAACTCGTGGATAGGCGCCCGGAGGGTAATTCATGAACCGGAGCTGGCGGCAGAAGGTTTCCGGCAAGATGTCCAGGGCGTCCAGGATGGCCACTTTCAGCTGGGCATAGTCCTGCGCCACCTCAATAGATAAGGCCCGAAAGGCCTCCTGTGCCAGCCCACTCAAACAGAGAGCTACGAGGGTCGCCCAATGTCCTCAGGGCCACTGTATGACGGTAGCCACCTGTTCAAAGGTCTGAAGGAACACTTCCGGGTTGTCCTCGGGGCCCATCTTTGTGAGGCGTACCGGGGCCTTTGAAACAGTTGAGTCCCCCACAGGCCCATCCCGCGATCCTTCAGGTCGGTCCAGAGGGCCACCAGCTGCTGAAACCCCTGCATTTGAAGCTCCTGGTGCTGCTTCAACATTTCTTGTAGGAGCTGCTGATGCTGGGTACCCAGCTGCTGCAGCAGCTCCTGTTGTTGGTGGTGTTGAGCCACCATCTGTTGAGCCAGGAGTTGCTGCTGCTATTGCTGGCCATCGGCCAGAACTTTGAAAACTTTATCCCACTCCATGTTACTCAGAAGGGAAGAGAAAAAGAGGGAAACAAACAGCAACAACAACAACAACAATATATATATATATATATATATATATATATATTTTGTCCACTGAGGCACGCACTCAGCCCCTTACGTCAGGGGCAGGATCGCATACCCACATTCTCCACCACGTGTAGCTGGCTTGGCTTCCCGGAGGGGTTCCTCCTCCTCCGTGTCAATGGGTGGCCACTCCGCCTGACTACAGAGACCAACTGAACTGACCTACTTTCTGAAGAGAGACTTTAATGGACATAAGGCCTATGGACTATGAGTCACATGGAATTTTAAGAAAAGATGGAAATCCATTCACTTGAGTCCAGCTGATATTGCCAAACCTTAGCCCCTGCTTTTTTTGTAATACATTTCACTGTTTAGAAATGAATATGGTCCAGAACTATAAAGGCAGACATCCTGAAACTTTCAAAACTGCCTTGCTTTGAGTTTAAATTGTTTGAATTGCAAGGACTACCCAAACTATTGACAGAGATAACTATAACAACTGAATACTTTCCATGCACACAACTACTTTTAAGGTTGGGAATGGCTTGTTAGTGGATTTGTTTCTTGGGCTACGTCTAGACTGCATCCATCTGCCGACAGAGGGGTGCAAATCAAGCACTTCGGAAGTGCAAATGAGCCCGGGATTTAAATATCCCGGGCTTCATTTGCATACTCACGTTTCGACGCTGTGCCGATCAGGCTCGGTGTTGAAAGTGAAAGTAAAGTGTAGCCGTGGTTCTGCAGACAGCGGGGAGCTTTTTCGGCAGATCCTGTACTCATTTTTTGAGGAATACAGGAATGAGGAGTACAGGATCTGCCGAAAAAGCTCCCCGCTGTTGGCAGAACCACGGCTACACTTTACTTTCACTTTTGACACTGAGCCTGATTGGCACAGCGTCGGAAACGTGAGTATGCAAATGAAGCCCAGGATATTTAAATCCCAGGCTCATTTGCACTGCCGAAGTGCTTGATTTGCATCCCTCTGTCGGCAGACGGATGCAGTCTAGACGTAGCTCTGGTGTTTTCCTGTCTTTTTTTTGTTTTTTGTTTTTCTTATTTCTTGTTCTAAGTTGTAGGTCTAATGGTTGTCAAGCCTAGCAAACCTCAGGCTTTAATAATGTTTACTAACTGTCCAGGATTTTATACTAGCCTGCTCATTTTACACTGTTTCTGCTGGTTTCTTGCTACTGAGACATGAGGAAATACAGGGCCGGATTAAGGGGGGGGCCAGCCGGGCAGCTGCCTGGGTCACCTACCTATGGGGGGTGCCTATTGGCAGCTGTAAGGGGCGCCGCGTGCCCAGCCGCGCGGCGCCCCTTAGAGCTGCCATCAGGTGCTGCGCGCCCAGGGCTGGGGGCCGCACGGCACCCCTTAGAGCTGCAATCAGGCACCGTGAGCCCAATTAGAGCTGTAAGGTACACAGTGCGCCAGGGCCACGCATGCACCATGCGCCCTGCGCCCGGGGCGGAACTGCATATGCGTCACACGCCTGCTGCCCGGGGCGCAGGAATGGCTCGAGCCGGCCCTGAGGAAATATTACCTGTCACCTGCACCTCATCTCCAAACCAATTTGCCAGCCCGACCTATCCATGGATCAGGCTCTCACCAGCCTAGAAAGCTTCAGAGCAATATAACAAATAACATTACAACAATCCACTTCTCTCTAATTTTATAACAGTATCCACCCTCTGGCTATTTTAATATTTTTGTTTTCTGGTTGGTTGGTTGGTTAAGTTACTTGAACAAAATAATTTATAAAGCTGTGAGCTGAGAATATTTTTGGCTGCATTAGTTAAGAAAAGTTTTATTTTCCTTCCTTATTTAAAAACTTTTGTACTTCATATGTTACCTCATCCAAAGTGTATTGAGAAGTTAAGCCCTGGGTTGTGAGAAAAGAAAGGAAATCCTATGTGAAAGCTTTTAGATGTGTAATTCACTGAAAAGTTAACTATATATTTTGGTGGCCTATATCTGCATAAGGAGTTAAGTAACATTTTTTTCTTGTAACTGAGGTGGGCTGATTTCTCAATGATAAGTAAGCTGTGAGAATGTACTACTTCTGCTTTGCTTCGGTGAAATTGTTTTGATCCTTTTATAAACTCTTTGTAAAGTCTAACAAAACTGAAAGCTAAACCGATAAAGATAATCTATAAAGCTGATACCAGTGTTGTGGTTGTGGGTTTAGGAAAAGATGAGCATACAAAGGTGTCTGTTACAGCTGTATCCTATACTATTTCCCTTTCAAAAGTTAGACAGTTGTGAGAGAAAGTTACACATGTGAAAGCCATTCGAGACTATGGAATTAGTAGGAAAATTAAATTCTGGCAAACAGGAGAACCTCTGCTCTCCAAGAGTGTCAGAGAGCTATGAATCATATATATAGTAGCCCAATGTCTGAGAGTCTGTAAACGCTGTAGCATTACAGTCTTGCCTCTGGGGGTCGCTCTTGCCTCCCGCCGTGGCACTCGGCTGAGTTCTGCGCCGCTCAGCCAAGCCACGGCGGGGAGGCAAGCGGTGGCAAGCAGCCGTTTGGGGTCCGCGGTCCCCATGCAGCACCCCTGTGCTGCATGGGGAGCACAGATCCCAAACAGCTGCTTTCCGCCGCTTGCTCCCCCGCGGTGGCCCAGCCAAGCGGCACAAAGCTCAGCCAAGCGCCATAGCAGGAGGGGAAGGGGGGGCGGGGCGCTGACGTACACGGCCAGGGCCCAGCCATGTACGTCACCGCCCTGCCCCCCTTCGCCTCCCGCCATGGCGCTCGGCTGAGTTCTGCACCGCTCAGCTGGGCCACCGCAGGGGAGCCCAAACGGCCACTTGCTCCCCTGCGGCGGCCCGACCAAGCGGCGCAGAACTCAGCCAAACACCACAGCGGGAGAGGAAGGGGGGCGGGGCGGTGACGTACACAGCCCCGCCCCCTGGCCATGTACGTCACTGGGCTAGAATGTAAAGAAAAACGGACACCCTTGATCGGGGCGGGAGGGGGGAGGGACCGGCTGAGAGAAGAGCGGGGCTGGCTGTGGGGGGGAAGCAGAACTTGGGGTGGGTCAGAGGCAGTGTAGCTGGCCAGGGGAGAACGGGGGAGGGGCGGCCAGCGGGAAGCAAAGCTGGTATGGGGTGGGGGTCAAAGGTCGCGGGGCTGGCCAGCAGGAAGCAAAGCTGGTTGGGGGTGGGAGTTGGGGGCAGTGAGGCTGGCTGTGGGAAATCAGGAGGAGGAACTGGCTGGCGGGGGGCGGGGAGAGGGAATCGGCCGCGGGGAGCCGGACTCACCCGGGCGCGTGCAGATCCCAGGGTGCTGCCCGCCCCGCTCATGCATCCACAACGGAGACAGAGGAGAGCGGAGAGAGAGTGACAGGCAGGAGGGGGAGAAGAGAAAGAAAGAGACAGAGAGAGAGGCAGAAGGGGGAGGAGAGCTGAGAGAGAGGTGGGAGGCAGTAGGAGGAGGAGAGAGAGAGAGAGAGAGAGGGCGCGAGAGAACAGAGGCTCAGAAGAGAAGACCGACGTGGAGGAGAGACCTGAAAATCCCGTCTTATGACGGGCTAATTGGCTAGTTATAAATAACAGATAAGAGACTGTCAAATCTTTCCGTTCCTACTAAACATCAAAGAGAGATATAGAATATATTTAAATGCACATATATGTGGAAGGCCATACCTACCAACATGCAAAACAGGCAGCTGCATGGGATACCACAAAATCTGGGGCACCAAGTTGCCCTAAATTTCATGGTGTCCTAGGCAACTATGTGCTGTATGGCTCCAGCAGCAAGTCCCATTACCTGGTCAGTTCCCCCATGGGATGCACCCAGTAGGGCCATCCGTAGAGTGGTGAGGGACCCAGGATAATGCCTCTGCTCCACCCTGCCCCATTCCACCCCTGCTCTGTCCCCATTCCCGCCCTTCTCCCAAGCTGCTTCCCCTGAGCAATGTGGTCCAGATGATTAGTGGGGGGGAAGGGAGAGGTTAGCACAGGCCTGGTGCTGAAAGCAGGAGGCGGACCCACCACCACACTCACTGGCAGCAGTGGGAAGTAGAGTGACTCAGTCCTAGTCCACTCTGCTTCCCCAGCTACCAGCCCAGCCATGTCGCTCCTCTTCTCCCCACCAGTGAGTGTGGGGACAGTCCCATAGCTTCCCCCAAGCTATCTCCCTGAGGGATGCTGGTGGAGCAGGCTGGGGCCAGGTTGCTCTGTTTCCTGTCATTGCTTGTAAGTGCAGCCTGACCAGAGGCATGCCTCCCACAGCTCTTCCCTCCACAGCCCTTGAGCACAGCCCAGTGTTTGGGGGGGGGGGGGGGGGGGGGGAGACGGTGCATAGGGCACCAGAGCTGCTAGGGGCAGCCCTGGGTATACGATATATTGAACCAGGTTGCTGGTGCTTCAAGGTCACTGGTCTGACCTAGGCTCAAGTCCAAAGATGTTTACAAGAGGGGTTTCAAAATTCTTTTAACATCAGCACAGCAAGCTAGAAAGATGCAGCTTGCAACAGGCCATATTGGAGTGCTGAGGTCCACCAGGGACCCAAAGAAGCTAAAGAGAGGTGGTTGAGAAGGGAAAGCACAGAAGGCCCTGTGTCTTATGCCCATATTATCTGTGGCAAAGATAATCATGAACTGAACTTTTTAGCCATTCATAGTACACATGACACACAGCAACTGGACTGCTTTGGTACTCATCCGCTTACAAGAAGGACAGTTGCCATTAATCAACTCATATGGAGGAAGGATAGCTTCCACAGTTCCAAGGGTAAGCTAGTTAGACACAAAGAACTGATTGCAGCAACTGACAAATAGCCTAAGAAGTGGCTTAATTACTTGCTGAAAAGAAATTGGAAGATGGCCTGATAATAATAAAGGTGATTTTCTAGCCAAAGAAGAAGCTTTCAGCAAGATACCATGGAAACTTATAAACTTGAACAAAGTATAAGTAAAGTACATAAAGTAAATGTAGGAAATACTAGAAAACCCAGGCCAAGAATATGAAACACCAAGTCATGCAAGTTGATTAAGCTGATACCAAGTATTCAGGCATACCAAAGAGACCGGCTAATACATTTTATGACTAGAACTGTCAAGTGATTAAAAAACCTTAATCACAATTAATCACGCAATTAAAAAATTTAATCGCAATTAATCACGTGTGCTGCCCCTTTGAAATGCCGTGGAGGCGTTTCAAAGGGGCAGCACTGCGGAAGCCCGGGATAAACTGGAGTCCTCAGCTGACCCCAGGATCAGTGCAGCTGCCTCTCTGAAATGCAGCAGCAGTGTTTCAAAGGGGCAGCACTGTGGGAGCCTGGGGTCAGCTGGAGACCCTGGGCTCTGTGCAGTGCTGCCCCTTTGAAGCACCGGAGCGAAATTTCAAAGGGGCAGTAGAACACGGAGCCGGGGATCAGCTGGAGTGCCCAGCTGATCCCCGGCTCCACATTGAGGAGCTGGGGCAGCACTTCAAAGGGGCAGCAAAGGGGCAGCACAATGTGGAGCTGGGGATCAGCTGTGCACTCCAGCTGATCCCCAGCTCTGTGTTGCTGCCCCTTTGAAGTGCCATTCCGGCACCTCAAAGGGACAGCGCTGCATGGAGCCCAGGGTCAGCTGGGGACTCCAGTTGATCCCAGGCTCCTAATGTGCTGCCCCTTTTGAAGTGCCGGAGCTGCGCTTCAAAGGGGCAGTACAGCATTAATGCCTGTGATTAACGCATTCTTTTTTTAACACGTTAATCCTGCCCTGTGTTAATCGCAGGCGTTAACACAGATAATTGACCGCCCTATTTATTACTGATCAATATCTGAGGAATAATCAAGAACTATAAACCAAGGATGACCGAAAATTAAGTACCTAGCCTTTTTAAAAGACTTTTACACACACAAAAATACCATTAGTATTTCCAAAGAACTATTAAGAACTTTTGTTAATACATATCTGTGATGATTTCTACAGAAGTAGCAATTTAGGAATCCATGATAGCTAACCAAGCAGTGAAGCAACCAGCATCCTGGCAATACGTCTGTGAGCTGCTTTGGAAGAGGATGATATACACCATAAATAGCAATCCATCAGGACAAGGTGCAGATGTCCTTTGCAATCCACAGAAATTGTTTTTTGATGGTCAGATTTACATGACTTCAGTGGACCCATTCCACAGACCAAAACAGGATAAGTATATGCTAACTGACAACTGTTTGTTTACAAAATTGATAGAATTTATTCCCCACATCAAATGGTATTTCAAACCACAGCATGTGCTGGTGAATCATGTTTTTTGTCACTGAGGCTTGCTTTGGGGAACAGTCAGAAAGATGTTCAAGCTATGCTTCTGAGACCATGGCAGACATATGTAAAATACTGGGAATTAAACCCAAACTTACACATTATATACCACTTTATTTATCTAGCTAAGACCCTCTCAACTGTCCTGCATTTGCTATTCATCAAGGAGCCAGTTCTAGCTTCCTGTTCCACATTTTTGCCCTCTCATGTGGTTGTCTACCCCTACTGCAGTGCCTGTCAGTTGGGAGGGGGAGGGATAGTGTCTATATATGCCCATCCCCTGTATGTGCTAGCGCTGACACAATGCATAGGCCTCACCCACCACAGCTATTGGCTGGTGCAGGCAGGGCCGGATTAAGGTATGGGCTAGCCGGGCAGCTGCCCGGGGCGCAAACCTATGGGGGGTGCCTGATGGCAGCTATAAGGGGCACATAGTGCCCCTTATAGCTGCCATCAGGCACCACGCGCCCGGCTCCCGGATCGCGGGCTGCAGCAGCTCCCAGCAACCACCCTGCAGCGGCCGCCCAGGGCGGGGGCCTGTGTTAACCCCCGCAGCGCTGGCCAGCAGCGCCTTTCCCCCCGTGGCCAGAGGGTCCTGCACAGCCAGGCTCGGCCCACCCCAGCGGCCCTGGGCTGCGTGCCAGCAGCGGTAGCTGGGCCAGGCCAGGCACGTGCGTCTTGCCGCCGCCAGCTCCACACGCCCTCCCGCATGTGCTGGGTGGGGGCGGGGGCCACGCATGCGCCCTCCCCCACGCACCAGCACGGGGGCGGGGGCCGCGCATGCGCCCTCCCCCAACCCGGGGCGCAATTAAACTGTCTGCACGGGGCGCCGGAATGGCTCAGTCCGGCCCTGGGTGCAGGGGGGCATTGAGAGCCCCAGGCTGTCTTCAGCCTGACAAAATCCAAAGCCACCACCTCTGCAATTCACACTCACACATGTACTCCTGCCTAGCCTGAAAGTACTGTATTGTAAATGTCTGCAAGTAAAGGGACAAAAAGGATGAAGCAAATAAGAGGAATAAGGTGAGGAACAAAACAAGAGAGAAGAAAAAGAGGGAGCAAATGGGAAGAAAGTAAATAGTTGCAGAAGAGTATAGGGGGGCAGTTGGTGAGGGCAAGTTGGCCAAGGTATTAGAATTAGAAGACAAGGGCTAAAGGATAAGCATCAGTTTGCTACGTTTTTATTTCCTTTGGGAAGAAACATTTGAGTGATTATTTCAGGAGAAAACAAAATCTTACAACATAGATGCTTTATTTAAACATAAAGAATAGGTAAGCTCACTCCCTCTAGTGTGTATTTTAATAGATCGTTCATCTGTGTAGCACAATTGTTTTTCCCCAAACATATTCATTCCAGTGTTTCTCCTCATCGAGATGAAAACAAACTATTAACACATTCTATTTATTTAAACTATTAAAATTAAATGCATACGATTAAAAACCAAAATAATCTTTCAAGTACTAATTTTAAAAAAGTAGCATCTGTCATGTATTCACAACAGAACACAGGTATTTTTCCACATTTTAGTCATTTGTCACGCATTTTGATGGCTCATGTCTAGGGATGTGAATGGTTAACGAGTAAGCACCACCCTTACTGGATGATGCTTAACGATTATGGTTAACCGGTGGGCTGGAGCAGCCCCCAGCCTGCAGCAGGCTGCTCCAGCCCTGTGGGGCTCACCACAGGCAGGGGGAGCAGCCCCTCTGGGGTGGGCCCGGCCTGGCCAGAACAGCCTGCCACCCACCCCGTCTAATTAGTTAACCCATTAAACATAACATTTGACCAATTAACTGATTAACCAGAATTTTACATCCTTACTCATGTCACACACTAGCCAGTTTGAGAAGGAAAACTGATCATAACCATGCTAAAGAAGAGTTTGTGCAACCATCCAAGAAACTGGGATTTAAGATTTACTACAATTATTTTGTCTATTCAGTCTCTACCAGTTAGGTGTATAGAATTTGTACTTTTTGACTTCATTATACGCCACATGGGAGTCCTACATCACATAGCTATCTGGAAAGATTAACAGAAATAAAACCTATTATGACAAAAAATATCAAATTGATGGTAAGAAATTTCATTTTAACTCCAGCCTAAAACAGGAAGGCCCAGAAAAATTTTGATGCAAGGTCCCTATGAAATCAGAGAGAAAATGTTTCTCTAAAACATTTAAAGAACATCTAAAATCTCTAAAGGTCACCATTTCATATCTCCCCACTTAGAAGGATTTATTCCTTATCCTACTGATACAGACAGAGAAAATTATCAAAGCCAGTAAGTAAGGAAAGTCACAATGAAGAAAGACGTTTGCATTGTTGTAGTAGTCATGTTGTTCCCAGGCAGGACTGTTGCTAGGATGGTGCAGGGCCCGGAACCCCCACCACCACAGGCCCCGGCCCTACTCCACCCCAACTCCAAGTCCCTGTCCCGACTCCACCTCTTTCTCCCTGCTCTGCCCCCATTCCATCCCATCCCTGCAAGCCTCTGCCCTCTGCTGTCCCGAGGCAGGGTGTAGTGGGGCTAGTAGCACTGTTGCCGGCCCCTGTGCCACCCAGGCCTCACATCCCCCTGAAGTAGGGGCCCCACAAAGCACAGGGCCTGGGGCAACCATTCTGAATCATCCTATGGACATAGGGTTACCAGGTAGACCCCCCCCCCAAAAAAACAGACACACTTGATCGTGGGCGGGGGGGGAGGGGCTGGCCGGGAGGAAGGGGGGCAGGAGGCAGGGCTGGCAGGGGAAGGGTTGGGGGCCGCGGGGCTGGCCGGGAGGAAGGGGGGGGCAGGAAGCAGAGCAGGGGGGGGATCGGGGGATGGACGGGAGGAGGGGGGGCCAGAGGAAGAGGGGCGGGAAGCAGAGCAAGCAGGAGAGGGGTGCAGCCACTGGCCTCAGCCGGAGTCCAACAGGCCGCACCCCCGGCAGACACTCCCTCTAGTTGCTAGTAGAAGTCGGGCGGGGGGGAGTGGCTGGGAGCCACTCCCCCCCGCCCGGTTTCTGCACACAAGCAGAAGCTCCCAGCTGGGAGGCGGGGCCGCGATTGGCGCTGGGAGCCTCTGGTTGTGTGCAGAAGCCAGGTGGGGGGAGTGGCTGGGAGTCCCAGCCACTGCCCCCGCCCCGCCCAGCTTTTGCACGCAACCACAGGGCTCCCACTGCCAATCGCGTCCCCGCCTCCCATTCGCTCCCCTGCCCCCGCCAGGCTTCCGTCCGGCGCCCAGCCGGAAATTCAGAAAATACCGGACCTTGCACATGTCCGGTATTTTCTGAATTTTTCTACCGAACAGAGTACGCAAATACCGGACTGTCCGGTAAAAAACCGGATACCTGGCAACCCTGGCAACACCTGGCAATCCATCTCTGTCTAGGATATAAGAGATATAAGGTATATGAGGTAATTTTAGACCAACTTCTGTTGGTGAGAGAGAGAAGCTTTTGAGTTAAACAGAAGAGTTACACAATCTGAAGGACCTGAAGAGCAGCTCTGGGTAGCTTGAACGCTTGTCTTTCACCAGCAGAATTTGGTCCAATAAAACACTGATTCTCATCCAAGGTATGCATACCCCTAGGTCAGTGTTTCTCAAAGTGGTTCGTGAAACCACTCTGAGAAACCTGCTAACTGGACACTGCCGTGTGTTTATTTACCAGTTCTGCAGCCATGGAGCCTTGCAGCTCCCATTGGCTCCAGTTAGCCGTCTGCAGCCAACGAGAGCCACAGGAAGTGGTGTGGGCCAGGCCACTGCTTCCCACGTCTCCCCTTGACTGCAAACAGCAAACCAGAGCCCATCAGAGCTATGAGTTTCTGTGACTGGAGAGCTGGTAAATAAACACACCACAGCAGCCAGTTAACAGGAAAGTCAAGAGTGGTTTCGCAGACCACTTTGATAAACACTGACCTAGGGGTACATGGTGGTCTTCCAGGGCATACACAATCTCATCTAGATATTTGCCTCGTTGTATAAATAGCTACATAAAAAGCACTAGCAAAGTCAATACAAATCAAAATTTCATACAATGACTTTATACCGCTCTGTATGCTATGCACTGAATTGAAGTACAATATTTATATTCCAATTAATTTTATAATTATATGGTAAAAATGAGAAAGACTTTGCCTATTAGTGTGCTGTGTTTTTGTATCTAATTTTATAAGCAAGTAGATTTTAAGTGAGGTGAAACTTGGAGGTACACAAGACAATTTAAACTCCTGAAGAGGTACATTTGTCTATAAAGGTTTAGAGCCACGGCAGTAGGTGCAGTGGGGAGGGGGCGGCAACTAGTCAACTATTCCATAAGCAAAAGCTTATCGGATAGTCAACAAGTGCTTTATTAGTAAAAAAAAAATAAAAAAATAAAAGGCCAAAAAAAAAAAAAGACTCCAGGGGAAATTTGTCAAGCAACAAAAAAAAGCAGGGGCCAAAATGTGGTCATGGCTCCTTTAATTGTCGCATGTCCCAAGCAGGCTTCTGTCCATCATGCCGCAAGTGCTCCCAGGGCCGAGGGGGTTGTGCCAGGGGGAAAACAACGAGTGCTCCCAAAAGAAGGTGATGTCACAAAAAAAGCACTGGTCAACACACTAGTCGACCAGTTGCTTCCCCCCTTGCTGCCTCTATCAGAAAGAAGCACTAAGGGGGGAAAGAGGAAGTGCTGGGGGTAGGGGGCGGGGCACAGCAGTGACGTTTCAACTGGGGCTTTTGTACATTTCAAAGCTGAAGCACCCATGCAGAGTCTCCAGCTGGCCCCAGGCTCCATGCCGTGTTTCAATCTTTGAAATACACAAGAGCTTCTGCTGGAAATGCCATCGATTATTCAATTAATTGATTAATCTAATTTTAACATCCCTATATTGCAGTAAGAGATATTACTTCACCCACCTTGTCTCTCTAATGAAGAAAGATAGTGGATTAATACAATAATCATTACATGAGGAACAGAATGAATGAGGATTCATATGGTGTATTTATTTTATAGAAACACAAAGTTAAGCAACTCTTCAAAAATAGCAGCAGAAAGTGCTGCACTAGGGGTAGCTTGAAGGAAATACTCAATACCCTAGAACAGACACTTATACAATAACGGTCATCTTTTTTGCATCTCGAGCACTGATCTCCCTGTAGAAAGGCAACTAGGTAAAATTAGTGACAACCATTTTATAAAATGGAATCACAGACATCCATCCCAAAAAGTATGGCCACTGTTACAGTCCAAGAGAGCAATCAGAGGAGATAAATGCTATCACCCAAAAATTTCTGATCCCAAAGTCTTGCTCCAAAAGCCATTCACTAGAATCAGTGATGCCAGGATAGTATGACAGGAATGATATACAAAACAGGAAAATATCAGGCTAATGAATGTTTGTGGAAACTATGGTAACACTGGATATTAGATTATGCCTCAATATTGCTCTGCCTGATATTATCTAAGGATAGCTCTTGCTGATTATAAAGCAGATTACTCTAAACTGGGAAGATGCTTTCCTTCCAGTCACACTTGTGGAGAAGAAGTAGTCTGTATCTTAACTCTTTATTTCCTGTTTTTCAGAGTACATGAACTCAACATTCTGGAAGGCCACAAGTTAGCATGGGGTAACCTTAACTCTGCATTAAAGCTTTTTTTGGCAGTAAACTAACAGTGTATCTAATGTAGATTTTAATGCAAACAGGATGCAAATTCTTATTGCTAGAGATGCTCGCACAATTACTAACAAACATTTGTCCTCTAGAACAAATATTTGTGTAGCCTCTGCATTAGAATTTAAGTTACAGTGCTAAATAATGTTAAAACTAAACATTCAAGTGTAAACAAACCCTTATGTGCACAAATGCGGTAGCTTTTATACTATAAATACAGCACATGATGCTACTAGAGGCTTTTGGGAGGAGGGGAAATTCAAGTTCATCTGTGGACCCAGCTGCTTATGCCCCTCCACTTTTAGATTAAGTTTATTCCACTGGCTGCAAGCTAGTTTCTCTGTGCTAGATGTTGGTAAATTTATTTGGTGAATGCAAGGTGACTATATCACAAATCTCTTGACGTGTGGTGTTTTTCCATTGCCACAAGTCACACAATTACATGAGAACCTCAACTTTCTTAAAAAAAAAGAAGGAAGTTACTCTCAGAATTGCGGAGAAAAAAGCTTGAAAATGTGACTCAAGTGTTCCCTAAAGAATCAAAAACCCAGAAACAAATAAAAAATCCAAATTATATTTTAAAAAATAGGATAATGGGAGGAGTCATGATGCTTTAATAAGAACTTATCCCTGGAGCCCATTCCTCTGTGTACTCAGCCCTCTGCCCAAACACGGCGTTAGTGAGTGCTATACTGCATGGAGAACGAGGGGTGATTGAGAAGGGAGCAGTCTCTCCTTTAAGTCAGTACTAATTCTCCTATATGGGAATTAGGGGTTACATTCCACTTAACTCTTCCATCAGTAAGGCACCGATTCTCCAGCCTGCATAGGAGAGGAGAGAGTCCTTTATTTCTGACTGATGCTAGCAAATGAGGAGTTAAAATCTCCTGGCTGACTAGCAAGTCTAGAAAGCAGTTCCAATTCCTGTAAATCCAACCTCTTGCTGAGTCAGGGACAGATTAGGGAGGCAGCTCACTAAGAATGAATGGTTTTTCCTGTGCCAGGGAGTCAGGAACAGGGAAGAGAGGCATTTCCTGGGGCCCTGGGGAGAGAACACTAGGCTGACACAGTAATCCTTGGAGTCATTGAATACTGGTATCTGCCATGATAGAACTATAAGCTTATAGTTTATAGATAGAACTATTAAACTTTTATGATTCTGACTAGTGTCAGGTGATTGGGATTAATAAATAAAGTTTAGTTTTGTATTAGCACAGAGTCTAGTACTTGACTACTTGCTTCCCCTCTCCCTCACCTCTGTATGAGAGGCAGCAAGTGGAGGGAAACAGAAGCCAGTGCTGGGGGGAGCCATCTTCCCTCCAGCACCCACTCCTTGATGCTGCTTGCCCACCCCCATGCTGCTGCCTCTATTAGAGGCAGTCATTGGGGGAGCAGGAGGGGTAAAGGAGGCTGCTACAGTAGCAGTCTCAGGATGCAGAGATCTCCACCCCACACCTGGTGGATAGGGGCTGCTGTCCCAGTGGTCCAGGCTGCCCGCAAACAGCGACTGTTCTGACAGCAGCCCCAGTCAACAGCCAGTCCCGGCCGCCGTGGACAGGGGCTGCTGGACCTAGGCAGCTCTTACTATATTTAGACTGAAGAGCCACAGTGAGGGTAGCTCCTGGACCCGGTTCAAGCTAGAACAGAGCACCTTCCCTTATCGACTAATCTTGTAGTCGTTGCAAATTATATAGACTACATGATTAGTCAGTTACCTGCCTTTTAACTTTCCTACCATACAAAGCCTCCTTGACACTCCAAGACTCCCCCAAACACACAGTGTTATGAGACACCACCCCCACCACTCCTACTCCAGAAACAATCCTAAGACTTCAAGAATCTGTTTTGGAGACTTAACACAGATATCAGAAACACCTGTTTGATTCTTTGTACACTATCTTTAGGGATAAATAAAAATAAATAAATCTGCTTAAAATTGGCTTACTTTCTCTAAGGCCATTATTTACTCTATATTAGTCAACTGTTTTTTCACTCCACTAAAAAGGTGTGTACTTTATTTTTAGCACATATGATTAAGTTTTTTTTCTTTTTTAAGAATGCAAATTGATTTTTCTAGTTATTTTGGCATTTATGTTTAATGATCACAATTATGCCTGGGACCCACTAACACTGACTCTAACTTTACTATCAGACTTGGAACCTCACTTATTTTCATACACATTTTAAGTTATTTTCCAGATACAACTAAAAATACAGATTGCAAATAAATGATCTTCATCTGCAATAAGGAGTCTAAAGCTATGTGTTTAGCTTTTTTTTTTTTTTTTTTTTTTTTAAATAAAAACTGGCACTGCTAAGGTGAGTACAAGCTACATTTGCATGCTAGAAGGGTACTATTATTTGTCTGTACCACTTTAAATAATTAATGACAAAGCACAATAGGATAATAAAAGTGATGATAAAGACTCCAGCCAGGACAGGTTATAAGCTTTAGAACTCACTACTCAAAGAATTAAAAATAAGCATGAGAGAAATAAAACTATGAAATTCGCAGACTTGTCAAAAACTAACAACAGTACTTAAATCCTTAACAAATTTTGCAGGAATAAAATACAGACAATATATGTACATTGTGCATTTCAACGGGAAATACCAAGACGTAAAATTATAATAATAATACAAGAGTGTGTGTGTGTGCTGTGTTAGCGTAGGAGTGGAGGTGTTGAGGAGCATGGTGAGGGGGAGACTGTGTGCCTGAGCTGAAAGCCATTCACTCAGGAGACTGAAAGCTTGTATTGTACAGCAGTAGCTGCAGCTCCCACTTCTGAGCCAGGGGCACCAGCACAGACAGGCTCCCCCCCGCCCCATCCCAGCTCAGCAGAGACCCACTGGGTCATGGTTACCTCTAGCATCAGGTGAGCTCACCTGGCTCCATGCAAGCCATGAATCAGCTTCCAAAAGAAAGGGAGACTACCAGGGCTACAGTGGCAGGCTGGGTACCCAGCGCTGAGAGGAGTGGCTAAGGAAAATTTTAGGATATAGCCACAGGTAAGCTCTCCCCTAGCACCTCCCTATTGGAAAAACTATAATGGTGCAAAACTTGGGGGAGGGGGGAGGAGCAGGAATCCTCCTCCCTAAATGGTGCCCCTGGGAATGGGAGGGACACAGGAGATTACTGACAGGAATCACAACACAACATCCTTTATCAAAATTTGTGGAACTGGGGGGTATTGGCTATGTAGTTAGTGGAGGACTGGAGGAGTACGGCATTTGCAGAAAGCAGAGATGCGCAGGAGTGTGGAAGTGGCAGGGAAACTTCGGGAGAAGCAATTGCCTTGATTGCTGGTTCAAGTGTTACTTCCTGTGGTAAGATAGTGGGAGAAAGCAACCTCAGGTTGCATCAATCCAAGCAGGCTAACCTTCACTCTCCCTTGAATAAGGGAACCTCAGCAGCACACGTGCAAGCTCTAGGTCTGCCATCGCTTATCAGGTGTGCGCAGGTTATTGTAGCTGCGTTGGTCCCAGGATATTAGAGAGACAAGTGGGTAAGATAATTGTTTTTATTTAACCAGCTTCTGTTGGTGTAAAAGACAAGCTTTCAAGCTGAACAGAGCTCTTCCTCAGGTGTAGGAAAGGTAGAAGAGCTCTGTGTGGCTCACACATCTGTCTCTCTCAGCAACAGAGAAAAAAGTATTACCTCAACAACCTTGTCTCTCTATAGAACTCATCAAGTTCAGCAGCAAAGAGGTCCATGAAATGTGGTTGTGGGTTGCATCCCCTCCTGAGGCATGGAGGAACATTGGGGGTACAGCTGGGGCCCAGGCCAGCTGGGGAGGGACAGGACGGGAGCACAGCCAAACTCTACTCCTGGCCCCGGGGCCTTAGCTGCCATGCCTGTACCCCACGAGAGGGGCCCCTGCCACCCTGAGTTGGTCCCCTGCCAAGTCTCCGCTCCTGGCCCCAGCCTCCTCCCCCTTAGCGGGCCCGCACCCGCCCTCCTCCCGGAGCCATGGTCTGTGCTCCCAGCTGGGGGGGGGGGCGGGGACAAACAGGGATAAGGGGGGACACGAAGGAAAAAGCGTGGGGTTGGGGACCACTGTTCTAGGGACTTGCACCAGCAGAGACAGCAGCTCCCAAAGGGAGGCAGATATCAGTCCAGTAACAGCATTTCTACAGAGCAGGGAAAGGAGACCTGCCGAGTGGAAGGGACTCACCAGAAGAGACATCAGAAACTCAGGGGGCCTAACTCCCACTCTCCTCCCACCAGACCCAGCTACACAACCCAGGAGACTTGGCTCCCAGTCACCAGCCAGAGCCCGCACCACTCCCAGCCCTGCGCTCTCATTAACTCGCACCTCCAGTCTGGTGACTGACGATTGGAATTAGACACTCGGCCCCAAATGACACTCACCGTAGCCACCAAGGCAGGGGAAGGCTCCCGTCGGGCCATGGTTTTGTGGTCTCCTACGTCCCCATGATAGGACCTTCTCCCCCAGAGAAGTCCCCCAAGGCCAGGGGATCTAGCACCAAGAGACCGAACACAAACTGAAACTAACAAGTTCTGCAACTTCCTGCCAGCAAAGGGCGAGAAAGCAACAGGAAAGGGGGGAGGGGGCAGACGAGGAAGCCGGGCAACAAGTAACTCTACTTCCAACACACAGAATTAACCCTCCCCTACCCACAGGGCAAAGACCAAACATTCAGCCCTCACCCCATGCACACTACAACCAACCCCCAAGGGACAAAGACCCAGTCGTTTTTAACCCTTCCTTCAGGGTAGCAGATACTCAAATTCCCTACTAACCCTCTGTAAAACTCTATTAAACTTTCTATGAATAATGCTTCATATATATGCCACTAACTGATGCCCTTTATATTATCTAAATATATATTTATATACAGATACTCAGTGCTTTTTTGTGCGCAGTACTGTCAGAGCTCAACAACTCCCCCTGGAATACCTGCACCTTTTTTTTTTTTAACAAAAAAAGCACTGCAGATAGTACAATAATGGAGACTCTTAGGTTACTTTGCACTTTCCATAAAAGAGTCTTGCAACATTTGTTTGAACATAATGTGAACACAGCAATAAATGCTGACCTTTTCCTTTTCTTTTCACCCTTTTAAGATTTTGGATTAACTGTCATTAAACCACAGTTTGGTCATATTTATAAATTAATAATCAAGAAACAACCCCCGCCCCCACAAAATAACCTCCTCTGGTATTGGAAAGGGAAGTGCACTAATGAGAAGTCACATTCTGATTGCTGTGATCACAGAACTGCAAAGTGCTCAGTTACTAGGCCTGAATCACTGGGCTATACTGAGGCACACACACTCTGGTTCACTTTGGTGGTTTTTGTGCTATTTATCCAAACAAGAAAATTATTTTAATGTTTTTCATTAAGAAATGAGACAGGACCTGCAGAAAAAAACTAGTATGAGATCCAAGTAATCAAAGACTATTATAAAACCGAAACACAAGGAGGCAGACTTTATGTCTGTTAAATCTTAGTTGGGACATACTCTAACTTCCGAGAGCTTTGCTAGGCAATATTCTTTTAATATATTTTTTGATCTGGAACCACCTATGGCTATATTTAAAAACAGAAACTAGAGAAAATTGGTAACTGTCTCTTCACTATCTGTCTAAACAATTTGGTTAGGCTGTGCAAAAATGGCTAATCATGAAACAGGGTTTCTGTGCTTACAATAACTTCAGATGACTCCTGCTTTATTTAATGTGATTTAAGAGAATGAACAAAATGACAGGAAGAAGAGCTCTGTGTAAGGCTGGAAGTTTGTTTCACTCCCCAATAGAAGTTGGTCCAATCAAAGATATTAATTAAACCACCTTGTCTCTCTAAACTAAAAGAGAGTAATAAAAGCCCATAGTTAAAAAAGAATATGAACACACCATGGTTTATATGGCTAACTGATAAAGTACTCCCTTATTTAAGTGTTGTCCCTTCCCTTCATAAGTTAAGACAAGGCCCTTGTACAAAAGTTCCCTTCTTTACCCCAATATGTGATCACACTTTCTTTGTCCCCAGGTTTATGGTATGCTCAGCAGGAAGGAAAAAGCAGGGTAAGCTCTTCCCAGATTGCACTCAGCTCTGGCAATAGAGATGGAAAAGGCTCGTTCAGTCTTGTCTAGCTTACCTTCTTCTTTGAACATGGCCATACAGGATTGTTTCCCAGGAAAAAAAAAATCTAATGTACTCATGTAAAGAATGAAGTCACAACCCAATTAAGAAAAAAATTGCCAAGTTTTTCTCATGTCATTACGTTAGTGGATGAGCTTTACCCAGGGTGGATTTGATATAAATCAAATTGATTTAAATCACGATTTAAATCACTAGTTAGGAAGACTGATTTAATCACAGTTTTCTTCATAAAAGTGCATTCTTGTTAGTTGTCATAACCTTAATACATATTCTTCACAATTCAGAGATAGATGTAGGTTTCATTTTTAGAAGGTACACACTATACATTTTTAAATAGTGATTTATTTTGAAAAATTTCAGATTACTTTTAAAGTTATACCAGAACATGAATGATTGTTTGGTTATTTCATTTACCAAAAAGTAATTGAAGCAGATATTTATGAAGTCATTGGGAGGTGAACTATCTCCAATTCAACAGGTTAATCATTCATATTTGGTGGATTTTCTTGCCATGCTATATTAGGAGGAGAACATCACCAAACAGACAGTTAAATTGTTTTCTTTAACTAAAACAATGATATGTATTCTGGATTTTTTTCTTCAACAGCAAATATATAATATTTTAACAAAACAGGCATATGCTTTTTTGAATGTAGTTAAACCTTCAAGTTTTTTAAAATCAAGTTTGTTTTTGTTAAAATTGTTTTTAAATGAAATAGTTAAATGAAATATAATTTTAAACTGAAAATGAAATTAATATCAGGCAGGTCAACATGAGAAACTTCAAATACTGGCATCTATTCATGTAACTCTTTGAAGCGTTGCACTTTTAGAGAGAGGTACAGGCACTCTGTGTACACAAATTTGCAGAGGGACAATAGGGTTGAGGTCTGTTATTTCTCACCTCAATATATTATTTATTTTTTAAAAACATTTTTGTTATTAACAAGCATGCTAGCTGTGGAGACACAAAACCACAATTTGAGAACTGCAAAACTAAACATCTCTCATGGTATCTTCTAGACTGAGCACTAAGTCCCATTGGGTAAATAGAAGAACTATCCTAAATAATCTATACAGAAACCTCTGGAACCCCATAAGATTGGGTCCCTAATCCATGAAATATTGAAACTCATTTACATAACTTTTCTTAAACATTACATACATTAGAATTTATCATCCCTATTCCATGATATCTTTGAGCCATGATGTATCTTAATTAAAACTATCTTTACCTAGGTTTTTTTCCTCAAAAAGCATTTTATAAAAAAAAATCCGATTTAAATTTAAAAATCCATTTTTTAAAATAATTTATTTCTATCCACCTCAGCTTTACCCCTACTGATCCTAGATTTCAACTTCCAGAACCAACAGATGTCCCAAGATCCATGCGGATTTCAGAGGATTTCCTAGAGCAGTGGTTTTAAACCAAGGCTACATGTCCATCTAGAGCCAAGGCCGTCCCTTGGGTACAGTAAATCAGTGCAACCATCCCAGGATCCGTGATTTGGGAGGCCTGTATTTTGATAAAATCAGGACTGTCACAATATTTAGCTCTTTGTCCCAACCAATGTATGATTAGGACACCATTTGTCCCAATATTCAGGTGACCCTGTAGCCAAAATGTAGTATTTTAGTGTTTGTATAAAACTATAAGTATAATGAAGGTATTAAGTCCTATATAATGTTTTGCTTATAAGCTCTGCATGCTTCTGTTTCACCCTGCCAGCCGCTCTTCGGCTGTGTCTACACTGGCACATTCTTGCGAGAAACGGGCGCTCTTGCGCAAAAACATGCTGCCTGTCAACACTGGCCACGCGTTCTTGCACAAGTAAACTGACGTTGTACTGTAGAAAATCAGGGCTTCTTGCATGAGAACTCTGACACTCCCTCTCAGGAAGAAGCCCTCTTGGGCAAGAGCTCTTCCAGAAGAGGCCAGTATAGACAGGCAACATGAATTTCTTGCGCAAGAAGCCCCTATGGTTAAAATGGCCACCAGAGCTTTCTTGCGGAAGAGCGTCTACACTGCCATGGATGCTCTTGTGCAAAAGCACATCTCTTGCGCAAAAGCACATGCCAGTGTAGACACTCTCTTGTGGAAGAGTTTTTGCACAAGAACTCTTCCGCAAAAGAGTTCTTGCACAAGAAGCTGCCAGTGTAGACGTAACCTTCATGATTAGCAGGAAGGAATGGCCTGTGCTATTGGTAGATACACATTGGGTAAACTGATAAGGGCATGTTAAGGCAGGAAGAGATCATGATTTGTTATGATCATTCCTTGTATCTTAGGACATGGTTTCATTACAATGTTTGCTATAAGGTCTTGCTTCTTGTCTGCATTATAAACTAAGTTGTGCTTCTGGTCTGCGCTGCAAACTCAGTTGTGTAAGAGTTTTTTGTAATTTCTTTAGTAACTATATAACCCTTTCTAAAATGTTCTTTGTAAAATTACTTGGTGTGAGTGAAGAACGAATGCATAGTTAAGGATAAGTGTAAAAACCATTACAAAGAAATGTCCAGATGGTCAAGTGAGAAACTTGGAAAGACCAGGAGACAATCAAAAAGCATCCATTGTGCCAGATGCTGAGTGAGTTACTAGAACTGACAACCTTGGAGAGAGGTAGACATCTCCAAAGGCAAGAAAACAAATAAGACATAAGGAAGGGAAGCCTAACAATAACCAAATGACAACTATGTAAAACCCCAAGATTAACACCATTTAAGGATTAACAATTGCAGCGTGACATCGTAAAATCCATAGATTCAAATGGGAACTTACAACTATAAAAATAGGGTGTATTGCTATGGTTCTTTGGGTTCAATTGGGGCAACTGGTGCAAAAGGATGCAGGGGTGCACCAGCCATGGGATCACCCACTCCATGTGACTCCTCTTTGCACCACCAGGGGAGGGCCAGAACAATGTCCCCTCCTACCTCTGCTCTGCCCCCGCCCCAACCACTCCTCTTTTGCCTCTTCCAAGTCCCCTCCCCTGAGCGACATGGCCCCTGGGACTAGTTGCAGGGGGAGGCTGGGACCAGCAGCAGGAATTGGGCCTCCTGCACTCACCAATGTACTAACTAACCAGATTAACTACAGGATAGTTGATGCTTCATTAACTATATAGAGAGGCCCCCTATGTCCTATTCCATAAGCAACCAGGTAAAGTGAGGTGGTGGGAAGGAAAATGGGAGACTGTATGTTGCTTTTCATGTTGCTTTATTGTTGTATTTTCAATAAACCCAGCATATCACTTTTTTCCCTGAAAAAAATCCCATGTACCTAAACACAGCAAAGCGGCAGGTGGAGAGATGAAGCAGGAGAACTAGTGGGGTGAGGAAGCAAGTGGCACATGGGAGTGGGCTGAGGAGGCTGGCAAACAGCGAGGAGGGGAACAGTGTCCAGCCATGGGGGAACACCAGGCAGATGGCAAGGAGATTAGCAAGGAGGCTGATTTGTCTAGGGGCCCACACCCTCCTAGGGATGGCCCCATGGGTATGCAGAAGTCTTCCAGGGATTAAACCAACTCCTGGAGATATTCTCCTAGTTTTAAAACAGGCTACATAAATAGAGCCCTGCAAATCCGCAGATATCTGCTTCATATCTGCATGTATCCACATCCACATTGCGGTTCATTTTTGTGGATACACATGCAAGTGCAAAATTTTGTATCCACCCAGGGCTTTCTATATAAAAAGCATGAGCAAAGTCAGTATGAACTAAAATTTCATGCCCACAATGACTTGCTTATACTTTATACTGCTCCATATATCAGCAGTTCTCCAACTGTGATTTTGTTTCATTGAGGTCCTCATCAGGGCCAGCATTTGACTAGCAGGGGCTCAAAGCAGAAAACTGAAACCCAAACCTCACTACATGGGGCTGGAGCCAAAGCCAGACTTTTTTAAATGGGGTGAATCTTGATGTATGTAAGGCAAATTAGACTTCTGAAAGTGGTACATGTAGGCTGGAAAGGCTGAGAAGCACTGCCTTAGATGTCTTCACATCAGCAGGCTCCCATTTCCCTCACCACTACCTCACTTTACTTTTCCCTAATTGTATCTGTTCTTGGAAACCCCTTGAAAGGTTGCTTATTGGGAAGGACATAGGGGGCCTCTATGGTGGGGAGATGAAGCAGGAGAATGAGTGGATTAACCAGTGAGTGGGGACAACATACCTTCTCTCTCAGCTTCTTCCCTAGGTCAGCTGCCAGCCCTCAGTGGAATGGACTCTGCTGGACCTTCAGAGTCTTCTGACAGCTTGGAGCAAGAGAGAAAAATGTCACACAGGGGAGTGAGACCAACACATGAACCCCGGGGAAGAAATATCTTCTCCCTCCTGCTAAGCATTTGTATTTAAATTTAAAAATAAATAGTGTGACGTAGTGGGGGTGGTGTCTGCTCTGTAACCCGGGGTTCCCCGGCGCTGTGATGTGTGATTCCCACTGACTCACCCACGTGTGTATTGGCCCAGACACCTAGTCCCAGCCTGAGCAGATAACAAGGCTCTTCCCAGAGGGAGAGACAAAGGAAGGGAGGTGGAGACGAACACCTGGCTGGGGGGCAGGATCTGGGAGCGAGGCAGTGGCGGCTGGGGGAAACCATGAAGGGGACAGTCTAAGCAGAGGGTTGGGAGTTTAGGGGCCTAGACACCTCGTCCCAAGGGGTCTGAGGCATCCTGGCTCTGACTCCTGTAGCCACATCACGTCTATGCTGTGTTGTACCCTGGAGAAGCAATAAACCCTCTCTATTCTACTGGCTGGCAGAGTCTGTTCTGGCTGCTCCAGGGGTACAGGATCGGGGGGTCTCCGAAGTGCCGCCACAAATAGTCACTGCTTTAAAGCACCATCAGATGAATCACCAGATCAGGATAGATCTATCCCTGTCCTTTTTTCTCTCCCCAATTCCAGCTCTCTGTATAGGGCAGAATGCTCCTGGGGCCACATCTAGGCCTATTCCAATTCACCTGCCTACTGTGGGCCAGTAGCTCTTTTACCTTCCATAGAGGACAAAGCCCCAATCTGACCTTCCCTTTCATGTATGCAGTGCAATTGTGGCCCTGGCCATCCCAGCATATTAAAGACTAGGTGAGTCGGGTAATATCTTTTATTGGATAAACTTCTATTGGTGAGAGAGAAAAGCTCTCAGGCCACACACAGTTCTGTTTTCCCAGATCTGAAGAGAAGTTTGAGTAATCTTCAAAGCTTGTTTTTTTCACCAATAGAAGTTGGCCTTTAGGTCTGGGAAAACTATTCCCCTTGACAGCAGAGATCTCAACAGGTGTTATTTAGACTTCCACATGGGTCAAGTCCATCTTAATCCTAGGCCTTTTCTATGGAAACAACATTAACATAAGCATGAACAGTGCAGCTGCACCAATGTCAGCAACAGCTCAAGCACTAGCCTAGGGCAGGACCAAGCATATTTTTGAGATGAGAGATACAGATGCTTGCCTGTACTAGCAGCATGGCACCAGTGCAAAGCCCCAATTCCTAGGGCACAGGGAGTAGCTTTGCTAGTATTCATGCACCACTGCAAAGTGAAGAATTCTACCTACCCCACCCATACTCCAGAGACTCTACCCCATTAGCTTCCTTACCCAGCATCAATGCCCTCCCAACGTCCCCTAGGGCCTGCTCCGCACACCTGGCTTTGGTTGGTACAGAGCTCACTTTCGGGGTGGACTTTCTACCAAAGTAGCCCCGCTGGTGCAGGCAAGGGCTTTGCATTTCTGAGCTTCCCCTCCGTCCCTTGCCTGCAGTAGCGGGGCTACTTCACCGGAAAGTCCCTCCCACACAACGGATGTGAAGGACTAGTCAACTATCCGATAAGCAAATGTTTATTGGATAGTCCACAGGCTAGTTGACTAATCACTTCTCCCCCTGGCTTCCCTCCCTTTGTCCTGCCCTAGGCTAGTACTTGAGCTTTTACTGACATTGGTGCAGCTTCACTGTTCATGCTTATGCTAACCTTGTTTCCTATCAGAAAAAGGCAGCAAGGGTGGTGGGAAAGAGGGGGGGTACTTCAACTCAGCAATGCTGTGTGGCACCCAGAGTCAGGTGGGGACTTTTCCGCTGACCCTGGGTTCCACACTGTGGTGTTTTAAATGCTGCTTGTAATTATTAGAATTGGGAGCACGGGCTGTTGGGAGACTGGAAGCACAGGAAACAGGAAGGGAGGGAGAAAGATTAGCTAGGGCTCAGTGAGAACTACAAAGAGGTGCAGCAGCTTTGTAAAGAGGTTTCACTTTTGGTAACTAAAGTCCCCTTGAAGTTTGTTAGTACCTTGCTTGCATGATACAACACATGCCTGACACCAGGCTCCTTGGGACATTTCAAAACAGCAGCACTGCATGGAGCTGGGGTCAGTGCGGGAGTCCCCAGCTGACCCCAGGCTCCAAAGGACACTTCAAAGGCGGAGGTGCCCCAGCAATTAATCAAACAGATGATGCAAAATGCATCCACTATTTGATGAGTCAATCAGTCGATATTTAACTTCGCTAGCCCACAGGGCGGCGCAGTTCACTCCAGGGCATGGGCCCTTGGCACGGCTGCAAGCGGCGCCATGCGGAGGCTGCGCAGGCTAACCCGGGGCCGGGCTGGCAGTGCGGCCGCCCAAAGCCCTTGGGAGCCCCCGGGGCCGCGCTCTGAGGCCTGCGGGGGAGGGGCGCCCGAACGCTGGAACAGCGCGTCTCAGGGCCTGCCCCGCCGGAAGGCAGGAAACAAGCCACTTGGCGGGAAGGCTCCGCCTTTCTCCCCCACCAGCTCCTGGAATCTCACGAGCACGCGAAGGACGGGCAGGCGGAGCCTGGCCGGGGGGGGGGGGGGGGGGAGCGGCTGCTCTGATTGGCCGGGAGCCGGGGCCGCTGGGAATGTCATACACGTGATGCCTCAGGGCCGCCAGCCCCGCGTTCCTATGGAGACGGCCGGGCGGGCCGGAGCAGCGCTGGGCATGGAGGAGCCTGGCGGCGGGGCCGTAAGTGCCCCAAGCGTTCCCCTCCCCCTCCCCCTTCTCCTCCCCCCCGCCGCGCCCTGACGCGCCCTCCTCTCTCCCCCCCCCCCCCCCAGGAGCCGCGGTGGCTGCGGGCGGCCCGGGCCTTCGTCTGCGAGACCCTCTGCCCCGCGCGGCCGGGAGGCGGCGGCGGCCCCGAGCAGCTGGCGGACTCGGTGCTGCGGTGCCTGAGGAGCACGTGGGGCGGGCGGAGCGGGGAGTTCCCGCTGGGCTACAGGTAACACGGGGTGGCAGCGCGTCCCTGCCCGCCTCCGCTGCGCTGCCCCGGCACAGGCGCTGGGGATGCTGCTGCCACCCCCTGGCGAGAGGCGGTTTCCCTCCCACTGGTTCGTTCGGTGCCTCTCACCTGCCCCGCTGTATCAAGTGCCCTGGCGGGGCTCGTGGCAGCCGGAAATGTTGCCACCCCCCGTCCCTGGCCCCGAAGCTGGGCGTGTCAGGACGTCAGAGCCCTGCTCTGTCCCCGCTTTCCTGCTCCATGGTGGGAACTGCAGGGCCCGGCCCCCTGCCCCAGCGCAGGCTGCTCTGGTGTGACAGCCTTGTATTAGAACGACCCTTTCCCAAGCTCTGGGTCCGCATGACTAGCCAGCCCGGCTAAGGTCAGCTTTGAGTCTTGGGGAGAGTTTGGTTCCCTTGTTTCAGAGAGGTAGCTGTGTTCCTCCGCTTCAGCAAAAACAAGGTGAACAAATTGATTAGGGTGTTAGAGCTTAAGCTTTTTGTGAGCTACCACCCATTTCCTCAGATGCTGAAGAGAAAAAGAAAGGATACAGAGGTGGGAGCATGACCTCTGGATTGATTAAATCAGAATGGATGTGGCTCATCTCTAATAACAAAGGTGAGAGTACCTAAATGGGACATTACCTATTGTAATTGGAGAACCACTCCATGCATTTCTTTAGACCTTGGTTCAGTGTGTCAAATTTACATATGAATTCCAGCTCAGCGGTTTCTCTCTGCAGTTTGTTTTCGAAGTTTTACTGAGAATAGCGACTTGCAAGTCTGAAACTGTGTGTCCAGGAAGGTTAAAGTGCTCCCTCATTGGCTTTTGGATGTTACCATTCTTAATGTCTGATTTGTGACCATTTGTTCTTTTGCGTAGACTGTTTGATGTATATGGCAGAGGGGTATTGTTGGCACATGATGGCATCTATTACATTAGTAGATGTGCATGTGAATGAGCCTTTGATATAGCTGATGTGGTTAGGTTCTATGATCGTGTCACTAGGGTAGATGTGTGGACAGAGCTGGCAATGGAGTTTGTTGCAGGGATAGGTTCCTGGATTAGTGTTTCTGTTGGGGGTGTGTGAAGTTGGTGGTATTTGCCTTAGGTTGGGGGGCTGTCTGTAAGCAATTTCTTGCAGACCTTGGGAGGCAGGCAAGTGTGAGGGATCATCATCTATGGTAGGTCGTAGATCCTTGATGATGTTCAGGAGAGGTTTGGCTTGTCAGCTCTAAAGGTATAGGCGTCTCTTGGTCAACCTGGTACATCTTCCTGACTTAATTGACTCCCACCACTAAGGCCTGACCTATACCTGAAAGTTACGTCAACCTAGGTGCATTGCTACTATGTGCATCATAATTAGGTTGACTTATGTCCCCCACAGCTAGTTGGATGGAAGAGGGGGAGGATTTTTCACACTAGTGGAAGAAGCCTTTTTATTGCGGTAGTGAGTGTTCGTACTACACAGTGTACCTGCACTTGTGCCATTGCAGCACTTGTAGTGTAGACCTGTCCTTGGTCCCTGCAACTCTATAGTTTGCAGCACTTCATCTGCATTCCATGGAGGTCCTAGTTTAAACAGCATTCCAACATAACAGCCGTTTCAACACTTGCACCTTTGCATTTAGTTGACAAGGTTTTGGAAACTACAATCTGGAGTGCTGTCTATGCTAAAAACTTCCCATGTTGCTGATATTGGTGTTGACACTAGTAGGAACTTTTTGCTGAACTTTCCTAATGTAGGCAAGGCCTATATCTGAGGTGTGGGTATTGTTACTGCTAGGCACACAGATTGCTAGGCCAACCAGCTGGGTTGGGAATGCTGATGATGCCACCAGTGTGTCATATGTAGTGACTTGATCCATCTCAACATTGTAGAATCTCTGGCACGTAGTGTTGCTCATTAACAGTGCTTGATAGGGTGGAGAACTTGTCTTTATCCAGTCTCATAGTTTAAGGTGGAATACATTAAGCTTGGCTACATTCTTACAGATGAAGAGATGAGCCTAGAATCCCTTTGATTTGACATCTCAGCCTCACATCCTTTAAGCAAGGCCTGTTAAGATGAAAATTTAACTCTAAGGTTAGCAGCATTGTTTTGATCCTTCTCCATAAGTGGTACAGAGACATCTACAGTCAGCCTCTTCTGGCTACAGGTCAGGACCTCCAAGCACCTTGCTGGGGAAATGGGGTCAGTATTAATTTAGAAGAGAGAGTGCCACTTTACAGAATCATCCACCACGCTCTAGGCATTGTCCTTGGTCTTCTCATGGGATGTCCCATTAACATTCTGCCTAAACTGTGGAATAAAGCCTCCCCACATCTCCTATGAAGGTTGGTCAGATGAGTATATTTTTCACTTGTTGTTCCCAAATATTTCATCACATATCCTGTGTGTGCCCAGCCATGTGACCAAATCACTTATGCTTCCTCTGAGGTACTCAAGGGTAAATGTGCTCTCAGGGTAAATATGGAAACAGATTGTCCTCCTAATACAGTGGCCATTTCAGTGTTGAACCCTGTATAATGCCCTTGAAATGAGTACATTCTCACCCAAGATTTCCCATATGATGACACAACCTCTCTGAGGGCAACAGTTAATGCTGTGTTACAACAGCTGTGCTGAGCCTGACCTGCAGCAAAATGTCTAAATCCTCTCCTCTCCCCCCCCCCCCCCGATTTCTTCCTCATCCTTTCATGTTATAATTCTTTCCCTTTTTTCAGCTTCATCTCTATCTCTGACCTCCAGTGCCAACAACGCACACCCTGCTGTAGTCACATGACCTGGAGCACCAGGGAGTTCAAGGAATGGGCTCACCAAGACGAGGTCATCTTGCCCAAACAGAGTGTTCTGCCTCGGGCTCACCTAATCCTGATTGGCTACCTGACAAATGGAAGAAGGCAGGACGGGAAAGAGAAGCTAATTGATGGTAACCTGTATGTGCAAGACAACACTGGTTCAGTGCCCTGTGAGGTATGGCAACAGGCAGCCTGCAGGATCCTGCTCTTGGTATAATATCTATGGGACCTTGCAAACAACAGAAGGATTGAAACAATTTGCAACAGATTGTGTAACTTGGGAGAGCAAATAGGTGTCTTGTGAGGGGAAGGTAGTAAGTTCAAATGCCAGGGAGGGACAGTGAAATTTGTCAACTTTCATTGCTAAGGAGATAGCTACCAGACTTTTTGGACTCTGGAATAACTGGAGAAAAGAAGCAGGGAAAGAAGGTTGATCTTGTCAATTACCACTGAAGTGTAGTTTCAGTTATTAATCAAGTAATGGAGCAAACACTTTGTGAGATGGACTCTGAGAAGCTGATGAGACCAACAACAGGAAGCTTGCTTGCATTACAGGCTGTGAAGCTGAAATGACAACAGGGGAATGAATTATGCTAGGCTTTTGGTGAAGCCCATGATACTGTGTAAAAGGATGTTAAGGACTAGTTGACGAGTTGATTCCCTCACCCTTGCTGCCTCTATCAGAGGCAGCAGAGGGGGGGAAACGGGATATTTCAAAGGGGAAGCTCTGCATGGCTGATCTTGGGCTCAGCTATGCAGAGCTGCCTTTTGAAACGCCGTCTCGGTGTTTCAAAGGGGCAGCGCTGCGTGGAGCCTGGGGTCAGCTGGGACTCCCCAGCTGATCCCAGGTTCTGCATGGCATTTCCATGGAACCAGGGATCAGCTGGAACCCTGGGTTCAGGGGAAATGCCACGTGGAACCCGTGGTCAGCTGAAATGCCAGGCTCCGTGTGGCATTTCAAATTGGCAGCGCAACATGGAGCCCGGGATCAGTGGGCAATTCAGAGTCACCCATTGACCCTGGGCTCCATGAGGGCACTTCTGCTTTGAAATGCATGAGCCCCCAGAGTGGAACCAGACTGCTGGCACTAAACATTTAAAAAGGCTGTAGAGCAGTTTTTAAACTAAGAGATGGGGGAAAGCCGATTGGTGCGGAGATGCACGTAAATTGGAGGGAGACTTCTCTAAGAGGAGAATCCATTGATAGAGATTCTCTAAGCTGTAGTCAGAAAGAGAGGAGGGGAGAGGGCAAACCATGGGCCAGAGCAGACAGACAACTGCATACAAAGGAATCTAATACATCAGGAAAGGGCAGACAAATAAACAGTGGCAAATTTTTAAAGTGCTTCTACACAAATGCTAGGAGTCTGACTAATAAGATGGGTGAACTAGAGTACCTAGTATTAAATGAGGAGATTGACATAATAGGCATCACTGAAACCTGGTGGAATGAGGAAAATCTGTGGGACACAATCATACCGGGATATAAAATATATCGAAAGGATAGAGCAGGCCGGGTGGGTGGTGGAGTGGCACTGTATGTGAAAGATAATGTAGAATCAAATGAAATAAAAATATTAAGTGAATCAACATGTTCAATAGAATCGCTATGGATAGTAATTCCATGCTCCAATAATAAGAAATTAGCAGTAGGGATATATTACCGACCACCTGACCAGGACAGCGATACTGATATTGAAATGCTGAGGGAGATTAGAGAGGCTACCAGAATAAAGAACTCTATAATAATGGGGGATTTTAATTATCCCCATATTGACTGGGTACATGTCACCTCAGGAAGAGAAGCAGAGATAAAATTTCTCAATGGCCTAAATGACTGCTTCTTGGAGCAGCTGGTGCAGGAACCCACAAGGGGAGAGGCAATTCTCGATTTAGTCCTGAGTGGAGTGCAGGATCAGGTCCAGGAAATAACCGTTACAGGACCGCTTGGGAATAGTGACCATAATATAATAACATTCAACATTCCTGTGGTGGGTAGAACACCTCAGCAGTCCAGCACCCTGGCATTTAATTTCAAAAAGGGGAATTACACAAAAATGAGGAGGCTAGTTAAACAGAAATTAAAAGGCACAGTGACGAGAGCCAAATCCCTGCAAGCTGCATGGAAACTTTTTAAAGACACCGTAATAGAGGCCCAACTTAAATGTATACCCCAAATTAAAAAACATAGCAAGAGACCTAAAAAAGTGTCACCGTGGCTTAACCACCACGTAAAAGAAGCAGTGAGGGACAAAAAGGCATCTTTAAGAAGTGGAAATCCAATCCTAGTGAGATAAATAGAAAGGAACATAAACACTGTCAAATCAAGTGTAAAAATGTAATAAGAAAAGCAAAAAAAAGACTTTGAGGAACAGCTAGCCAAAAACTCAAAAAGAAATAACAAAATGGTTTTTAAGTACATTAGAAGCAGGAAGCCTGCTAAAAAACCTGTGGGTTCCCTAGATGATCGAACTATAAAAGGCACGATCAAGGACGATAAAGCCATTGCGGAGAAACTAAATGATTTCTTTGCTTCAGTCTTCACGGCTGAGGACGTTGGGGAGATTCCCAAATCTGCACCGGCCTTTGTGGGTGGTGAATCTGAGGAACTGTCCCGGATTGAAGTGTCATTAGAGGAGGTTTTGGAACAAATAGAAAAACTTAATGTTAACAAATCTCCGGGACCGGATGGCATTCATCCAAGGGTTCTAAAAGAACTCAAATGGGAAATTGCTGAACTATTACCTGTGGTTTGTAACCTATCCCTTAAATCGGCTTCCGTACCTAATGACTGGAAGGTAGCCAACATGACACCAATATTTAAAAAGGTCTCTAGAGGCGATCCGGGCAATTACAGACCGGTAAGTCTAACTTCAGTACCGGGCAAATTAGTCGAAACGATAAAATTGTGAAGCATGTAGAAGAACATAATTTGTTGGACAAAAGTCAGCATGGTTTCTGTAAAGGGAAATCCTGTCTTACTAATCTATTAGAGTTCTTTGAAGGGGTTAACAAACATGCGGACAAGGGGGATCCAGTAGATATAGTATACTTAGATTGTCAGAAAGCCTTTGACAAGGTCCCTCACCAAAGGCTCTTGTGTAAATTGCATGGCCATGGGATAAGAGGGAAGGTCCTTTCTTGGATTGAAACTGGTTAAAAGACAGGAAACAAAGGGTAGGAATAAATGCTAAATTTTCAGAATGGAGAGGGGTAACTAGTGGTGTCCCCCAGGGGTCAGTCCTGGGACCAATCCTGTTCAACTTATTCATAAATAATCTGGAGAAAGGGGTAAGCAGTGAGGTGGTAAAGTTTGCAGATGATACCAAACTGTTTAGGATAGTCAAGACAGAAGCAGACTGTGAGGGACTCCAAGAAGATCTCGCCAAACTGAGTGACTGGGCAACAAAATGGCAAATGAAATTTAATGTGGATAAGTGTAAAGTAATGCACGTTGGGAAAAATAACCCCAACTATACGTACAGTATGATGGGGGCTAATTTGGCTACGACAAATCAGGAAAGAGATCTTGGCGTTATCGTGGACAGTTCTCTGAAAACTTCCACACAGTGTGCAGCGGCGGTCAAAAAGGCAAATAGGATGCTAGGAATTATTAAGAAAGGGATAGAAAATAAGACCCAGAATATCTTACTGCCCCTGTATAAAACTATGGTACGCCCGCATCTTGAATACTGTGTACAGAGGTGGTCTCCTCACCTCAAAAAAGATATTTTGGCCTTGGAAAGGGTTCAGAAAAGGGCAACTAAAACGATTAGGGGTTTGGAACGGGTCCCATATGAGGAGAGGTTAAAGCGACTGGGTCTTTTCAGTTTAGAAAAGAGGAGACTGAGGGGGGAATATGATAGAGGTATATAAAATCATGAGTGGTGTGGAGAGGGCCGATAAAGAGAAGTTTTTTATTAGTTCCCTAAATAGAAGAACTAGAGGACACCAAATGAAATTAATGGGTAGCAGGTTTAAAACTAATAAAAGAAAGTTCTTCTTTACACAGCGTGTAGTCAGCCTGTGGAACTCCTTGCCAGAGGAGGCTGTGAAGGCTAGGACTATAATAGAGTTTAAAGAGAAGCTAGATAATTTCATGGAGGTTAGGTCCATAAAAGGCTATTAGCCAGGGGATAAAATGGTGTCCTTGGCCTCTGTTTGTCAGAGGCTGGAGAGGGATGGCAGGAGACAAATCGCTTGATCATTGTCTTCGGTCCACCCTCTCTGGGGCACCTGGTGCTGGCCACTGTCGGCAGACAGGCTACTGGGCTAGATGGACCTTTGGTCTGACCCAGTACGGCCATTCTTATGTTCTTATGTACATTTCAAAGCTGGCACGTCGCATGCAGCCTGGAGTCAGCGGGACTCCCCACTGGCCCCGGGCTGCATGCGGAGTTCCGCATTCCTCCTTTGAAATTCCATCGACTACTTGACTAGTAAATTAACCAATATTTAACATCCTTAACCATGTACCATGAAATTTTGGCTTGGATGGGATGCAACTGTGATGAGGCCTGCCCCGAGGCTCTTGAGTAAGATGCAGTATCTGGAATTGGAGACTGGCGCGTGACACCAATAATGGAGGCTCCGGGTTTTCTGTTTTGCAACTTATCAATAATCTAAGATAGGTGAAGAGCATGTTAATTTCATTTAAAAAGAACTCTGCATTGGGATGAGCTTCAAACACTGGTGAAGACAGGTTAGAAATGTGGTCTGGAAATACCAAGCACTGCCAAAGCTTAGGATGCTATAAATGAATTGCCGCCATACCCTTGGTGGAAAGAAACCTGAGCCTAGGGAATGCAAGGCCTAGTGCCCAGTGAATTGTTACTTTTGGTAGAATTCTGTGCAGAAAGACACTCCCCATCCTCCCCTACAGATTCTCTTTGCTTCCCAGAGAAAAAGAGTTACAGTGGGGGAAACAAAAAGAAAACTGTATCAGTGCTCACTTACCTCTACCTCAGCTGCCCAGACTGCTGGGAGGGTCAAGTCACCACAAGAAGGAGGTGGTGTGTGTCTGTCTGGGGATGTCCCACTGGGGGAGGATGGATGGAGTTTCCCCTTCTCTGCACCTGCCAGGGTTGGATCAGATCAACCTACATAAACCTCTCCTGTCTGCACAAAGCTCTACACTGTGGGGAAGGAGGGGTTTGGCAGGGAGAAGGGACATGTCTTGGTGCAGGAGGTGAGGCTCAATGGGGTATGGTTGCCAGATGTGGGGGAGGCTCAGCTTGGCAGAGGGGTGAGAAGTTTGAGTGTGGGGAGGGTCCAAATACACAGGGGTTGAGCCAGCAGCTCCCCATACTGTGACCCCTCTTCCCACTACATGGCCTCATTGCTCCTCAGCTACAAAGGAGCAGTGTCACTGTAGAGGGATCTGCTTCCCCTGTCCTCCCAATGCCTATGCATCTGGACCACTACAGGGTTTCCCTGCATAGGGATCCCCCAAGCCCGGAACCACCCCACTGAGCCTCCTGGGCCCCCACCCTGCTAAGCTTCATCCCCCTGCATCAGGAGCTCCCTGCACTCAGATCTCCCCACACCCAGAATTCCATCACTGAGCCCTCCTGTATGCAGACTCCCACCCCTCAGAGCCTCACCCCTTCATCAGGAGCCCTCCACACCTGCACCTCCACCCAGATGCACCCTGACCCCACACCTCAAATGCCAGGACAACCCCTCTGCCCCCCACCCTACTGAATCTCCTACACCCATACTCCTCCCACTAAGCACTAACCATCTTCACTTAGGGCTCTACAAGGGAGCCGATTGCCCATGCACCCAGAACCCCACAACAAGATCATGTATGCCCCAGGCCCCTTTTTCCCTTCCCCCATCAAGCTGCCTCCACCCAGATTAAGCTACACAGAACCCTGGTACTCTTGAGGGAATTCTGTGCCAAAAAATCCTGCATATTTTAGTTGAAATAATACAATATAGTCACACCATTTTCAATGACTGTGGTAATTTATTTCAAAATAATTGTGACAAAATAATTGAAAATGGTGTGATTATATTGTTATTTTGACACAGTATGCAGAATTTTGTATTTTTTTTTTTTCTTTTGGTACAAAATTTCCTCAGGAGTAAAATAGCATAGGTGTTTTCAAGGTTATTTACAGCGTTCCTTCTAATTTTTCCCACACATGCAGAGTAAGTTTTGTTATGTGCACCAGTTTGGAGGTGATGTGTGACATTTCATCAGTTTTCATTAACAAAATTCATGTGATGGAGGTGGGCCAGAGGGGTTTGGGATGTGGGAGGGGCTCAGAGCTGCAAAAGAGGATTGGGGTTAGGGGCTGGAGGCACTGGGTAGGGGTGTGAGGCCAGGGATGAGGGGTCAGGACTGGGGCAGAGAGATGGGGGGTGAGGGCTCTGGCTGGGAGTATGAACTTTGGAGTTGGGGTGGATGGGGGGATTGGGGTGCAGGCTGCCCCAGGACTATGACGAGGAGAGGTGCCTTTCCCCACCACGGCATCTTTGGACCAGCAGTGGCAGTTTTGGGCTGGGGAAGGGTGCCTGTATCCCAGCTGTGGCAGGTCTGGGTGAAGTGGGGTCTCTGACTGCTGCGTAGCTGTGTGGCACAGCTTACAGGACACTTAGGCAACATGTAGTTTGGGGTTCTCTCCTGGAGCAAAGGGGGGGGAGTTTATTCACAGCTCAGTCACTTGCCACTGTTCGGGGAGCAACAAAATGTTCATCTTACTGGGAACAGATCCCTGCTCTAAAATGAGTGGTGAGAATGTGTGCTGTATGATGGGAAGGTTGGGATAATGCTATAAATGTCTTAGTTCTGGAGTTATATATTGTGACTATATCTCAAATTGCAGTACCTTTTTCTTTCTTTTTTTGGTTTAGCTTCTGCATTTTGACTTTGAGTGGCTGGAGCTACTATTTCTCTTCCCCAGCTGGGCATACATACCACATACAAGTCAGAGCTCAGCTGGATATGTGGAAATCCTGGCAGATCCTGTGCCAGTGGATCTTCGACCAGAGAGAGTGGTGAACACTATCCCTGTCTTCTACCCAGCAACAGCTGCACAGTTGCTGAGTACCAGGTAAACACTCACTGTTCTTAATTCAGTGTGTGCAGCTGTTGCTGCTGCCTTTTTGTCACAAGTTCACTCTGCATCACAGCAAGAACCTAGCCTGTTCAGGGAGATGTTGATTGGGTCAGATTCACACTGAAGGCATGTGAGAACAAGTGGATATAATAGAAAATGTGTATATTCAATAATTTAAATAAATGAATAATGTATATTCCAAAAATTTGCTGGAATTGCTTAACTTGAGTAACATACAGAGTCAAACTTTTGTGATGCCATAGCTTTTTATTAACCCAAATAGAAGTTAGGAAATAATAGAAAAGATAGGAAGATGACAAAATAATGCATTTAATTTTAAGCAACAGCTCATTTAAAATTGCAAACTTAACACAAATAGGTAGTTCTTCTGGAGTAGTGAGCCACAGTAATTAAATTCACAAGTTTTGGATAGGTGATTCTAGATTTAAATATTGAACAAGTATATATTACAATTCAGAACCTTATTAGAGTGCTAATTTAAATAAAGGTTCATTTATGCAAATCTTTCATCTAAATCCAAACAATTTTAAAGTTTATAAACTTGGAAACTAAACAATAACTATAGTAAACACAAAGTCAGGTTTATAATTTGAAATTATATCCTAGATAAGTAAAATGTATTTGTGAAATCTTTTTTCTTTCACATAAACAAATATGTTAATTACACCAAATATGTAGACTAAATCAAAAGCCACTTGAAATTTTCATCAGCAAGTAACCACAGTTAAAATATTCTGTATCAGGCTATTTCAAACATCTTTATTAACAGTGGTAATCTTTTTAGCTAAAAGATCTGTCATTCAACAAGATATACTTTTTTGGTATAGTAGAGAAAGCTGTAGGCTCTGTGAGTCTTAGCTTACCTTCTGATCTCTATTTACATAGCTTGCATAAAGTCATTAAGAGGTCTCATTTCTGTAACTGAGCAGGCTCTCAGGAGATCTTTGTGTAATGAACATACCAGTGTATCTTAGGCACTTTAGAAATATTTTAAAATCAGTATATGACTAAGCAGTGAAGTTGAAATTTATCAGAAGTGACTAAGACAAATTGTCTATTTAAGTAATATACAAGTTTTATGAGCTAAAGTATGTACTCTTGAGAAGTTGGCTTAAGATAAGCATTTGTCATTTGAATAAAAACATGTACATAAATAGAGTCTTTGATATACAACAACAATGTACATTAAATTTTCCAGCAACTTGTTATGGTTTTTCCTGAGATGAGAACATGTTTGCCATGGACTTTGGTTCATGGTGGTATTGTAGTTGGTAGGCAGTTGTCAATCCTTTCTCCTCTGGCTTCAGGAAAGATTGCAACACCTAACTTTAGCAAGTTTTTCAGGGTTTGTCTGATCCTGGATCTTTGGATTTCTTGTATTCCTTTCATTATATGTGCAACATGCCTTCGGTGGTGGATGACCAGGATTCATCACTGAATTTGATCAGGTTGGATCATTAGCTTCCCCCGCCCAAGTCAGGAATGCAACATGATGGTGGCCAGCCATTAGAGTCCCCAACTTTTCTTTTTGTCCCCAAGTGACGTTCTTTGCCGATTTTGTTCCTGCCTTTGAAGTTTAAAATATTAGTGAATCAAGCAACAGTAACACCTTTTCTTGGTAGCATTAGAGGCACCAAACAAGATTTGAAGTCCCAGTGTGTTAAGCAATTTATATACATTTAGTAGGAGACAATCAGAGCACTGAAGAGCTATCTATCTAAATAGACAAGTTAGGCGAAGGTTAAACAAATGAAGTAGTAAATTCATATCCCACTTTACAGATGGGGAATTTGTGAGAAATAGGGAGATTCAGTGACTTAGCCAAGATCCCCTGGTAAGTCTGTGGCAGCATAGGGAACTGAACTCAGATGTCCTGAACAGGGATGTTAAATTGCGAATAATCAGCTAATTGAGTAGTTCATGGAATTTCCATTGACTACTCAAGCAGCCCGGCCCCTACTACATTTAAACTACAGAGCCACAGCAGGGTTAGCTAAACAGTCCCAGCTCATGCCGTCCTCAGGCGCTAACCCCGCTGTGGCTCTGCTTTTTAAATGTTGTAAGGGCTGGCTGGCTCTTACATTTAAAAGGTAGAGGCACAGTGTGGGACCCAGCATGCTTTTACTACATTTAAAAGGCAGAGCTGCTATGCCTCTGTCTCCCCTGTCTCCTCCCCCCCATACACATACACCCACCCCTGTGGAGATGGGGCGGGGGAGGGGGGGACACGACGACCAGCTTTTAAGCCCTCTCCCCTCCAGCACTGGCTCCTGCTTCCCCTCTGATATAGAGGCAGCAAGGGCAGGGGGATGCGAGTAGTCAACTCGACTATTTGATAAGCCTAGGCTTATCAAGTAGTCAACAGTTCAACTACTCTTTTACATCCCTACTCCTGAGTCTCTATCCAGAGTTTTAAATGTAAGATCACCCTTTCTTTTATCCAGGTTCAAGCTGATGTATCCACATTCTTTCCTATTTAGGTATCTGATATCTTAATAAAGTGTTATTTATCTCTGCCACTTTCAAAATGTCCAATCAGAAACCTAATATCTACACGGTTAAAAGTTTATCTGTTCCTGTATTAGCTTTATGTAAATCTGGTGGTCACTGGTACCAGATCATCTTGCCAGATTCTTCTCGTTCTTTATAGCTGTTCCCTGTTGTAAAATTCCTATGTGAGTACATGCTGTGGAAGCAGGGAAAGGAAAAAAGGGATTTTTGTGCAGCCATCTTAGGTTGTTAGAAATAGAGCAAGAGACAGGCTAACCTTGAGGCCTAACAACGTGAGAGCGAGAATTGTAAGAGATTCTTCGCTCTAAAGATGAGGATGGAATGCTGACTCCAGCATGAACCTTGAGATAAGGTAGCATCTGAAGGGAATTGTGTGGGTAGGGAGATAACTGTTAGCCGTTGATGTATGTAAAGGGAAGGTATATATACTTGTCTTTTACTGCTTGTACTTTGAAGATCTGTTTAAGGAAGGGGGACCACCCTCCTCCCCATCGGACCGCAGTCTTCCCTTGCAATTGCTCGAAATAAACTGCCTCTGACTTGTTGCTTACAAACGCAGAGTGAGGACTTATTTTCTTCCACAAAGCCAAACTTCTTGGATCAAGTTAACTTTTGAAGTCGCAGAAATGTGTTTTATCATAATCTAGACTCTTTTAATCTTCTAACAATAAAGATGTTAACATATGACATTTTAAAAGTTTCTACCAATTCTCTAGTATGTATTCTGAGTCTTTTTTTATGAAGTTACACAGCAATATCTGAATAACATCTCTTACCCAGAATTCCGCTGTAACCCTTTTGTTGCTGGCTCTGGATTTTTTCTTTTGTTCTATCAGAACATAAAATGTAACATTCAAAGTGTGTATTACATATTAAAAACTGTGTTTAAAATAATTGTTTCAGTTGCAAAGTCAAGCACTTGAAAGTCAAGAAATGCTAGATTTTAAAGTACCTGCACAGTTTTAATTCAGGCCGTTTGAGCATCAATCTTGTGTACTGAATGAGGCAGCAGTTGTGTGGAAATTTATCTAGGTAATTATGTAATTTATACATCTTCTTATGCATATGAAAGCAGAATTATGGTTGCATGAACTGTAAATCTGGGATCTTCTAACTTTTTGAGTGTTTTATTTTGCAACTTCAAGAACACTCTTAACAGTTTTTACATACAATTCCTAGGTTACTTTTTTAAAGAAAAAAAGTAAAAACAATTTATGTACAGCTGTAACAATCCTTCACTATCATTATTCTGGAGGGAATTCTGCACCAAAAAAGTCGGTGCACTTTTAAAATTCTGCAAAACTCTGTACTTGTTGTTTGCGAGCAGATAAATGTGGAGGCACTAGAATGGCAGTGGGGTGAATAGGCCTTTGGCTGCACAGAGGTGGGAAATAATCCTGTAGTTCTGCTCCACTTCCCTCAGACATAAACTCAGAAATGAGACTGCATCCAACCCTGACAGAGCAAGGGTTGGACCTGCCCCAGAAACAGCCCCCTGGCCCTGCCTTTCCGTGCCAAGCGCACCAGGTATGAGCAGGCAAGCTCAGCCTGGTAGGATCCAAATGTGGAGGGTCTTAGTGTGATGGTATCCAGGTGTGGGGTGACAGGGTTCTGTAGGGGGGCAGTCTGGGTGAGGACAGCTCAGTTGAGTTCTGGGGAGGGTAGGGGGAAGATTTGAATGATGGGTGCTCATTGAAGGGGCAGGTCCAGGTTAAAGTGGTCAGGACTCAGTGGGGGGAGGTATGGATATGGGGGGATAGGACTTAGCAGGGGAATTCTTCAAAGGGACTTGGAGACTGGGATGCACCTGTTGTTAACCAGCAAGGTGAAGACAGAGCTGGCATAGCCTGAAGGAAAGTGCTTAAGTGGATAAAAGGCTGGAGGTGGTAGGAAGCGAACACCCTGCATCCACAAGCAAGGCTACCTCTTGCTAGAGCCTGGAGGGAACAAAGTGACTCTGTCTGGGTATCCCAAGACTCATCACAAAGCTGTGTGACTTGCTGTCCTTGAAGATCTCATACCCTCCTCCTGTAAAGGGGGAGAGTCCGTGTTATTCCTTTGGGACCTTTTCCTTCCATGAGTAATATGTTTCACCACGTGTGCCTTGGCTTTGTTATTGGCTTAGTTGTCAGTTTTGCTTCCATATTGCCTACTCACTTCACTTCCCTGTCCCCAACTTCCCATAGGGGTGAATATAAGAAAAGAATAAAGCTGAATGTGGCAGGTGAGCTGGCCAGACTCAGCACTCTCCTGTGCATCCACCACAAGACGTTCTTTTTCCTCTTTCTGAAGTGCTTCTCCTCAGTCTCCTGTGTCCCAGTACTGGTGCAGGTGAGTCCTTGGGGCTTTGCCCACAATTTGCCATCTGTATCTCTGTGCTGATGCTGCCTATGTGCTTGTCATGAGGTTAGCCTTTTCCCATCTTGACTCTTATTTATCCCTTAATTACTCATAATGATCTTATATCTCTGGAACCTTCCAATCCAAAGGGTCCCATATCATTAGTTAAACTGCATAAAAGGATCATTGTAGCCTGCAGAAATACAGCCACAATTCAGGTGATACACAGTTCCATTGTCCCAGCAGGATGCAAGGGCTTGGGGTAGAGTGTGGTGCAGGCCCAAGGGTGGGAAAGATGATGTACTGCATTCCTAGGGCCAGACTGGCTGCTGGGAAAGTTCTTCTCTAGTGCAGTGGATGCTGATGTTGACTTTCTCTGCTCCAGAAGCCTCCCCAGCTAGCTTGGCACCACATGCTCCAGTTGGGCCATGGCTATGTGCTGACAGCATTGAGTGTGTCCAGTCTGAAGGCATCGGGACGCAAGGTATTTGTCACCAGCTTCTCCTCATGCCTCCTGCCATACTCTGCAGAGCAGGTGAAGGAACAGACTCTAGAAATTGCCTGGCATGGAGGACCACTTCAGACAGTTTCCCCTGAGGCCTCTGTGCAACTCAGCAGCCCCCTGGAGCTGACAGATGAGAAGTTGCCAGTGCTAATCAAAGAGTCCAAGATCCTGTCATACATGGTAAGGAGCTATGCCTCACCTGCACCCATTCCTGCTTTCAGAGACCCCATGCCCCTGAATTTCAGCTCCTGCCCTGCAGGGCCTGTAGGCACTGTCTTGGCTGTGGGATTATGTTTTCCCCTAGGCCTTAGTGCTGCAGTGCCCTCTGCACTTTTGGTAAACTCACTGCCCTTATCTGTGCTCCTACTCCAGGGGACCATCACCCGAGTACTAAATGCCCAGGCTGGCCTCTATGAGCTTGATAACAAGGTCTGTCTGTGCCTTGCTTACCAGCAGCAGTTGAACTCTGCCCGTGGACTCCGACCAGGAGCATGTGTGGAGGTAAGGTGATATGGCTGGAAGTTGAAGCACACTAGGAGGTAGCTGAAACTCAGGCCTGTGGGTGGTGGTGTGTAGAGCAAGCTTGGTGTGCAGTGTGGGAGCAGGAATACTAAATCAACGAAGGGTAGCCCAGAATCCAGCTAAATCAGGAGTATGACTGTCTCTGGGCTTGGCCAGAGGTGGCTAATAGTAGCAATGTGTTCCCCTGATTCCCATGTAGGTGACAACAGGTCATTGAAGGCCCTTTGGGGTTGACGAGAAATGTAAAGGGCTTTGTGTGGGGGTGAGAGAGTTTTTGGGACGAGACAGCAGAATGGCCACTTGCTTGCTATTAAGTCATGTGTTTGTCTCTCTCAGCTCCAAGATGTTCACCTCCTACAGAAACCCCTGGCTTCTTTCCCCTTTGTTGTCATCCTTGGTGCCTGTCTGCACAGCACTGTCGTTCTCAAGGGTTTCTCGAGGCTCAGCACCTTCCACCAGCCTGTAGTCTCCTCTAGAAATCTCTACATGCAACTGCTCTTCCGCTTCAACCTAGGCCTGCCACTCTATCTGTGGCTGGTAAGCTTGTTGGAGATGCTGGAGCAGAGGTGAGGACGCTCCCTTCCCAATCCCATTGGGAAATGGTTGTGCTGGCCATTCAGAACTCTCCTAGACAAATCACTGCCCTTCTTCCCTTCCACCCCACACATGTGTCCTTGATGGTTCTGCCAGCCCATTGATTGCTTCACTTTTATTCCCCAGAGAAGTTGTAGGTTGGTTTCTGCAACAACTCCTCGGTTCTGTTACATAACATGGTTTTTGTTCTGGAGCAGTTAAGGTTGCTCAAGTCCAACTGCTAATCCAAGTATTAAACATTATGATACATGCAGTTATGTCTCACACCCTACACAGCCGCCAGTCTACAAAAATGTACAGAAAGTGCAGTCTTCATCTGTCCCTTTCAGTACATACATCTATCACATCCTCCACTAAAACAGCCTTATAATTGCTACAGTCTTCAGTTCTTTGTTCATTTCTTCTCTGTCTTGTTTTTAAAAACATGCTGACCGCTGATGATGATGATCATGGGCCCGTCCTTTTAAATATTTGTTGGTTTTGAATTTAGTGCTATTGGAAGAGAGGGCTGGGGTATAAGACATTCATAGATTATAACCAAGGGTATCGTTAATTAAAAAACTACCGTGATACTCCCATCTTCCTTTCATCATCTGTATTCTTAAGACCTCTAGTTAGATTGTATTTTATGGAAGCTGTAATATTAAAATGTTGTAAGACATTCTTGTCATAACCAATGTATTTTCCATGTAATTTTTATGATCTGTGTTTTGCAGTTTGTATGTTTGTTACCAAGTTCGTGCTGTTGGTACATGAAGTGGTTAAGTAGTTATGTATGGTTTATTAATAAACCATGTACAGTCTATGTATTTTAGGAAGAGGAAAACCTTGGAGTTATAAATGCCAGAGTTACACACCTCATTTGGAACCAGAAGTATGCTGTCAGCCAGCAGCAAAGACAAAAAAACAAAATAGTACCACGTTAAATGTACGCTACTAAAAATATAAAGGAAAAGCAACATTTTTCTTTTGCATGTTAAAGTCTTAAAGATGTATTAGCCATTCAGTTGTAAAACTTCTGAAAGAACAATTATAATCTTTTGTTCAAAGTTACAAACAATCTCCATTCCTGGGATGCCTGTAACTCTGAAGTACTATTATGTTTATATGGCTCCTTTTACAGGTGTGTCTGAGTGGTAGGGAAGTATACTTCTGTTTTATAGTACTGACCGAGTAGATGAGTGACTTGCTCAAAGTCGCACAAGAAGTCATGGTGGATTCAGTTCTACCAAGACTTAGGCTGTTTTAATCATTGACCCATCCTTCCTCTCCTATTGGCATTTGACATGTTATTTGTGTATTTATGAATTTAAATATATCTTTTGTGCAGATTTTAGAGATGGTCAGAATTTTCTGAATTGCAGTCATATGTAAATTAAGCACTGCAAGCCAGTACAATGGAAGCCAAATCTGCATACATAGTGAACAGGGGAACGGGAGGATACTGGAGACTGAACCCAGGGGGCTGTCCTGTTGGGATGGGAATGAACTTGGAAGAACATAAATAAATAGAATGCAAGGAGATGATTTGTTCATTCACCCCGTGAAGGTGGGTTGGATGCTTGGATCCTAGTATGACTGAAAACCAGCTAGCTTTGCAAAAGACAGGATTCTTAGGGGAAATCTACCTTATTAAATACAAAAAATAACCATTGATAAGTGTGGACCTAGATTTACATTTATATTTTTTGTTTTACATGTAACCATTTTTGTTTCCATTATTCTTACTATCTCAAATCTTAGTCTTTGGTAATAAATTTAGGATTGTTTTCACGATAAATGTATCTCAGTGCAGTGATTATCCCAAGTTTTACTAGTCAAGCTTAGTGTATTGTATACTGTTGCCTTGGGGACAGCAAACCAGTAATTTCTGAGAGTGTCTAGTGGCAGGAGCTGGATATCACAAGGGAATGCTTCAAAGAAAATTGAGGTGCACTGTTGGTTAGCCTTCAAGGCAAAATAAAGGCTGGGTGAGCCCTGAGGAGATTGTTTGGGTGACTAACAAAATGGTGGTGCTAGGGATCAGGCATCCAGTTTTGCACAAGCAAATCTTGTGCTGGAGGCAAGCGGGTCCTCAGTATCCTAAGAGAGTCTCAGTAATTTCCTTGCTCTATGTGCAAAACTCCTCCATAACTATGGGTGAGCTACTAACATCTGTATTGTTCCTCCTCTCAGATTTTGCTCTTTCTTTGGGCGCCGGCGGCTGTTCATCTGCTCGGGACCTCAAAGACCTGGAATAGCCGAGAAATTTCTTGTCCCCATTCTGAAAGCTGTGGTGCCTTCTAAGGAGCGAGTGAGAGATGTTCATCGTGAGATCCTAGCAGATATGCACCATTGTCCCCTGCAGCAAGTGAGGCCCTGCTCCCAGTGCTCCCACCCTTTGTCTGAAGGGAGGAGACTCAATTTTTTTTTCTTGCTTTTTGTATCATTTAGTATCAGCCCCTGGAGCCCCCATGCCAGGCCCCACCTCTTTCTCTGCTGTGCTCTGTGGCTGAGCAGAGAAGCTGGGAAGCCTTTAATCCATCACAGCTGCTGTCCCACTTGGAGGCCCAGCACATGGGCACCCAGGAGCTGAATCGCAGACTGGCTTGGTCCTATAATGCATTCTCAGCAGAGAGCTTCCAACCTCGAATGGTACGTGCCAAAACTCCACTTGCTATCTGACCTACTCCCCTCCTTCCTCCCACTGTGATATATGAGGGAGGGGGTCTGGGGCTACTCTCCTCCTAATTGACATGTGGGGAGGACACTGCTTTCCCTATCTGTGGTGGTAGGTTGCTGAGGGATGGTGCAAGACACTTCAGTCCCATGCCCTTCAAGTTGGGGACTGGTTGATTCTCTTCCTTTGCAGGTATTGCTGGGAGTGCTGAGAGCTTCCTCTGGCAGCGGCTCCCTTCAGCTGCAGGACAAGAGTGATTTGCTTCCCTGTGTAATATCCCACAGAGATGGCAGCCCCTTCACTGACACAGCTCTCATAGGTGCATCCTACTCAGCTCAAGTTGGGGATCTTGGTCTCTTGCTGCTTTGCCACCTTGTCAGCTGGCCCCAGGGTGTGGGCAGGAGATGGGAGGGGGGCACTGAGCTCTTTTACCTTGCCTGCTAGCTTTGCAAGCGAAAACACTGAGCTTGCTCTCTCTGCTATGCCTGTCTATTGGCTGACCTCTTCTCTCTGGTATGATTGCAGGATCCCTTTTGCAGGTGGAAGCCTACCAGCTTGTAGTGGAACGATTTCTTCAAAGTGACTTTCCCTCCTGGGAGCAGCTGTTGACTCCGGAACATGTGAGAGGCAAAGAAACAAGGTAAGTGTCCCTTATTGTGGGCTCTGGAGAATAAGGCCCTGGCCTCCCAAAGGGATGAGTGAAAAAGTTAAACAGAAGTGGGAAATGATCCTGGGCCTTGGGCCACAGTGTCATGTGCTGGAGCTGGATGCACGGGGTGAAGAGGCATAGGCCGAAAGCCTGGAGAACAGTTCCAGAACCTTAGCTGAGAGGAAGAATCACTCTGAAGTTTAGGATGGGTAGAGATGAATGGGGGAGCAGCGCAATGCTCCTCAGCTTGTGCTCTCACTTGCTCTTGCTGTTCCCTCCTTGCTTGTTTGGCCCCAGAATAGTGGAAATGCATGTCCACCACTGTCTTTTTTTCACCTGAGCATGCACTGGTTCAGACAAGTCCCTGCTGGCTAGTTCCAAGGTTCCCCGATGCGGTTTAATCTTCTGACTGTTCCTTTTTCCTTCTGACACCAGCCTGGGGAGTCCCCCAAAGTGTGCTCCCATTAAATCTCCTCCACCACCACTTAGCTCATGTTCACACATGCACAGTTTATTGTGGAATTCGAGAAGTTGTCTATCAACGTGGTATCTCGGTTCCTACATGCATCTCCTATGCTGTCCGCATGAGCAGAGTTTCTTTCTCAGAGACAAACTCACCATCCCATTCTGTCCACTCCACCTGTGCCTGCTGTCTGAGCCTTTGACCAAGGCTTCTCTCTGCTGGCCACCTAGTTTGAAATCCTCCCCCCATCTCTGCTAAGTTGGAGCTGCACTGATGTCTCCTCTTGTCACCTTTTCTCTCTTTAGGCTATATGTGCAATTCTGCTTTGAAGACGTGCAGATTCTTCATATGCCTGAGAGACATGTCCAAGAGGGTCCCACAAACAGTGACAGTCCCTTGTTGGGGAAGAAGGATGGTCAGTGCTCAGAGGCTGAGCTGGGATCCCCAGAGGCAAAGGTGCCAAAGCTGGAGAGGACCAGCCCAGGAGCTGGCACTGCAGAGTGCTGTGACAGAGGCCAGAGCAGTGCCAGAGGAACCAGCTGCATGTCCCGTCTGTTCCTGGTCACACAGAAAGAGGGGCTTATGTCTCGCAACTACCTTCCGGCTGCAGAAGGAGATGGAGAGGGGCAGGATCTGCAGCTCAGCTTCCAAGCCACCGTACTCTGGATGAGCAAACCTCAGCTCTGGAGGCATCCCAGGGAAATTGGGAACTTGCCAGAGCTGGAGCAGACCAACAAGGACAGCGAGGCACAAGAGAGAGTAAGGGAGAGCTGGAGGAAGCCATGGGGGGGGTGGCCTTCTGGTAAAAATGTGATATGGATCTCAGTATTGGGAGATTCCCCTGACCCTTAGGCAGCTGGGTCCACAGAGACTGTGAGGATGGTTGTCTCTTGGCTATTGATGTAGGTGACTGCAAGTGGCTCTCCTCCTGGCCCACCATGAAGAGTTCCACAGGTCACACATTCCATTATCACTTGTAATCCAGCCTCTTACTGCAGGGCTCTCTGCCCTCTGCCCCCATACTTGGAGGGGATGTGTGCTTTCCTTTCCTTTTGCCCACTCCCACCATAGTGACATGGTGAGCTCTCCCTCATCAGTTTCTCCTCTTGTCCCATTGCAGGCGCTGCTGCTCTTTATGGGGAGATCACTTCGATGGTTCCCATTCCTGCACCCAGATGGGCTGTACCGGCTTATTGTGCCCCAGTGTTTGGTATGGAGGTGCCTTGATGCTGCCCCCTGCAGGGCTCCAGAGCTGCCCACCCGGTCTTTCCATCAGTCTCAGAATAGCATGTCAACTCTTTGGCTTACCAGAGGCAATTGAAATTCTGCTATCCCCATTAAGGGAAGCGCATTAACTTCTTCCCTGCTGGAGGAGGAGGAAGCTACGGTCCTGCTGGACCCAGTCATGCGCTGTTAACCAGAGCGACACATCCACTTCCTCGAATGACAAATGGAATGGCCAGGATGGTGCTATCCCTTGAGCCACCTACAGACTGAGCTCTATGGAAAGCATGGAGTTCCAGCAAAGGAGACCAAACACCTGGTTTTGGGGCTTTACCCTGCCCATTGGCCAATCTGCTTCACATCTGTGTTACTCAAAGTCCTCATGGGTCTCTGCAAGGGCTTTTCTGCTATTGCTCCCTGGGCCCCTCCTTCTCCATCTACGCCTGGGGCCTTCACCCTGCTGATTCTTTCCTTGGGTCTCCCTTGACGTGCCTCTTGTACTATTGTTCTCACAGGACGTTGGGGTTTTTGAGCAGACCGGTCTCTCACCTTTGCAAGGGAGACTTTTGAACCAGTCAGGATGCCCTTCGTATCTACTGGTTTCAGATACCTGGCGCCTACAGCATGAGACCTGGCTCACCTGCTTGGCTCAGCCCCAGGTAGGCAGCGTTCTATAGTTCTGTGTTTCTAGGGGTCAACGAGACCTTCCTTGGAGATCTGGCTCAGGAGACCACACAAGACAACTTCTTGGCCACACAATCAGGCCTATGGGCAACTCTGAGGGCAGTGTGGGGCTTTAGATCTTCTCAGAGAAGTGAAGAAAACTCACTGCAAGCCATCCTTCTTAGAAACTGATGCAGGGAACTGGTAGCCTCCCAGCTTCCCTCAGTTCTGTGCTTCTTGCCTCCAAGGATGGGTTTGGGGTGGAGCTGGTTCATATTGCTGGCAGGTACATATTGTAATCTCATTAAGTCTGATTTCTCCTTTTCCAGGTGATGCCAGAGTCTGTCTGCCCCATCCCTGCCAGCACAGTCTTCTCCATTCCAGAGCTGCTGAGCAACAGGTATGTTGGTCCTTCTTCTGCTGTGACATTATGGTCATGGGGATGTGCCTACCACTTGGGAAATAACATCAGTGCCGGCTCCTTTTACTCAATCATCCACACCAGTCCCTGCAGCGCAGTGGGGTTTCTTTGGAAATCTCCATCACATGCAGGTGCTGGCCTGATCTGGCCCTATTTTGTGTACAAAATGTGATGGGATCATAAGTGAGAGATTTTCTGAATGGGCCCCAAAATAGTTTGGGCTGTTGGAGTGGAATTGGGTCGCCACTGCATCGCTCTGAGATTGGGCTGAGGAATGTGTGGGTCAGGAAGATGGAGAGTTACCTGTCCAAATGCTATGGAATGGGGCTGGAATGCTGATCTTTTCAAATGTGTTTTAATCGGAAGGGAGTAACCCTGTCTGTGCAATGAAGCCCTTACCAGGTTCCTATAGTAAGGCCAATTCCCTTCCCTTCTCCTCACCTGCTCCACTTCTAACTTGGGTGTGTAAATCCTTTACTTTTCCACAGCCTTAAGGTAAGCTTCTAGGACTTGCCTTCAGAATGCCTCCTACCTGGCACCATCCCCCTGGCTCTGGTGCCTCCCTCCCCCTGCTTTCCTATTGCCTTTGCTGTTGCTTCTCCAGATCCAGCAACAAGGAAATGGATGCAAGGAACCCTGTACTCTGCTTTTGTGGTGTGGGATTGATCGGAACTAGCTCCATGGAAACCTGTATTCCCCACTCTGTCTGCAGCCTACATGCTACAGCACCAGGAGTCAGTCCCTCAGTGAGAGCCAGTAACAAAGCAGAATGCCCCATGCTATGCTGTGGTACTAGTCTCACTAGCTGCCTACAAGAGTTAGGGCTAAACCTCACAGGGAGAGGCCACATCAGCCACCAAAGACCTTCCACTCCTACCAGGGTAGCTGCAGTGTTGAGTCCCTTGAGCTGATGGGAAGGGGCCAATGCATAGGTCTGCTCAGAGCTGAGCTTCAGAGCATGTGTCTCGCTCTGTCTTGACTTTGAAATGTACTGTAATGTACCCATTGTCATCTCAGGCATTCCCTGTGACTGGGAGTGCATGGGGGAATCTTACATGTGGAAAGCTTATGTTCCTAATCCACTGTCTGGCTGATGCCAGGAACAAAGTCCATCTGATTTGATAGGCAGATCAAGTACAGGTATGGAACAACAGTGATGCCTCCCCAGCAAAGGGCTGTCACAAATCACCCCTGCCTCACTTAAAACCCTGCCCTCTCCTGTTATCCTGCCACACATCCTTGCCTATTCCTCTGCCACATCACTTCCTAGACTACGCAACTTTCCACATAACGTGAACCAACACAAACACTCACAGGAAACTCAAATTCTGGGGCTGAGAAGGTGCTATGTAGGTAATACCCTGGTGTGGTCATGGCCCTGCCGATGTCCCGGAGGCCCTGGGACAGATGAGCTTAGGGGAAGGTGCTGAAGTGGCTGTGCCTTAAGTTTCCTCTGTTGCTGGACACTGAGTGGGGGAACTTTTCAGCCTGGTCTCTGTGGCCTGACTCTTTGCTGTGCTCTCAGTTTCACAGGCTCCCTTGTCTCTTTCTCTGGTGCAATAGTGGAGCGGACCTTGTGTGCTTCCCCTGGGAATGAAAAGTTCTCTACGCCCTGCGACATGCGGCGGCAGAAAGGTCAGCGTACACCTGCCTCTGACAATGCTTGGTCCCCTCTGCAGTGTGAGGAGACAAGGCCCCAGGCTCCATTCTGCATGCGTACGTTTGGAGGGGAGGGGAGGCATGCCAGGCTGCTGCAACCCTGTGAATATGTCAGAGGGTTAGAGAATTTCACTTTGTGCATGCTAGGGTTGGACACTCTGCCTGGGGGAAAGGGGGTGGGGGTGTGTGTGTGTGTGTGTCAGTGTCAGGGATGGGGCATTCTGCTGGTGTTTGCCATGGAGGGGGATACTCTGCCCTGGTATGTGTCTGAGCCCCAGACACGTACCAGGGCAGAGCATCTCCCTCCATGGCAAACACCAGCAGAATGCCCCCTCTCTCTCTCTCTGGCAAACACCAGCAGAATGCCCCCTCTCTCTCTCTCTCTCTCTCACTCACTCACTCACTCACTCTCTCACACACACACACACACACACACACACACACACACACACACACACACACACACACACACACACACACACACACACACACACACACACACACACACACACACACACACACACACACACACACACACACACACACACACACACACACACACACACACAAAATATGTCCCGTTTTGTGTGATGGCGGGACCAGTGCTCTGTCCCCTGAGTGCGTTGGGAGCAAGAGGAGAGGTGCTTGCCCTTGAGGTGGGGGGAGGGAGGAGAGAAGGTGTGTGGGCCTATGTGTACAGGAGGAGGCAAGGGGCATTAATATATGACTGTGGGGACCAGATGCTGGTTGGTTCCTGGTGTAGGGCTCCTGAAACTAGCCTGTAGCAGGGTAAGCTGGGAGTAGGGTAAAGAAGCTGCTGTGAGCTCATTGTGTCCTTGGCCTTCTGTTTGCCTAGGGACCCTCCTGTGCTGGGATCACAGTGTGAAGCTGAGTGTCTCAGCTGCTCCTGGCTCCTCTGCTGTGCTGGATGTTTACATAGCAGGTGCCTACCTTCAGCATCTCTGGGGTTTGCTGCCTGGGGCCAAGATTCTCTTCCAGAACCTGCAGCGCAAAATCTCCAGGTATTTCTAGTCCCTGAACAGCCATCAGGCCAAATCTAGGCCCTGACACTCTCCTTTCCCCACCCTCACAGGTACATGTCCCCCTGCCACCACCACTTGGCTTGTGACCAGGCCTGGATGCAGTTGGCTGCATCCTGCTCCTTGTCTTCATACCTTGTCTCTCTGCCTGCCTGATGTACTGTCCTTTCACTCTTCATCCCATTCAGCTCCTAGCCCCACTCTCTCATGGGCTGTGTGAAGGTGAAAGGAAGACCCCAGCCCATCCAGACAAAGGGGCATCCTAAGGCTGCCCCTAATGTTTGGGGTTTTTTTATATTGCAGATTCCACAATGTTTATTGCACATACATTGCCTCCAGCTGCATCAGCATCCTGGCTCTACCACCTTCCTGCTTGCTCCTTTCCTCCGGGTGAGTCTGGGCTCTGCCTTGCTCTTTCCCAGGGAGTTTTTCTCCATGGCAGGTTATTTACATTCTTCTTTTCCAGTCCTGCTGGTACAGCCTTCAAGTCCCCGGCAGCCACGTCCCCCACGCTGGTGGTTCTGTCCAAACTGCTGCTTCAGCCTCACAGCCTGTCCCAGGGCCAGATTCTCTGCCACTTGTCCTGTGTCCTGGATTTGTCCATGCAGTGGATCTGCTCTGACTGCAGCAGCATCTTCAGAGAGGTACCCAGAATCATTGCGATCACAGGGATCATTGGAAAGGAGCCTTCATGGGAGTCATGTGCATTCTGCTCGGACGCCATTAGCTGGCTTACTGACTGACCTCTGCTCACCGGGAACGTAGCCCTTGTCAAATACTGGGTGGGAGAAATTAATGCTTCCTGACCTCGTTTGCATTGTCTGTTGTTGTTAATGCCTCATATGCAGTAGTGCCATGATAGAAGAGGGCCCAAAGCGCCAGCTGCATGTGCCTGTCATGTCTGGCTATGCCACAGGCCTATGTGCAGTGGTCAAGTTGGCCTGGTTCTGGGCATGCAGGGGAGAATCCTGCAGTATGTCAGTGCTTTGCCTTCCCAGTGCATACTCCATTCCTGGGAGAGGGTTTCAGTCCCACCTAAATCCTTAGAGTAGGGAACATCAGCATCTGGGTGGCTCCTTCTACACAGATACTAAGGCCTAGTTGGACTCTGCTTGAGACACTGTCCCTGGGACTGCAGCTACCAAGATTATTAACATGGGGAGGCTCACGGAGTATTAGCTCCTTCCCCTCCCCGCCGCTTCCGGCTCTGATTTCTGCTCTTGCTTCAGGGGAGATGCAGCCGACACAGCCCGCCCTGCCCATCACACACAGGAGTGAGTAAAGCCTTTGCCAGGTAAGTGCTGAGGGTGCAGAGATTGGGAGGAGGTGGGTGGGAGAAAGCAGAGCCCGCTTTGCTTAGGGAAGTGAGAGGAGTTGATCAAGCAAAGGCTGGCTGAGAACAGATGACATGGATGAAACAGCCAGTTAAAACTCTGTCACTTCCTTTGGCGTTGCCACAGCCCTCCTTCCCCCACTAAGTTCACATGTGCCTGTTCTTCCCGCTGACCATGCCGCTGTCTCCTTCCATCTGTGCTTGGCCTGCAGGATCCTGGTAGAGGATGGAACAGGTGAGGCTCTGGTGCTGTGCAGGAACCAGCAGGTGGCTGCGTTGTTGGGCCTGAGCCCTGCGGAGTGGAACGCTGTGCAGAGCAATGTGCAGAGCAGGGGCAGCATTTTAATTCAGCATGGAGGTGCCAGTGCCAGGCCCTGGGTAAGTGGCTTATTCTGGCACTGGCTGTGGTGTTGGGCCTGAGCCTCACTTGAGTGGGAGTCCCCAGCTCCTATGTAGCCATCTGGCTCACTGTCCAGTTTCACTGACAGTACTCTGGTTCCTTCCTCAGTGTGTGGAGGAGCCTGAAGACCTTGTCACTTGCTATCTCAGGAACCTGTGTAGAAGCCGTGCCATCAGCCAGCCCATGCTGCTGGATTTCAGCCTTGACAGGAAACCGTCAAAGATTCCCCAGCTAGGTGAGTAAGTGCCCTTAGCTATCACCATCAGCCTCAAGTACTGCTTGACTGGGGAAGGAAAGAGTTGCCTTGCCTGGTGGGCAGAAGAGGGGTGGGGAAGGATCCTCCCAGCAGCTTGTAGGAGGATGGCATGCGGGCCACCTCTCTTCAGCCAGCCCAGGGGAAATGACCTTAGCTGTTAGTCCTGCTAGTATACTCCAAGTCTTCTGACTTCAGCCAGGCTGTGTGGGATGTTGATTCATGTGTTTTGGGAAAGGCTATGGCATGGTTCAGTAGGTATATGGTGTCTCCCAAAATGTCAGACTGCTCTGATTTTTTTTTTTTTTTTTCCTACCAAAATTTTTAGCAGGGTAATTATTACTCTTATAGACCTGGGGAGGGAGAAGAGGAGAGTGTATCTGCCTTTGTTGGCTTCTTTCTGGTTTAGAGAGAGGCTGAAAAGGTTATTTCTGAGCATCTTGTGTGTGTCTGTAATGAGAAATGTCAGATCTTGTCATCTTTGTTACTGGAAAGCTCTTTAGAGAACTGGAGCTTCTTCTGGTGGTATCTTCTGCATAGTCTCACTCCTGGAATGAGTTTCCAATTCTTCATGTTCCTAACACACATCTGCCACCTTAGCTGTAAGATCCTGACCTCAGACAAGAGCAGGTCAAGACAAGACTTGGTTTAGAGCAAGGTTGGGAAACCTCAGGTCTGGGTGCTGGATACGCCCCCTGAGGGCTGGAGCACACAAAATTGACTCCCCTCCCCAAGTCTCCGCTGTATGAGGAGAATGTGGGGAGGGTTTTTCTCCTCCTCAGTCAGGGGCCCCATCAGTGAGGGTTTGTTTTGGTTTTTTTGCTTCTCACTTCCCAACTGATTTTTCTGTGGGTCAGTGGCCCCTGATCCAAAAAAGGTTCCCCACCCCTGGTTTAGAGTTTGCTGATGAGAACCCAAATTGCATAGTGCTGGCACCAGGAGCAGAGCTCTTCCATCAGTGAGAATTGATCCCAGTGCCACACTGGTGCAAGGGGCTGTGCTGCTGAGACACTCTCCTCTATCAGATGATACTGGCCCTAGGGCTGCCAAGTGGCACTGTGCTGCAGTGCATGGCATGGGTGACACAGCAAAGTTAAGGTGTAATCCATTGGTTGTAGAGCTGGGGCTGGCATTAGAGGGAGTAAGTGCCATACCCCTGTACACTTGCTGGGTGAGCAGTGCATCGCTCCGAATCCTTACACGCTCACTTGAGTTGTCATTAGGGCCGTACTAAATTCATGGTCCATTCTGGCCAATTTCAGTCATAGGATTTTAAAAATAGGAATTTTAATGATTTCAGCTATTTAAATATGAAATATCAGTGTTGTAGCAGTAGGGATCCTGACCCATTAAAGAGTTGGGGGGAGTGATTCGCAAAGTTATATTAGTGATGGTTATTGTACTGCTACCCTTCAGTGCTGCTGCTGGGCAGCCAGAGAGCAGCAGCTGCTGGCTGGGAGTCCAGCTTTGAAGGCAAAACCGCCACTAGCAGCAGCATAGAAGTAAGGATGGCTTGGTATGGCATTGTCACCCTTACTTCTGTGCTGCTGCTGGTCAGGCACTGCTTTCAGAGCTGGGCGTCTGGCTCTAAAGCACAGAAGTAAGGGTGGCAATAATGTGATCCTCTAAAATAACCTTGCAGCCCCCTTGCAACTCCCTTTTTAATCAGGAGCCCCAGTTTGAGAGAAACTGGTCTTGCATGGTGAAATCTGTATAATATCGGTAAAAGCTCACCCAAGACCAGATTTTGCGGGGGGGGATATCCGATTTTGCCATCTGTGGTACATCTTTCATGGCCATGAATTTGGTAGAGCCCTAGTCATCAGAAAAAGTAAAAATGTTCTTTCCCTCAGAATAAGAATATTGGCTTCCATAGCCCAGCATTTTGCCTTCCTCAGTCTTTCTGCAGTTGGTTGGTAACTGTGTTTAACAGATGCTCAGGAGTGAAGGACAAAAGTTTAACAGCTGCAGCAGCCTGCCCCCAGGTCTTGCGTTGCCATAGAGCTGGGTGAGTGTATGGAATATGAGTCTGTGGGCTACTTGTATCTTCTTGTATTTACTTAGATTCATCGCAGCCAAGGAGGTTTCTGTCTGGTGAGGTGGAGTATATCTCCCGAGTTGGAGCTCGACTGAACCTGATGTGCCTGAACATCCAGGAGGCAGATCCCAAAGTCTTGTGTGGTCTAACCAGCAAGAGAATCAAAACATGGATCAGTCACTCAGCTTGAGGGCTGGTCTCTCACACTTGTCCATAGGGAAGACATGAGGAAGCCTCTAATCCAGCTTAGCAACACGTGTGTTGTGGCTGAGACTCCAGTCTGTGGGCTGGGACTGGTGTGTTTGTTATTGGGGCTTTGAGGTCAGTGAGTGGGGGATGGAATTGATTGTGTGTTTCCTGAGTGCAGTCACTCTGGGACTCTTGACACATGGCCTGTTTAGGGCTAAAAATCTGGGAGTGACAAAGTGTTCTGCCCCTTTTAGTACTTGGCTGTGGGCTGGACACACAATAAAGATTGTGTATATTTTATAGTAGAGTATCTCATGTAACTAAGTGTTTTTAAACAAAATTGTAAAAGACTATTAGAGGTGTTTGTAGAGAACTTGGGCAGAAGAGCATTTGTACCAGGCTTGAGAGGTGAGCACAGAGCTGCTTAAACTGGCTTGTTTGCCTAATAAACCAAACAGCAGCAATGGGGAAAGGCACATAATCAAAGATGAAATTAGCAGCCCCATAGAAAGTGGTTTGAAAGGCATTTGGATCTAGATTCAAAGGGGATTTAGGCCTCTGCGGTGCCTGTTATAGGCACCCTGCTACCCAGTGGTATTCTCAGCCCCAGGCAGGCTTCCCTGGCATTCTTAGGGGGCTGTTAGGAAGGGCTTCTCAGCAAGCTGAGCAAGGAAATATAAGCAAGCCAGAATGAAGCCTCGGGGAAGGGGGCAGACCAACTAGGCGCCCTGCTTTCATTAACCCATAGTTACAGTCCTGTCACTTGGATGCCTGGAGGAGATGCTACTATTCCTGGCTATGTGTCTCAGCAATAAATTCACTTACATCAATGTACAAAGAGGTGTGATTAGTTGGCCCGACTGGAATATTTTTTTAAAAGGCACATGAACATGAATCGAAGCAAAGTACACTTTGGCTTCCTGGCTTTTTCCAGTGGACTAGTCACATGCTCCAAAATGGCTGCTCTCTGTCAGTGTCTTACCTCTCTCCACCTAACGTTAGACTAGTGGTCACCGACCAGTAGCTCGGGATATGCTGGCAGGTCTTGAAGCCTCTGACAGGTGATCCTGACTGGTCTGGCCAAGAGGCTATCAAGTGCCAGCACATCAGCTGCCCCTCCCTTCACTGTTGCGCATCTGCTTTTTGCCTGGGAGCTGGCCCCCTTCTCCCTTGGGAGCCTCCTGCTTGCTGTACAGAGCAGGGAAGGGAGAGGATGGGCACTCATGTCAAGGTGAACCCCTTCCCCTGTCACGAATCCCTGCATCCTAACCACACCCCAGCCCTGAGCCTCTGGATCCAAATTCCCTTATGGAGCCTGTACCCTGAACCCCCTCTTGCACGCCAGGCTTAGCTCAGAGCCCCTCTCTCTCCAAATCACTTTACCCAAGACGAGAGCCTGTACCCCAACCCTTCTCACCTTCCTGGTGAAAGGGAGGGAGAATGGGGGAGGGAAAGAAGATGAAATGAGCAGGGGCAGGGTCTTGGAGAAGGGGCATGAAGGAGGAGGGGCAAGGGTATTTGGCTTGAGGTAGATCCTGAATTGCACTTAAATTAAAAAAATGGTCTTGTGCTTACAAAGGGTAGCGGTCCCTGCATTAGACAATGCTCACAAACTGCAAAAAGACCCACTGAGGGAGGATTTCAGAAGAGTAACTCTGTTTTTAGACTACAATATTAACCCCCCCCCCCTCCAAAAAGCCACACAATAAATCTGACTAGTAAACATGGGGGGCAGAATTCAGAATGCTACTGTGTGGAGCATATAGCCAGCATCTGCAGGTCATTTTCCAGGGCAATCAGAAAACATCTCTCCTGTTTTAGGCTAAAAGGCTTGAATAATTGTATGACCAATAAAAGTGTGGCTCTGCATGCTGATGAGGGCTGGTTGATTTTATTTGATAAAGAATTTCTTCAGCTCTATAGCTAATTACTGTGTGAAGCATTACTGAATATTCTTGCTATCTATATACAGACCTAATAGGAACATGAATGGTTAACCTGTTAACTAATCAGCATCAACCTTGTGGGTGATGCTTACCGGTTACAGTTAACTGGTGGCCCAGGTGGGCTGGATCAGCTCTCCACCTGCCTGCAATATAATGGGCCTGGTCAGAGCAGCTCCTGCCACAAGATTTCTATTTGTGGAAAATGTAGCCATTTCAACATTTGTGTTCTGATGAAGAAAGAATCCCAAGACTTTTCAAAAGCTTTTGAGCAAACAATTCCCCCCCCCCCCCCCCCTGCCCTGAACAGCCATATAGCTAGAGCACCGCAGCTGGGATGTAGCAGTCCCAAGTTCATAGTTCTCGCTACAGCTGATCCCTACAATCCAGGTACATACTGTGATCCCAAAGCAATTCTGATGTGGTGTGCTCTACTTTTGATTAGCAATCACACCATGGATCTGAGAGAGTTTTGTCAAAATAGATGTTTCTGGGGAAAGTTTGTTTCAATAAACCAGCATTTTCTGATACAAAAGTGTGTTGTCAAAATGTTTCTGATCAGCTCTGATCTGTAACCACCCTTTACTTCTCTTATATCTTTTTTTTTTCTGAAACCAGGTGACCAGAACCCAATGTGATATCCTAGATTACTTTAATAATAGGGCTAGATTTACCCACCATTGCTCGAGTCCTTAATTTAAATAAGCTTTGTTTTTCTTCATTTAAATCATTGTTCTGGAGTGTGCTGAGGAGGAGGAGTTTAGTCTGCAGGCTGCCCCGGGGAACAACCCCAGCCTTCTGTAACCTCAGCAGCTTGAGGCCAGGTGACAAGCACCTATCCATGGTCACTGCAGTGGGCATAGCTAAGTGATGCATGTCCCTAAGGTCAAGGACTGACAGCCAGACATACAAACTATCTGGGTGTGTCTAGACTACAGGGTTTTTAAAAAAAAAAAAAAAAAAAGTGGCCTTTTTTCAAAAACTGTACCTGCATCTAAACTACCGCCGTGTTCTGTCAACAGTAAATTGAAAGAATGCAGTGGTTTTGCCGACGGTGGTAAACCTCATTCTACAAGGAATAATGCCATTTTTCAAAAGTCATCTTTCGAAAAAAGGTGCTATTGCATGAAAACAGGGCTTTTTCGAAAGAGTGTGTCCAGACTCTTTCAAAAAAGCGAGCCACTTTTTAGAAAAATCTTCTTGTTGTCTAGACGCTCTTTTTCGAAAGAGGCTTACAGTCTAGACGTAGCCTCAGAAATATATAGATAGCTGCCCCCTTTTCTACCACTGCCCCCTGCAGGGCCTATAGTTGTCCTTGGTTCCCCCTTATGGCCCCCAGCATCATTCTGCAGTATAACTCCAGCCTACCAGACCCCTCTTTTTCCATTGTATGAGAAACAATTGTGGCCATATTCCATTATCCTGCCATAAAGAAACCCTGACCTTGCTTTAAGTTATGATAAGAGGAAGCTGCACATCAAATTTGGTGGTCCTAGCTCTTACCATTTAGGAGGAGTTCTTGAACAACAGTTTCACAAATGGACAAACAGATGCACATTTCTAAAATAAATACTAAGATTATAATGTTTTCCATATTCTCTTCCTTTATGTTAACATTTGTTTGCTTTTTTGGCCTCGTGCACGTTCACCAAAGATTTTCATTGAGAAGTCTGCAGTGATGCTCAGGCCTTTTTCCCTTATTTGGCAATTATGATGTCCAATATGCAATTACTTTCCATTTGTCAACCCTGAATTTCATCGGCCAAGCATGTTGTCTACTCAATCAGGGTGGTTAGGTCCCTTGGTCATTACTAGTATAACCTCAAAAGGGTTTTGGTCATCTGCAAATATTGCTACTTCACAAATAGGGACGTAAACGACTAGTCAACTATCCGATAAGCAAATGCTTACTGGATAGTAAACAGGACAGTTGACTAGTTCCCTTCCCCCCCCCCCCCCCCGCTTTGCTGCCTATCAGATAGAGGCAGCTAGGTGTGAGGGGGTGAAGAGCCATCCAGCCTATTCTAGCTGGTGGTCTGCATTGGAACCAGCAACTGGAAAGGCTCTGTTGCTAACTCCAAATTCCACAGCACGTGAGCCCACATCCAGTAGCTGACACTTCTTCAGCCCATGTCTAATGCCTTTAAGCAGTGCTGGAATGTACCTGTAACTTTGATGTCCCCTGTAGCTTTGGAAATGTCATTCTTAATTACACAGGTCTAGGCAGTATTAGCTGTAATGTGGTGTAGAACAGACACCACCGTCACTGTGACATTCTCAGAATTCAGCTTGCAGCTGGTGTTGAAGATCTCAGATAAGTTGTCCATTATGCTATTGTGTGAGGTCCAAATCACAATAGGTTGAGGGAACTACCAGGGAGCCTCATACCATAGGGTGTCCATGCTACTGTTGTAATCCACATGCACCTCTGGAGAGCTGAAGGCTGAATAATCAGAAGCGAGGTGAACAAAGCTGGAACCCTGAGGCATCAGTTATAAAACACCTGCTGTGTGTGTCTGGATCATAGTTCTAAAGTGCCTGTCACTGTAACATCTAGGCACTGTATACAGGTACCCTAAAGCCAGAGATTCAAGAACCAGTTTTTATCCTTCCATGGCAGATGGAGTTCCACACAATTAATTATGTCTGGGGCTGAATGCAGAATATCCCCAAGTTTTGCAAACTGAGCAATTTGGTTTATCAAGCTAACAAGTTCCTGTACTAAGTAACCATGAACATAAGAACAACCATACTGGGTGAGACCAAAGGTCCACCTAGCCCAGTATCCTTTCTGCTGACAGTGGCCAATGCCAGGTGCCCCAGAGGGAATGAACACAGCAAGTAATCATCACGTGATCCCTCTCCTGTCATCCATTTCCACACAGAAGCTAGGGACAGCATTCCTACCCCTCCTGGCCATTGATGGACCTAACCTCCATGAATTTAGCTCAGTGGTTCCCAAACTTTTCAGCATCATGCCCCCTTTTTGATTTTTGAGAAACCCTCACAGGCCCCCCCCTCCTCCCCCAATAGCAAAACTAGCTAAAAAAGGAACTCACCAGGGCTGAAAAACAGTCACAGCCCCTTTAGTTCCTGGGACCAGTGTAAAGGTGCCAGTACTCCAGAGGAAAAGTTGCTGACCAAAAAAAAAAAAATTGCCCTTTTAAGGTGGCCATTTTGAAGTCTGCCTGGGATGCTCCGTCGTTCCCCCCCCGCACACCAGCCAGCCCAAGCTGTGTGTGTTCCGGCAGATGCCCGAGCCATGAAAACATTTTTTGTTCTTGTAATAGACATTCATTTAAGATTAAACAGAAGCGCAATCTCCAGATGAGAGCTCAGTGTGCATGTGTCTGCTCTGGAAGAAGGTGGGAACAAAATGGCACACAGATCGGATGCTTACAAATGTAAAGATAAAGTACACAGAAAATAAAAGGCTTTGCCATTTCCTGGCTACATATACCACTGGATAGTTATGCTCTGTAGGACAGGGTGTTTTGGCAGGGAGACAAGTGGATGGGTTTTAGTTGTGTTAAAGAAGATGTTTGCCATAATTCAGCTTGCAGCTGGTGTTGAAGATCTCAGATAAGTTGTCCATTGTGCTATTGTGTGAGGTCCAAATCACAAATCATGGAGGTCCTCCATGAATTTATCTAGCTCTTTTTTGAATCCTGTTATCTTGGACTTCACAACATTCTCTGGCAAGGAGTTCCACAGGTTGATTGTGCATTGTGTTAAGAAGTACTTCCTTTTGTTTTAAACCTGGTACCTATTCATTTCATTTGATGATCCCTAGTTATTGTGTTATGGGAAGGAGTAAATAACTCTTCTTTATTCATTTTCTCCACACCAGTCATGATTGTATAGACTTCTATCATATCCCCCTTAGTCATCTCTTTCCATGCTTAAAAGTCCCAGTCTTATTAATCTCTCCTCATATGGTAGATGTTCCATACCACCTAATAATTTTTGTTGCCCTTTTCTGAATTTTAATGCCAACATATCTTTTTAGATGAAGTGACATCTGCATGCAATATTCAAGATATGAGCATACCATGGATTTATATAGAGACAATAAGATGTTCTCTGTTTTATTCTCTATCCCTTTTTTAATGATTCATAACATTCTGTTTGTTTTTTTGACTGTCACTACACATTGAGTGGATGTTTTCAGAGAACGATCCACAATGACTCCAAGATCTCTCTTGAGTAGTAACAGCTAATTTAATCCCCGGTGTATTATACACAGGGCTCAACAAATGGCTGTTTCTACTCGGCTGTGGTGAGTAGATTTCAGCTGGTCGCTCCGTGTGCCCCATTCACCAGTGCTGCGCGCATGCGCAGTGCCAGTCTGGCGCATGCGTGGTGCAGGGCTGGCGAGTAGCTCTTGCCGCAGTTTGTCAAGCCCTGATTATACATATAGTTGGGATTATGATTTCCAATGTGCACTACTCTGCACTTATAAACACTAAAATTTATCTACCATTTGGTTGCCCAATCACTTAGTTTGGTGAGATCTTTTTGAAGCTCTTCACAATCTGCTTTGGAATTAACTTGCTTGAGCAGTTTAGTATCATCTGCAAATTTGTCACCTCATGGTTTACCTTTCTCCAGATCATTTATAAATAAGTTGAATAGGACTGGTTCCAATAAGGCCCTCTGCGGGACACCACTAGTTACCTCTCTCCATTCTGAAAACTGACCATTTATTCCTACCCTTTGTTTCCTGTCTTTTAACAGGTTATCAGTCCATGAAAGGACCTTCCTTCTTATCCCATGACAACTTACTTGGCTTAAGAGCCTTTGGTGAGGGACCAGCAGAAGCACAGATGGCAATTTTGGGAATTACTAGAAAACAAGAGGAATTAGCAGTGGGTGTGAGCACTTGTCCACAGAAAGCCAGAGCACTAAAGAACAGTCACAATTACAATATTAATCATAGACCTACGTAGGATCAAGAATTAGAGTCTTGGTCTTTCAACTGCTTTAAAAAGAAAATTAACAGACACATCGCTGATAACTCAGTTAAAGTTACTAAATGATAAGATTGTTACAATGTAGTTTTTCATTCCTAAGCATAAGCAATTAAACCTCTTGTAGTGAACAGTTAAGGAAAGTAGATAAAAGTCAAATACACTCACAGTTCAGCCTTTTACATGTGTAAGTGGTAATAACTTTCTGTTGCTGCCAACCCAGACTGCATTTGACCCAATGGCCTACAAAGAAAAGATTATAACTGCTATTCCATTCACTCAAGCTAATTCTCCCAGCTGCCTGTGGGTAGAATGTGTGGGCTTCTCTACACTTCCTGCCAGATCTGTGGGCAGTGATTGATGCAGCAGGAGTTGATTTATCATGTCTACTACAGATGCAATAAATCAATCACTGAGAGCTCTCCTACCAGCTCCGGTGCTCCACTGGAACGAGAAGTGCAGGAAGAGTTGATGGGAGAGCATCAGCTATTGACTCACTACAGTGAAGACAACTTGGTAAGTAGATCTAAGTACATTAACTTCAGCTGCATTATTCACAGAGCTGAAGTTGTGTAGCTTAGATTGATGACTCCTGGAAGTGTAGATCAAGCCGGTGAGACCCCTTTGTGTACAGGAAACTGCCGTTTCTGATGAGACTCTGCCAGTGAGAGAGTAGATGGAGAAGAAGCAAGAAGGTGTCAGCCTGAGGCCTGGCTCACCACTTGATCCTAGTTTTCTAGAAAGCGCAAGCTGCTCCCAGTTCTCCCTAATGCACACAGGCAACACGTGCCTGCACTTCTGCACCTCTGCTTACCGCCAGCAGCACAGTGTTTCTTATTGTCACACTGGGAAACCCAGTCTGGCCCAGAACCATCCAGGCCACTTCCTCTAGCACCTTGAATTTTCCTTGGATTCCCCTCTGCCAAATATTTTCTACACCATCCTGCTTCATTTTATGGGATTCAAGCCATACACCTGGAGATGCTAGGGAGAATAAAGCTCGCCTACAAAATACCAGACCTACTGTATGAGATTGACTGTAATCTGCAACTGGGATCTTATCTCTGGGCTGGCCAGAGAGGCATAAGAAATACATAACCTGCCAAGCCTTTCCTAAACAGCTGCAGAACCCCTTCTGGAATGTGACATAAGAAGCATCTTTGGCCTCATTGTAACCATCTTTTAAGAACGGAGCAGGGAAAGGGAACACTGACCTCATCTTTTCCATCCATGTGCAGAATTTTTTTCACCCATGAGCGGAATAAATTTGTATGTGCACCAAGGCAAGTGCGGATATGCACCACAAATAGAAACACAAAGCCGAGCTGTGGGCGCTCTGCTAATCAGCTGGACAGCATTTGAATTTCTCCTGAGCAGCTGCACAAGCATCCAGCTTAGAGGGAATACTGGTCTTGGCCCTCCAGGACTGTGGTGACCAACACGCTAGCTGCTAGGCACTGGCCACATGTGGCTATCTGGCCAGTTGAGTGTGGCTAGTTTGCCACGGCTCTAGGAGGTAGCTGTGTGTGCTGATATCTCCACTTCGAGCCGGTTCTCCCAGGCATGGAGCTTAGTGACTGATGAGAGTGACTTCCCTCTCTCCTCACTGTGCAGAAATCAGCGACATGACTCCTAGAGCTCCTCCCAAGGGCACGTGAAATAACTTGTCACACACAACCCCGGGATGGACTATAAGGCACATGTTTATTTTAACACCTCTCCCTTCCCAGCCCACACAGCAGCTCTGTATCTCGGCAATGAGTGCCTCGTGCTGGTCCCTGTGCTCCTGTTGGGTTAGGCCTGAGCCCCAGCCAGTGGAGACACCGCAAGCTCCAGGAGAGTCCCCCCACCGGTCAGAGCGCCACTGTTTTGAGCAGGCCTCTCTGTGAGTTCTCACCAGGCGGCACAGCAGGGCATTCAGAGTTTTCAGCTGCTCTGCCACAGCAGGACCAGTGAGGACAGCCCGGGTGACCTTTGTGACCATGACCACAGCCTTGATATCCACCTACCCATCACAAGGACAGAGAGAAACACCATTAGCATTGCTGAAAACAGCTCAGAGACCGTTCCAGCGGCCAGTGATTTCTTCATGTTCCCCCAACCTGCAGCTGGCTGACAGCTAGGGAAGGGCATTGCACATACAACAAAGCACTCCTGCTGTGGGCTGCCAGCAGAAATGAAAGGAAGCAGGTGTGCCCTGGTGCACGACTCCGGCAAGAGCTGGCTGAGCTGTGGCAAAAGCCGACAGGAAGCTGTTTGAAGAGCTGTCAGGGCCCCGGGTGGTAACAGGGCAGTACCCGTAAGAAGTTTTAAGTTACTTTCACTGCTGGCTGGCAGGACCAGAATCCTTCAAACAAACTGGGACAAAACATGTGGGGCCCACCCTAGTAATCCCCAACAAAACATTATTAATAGATTGATAGAGTCCCAGGCCAGAAGGGACCATTGTGATCCTCTCTGACCTCCTGTATAACACAGGCCATAGAACTTCCTCCAAATAATTCCTACAGCAAAGTCTTTAGACAAACCTCCATTCTTCATTTACAATTTTCTATTGATGGAGAATCCACCATGGCCTTTGTAAACTGTTCTGATGAGTAATTAACTCTGCAACAAAGTGGGCATTTAAAAAAATATTTTCATGAACCCTATGGCTAGGTCTACACTACAGCTCTTTTTCAGAAAAAGCTACGCAAAACGCACTCCGCATTTTGCGTAGCTTTTTCCAGTTTTTTTTCAGAAGAGGCTTTTCTGAAATTTGGCCCGTCTACACTGGGCCAAATTTCAGAAAATCCCCCTCTTTTGGAAGATCCCATGGAATGAGAAACACAGGGCTTCCAAAAGAGCGTGTTTGCACTTCCACGAAAAAAAAAGCGGAAGAGCAAACGCATTCCCTGGATGCAGCTGAGTTTTTCCGGGATACCAGAGGTATCCCAGAAAACCCCCACAGTGTAGACGTACTCTGTGTGTGCCACAGGTTCCCCCCATGTGTTGCATTCATTGCTTCCCAACTGAGGGGCAGGGGGAGAAGAGGATTCAGTTTGTTCTTAGGGCAAATTAAGAGACATAGGTATGCACCGCCCTGTCTGTGTGGAATGAATACAGTCATTAAGGCACTGGCTGTAATGGACCCAGATCCACAAGGGGTCCAGAAAGACAATGCAAGATCCAGTGACTCATGATTCAACACTCAACTGCAGGAAGCGCTAGCCAGGAGGGCTGTGAATTGAGCATGGCCCTGAATGGAGAACAAAGGACAGATGCATCCAGTGGGAACAAAGAGGTATTTCCTGGAAGAAGCTGGGAGTGCTCTACTGGAACTGACTGAGGAAGTCAGAGAGACACAGAGCCAGGAAATGGAGTTCACTACAGCTTGGTTTGTCAACTGCTCTGGCTTGACCAGAATGGATTATGCTTTAACCTTTATTGCTCTGTGTTAACGGAAGGACTTCTAGTGCTGTGTTCCAGCTGCCCAATAAACCCCAAGCTGTTTTGAAAATGCTGTTGGGGTGGGACTGCAAATACTGGCTGCAGTGCATTAATCCCTGAAATGTGCTCCAGTCTGTACCAGGACTCTATCTGTCAGATTGCTGAGCAGAGCTTACAGTGCGAAGCAGGAGTGCTGCAGCCCACAGGCTCGGTCTAGGAGGCTGCATAGTCTAGTCTTCAGGAAGAGTGTGGGCTCCTGGAGATCTGGCACACTGATGGCGTTCCTCCAAGAGACTGTTTAAAAGGGGGGAGGTAGCACAAACCCTGCAGAACCATGACAACCCCTCTGTTAAAAAAAGTACGCCTCCTCGTTTGTGTTCTTCACACTGCCTGCAATGTATTGGGAACCTTCGCCGTCCTGAACCCCACCGTGCCAGCTTGTACCATCCCAGAGTCCTCACGGACAAGGAGCGTGCTCCTGCCAGAGCTGGCTGCAGATCAGGTATGGGGGATGGAAGAAGCCATTTCTACTTTTACAACAGGCAAACCTTACAAACATGAGTCTCATGCAGGGACACAGAAAACAGCTCTGATGAAATGACTGACAAAGCTGAAGAATATTCTCAAGAATCACAGAAGATTAGGGCTGAGTGATTGCCACCACTGAGAATCGTTTAGCTCCATCCCCATTGGAACCCCTCTTCAGGTAGTTGAAAGCTGCTATCAAATCCTCTCCCCCCCTCATCTCTTCTGTAGACTAAATAAGCCCAGTTAGTTCCCTCAGCCTCTCCTCATAAGTCATGTGCCTTGGCCCCTAATTATTTGGATTCTCCAATTTGTTCACATCTTTTCTGTAATGGGGGAGGGGGACTGGACACAATACTCCAGAGGTCGCCTCACTGGTGCCAAATCTACTGCCAATACTCTGACTAATGCTGCCTCATTTGCTGTTAGTCTTCTTGGCAACAAGGACACACTATTGACTCATAACCAGCTTCTTGTCTGCTATAATCCCCAGTCCTTTTCTTCAGAACTGCTGCTTAGCCAATTGATTCCTAGCCTGTAGCAGTGCATGGGATTCTTCTGTCCAAGTGCAGGACTCTGTACATGTCGTTGTTGAACCTCATCAGATTTCTTTTGGCCAATCCTCCAATGTGTCTAGATCACTCTGGACTTTATCCCTACCCTCCAACGTATCCACCTCTCCCCCTAGCTTAGTGTCACCTCTGAACTTGCTGAAGGTGCAACCCATCCCCTCCTCCAGATCATTAATGAAGATGTTGAACAAAACCGGCTCAAGGACTGACTCCTGGGGCACTCCATTTAATACCAGCTGCCAACTAGGCATCGAGCCATTGATCACTACTGTTGAGCCCAATGATCTAGCCAGATTTCTGTCCACTGTGACAGACCCAGACCAGCTATCTGCCCTTCACTGGTGGAAGGAATATATGCTGGAGCTTGGGTAAAGAGCTCTCTCTTCCCTGAGTAAAAAAGGGCCTACGTCCAGCATAATCAGGCACTTGGGGTCAATTGGAACTTGCGAGAAGCTGCAGGCTAATTGGACATCTGCAGCCATTTAAGGCCTGTGGTGCTGCTATAAAAGGGCTCCCCAGGCAAGGAAGTGAGAAGGAAAAGAGTGAGGACAGGAAGTGCTGTGTGGGCAGAGGTCTGGTGAGCAGGTACTAAATGAAGGGTGCTGGGGAGATTGTTTGGGGAAGGTGGCTCAAGGAAAAGCTGCCAGATTACAAGTGGCAGTAACCCTGCCTTAGGGTCCCTGGGTTGGAATCCACAGTAGTGGGTGGGCCTGGGTTTCCCTCAACCTCCCCATAACATCTCAACCTCTGCCTTGAGAAGGGAGACTAGGACTCCAGGGGGGAGTTCACCCCAAACTTATGAACTAGCCTGTGTTGAGTGTGGCTCAGTTGACAGGCTCCTGCCTCTAGCATACAGAAAGAGGCCGTGTGGAGGGCCACAGCAAGCCTCTGAGGCTAACACTTTCCACCAGTAGCACGAGACTCATGGGGAATAGCTGGAGCTTTGCCACACTGCCTTCTAGTCCATTCATCCAAGCCATACATCTTTAACTTTTTGGCAAGAATACTGTGGGAGACTGTATCAAAAGCTTCGCTAAAGCCAGCGTATATCACATCCACCACTTCCCCATATCCACAGAGCCAGTTTTCTCATCAGAAAAGGCACTCAGATTAGTCAGGCATGACTTGCCCTTTGTGAATCCATGTGGACTGTTCCTGATCAACTTCCTTTCCTCTGAGTGTTTCAAAATGGATTCCTTGAGGACCTGCTCCATAACTTTTCCAGGGACTGAAGTGAGGCGCCCCCCCCCCCCCCCATGTTCCACCAGTCAGATCCCAGAACTGGAGTCCTATGTGAGAATTCAGCTTCTAGTGCTGGTGACTGTTTGCAGCTGCTGATTGGCATGTCTGAACTTACTGGCACCTAAGAACCCTGTTCAAGACCTGTGATCCATGACAACAATTTATCAAGTGTTGCAGTGGTCTCCATCATGGGCCATTAGACTGGATGTGTGTCTAAAAAATGTGCTCTAGCAAGTATGTTGGGGCAGTTCTATGGCCCATGCCATGCAGGAGGTCAGATGAGATGATCACAATGGTCCCTTCTGACCTTGGAATCTATGAGGATCTGGGTCTTAGTGCTCACCTGGCATGGTCCCACCGCAAGCGCAGCGAGCGGCCTTCTGGCCTCCGCTAGAGCAGAATGAGCAGCAATGAAACACACCCTGGTGTTTGCGGAATTTGTTCTTCACGGTCAGAGTGAAGGGTGAGTCCTGCAGAGCACAAGAGAACACAGAGGCAGTTGCATGCCCACCACATCCTGCTGTTCCACCTGGGCACTGGAGGGGGTCAAAGCTACTGATATTTTAAAAATGACCAGGGGGTGATGATAGCAATTACAGAGCTGTGAACCTGATCTGAAAACCAAGTCCCCTAGAGGAACAAGATGGGAATGGGAAAAGCCAGCCTGGCTTCCACAAACCAACACCCAGCTTCTGCAACCTACTAGAATTTTGAGCCAGCCAAAACAGCAGATAAAAGAGAACTGACGACTGCTTCCTTTAGCTTTCAAAATCCCTTTGGGAAACCCCCTCACAAAAGGCAGTGATAACAGGTTAGGAAGGGAACCTGATAGGGCTGAGTGGGCAGCAGGAGACAGACTGGGGAATCCTCAGTAGAGAGATGTAATAGATCAGCAGGGGGATCATGGAACTTCTTAGAGGGGCCCAAGCAGGCTGTAGCATTGTTGGTAGGGCCGGGCTGGGGTGCTTTCCAGGAGGCTCCTTTATTGGGGGGAGACCAGCGGAGGGGAATTTTAACTAGGTGCTGTGGGAATTGGGGAAAAAAGTTGGTGCAAGGTATCAGGAGTCAAGCTCCACTGGGAAGAACAGGGCATGTGGATGGGCTACCAATGGAATAATAGGTCTCTGTGGTTAAAGCAGAGGGCGCTAGAGGTACGGAGCTTGCCTAGAGGAATAGCTCACTGGGCTTCACTCATTAGTGCCCCTCCCGTTATGCAAGTTCTAAGCCTGTGGGTCAGGACCCCAAACTGGGTCATGGCAACATTTTAATGGGCTCACCAGGGTTGGTGTTAGGCTTGCTGGGGCCCAGGCCAAAGCCCAAGCCTGACTCCTGCTGTCTAGGGCTGAAGCCCAAGGGCTTCAGCCCCAGGCCACAAGACTCAGGCTTTGGCTTCACCCTTGGGCAGTGGGCCTCAGGCTACAGGCTCCCCACCTGGGCAGAAGCCTTTGGGCTTGGGCTCTGGCCCCCGTGCCTGGGGCAGCAGGGCTTGGGCAGACTCAGGCTTTGACCCCCCATCCTGGGATTGTGCAGTAACTTTTGTCGTCAGAGGGTGGTCATGGTGCACTGAAGGTTGAGAGCCCTGGGCAACAATGACAGCGAGTCGAAAGGCTACCTGGACATGCTGTCCTTTGATACAGATGCAGACTGTGTATGCACCCAGCTCCTCAGGGGTGTAGGAAACGTGGTAAGTCCCATCCCTCTTATCGCACACACTGGGCTTGATTGTACTATAAATACAAAAAGAGAGGGAAAGCAAGGTCAGCACCTTACAGAAAACCGATCTCACTGGTGGTCACTTTGTGGATTAGATTTACAGGAAGGTTCTTACCCCATGCCCCAGTTCAGGAATCTAAAATGTCCATGTGTAAAAGCCCCCTGAATTATGATGAATGTGCTGTAGATTTCACACACCTACCTGTGGTCAGAGGCCATGGTATCACATGAAGGAGACCAAAGAAAGTCAGTTACACTGCAATGATTTGCAGTACCACAATGAGTACTACAAGAGGTGAAGCAGAAAACACGGTAGCAGAGGGAGGAAGACAGGTGTAATGTTTCAGCCTGTTACCTTCTCTTTCCTACTTCATGAAAACAGTATCACTGCTCAGGGCAGGTCTATGCTACAACATTGTTTGGTCACCATGAGTCATGTCCACACTATCCTCCTGCTGCCAGTGGTGCACCTCACCAGGAGCACCTCCACTGACGGGAGAGGCAATGTGAGGAGCTGGGAACCTGGGTTCTCAGCTCTGTTTGGGGCTTTCCAGCCAGGCTCCTCCCCCTCTTGCTCCCCTGCCCCCTGTCAGAAGCCTGGCTGTCCCCACTTTGCTCTCAGCACCCTGCTATACACTAGTAGTGGGGCAGCCACCTGGGCTCTCAGCTCCCTGCTGGGAGTGGGTTAGCTGCCCCACCACCCCTCACATCGGGGACCTCCATACCCAGACACCAACCAGTTGCTGGGCACCCAGTGAGGAGCCTGGACAGCACCTGGGCTCCCTGTGGGGAGCGAGGAGCCAGGCAGCAGGCTGGCTGGAAATGGGAAGCTGGGATCCCTGGGACAACCTGGCTCTGAGCAGGGGGCCTGGGTAGCATCCCGACTGGGAGCGGGGAGCTCCCACCCATCCCAGGGTGGCAGCCCTGTGGGTGGCTCTCCTGTCAATTTCAAAGTGGCCAGCTGCTGTGGCCGGCTGTGCGTGTCTACACAGCTCGCCCCTTAGTGTGAGGGGAAGCAGCAGGTCTCCAAGTGCTGCACATGCCCACAAACACTGCCCTTGCAGCTCCCAGTGGCTGGACGGACTGGGATCGCTGATGATTTAACAAAGGCAGCCTACAAAATGTTAATCACTCATTTAATTTACATAGGTGTTAACAGAAACAAAAGTCCTCATTCTCCGTGGCCCAGGATCACGTGCAGACACAGTGTGGAAAGGGTGTAAAATGCTGCCAAATTAGAATGATTTACACCCACTGTGCCTTTAAAAACACCCAAATATTGTGATAAAATCATGAGGTGACAGTTTGGTGTAGGTTAGGGATGTTAAATATCAGTTAAATAGTCGATTAACATCATGAATTCTTACTGGTAACTTGACTGTTCTACAGTCCTGTGGGGGGGGCAGCAGCCATCGCGCTCTGACCCCACTCTTGAGGTGCCCCCTTCTACTAGGCACTGCTGCATGGGGTGGCAGCAGCCCCTTTTGGGGGAGGGGCCTGAGCTCCTGGACCCAGCGTGAGCCAGAACCGAGCTTGGCTGCCTGCCTGCCTGGCTCCTACCATACTTTAAATGCAGAGCCCCAGTGGGGATAGGTCCCAGATCTGACACAAGCCAGGACTGAGCCGGGCTGCTGGCCAGCCTGCTAAAAAATTTACTGGCAAGGGAGCCGGGGGGGGGGGGGGGGAGGGAAATGCGTGTAGTCTATAGCATTAACCTATAAGCTTTTACTTATCAGTTAATCAGCTACACTATTACATCCCTAGTGCAGATCTCCACAAGGTCATATTTAACCTCATGCTTGTACTCAGCTCAATGGTGCTTTGCATGTCTCCCTGTAAATCCTGGCCTGCCCATGGCAGTTCTTTACTTGCAGGGGAATGCAAACGTGGAGGTACCTAGAGAAGGGGTGAGAGAGTCTGTAGCAGAGATTTTAAATCCACATAGAAGGCAAACAAAACCACTCTGGCCATCCCAGGGATGGTACCAACCAGTCCTTCTTGTCTTTGTGGGTGATAGTGACCCGGATGGGTTCTCCTCCTCTCCTCATCTGCTCTCCTGATGTGTCCTTACACAGCAGAGTAAAGCTGGCCAGCTGATTCTGACGGGCACTGTGGAGACCTGAAAGGCAGGGCAAACTGTCCCTTACGGTTCCAAGCATGACTGGGAAGAGACGCATTTGACATCAGCCAGCAGCTTCCCAGCTCCCAACCTCCCCAGTGCACTTCACTCTGTCTAACCAGGATTGTACCAGGTTCCCCATCATGGCGGTGTCCCAGTCACTGCCATAAAATGTCGAACCAAACACATTTCTAATGGCTGGCCCACAGATGCAGCTCAGAAGTGGGCTGCATACACCCCCTTTGCAGTCCCTTGGTTTGTGTGCTCTGGCAGGGATTGCTTCAGTCCCCAGAAGGGCTGCTCTAATCTAGGTTTAGCTCCGAAGGGAACACCATGACAGCTGAAGAGAGCCAGAGTGCAAGGATTGCTCCAGCCTTGTCCCTGTACCAAGCTACACCCCCAGAACGTCCCTGCGCGTGGCAGGGCAGGACACAGAACCATTCCACTGGCTCTACAGCAACATGCCCCCTCCCTTCAGAGATGGAGACATTCTCTAAGGGCTGGTCCCATTGGTTTTCCAGTGCTTTAGGGCCACTGCTGGTGTGGAGAGGCTGCAGCAGAGATCCAGGCTTTGGGGTGAGTTGCCTCTATAGGGTGCTGGCCTTGCACAGGAGTATTTTTTTGATAGCAAAGGGCTGGGACAACCATGCTTCTTTCCCTCCCTTTTCCTGACAGAGTTCATGTGTTACAGCTCAGAGGTCAGGAGATCCTAGACGAAGGAACACAACCCTGGACTTACCCGCATGGAAGGATCACCAGTTTGCTTCAGGAAACGTAAGAGAAGTTACTTCTTCTTTCAAAAAGCAGTGACACTAAAGATGTACAGTGAAGTGTAGGGACAGCCTAACCACGGCCCAAGGTGCAGGACCGCCCACTTCTCCATCTTTAAAATGGAGGTGGGGGCTGTGGATGATGTCCCATTGCACAGTGTGACCATCTATTCACATCAACATAGAGCACTGCATTCTGGGAGCTGTCATCTTGGCAAACTTCCATCTGAGTCAATACGGAAGCGGATGAATGGGCCAAGGACCTTTTCTTCTTAAATCTTTGGCTGTGTAACCCAACGTTGCTGCTCTCTGACAGATGCTCAGGGGCCTGTATGAAATGCATCTGACTGTCTCACAAAGGTCTTAGTGGGCAGTTGTCTATAACACAATCTGCACTAATTGGTCCCCCGGGGTCAGCTTCAGCAAAGGCCAAGGAATAACCATGGAGACTGAACTACTTGCTCAGCCAGAGAGGTGGTCTATGCAGTTCAGAGATGAAGGACAATGACAAGAGGCAATAGGAAAGAAGTTTGGCCTTCTACTGCACGCACTGTACCTATGTCCTGGATAAACTATGGTCTTTGGTATCTAGGGCTGCCCCCAGGGTGGTTATGCAGCTGCTCAATTAAGCAGTGACATCTATAATATGGGCTTTTAGGGTTCACCCCAATCCCTCCCACTTTTATTTTAGCATTGGTCAAACAGAATCAAGTTTTCCCCATACCTTCTCCTTGCAGGACACACTTGGCTGGATCAACTGTCCGATTGAGAAGGGTCCCAAAAACTGCATAGCCACAGCATTGGCCAGCCTTCTCACAGGGAGAGAACTGGATCCCATCTTCCACTCCAGGGTGGATGTTATAATCCACTTTGTTCAACTTCCTCAGCCGGTTCGCCACCACCCCTTTGGTGAGAAGGATCTCCAGGTCTGAGCCACAGGTCAGCAAGCGCTCAGTGAACTCCACCCCAGTCTGCATGTCCATCAGCAGCTGCTCCAGCTGCGCCTTCTGTAAGTGCAACAGGGTCTCCTTCTGCACCTTCAAGTCTTCCAGCTGCTTCAGCAACCGGTTCCGATGTTCTTCAATAGCCCTTATGTATCCATCTGCAAATGTGCGGATCTCCCCAGCCACTGCCTCCACATGACTGCAGATGGCACTGCTGACCCCTTCGATGTGGCGCAGGGCCCCTTCTAGGGTGCCCACATGCAGCTGGGTACTCTTCAGGAGCTCCCGCATGGAATCCCCATGCTTGTGGATGACATTGGCAGCAAAGTCATATGGATGTTGACGGTGCTGGCCCACCACACAGTCCCGGCACACTGGCTGGTCACACTGCTCGCAGAACAGCGTCAGGTCCTCTGAAGGGTGGGAAGGACACAGGATGGGCTTCCCAGTCTGGCTGTAGCCCTTTGGGTCCTCTAGGCCCACCACAGCATGGGAAGCTGTTTTCTTCTGTCTCCTAGAAGGAAGCATATGGGAGGAAGCATATGGGAGAAAGCTGGGCTTGCCAACAGGGGACTTGCCGATTCCTACAGAGCAGTTGATAATAATGGGATCTTTCACGTCCTTGGGTGACACCTCCACACAGAAGAAGACATCATCTGCAGCCTGCCCCCTTTTATTGCTAATTAGAGGCTGTTCGCTGGCTCCCTGCATGCTATTCTCAAATGGGAGTGTGTTATTCAGGCGCCAGGAGGTGGTTGTCACACAGACAGTCTCTTTACAGAGTCTGCCAGAAGCAGGGCAGCTGCAATGACCCCAGAGCCCACTGTGATGAGTGTAGCAAGACGAAGGGGGGGGGAGGGTTTCCACCAGGTGAGGGCCAGCAGGCAGTGCCATAAAGTAAGTTTGCTCAGCTACTGCCTTTTCTGTGGAGGATGAGGAGATGTCAGGCCTTCTAGTCACTCACACACAAACTTGCATACCCTGCAGGGAAATGGGAAATCAGGTCCAGCCAACAGCCAGATAAGGATCTGTAGTAACATACTAAATATTCTTAAAGCCAAATGTCATCTCCCTTCTAGATACAGGCCTTGTTCCTACTTAGCACAGCTGAGGTGGGGTCAGGCATAAAGCCTGTGGGACCATCCAGCTGCCACGCCAGTGCCAAGCATATGGCAAAGCTGTCTCAAAGTTATTCTATTTTTATGCTGTCAACAGCCCCCAGAGGCCATGTAGCAGCAGACAGACAGACACGGGGTACGAGTGTCTGAGGAGGGGTAGGAGATATAAAGATGGTTCTATACCACCAAAGGATTCTCCAATGCAGGAGAAATACTCCAGGCGACAGTAGGATAGCTCTAGAGCTGTTCTGTACCACCCAAGCAACACAAAGTTGCCACAAGACATGGCATGGCGCTCTTAGACTTTTGCCTCATTCCTCAGTGTGAACACTCCTCTTGCTCCTGCTTGTGTTATGCCTGCATAGCTGCTTTGCACCATTTGCCTAACATCCCCCACAATTCACCTCACCTCTCCCAGGATGTCACCTCTGCTGAAATCTCTCATCGATACACCAAAAAGCATGGCAACTGCATGCCCATCTTCACAGAATTCCATTGGCTCCCTATGCAGTGCTCCTCCTGGGGCCTGATCTCACACCAGTATAGATCAGAAACAGCTTCACTGATTTTAAAGGAATGCCCCCAGTGTAAAAGTGATCTCTGTAGATGAGATGGGAATCGGGCCCCTTTGGCTAGATTCTCTACTGGATAGCTATTTATATCAGTGTGCCATTCCGGCTCTCAGTACTTTGCTTTCCAGTATCTTGTGCCACCGAACGGGGTGTAAGATATTACCCATGCAGAATGGTAACACTTTGGCCTGGTGTAACTGATTGTACAAAGTGGAGGGCAACTGGGAGTCAAGACCCTTGCACAGGTGTAAGTGGGCAAGGCAGTAGAGAATCTGGACTGATTCTTGGTAGTGCAAAAGGACACTTTAAAGTATTCTGGCATAGCCCCTCTCTCTCCCAGCCACCAGGGGCCTTTTCTCTCCCCCTCCCCCAGCAGCCAGGTGCCTTTTATCTTCCCTTCAGACCCCTCCTGGCTGCCAGGGGTCTTTTCTCTCCCCACCAGCACTGCATGGCTGGGAGTGGCAGGAAGGGGTTTGGGGCGGGGAGATGGCGGAGCTAGTTATCCAGTGTGCTGGCAGGCAAGATGGCCACTCCTTTGGTGGTATGGCTGCCCCCCTCCAGTGGATGCTCTACAGGATAATACTCCCCTCCCTTTGCATGTTATGGAAAACAGTCTCTTTTCCTGCACTGCCAGTTGTCCTGGCACAGCCTAACCCTTATCTTGCTTTAAGTTAGGAAAAGAAGAAGCTGCATACCAAATTTGGTAGTCCTAACGCGTACAGTTTAGGAGTTCTTGAACAAATGAACTCACAGATACAGACAGACAAACAAATGCACAAATCTCTTTATATATATATATATATATATATATATATATATATATATGATTGTATAAGGCCAGAAACTGACATGGAGAATTATATGATTGTGTAAGGCCAGAGACTGACATGGAGTTAGGCTGGACATTAGGAAAAACTTCCTGCCTGTCAGGATTGTTAAACACTGGAATAAATTGCCTAGGGAGGTTGTGGAATCTCCATCACTGGAGATATTGAAGAGCAGGTTAGATAGACATCTATCAGGGATGGTCTAGATGGGGCTTGGTCCTGCTGTGAGGGCAGGGGACTGGACTCGATGACCTCGCGAGGTCCCTTCCAGTTCTAATGTTCTGTGTTCTGTGCCTGAAAGGACTTTGTTACATATGGGCTGTGTGCCTCTGTTGCCTCCTCCCATACCTGTGAGCTTGGCAGCAGAAGTGGCAGAGATTGGCTTTGCAGGTGGGACAGTGCTTCACGGCTTCCCCATCCACACAGAGGTCACACACAATTCCTGGGCCTCGTGCCTGAAGGGTTTCCTGTAGCACCTCGTTCATGGCCAGGTGGTCAGTGGTCAAGTCACGAGTGCCCCCTGGTGGCAAACCCACCTCAGTGTCACAGATGGGACAAAGGATGCTGAGCGGTGGCTGATGATGATCCTGGAGCCATGACCCCTCGGAGGTAGAGTCTGAGTCCTCCCCCTGGACGCTGAGCACTGAAAAGGGTTCCAACTGCTCAAGGCAGGCCATGCAAAATGTGTGTAGGCAAGGCAGGATTTTGGGAGATGAGAAGAGCTTTGTGCATAATGGGCACCTAGTTCTGGCTAGGCCCCTGACTTCACCAGGGATTTTGGCCATGATTCCAAGCTGCTGCTGCTCCTGCAGGTCAGACATCTTCTGAAATTCAGATTATGGAATGAAAATAAAACTCAGTCCATGAAATTTATGATGTGCCAGGGCTGTCCTGACAGGCCATAAGTGAACCTCTAGGGCCCATCTCCAGCCATCCCAGTGCATGTGAAAGGGCACTTTTGCAGCAGTTCTGCCAAGCAGGGGTGCTCTGGGGGAAGGGACAGGCACTCTCATGATGCCACTGTCAAGGTGAGGGACATGGAGACTAACTCTCACAGCACTGCTGTTGGTGGCAAGTATATGGGACACTCTGGGAATACGGGAGGCACTTTTGGGTGGGATGCATGTGAGGTATTTTTGGGCAGGGACTATGCAAGATACTCTCATAGGGATAGAGAGCTGTTCTTACAGTGATGTTGTCAGTTGTACAGGAGGTGGGTGCTCTCAGGTGGCATGGGGCACTCCTCTGCCATCACTACCTGCTGGGGGCTCGAAGAGCATTATCAGGAGGTAGCGAGGTGTTCTTGGGAGGCGAGCTGTCAGTGCTCCCAGGGGCAGGGGAGGTGCTCTTGGGTGGGGGGTTCAGCCGGGACTCGGGACTCCGTTGAGCCAGGACATGTGGCCATTGTTGCAGTATTGCTAGGTGGTTGTGGGCCAGTTCAGTGCAGGGGCTGTCTGGTGAGATTGCTGTGGGGTGGAGGGTGCTGTGAGGGGAGGTTGCATGGGGGGGAAGGATCTCACGGGGTTGCTGTCAGGCATGTGGGGCCCTTTCTGGGGGAGACACATGGGCACCCTCCGGGTGTTGTTGTTGGGTGGGGGGCACGCGAGGGTGGAGGGAAGGGGGCGATCTCAGGAGGGAGTATGGGGCGCTCCCAGGGCAGGAACAGGGGGCGCTCCCGAGGGCGGGGCGCAGAGGGCGCTGCCGGAGGTACTGGGACGCCGGAGGGGGGGGGGGGGGCTACCGAGGTGCTCTGCCCCTGCCTGCTCCGCAGGGGGGAGGTGGCTGGAGCCGGCCGGAGCGAACTTACCCAGCAGCCGCGCCAAGGCCGCGCGGCGCTAGCAGGGCCCGCCCGCTGGGTGCCGTCCCCGCTCGCAGCCCCGGCGCAACCCGCCTCGGCCACCGCGCAGCCCCCGGGCCCGGCCCCGGAGCGCCGGGCCGCCCAGCGAGCTCAGCCGGGGCAACACCCGGCCCCGTGTCCGCTCGGTGACGGGCTGCCCCGCCCCGGGGCCCGGAGGCCGCTTTGCAGTGCCCCCTTCCCGCCACTTGCCTCCGCAGCGGCAGCCCCTGGCGCCCTCCCGGCCCCCGCCCCGGGGGAATCGCGCCGCGCCCCTGCTTGTGGCAGGACCTTGAGCAAAGTCAGCGCGGCGCGGCCTTGGCGGCTCGGTCTGCAGGGCGAGGCGGCTCGGCGCAGCCGGAGCTAACGACACTTGCCCCGGGGAGGCTGGGCACGCGGGGATCCGCACGCACATACCGCCCTCCCCGGGCACGGCTCCTCCGGGCGGCCCCAGCAGCCGAGCCACCCTCGCGGGCGGACAGGAGCTCGGCCCCCCCTTGTTAGTGTGTATGTCACGTGGGGGACGTCTGGCTTGGGCTGCTCCTGCACCCCCGCCTTGAAGTGGTTTCTATCATGTACTGGGTTCACCAACTGGCCCAATGAGTCTCAGCTCCCCCGCTGTACAAATTGTTCCAGCGCCCCAGTCCTGACAGTGTGAACAAGGACGCATAGTGCCAGCAACTGAGCTTCACAGTGCTGAACGGCACCACTAGCGTTCCCACTAATTTTTTCCACCCATGTGCAGAATAAATTGTGTTATATGCATCAAAGCATGTGTGGATGTGGCCCACCAGTAGAAACACATGCTGCTGGCTATGGGCACTCCTACAGGACCATTGGTTGCTTCTTCAGTTTTGTTTTTGTTTTTTTAAGTTACAGACTAACACAGCTACCCCTCTGAGTCTGCTAATCAGCTGGGCAGCATTGAATCTCTTCTGGGTGGCTGCCCAAGCGCTCCCTTGACAGGGAACACTGCTCAGAACTGAGCAGGATGGTTCAGTAAAAAGAGTTGCTGCCCTTCAGTGACTGTGATCTCCTTGAAGATAGATGTTGGCAACTGACATGTGCCAGGTAAAACAAGACCAGTTGCTTGAATCTGATGATCAAAAGAAAACCAAAAAATGGTCTACTGTATTTGTGTTTTCTGGGAGAAGCTTGTTAGGCAACAACACGTGGTCTGCAAAAGATGACTGAGAAGGTAACTGAACTAGAAGGAGCCAGGAAGCTGAGGAGGACTTCATAGCAGTGTGGGGGGGGAGGGGGCATGTTAGGAGAAAGGGCTTTAGATTAGGGAGTTCAGTAGTGGGCATTTCTTCAGGGACAGAGAAATAGGTCAAGGCCAGGGCACCCAAAATAGTGTGGTCCTGTTCCAGAACATGGTTACCGCTGGACTCTGGAGAGAGGGATGTGCAATCCTTTACAGGCTTGGGATAAGAGGTTCTAGATTTCAGATTCTGTGCATTTGTCTACAGCAGGGATGACGAGTCATTGGTACCTGAGAGAACAGGAGAGTAAGCGCACACGAACAGACTGATCCTGTAACCTCTTGGTTTGAGCACTCATGGGGGGGGGGGGGAGCCTGAGATCCCTTCTCACTACCCCAGTATTGTTTTAATTAGTTATCCACAGTGAACAACTTCAACAGAAATGTCTGGGGGGAGACCCACATCTGACTATCTCACAACCCTGTAGTTGGGACCCACACTCAAAAAGTGGAAAAATCCCTGTTCGGGTGGGAGGCATACTTGAACTAGGTGAGTGCTTCAACCATTGGGCTAAAAGTTATGAGGAAGCCCCTCTTTTTTTTCCCCTTCCCACACTCCTCAACAGACAGCTGAATAGCTATCTTCTCCCAGTTAATCACGCTCGGACTTGGATGACAGTTACCTGGGTAGGTGACTGGAATCAGGCATAAGCGCACATGCCCACATGCAGAACCATATGCAACTAGAAACTTTTAATGCAAACTCGTAAGTGCCAAGTGAATTTAGGCACTATACGGCTCAGCAGGAGCTTTGTGCAAAATGGGACTTAGGCACCTAACACAGGCCCTAGCCATTTACTTTGGTGTATAAGTGGGAGCTGAGCTTTTTAGAAAATCTTGCCCAATATGAAGATAACATCTGCTGACCCAGTTTTATGTGCCTGTGCCTTCTATTTATTGTATAGGCAAGCACAGTCCCCAGAAAATTTCCTGCATGCCCACATTGAGTAAGAAAAAGGAAAGATGGATTAGTAGCAAATCAGTGGCACCAACCCTTATGATATGTATCAAATATAATATCAATGGTGGAGAGACCCATAGGACAAGCTGTAGAAGCATGTTATTATTCTGTCATTTCAGATTTTATCATGCATGTTTGAACATCTCACTTGCATTCTGCCCACTAATTCATCTTCCCTAGAATTTACAGCATTTCTCAAATAGTTTTTCTGTAACACAGGTGGTATAAAAAGAGCTCATGAAGGTATGACATCAAAAGTGTATTGATGTTCATTTGGGATGACTTGCATTATTCACTCCTGGCTTGTAAGAAATGAATCCATAGAGAAACCAGTTATTTATTTAGTGCTGGCATATTTGTTGAGCCAATCCACAGCCTTCTTAGTGGCCAAGTGGAGCTCTCGGAGACGGCTGGTGAATGTGGTTAGCAAGCACTATTTGACAATGTGTATCACTGTTTGATCTGTATCGCAGCTGCAACTTGGATTGTCTCGAAGACCCCAGCAGTGCTGACTGGCTGCACAGTAGCCTTGCCTGGTCTGCAGTTGGTTAAGAAGGGCCAACTGACAACATGGCAGTAGGTCTGTGATGAGGAACTGATTGCTGGTTGGTGTTAAAAACCAGTCTTCCCATCACAGGATCTCTGCGCTCATGTCCTGGTGTGGTAGCCTCAACCAAAGTTCGTGTTGTGATGAAAGATGTGTAGCTGGTGGACTAAAAAGGTCATTCATTGAACAAGGGCAGGCTTGGCTTGGCATGTACCTTTTCATGCAGCTGTAATGTTCCTGCTGATGTGGCTCAGAACTGGAAGCCACGGAAGATGAGTCAGTCAGAAAGCTTTTGTGAGGTACACGGTGTTCCGTTGAGTAGCACCTCAACACGTTTGGTGTGTGCCAACAGACCCCATACTGGCGTATAGTACTCTGCTATTGAATATGGGATGGCAAGGGTTGAGTTTCATAGGGCTGGAGCATCTGTTCCCCATGAAGAATCTGCCAGTTTGCAAACAAGGTTGTTGCATGTCTGTACCTATGCTGTTGTCTTTCTCAGATGGCTTTAGTGCAAGGGTGGGCAATAATTTTTGCCCGGGGGCCACTTAGGGTTGGCAGGTGTCCGGTTTTCTCCCAGACAGTCCGTTATTTCTGGCCCCTGTCTGGTAAAAAAAAAAAGAAAGAAAATACCGGACATTAAAATGTCCAGCATTTTCTGTTTTTCTTGGACGGAAGGCCGGCGGGGACCCTAAGTTTGGTCTCCCATTTTTTTGTTTGTTTTGTTTTACTCAACCAAATTTTTTCCCTGCTATGTTCGGGATTTTTGGTGAAAGCATCTGGCAAGCCTAGGGCCACTTCAAAAATTCTTGAAATAGCCCCAGGTCACCCTGGAAGGGGCGGGGCCTAAACAGGAAGGGGTGGGGCCTAAACAGAAGGATGGGCTACCCCACCTCCAGACCAATCATGGTCTGGGGGTGGGGGAGCCCCTTTTCCCCCCTTCCCACTAGGCACCCATGCCCTTGAAGAGGCTTAGCATGCTCCCCCACCCCCAGGCCGATCAGGGCCTGGGGGTGGGGGAGCGTAGGAAGCCTCCTCCCGCCCTGCGAGGAGCACGTGGCACTTTGAAGTGCCGCGGGCTCCTCGCAGGGCTGGGGCAGGGCGGAGGAAGCTTCACGCAGATCCCCTGCCCCCAGGCCCTGATTAGCCTGGGGGGTGGGGGAGCGCGCGAAGCCTCCTCCGCTCTTCCCCCCCTCCCTGCGTGTGGTGCTTTAAAGTGCCACGTGCTCCTAGCAGGGCGGGAGGAGGCTTCGCGTGCTGCCCTGCTCCCAGGCCAATTAAGCAGCATGGGGGCAGAGCGGAGAAGGCTTTGGGCACTCCCCAGGCCAATTAGGCCTGCTGCTCCCCCGCCCCTAATTGGCCTGGGGGTGGGGGCGCAGCAAGGCCTCCGCAGGCTGGATCCACCCACTTGGCAGGCCGGATCTGGCCCGCGGAGGCCTTTTGTCCACCTCTGCTTTAGTGTGTCAGTGTTTAGTCGAGAGTCGTGTGTAAGTAAACTGGGTATGCTTCATACATCAGCCTCTGGCCATTCGTGGTGATGTTTAATTCCCTCTTAGCATTGACCTGCTGTAGGGTTGCCAGATGGTCTCCCAAAAAATCCTGAACACATGGGCTACAAATTTGTTGAGTAAAAAAAAAAAAAACCACCCACACTGAGCCACTCCCCCACCCCCGCTGGGCTTTTGCATGCTACCACAGGGCTCCCAGCTCTGATTGCGGCCCCGCCTCCCAGCCGCTCCCACCAGGCTTCTGTCCAGCGCCCAGCCGGAAAAACAGAAAATACCGGACATTGCACATGTCTGGTATTTTCTGGATTTTTTTACCAGATAGAGGGCGCAAATACTGGACTGTCCGGTAGAATACCGGACACCTGGCAACCCTAACCTGGTGGAGATGGAAAGTGCTAGAGACTGTCTTGTTAGTGGTAGGCCAAAGGCACCATGTGTTGGAGTGGTTGGCCAGCTTTGCAGCATTGCTTCTGAGTGTCTTCTCTAGCTCAAGAGAAAGTGGTTTGGGGTGGCGCTGCTTCAAGTGGTCCCACCGCAATGTGTGTGGGACCCTCGGCAGCTACAGGAATGGGGCAGGGGGAGAAGCCAGACGGGCAGCAGCTGGGGCAGGAATGGCAGCAGTAGCAGGAGTGGCCAGCAGTCGGTCCATGGCAGCGGTGAAAGCTGCACACATGGTCCAGGCCTGCTGTAAGAGCTCCTGCCAGGTGGTGTGGCACATCTCCATGTCCGCCTCCAGAGACCGCTGCAGGGAACGCAGGCAGGCGGTGTGCTTCCACTGCAGGTCCTCATGGGGTCATCTTCGCCTGTGGGTCACACAGGGTCTGGAGGCTGGCACAGGAGGTGTGGGTCATGCCTCACTCACAGCTGGTCCAGCTGTGAAGAACAAAGAGATGGGCAGTCATCCCAGGAGACAGGGTGCCTGAAGCCAGCCCGCATCTCTCTGACACTGAAAGGTCTCAGTTCAGACGAAGGTGATGTGCTTCGAGCACAGCCATCTGGCTATGTCTACACTTCAGGCTTCTTGTGCAACAGTGCGTCCACACTGCAAAAGCACATTGAAAAAGTGATGCACTTTTGCGCAAGAGAGCGTCCACAGTGCATGGACGCTCTCTCAAAAGGAAACTCCAATTGCTATGCACAGAATAGCCACCAGGGCACCTGTGCTTTTTTCGATTGCCTCTTTTTGTGCCAAAAAATCCCTGTTCCCTGTTCTCACACACCTTTTTGTGCAAGAGCTCTTTTGTAAAAAGGAGTTATTCCTCGTAGGAGGAGGAATATCTACACTGGAAAAACCCCTCTGTTCTTTCGTTTTACTTGCGCAAAAATGCACTTGAGGTGTGGACGCTCTGTGAGTTTTTGCGCAAAAACTCTGTTGTGTAGACCTAGCCTCTGTGGCCTAGGCAGTGGGCCCTTTCTTGCAGGGGCACAGATGACCTTGGGGGAGCCTTGCTACCTGTCGCGTCCCGGGGACAAACAGGCATGGGAAGGTGCTGGCCAGGCCCAGAGCCTATGGATGGGAGAGGGGCCATGGGGCAGCTCGGTTTCCCTCCATGTCACGCACATGCCAGGTCTGGCAATGGTGGTGTCCTGCAGGGGGAGGACTTGTATCCCTGCCTGCTGATGGGGGGGTGTTGGGAGAAGAGGTGTGTGAATAGCAGACGCTGCTTACTGTGGAGGGTGCTGCTGGGGTCCCCTCCACTTCCTCGCCCGCGCCCTCCCAGCAGGCTCCCCGGCAGAGGACTGGTGTCCTCTGCCTCACCACGCTGGCCTGGGAGTGAATGCTGCCTCAGGTGTGTGGGCACTGCTGTGTGTGCGTGCTCCATGTGCAGCCACCTGCACAGGATGCTGTGCCATCCCCAAGCCCAGAAGGCCAGGTGAGAAGTGCGCAGCCCCTCACTCTCCATCCCGCCCTCTGCCCCGTGTGTGTCTAGGGAAAGTAATGGAACTTACCCGATCGTCCTTCCCCAGCCTCATCCGAGCCCTGGGTGACATCCTGGGAGGGGGGTACCAGCTCCAGGGACAGGATGAGATCCTGGCTAGGGGGCTTGCTGTGTGTGGTGGCCTCCTCGTCATCCTCCTCCACAGCCACACCCTCTGGGAGGCTGACAACAGGCATCTCCAGGCTGGAGTCGACGACAAGGGGAAGCGACATGCCCCCCTCCCAGGATGCCATCCAGCTGGGTGTAGAAACAGCAGGTCTGGGGTGCTGCTTCCGACCGGGAACTCCTTTCCCTGGCCTTGGCATAGGCCTGCTGGAGCTCCTGGTCTTTCATTCACACGTGGTCCAAAGTGTGGCTGTGCCCCCTCTGGACCAGCCTGTCGGCCATGAGGCCATACACTTCGGCATTTCACCATCTTGAAGTTCCTGGCTGTTGGACTGCTCCCCCCAGATCTCAATGAGATCCAGGATCTCCGTGTCAGTCCACGATGACGCCCTCCTCTTTTGTTACTGGGCAGGGACTTGGGAGCTGGCTGCACATGGGCTGGCAGCCATTGAGGCCTCAGATGGTGTTCTGGGGTCTGCCATGGCAGAGGTAGGGCAGAGCAGAGCGCTTGTGTGTGGCACAGGAATAGCAGGGCCTGCGTTATGCCACAAGCCCTTTCCCCTGGGGCTGCAGGGGAAGGGGGACTATAAAGTTTTGATGAATGTGGCCAGAGTTGCCAGCAGGGCACCGGTGGGAAGCACTGGAGGCCACTTATTTTGATATAACTATAGCTGCTCTGTCAACACATACCCTATTTCAAAAGAACTATTTTGGAATAGGTGTTGTTCCTCATACAATGAGGGTTACAGAAGTCGGAATGAGAAGCCCATTATTTCAGTATTATTTTGAAATAATGGGTTTGCTGTGTAGACGCTCACTTTATTATTTTGAAATAACGTGGCTGTGTAGATGTGGCCTGGGAGGCCATATCAAGTGGGTTACCAAAAGGGCCTGTCCTGTGGCTGGTATTATTCAATATTTTCATCAGTGGCTTGGATGATGGAGTAGAAAATATGCTTATGAAAGTTGTAGGTGACACCAAGCTGGAAAGAGTTGCAAGTGCTTTGGAGGACTGAATTGGAATTAAAAATGATCTTGATAAATGGAGAATTAGTCTGAAATCAATAAGATGAAAATAAATAAAGAGAAGGACAAAGTACTACATTTAGGAAGGAAAAATCAAATGCACAAATACAAAATGGCTAAGCAGCAGTAAAGAAGAAAAGGATGTGGGGGTTATAGTTGGTCACAAAGTGTATGTCTAGATTACATGCCTCTGCTGTCAGAGGCATGTAAAATAGGCTACCCGACAGAGTCAATGAAGCCGGGATTTAAATATCCCCGGCTTCATTAAAATAAAAATGGCCGCTACACTGTGCCGGCTCAGCTGATCGTCAGCACAGCGCGCGAGTCAAGACGCGGATCGGTTGACAAGGGAAGCCTTTGTCGACCGTTCCCTTATGCCTCGTGAAACGAGGTTTACAGGAGCGGTTGACAAAGGCTTCCCTTGTCGACCGATCCGCATCTTGACTCGCGCGCTGTGCCGACGATCAGCTGAGCCGGCACAGCTCGGCGGCCATTTTTATTTTAATGAAGCCGGGGATATTGAAATCCCAGCTTCACTGACTATTGGCAGAGGCATGTAATCTAGACATACCCAAATTGACCAGTAGCTAACAATGTTCTGAAAAAGACAAATATGTTCCTGGGGTGTGTTAACAGAAGTATTAGATATACGACATGGAAGGTAATTGTCTATTCTCCTCAGCACTGGTGAGGCCTCAGCTGGAGGACTGTGTCCTGTTCAGAGTGCCACGCTTTAAGAAAGACATGAACAAATTGAAAACTGTTATTATGCCCCCTGCAGTCTTCTCTGGACCCTGACCAATTGTTTCAACCTTTCCTCGTAGGTCTGGTTTTTTAAACCTCTTACCATTTTTATGACTATCTTCGGAACTGTTATAAAGAGGACTGTGATCAATTGTTCTCCATGTCTAATGAGAGTAGGACAAGAAGTAATCAGTTTAATCTGCAGCAAGGGATACTGAGGGTAGACACTAGGGGAAACTTTCTAACTGGAAGGCTAGTTAAGCACTGGTACAGGTTACCAAAGGAGTTGTGAAATCCCTGTCATCGCAGGTTTTCAAGAACAGGTTAGACAAATACCTGCCAGGATGGTTTAATTTAGTTGGTCCTGCCTCAGAGCAGGGGCTGAAATAGAAACCATCTTGAGGTCCATTTCAGCCCTACATTTCTTGGATTCTAATATGATACTTTTCGTTTTGAAAAGTCCAGATGTTAAACCCTAGTACTCAGGATTGCCACCAGTTTATAAATCTCAATCTTCATAATTACTGATCTCAACAGTATGTTCTGCTGTGATAATGTCTAAAGTTCAGCAAACCACTACTGCATGTTGGAGTCTGTTTACCTTCCCACTGGGAATACCTGAAGCTGCACTACTTGTTTCCATGCAAACTGTTTTGTATTGTCTATTCCCCAAACACCCAACCAATGCCTCTATCTGTTTACATGTCTATCCTGAACTCTCCCTTCCTCCCCCAACCAGGGAAAGCATTTCAGCAAAGCACTTAAAAGTATATTCCTAATTTTAAGAACATCTGTTCTTCATCCTTACTTAGCAAAGCACTTGAGCATGGATTTAGTTAAGCGTAATCCGATTTGATGATTTACCTGTGGCTCTCAAAGTGTTTTATGATTGGGAGTACGCAGGAGACACTCCTCTCAATCTCCTGGTTTTAAAATAGAGATCTTCTTAGACTTTTTTGTGTGTGTGTGCAGAGATACAGAGAAAATTGTGGGGAGAACCCAGACACAATATATATCCCCAGACTGCCCACACTGTGATCAGATGACAGGCACCAGAGTCAAGTTGTAAAAGTTTATTAATAACGACTTATTCAATATTTGGATTGGCTCTGGAGAGTGAGCCAGTGTTGGCTTGTAGAGAAACTGCTCAGCATCAGAACTTGAATTGTTGAAGATTATGCTACTCTTGTCTCACAACTGTGTAGCTTGGCTCACAAGAAGTGCAACAGAGTGGCCAGAAAGACCTCTCTCACCGTAGCTTGTAGCCCAGAGAGACATGCACTGGCGTACGTGCTGGGACTAGGAGTGGTGGGGGCGCTGCCACACCCCATAGTTTGAAGTGGCTTCCTTTATATACAAGGTTTACAGTTTGGTTCAATATTGCTCAGCCAGGGGCACCAACGGGACTGGCAGGCCCCTGGGCAATGTGGGCTGGGCCCAGCTCCATGCTCCTGGAAGGGGCAGGACCTCGGGTGGAAAGGGCAGGGCCTTGGGCAGAAGGGGTGGGGTGGAGAAGCCAGCCCTCAGTGCTGCCTGGACCACTGTGGTGCCCCCTCCTGTTGGCCCTCAGAGTGGGCAGTGTGCCACCCAGCACTCAGGAGCTGATTCAAAAGGGCCCAGGGCCCTTTGGAATTGCTGAGCCCCAGGGCAACTGTCCTCTTTGCCAGTCTTCTTCCCTCCCCTTCCTTGTTGGGGGGGGGGGCCTGCTCTCAGGAGCCCCGCTATACACATTGTTCCAGCGCCACTGTGCACTAGGTTAGGCTCCACCAGGAGTTCATGCTGCTTTTACCTGTCCTATACATTTCCAGGCAATCTGGTATCAACCAAGGCCTCATAGCCCTGTTCCTCAGGACAGGCACCTATCACGCTCCCTGTTTTATATAAGAGGACAGTGAGTCACATCAGCTAAAGGTGAGACTAGAATTCAGTAAAAACCAGGTCTCATTCACTGAGCCATACTGCTCCTAGAAATGTAGGCACTAGTCCTGTCTTTGGTTGCCTGCAGCCTGGGAGACATGGCTGAATTTCCCTGGGCAATTGTCACACCTGTGCAGTGTACTGCCCCCATACTGTGAAGGTAACAGGGGTTATAGGAAGAAGAGAATATGCCCTTGTGCTTAGGGTCACAGCCTGGGACTGAGCAGTAAATGGGATCTGGCCTGTGCAGTGCTATACCCTGGCAACATGGTGTCAGCAAAAAGTCATGTGGTAAGGGACAAGGGTGAGCGGGAAGCAGCTATGAAGAAAATCAGATGATTCAGTCTGCCATTGTGGGCTGTATTGCCCAGATGGGTGTGTTCCTAGTATCAGACTATTTGCCATATGTATTAATAGCCAGAAAATCCTCTGGCAACTGGGTCGCATATTTTTGTGCCCTTGCTGAGTAAAGAATCTAGTGCAGGGGTGGGCAAGATATGGCCCAAAGGCTGGATCTGGCCCACCAAGCCAAGCCATTTGGTCTGGCCTGCTGCCACCCTGCTACACCCCCAGATCAATTGACACCTGGGGGCAGGGGAGTGCACAAAGTCATTCGCTGTTCAAAATGGGTGGCGGTTCCCTCTAGGTGTTGTGCACTCCTGGGAGGGCAGGGGCGGGGGTGAGAGATTTTGCACACTCATCCCCTAAGCCCCAATTGTCCTGGGGCCAGGGGAGTATGAAAAGTCTCCTTCCCCCACCAGCAGCATGTGGCCCCTAGAGGGAACAGCCCTTTCTGCCAAAGGCCTTCAACCCTTTCTACATGAGGCCCCACCCCTTCCAAGGGCAGAGCTGGCTTGTGATCACTACCCCCAATCTGTGAAGTGGTCCCCCTGCAAAGATTATTGCCCACCCCTGATCTAGCATAATCTTCCTGCCTACTTGATTACTTGAGCCAAGCCCAGCCACAGCATCTCCTTCACCCAGCTCCTTCCCGGCATTCCCTCTGGTGTTCTCTGTGCATATTGCACTTACTCCTGTTTTACTAGTTCTCCAGGGAACAGCAGTCTGAAGGTGAGGAATAATATCCCAAACTCTCTTGAATGAGAAATGTGTCTTTCTGAAAACCCAGGGCCTAACCCCAATCTCACATAATTTTCCCACTGAGGTTGTTAACATCGATGTACAGGAGACAGGCTGACTGTCAACAGCTCCACAGTTGCTGGTTGTAATTGTGATCTCCATTCCCAGGACATATACTCTATTTTTTGCTTCCCCATCCAGCCCATAAAAGCAGGTTGCCCCAAGAACAAGGAGCAGGGAGTCCCATTGTGTGTATAATGTGCCCAGAGCAAGGGGCACATTAAAATCCAGATCGGAGAAGGCAGCTCATTTTATTTGTTTTTAGACACTACTGAATTTAAAGCATGGAAAAAATGGCTCATTTGTAATGGAGAGTAGAAAGCCCTGCTGCGTGTGCATCATGACAAGAGATCAGCCTGTCTTACTGGCTCCTAGGGGGTGCCTCTTGACACACAGGGAAGGATCTGCTCCAGCACCTTATTTCCTGCTTCTTTCTCACCCTCTTTACCCATGCCCAGGTGCCTGTATCCAGGGACGTGGGGTGACCAAAGGCAAGTACTTACTCTAATCCAGACAGGTGCCTCTTTAAATAAATAAGAAAGATGCTGAAAGACCATCTGGTAGCCAGAGTCAAAACATCTACCAGGTTCAAGCTGGGAACTGGCTTGTTCTCTGCCCTCCTCCTCGTCTTGGTCTCAGCCTTGTGCTGATTTGCAGGAAATCATAGGTCCAGATTGCTGACTGTGGGCTTTTTACTATTGATTTTATTATTAAGTATGGACAAATTTGTTCCAAAGAATCAGAGGTGGGAGGCTGAAGGAGCTGGCGCCACAGATGAGCTCACTTCCCCTTCTCCCATAGGCCCCCGGTAATACATGTGCTACATTTATACCCTTAAAACCTACAGACCTGTCTCCCCTGAACTTGCAGCCATAGATTCCAAGGCCCTTGTGATCATCTAGTCTGACCTTCTGTATAATACAGGCCAGAGAACTTGCCCCAAATAATTCCTAGAGAACATCTCCCGTTTGTTATATTTACTCCTTCTTAAAACACAAGAATTAGGGGTCACCTAATGAATTAATAGGCAGCGTGTTCAAAATGAACAAAAAGAAGTATTTCTTCACACAACAGTCAACCTGTGGCAAACGCTCTGCCAGAGGATGTTGCGAAGGCCAAGACTATAACAAGGGTCAAAAAAAGAGCTAGATAAATTCATGGAGGAGAGGTCCACCAATGTCTATGGGCCAGGATAGGCAGGGATGGTGCCCCTACCCTCTGTTTGCTAGAAGCTGAGGGGGGCAGCATGGGGTGGATCACTTGCCTGTTCTGTTCATTCTCTCTGGGGCACCTGACATTGGCCTCTGTCAACAGCCAGGATTCTGGGCTAGATGGACCCTCAGTCTGACCCAGTACGGCCGTTCTTATGTGCTAGTTAAGATGGTAATGACAACTGGAATTCTGGTGTAGAAACTTCACAAACACCTGCTCCTAGCCCTTGACTCACACAGAAAAGGACATCAGCTTATTGCTTCTTCTCCTAGAGCAGCTGCGCCTCATGTGGTTTTCTGGTAGCATAGGCATTGTTTAGAAGCACTGAGAAGCCTGAGACACAGCTGTCAAAGCCAGTCCTGCCTGCCCAGAACTCCTGGAAGCCTCTCAGTATAATTTCTTCCCTTGAGACCTCCTAGCAGACAGAGAATCACTGGGAGCTGTGGTAGCAATCCAGACACACACTCCTCTCTGTGGTTTCAGAATGGTCTTACTTGTGATGTCTGTCTATGCCTTGTTTCTCCTACTGCTGCTGCTTCACTCAGGTGAGTGGATGAGGGTAGAGATAAGGGTGTCTTATGTTCTCTTGAGTTCAGAAGAAATGCTGAAGAGGCTTTTATGCATTTGTCTGAACATTCAACTACTGAAACATACAGAGACACTTATTTCAATGTGCATTTGAATGGTCACATCCAGATTTGGAGGGAAAGGGAAAATTATCTTTGTAGAAACTTAGAATCACAGATGTCAGTAAGGTGGATCTATTAAGTCACATCTAGTCCATCCCCATCTGGGCACCAGCTCAGGATTATGCCCTGAATATTTTTTCAGTGCTTTGTCCAGTCTAGTTTTAAATTGTAATAAGCAAAGGGTCTTCTACCCATTTTCCAGAGAGACTATTCTATAGCTCCAGTCATCTCACTTTCACAAAGCATTTCCTGAGATTCAGTCTAAATTCCCTATGTTTAATTTCATTCACTTGTACACAGGTGGTGAGTTGGTTTCATCAGCTCTGTACCATCCCGTAGCAACTACATTCACAGGCAGTATTCTGGGTCCAGGGTGGAGGCACATGGGCAAGGGCTGTGGCAAGAGCAGACCAGCATCTTGTGATTTTGAGCCCTTGCAAAGCCTTCAAGGGGCTACTGAAGCAGCAGTGCAACTTAGTCTCTGTCAGGGACCACACGAGGCCCTGAATAGGGGAGATGCAAACTGCCTCCCCTCTGTTCCCGTGCTAGGATGAGTCTCCCCCCCAGCCCCCTAGTGTTTGCCAATCTTGGTAACCAGGGCAGACTGAATGCTAGAAGATGCTGAGATGGAGAAATGAACTGGCCCTTACCCACCCTGCCAATGCTGCTTGTTTCTCACAACTCCCAACCCAGTGAGGAGATGCCCTTAGAAGCCAGAAACTGCCAGTTGTGGAGGCCCAGGCCATCTGTTACCAGCTTACAAACCCCCATGTGCTCGCAAAGCAGCATCAGAGCTGCTCTTTGTCCTGCTGCACTGTCACAGAGGAAGCGGGGAAAGGCAGCTCACTCCCACATGAATGCCCTGTCCCCCTCCTGAACTTCTTCACCCCTTCCCACCACCTATGGTTTTTCACAGCAGTAGCTCTGGCCCCCAAGTCTGGGAGCAGTAAGTGTCCAGGCTACAGTCCCTTAGGTTTAGGGAAATAGTGGCACAGGGCCTTGGAATAAGTAGTAGAGACCACGTGAAACGGGAAGCAGGTAACAGTGGCACATGGAACACAACACAGAGACTGGGAGGGCAGCTCTGGAGAAGCAGGCCTGTAAATCTGATGTCCAAGGCCGGGTCCAGAGTGGTTGCTGCCTGAGACTACGTCTATACTGCACAGTTATTTTGGAATAAGTTATTCCAGAATAGTTATTCTGAAATAGCACATCTACTTTAGGGAAGCCTGCCTCAGACTAATTTTGAGGCTTCCCTGCAGTGTAGACATGCTCTCTCAATTTGGAGTCCCAGGAGAAAGAACTTAGAATGGCCCTGATGAGGGACTATTTCAAAATAGCAGAAGTGGAGCATCTACACACACCTTATTTCAAAATAAGTGTTCTTTGCAGAATGAGGTTTACAGAAGTCAGAATAAGCCATCTGTTATTTTGAAATTATTTCAAAATAATGGAATTGATGCATAGAGGCTCGCATTGTTATTTTGGAATAATGGCTGTTATTCCAAAATAACTTTGCTGTGTAGACACACCCTGAGTGAACACATGACTAACTCTGTGTGCCATTCCCAGAGGCTGCAGAAGAACTAAAGGCACAGCCCTTCAGCACTGTTACCTTACCCTGCTATTTCTCCTTCGTGGATGGCACAGCTGACCTTTCCTTCTCCTGGGAGAGGGAGGATATCAAGGAGGAATATGAGGTGGAAGATGATCGGGAATACTATCAATACTTTTTAACGCTTCATGATTTCTATGAGTTTTTGCCAAAGCTGGTTTACCATTTTAGCAACAACCAGGAGCAGCTAGAAGAGCAAAGCTCCCAGTACGAGGGGAGAGTAAGGGTAGACTCAGAGGCCATCTCCCAGGGGACTCTCTCACTCTTGTTGGAGCATGTGAATTTTCTTGACCAGGCAACATACAGATGCACAGCTACCAACTTAAAGGGAAGGGGACAAAGGATAATCAAGATCATTGTGGATGGTAAGAATGTTTCTGTCTGTATTTCTACTTCACATTGTAGGTGTGTGTCTGATCGCTTTCTGAGAACCCAGGGTCAGACTTCCGTGGGGCCAAAAGGGTGCTACCTGTTATCTACCAGATAGACTGGAGAACCAGACTGTACACCTAACCAGCTTGTTGTAACAATGAGGATGCCTGTGGCACCTTAGAGACTCACAGATTTATTAGGGCATAAGCTTTCGTGGGTGAAACCCACTTCATCAGATGAACTCATGACCAGCTACTCCACAGTGGAGTGAATTCATCTGATGAAGTGGGTTTCACCCACAAAAGCTTATGCCCTAATAAATCTGTGAGTCTAAGGTGTCACAGGACTCCTCCTTGTCTTTGCAGATACAGACTAATGCAGCTAACCCTCTGAGACTGCTCCTTTTTGCATTCTGTCTTTGAGAAGACAGAGCCCTGAAGAAAGGGACAGAAATCTAACTTGGGCATGGCTGATTGTCACTCCCCAGCTCTCGATTAGGGCCCCAGTCTACACTAACTGCTGACCCAATGGTTAGAGGACTCACTGAGGATATAGAAGGCTAGGGTACAAGTCTCCTATCTGCTTGGTGTGGGGCAGGAACTTGAGTCTCCCACATCCCAGGCACATGCTCTAGCTCTGGGCTAATGGAAGGCGGGGAGGGGGTCACCATCACCTTCCCTGACATCTATTGTGTGATTTCCAATGTGCTCAGAGCAAACTTGTGGGATGAGTCCTGCAGGCTATACAGTTGGGGAATGCTCAGCTCATGAGGCCTACCTATAAGTTGGATGCTGAGTTCCTGGGCAGTGTCAGGATTTCAGTGGCAGCACGCAGGCCCAAACACTGAGAGCAGCATCCACTCAGGCACTGGGCAGTTAAGTGCCTACAGCGACAGTTAAATCCTTTGTGCAAATCCCAGCCCTGGGCTCCTAAATCCCATTAACTTTCACCGAAGCTTACAAGGAGGTTGCTGGGCTAATGAGGCTGACAAAGCCTTCCAAGTGGGATTGATGGGGCAACATGGACTATAGAGTCTCTAACTACCTAGGTATGAATTAACCAAAAATGTAAGTTAGAGAGGCTTCCTGTTAAATATTATATACATCGTTTAAATTTCCACCAAGAGGATTTCAAAAAGACATCTCTCAAATACTGATCAATTTCCTTCAGCCTTCCCAGCAAGTCTGCTGTCCTGTGAAAGTGCTCACACAACTCAGAGCCCAAAGAGTAGGATGCGTCACACCGGATCCAATCTAAGGTCCCCCAGGCCAACCTCCAGCCATGGCCAGCACTAAGGTGCTTCTGAGAAAAGTACAAGAACTCCCAATAGGTAGAGGTGGGATAATCTGCTCATCTACCCCCTGGAGAAGTCTTCTTCTACTTCTCCAGTTAGAGATTGGCTTCATGCTTCAGGGATTAAGTTTATATCCCAGTACCGTGGCTCAGTCCTCGCCTCAGCAAATTAGAGGCAACCTGAGAGGGGCTCTTGTGTGTGAGGATGGCTGGCTACACTTTACGTTACAGACATGTATCACAGACATTCCCAGCTTAACATACAGACTGAACAACATTTCTCTTTGATCACTAAGGTGCCCCAGAGCAATTCATGCTGGGAGTGGCATTAGCAACATACTAATTGTTTTGTTTTCCACTGTAATTAGATGCTGAAGAGCCACAGGTGCAGTTCAGCACAGTGAATGATAAAATTGTGGCTCTGTGTGCCTCTGAGGGCTGGTATCACATGCCCAGAGTGATATGGCACAACCGAAAGGAGGAGGATCTGACCAGCTACTCCACAGTGGAGATCCTAGAGCAGAAGAAAGATGGTGCTCATCGTGTGGTGTCTGCCCTGAAATACCCTGTGAAACTCAATGAGATATACACATGCCATATTAAAGAGGAAGATGAGCTTAATCAGCCGGTTAGATCCATTCACAAGATCCCAAGTGAGTGCTTTTTCTGGGAGATAACAGTGGAAAAATGGGATTCTCCTAATGATCTCACTGTAAGACACAGTCCAATGGCAAAAACACAACACAGGGATACAGGCAGCCTGGATTCTCAGTGGCACAGCGATGACCAGCTGCTGTGGGACTTGAGGGAAGGTGTCTCTATACGTCAATTCTCTGTCTGAAAACTGGGATCATGATATTGATCCACCTCTATAAGGCACTTTGAGATTGGTGGTGAAGAGCTGTAGAAAGGACTAAGGCCCAGATGCACAAACATATTTAGGTTCCTAACTTCTTCTGAAATCCATTGAAGTTAGGAGCCTATATACCTTTGTGGAGTTAGGCCTACATACTAATCACCACCTGACTGGATGTCTCCACTATACACCTATTATCCTCCATCTCCGTAAAATGGGATATGGGAGGAGACCTTGCCTAAACCTGTATGGGTTTTCTAATGGTTGAGTTGAAGGTTTTGTGTGTCCCAGAAGGGCAGGGGAAGGAGGAGGCTGAGATGTGGAGCAGCAGCAATCTCAGTCCCCACCTTTAATAATAATATAGATGTAGCCGTGTTAGTCTAGTCTAGCTGAAACAAAAAACAGGACTATGTAGCACTTTAAAGACTAACAAGATGGTTTATTAGGTGATGAGCTTTCGTGGGCCAGACCCACTTCCTCAGATCAAATTGTGGAAGAAAATAGGCATGACCATATAAACCAAAGGGATACAATCAAAAAAAGTGAACACATATAGAAAGGACAAATCAAATTTCAGAACAGAAGGGGGATGGGGGGGGGGGAAGGTAAATGTCTGTGAGCTAATGATATTAGAGGTGATAATTGGGGAAGCTATCTTTGTAATGGGTAAGGTAATTAGGGTCTTTGTTAAGACCCCGGCGTAAAGTGTCAAATTTAAGCATGAATGACAGTTCAGAGGTTTCTCTTTCAAGCCTGGTGTGAAAATGTCTTTGAAGCAGTATGCAGGTAATCAAGTCATTGAGACAATGCCCTTTCTGGTTGAAATGGCAAGAAACTGTTTTTTCTTTGTGATACTGTCTGATATCCGTTTTGTGTGCATTGATTCTTTGGCGAAGCGTCTGAGACGTTTGTCCAATGTACACAGCAGATGGACACTGTCGGCACATGATGATATAGATTATATTTCTGGATGAGCAGGAATGTGTGTTCTTGATCTTATAACTGAATTGGTTAGGTCCAATAATGGTGTCAGCAGAGTAAATATGTGGACAAAGCTGGCAACGGGGTTTGTTGCAAGGAAAAGTCCCAGGGTTGGTATTAGTGTGGTATGTCCTGTGGTTGCCGGTAAGAATCATCCTGAGGTTAGGTGGTTGTCTGTAGGAGACTATGGGTCTGTCTCCCAGAGCCTCTCGGAGTGTAGTATCCTGTTCTAGTATAGGTTGTAGTTTATTGATAATATGTTGGACGGGTTTAAGTTGGGGGCTATAGGTGATGACAAGTGGTGTTCTATTGTTGGTTTTCTTGGGTCTGTCTTGAAGTAGATGGTTTCTGGGTATTTGTCTGGCTCTTTCAATTTGTGTTTTTATTTCTCCAGGTGGGTAATTGAGGTTTATAAATGCTTGGTAGAGATTCTGAGGTTTCTGGTCTCTGTCAGTGGGATTAGAGCAGATGCGGTTGTATCGAAGGGCTTGGCTATAGATGATGGATCGTATGGTGTGTTCTGGATGGGAGCTGGAGGCATGAAGGTAACTGTATGAGTCAGTGGGTTTTCTGTAGAGAGTGGTATCTAATTTACCATTGTTGATTTGTACTGTGGTATCCAGGAAATGGATCTCTCGTGTAGAATGGTCCAGGCTGAGATTGATGGTGGGGTGTAGGTTGTTAAAATCTCTGTGGAATGTCTCCAGTGTTTCTTGGCCGTGGGTCCAGATCATAAAGACGTCATTGATGTAGCGTAAGTATAGAAGGGGTAATAGGGGACGGGATCTGAGGAAACGTTGTTCTAAGTCAGCCATAAAGATGTTAGCGTACTGTGGGGCCATGCGGGTACCCATGGCTGTGCCACTGATCTGGAGGTATAAGTTGTCCTCAAAATGGAAATAATTGTGGGTGAGAACAAAGTTACATAGGTCTGCTGCCAGATTGGCAGTGGTGTTCTCTGGGATAGTGTTTCTAATTGCTTGTAATCCGTCTTCATGTGGGATGTTGGTGTATAGAGCTTCTACATCCATGGTAGCAAGGATGGTGTTATCAGGGAGGTTATCGATGTTTTGTAGTTTTCTCAGGAAGTCAGTAGTATCTCGGAGATAGCTGGGAGTGTTGGTTGCGTAGGGTTTGAGAAGAGAGTCTACATAGCTGGATAATCCAGTAGTGAGCGTGCCGATACCTGAGATGATGGGACGTCCGGGGTGTCCCGGTTTATGGATTTTGGGAAGCAGATAGAACAATCCTGGTCGGGGTTCAGAAGGTGTTTCTGTGTGGATTTGGTCCTGAGTAGATGTAGGAAAGTCTTTAAGGAGACAGTGTAGTTTCTTTTGGTATTCTGAGGTGGGATCAGAGGAGAGAGGTTTGTAAAATGTGGTAGTGGAGAGTTGTCTGGTTGCCTCCTGGTTATAGTCGGACTTATTCATAATGACCACAGCACCCCCTTTGTCAGCTGGTTTGATTATAATGTCCAGGTTGCTTTTGAGACTCTGGATAGCATAGTGTTCAGCGTGGCTGAGATTGCGTGTCGCTTGTTGTTGTTTGTGAATAATGTCAGTCTGTGCATTGTTGCGGAAGCTTTGTATATAGAAATCCAGATTGTAATTCCGACCGTCAGGGGGAGTCCATATAGAATTATTTTTCCTTTGGTGTTGATAGGGGGGGATCTGGTTGGTCAGACTGATGTTCATTGATAGTTTGGAAATATTCTCGTAGGCGGAGGCGGCGAAAGAAAGCCTCAAGGTCACCACAAAATTGAATCCAGTTTGTGGGGGAGGTGGGGCAGAAAGAGAAACCCCGGGATAAGACAGACTCTTCTGCTGGGTTGAGTTTGTAGCTGGAGTGGTTAACAATATTATCCGGTGCGTTGAGGTAGTTGCTGTTGTAGCTTGTGCTGTGGAGCAGTTTAGAAAGTTTATTGTCTTTTCTTTGTTGCAGGGAATAGAAGTGTGTATAGTAGATTTCTTGTCTGGTGGAACAAAAGTCTTGTAAGGTGTGAGTCGGTGTGGATGTTTGTCTTGAGATGAGAATCTCTAGATTAGAGATGTCATTCTTGATGTTTTTCTGTTTCTTGTATAAAATACTTATCAGGTGGTTCCTTAATTTCTTGGATAGTGTGAAGCAGAGTCTCATTCATGCTTAAATTTGACACTTTACACCAGGGTCTTAACAAAGACCCTAATTACCTTACCCATTACAAAGATAGCTTCCCCAATTATCACCTCTAATATCATTAGCTCACAGACATTTACCTCCTCCCCCTTATCCCCCCCCGTTCTGAAATTTGATTTGTCCTTTCTATATGTGTTCACTTTTTTTGATTGTATCCCTTTGGTATATATGGTCATGCCTATTTTCTTCCACAATTTGATCTGAGGAGGTGGGTCTGGCCCATGAAAGCTCATCACCTAATAAACCATCTTGTTAGTCTTTAAAGTGCTACATAGTCCTGTTTTTTGTTTCACCTTTAATAACATTTGCTGTATGTGAACTGACCAATAAAACATGGTACTGAGGCTTAGGTAGTTGCTGGTGTAGCCCTTGCTTAGGTTCCCCAGCCTTTGGGCAGCAAAATCCATCATACTTGGTTATCCATCAAAGCCTCAGGCTTAGTATTAGGAGCAGAAATTTAGAAAGTTGTGTGCACAAAAGCAGCAGAGTCGACAACTTTCAGGTGCTTCCCCAAGCTGTGCATAGCAAAAAATAGTCAAAACTTTTCTAGAAAGGCCCCTGTTAGAGGACAGAAATGCGGGACCAGTAGGACATTCATTGGGGACTGGAACTTTCCTGGCTATCTACTTGCAGGTCCTAGCACTGTGGAATCTTGGCACAGCTCAGACTCACCCACCACGCTCTTCTTTTCCTTTTTCAGAGAGGAAATACCATCACAAGTATGGCCCCTACTAGAGCCCTGCTGGAAAGAACTGTCATCTGCAAATAGGAGCCACCAACAAGGAAAGTAACAGAACACCACTGGTTATCACCTACAACCCCCAGCTAAAACCCCTCCAACACACCATTGACAATCTACAACCTATCCTGGACAACCACCCCTCTCACAGACTTTGGGAGACAGACCAGTCTTTGCCTACAGAAAGCCCCCCAGCCAGAAGCAAATACTCACCCGCAGCCACACCCCACCCCACAGATACACTTACCCAGGAACCTAGCCCTGCAACAAACTCTGTTGCAACTCTGTCTACACATCTATACAAGCAACACCATCACAGGGCCTAGCCACAGGAGCCACAACATTAGGGGCTCATCCACCTGCACATCCACTAATGTGATATATCCATCATGTGCCAGCAATGCCCCTCTGGCCAAATTGGACAGTCTCTGTGTCAAAGGATAAATGGACACAAATCAGACATCAGGAACAGTATCATACATAAACCTGTAAGAGAACATTTTAACCTCCCTGGACCTGGATTTAAAATAGCCATCCTTCTACCAAAAAAAAAACCCCAAAAAACAAAACAAAACCACACACCCTTCAAAACCTGATTACAAAGAGAAACAGCAGAACTGTAATTCATTTGCAAATCCAATACAATCAGATTAGGTCTGAATAACCAATCTAAATCCTTATCTCACTACAAAGGCAATTTCCCCTCTTGGTATTCACACCACCTCATCAGCTGCTGTGAGTGAGCCATATCCACCCTGACTGAATTGGCCTCTAATACTGGCCCCTACACTTGATAACTTCCTTCTTTTCTATATCTATATCTATACACATACACCCCTCTGCAATTTCCACTCTAATTCATCTGATGAAGTGGGTTTTACCCATGAAAGCCTATGCCCTAATAAATTGGTTAGGCTAGGTCTACACAGCAGCATTATTTCAGAATAACTGACATTATTCCAAAATAACAAACAGAGTGTCTACACTGCAAGCCATTATTTCGAAATAATGGCAAGCTGGAGTACTTCTTACTCTGACTTCTGTAACTGTCATTTCATGAGGAGTAAAGGAAGTTGAAGGAAGAGAGTTCCTTCATGTGGTCACCTCATCTCAAAAAAGATATATTAGCATTGGAAAAGGTTCAGAGAATGGCAACAAAAATGATTAGGGGTTTGGAACGGGTTCCATATGAAGAGAGATTAAAAAGACTTGGACTTTTCATTTTAGAAAAGAGACTACGAGAAGGGGGCATATGATAGAGGTCTATAAAATCATGACTGGTGTGGAAAAGTGAATAAGGAAAAGTTATTTATTTGTTCCCATAATATAAAAACTAGGGGTCACCAAATGAAATTAATAGGTAGTAGGTTTAAAACAAACAAAAGAAAGTTTTTCTTCACTCAGCACACAGTCAACCTGTGGAACTCCTTGCCAGGGGATGTGTGGAGACTAGGACTTTAACAAAAAAGAGCTAGGTAAATTCATGGAGGTTAGGCCCATTATCTAGGATGGGTAGGAATGGTGTCCCTAGCCTCTGTCTGGAAATGGATGACAGGAGAGGGATCAAGTGATGATTACTTGTTGTGTTCATTCCCGCTGGTGCATTTGGCATTGGCGACTGTTGGAAGGCAGAATACTGGGCTAGATGGATCTTTGGTCTGACCCAGTATGGCTGTTCTTATGTGCTTATGATTTCCTGCTGCGTAGACAGAGCCAAAAGCCGTATTAAGCTATTTTGACTTCAGCTACTCAGTTGACGTAACTGAAGTTGCGTAGCTTAATGCGACTTTTGCCCTGATGTGTAGACATGCCCTAAGTCTCTTAGGTGCCACAGGACTCCTTGTTTGTTTTTTCTCCTTCCCGCCATTCATTCCTACACTGTGGAACTTGAGAGCTGTTCCCCTTCTTATAATAGGTTATAAAAATTATACAGCAACAGCTATAGAGCTAGCTACCTAAGCATGCTATAATAACAAAATAAAAAGCTACAAACATCCTTTGATTATTGGATTTTATTTAGAGTTTATAATTAAAGACTAATACTTTGATTGTATCAAATCAACCTGTACAAGAGCACAGCCCCTGTACAGGTACTCACAGGATACAAAACAATGTAACATAACTTCAGCAGCACCTGGGTCTAATACACGATGTAGTTCATCACTGTATCAGAGACCAAATGGCTTGGAGGCAAGAATTTCAACCTCTAATAGACAGTTTAAGTTTACCACAAATGTCTTCCTAAAACAAGGAATCTTCAAGTCTGAAAGTCATAGGTAATGAGTTAACCATGCTCCAAGACCACCAGTAGCTAATGCTGTCAGCATTTTTTTGAGTTAATCCCTCTAACACACATTGCAACCCTATCTGAGAAATGCCCATAGCTTTTAAACCCTATAAACATTCAAAAGGTATCTAGGGAGGGAAATGCCAAAATAGAGGATTCCCTGTTAGGAGGGGAAATTCATAGTATTTTTAAATTGTCAATTCCCTTTATACAGCAAATCCTCTATTTTTACATCATACCAGATGAGAGTAGCAATTGGTCCCCCAAGAACAAAGGAAGGATGAGCAGAATTAAGAGCACTGGCTCTTCTCATATGATATCTAATTCTTTCCAGCTTAAGAAACTGGAACAAATCTATGGAATGTGCTGAGACCTGAAGGGCTCATGCCTGTCTTGGTATATTTTCAAACGTGTGACATGCTAGTTTATGACACAAATAAAGCACCAGATGTTAGGATTTTGTCCTGACTAAGCAGCCCTTAATTGCCTGGCCCACCTAGGAGATGGAAGAGTCCGAGGGTGACAAGCAGATGACCTATGAAGCAATACTGTCATCCACCCAGATGCCTTAAAGTATTAAGAATCTTTCACATTGAAGAAGGAACTCCTAACTACAAAAATGTGGGAGGGGCAGCTAAAGGTGAGTAACGAAACCCAAAAGAATTGAATGAACTAAGGGAAAAAACATAGTATAGGACCTGATCAAATGGTGTACATTTTAAGTCAAAGGCAGCCTGTGGTAATTTCATCAAATAAAAAAACCCAACCCATAATGTTAAGGGTGGTAGCAGAATCTGAAAAAAGGAAGGGATTTGCTCCCTTTAAATATTCCCTCCCCTGCACATAAAGGAAAACCCTGCTTAGCTCCAGAGCTCAGAGCAGGGCTGCACAGAAGAGCTGATCTCCGTGGCATAGAAGCAGTAAGAATGAAGTTCTAATTTGAGGCTGAAGGATAGTTTGAGTGCCAAAAAATCAGAACAGTAACTGCCCTTATCGGTCCTGTGGACATGACTAACCCATCTGTTATGGCTTTCAGACAAGAGGATTCTCTTTGTACAAGAAGATAACTACAAAAACCAGTCACCACACTCCAAGCATAAGGATATGGTTTATTTCTGATGCAAGCACTTACTCAGTGTCTCCACAAATTGATTCACCAATGATGTTCACCAATCTGTTCTGTTAGGATATGTCTACACTTGCACCCTAGTTCAAACTAGGGATGCAAATGTAGGCATTGGAAATAGTCAATGAAGCGGGGACTTAAATATTCCGCGCTTCATTAGCATGATCTCGCCGGCGCGTTACTCTGATCAACAGCTGTTTCGAAAGTGAAAGTGAGCCCTGGGACGCGTTAGTTCGAACCAAACCCCTTGGTTCGAACTAACGCGTCCCGGCACGCACTTTCACTTTCGAAACAGCTGTTGATCAGAGTAACGCACCGGCGAGATCATGCTAATGAAGCGTGGGATATTTAAATCCCCGCTTCATTGACTATTTCCAATGCCTACATTTGCATCCCTAGTTTGAACTAGGGTGCAAGTGTAGACATACCCTTACATACACCAGCTCTTCTCAATTGATAGTCCTATTTATGTCCTTTGCTCTTGCTAACATGTACTGCAGATGGCTCATGAAAAAATACCAAGTGTCTTCTCCAGAAGCCCCTTTCTTCAGCGTGCCTAATGTGGATGGATGCTGAGGCATAGAAATGGGCTAAATCAACCTCAATTTAGCCCCTCTTCTTCCAACAGAAACGGGAATGCCACATTCCATTCCTACCTCTGAGTCCCACTCTCAAGGCTGCAATTGCATTAGTCTGAAGGTGAGCACAAGCACAGGCGGAGAGACCTCTGTGTGTGGAAGATAAACAAGTAGGTACTTTGAGAGTTAAAATTTATGTTTGGGGAGAGGAACTGCAGAAATCTACAGGAGGCTCACACACGAAATATAAAATAGAGTCTATGCGATTCAGTTTCAGTTACATGATATGCATTGATAGTGCAAACCAGCCTTCTTCTCTTTGCCTCTCCACCTGCAGGACAGAGGGGTGGAGGAAGGAATTGAGGTGAGAGATTCATACACTTTCACTCCCACAAGTTTACCAGTTATTTCCAACTTCTACAGCCTCTCTAACTCCCCACTATGTGGTAACTACTACAGTTAACTTCCCTTTCTGCAATCAGCACCATGATGCCTCCCAAGAACACAAATGCTGATCAGACAATGTCCCAGCAGACAGTGTTACTCTATAATGTGTTCCTTCCCCTCCTGTTAAACAAGAAGCTCTGAAGGAAATATCACCCTCAGCGGGATACTGGAAACTTTGCTTCTGACCTTTTCTTCTTTACATTTTTTTTTAAAAAAGGTAACATTGAGACGAGTGAGCGAGTGACAGCACAGACTATTGCCACAGATTGGCCAAGTACGTTCTGTGCAAGCTTGCCAGCCTCCTCACCTTATAGGTGGCTCTCCCAAATGTATCCTAGTCTTCACTAATCCTGTTTCGTCTTTCATTGGCTGTTCCTAGTCAGACTGTCAGAGGTGCCAAATTCTATTGTGGTTTGATCACGTGCACTGGGAATACAGTCCTAGTGTTACTTCATTTGTAACTTGTAGTGCTTTAACTCAAGTCTCTAGAGGCAAGTGACTAGTTACATTAACACACTGCAACAGATTCGCCCACATGCTGTCCAGATTCTGAGTTCTGTTATTAATCAGAGTAATTTTTTACTGGAATTGATTTACCGTAGACTTACCCTGGTATCTACAGAGCACAATCCGGGCCACAGTATGTCAAGAATTCTCATTACACATGTCGAGTACAGCAGAGAAAGCCCATAGGTGAAGAGGATGCTAAAATGCTGCCATATTTAAGTCTTACCTTTGTCCTCTGATTGGCAGGTGTCAATTTCATACTTCCTGAAGAGGTACTTAATGGAGAACAGGTCTTGCTAGAGGCACCTGTAGATCTATAGGCATATGAGGTGAGGTGGAAAAGACAAGGAGGAAGTGAATATTAGTACAAGATTAGAGACATGCACCTGGTATTTACCACAACAGCCTCCAACAAATCACTTAAATCTGTGTCACAAGCAGTGCTGTTATGCTACCTGCAAATACTGAAAGTTGGCAAAATGGAAAACATCCACCTTTGATAATCTCCACCTTTACCTCAAACAACTAAATTCCATTTTTTTTGTTTTTTCAAGTATTACCCATTTTGTTATCACAAGGGCTACTGTCCATCAAGTCAACACATTAGAAGTAAATTCAACAGGAAGTGACTTCATTGCCTCACTCTTATGCCACATTGCCTGCCTGCAATACTAATTCCTTGGGGCTGGCCTTCACAAGCTATAAAAAATTGAATGCCCTGTGCAATATAATAAGCTGTCCTAAGCCCTTGTGGAGGTACCACTAGGTCAAGGGAAGAATCCTTCCATTGACCTAGCTACTATCTCTTGCAGAGGCAGATTTTGTAGAGTGACAGACAAACCCTTTCAATCACTGTAGTAAGTGTCTACATTAGTGGCACAGCATTTCTAGGGTAGACAGCCTATCTTAGTTGGCTTTCTGTGGAGTCCAAGCCAGAATTTAAAGCGGCTTAGAGCTGCAGGATAAATACCACCTCAGGGTGGATGACTGGTAAACACAAATGCATAAAAAAAAGCTCTCTCTGGAATAGGAAGGTAATATTTTTACTCACTTTCCCAGCAGAGGTGAATCAAGAGTCTGATATAATAATGCATATGCATAAGAGGATACCATTAAGGTTGCACATGCAGAATGCAAATCACTAGTCTTCCTTTAAGTTCTCATTGTGATTCAAAGATGCTTGACGAAGTAGATTTTATGCTAGGCCCTATATCAGTTATTGAGTATTTTTTTTAAAACACTTCTCCCTCAACCCTAAAAATCATGATGAACTATGGTATGTAACATGTTTGTTTGCCTCTTCTCCTGCTGCCAGCACCTATGTAAAACTTGTCTTGCCCTAGGAAGATAGAGTTCCCAGCCTGTTCTAAACAGCATCTACACATGCAGTATTTTCCCTCATATCTTACCTACTCCTAAATCCTCAGGGTACGTCTACACGCAGGGCTAAAGGTTAATTAAGCTACGCAACTTCAGCTACGTCAATTGCGTAGTTCAAGTCAAAATGGCTTAACTTGGCTTTAGGCACTGTCTACACAGCAGGAAATCAAAGGAAGAACACTCTTCCATCGACTTCCCTTTCTCCTCATAAAATGAGGGTTACAGGAGTCTGAGTAAGAAGTCCTCCAGCTCAGCATTATTTTAAAATAAAGGCTTGTAGTGTAGATGCGCTTTTTCTTATTTCATAATAACTGACGTTATTCTGAAACAATGCTGCTGTGTAGACATACCCTTTGAGACCTGTCTGTTCTTGTTTACAGTTCCTTCTGCCCAGAGACCCATTCATATCCAAAAGGCATTAGCATATGACATCTGTCACAAACGGTCAGCAGGGATCAGTCAATCTGCCAAGAGGGTTCCAACACTTGCTAACAGTGAGCTCAATAACAGAGTGGCAAGTGTCTTTCAATGTCCATATCCCATTTCTACTGGTTAGACTGTGATGAAACCATAGAATGCCAATCGTATCTGGGAAAATATGGTAATTTAATACAGTAGGAAAACTCTCTCATCAATTGTTTGTCACCAACTCAGACAGACAATCTAATTATTTGGTTTTTACCTTCTTACGCTGGCCCCACTGGCAGGAGAAGGAGTATCTCCTTTGGAGCTGTCCATAGTTTCTGCCACTGGAATAGACACTTCAATTGTCCTCTTTGCATTTTCTAAAGAATAAAGGAGTATTACTTAATTCTGGTGAAGGTGCAATAACCCCTCCATTCATATATTATATAGCATCTTTCATTTCTGTTCTTCTGTTTTAGGTTTTTACTTCCCCTATTTTTTAAGTTTACTGTTTATATTTATATTGCAATGGCACCTTCAGACTTCACTCAGGGATCAGGATTGTGCGAGGCACAGTGCCACTTCCCTACAAACACCTTTGAGTCCTATCCTTTATATGCTTTTCCAGTGGTTTGTTACCAAATGGCCTTTCCCCCTTCTTTATTTTGCTTGCATTTTCACTTAGATACTTCAAGAATGGAATAAGAAGAATAGTGAGAACTGATTTTGCAGGACAGTTTACATAAAATAGCTTGGGAGCTAATCTGTTGACCTTGGACTAGCAGGGAAGAATAAATTCTGCATTGACTTTCCTCTAATACACGGTCGGGCAATAATTTTTGATTGGGGGGCCACTCCAAGAATGTAGTGGTGGAGTGGCACTGTATGTGAAAGATAATATAGAATCAAATGAAAAAAATATTAAGTGAATCAACATGTTCAATAGAATCGCTATGGATAGTAATTCCACGCTCCAATAATAAGAAATTAGCAGTAGGGATATATTACCGACCACCTGACCAGGACAGCGATACTGACATTGAAATGCTGAGGGAGATTAGAGAGGCTACCAGAATAAAGAACTCTATAATAATGGGGGATTTTAATTATCCCCATATTGACTGGGTACATGTCACCTCAGGAAGAGAAGCGGAGATAAAATTTCTCAATGGCCTAAATGACTGCTTCTTGGAGCAGCTGGTGCAGGAACCCACAAGAGGAGAGGCAATTCTCGATTTAGTCCTGAGTGGAGTGCAGGATCAGGTCCAGGAAATAACTGTTACAGGACCGCTTGGGAATAGTGACCATAATATAACAACATTCAACATTCCTGTGGTGGGTAGAACACCTCAGCAGTCCAGCACCCTTGCATTTAATTTCAAAAAGGGGAATTACACAAAAATGAGGAGGCTAGTTAAACAGAAATTAAAAGGCACAGTGATGAGAGCCAAATCCCTGCAAGCTGCATGGAAACGTTTTAAAGACACCATAATAGAGGCCCAACTTAAATGTATACCCCAAATTAAAAAACATAGCAAGAGACCTAAAAAAGTGTCACCATGGCTTAACCACCATGTAAAAGAAGCAGTGAGGGACAAAAAGGCATCTTTTAAGAAGTGGAAGTCCAATCCTAGTGAGATAAATAGAAAAGAACATAAACATGGTCAAATCAAGTGTAAAAATGTAATAAGAAAAGCAAAAAAAGACTTTGAGGAACAGCTAGACAAAAACTCAAAAAGAAATAACAAAATGTTTTTTAAGTACATTAGAAGCAGGAAGCCTGCTAAAAAACTTGTGGGTCCCCTAGACGATCGAACTATAAAAGGCGCGATCAAGGACGATAAAGCCATTGCGGAGAAACTAAATGATTTCTTTGCTTCAGTCTTCACGGCTGAGGACGTTGGGGAGATTCCCAAATATGCACCGGCCTTTGTGGGTGGTGAATCTGAGGAACTGTCCCGGATTGAAGTGTCATTAGAGGAGGTTTTGGAACAAATAGAAAAACTTAATGTTAACAAATCTCCGGGACCAGATGGCATTCATCCAAGGGTTCTAAAAGAACTCAAATGGGAAATTGCTGAACTATTACCTGTGGTTTGTAACCTATCCCTTAAATCGGCTTCCGTACCTAATGACTGGAAGGTAGCCAACGTGACACCAATATTTAAAAAGGTCTCTAGAGGCGATCTGGGCAATTACAGACCGGTAAGTCTAATTTCAGTACCGGGCAAATTAGTCGAAACAATAGTAAAGAATAAAATTGTGAAGCATGTAGAAGAACATAATTTGTTGGACAAAAGTCAGCATGGTTTCTGTAAAGGGAAATCCTGTCTTACTAATCCATTAGAGTTCTTTGAAGGGGTTAACAAACATGCGGACAAGGGGGATCCAGTAGATATAGTATACTTAGATTTTCAGAAAGCCTTTGACAAGGTCCCTCACCAAAGGCTCTTGTGTAAATTGCATGGCCATGGGATAAGAGGGAAGGTCCTTTCTTGGATTGAGAACTGGTTAAAAGACAGGAAACAAAGGGTAGGAATAAATGGTAAATTTTCAGAATGGAGAGGGGTAACTAGTAGTGTCCCCCAAGGGTTGGTCCTAGCACCAATCCTGTTCAACTTATTCATAAATGATCTGGAGAAAGGGGTAAGCAGTGAGGTGGTAAAGTTTGCAGATGATACCAAACTGTTTAGGGTAGTCAAGACAGAAGCAGACTGTGAGGGACTCCAAGAAGATCTCGCCAAACTGAGTGACTGGGCAACAAAATGGCAAATGAAATTTAATGTGGATAAGTGTAAAGTAATGCACATCGGGAAAAATAACCCCAACTATACGTACAGTATGAGGGAGGCTAATTTGGCTACGACAAATCAGGAAAGATCTTGGAGTTATCGTGGATAGTTCTCTGAAAACTTCCACACAGTGTGCAGCGGCGGTCAAAAAGGCAAATAGGATGCTAGGAATTATTAAGAAAGGGATAGAAAATAAGACCCAGAATATCTTACTGCCCCTGTATAAAACTATGGTACGCCCACATCTTGAATACTGTGTACAGATGTGGTCTCCTCACCTCAAAAAAGATATTTTGGCCTTGGAAAGGGTTCAGAAAAGGGCAACTAAAACGATTAGGGGTTTGGAACGGGTCCCATATGAGGAGAGGTTAAAGTGACTGGGACTTTTCAGTTTAGAAAAGAGGAGACTGAGGGGGGAATATGATAGAGGTATATAAAATCATGAGTGGTGTGGAGAGGGCCGATAAAGAGAAGTTATTTATTAGTTCCCTAAATAGAAGAACTAGAGGACACCAAATGAAATTAATGGGTAGCAGGTTTAAAACTAATAAAAGAAAGTTCTTCTTCACACAGCGTGTAGTCAGCCTGTGGAACTCCTTGCCAGAGGAGGCTGTGAAGGCTAGGACTATAATAGAGTTTAAAGAGAAGCTAGATAATTTCATGGAGGTTAGGTCCATAAAAGGCTATTAGCCAGGGGATAAAATGGTGTCCTTGGCCTCTGTTTGTCAGAGGCTGGAGAGGGATGGCAGGAGACAAATCGCTTGATCATTGTCTTCGGTCCACCCTCTCTGGGGCACCTGGTGCTGGCCACTGTCGGCAGACAGGCTACTGGGCTAGATGGACCTTTGGTCTGACCCAGTACGGCCATTCTTATGTTAGTAAATGGTCAAGGGCCGCACTCTTGCATTATACTAATGGAGGTGGTGTGGGGGTCTGGGATGGAGGAGGGGGGGATACAGAAGGGAGCTTGAGGTAAGGGATTGGGGTATGGGATCTGGAGAGAGTTTGGGTGAAGGAGGGGATTGTGACCTTAGGCAGCAAACTGCGGTGCAGGAGGGGGTGCAAGGTCTAGGAGGGGTGTGTGACCTGGGATAGGGGTACAGGAGTTTGTATTGTGGCCTGGGACAGAGCATTGGGGTGCAGGATCTGGGAGGGGTATAGGTGCAGGAGAGGATTCTGGCCTGGGGAGGGGTGTAGAAGGAGGGAGTGCAGGGTCTGGGAGGGGGTTGTAACCTGGGGCAGGAATGGGTGCAGGAATTTGGGTTGTGACTAGGGACAGCAGACTGGGGTGCAAGGTTTGGGTTGTGACCTGAGGAGGGGTGTAGGAGGGGATGCAGTGTCTGGGAAGGGGCATGGGGGCTGGAGCAGGGATGTAGAAAGTTTGGGTTACATGGAATAGGAGGGCAGAGGGTTGGGGGAGGGAGGGGCTGGGGTGCCAGAGGCAGGCTTTGGCTGGTAGACCTTACCTGGGTAGGTCCTGGCCAGCAGCCCAGCAGGTTCCTTAGCCAGGGTCCCTGCCTTCCACACCCCCAAGCTGCAGAGGCCTTGTTTGCTGCTGAGAGCCTGGGAGATAAGCGGGGGAGGGGCATGTCACATACTGCCTGTCCTGCCAATAGGCAGTTGCTATTGGCCAGAAACCAGCCAATGGGAGCTACTGGGGGTGAGGGCAGCATGAGAAGCCTCTCAGCATTCAGAGACGCACACATGGCACTGCTGGCTCCACTGAGTGCGAGCAGGGGGCGGGGTAGGCAGGGAGCCGGCTGAGGCTCTTGCAGGCTGGATTCTGTGGTTTGGTGGACTGGATCTGGCCTGAGGACCATAGTTTGCCCAGCCCTGCCATACACTTTAATCACCTCAGGATCCTGCAGGTCCTCAGCTAGGAAAGCAGACCTGAGGGCAAAGACTCAAAAGGCTGAAAGCCCTGGAACACGACAAAGAATCAGATGACCATATTACTAAAGCGGGATTTTAGTCAGAAATTTGAAATAAAATACTGGACTTTTCCTCAGAAAAGCCCTGCAGCAGGGAAACCTCAAAGTGCTTGCCACTGTGGAAGCACAACAAGTGGGAGGGAAGAGGCAATCCTTTGCGGCCCACGACTGACAAGTCCAGTTGTGTGTCAGAATTGTAAACAGACTAACACTCTCATTGTAATGGCTCTATGGACATTAGCATGATGAAAAGTGACAACAGCAGTCAGTGACACAACTGTAGTAATTACATTACACAGAAAAGTAACTTTAGGAAAATGTTAGCTGATGTACATATAGATGTCTTAATGAAATTAAGCAATTGTAAACAAGGTTAGCCTACGTCACATGGCCAGACAGCTTTCAGAGGACTGTCAGCAAATTGATATAAACTGCTTGGAAATTGATGATTTAGCCAACTGAAGACAGTTGATACATAGGTAAATATACCTTACCGTGTAATTTAAAAATGACTACATACCAGTCCAATTTATGGGGGGAGGTAAAATAGGAGATACTGGAGGAGAGATAGGGTTGACAGTGGCCAACTTTTGCTGGTCTATCAGCTGCAGCAGTTTACAACGGGCTTCTGCACTTTGGCGGTTCAGTTCTGCTATTCGTTCCTCCAAGCTCTTTGGTACTTCTGGCAAAGTCTAACACAAAAGAAGTGGGTATTAGATGTGTGGGGGAGAAAGGTCCTGAGATGGTTAAAAAAAGAAATCTCCTGTCTCTTTATACCAAGCTTTCTTTCTCAGAGCCTAGTCTACACTGCTTTGTTTCTTGCATAGTCTCTCTCTCTCTCTCTCTCACTCTCTCTCACTCTCACACACGCACACAGAGCTGTGGTAATGGAGGGTAATATAACTATTCTGTTTTACTACAGTTCTATATCCACTTTGCATAGCTGTAAACAACTAGACATTGTATAAGACAATGGAGAATTAAGCCCTAGACTACAGCTACATTAGGAAAGTTAGGACTCCTAGTTCACCTGTAATGCTGCTCCCCTGGTGGTAGTATGAATTTAGGCTGTAGGAGAGGCAGCTTCAGGTGTGTACGTTGTCTATTCCTACTTAAAGCACCATTATTGGTGGAACTGCACTCCTGGTTAATTCCAGGTTCCAATTTTCCTAGTATAAATAAAGACCTCTTTCACGCAAACATTAAGGTTAAGCTATGGGATAAGAGATTAAGTCTTTTTAAGTCTAGCATGCATCCGTCACTTGTCAGCACTAACTTTCACCTTGGAATCAGCTGCTTATATTTTTATCGTGGCCTCACATGAGGAAATGTAGTTGCAATCCTCAATAAAAGGAAAACTGGAAGAGGAGTCTCAAGTTGGCTCAAAGACAGGATGAGGTTAAGAAATAAATAAAAGACCTCCCCATACACAAACAAGTTCTATTCACTCCCTTCAGTGAATGACAAAATTTGGGAAGTAAAGAGATAGAGACCCAGACCTGATACCACAAAAGAATACTTTGTGTGGAAATGGAGGAGGATGAAGGACCACCCAATCTTTACCTTCTATTACACTTACCTGTCCCTGCATGGGTGATCCTAAACTAGTGTTCATATTTTGCATTGTGGTTGCTTGGTGCAGGCCATCCCCTGCCTCTTGAGAGCGATCTCTGAATTTCTTCAACTGAGCTTTGATAACAGAGTTCTGCAGTGTTAGCTCAGCTAGCGGTCCTAACAGATCCTTGCTTTGGGCATGCTCCTTGAGTGTACTGGGCTTCTGCTCCTCCCCAGAGCCAGCAGTAGCCCATCTGTCCGCTGGAGACAAGGCGCTTCTCCCTTGCTGACTCTCTGACAGTAAAGAGCTCTCCAAGTCTTTGTGTGTAGGAGGAATTTGCCACCTCTGGGTGAGGAGACGATTCTCTTCATTTGTGCTCTGAGTTCCCCCAGAGGAAGGTGAGCTCTTCTGCCAGTTTGGCTCTCTCTCAGAGGCTTCCATAGATGGAGAGATGTGGGATGCGGGATGTGTTTGAACTGTCTTCTTCAGTGCTGCAGACAAGGAGTAAAGGAACAGTAAACAAACTGTTTTCAACAAGGGGAATGACTGTGCAACACTCACCTAATGGAGCTAAGTCACAGAGAAGGGCTTGAACTGTAACACTCAAATAGAAGGAGGATGTGGCTAGTTTTCTACTCAAGGTACACCATTGACTTATGGTCCCCAAAGGAGGTCACTGGCAAACATTTTAACAAATTCACTAGAACTGCAGAGTTTCAAACACCAGGGTTACAAGCTGACTGGTGAACCAAACACCTCATTTGGAACCAGAGCATGCAATCAGACAGCAGCAGAGACAAAACAAAACAACCCTCCCCCCACCAAATACAGTACTGTGCTAAACACACCCTACTAAAAATAAAACAAAGCTTAAAAAGAGATTTGATAAGGCAAGGAAATGTTTCTGTACTTGTTTTATTAAAAATGAGATGGTTAAAATCAGCATCTTCCTTTTGAATAGTAAAGTTTCAAAGCTGTATTAAGTCAATATTCAGTTGTAATATTTTTTGAAAGCACCATCATAATATTTTGTTCTGAGTTTCGAACAATGTCTTTTCCTGAGATATTCATAACTCTGAGGTTTTAGTGTACCTGGATATAAAGCTAGCAGAGGGTAATGGGATGAGGTGCCAGGGAAGAGAAGGAGCTGAACTTGTCAGTCTGCAATGTCAGTTCGGAACTTTGAAAAACATTTTATTTTGCGGCCAAGTCCTCCATTTTATAAAGACTGATCTCTAGTTATTCTCTGCTTTGTTACAGCCCAGAATCAACCTCAAAGGGAACGGGCAAAATACTGAAAACAGTGTATGAGTTACCTACTAAGCCAGTGCAGTTTGTCTTCACCCAAATTACAGCATTTGCTTTTTGAGTAGAGTGACTGGTTTTAGAATTTGGAAGTAAATCTGTAGTTTAAGAGTTAAATTTCTTAAAGAACCTGTTAACGTTAACATCTAGTGGCAGGCCACTTATCACCCCTAATAGCAATATAATACAAACTCTTCAGACTTCCCATATTGTTAAAAACTTACTGAAACCTAGTACATAGACTACACTTTAAAATTATTTTTGATTAATGGTAATTTCTTTTGTGATTCATGACTGAAAGTATATTAATGAGCAAGGGCACTGCACATTGAGAGCCAGCAGTCAAAAGAAAGACAAGCAATAGGCAAAAACAGGAGAAGGCAGAAACACAGCTCCAGCTGCAGAGGCAAGAAACCTGGGTTCAGATGCCAAGTAGTTTCCTATAGTGACAGGAACCTGGTTGCCCAAACTATGAACATGCATAGAAGGACTGCCTCCAGAAAACAAGTGGCAATATCAAATCCTGGTGAAAGTTCATTCAAAGAATCAGATGTTTTCAAGAGGGAGCACAATACATTTGACACCATATGTGAAGGGTAATGATCTCATTCCTACCCAGAGAAAGAGGCCACCATCTCACCATTCTGAGAAGGAGAAAATTCCTGAATACTCCTTTGTCTAGGTGGAGATAACAACACAGCTGGCTGGAAGATATGAGCTGGCAAACTGCTGCCTGCCACTACAGTGTCTGGGGCACTTGTCCACTTGGAAAGCTTCACAGGCAGCTCCTCCTGTGAAAATACAAGCATGTTTTCCCTTCTGAAAGTATCGGTCCGGGGCACAGTGCAGTATACAGCAGGCTTCTCTGAAGACGACAGACAAGGCAAGAATTAGGTGCATTAGAAACAACAGTTTAGTATGAGCACCAGAAAAATAAATTCCCTCAAAATAGGTCCTTTATTCAGGTGATTGAGAAGACGGGGGGGATTCACCTAATCATATTTTACCCTCAGTGAAGAGCTACACAATAAGCATGTTTGTAAAGGATACAAACCCTTAAAATTCCTAAAATAACCTTATTATAGTGTTTCTGAAATGGCTCTCCAAATCTTCAGGACGGAAATGAATAAACTTCAGTGATCCAAAGGACATGAGATTGCAGATCACCCCATGAGAGACTATCACCAAGCGTACGATTGCAGCCATTCAGAATGCACACAAATATGTATTTGGCTCTTCATTGTAAAGTGACTTGATTGACACTGAAAGTTAGCTGTAATTTCCTGTCATTCAGTGCTGCATACCCTCCTTTTCAATCCATTCTCTATAACTAGTACGCATATAGCCATCTAAACCGCGGCTGCCATTCTCATCGAACTGCTGGGCAAAGAGATGTCATTTTTGCACTGGTGTCCACGCATCAAAGCATGAACTCCAACCCCCTATGTTATTTTCTCAGCTTTATGCAGATGTTTTCAACTGGAACAGTAAAATACATTTTCACTGAGGGTTGTGGATGCTTTTAAAAAGATCACCTAGGATTCCAAAGTTACGAATGTGCTGAGACAACACCCACCTTGACTGTTGACTGGAACTCCAAAGTTTGTTGGACTTTGCCCTCTGCTGGGATATGTTACAAGAAGGCTTTTGAATGCCTGAGTGAGTGAAATCAACTGTTCATCTGTTATCACCATGTATTGCTGAAGCCTTTTCTAAGGGAGAGAGGAAAAACATACACCAGAGTGATCAGTGTTCTAGGGACAGAAATTAAACAGATTTTATTCCTCTGATTGGAAGAATACTACATTTCCCCTCACATCCCTAGTCTAACTCCCCTTATTTCAAAACAACAAGTGGAGCATCCACACTACCAAGCCTGTTATTTTGAAATAATGGGCTGATTTTGAAATAATATTCCTCATGAAAAGCAGGAGTTAATGCTTATTTTGAAATAGTTATTTTGGGAGTTATTATTTAAAAATAAGTTATTTTGAAATAATTTCCTAGTGCAGACATGCCCTTAGTGACAAAGCTTTAGTCTGATCACAGTGAGGTGCCAAACAAAGGCATCTCTGCACTTGTCTCTTCCATTTATCTCTTTTTTTCTTCCTGACTAGTTCAGTATTTTATTAGCTTTCCTCCACTGCCCCATCCTCCTTTTCCTTTGCTTGACTGCTTTCTCTTATGGCTGCAATATCTACCCTAATCCACCACAACTGCAAGGTGAAACTGATAAGATCTCAAGTCAGTTCCATTTCACTGCCCCTCTAGTATTAATATAGTGAGAGCAAAGGAACAAATTTTTAAACATGTAGATTGCATAGTAGGCATCCAGAGGGGTAAGACTAAGTTGTACTATATCAATCTTATGTCAAAGTTTAGAGGGATTTTCTTTAAAGGAACAATGAAGCTTTTTTTATTTATATTAATTTGGAGCTTGAAGTGACCATGTACCACTAGTTGGAATGAGGCACATAGCCTTCTCTTACAACGCCCCATGCTATTACAGTCCTCAGATTCAACTACCACATTTTCGGTGCTGATTTGTAGCAATTGGGATTGGTCCTGCCTTGGGCAGGGGGCTGGACTTGATGACCTCCTGAGGTCTCTTCCAGCTCTATGGTTCTATGATCCCCTCTTGCTGTTAAAGACCTTTGCCCCCATGCTGCTCTGGCAGCGTGTCAACTCAGCTACATCTCTGTAGATAAAGAGCCTGCTTAAATTTTTTACTGCATTAGTTCCTGCCTTGGGTTTCAGAGGGTATCAAAGGAAAGGCTCAGCAACTCTTTGTACCTGCATGGCAGCATTTTCTTCTCGGACCAGAAGGATTTCAGCTGTCAGAGCATCGATCAATGCTCTATGTTCACTCAGTACTCCCTCAATTTGCTGCCTCATCACCACCTCCTGACGCAGCTGCATCTCACTCTGGGGGATAAACGAAAAAAACACAATCAATCCAAGTTCATGTTTTAAGTGGGAGTAAGTCCAAAACTCACTATCAAGTTAGCATAGAAATACAGTTTTTGCTACCAGATTTAAGGTGATGTCAGTGTTACCATTGCAAGTCTGCTTACGGACACTCAAACTGACACACTGTTTGACATATGCTACTGTCCCTTCCTTACTCTCTCAGAATAGCACAGGAGCACGGAAGGCCTTTTAGACTCCTATCTTTCTTCACAGCCTTTACGAAAAAGGACATAGTCAGCTCTTGGTGAAGCGTTTTCATTCAGATTTCAACTCCATATGATTACACACAAAAGAAAATGTAGAGTTGCTGGTGCTATAAAGTGCTTTGTGCCACTCATGATTGGCTTGATCTCCCTGACTATTCAGGTGAAGGCAGGTCAGACCAATGGAAGGAGAAAGCATCTGTTCTCCAGTACTGTTTCTACCAGGGCCTGGAACAGAAGAGATTCAGTATTTTTCTTGCTGGAGGCAAAACAACTTGATTTAGAAAATAACCTCATTGGAAGGACATTAAGCAAAAGACCTTATTGTTCAGATCCCCCTCCCCTGAGATCTTTCACATAAGCTAATGCAGTGGAGAGAGATTTCTTCTCTGTCCAAGGAGAATCCTAGATGCAGGAGAGAGGAAGCAATGAGGAGCGAAGAGTCCTGTCTTGCCTGCTGACACAGATGACTGCCATCTTGTCATCAACAGTGGTCAAGAGAGGGGAGAGTGTCTCAGGACATTAGTGATAGCATAGCTCTTCAGCCAGCTGATGCTATTCCTGGATTCTGCTAGAGGTCATTTGCCCTGCTATGAGCGTGACAGCATGAAGGCTGATACAGACGTGTCTGGCAATCCTTGTTACTGCTGGATCTGAAAGAGGTTTCCTTTCAGTTTTGTATACTGTGCTATCACTGTAGGGACTTGGAGTCCCTGATGAAGTAAGATACAGTGGACTGCGAGTGAAAACCTCGTTGTGATTTCACATGGAAAAAATGAGAAACAGGAGAAGTCATGGCCATGCAGTTTCTCATTAATCCCTGTGCAGGGGCTCAGGGCTGCAGAGGTGAGAGGCATCTCTCTAAGCCCTGAAGCTGCTGGGGCCAGTCAGGAGAAGCCCCTTCCCCTAGCCCAGCAAGGAGCAGCCCAGGCAAACCTGAGCTCCAACCTTCTGTCCCTCCTTGAGTCCCCCCTCCCTCTAGCCCTGAGCACCCTCCAGCACCCTGAAGCCTTACATCACCTCCACATCGGTGCACATAAGAAAATGAATTCCACTCAGAAGTGGAAAAAATTAAAAGGAACACTCGTCATGTGTAGAGAAAGATCCACTGGACTGTGACTGTGTTAGATGCATCAGATGAAGCAGGTAGAGTGCTCCTCCAAGTGGTTGTCTGCAAGTAATTAATAAGAATAAAGCATGTATAATCTGGCCTCTGAAGGCTGGAGATCCTGAGAAGGTGTTGAGGAGCTCTTTTTTAGGTTAAAGACAAATCTGTGTCTCTGCAGAGCTTGAATTACTCACTAGACATCTCAGATGGCTTCTGCTGGCCTAGAGAGTGGATAAGAATATCTTCTGTATAGTAGTAAATGTAAATCCCCTCCTCCCAAAAGAAGGAACTCAGGGCTATCAATCTTGGAGAAAAGTGGTGAGGACAAAGAGGACAACAAAAGGAGGATCAGATATTGAAAATGACAATGGTCAAGAGTGAAGTACAGATACTGACAGGCAGATGAATGGAGAAGACATGCTGCTATGTCTCCTTTAAGCCTATGGAACACAGGTAATCCACCTTCTCAACCTCCGAAAACTAGGAGGGATGGGTTTTCTCTCCTGACCATGCACCAAACTTATTGATCTATGTACGGGTAGAGCCAGGAACGAGCAGAGCTATTCCATGATTTGTGGGAATCCAAACCAGTCTGAAATAAGACCACTGGGCCTAGTAGTGTTGGGGGACAGGGTCAATGCCTCCCAGAACTGAGTGTCTTTGTACAGATTTTCACATTGATGCACTCATCAAGTAACCATCTTGAAGGATGCTTAGAAGATCCATTTGTCTTAACAAGTGTTAGCCTAGACATGAATGAAAAGCTGGAAGGAAGTCAGGCCAACAAACTTTCATTATTGCATGCAGATTGATGGCTGATCAGTTGAGCCCTGCAAAGATCCAGAGAATCAACTTTTTCTTCTAGGAAAGTAAAAAGGTTTGGTCTTACTCGAACTCTGCATAAGCTTCCTGGGGAGGTGTCTCATGAACACACTCAGTTGTAGAAGTTGCAAATAGCAGAACAGCCTTTAAATACGAAGGTTAGCTGTGATATAAAAAGGAAAAAGTCTGTCAAATAATAATGGGCAGTTTGATGACAATGCTAACAGGATTTGGCATAGCAGATGGCATTGCTGCGGCTATCAAATGCCACATATGTCCAAAGACAATACTCAGTGCTATGGCATGGTGATGCAAATTCCCATTCAATAAACCTGCTGCCAAAATCCTACAGCCTCACGGGTTAAGCCTTCTAGTTCCAATCCAAAAAATCTGGTTGCACTTGATTCCTGAAGCTCTTGGGCAATATCTAGCTTCAAAGTTATACCATAATAACCAAATCCTCAACAGTCATATAATCTGACTGCTACTCCACATGAACTGGCGCCCCACATGACTGGGAGTGTAAAATGGAAAATGGCAAGAATTGCCACATGAAGTGTCATGGGACAGATTCAACATGAAAAGATAGCCACCACAGGACAAAGAATGGAAAGGCTAGATATTATAGTAATGAAACTAAGTGGTCACATCTTAAGGAGAGGTCAAGATGACTGTTGAGGTTTTCCAAAAACCAAAAGAAAAAAAAAAACAGAGTTATTGGTGCAGGTAGCTGGCCAATTAGGAAGAAGTGGACAGAACTATAGCTGGAAAGATCAAACAAATAAATCTATCTTCTGATCATGTAATGATAATAGTGATATAGGCACTTCCATAAGATAAAATGATTATTCAAATACAGTCCTCAAAATCCCTGGTTGTTGAGGAAATTGCAAAACTCTATGAAAACTAGGGATGTTACAATGTGTTTATTTGTGTAAATGTGTATCAGCTGATACATCAGTAGATAGATGTTTACACACTGTGGGAGGGGGAGCGGGAGTCAGTGTTCGAGAGCCGCTTATTGGCTCTTGTTTGCCCCACCATTGTGCTGCTGCCTCTGATAAAAAGGCAGCAGCATGGCAGCATCAGGGTGGGGGAGAAGGAGTTGGCTCAGTGGGAGCTGGTACGTGTGCTTTCAAGCCTGCTTCCCATGAGCACTGGCTTTTGAGGAGCCGCCTGCCCCCTCCACGCTGCTGTCTCTGATGGAGAGGCAGTGTGGGCTTGGGGCAGGCGGGAGCCAATACATGAGAGAAGCCAGCTCCCCTTGGGTACTAGCTCCCAGGGAGCCACCTCCCCCCCACTCTGCTGCCTCTATATCAGAGGGAGTATCATGGGGCAGTGAGGTATACGGGCAGCCAGCTCCCGTCTGCCCCCTGCGTGTAAACGTGTAATCACTGAAATTTTCAGCGGTTACATATTTACAAATATAAACGTTTGTTAGCATCTCTCAGACATTTCCACGTCACTAGGGATGTTATTACAGAGGCTTCAGATAAACATGCAGGAAAGAAGTTACAAGCTAAGTAAAATTCATGGGTAACAGATGAAATCATTGCTCTGATGGACCAAAGAAAAAGTAAAAAGCACAAAGATCAATAACAGAAAAAGAGGAAACTGAAGACTAAATAAAGCAGTTTAGCAAAGTCTGAATGGCTAAATGAGAAAAGTAAAGAAACTGAATAACTGGATAAAAAAAAGTGAGCAGTATCAAAAGGTAAGAACCTTGAAACTAGGGTACGATAGGGTATACAAACCCCACACTCCAGAATAAGGCATTAAATAAAGCATTAAGCAATAGTCTGGGCCCAAGCAGTCCCAACCACATAAAACTCCAAACCTGCACAGGCTGGAGAAAGGGCTTTAAAAAGGAGAGCAGAGCTGCCCATAGAGAGGCAGTGAAAGAGAGCAGACAGCTGTTCTCAGGGAAAAGTACTGCCCAGGAAGCATAGCCTGAGACCTGACCCCAGACCTGTACAAACCTATAAAGGAGAAGCCAGTGACTGATGTGATTTATTCCAGGAAGCTTGAGGAGGCTGGAGTAGGAGGTGAGGCAGCTGCTTAGCACTCCCCAACATGCCAGTTGAAATTGCCCATCATTGGGCCGTGGACTGAAGCATGGTCTTTTCAACTAGGGTGGGGTTCAGCTTCTACTGTTTATGATGCAACCTCATCTGTGCCCCAGACCCAGGGTTATAGCCTACCTAAAGAGAAGGCTTAGAGGGGACATGATAGCAGTTTTCAAGTATCTAAAAGGGTATTACAAGGAGGAGGGAAAAAACTGTTCTCCTTGGCCTCTGATGATAGGACAAGAAGCAATGGGCTTAAATTGCAGCAAGGGAGGTTTAGGCTGGACATTAGCAAAAACTCCCCGTCATGGTGGTTAAATACTGGAATAAATTGCCGAGGGAAGTTGTGGAATCTCCATCACTGGAGATATTTAAGAGCAGGTTGGATAGACGTCTATCAGGGATGATCTAGATGGTGCTTGGTCTGCTGTGAGGGCAGGGGACTGGACTTGATGATCTTTCGAGATCCCTTTCAGTTCTAGTATTTTATGATTCTAAATCTTTTCAGCCCAGGCTCAGGCTCTGGCCCTGTGCCGCCAGCTGGGGAGCACAGCAAGAGGAAGTAACGCAACAGAAAGGAGGACTGTGATCCAAATGTATGAGTCTAAAAAACCCCATGCTCAGTGCAGAGTTCTTCATGGTGAAACAAGTAGCATGTAGTGCGGTCATGTAGTTCTCAGGCACATGGGGAGGAACCAGGAAGAGTTCTTAGAACAAAGCAACATTTAATCACACCCAATGATCAAAATATGCATTTAATTTTTATAATTTAAAAAGTGTTCTAAAGTGGACTTACTTCAGTGGGAGACCGCCATTTCAGCTCAGTGAACTTCTGCCTGTTTTATTAAAGGGAGCACAGTCTCTGCTAAATAATTAATTTTTGAAATTGCACACTAGCCTGAGAAAACTATTAAATATTGAGGTTGCAAAGCTCTTAGAATTTAAAACATGTCAAAGTGAAGGATTTAATTTAGACCAGAATCCTTGGGCTTATTCAATCTACCTGCAGCAACAGTTTACATAACAGCTTCTCACCTCCTTGAGATAGCGCATCAGACGACAGAGCGTGTTCACCAATGACATGGTGAATCCTGTGAGGCCTTGACCATTCTGCGTTTTCTGGACCTCACGGCCTGTACATCGCTCATATTCCTCCATTTCATGCTCCACTTCATGTATCATGCGATTAAGGACATCCAGGCTAGATTTATTGCCACTGGGAAGTTCAAAGGCAACTCCATTAGCAAGAGAATCATTTCTTCTCTGTTTGGAAGTTGTCTGTGCAGTTTGATTTCTTTTCACTAAAAGACAGACAGAAAGTCCTTTAAATTCCAGCTGTTGTTTCTAATAAAAATAGATGAACTATTTGTGGAATAAGCCATAGGAGAAGTACTTTGGCACAGAACTATAATGGACAAAAAAAGTAAAAAAAGATAGCTGCATCTTTGACATTTAAATTAATTCATGTTGTTTCTAAAGCCTCAGAAACGGAAATCTGAGCTTTAACTCTAAGGGCATGTCTACATGCCTTATTTCCCTTATGTAGAAATAAAAAGGCGAGCGCCCACACTACCAACCCTGTTATTTCGAAATAATGGGCTTGTTAATTCAAAATAACTAGTCCTGATTGTGAAGAGTAATAAGCTTATTTCAAAATAGTTATTTTGGGAGTTATTTCAAAAGAACTTATTTCAAAATAACTTGGTAGTGTAGACATAGCCTGAGAATCACCCAAGTAACTTCCAAGGAGGTAGAAACCACATCCGGGTTTACATATATGGCAAATGAACATTGAAGTAAAGGCACCAACTTCACATTTGTTTATACTGTTATATTCCTTGGCAGATAATTAGAAATTGCTTGCTGCTGACCTCCAGCAACCATGGGAATATACAGTTGATCACCAGCTTTCAGCCTGCAAGTACAAGGAGGGACAACGCTTCTACAAATCCCTAACTGTTGAATAAACAGACTGACTATGATCACAGATGTGTGCAATATAGCACAGAAAAAGTCCCATGGAGTGCATGATGACAGCCATGTAGAAAGCTACCGGGTGAGTTAGCATGAATGTGCCCCATGTATATTCCCTAACCTCCCATGGACCTCGCTATGCTCCTCAACAGAAATCAAAGCCTGATAGACCTGCTCAGGTATATCTGACCATGACTTTGCTACATTTGGTTCACCACAGAAGTGCTGAGGCATAGGAGGTAGGATGGGACTTGCAGAAGAAGGTACCACCTCCACTACTGATGCACGTCTCTTGTCTGACAAGCTTCCTGTAGTTTTTCAGAAGTCTCCTCATCTTATGAATCTGAGTGAATCAACTGTACTAGAATTGCTTCTGGAGAAGGTTATTACCTCCCAAAGTCTCAAAACACATGGATGACATTGCATGCCCAAAAACCTTTAACACACCCTTACGTGTCCTATATGTAAGCTCCCCCAACTGGCTCCCGACAGTCCTGCAGCCTGGTGGTACCAATACAGCAATGTCCATATGAAGCCCTGGCAATGGCAATGCAACATTGCACACTAACTATTGCCTCTTTGGATGATGAGCCAACAACAGCACCATGTGGATCCCAGTCCAGACTGATCTCTTCCCCTCCCCCAGCCACTTCATGCAAATCTATTCGGTTATGAGGAGAAAGGGTAACTATTCTTTATATATAGAATTGTCAAATTTCATAAGTGTCCTATCCATATAGTGTATTAGAGACGAGCAAAAACATATAGGGTCATGAGCTTTCATTCTTGTTAGTGTCCAAGGTGCCACAGGACTACTGTCATTTTTAAAGTTAGAGACTAACATGGCTACTCCTCTGAGACTATCCATATAATGTTATATGAGAAGAAAAATTTAGAAGTTGGGATGGACTAGAGTAGAGAGTCTGTTTTGTTTTTCCCCTTTTTAAAGTAGATGTTTCGTAAAAAATTGTAGTTTCCTAAAACAATTTAAATGAAAAATGTCTAATTGTTCCTGAAGGGCTGTTATGCCAAATTTGGAGACTAAATGCAGAACAAGGTTTCAGTCCTTTAAGAGCAAATCACAATGCAATCTTAGCTATGTAGTCACTACTCCTCTCTGTAATTTTAGCAAACATCAGAACTGAAAGTAAAATTCTAAGCAAAAAGAGCATACTGTAACTAGAGTACAAGTGGGAAAAGAGGAGGAGAATTCTTAACCTGAAAGAGCTCAATTGCTACTGTATCTTGGCTTTGAACACCAATAAATTATATTGATAACCAGTGTCATTTAAACAAAATATGGTCTCAACCCAGAGCTTCAAGGGGCATTGGGAAAAGGCAGACACAATGTCTCAAGTACTTTGGATGAAATTCATTTTAAAAAAGGACCACACCTTTAGTTGAAACTTGCTTTTGCTTCCTTAGGTTTGGGTTCAGCACTTGTCTCACAGTGAAAGAGGAATCTGGAGTCTGCCCTTCATCATCATTCTGTAGCCTTGAATGGACTCTCTGGACTACTTTGGTAGTATTGAGGGCTGATAAAAAACAAACAAGAAAAAAAAAAGAGTACTTTAACTGATTAATTGCAAAATATTTCATCCAATGCACTAAATGCCCCAACAACAATTATTTGGTTGAAACCAGACAATTGCTACGCTTGCAAATGAACTCTCACAGCAAAATGACTAAACACAAAACCATATATCATCACCCATGGGCAAACTCTTTTCACAAAACAATCCCTCCATATCTGATCTCTCAGTCCTCATCCTCAAAGGAAACTTTCACAACAACTTCAAAAGATTGTCCCTGGAGCTTACTTTCATAACTTTGCTAGATATTTAAAAAAAAAAAAAATCAGTCTTCATAAAAATACTGGATTTATGGTTTGTTACAACAGTCCGTAACCTACTAACCTCCCCCCACTTTTTTATCCTATGACTGGAAAGATATTAACAGCCCCTTCACTTAGAATACATCTTAACTTCTTATATTAAAAACAATTTGTTACACCTTTTATTTAGTTGTGAAACTGAGTATCTTTCCTACACCCCAAAAAAAGGATCTGTATAGCTCAAAAGTTTATCTCCCTCACCAAAAGAAGCTGGTCCAATAAAAGTTCTCACCCAATATATAGACACATGCAAACTGCCAGTGCTACTCTGCTAACCCAACTCAGATTTCTGAAGCTATACTCCAGCTCCTTCCTCTCCACTATGATTATTCTGAGTAAGATGCTGTTACCAGCCTATGCCCCTGGAAAGTTAATGTTCTAGCAGAGTAAAACTTGTACCTTCAGTTGATGGCAGAACAGTTGGAGGAGTCATAGCTGCATTTGCTTTCTGCGATGGAGTAGGTGTTTTCAGTTGCTTCTCAGCCCATAGCTGGGAAGCCCCAGCAGTTTTTCCTTCATTCAATAACTGGAGTAGCCTATGTATAAAATAAGCACAAGAGAGTGTAAAGTTACAATGGACACTGAATTGAAAATGCTCACAACTAATCTTTGCTGTCTATTCATAAAAAGCCTCTAAAAAATTGCTCAAGCAAATGCTTCATTAATGCAAAGCCCCAAACATCTTAGACAGGAGTTAAGTCCTTCCCCACAGTATTTTACTAACACAAGTACTCCTCCACTGTACACAGGGTTTGCCAATGTTGTGAGGGATCCAATGGCATAGCTACAGCAGTAGTGCAGCTGTGCTGCTGTCACTCTGTAGTGCAGAAAGTGTTCTTCTGTCACTGTAGTAACTCCACCTTCCCAAGTGATGGTAGCTAGACTGATGGATGAATGTTTCTGTTGACTTAGCTACGTCTACGTCAGAGTTTTATGTTGGTGTAGCTGCAGCATTCAGATGTGTAAAAAAATCCAGAGTGCTTTAGCTATGTCAAACTAAGCTTTAAGTGTAGACCAGGCTATAGTGACACATTTGACACTTCCATTGCACTACTTTAAGAACTGCAACACAACATTCAAACCAAATGCTACTTTGCTCAGTCAACTCAAAAACATATTGCTATAGTAGCAAATCAACATGACCAAATGTCACTGAAATTTTTATATGGAATTTGTCTCACAATATACACTGCTGAAGTGAATACAACGCTGATGGAGAACCACAATCACGGAAACCAAAAGGTAAGTAAACCTAAACCTACACACATCCAACACATACAGCAGACTGCCAACAAATGCACATCAATGCTCTTGATTATCCAAACATCTTAAATATTAGCAATCCTTATTATTGACAGCATGCCTTACACAATGAAACAAATACACAATCTACCTTCTTATAGCACTCACAATGCATTCTTTCAACCTCCAGTTACTCAACATGTAAGTATATATACACACATCTTTCTGAAAGAGGTGTCACTAATGAGAGTGAAAAAAAAAATTAACAGAGGCTGTGGTGCGAATGGTGTATACGGAGGATATGGTGACATATTAGTTGTAGTGAGCACATTTGTGTAAGTTAAGTTGACAGGGCACATGCTTAACTTCTCTTCCAAGATTCTGAGGTTTTGCATTAATGGTTAACTCTTCAAGGCAATAGTACGGTTCCTCAACTGGCATCTACAAAAAGATGAAGTGTGCTAGGATCTACTCTTCCTGTTCTTCTTTCCTCCAACTTTTTCCACTTCTGTGACTAACACTGATGCTTCTGACCCACTTTCTATCTCTAATACATCCATCTATGCAATTGATCCCATTCCCTCCCACATCCTGACCTCCCTCCCTCGTGTTCTCTGGGTCTTTTCTGCTATAGATACAAGCATGCTGTAGTCAACTTTCCCTGCCCCACAAAAGACAAATCTCCAGATTTCATTTGCCTCTGACTACTATCTCCCCCTTCTGTCCTTCACACATGAGGCAACAGTACATACCTGATACCACTGTTACTTCAAGTTCCTAACTCCATCTTTGATTCCCCCCATCTGGCTCTTAAAATCTAACAGACTCTTCTTAGCCAAGTTCAAAGGTCTCTACTCCATCCTCATTATTCTTGATTTTTCTGTTGCTTTCGACATGATTGATCACACTTCTCTTCTTGATGCATCATCTGGTTTGGGTGCACAATGCAGTTCTCTTCCGATTCTCCTATCTAACCATGCCTTCCATGATTGTCAGTGGGTCCTTCTCCTCCACTCTTGGGGTCCCACAGAATCCAGTTCTTAGCCCTTTTCCCCCTTTTCCCCCTCTCATCTTTGGAGATCTTAATTGCTATTAAGGTTTCAACTACCAATCCAATTCCACAATCAGCCTACGTTTGTACAGAGACAGTGCATAGATATCCAAATCAGGAATAGGAGCCCACTGTACTAGGCACTGTCCATACACCAGAAAGAAGACCCCCCTCCCCAAGTAGTTTACAACAATGCTCATATGAGGCAGTAGGGGGAAACACAAGGTAACAAGGAGAGAATTATGGTAAGTGTAATAATTAACAGTCAAAACACACCAAGTGCCTAGTCACTGAAAAATGTTTTGTAGGCATCACGGGAGAAGTGAGTTTTAAGGAGAGATCTGAAAGACGATATCATCAGAGCCCTGTGTGTCTACAAATGTGTATCTGCATCATCCATATCCACAAAAACAAGCCGTGGATACAAAGCCACAAATTTGCATGGTTCTAGATGCAGATGTGGATGCAGAGCAGATATCCATGGATTTGCTCTAGACATAATAATAGCTTTGTGGAAATGTATGGGGAGCAATTGCCATGCATAAGAGACAGCAATAGGAGGAAGTACAAAGGTGTTTAGACATCTGAATGTGCTACTGAAACACCATGGGGACAGAAATCTTATGACAAATAGTGGACTGACAGAGACACACACTGACCTGTCCATGTCAATGTTGGACTTGAAGTGCAAAGACACATCCTGTTCACTCACACTGTCCTCTGACTGACAGTTGGAAAAACCATCCCCTTCTACTTCATTGAGAGCCTGTTTCAGAAAAGACACAAGACATCTCAAATGTTACATGACAGCAATTTAAACCTGCCCTTCAAAAAGGAAACAAGAGTAGTTTAATGGAAAGTGTTCCCAGTGAACAAGTCCCTTTATTTTAGTTCTCCCCCTCCCCCCCAAATGGGAATAATAATACACTTATCTTACAGGGAAGACAGGAAACATATATAATACATTATAATGCATATTAGAATGGGTCTATCTGCAAGCCCAGTTTGTTCAAGAACTCCTCCTAAATGGCCACCAAATTTGGGATGCAGCTTTCTCTTATCATAACTTAAAGCAAAGGCAGGGTTTGGCTGTGCCAGGAGAAATGGAAGCCCTTGGAAAAGGGCAGTTTTCCATAACATGCAAAAGTGAGAGGCTGCTGTTCGGAGGGATGCGATATGAGAGCGTTACTGATATGAGAGTGGGGTAGCGAGCTGCAAGGGAGAGCTATCCTGCAGACCATCCACTGAGGAGCAGCCATACCACCAACGGAGTGGCCAGCAGGGCTGGGGCTCCACCAACTTGCCTGCCAGGACACCAAGTAAGTAGCCCTCCCCTACCCCAAATCCTTTCCCCCTCCCAGCCCGTGGCCGCAGCACCAGCGTGAGGGGAGTGGGGAGAAAAGGGCCCTTGGTGGTCAGGGAAGGGAAGAGGCCTATGCTGGATGGGACCTCCCACCCCGAGTCCCCTCCTCACTCTCCAACCCTCACTCTTGTACTCCCCCAGCCTCCTACACTCCCCCCCATCCACAGTGCTCTGCCCCGATTCCTCCCCCCCACACCCAGCCAGCCCCCTGCCCTGAAAGACCTTGGCAACAGCAGGTAAGTCTATTAGTTCATTAATATTTGTGAAGCACTGGGTTACTACAATGATGAGCACTCAAGAGAAGACCACAGGAAATTAATACTTCAGTGCTTTGTTGGGATGGTGTGGAGTAAGGGCAGGCCTACACAATTACGAAGGATAAAAAATATTGAACATTTCTTGAGTAGTGGCCTTTCTAAGCATCACATAAGATAGGGTACTGTGAAAAAATGTAACATCTGATCATATAATTAAGTAGCAGAATTAATACTGCAAGGACAACTAAATTCTAGCAGAACCCAGTCTGACTGGCAGGGCAGCCCGGAATTCAATTTAAAACATTATATATTTGCACAAGGTGTTGTGGGGTAAATATCAGAATCATAACAGGAAAACTACAGTTATGCTAGAGATGACATTTTCATGCTAAGACCCTATTTTCTGCCATTGGTAACTTTTCTGAAAAGTAGCCCTTTGGGACGAAGTCTCTTAGCTGCTCTCAATGCCAAGTGAGTTTCTGATATGATTTATCTAAGGGGGAAAAAGCACATTAAACTTATTCAGACTTTATTTGTCTAAAGCAAAAATGATTTTGTTTTGAAAGATCAAATTTGTAGTTTATGCAGGTTCTGCTAAGGTTTCAAAAAAAAAAAAAAAAATCTAGTTTAGAAACAGTTTCAGACTTAAGTGAACATCAAGAGTATACCCTACATGTAGTCAACCAAACAGCAATCACTGCAATAAAACTTTCAGTATATTTCCATGAGTGTACATTTAGATAAATGCCAAGGAGGTTAATAAAATCTGGAACCAATCACTTCTACTTTTTTTTTTTTTTTAATTTAAACAAATGAAATCATGTTAATGCAACATCGAAGTTGATGTTTTTTGTACAAAAAAAGCCAGTTAGGAAATCCAAACCAACCCCAAATAAATTTTCTGCATTTTATATGTACTTATATCTCTGTATGTAATGTGAAACATAAGTTATTTAATTTTACTGTACATTTCAGAAATGAGCCTCTGTCTGCCCATCCATTCATGACTCAATTTGTTTAAGAACAACTCCTAAACGGTAAGAGCTAGGACCACCAAATTTGGTATGCAGCTTTCTCTTGTCGTAACTTAAAGCAAAATAAGGTTTGGTTGTGCCAGGACAATGGGATGTGCCTGGAATGAGATTGTAATCTCATTAAGCAGAAAGGGAGGGGCCTGCTAAAAGACATAGTTATACTGTATAATGACCACAGGGGGCAGCAAGGGGCCAGAGATGGGGAAAGACAGCTATAACCCCATTGGGGCAGCACAGGGCAGGGGTGGAGAAAGGGACAGCTATCTACTATATATTTGAGACTGTGTGTCTGTCTGTCCCCCAACTGGGGAACATGTACCCCACCCCTGGCTTTGCCTACTGTAGCAACCATGGACAAGCACTTCTCACCTGGCCCCAAGCTGCTGCAGTGAGAAAAGGCTGGGGAAGACCTCTCTCCCCAGGGCAGCCTGCACACTGAACCGCTCATCTACAGTCCTACCCCAGAGTAATAATTTAAATGAAGAAATACAAAAATTCTTTCGGTTAAGGACCTGAGGTACGTCAGGTAAATCCTCTAGTAATACATATAGTTGACTTAGGGAACTTAATTTTGGATTTCCTGACTTGCATGCAAGTGAAGACATAGCCACAGAGCTCTGCAGTATATTTAGTTTATTTTCATTTAATATGCTAATATACAATTCATATGCAGAGTTCATTACCTGGGGATCCATGACAGACTCACTAAGGATGGAGAGCTGTGTGGGAGGATCACTTTTTTGTACAATGGGACCTTGAGAGGATTCCAGGTCACAATGAGGAGCCATTGTTACATTAGGGAAACCTAGAGTAGACAGAGGAAGTCAGAGTACACAAAAGGCTACTTAGTGGAGAACCCATTATCTCAGGAGAAACCAGGTCCAAATCCTACCAGTATCTCAGGACTTCTGTACCATAATTTAAGCCCCTTTTGTCTCCACAATATCTCACACAAATCAAGGGGAGGCAAATGTCACTGAGTTACGCTAGTGGCCAGCCACAAAGTCATATTTCATACTCAGTGGAGGGCTAGGGTTGTCACTCTGTAGATACTGATGTAGCCAAAGAAACATGCACATTCATGGAGAACATACGGTCATTACAAGTGAAAAAGAAATGGCACTCTACAGAGATTGGTGATACTCTAAGCCCACCATTCTCTCTGGTGAGAAGGACCAATAGGGTTTGCATTCTCAATCAAGAGCAAACAAGAGAGACCCTTGTTCATACATTGACAAAGCTCCAAGAGCAGCCAGGACTATGCATTGAAGCCATACAGGAGACCACATGCACTGCCACAATGCCCTAAGGTTCATCTAATCCAGTACCAGATGCTTCAGAGGAAGGTATAAGAAACCTGCAGTAGCAAGATGTGGAGTAACTTGCTCCTCACATTAGGTGTCATCCTGATTTGTAATAGTTAAGCAGAGTTTATACTATATTAAAGGAAAATCTATGCTATGATAACTAGCCAGATCAACCAAACAAGGTAAGACAATCCAAAAGACTCCCCTTCTACAATTTTGCGAAATTAGACACGTTTTATAAAAGCAATGTGGCAGCCTTTATGAACTGCCTTACACAAATTAGATAGTTTACCTGTATGCCTACGAGGAGCATCACCAAAAAGGTCTTTCACTATGGCCATGGCTTGATCAGACCTCTCCAACACATCCTGCAGCTGATACTGATCAGAGAGAATCTGAAGGCACAGCACAGGAGATATTTCATATTATCAAAAACAAACTGATTTCCCAAAAAACAAGGATAAATACATGGATTATGGAGAGGGATTTGGTATCATTATCCTTAGTAGTTAATAACACGCTAAATAATCCCAGAACTGTGAAAGTTAGTGAACTGCACCTTTGCCCCCTTGATGGTCCACACACAAGTGCCTCAGGTCTCCAGCTGTCACCCCTATACGGGCTGGGATCCATGTCCCTCTCTCTTCAGACTGCGAGCTTAAGCCTTTAGTCATCATGTACTTCACAGTGATTATCCCAGCAGGTCTGACCTTAGCCCAGCATCTAAGATTCACTTTCTCTCAAAGGATAAAGTCAGGGCCATGAGCAGCATAATATATGTATTGTAGAACAAAAGCATTATAGAGACAACATTTAATAAAACACCTACACAAACTAAGCTTACCAAGTATTGCCTTATTCCACGTATAGATCCTGGTAGGTTCTTTCTAGTCCTTCAAACGCTTCCAGCAGGGGTTGCGTTTCTGTTTACAATCTGATGTCAGTTTTTGGACCAAAGTAAGGGATACACAATCAATTTAGGATGACCCTGGACTCTTCCCTTGTCCTCTTAAATCCAGTCTCAGGCTATATAGGCAATTCCCCACAGAAGACGGTACTTCTCTGGAATGGTTTACCTGTCCTGGCAACTGTAGTAATTACCTTCCACTGATGTAGTTCTTAGGGGAGGCTTGGTAACCCTGCCTCACGAAGCGAAGATACAATCCCACAAAGTTCACAAGGATACATATAACATTTATTGATACAAGAATGTATGGCTAATTCCATGGCCCACAATCTCTCAATAAACCATGTTGCAGGGAATTACTGTCTACTTGAATGAGACGGAATCATGTAATTCAGTGAGAAACTATTACCTCCTGACTCAAGTCAGAACACAAAATCTCTCCTCCTTTCTTCTGGTTAAACACAACCATAGCAGGTACAGAGGTTCCCTAGACACAAAAGCCATAGCATTTCCAATAAACCATATAGTGTGGGTGTGTCTAGACTGCAGGTTTTCGAAAAAAGTGGCCTTTTATCGAAAAAAAACTTTACCTGCGTCTAGACTGCTGCCACGTTCTTTCGAAAGTGAATCGAAAGAACACAGAAGTTTTTTTGATCGCGGTAAACCTCGTTTTACGAGGAATAACGCCTTTTTTCGAAAGTGCTCTTTTGAAAAAAGGCGCTATGTAATGCAAACTGTGCTTTTTTGAAAGAGAGCATCCAGACTGCCTGGGTGCTCTCTTTCAAAAAAGCGGCTCGCTTTTTCGAAAGTACTGGTTGTAGTCTAGATGCTCTTTTTCAAAAGAGGCTTTTTCAAAAGTATCTTTCGAAAAAGCCTCTTTTGAAAGAGGCTTGCAGTCTAGACGTAGCCTTGTGTTAAGGGGGGAAGAGACAAAACACAGGATACATCTCCCCCTTGCATAGCTTGGAATTTAGAACCTCGGGTATAAGATCTGAGACTATGTAAATCCTGTCTCCTTGGGTGCCTGTTAATCACAGAGCCTACTCTAACTAATAGTCTGCAGTCGTTGAAAGAAACGCTGCCAGGGTGGAGGATTCTGTACGTTAGTTTGATTATTCGGCCAAGCAGTGGATTTCAGCCTACATGCAGGAGCAATTTTCCATTGTTGTTACAAGCCCTCCATAGCAAAGGAGATGAGGAAGATGCAAAGTGCTTGCTTCTCACTCCTGGCAAATTAAAAACGTGTTGAAAGTCCAGACCTATCTGTTACCTCTCGCATGAGCGCCAGCTTCCTTTTCTCCAGGGAATCAGGAGCCGCCTGCCTCTGCTTCTTCCATTTTCTCTTCAATGCTCTCTCTTGTAGCTCCACGTGTGCCAATGCCTTGTTCTTTGATTTGTGTATCTCATGGCGCCGCACCTATGCTCACATGTAAGAGAATTTGAATAAAATGTTAGGGACAAGCTAAGGCACTCTTACAAGCAGAGGGAACTGCCAGTGGGCTTTTTTTCTTGGGTTTACCAATTTATGCATTGTGTACAGTGAAGTTAAACCAGTATGTGGGTGATATCAGTAAGGTCACCATCTATGAACATCAACTGCAATCACAGAGTTGACCTCACAAAGCACAGGGAAAGGTGGAAACATATGCACTCCCTTCTGCCTGTATTACTGAAATAACAGCAACAGCTGTATCCAGTGGTCACAGAAATTTTGTCACCCAGCACACTGAAAACAAGACAAAATACATTGTCTGATCTAGCACTGGTGTGAAACATCAGCATCTCCACCCTCTGAATGGGATGCCCATATTCAATTCAGATTAGTAGAACAGGCCTCCAGACACCCTGATAAAACAGTAATTAAATTACAGAATTTAGAAAAAGACTTATGTCATCAAGATTAGCCTCCTCACCAGAGATATAATCGTAAATGAGCACAAATGTCTTCATTGTACACTCAGTATTATAATATAAGCAGTGCTATCATCTGGATGGAATTAACTCCTACTCTGTGAAGAATAGGTAGCAGTAATGTGAACCTATTCAACTCTCCTTCCCCCCACCAAAGAATTAAGGCAATTGCAAGACTAAAAAAACATTTTTCAGCTCTTTTCTTCAGTGAACATGTTGCAGGTTAAATTCATCTACTGGAAGATTTTCTCTCCCCACCATCATCCAATGTTGGAAAACATTCTGAAAGGATCCATTGGAAAATATATCAGAATATTGTTTAAAATAAAATGGCTGAAGGAAACGTTAAGCAGGTTAGCACCACTACAAGAAGGAGCTGCTGTCCATATAGTTATTGGATAAAAAAGTTTTTGGTGGGTAGGAGAGGGCGATAGATAATATAAACAAAATACCCCATAAAAATAAAATATTTGGCTCAGATGACTAGATTGTCCTGCTGTGGAACAGTGGCAATGACAGATTTTTTACTTACCACGTCCTCAGGAGTTGCCCGGTGTACTGTTAAATCATGGACAGTGCTCTGCAAAGAGAGACACAAAAAATACAAAAACAGAGGTGGAAACAGGCATTTTAATACCCCATTATTTTGCTCTTACATTATTAAAATAATCAGCCCTCCAAGTTTAGACACAAAAGGGTCTGTCATAGATCCCTTTACAGTTTTACACAGTATTCCATTGAAAAACTATGTTAAAAGAATATTAAGCTTGCATTCAGAAGTCAGGCAATGATAATGTTAAACCAGCCTAACTCTGCCCCCATGGGTGCATACACAATGACAATCTTTAATTACGTAACAATCACATATTATTTCTCAAAAGGAAGAGAGGGAAGATGGACCAGTTTTAGAGCAACAACAAAGGACTTGGGTTCAAGTCCCTGTTCTTTCAGACTTCTTATGTGACCTCAGGCAAAATATTTATCGACTGTCTCAGTTCTTTATCTGTAAAATGGGAATAATACCTCCAGAGTGTTCCAAAAATAAAAGGTGTTCACTACAATGGTGGCCATAGGAATACTCTGGATAGAAATAACACAACGTATGTTTCCTACAAGCTCAAATACATGTATATAGCAGAGAGTCACTCTATACAAGATGCATAATGAATGAGTCAAATGCTTTATAGCAGCCGGGGCCAACCCACGGCTCACGAGTCGCATGAGGCTCTTCCCCTGCTTTCCACCCCCCAGGGTACAGCTTGCAAAGCCCCTCCCCTGTGGCTCATAAAGCCACCCCCGTGCCCCCAAAAACAGCCCTCTCCTCCTGGCTCCCTGTGCTGACCTGGACAGGGGAGCCGTCCAGTGCAGCCATTAAAGATGGAGAATTAAAGATGGTGTTGGTCGGTGGGAGCCTGATGTGGCCAAAAAGCCTCTAAACTTGTTTTCTTAAAGGGGCAGAGCTTTTTTTTGCTCGACCAAACGCAACCAGGGGCTCCTTTTAAAGGGGCAAAAGGGGCAGTCTTTTTTTTTTTGGCTAGACAACTTTGCACCAGCTCTTCATGCTGGATCCACTGATATCTTGACTCTTTGCCCAGAATAGGTTGGTCACTCCTGCTCTATAGCCTCTTTCTCTCTCTGAGGCTACATCTTTACTGCAAGTTCTTCCAGCAGAAAATATGCTAATGAGGGGCTCATTTGCATGAGTTGCAATCTCATTTGCATATTTTATGCCAATCCGTTTTTGCACAAGAGGTTTTTGCGCAAAAACCCCTAGCATAAAAACGGATCGGCAGAAAATATGCAAATGAGATTGCAACTCATGCAAATGAGTCCCTCATTAGCATATTTTTTGCAGAGAAAACTCATAGTGTAGACGTAGCCTGACAGAATACTCTATAGCAAGTGATTTCTACTTCAAGGTCCCCGGGTTTCAGTGATGCTTTGGAGCAGCGGGCTGAAAATTCTGTAGCACTTTCAGATAAGATACGTAATTAAATGAAAACCATCAGTATGATAATCTTGCATAATTTAAGTTATCACAGTTCTGTGGAACTATGTATTGAAAACTCAATTTGTTAAAAAGTTATCAATTTCTTTTTGCATGTACCCTGGACAATGAAGGCAGTGGAGTGGGGAGTAACTTGTACTTGTGGGGCAAGTTTTGTATTTTAGCACAAGAATATTCCTCGAATACTCCTCCACCAGGGATGAGCAGTGAAAAGAGTTTTAAATATCAGCACTGTTATTACCACTAGTAGGTTTCAAAGTCAATACCCCATTTCTGTCTAAAGTTTATGCAGCATGTAATAAACTTGAGACAGTTCATTCCACTATTGCTTCAAGCTGTCTACATACACAGCACAGTATCGGAGATACTCTGTTCACTTTTGGAAAGTTCTTTTTACATCCATAAAACCCCCTCCCCCACTTTTTTTTTTTAAGTACACAAGCTTAGATTCTGGAGCAGGAGTTGGATTTTGAAAACTGTGACCACAAATTAAAACAGGACCATGTATATTATAAAAACAGAAAATTATATAATATTGTATTCCAGTAAGGTGAAGTTTATACAGTGCATGATGAATGGGTAATGGATCCTCAGTGATAATTACCTACCTATCAAATGTTAACCTGTGTATGCAGCTCAGACTAGAGAACCATGGGCCACGTCTAGACTGCAGAGAAGATCGACGCTGTGGCGTCTTTGATTTAGCAGGTCCAGTAAAGACTCGATAAATCGAACACTGAGGGCGCCCCCGTCAATGCTGGAACTCCTATTCTTCGTGAGGAGTAAGGGAAGTCAACCTCCTGCTCTGAGGACAGCACCGAAGCTCGACGTAAGGTACTTCGACTCCAGTTATGTTTTTACATAGCTGGAACTGCATACCTTAAGCTGACCCTTGGCTATAGTGCAGACCTGGCCATAGATTCCAAGACCAGAAGGGACCACTGTGATCATCTAGTCTGACCTCTTGTCTAAGGCCAGGTCTCCACTAAAAGAGAACTGTTGAATCCAGATACGCAACTCCAGCTTTGTTAATTATGTAGCTGGAGTCGACATACCTTGTTTTGAGGTTCCCTGCCATCCCCGCGGTAGAAGGCCAACTGGAGCAAATGCCCCATCAAAGCAGGAGTATTGGATGCCGACGGGGGTGGCTCCTTAGTTCCATTTGGCGACTCTTAACTAGACTCGCTAAATTGAACTCTGGAAGATCTATTATGGCAGCGTCAATATTCTGTTTAGTGACGACGTGGAATAACACAGGCCCGAGAACTTCCCCAAAATATTTCTTAGACAGATTGAGAAAAAAAAAAAAATCACCCAAATTTGATTCAAAATGCATCATGATAAAGAATTCACCCCAATCCTTGCTAATTTGTTCTAATGGTTAATTACCCTCATTTTCAAAAAAGGAATGCATATTTTCAATCTGAATTTGTCTTCCAGCCATTGGAGTGTGTTATACAGCACCCATCTTTGCTAGATTGACCAGACCACTATTACATATTTAATCCCCATGTGCAGAGACTGTAAGCAAGTCAACCTTTAACCTTCTCTTTGTTTAACTAACTAGATTGAGCTTTTTGAGTCTATCATTATAAGGCTTCTTTTCTACTGAATCAGTCATTCTTGTTGCTCTTCTTTGAATCCTCCCCCCCCCAGTTTGCCAATAGTCTTCTTGAATTCTGGGTACCCAATACCCCAACTGCAGCAACACTAATGATATAAATCCAGAGGTAAAATAACCCATTTCTCCTACCTAGGCAGACACAGCTTGTGTGGTAGTTTTTGTTAAAGACTTCCTGTCAGGGTGATTAAACTGGAATAAATTGCCTAAGGGGGTAGTGGACTCTCCATCGCTTTTAAGATATTTAAGAACTGGTTAGACAGACACCTGCCAGGGATGATATTATAGACCTTGCCTGGTCCTGCCCTGAGGGGATGGGACTGGTCTTGGGGAGGGGACTGGATTTGATGATCTCCCAGGCCCCTTCCAGTTCTAGTGCTCTAGGATTCTAGGAGCACCGGAGTGCGGACAGAGGCCTCTTTCCCGGGGCCTAGGTGCATCTCCCCGGGGGCGCTATGCTGGCGAGGGGCTGTGGGGTTTCCATGCCCCAGGCGGGCTCCACTGTGCCAGCCGCGCCTTGCGCGCTCTGTAGGTCTAAGAGGCCCAAGGGGCGGCCCCCCCCCCCGTTTCTGGGTGCTCCGAGGGTCAATGCGGGGGTCATAGAGGGACAAGGGGCAGCGCGGGCACAGGCTGGCAAGGGAGGCGGGAGAAATGCTCCCGTGGGGGGCGGGCAGCGGGGCTCTTCTCTCCGCCTCGCCGGAGCCCGGCCCCCGCCGCAGGCAGCTCTCAGGCCTCTGGCGCCCGCGGCGACCCACCCCGCGCCAGGCAGCGCAGAAGCCCGCCGCGTTGGGCGCGCCCCGTGCCTCAGTTTCCCCAACGGTGCGGGGGAGGGTGGGGGGGGGAGGGGAGGTGCTTCACTCACGTCCCAGTCCCGCCTGGCCGGCAGCGGCTGCTTCCTCCTCGCTGGCTTCTTGCCCGGGCCGCGGGGTCGCGGCAGCCTCAGCAGGGACATCGCGGCAGCACCCGCAGGGGCCGGGGCACGAAGGGCAGCGTGGGCTCGTGCCGCCGCCGTTAGAGGCCCCGCTCCCGCCCGTCGCCAGGGAAACCCCGCCCCGGACCCCGCCCCCGAGCACGAGCGCGGGCTGCTGGGAGCCCGCGAGCCGGAGCTGGGGCGGGCCTGCCGAGGGGCGTGCGTGCACAGGGGGGCAACGCGTGTGGGCTTGGGCACCCCCAGGGCAACGCGTGTGGGCTTGGGCACCCCCAGGATGAATCGGGAGCGTTTCGCCCATTGACTCTGCTCGGGGGGGGGAGCAGATTCCGTGCCAAGCAGCCCTAAGCTACGTGTTATGCTACTGCAGGTGAGACCTCTCTGGTCCGGCACCCTGCGGACCTGGCCCGTCCAGAACCAGGGAATTTGCCGGACCAGGGGAGGTGCCCAGCCCGCCAGCCCCTAGCGCTGCCAGCTCCAGGCCCCCCCCTCCCCCACTATGCCCAACCTCGGCGGGACTGCGTGCTGAGTTGCTGGCCCCGCTGCCGCCGTCCCGGTCGGAAGACCAGTCGGGCTGCCGCCGCGGGCTCTGACTCTGGCCCTGCTGCCGGAGTCTGCCGAGGGTTTGGACTCTGGCCTCAGTCCTACAGCAGCCCGTGGGCTCTGGCTCGGCTGCCCAGGGCTCTGGGCTTGCACTGCCGCAGGCTGCCCGGGGCTCCAGCCCCAGACCTGTTGCTGGCCTGATCCTACGCTGTTGGGGGCTGCCTCGGCCCCGGTCCCCGTGTCCTGCTGCTGGGGGCTGTCACCAGCCCCAGCTCCTTCTCTGTCCTGCTTCTGTGGACTGCCAGGAGCTGTCCTCCTATACGGCCCTCCTGCTACTAGGCTATGTCTACACTCGCGGTTTCTTGCGCAAGAACATCTTGCGCAAGGGTTCTTGTGCAAGGAGTCTTGCGCAAGAAAACATCCACACTGCCATGCGTGAGCTGTGCTTTTGCGCAAAAGCACCCATGGTGTGGACGCTCTCTTGCACAAGAAGGCTCTGATGGCCGTTTTAGCCAAAGGGCTTTCCTGTGCAAGAAATCCCTGCTGGCTGCACTCTTGCGCAAGAGCTCCTGCGCAAGAGGGCTTACACCTGTTAAAAAAGAGCGTAGCTCTTGGGCAAGAAGCCCTCTCTTACCACGCTGTACTGTAAATTTCCTTGCGCAAGAGCGGGCGGGCAGTGTGGACGCTCTGCAGATTCTTGCGCAAGAAGCCACGAGTGTAGACATAGCCTAGGCTGGCTACTGGGGCTCTCTGATCCAGGAACGTCCATGGTCCTATTGGACCATGGATGTTGCTGGACCACAGAGTGCTGGTTTTGGGAGGTGCAACCTGTAATGTAACTCAAATTGCATAGCGTGGATCGACTTTTCTCTCCTGTGTAGATCTGTCCAACCTTCGGCTGAAAATTGCACGAACAGAATTCAACCAAAAAGGACACTAAAATACTGTGGACTTCTATGGTAACACTTCCAGGTTTTGGCCTGTAGGCGGGAGTATTCACATACTTTTGTTTGATTAGAAAAGGAATGACTTTTCTGAGTTCTGAAACTTTATTTACATAATCATCTTTCCTTAGGAGTGCCAATTGTGGTTAGATGTATTCTTGGAGATTTTATCATCTGACCAAATCTTTAGTTAAAGATTAATCTTTAATTCCTTGAGACTCCAGGACAATTTTGGAGGGTTGGCAACACTTCCTTCCCCTGGCTGCTTAGACATAGCCCCGTGAGACAACCTAGCTACAAGACAAGACAAAGTGATTGCAGGGAAGGTGAATGCACTCAAGGAGATAAGGGGATGGATGGCAGATGTCTGCTAATTGAGAGTACTGTAATGCTACTTAGATATACCCTGTGGACTCCCAGAAGTCCACAGACGAGAGGTGGAAAACCACTGATGTAAATACTAGAGCTAGGACTGTAGCCCATGCACTGGGTATCTACCACTTCCTAGGGTCCTAGAACCTGAGCTCCACTGGGCCTGAACATTTACATAGCCTCTTAGCCTGAGTCAGCTGGCACAGGCCAGACATGGGTTTACACCAGCCCCATTACCCAGACAGATCCTCTAGTTATCGTATAAAAACAGCTTCTAGTTTGCTGGCAGGGAAATGTTGATATCACAAGTTTGAGGACTCACAGGCTCCTTACAACTGATGTGTTGAGAAAGGAGCTGTACTACTTTAAGGGAGCTCAAGACTGGGGGTGGGGGGAAGAGGTTATCTCAACAAGGTGCGGGAGAATTATCTTTGAGAAAAACATCTGGAAATGTCTGGAATTCATATTAAGAATGAAACTAGAGCATCTGCCATGATAGGTAAGCCATTGAGCACTTGAAGAAACCTGTAAAAGAGGGTCAACCAAAATAATTCCTCTGTCATACAGTAGGGCTTGTCTATAGATGAAAATTAATCTGGAATAACGTAGGGTGTGAATTTCAAGTAGATTAGTTCATCATGATTAATGCCATGTGTAGATGTTCTTATTTTGGAATAAAAGTCTAACTTGGATTAAGGTTGTGTCTACAATACACAATTCAGTCAATGCTAATTACGTCTGCATCCAGCTGCTGACTTGTATATTGCTTGAGCGTGTGCACAGTTGGGTGTTTGCATTAGTGCTGTGCATACTCACCATGGATAGCTGCATAGATGAAAAATGCACCATGGTTGGGTACCCCCAGGTGTTCCATACCACTGTTAAGCGCAATGCCTTGTGAGACATTTTTGCAGTGCTTTGTGGGATACCAGCAATTTCTGGGAGCTCAGTGTCAAGTTCCCATCATGCCTCTTTCTCCATCCTATAATGCTAAAAACTCCCACAGTCCTGTGTGCTGCTTTTCAGTCTCTACCATCTCTTGGGCAGAAGCATGGACCCTTTGAAAGTCAATGTAATGCTCATGATCATTGCTAATATATTATGTATGATTCTCCTGTATCTGCAGAACTTGAACAAGTACTACTATAATTGGGATTGCAATGAGAAAGATGCAGAGGTGTGCAAGCAGAATAAATGGATGCTGATGGACACTGTAAACAAACAAACAAAAAAGCCAGGATACTTCTTGCATTCACAGAGCAGCACCAGGTGGTGAATTGCCACCTTTGTGCCCAAGAAATGAGCACTGCCTGGTGGGATCACATTGTAATGCAGGCTTGGGATGATGACCAGTGGTTGCAGAACTTTCAGATATGATAGACTGCATCCTTGGATCTGCATGTTGAGCTTGCTCCAGACCTCCAGCGGAATAATACCAAAAACAGAGCTGCATTGAGAGTGAAGAAACAAGTGGCAAGCAGACTCAGAAAGCTTATGTAACTATTTGGCCAAGTGGCGTCAGCAGCAATGAGGGACAGATTCAGTAGCTAGGGTGTTCGTCTTAGCAATACAAAACAGAACCAGTTTGAGCACACACCCAGTAACCTGGGAAAATTAAACACCACTTTTGGGCAGTGTCCTTTGCCTCAGTTTCCCATCTTGCAGTATAAAAGTCCAGCAAATGAGTGTGCCTGTAACATGCCACTCCTTTTCCACTGCACCCTACTCAGAGTTGGCTGTCTTGGTCAGCAGAGATCCAGAGTTCAGAGATACATTTAGATGGATCCACCTCCTACCCCTTACAACAAGGGGGGATGTCAAGTAATGTCTCCGCTGCTGCCACCGCCTCTGGAACAGCCTCACTGCCACTGTATTCTGTCATTACTAGCTGCTGCTTTCTCTGTTGCCTCTGTCCACTTGCTGCTGCTACCTCTGCTGCTGCCACCTGCCATACACTCCCACCTCTGCATTGTTATCACATCTGTTGCTTGCTACTCGTTGCAACTTCTGCATTGCAGTGCTCTGAGATTCCAACACTAAATCCAGTTTCAATTATTTTAGCTCTTAGTGATTTCACTGGGTAGTGAGGAGCCTCACTGATGATGCTGTCTCTGCACCCTTGCAATATTGTCCACACACCAGGTCTACAGCATAGCCCCTAGACCTTCTCATCAGTGATTTTAGTGCTAGTAATCACTGAACAAAACAAAGAACCCAGGGAACAAAGTACGTAGGAAGGACTGCATAGGAGAAAGTACAGAGTCAAACATGGTAACAATCTTACATGAATCAAATAGTGTGCAGATATTCCATGCTTGAATAATCAGAGTATAGCAGTAGGAGCATAATGTTGACCACCTAATCTGGATGGTGACAGTGACTGTGAAATGCTCAACTAGATTAGAGAAGCTATAAAAAGAAAGCCTGATAATAATGGCAGATTTATTTCCATGTTGACCTCAGGACAGGATGCAGAGATAAAATTTCTAGATACCGGTTAGTGACTTCACCTTGGAGCAGCTAGTTTTGGAACCCAGAAAGGGAGAGGCAATTCTAGATTTAGTCCAAAGTGGTGCGCAGTATCTGCTCCAAGAGGTGACTATAGCTGGATTACTCAGTAATAACAACCATAATGCGATTAAATTTAACATCTTTGGGGGAGGTGAGGGAAATACCAAATAAATGCATCATAGTAGCATTTAATTTAAAAGGGGGGATGAAAATGAGAAATGAAAATTAAAAGGGACAGTAACAAAAGTGAAATGCCTGTCAGCTGTGTGGAAACTTTTTTAAAATGCCTTAATAGAAGCTCAAACTGTATACATACCCCAAATTAAAAACAGTAAGATGGCCAAATAAAAAACAAAAACAAACCAAAACTGCTGCCATGACTAAACAACAGAATAAAAAAGGCAGTTAGAGCAAAGAGACATCTGTTAACATCTGGAAGCCAAATCTACAGAGGAAAATAGAAAGGAACATAAACTCTGGCAAGTCAAATATAAAAGAATAATAAGGCAGACCAAAAAAGAATTTGAGGAGCAACTAACAAAAGATGCAAAAACATTTTAAAGTATATCGGAAGCAGGAAGCATACCATGCAACCAGTGGAACCACTGGACCATCTAAGTTGTAAGGGAGCACTCTAGGGCTATGTCTGTGTAACCCATGCACTTAATAGGGAGCTATCTCTTTAAGAGACCTCTGTGTGGGGAGGTAGGAGTGAGTTGAGTGTTACTGTTGCTGGGCCGATTCAGCACTCCACCCAGAAGCTTCTGGAGTTGGGTCCAGTAGCGTGGGGTCAGACTTCATGAGCAAGCTGGAAGGGCAGATGTTTTTCTAAGGCGTGCGTGAGCTGGAAGAAGCTAAGCCAGGAGCAGAGAACTGGCTGCTGTTCCTCACTCTGCAGCACTTTGCAGCAGAGTTTCTTTAAGTCTATTCACTTGTGAGCTCACTGACTAGTAATCAGTGAGCTGGCTGCCTAGCAGTGACCATAGCAGAGGAAGAGTCTGCCTGGACTCCAACTGAGGATTCCCTACAAGCAAGTGGAGAGAGACGTCAGACTCAGCATATGGTGCAGATTTGATATCAGAGGCACAAACTGAGACTTTGGTGAACCAAATCTAAGCTCTTGGGACCTTTCAGTCTTTTCTTACTGTGTTTGTGTGGACTGAACTGTTCAAATTTCACTTTTAGTTTTCTCTTTACTTATGTTTATTGTGATTATAGATATTATTTGTGGGGTATAAAATAGCTGTGTTCTGTTGTAAGAATTAGATCATTTGTTTCTTCATAAAATTTTATAAAGTTATTTAATTAAATTCATTCTTTTGGAACTTGAATGTAGGGAGGCTGACACTGTGCAGTCCTTGCTGAAATTCCTTACAGACTAAACTGCTGGGTCTCCAGTACTGCAGTGGAAGTGGTGGTTTCTTTGGACACTGGAGAAGGGCAGTGAAGTCTAGCCCACTCAAGGTTACATCTACACAGTAGCGTTCCAGAATAACGTAGTGCATGTCTACACAGCAAGCCTGTTACTTTGAAATAATAGGCTTCTTATTCTGACTCCTGTAACCCTCATTGTATGAGGAGTAAGGGAAGTTGGGGAAGAGTAAGGGAAATAACTGCTGTGTAGATAATGCCAAAAGTCAAAATAAGCTATTTCAACTTAAGCTATGCGATTAGTGTAGCTCAAGTTACATAACTTATTTCAAGTTTAGCCCCACTATGTAGATGTGCCCAAAAAGATATGGCTGTTCTGGAAAAGTGAAATTAATACTTTGGCACAGTCTTCACTGCAGAGGAGGTGAGAGAGATTCTCACAGATGAGCCATTATTTTTAGTTGATAAATCTGAGGAACTATCCCAGATTGAGGTGTCAGGAGAGGAGGTTTTGAAACAAATGGATAAATTAAACAATAATAAATTGTTAGGACCAGATGGTCTTCCATCAAGCATTCTGAAGGAACTTAAATAGGAAATTGCAGAACTACTAACTGTGTTATGTAATCTATTGCTTGAATCAGCTCCTGTATCAGATGACTCACAGATAACTAATGTGATCTTGACTTTTTTCAAAAAGGATTCAGAGGCAATTCTGGCAATTAAAGGCCATAAGTCTGTGACACAGGGCTAGAAAGGGTTAAACAACTTGCAAGCTAATTGACCCAGATTCAACTTTTAGAGACATATTAGTAGATAATGGTTCTGTGTTTGGTGTGTGTTTACATATATATTGTTGACAATGTAACCAAACAGTTCCTGTCTATCCCTGTATTCTGTTAATTCAGAAATCAAAATGAGACATTAACATTTAAATGAACTGTGAATGTAATGATATCACTGTCTTCATTTGTCTTTGAAGTATGTTAATTACTGGTGATGCTAAGGTTACTTCAAAACTATTCTTTTCTTTACCCAAGGAACATCTGCTGTCAGGAGGTTAACAGCCAGCCAGAGATCTATAAAAACTCTTTGGGCCCAGATCCTTTCATCTCAAATCTCCTTAAGCTTCATTAGGGGACATTTGAGTTGCCAGACTGAAGCCTCCAGTCCCACCTGGACCACCTTGATATTGGAGATTTGACTATAACTAATAAACTAATTCTAGAATGAGCTCTTTGTAACTCTTAAGTATACCATCTCTATTATGAAACTGACCTACAAACTATATTCATGTTTATATGTATAATGATCTTTTAACCAATATTTTCTCTCTTCTTTTTCAATAAATTTGAGTTTAGTTAATAAGAATTGCCTGTAAGTGCGTATTTCGGTAAGATCTGAAATATTCACTGACCTGGTGGGTATTGTGGCCAATCCTTTAGTATTGGTAGAACTTTTTATGTGATTAAGATTTTCAGTAGTCTTCTTCATTTTTGATTTGGCTGTCTGGGTGGGAGCTCAAAACTGAGTTGCTTTGAGGGAACTGTATTTCTGGCTTCCGGGTGACCACGAAGGTATTCTAGAAACTGTTTTGTTGCTGGCTTGATAAATCTAAATCTTAGAATAACCACCAGTCTGCCCAATTCTTTGCAGTTTGCCCTAATTAAACAGTCTCAGCATAGCCCCCTCTGTGATCCTAGTCACAAAGCCTAACTCCAGTACTACTACACAACTGGTTGAAATGAAAGAATAGAACAATCAGACTCATATGTGAATACAATTTGTTGGGGGGAAGAGTCAATACAGCTTTCACAAAGAGAAATCATGCCTTACCAATCTATATGAATTCTTTGAGGGGGGGCAAGAAACATGCGGACAAGGGAGATCCAGTAGATATAGTGTAGCTGGACTTTCAGAAAGCTTTTGACAAAGTCCCTCACCAAAATCTCTACTGTTTAACTAGTTGACCAAGTAAGCGTGATCCCAGGCGCAGGACCACTTCAGCCCGGCAAATATGGTCTGCTCCTGAAATCTTTCTTCTCGGTTCTTCCCTAGATATGAAGGGAAAGCTTATTGAGACCCTGTTTACACGTGCAGCACTGGATTGCTAGTGGTATGTACACAATCAGTGTGGCGCTGGAAAATCCGCAGTGAAGGCCATTGTCATCCAAGTGAGTAAGGCCGTTAAGTGTCTCTTGCTATATAGGACTGTTGCAGTTGGCAGCATATAGAAAATAGTGGATAGTTGTACAGCAATGGGGTTCCCAAACTGTAGAGGGACAGTCAATAGAATGCTATCCCTCTTCTGGCACCAGCTCACCTTGCCACATCCCACACCTTGCCAGTGAGTACATCAGCAGAAAGGGATTCTTTTCCATGGTTAAACAATTGCTAGTGGGTTACTGCCAACTCTTTGCTGATATAAACATGGGCTAGTTAGGGAAGGTGCATGATGTTCATTTCTTTAGGAACAGAAGACTGTTCAAAAAGCTACAAACAGACATTCTTCCCAGAGCAGCAGATTACCATTGGTGAGGTTGAAATGCCCACTTCTTCAGATGAGTGGAGCAAGAGGCACAGAGAGGTATAGAAACCCCAACATTTAAAGCAGAAAAGGGGGGAGAAGGGGAGGAGAAAGAAGAAAAACCTATCAATTATAGTGTCTGTGCTAAACGAGGCTAATAGAGTGGGCTGTGTCTGTTTATTCACTCGATTGGCTCTCAATGATTATAGCTGCATGTTGTGTACTATATAATATCTGTGAGGCAGAGGGAGAAAAGCAACCCCCAGGGTAGAGGAGCAAGGTGGACTGGCTGTCTGATGAAACTGAACAGCCAGGCACAAGGGCTATCAGGAGAGCCAACCATGGAGGTGTATGATTCAGAGAGGCTTTAAAAGAGTACTTTAACAATCAGCCACTGTAGTGTTGTCTATTTTTGTCATGAAATAATGTCTCTTGGGTGTACAGAGATTAAATATGGGTTGGTTACTGCCTCATAGTATGAATTTTATAATGCTTGGTGTAAACTATTAAATATGAGAGGATCTTGCCTCCTACTATGAATTCTTTTATGCTTGGTGTAAACTAATGAATATACTCTGAATTTCCAAAAATAGAATGTTATTGTGTGCAAAGAAACAGGCAACAAAATTAAAGTGCAAACCAAAGCCTTTTCCCAACACTGTAAGAGAGTGAACCATAACTTAAACTCCAAGTAAAAATAGAAGCAAACAGTGAACATTTATTTTCATGTATGTAACACCTACTGCAATGTAATAGGTTGTGGCTACTTATACACAGCACTTTAGCTTTCCCAGGTTGGTGTATGTATAGACAAAGGTTCTTGGTATATAAGGGTAGGGGTCAACATTCCCTCTAAATTTTCTTTGTATTGAGGAGGAGTGCTACAAAATATACTGACCACTTCAATTTTATCCTTGGACAACAGAGAATGTGAATGTTGCAATACTTTCATTAAACCACTAAATAAAGAAAAATGTCTGGGAGCACTGATTTAATTGGTGAAGTATATATTGTGTATATATTCTCCTAAAATCAATGTATTTATTAAAAACCACACATTTACAGAAAATATTAAATAAAAACAAACAATATTAAATCTTGTGCATGGCAGATACTATACATGTATCTATAATGTAGTCGGCTTCATATTTAATTAACATGATTTACTCGTTATTCAGCTGGAAATTTCTCTTATTTGTCTTTGTCAGTTGTCCAGTGGCGGTAAGTTTTGTCCAGGTTGATAGCTCCATTTGCTGTGGGGAAGTATTTCATTCTTACAAGATGGTCTTGTGGTTAACCTCTTGTCTATTGCAAGACTTACTTTTGATCTGACACATTAAACTAAACTCACGTTCACAGTCAGTGCTCAAGGCTTGAAAAGTGCCACCTCTATTGACAAACTGAGCCTTGCCTGTAAACTGATTTTCTTGCCCATGTTAGTTACCAACATCAGCAACTGCTCTTATTGCATCCACTTTCATTTTTTCCACAATGATAAATTTCCCCTTGAGTGTACAGTGCTGTAATCAAATTCAGAAGAAATAAGTGCTTCAGTATCAAATACAGGCCATTCTTGCAGCTCATTCTCTGGAAATCAACAGTCTAAATGTTCATAGTTCTGTAATAAAATGGAGAACACCTGTTGTATTAATAGTATTGGCAAGAGATGCCATTTGTTCCTTCATTTTCTCACTACAAAGAGTTTTTTCTCCAAGACACTGTGAGCAAAATATTGCTATTTTGGCCTTAGTATAGCTAAATGCTTCAGTGGTGGTGAGATAATATCTCTCAGAAATTTGGTATGGCTGAGACAATTTCCCTGAAATATCATGGAGCACAGTTAGTGAAGTATAGTACTGGGGATTTGTAAACTTTATGGGAAAATACTTGGCTACAGGATCAGTATTCTTATTCACATCCACAATATGGAGTCTACTGTTACACTGTGATTTTGCAGACTGGCATTTACAGAGCTTGGGGTAAGGGATTGGGGTGCAGTATCTGGGAAGGAGTTTGGGTGAAGAAGGGGGATGTGACAAAGAACTGGTGTGCAGGAGAGGGTATAGGGGTTTGGGTTGTGACTTAGGGCAGGAGGGATTGTGACCTGGGGCTGGGAATTGGGGTGCAGGGTTTAGGAGGGGTAATGGGAGCAGGAGAGGGGGCCAGAGTGTTTGGGTTATGTGGGGTAGGGTGGCAGGAGTGAGGTGGGCAGAGGGTTGGAGGAGGGAGGGCCTGGGGTACCAGAGGCAGGCTCTGGCCAGGAAATGCTTACCTTGGTGACTCCCAGCCAGTTGCCCAGCAGATTCCCGGCCTTCCATTCCTTGGCATACCACTCAGAGCAGCCAGCTGCAGTGGACTGCCTGTTCTTCAAACAGGCAGCTCCCATTGACCAGAAACCTGCCAATGGAAGCTGCAAGATTGTGCTGGAGACAGAGGCAGTGTGTGAAGCCTCTCCCTCTCTCCCCCCGGACTCACAGCTGTTCACAGACAAACAGGGCCCTGCAGCCAGCTTTTCTGAGTAGCGTGCAGGGGTAGTGGCAGGGCAGGCATAGAGCCAGATTCAGCTCGCAGACTGTATTTTGTCCAGCGCTGGTCTATGCTTAAATTTCACTCCTTCCAACATAACTGCCCTCCTACACCAACTTAATAACTCCATCTTTACGAGTGGCATATAGTCAATGTCAATGTAGTTAGGTCAACACAAGCATGAGTGTAGAGTAGACACTGTGCTGCTTATGTTGACTGCTTTCAGGAGTCATCTCAAATGCCCCACACTGACAGTACAATCGATAAAAGTGCTCCTGCTGAAGACAGACACCACCAACACAAGGAGCAAAGCACAGACTGGCACAAGTGATGTAATTAATGTGCTGGCTGTATGTCGACATAAGTTAGATCGACTGTATTTTGTAGTGTAGACACATCCTTACACATTTTAGAGAGGCAAGTAGGGACATAAACCACTTTGTGAATCTGGCCCAAAGTAACTTTCAATCATTTTTATCTTTATTGTTTCTTACTCAAGTTCTGTCACAGTTAGTCAGCAAACTATCCTCAAGAAGTGTGCATGTCAGCGTTTCTCAAACTGTGGGTCATGACCCCCAGGGGGGTCATGACCAACTTACAGGGGGGTTGCAGCTGGATTCATTGTGTGTGGGTTATTGTTGCAGCTGGATTCGTTGTGTGTGGGTTGTTGGTGTGTTGGTTTTTTTTTTTTTGCAGTTGTGTCTCCCTGGCACCTCTGGAGGACAGTCCGGGCTCGGTCTGGTCAATTTTCCCCTGCCGCGTCTGGCAGGGGAGTGAGGAGCGCTGCAGAATCTAGTGAGGGGGGCGGGGCAGGAGGGAGCAGTTGCCTGGCACCATGCTAGGGGGTTGCTGGGCTGGGTAGGAGTGGAGCACGCACTGCTCTGGCCCAGGAGACCATCAGGGGCTTCCCCTGCAAGCTGCCAGCTGAGGCAGCCGGGCCGGCTGCAGAAGCAGACACTTTAACACTTTAAAAGTAAGATTCTTCTTCTGTGCCTGGCTCTGTGGGGAGTGGGAATTTGATTGGCGCGGGGCTCCAGACACTGAGGATGCCTGCCTGGGGGGGTGGGGGGGAGAGTGCACTGGGATGGGAGGGCTCTAGGGGGACCTGGGTCTGATGCAGGGGGGGAGTGCTGCACTGGGATGGGGAGGTGCTAGGGGGGCTTGCCTTAGGGGGAGGGGGGAGTGCACTGGGATGGGGGGGTGCTGGGTGGGCCTGCCTCGGGGTGGGGGGGGCGCTGGGGGGCCTGCCTCAGGGGGAAGGGTGGGTGCAGTCCCAAACTGAACAAAGTGGTGCAACTTTTGCTTAACAACTTTTGCTCCCACCCCACCCCACCCCACCCTTTTTTTTTTTGTTTAACTTTGGTGAGGGTGGGTGGGGGGGGGTCACAAAAATTCTATTAGCATTTTAGGGGGTCGTGGTACCACAAATTTTCAGAACCCCTGATTTAAATGATAAAGTTGCTCCAAATGTTGGGGTGGGGGTTGAGTGAGAATTTAAAATAATGTCATCAAATCATTTATTTTCCCTCCTGTTTTAGTGCTGGCTCTGATGTACTCCTAAATCTTTTGGGTGTGGCTGAGCTCAAATTGTGTCTTCTTTTAAGGCTCTGAATCAGAATGAAAATCACCACAAGGAGCTAATGTAGCTTAGATCTTTCTCCTCGGCAGAAGCAAGCCCATGAAATGTTAAACATGCTATCCCAGAGCTCTGCTGTCTCTCAAATGGACCCATGTGCCTATTGGGCTATAGCAGAGCCACTCAACATATGGCCCTTGGGTGGGATCCTTTGAAATGGCCTCCACTGGGAACATGTTCCACAAGGCAAGGCTTCTCCCAGGCAGGGTGAGCATTGAAAGACAAGTGTATGGGCTGGCTGGAACAGAGGGGTACAGGGTTTTGGCATTTCTAGCCCCCAAGGGAGGAGGTGCTGGGAGCCAGCACCTTGTGGGCAGAGCCCGAGAGGTGCAGACTGGCTCACACTGGCCACGTTTGGGTCCCCATGGTGGCTTGAGGCTTCATCTTTGTATTCATGCCCCTCATCGTGAAGGAAGCTATTTGCATATATATTTGCATGTCTATGCAACCACACTTAAGTTGTGCCTGGCAGGTGCTGTGAGTATCATTGTGTCCCCTGGGGCTTCCAAAGTTGAGTAGCCCTGCTCTATAGGGTCAGGAAACCAGCTGTTCTCTGTAAAGTACAAGGCGCCCCCGACGGATGAGAATGGCGCTAGGTACTAGCGCGGACACCGAGCACAGCCTCTCTCACAGCGCGGGCAGCCTTTCAGCCCAGCGAATATGTCCATACACGTGATACCTTCGATTTCACTCCTAGGGTCACTGGGCTGCGCGGCTACAGGCAGCTCTGGTTATCGGCACTTTCCCGGTGCCTGCGCCAGGATCCCGGCAGGAAAGAGGTGCTCGGCGCTGGAACAATTTGTGGCCTGGGGGAGCTGAGAGCCATTGAACCCAACTGTATATCATGGAACCGCTCCAAGCCAAGGGGTGCTGCAGCCCTCCCATCCCTAGTTCCGGGGCACCTCTGGGTGCCGGCTGTAAATAAAGCCTCCGATGGGGTCAGACAAGGTGCCCAAAACGCTGAGCGCTGTTTTCAGTCCAAGCTCTCCCAAAAGGCGATCCCGGGGGGAAGCCCCTGGGCTGCCGGTTGGGGAGAAGGAATAGAAATGTTCGCAGCGAGGCCCAGAGCTTTGGCTCCTCTTCGCTGCCGGAGACGGGGGGCGGCGGGAGATCGGGGCTCAGGGGCTGCCTTACTGCAGCGCCTCCTCCCCCCGCTTCACAACTTCCCACGCAGGATTTTTTGCCTGGTCTTTTCAAAATCGCAGGGAAGGCGGCGCAGGGCAGAAGCGCGCCGCGGCCCCTGGCGGGCAGGAAATGCAGGCGAGGGGAGAAAACGCCGCCCGGTAGCGGTATCAATATTTCAGCGGCGTGTCACCAGCAGCAGCCGCCGCCACGGCTGGCGAGTGAGGCAGGGGATAGGGCAGCCGAGCGCCCAGCTCGCAGCTCTCGCCAGCCCGCGGCTCCGGGCCGCTTAAAAGGGCGCTTGGCGCTGCACCGCCCGCCGCGGAGCGGGCACTATGAGCAGCCCCGCGGGCTTAGCCTGGCTCTGCGCCTTGCTCTGGCTCCTGGGCGCGCTGCCGGCCGGCACAAACCCAGCCACCCCCGCTACAGCTGCGGATTTCGACCGGGTCTACGTGGGGACGGTGAACATCAACCGCGAGGAGATCTACTCCTTCCGCTACACCAGCAAGCCGGGCCAGGTAAGGCTCCGCAGCTCTAGGGAGCCCAGCTGCGAGGCTTGATGAAGATTCGTGGCTGGGCTGGGAGGGCACGCAGTCCCCGGCCCACACGCCCCCTCTCCAGCTGGGGCGGGCTACCTCTCCAGCCAGGCAGGGAATGCTGCCCCTCCCCCCCACAGACTTTGCTTCCTTCCCCCCCGCCCAGCAATGCAGGGTTTGCCTGGGCGCCAAGCCCCACACCTTGCATTAGCTTCCCAGCCCTGCAGGAGGTGTAGGGCTTCTGTCCCCGCCCCCTCTCTTCCTGGGGATTTTAGGGTGATGTAACTAGATCGCTCCAGTGTCCACCTGCAGCTCTGAGCCTTTTCCATGGCTCCTTCTCAACCCCTGAATTTCCCAACATGAAAGAAACCCCTTCCCCCATTCATCTGAGCAGGAGGAAGGAAGTGGCAGCCTTCAATTGCATAGATTGGTGCTAATAAGGTCACATCAGCTGAGATGAGAGAGCTATTCCCAGGCCATTTTCGAGGCAATTTGCTGGTTTTGTCCAACTGTTCCCAACTTCTCTATGGTTAAGGGCCATAGTCAAATTCCATAATTAATACAGGGCCAACACCTCTAGATGCCCTCAAATCCTTTTGTAAGTGTCTCTTTTCATACTTTAGTTTGATGTCTAAGATCAGCATTCTCTTCTGAGATGTGGGACCACAGATGTAAGAGTCTCTGTTGCAAATTATTTAGGTGACTGGCAGGGGGAGGGGGAGGTCGACTGATAGAGGTGTGCTTAGTTTTGGTGGTAGTGGGAGGAAACATGTTCTAGCCTAGTTCTTTTTTTCTGCATTACTCTCACCTACAAGATTTAATATTGAGTCTTTTCCCATTATCCTAGTTCTATATGAATGATTCCCTACGTTAATATAGTACCTTTACGTCCTAATGCTGTCATTTTTAACTTGTGGCCCATGGACACCTGGGGACCCCACAGACTATGTCTAAGGTGTCCCTGAAAGGTTGCTGTTACCATAGAGCATTGGTTTTCAGCCTGTGGACCCATTAGGTCCACAGACTAAGCCCAAGATTTCCAAAGGGGTTTGCATCCTCCATTTGAAATGTTTTAGGGGTTGGTAAATGGGGAGGAGGTTGAAAACCACCATCCTACAGCATACCAGTATGGACAGACTTGTCCTGTGTAACTGAGGGCAGGACAAGGGAGGATAGGGAATGTTTTTGGAAGCTATATTTCTAATGCTCTCTAATAAGACCAAAAAGGAGTGACTGGATGCTAACAAGAAAAATTGGATTTTTTAAAAATAAATTGACCTCTGGTTATAGGGCTACCAATTCGATCGGACTGGATGGACAAGACTCCATTGCTGCAAATGGTGCCTGGTCCTACCAAGTTGGCAACCCTACCTTTGGAATATAAAGTAACCCTGCACTTTATGGATCTTTCTTCCTTCCCCCCGGTGTTATGTAATGCAATAGATCCATCATTAAGGCTAGAGTGCTGTTTCAGTTTTTTGCTGATGTTCATGATCTAATCAGGTTTTGCTTTCCTGGTTCATGGAAGAACTGGACTGAGAAGGCTGAGTACATGCATAAGCAATAAGTGTTGTTGTAAAGTCTTTTGCTAATTTGTGAAACGAGTTATGCTTCCCAAGGTGATTTGGTATAGGGATGTAAGTGACTACTTGAGTAGTTGACTACCTAATAACTTAGGCTTATCGGGTAGTCAAGTCACTACTCGACAACTCGCTTCCCCCTCCCCCTTGTTGCCTCTGTATCAGAGGCAGTGGGGGGGGGGGAAACCAGAGCTGATGTTGGGGGGGAGGGGAGCCAGCTTAAAAGCCAGTTCCCCCCAACATCATATCCACAGTGCAGGATGGAGGGCAGGAGGGGACCCGGCATGAGTCAGGACTCAGCAATCCCAGCTCACGGCAGGTCTCAGACAGCTGTGGCTCTGCTTTTTAAATGTAGTAAGAGCCTGCCAGTCTTCTTACCACATTTAAAAAGCAGAGCCGCAGGGGTCAAGTACCCGGCATGAGCTGGGACTGCTGAGGCCTGGCTTGTTCTGGGTCCCGGACCAGAAGGCTCTGCTTTTTAAACCCTAACCCCAACTCCTACTATGTTTAAACTGCAGAGCTGCAGCTTATCGACTAATCGTGTACTCGATACAAATTGTGTTGAGTACATGATTAGTCATTTACCTGCTTCTTAACATCCTTTATTTGGTACTATGCTGCTGAAGGCTATATAAGGGCATCGCTAGTTAAGTAAACTCTGGAGAGTGAGGGGTCTGTTACTAGAGAAAACAGATGTAGTGATTTTTTTTTTTTATTTCATATTATTGAAATAACTTCTAACATGTCCTAAAGGCATTCAGCTCTCTACATCCTTTAAAAACAGGTCGATGGGCAGGCACGGTGATCGGGGAGGCAAGCAGCCTCTGTTACCTCCCAGATGTTTAACATAGTCTGTCTGGTACGTCCCAAGCCTGCTTTCTATTTTCATGCCGTTGCAAGACTTTAAAGGCTCCAGCAAATGAGATTTAGCAAGTTCCAAGCTCCATTGCAGCTGTGTTCCAAAATCCCTGTCTCGCTATCTCATCAGACTTCAGCACAAAGACTTTTGCACGGAAGTTAAAACTGCTGGGAATATCTGACATTCCGTAAGATGGAGAAGTCTGGATACTTGAGTAACTAAAGTCAAGCTTAATTTTAATTCTTTTAAATGAATAAGTTCTTCAAACATAGCCCAGGATGCACCTGCCTGGAGGGGGGCCATGTTGCTGACTCCTGATGGGAATGCCAGTCTGTGGGGAGGAAAGTAATTTTGACAACTTCATTGTTAGAAACCATCTAGAATGAGAAGGACCCAGACTGGACCCAGCACAGTTTCTAGTGAGTTTGAATTTATTCAGCCAGGACCCCTACAGCTTCTATCTTCAATTATCAGAGGGGTAGCCGTGTTAGTCTGAATCTGCAAAAGCGGTGAGGAGTCCTGTGGCACCTTATAGACTAACAGAAGTGTTGGAGCATAAGCTTTCATGGGCAAAGACCCACTTCGTCAGATGCATGTAGTGGAACTTTCCAGAGGCAGGTATAAATATGCAGGCCAGAATCAGGCTAGAGATAACGAGGTGAATCCAATCAGGGAGGATGAGGCCCACTTCTAGTAGCTGATCCGGAGGTGTGAATACCAAGAGAGGAGAAGCTGCTTTTGTAGTTAGCTAGCCATTCACAGTCTTTGTTTAATCCTGAGTTGATGGTGTCAAACTTGAAGATGAACTGTAGCTCAGCGGTTTCTCTTTGAAGTCTGGTCTTGAAGTTTTTTTGCTGCAGGATGGCTACCTTTAGATCTGCAATTGTGTGTCCAGGGAGATTGAAGTGTTCTCCTACAGGTTTTTGTATATTGCCATTCCTAATATCTGATTTGTGTCCATTTATTCTTTTACATAGGGACCGTCCAGTTTATCTTCAATTAGCGGTGTCAGTATCCACCCAAGAAACTCTGGCTCATTAGAGCCAATTGGCATCAAGGATGTGTTTTCCCAGACGGTGGAGATATAACTAGCAGCAGAGGCAGTAGGGGTTCTTGAGCACCCCTGGGTTTACACGTGCCTGCATTTGGTCACTGTTCCTAACTGGGACAACAGCACAGAGTCTGAGGGAAGCTGAGATAGTGACTGTACTTAGTTGGCAGAAGTAAGGCACGGGAAGGCAGGAGCTTAGAGGAACAGCCCTTCTCTTTTTCCAGTACGACTCCTGAAAAAATTACCCTGCTGTTACAGCACTGGACAGGAACCAATGGATGATTGATGTGACTGAAAAAATGCCTGCACATACCTTTGTAAAATAGAAAAAACAACAACCCTGAAATGATTCTTACACTGACATACAAAGGGGGACATGATCCCTGCCCTGAGGAGCTTCCAAAATTGTTAGCTGGCTGAAAGGCTAATTTCCTCATCTGGGGAAAAAAAAAACTTAAAAAATTGATGGTCTTGCAGGACCTTAAACTTAAAGTGGGTTGTGCCCACAAAAGCTTATGATACTATTTATGCTTTTTGTTAGCCTCGAAGGTGCTGCAGGTCCACTTATTGTGGGTTTTTTTTTTTTGGGGGGGGGGGGGTTTAGTTACAGACTAACATGGCTACCCCTCTGAGGCTATGTCTACACTATCAGTTTTGCCGAAAGAGGCAATGCAAATGAAGTGTGGATTAGCATTTTCTCACGCTTCATTTGCAACATCTCTTCCGATCCATTTCTGCACAAAAACAAGAAGTGTGGATGTTTCCTTTTTGTGCAAAACCCTCTTCTTGTGCAAAAGCCTTATGCCTCAAAAAAAGGAGGTATAACGATCTTGTGTAAAAGGGGGTTTTTGCGCAAAAGGAAATATCCACACTGCTTGTTTTTGCACAAAAACCCCTTATGCAAAAACGGATCAGAAGAGATTATGCAAATGAAGCACGAGAAAATGCTAATCTGCACTTCATTTGCATTGCCTCTTCCAGCAAAACTCATAGTGTAGCCATAGCCTGAGACTTTCCCTCTTCTGAGTTTCCATGTAGCCTCGCTAGCAGCTGTCTTGCTCAAACCGTGGGAAGTCTGTCATTGTGATCTCCCTGGAAGCACGCTGAAATTTGTTAACCTTGCTTCCTGCACAGCTGCTTGTTTAATGCAGAACTGTTAATAGGGTTTTATTAATTTTTACATTATTACACAAGTGCTTTCTGGCACACATGCATTGAAATAACCAAGTTAGCTGTGTGCCCTGCCAAACCCATATGGGCAATCCGGTAAGCAAACATCCTAATGAGGATCTTACTGGGGACCCTAGGGCTTGGGTGCAGGTAAATGTAGCACACAACTCTGATTCTCATGTTGCCCACACCCTCTGGATTAAACCATTTCCCTGTGTGAATCTTGGACTAGGGGTGCAGCTCTTGCAGGGTGTACTTATCCATATTGATGGCCCAGATGGAGTATCAAAGTTAGTTTTACTAAGTCCTAGTCAATTTTACTCTGCTGGCCAAACAGGGAGGGCTCTATGCAGCTGGTGAGAGAACCTACCCCCCCTTCCTCCTCAACAACACAGGGATGTGGTGCTGGTAGAAATATGCCACAGTTATGAAGGAATCCAAGAGAGCTACCTTCTCCATCCCATAAACTCAGTCAGTCTCCCAAACTGCATGAATTGTATTGCAGGTGCATCTGGTTTCTCTGTGCAGAGCTTTGACTGCATTCTTGCAAAGATTAACCCCGCACAGCACAGTCTCTTGGGTGCAAGGGATAACAAGCTAGAACAGCAATCACAAATTCCCCCTGTTTGACAGAGCTTAGACCAAGTGCACACATGCATGAAATGGAAGCTCGGTGATGCATCTGGCCCATCATATGTGACTCAGATTGCTGGATGTAATGGCTGGAGAAATCCACCAAAGCACAGGGGGACTCACTAATGACCAAAATCAGGAGCAGCTGTTTTAGAGCAGGCAGCTTACTGGCTGTACACCTCCTAAGGTGGGCTAGTCTTAGGGTGCTCAAGAAACCAAGACTGTGCTAATGATATTGCAAACTACTGCTCTGTCTCCAGCTTCCCTTTCCTGGGCAAACTGACTGGACTCTGAACACCTCCACTTTACAATGGTCTGTTAGTATCTGAAACCCTTCACAATAAAGGCCCGGCCCAGCCCACAACACAGGGATGGTCATAGCAGGATTAGTGGATACAGGTCTATCCTGGGGGAGGGGCAGCAAAGGGGGCAACTGCCCCATGGTCCAATGATTTAGAAGGGCCTGAGGCTTCTGGGTGTTGGAGTTGCAGCAGTGGCTGGAGTTCCAGGTCCTTGAATTCAGCGGTTCCCAACCTTTTTGATACTGGGGACAGGCAAATCCATTCACAAACTTTTGATGGACTGGTAACATTTTATTTGCATATTCATTATGTAAATGATGAATATGTAAAAACCAAACTGGTCTGCCAAAAGCCCAGCCCCCAGAGCCAGCCCTAACCCCCTAGAGCCCCCCTACCCCTCCACTACCCCCCCCAGTGCCAGCCACTGACCCCAGAGTCCTCTGTACCCAACCCCCCCAGAGCCTCCCTCAGTACCAGCCCTCATATTAGGCCTGTCCCCAAAACCCCCCAGTGCCAGCCCTGCCCCTATAGTCTGCCCCATACTAGCTCAGCCTCCAGAGCCCCCCAGCACTAGTCCTGCTCCTGGAGCCCCCAGTGCCTGCTCTGTTCCCCCCTACTCCCCGCCACCTAGCCCTGAGCTGCTGCTCATGTTGCGATGGTTCTGGGGGCTGGGGCACACTGCCCAGCACCTCCCCTTCTGCTGGGGCTGTTGGGAGAGGCGTGTCCTGTCCCACCTTTCAGCCAACCGGTGCCAGGCAGCGGCAGGGTCTCCTCCTGGCTGCAGAAGAGCGCTTCCCTGAGCAGCGAGAGGGCATGGCTCTCCCAACAGCTGTGGCAAGAGCAGTATACTCCAGCCCCAGCCCCCAGAGCCACTGTGGCCTGGCAGCCAGAGTCTGTGGCCCGGCAACTGGGAACCGCTGCTTTAACTCGCTGCCAGATCCCATCTGGATTGTGTGTGGCACAATCCAGAGCCCCAGGTAGCGCTGAAGGGCTGGTGGTGGGAGGAGGCTAGCCCCAGCCCTACCCCTTATTCCCAAGGCCCTGCCCCTTCTGGGAGCATGGAGCCGCCCCTCTACTTGGCCCAGAGTTTCCCTCTCCCTATTGCTGTGGCTGTGAACAGAGGCCACAGCTCAGGCCATGTCTGTACTTAACGTGCTGGAGACTGACCTTCTGGTGTTCGATTTAGGGGGTCTAATAAGGACCCGTTAAATCAAACGCTGAAGGTGCCTCCATTTGATACTGGTCCTCTAATTTGCAAGGAGTGAGTCCTCCTGCTGTGGAGAGGGCACCAAGCTCGACTTAAGGTACATTGACTCCAGCTATATATTTACCTAGTTGGAGTTGTGTACCTTATCCTACACCCAGAAGGTCAGCTTAGACCTGGCCTCAGTGACCAGGCAGTATATCCTGTCAGCAAGCTTTTGACAAAGTGCTCAGAGGCCAGCTATTGGCTCAGGTCTCATTTGGAATCTGGCTGCTGGTGGGTAGGTCACTGGAACAGGGGGAATGGTTCCAGGTCCCCCACTACCCAGGTGGGTGCCCTAACCACTGGGCTAAAGAGTCACTCAGATGTTCTTTCTTTGGCCCTCTGATTCTTTAAGTAGTTTAGTGGAACAGCTTCAACAAGAGGGAGGGAGGCAGTCCTATAACTGAATATCTTTTAGTTCAGTGGTTAGCACATGCACCTGGGAGGTGGAAGATGCTGGTTGAAACCGTTTTGCCCTATCCGGCAGAGAGGATAATTGACCTAAGTCTCGCACCTCCTAGGTAAATGCTGTAGCCTCTGGGCTAAAAGTGATGAAGGGGGTACCACCTCCTCCAACCCCCTCCTGCTCTCTTTCTGCCCCAGGCACTCTCTGTGGCCATTGTGATCACCACTTAGTCAGCAGGAATCCGTCCGAAGCAGTCTCATGACACTGGGACAATGGCTAGGCCCCCTTTCTCCCAGAGTCCTTCCCACCACATCTCTCATGGCTGTTGTCCGGACATCATCAGGGCCTCCGGCTACCTCAGCCTGTGCTGCTCCTGGTGGTGCCGACCAGTTTCTTGTGACAAGGAGTTCACATACTTGCCTGGCTCCAGGAGAGGGGTTCCTGGGCTATGGCTCCCAAACAAAAATAGGCACCTCCCTGCAGCTCAGACTCAGGTGGCTAGCTCCATGAGTGGGACAAGGCTTAGGATACAGCCCTCTCATCAGCAGCTCCCATTGGCTAACTTAGGCAGCTCCCCACCAGATGTGCTGTCTTTGGTAACTTGCACTTTGTGGTGCCTGTCTCTCCCCATTCATTGTTTAGGAGCAGAGGTGACTAGCACAGGCTGTATGAATTGCACTGCTGTCAAGGCTGTTCCACACTCTGGCACTTTTGAGTGCAGAAGGTGGGGGACCCACAAGACACTTTAAAACAGCGTTTCTCAACTTTTTTTATAGAGTACCCCATTTTCAAAAAAAGTTAAGTATCCCCAGTACCTACAGTTTTCAAACACACAATTTTTTTCTACCATTGCAACACATTTTTTTTTTAAACAACTTAATCGTAGCCAGGCGGGCGAGTAAATATTTGGGTGTAAAAAGTACAAAAATAATAAAGCGCTGTAAAACTTAAAACAAAAATTCAGTTTTCTCCAAATGTCAGTTGTGTTGACGTACCCCCCAGACTTCTCTCAAGTACCCCTAAAGGTACTCGTACCACTGGTTGAGAAACACTGCTTTAAAATACCCTGTCACTAAAGGCTTCTGCTTAAACTCCTCAGGGTCACAGATTCCCTGGCCCTGAATGGTACCTGAAACATCTTCCTGGGTTCTCAAAGTGGTTTTTGCCACCACCCAAATGAAAAAACCCATTTGAGAACCCAGGAAGATGCACAAGGGAACTTCTTCTTGTGCGGTACCCCCAATTTCTTTAACCCTCCATCTGGAGAGAGCTTAAGAAAACCCTGTAATTTTTGAATAGCTGACCTTACAGTCTTAGGAACATCACACAGAACCTCCTGCCCTCTGGTACACAGGAATTAGATCATGGTCTTGGAAGGATGATTTTTATTAAGAAAACATACTCGGTTGCTAGGTGTTACAGAGCAACTGAGAATTGCTTCCCTGGGATTCAGTTTAAAATGCACAGTGTACGGGGCTGGGAGGAGGGTCACATGGGCTCAGCACGAAGAAGTCCAACAAATCCAAAAATAAAGAAATAACCTGATCACATCTGACTAGCCATTCCCTGTTCTACTCACAAATCTGTTGTTCCACAGTTTAGTCCTTCCCTAGGCGTGGATGTCGCTGAAACCTCTATGCCTTGGTTCCTGGCTCAATCCACGTCTCCCAGCACTGCTCTGGTCACACATGGACTAGAGCAGGGAGGTCACTGCTTCCAATTAAAAAACCCACACTCTGTTTTCATTGGTTCTTCTGGCTTCCTGCCAACACTTCCTGCTTCCCTACCATTCTTGGAGACTCTCTAGGACCCACTGTCTGTGGGTTTTAACCCTTACAGGCAATTTAGGATATCCAGAAAAGGGTAGCACTCCTCCCTTCCATCACAACAGCTTCCAAGTGTAGTTTAGACTTTTTTTTTCCCCCTAAGGGACTAAAAGTTAGGCATTGCAATGTTCAGCATGACAATATCTAAGTCCCTTTATGAGTCTAGGCCCTTCACATTAAGAGTCTATGTAGATTAGCAATAGGAAACACCAATTTACAGAGTTGATAAGGGGCAGAAATTCCATTAATCTTGGAGCTCCATATTTATTTTCCTTTCGTGACTTCCTACTCAGATTTGTCATTCAAAAAAGTTGGGAGGGGGAAGTGGAGGAGAAATGTTATGAGCATCAGTGTGCAGAAGGTTCATTCGCTGCCACTGCTGAGATTCAATTCAATTCTCCGGTTTCAGGTGCTTTTAAGCCTCCTTGGCCTGTCTCTGGTTCACCTCCAAACTGATGTGATTCTGCAGCTTCTGTAGCAGAGTCTCTTGCCTGCCGAACTTTGTAGCTCAAACAGCTTGTGTGCCTGCCCGTTAGAGGTGTTCCCTCCCTAGTGGTTTGGCTTCATGCCCTCAGCTTGTCAGGCTCAGGACCAAGTGTTGTCACGGGCTGAACTGACAGTGCTTGGAGGCATTGGAATGGGTGGCTGAGCGTGGGTGTGGCGGGGAGCATTGCTGAGCCTTGATAGGCTACTGGGAATGTATTCAGGTGCTCCGACATCTTCCTTTCCCACAGTCTCATGTCAGATGCCTGCAGTGACCCACCTGAGAGCTCCTTCCTGCAGCACAGAAACCCATTCCCTGCTCTTTCTCTTGAACTCCTCTTTCCAAAATAGCCCCCCAGCACTTGGGGCTGGGCTAAACCAAGACTGGTATCAGAATTACTGCTGTCCAAGTGGAAAGCTTGCTGCAACAGTTCAGTGCAGGCTATTGGCGATTGACACCATGTTTGTCCTTTTAGTTCTGTGCATTTGCAGTTAGACAATCCCTTTCATTTCCTTGCCGAGAATGAATTTCAGACACTTGCCTGATATTGTTCCTAAGGAGATGGTGATAGAGTTAAACTGTCAATATTTATCTTTCCTCTCCTTTCATGACACCTTTTATGTGGTACTCAGAGATCTCACTCTTAGTCAGTTGCCTGGCTTCTCCACCCACCTTCGAACACGGAAAACGCTCAGTAAATTAAAACAAGTGCATTGGGCCCCATGCTGGCTGGTGTTGCAGCCATGAACACAGCAGATGCTCTGAGCCACGCAAGAGTGTAGAACAGAATTTTCCTAGTCAGTCCTGGCTCTGTTTCATATTTTTACAGTAAGAAGCCTTTGAGCAGTCCCTCTGATATCACAGGCAAGTTCCAAGACCAGGCTTAGCTTTGGAGAGCATGCCCAGCCTGTTAGGATATTGCTCTAACAAGCCAGTGATGTGCCATCCACCCTCCTCACCATGAGGCTGCACGCAGCTTGCTTTTTGCAGGAATAGTCTCGGCATGGGCTGTGCCTGTTCAGAATGCAAGTGCTACTTTTGTTTTGGGGACCACTTTGGCACAATGCCAGCATATTGTCCCCCAAAATGGAAAGCCACAACTGCTCCTCTGTGTCAGGGGTTATTGGCATCTACTGGATCCTTTTACTTGCTCAGTTGTCTACTTTGATAGACTTTGCAGTCCAGGACAGTTAGAACTCCCCATGTCTTATGATAGCTCTGAGTCTGGTGGCAGAAGCGCATACAGTTGGATTTTTTTGTGTTTTGTTGGGGTTTTTTTTGGTCTTAAATAAGAACTCCTTTTTCTGAACTGGATTTTTTTTTTAACCAAAGCAGGACAAGGCATGGTACTGTTCTCAGGAGTTGGGGTAGGGGTGATGTCATTTGGGTTCTTTTAATTAGCTTACTTCCTCTATCTCAAGGGAAGGCAACTGATTGGCTAAATCAGTAATTAAATACTTTTGTTCCACATTTTTTTTTCTCTTCTTTTTATCTGTCCTCTTGGCACAAAAGCCAGTTGCAGATATGTGAAAGATAAGGCAGGCAGAGACAAAATAACGCTTGGAATTCATAGCGAAACATGGAAGTATCGGCATGTACTCAATTGCATAACTGCTGTTAAACCTGTTAAGGGCTATGCTGGCTGTATAATGTATACACAATTTTGATTTAAAAGGGATTGAGGCTGGTTGGTGAAGTGTGGTAATCCCTGCCCCTAAGCAAGGAGTTGCCAAGTTTTGGGCACCATGCATAGCCACAGGGAAGTAGGGTATAGGAGGTGCTGTAGCCACCCCTCCAGGTTTTGCACCTGGCTTCTTCGCACCCAAGTATCAGCCCCTGCTGCTGACTTGCCATCAGCTCTGCTAGCCCTGGGTCTTGTCAGCCCTGCCAGTCCCCTCCCCCCGGAGTTCTGCCTTCCCAGCAATGGCATCATTTCAGGAGGGCAGTGAGGGCTGCAGCCAGGGGCCGCCCTAGACTAGTTGCCAGCAACTGGCGCCCTAGGCGAACCATGCAATCCGTGCCCCCACCTCCAAACCCCTCAATGATATTGCGCCACCATTTGGCGCCCCATTTAACTTGGCACCCTAGGTGACTGCCTACTTCACCTATATGGATGGGCTGCCCCGGCTGCAGCTGTGCATACTGGGATGCTGTTTGCTCTTCTTCCCGTTCCCCTCCTGATCAGGGAGCAAGGGGAAAGTGCACAGCTTGTGTCACTCCTTCTCTGCTCCAGCTGGGAGTGAAAGGAATGACACAAGCTGTGCACTTTCCCCTTGCTCCCTGATCAGGAGGGGAACAGGAAGAAGAGCAAGTAGCATCCCAGTATGCATGACTGCAGCCCCTACTGCTCTCCCAAAATGGTGCCTTTGTCCCTATAGGCCATGCAGCGTGCCATCCCCCAAGGTCCAGGCCACCGGCCCTGCGGGCTCTGCTCAGAACCGTCCTTAGGATTTATGGGGCCCTATGAAGTACTATTAAACTGGTGCTCTTATGCCCAATGGCAGGTTGGGGAAAATGGTTTTTGTTGTTGTTTAGAGATGTGATTTTTTTTTTTTTATAATCTTCAGCAAGACATGACATAAAATAGTTTTAAAGCAAAATTTTTAAATTAAGGTCTCTCAGACTAACACAGTAAATTCAGACACAGACAGCACAGACCTGGGGTTGGAAAATACCTGTGGAAATGGTTTCTCCACGTGAATGGCTCTTTCACAGGGTCAGTGTTTGCTTATAGCTCTGGCTGGCTTTTTCCCATTTATGTTAACTAGATCCTCTCTGGAGAAAGCAGAGGCAAAGAGCAGATGGATGGACATTAAGACCCCGGGGTGCTCCAGATTTTCAGGTGCCCTATGCAGCTGCACATTCTGCATGTGGCTGAGAATGGCTCTGGCTCTGCTGCTGCTCAGTGTCCCACCACCGGCCTGGGGTTCCTCAGCCGCTCCAGCTATGGCTCAGGTTGCCAGCTTGACTGGGTATAGTTTGCAGCAATGGTGTCCAGTCTGGGAGAGCTGGCGACCCTATGTGTGACACCCCTGTTTGCCTCCCTGCCCCCCCCCCCCCAGGCTAGGAAGGCGCAGTTCAGCATCCCCACCCTAAAGCTAGCTCCAGCGCCACTGGCATCCTACACTACTGCCCCTCCTGCACACTTCTGCCAACAGACACTGTCTCTCCCCACGGATGTTACTTCTGTCTCCAGTGCATGAGACCCCACTAGATTCCTGTCTGCTCCATACTAAAACACAGAACCTGAGCTGGACAGAGAATATGGAACAGCCAGGAGGAATAAGCTTGCCCCACTCCCAGCCAAATGTAAACCCCACTTCTGTACGATCCGGCTTTCCCTATAATTGCACTTTTGTTCTCAGACTGAGTTGTTAAAAATCAAACTCTCCCACCAGTGGCAAGGAAAGAAGAGAGGAACTGCTGTGTTAAGTAATGGGAAGCACACTCAGACTACCTGGCCCTCATCACCACAGTAGTAAGCACCTGGATGCACAGGAACCTTCACTGCATAGATGACCAGTTACTCAATATCACTGAAATAAAGATTCTGTTTCAGGATTTTGCCTGAGCTTTTAATCTGAGAAATTTTGGTAGGGAATGGGGAGGGGGTAGGAAGGGACACTTGCAGCCCCTCTCCATACCCACAACTAGCATGGCCTCTGCTATCTCCAGCACAATGGGGTTATCTCAATGAGCCACTTAAGATCTACTTCATGGTTTGTAGATCTTTCTCACATTCAGATGATCTCACTTTTTGGTCTCTTAGTTAGGAAGCAGTTGCTCTGGGGGAGCGGGGGGAGTATTGCAGAGGGAAACAGGGAGAAGGGTGAGACCTCTCTACTAGTGTTCCCTCTAATTCTGTCCATTCATGTGCAGAATAAATTGTGTACACTGAGACATGTGTGGACGTGCACCACCAGTAGAAACATACACATACTGCCAGCTGTGGGTGCTCTGCTAATCAGATGGGCGGTATTTGAATCTCTCGCCCAAACTGTTGGCTTACAGGAACCATTGCTCTCTATCTCCGTGTGCTTCAGTGTCCCTAGCATTAGCAGGGGACTGCATCTGCGATTCTGTACTGAGGCCAATAGCCTCTTTTCCCTGGCCTGCATGGAGGAGAGGGGAGTGAGGGGAGACTCTTTCCTCCCCCTTCTGGCAGAGTAATTACAGTATCTACTGCAGCTCAAGCATCTGTCCCCAAATCCTTCTTTCCCTGATTAGGGGAACCACATTGGGGCGCCTTATGCTCCCCACTGGAGGAAAGCAGGCTTTGCCCTGTGAGACTGGGGCCAGAGAGCCCTGGGGGGCAAAGTGTGAATCTAACTAGAATTGGGATAATGTTTGTTCTGCTTCTCTTGGTACCACGGGGAAATGCTGCTGCTACTGCAGGGCTGCCATCCCCACTGGGGCCTTCTCCAGCATGAGGCTATGAGGGCCGTGGAGAAGCTCTGCCCTTCCTGGTCCTTGTGCTGCAGGGAGGGAATAGCTTTTCCTACTGAGACCAGCAGCGCAGGTTAGACAAGGGTGTAGCTGGGAGCGGTCTGTGCTTCACAAGCGAGGTTCATGCTCCCGACGTTAGATAACAGCGTGAGGATTAATAATTTACCGACTTGCACAGGCAGGAGAGCTTAGAAATCTCTGCTTGCGGCCAAAACCTGGTCAGGAAGGGAGACGACGGTGCATGGGCTTCCCATTTGTCCAGGTTTGAACCAGACAGTCCCTTTTGTGGGATGATTTGTCCCCCATCTGGTACTGAGACACTCCATCGTGGGTTTGTCTGGCACTGGTCATGGGAATGCCAGTTTGAAGAGTACGCCCCTCTCCCCCACCTGGCATAACCCCACGCCCACCATGCATGTGAGATCCCGCCAGTGGGGCTGGAGGGGCATGCTCTACAAATTGGCATGCTCTGTTTGGTGTGACCTCATAGGCTTCGGGCACATCAGGTCCCACAGCAGAGATGGTTCCACATTCTTTCTGGAACATCTGGCTTTCTGGGTATGCGGGAGTGCTCACACTCATGGTGCGAGGGGCAGGTCCAGGATGGCTGGATTTTAAGCAGTATGCCAGCGAGCCAGGATTCTGGATGGAGTGTTCAGGCTGGCTTCTGGGCTGTCCCGCGTTGTGTCACCAGGGCTCAACCTGAAGGGTAGACTAAAATGTAAAAAGGATTTAAGAAATATACAGATAGAAACACAGACGGTGCATCTCTCTGGGTCTATAGCTCTCTCCTGACTCCAGCATTTCTCGGCTCAGACAGAGGATGTTCTAATGACAACAGGCCTCAGCCTCAGATACGGCTTCCGAGCCTGACCCTTGGTCTGTGTGCAGTTCCCTTCTGTGTGCCTCCCCTTCTGCACCTGTGGCCAGGAGATAATGCTTGTGACGTGTATCTGGCACTTCCTTAGCAAAGCGCTTTGGAACCCTTTTTGTCTGCATATTGCACACACTTTATATGGCAGCCTCGTGTTCTCATACTGTGGCCAAGGACCGCTGATGGCTGCAGAGCACTTCCTAGCAATTTAGGCAGCTCTGGCTGCCAAAACTGAAGCATCTGCCCTTGGGTAGTGACAGTCCCTGATAATGATAGTCTGGTCTGAGTGTCTCTTGGAATTTCCTGGGGTGCCCTTGGCCAAGCAAGCTTATAACTCCTTTAAGCACTTGCTTCAGGCCTTTCTTTCAAGGAAATTTACTTGTAATCAGATCTGTGCAGGGCATCAAACCTGGGGGCATCACAAACTCAAAAGGACAGAAGCAGTCAGCATAGTGAAGTGATGAGAGCTGGGGAGAATGCATAAAGCAGATGATAACGTTACCATAAGTAAGCTGTTCCCGTATGGGATATTACTAGCTACTCATTACTATTTTTACAGCAGAACCCACAGGCTCCAGTCAGGATCAGGCCTCTATTGGACTAAGTGCTGTACGGAGACCTGGACAGACACACTCCCTGTGCCAGAGCGCACCACAAGAGGACAAGGGACTGCTTTCAAAGCTCTGACATGAGATGTAACAGGTGCACGTAACAAACAGGAAGAAAGGAGAATGAAGGTGGCAATTTTAAAAAGTTGTTATCCTGACTCTGTCTCCCCAAATAAAAAATGGCTTTTTTGAGGTGCAAATGTCAGCAAACAGTGCACATCCAGACTCCAGAGGTGCTCTTGCAGTGTTTTAAAATACAATAAAAATAACAAAAGTGAAAGGTGAAATACGGCAACAGGGAACGACACAATTCCAAGCCATCAGTGCCCAGTTTCCCATCTCTACCATTCTCTCAGTTTTGCAGCATAGCCCCAATCCAGTGATCTTCAGGGTATTTCAGATTCCAGTGCACGTATGGGAAAATTCCAGAGCCATTGGGCCCTCCTCACAGAAAATGCCCAGCAGCAGCTCCAGAGCTGCTTATCTTGGATGTGGTGCTGTGGCATGGGAAGAGAGGAGGTCTCTCAGGTTGCTCCTAAGGCATTTATGGCTTTGAAGACCAAAACCCAACACTCTTTAAATTTCATCCACAAACTGACAGCTCCTCTAGCTCTGGCTTGGCATGCTTTTGGGCAGAGATCCCTCTTGCCAAGTGGGCCTCCACATTCCACACAAACTTCAGTTTCTGGCTGGTTTTAAGGTTTAGTGCTGATCCCTTCATCACTCCATCCCAGGATTTGCCTATTGTATTTGATCTGCTGTTGGATGCTGGTGGTTATCCTATAGGCAGCTCAGCAGTCTCAAGGAGGGATTTATAGGAGAGAGGTCTTACAGATTAGTTAAGGGAGGCGGTGCCATAGGCAAGAGGTAGCATGGTGGGGAGGGGGGAGTGAGGAGGAGCCTGTGGGAGAAATGAGCAGTTGAGGTTGGCAGCAGGTGGAGGAGCTGGGGTGGGAGGTCGTTGTGAGGAGAGATGAGTGGATAACCAGGAAGGACTGGAGCTGTACAGGGCTTTGAAGGTGAGGAGACAAAGCCAGTGTCCGAGCGATGATCATAGCAGGGTGTGGCTGAGTTGGGGGGAGGGGGGGGGGGAGAAATAGGAAGAGAAATCACCAAGATCAATGAAATCACATTATCAGTTGAAAATGATGACTTTGTTTGAAGGGAGCTGTCATAGTGTCAAAGCCAATAGTTAATCTCTCAGGGATGTAGCAGGACTCGGCCTCTGACACTGGATTTATGCTCCTCACAGCCTAGCAATGAATCACACCCCAGTATATTCCAACCCAGTGACTGAACTGTACTGAGAGGGCATGACATAGACATATTGACAATGTCCTCCCATGTGAGTGCCTACAGTCTGAGCACAAATGAGGGTGTGGTATCATCCATGTATCCTTGATTGCAGGGATGGGCAATAATTTTTTATTTGGTGGGGGACTGAGAATTTGGTACGTGATTATTAATGGAGGATGCAGGGTCTCGGATGGAGGTTGGTGCAGGAGGGAGCTTGGGGTATGGGATTGGGGTGCAGGAGGATGTGTGGGATCTGAGAAGGAGTTTGGGTGAAGGAGGGGGTTGTGACCTAGGGCAGGGGACTAGGGTGCAGGGGTTTGGGGTTGTGATCCTGGGCAAGAGGGGTTGTGAACTGGGGCAGGGGACTGGGTATGGAGGCAGAGGGTTTGAGTTATGTGGGGTAGGGGGCAGAGGGAGAGGGAAAGGGAGGGAGGGAGGGGAGGGGATGCCAGAAGCAGGCTCTGGCTGGGAGACACTTACCTGGGTGACTTCCGGCCAGCAGCCCAGCAGGTTCCCTGCCTTCCATGCCCCAGCAGACCACTTGGAAGAGCCAGCTGCCAGGACATGTGCACCTGTGAACAGTTGCAAGCCCGAGGGGTACTTTACATGCTTGTTCTTCAAACAGGCAGTTCAGCCCTGCAAGACTGTGCTGGGGGTGGGGGCAGTGCATGAAGCCTCTTCCCCTCCCCCCGGGCTCACAGTTGTTCAGACAAACAGGACCCCACAGCTGGCTTTTCTGAGTTGCATGTGGGCGCAAGGCAGGCAGAGAGATTGACTGAGGATCCTGCTGTTCCTGTGGGTGGGATCCAGTGGCTTGGTGGGCTGGATTTGGCCCGCAGGCCATATTTTGCATGGCCCTGCTCTATTGGGCTTGATCACTTCCTCTGGTAGGGAGATGGATTCTGTTCAGATTGGGACAATTCTGATAGACCTGTCTCAGATGATTGGGAGTTCAAAGAAGCCCTTCGAGCATCTACTATATATTTGAGAGAGTTTGTGTGTCTGTCCAAGAAATCCTCCTGAACAGTAAGTGCTCGGACTACTGAATTCAGCTTTCTCTTATAACTTAAAGCAAGGGCAGGGTTTGGTTGTGCCAGGAAAATGGGATGTGCCTGGAATGGGATTGCTTCTCATAAAACTAAACAGAAAAGAGAGAATTACTAGGCAGATGAAAGGGGCTGGTTGGGGGTGGCCCCCACTCTCCAATCTGGGACTGACTCAACCCCAAGACTCCTCCCCCTCCTATTCATAAGGGAACATTGCTGGCTCTTCCCCTTTCATCAGGGAGCAAGGGGAAAGTGCACAGTTTGTTGAATTCCTCACTCTGGCTGGGGAAGATGAACCTGGATCTGCCTCAACCAGGGGACATGCACACCTCCCCAGGCTGTGCCTGCTGGAGCTGCAGAGGCCATGGAGAGGAGCTTCTCACCTGGCCCCAAGCTGCTTCAGTGAGAGAGGGCTGGGATTGTCTTCTATCCCCGGGCTAGCCTGCATGCTGAACCCCCCCAGCTGCACCCCAGAGCACTGATTTAAATGAAGCATGGACATTTTCATTTTCTCTTCTTAAAAACAAAAATGAATTGAGTTAAAGACCCTAGCAATGCTGGGTAAATCTTCTAGTCTGCAATAAAATACAGAAAGGTCATGTCACTGCTGCTGCAAATATCCTATACATGCACATCCACTCTTGCCTGTGGTGGGAACAATGTTAAATTTGCTCTGTTGTGCATGTGTCAGTTCTGACGTGGCATTTCATTTATCACCATGTATTTACTTCTCAAATAATACACCGTTTACTAAAATGGCACTCATGTATTGCGTTCATACTGTGTATGCCAGATGGTCTAAGAAAGTAACTTTTGTATGAAAAAGATGCCTTATGCTTCAGTTCTGTAGCTTGCTGCAGATAATGACCTGTGGTATATTTATAGGGAGTTATAATTAACTTAATGAAACACCAATGATAATATTTCATCCTTCTGTAAATGTATTGTTACTACTAAATACAGTTAGGTTATTCACCCATGGAAATGTGTGGTGTTGGTTTTTTTTTTTTTTTTTTTTTTTTTTTTGTCAGCTTACTGAACACTTCAGTTTTCAATTTAGTTATATTTATCTAACGAAGTTTTTTGGATAGCCTTTAAATCTGCTGCATGCAAGTAAAAATATTTCACTAAAACTCTCACTGTGGTGGGAGGCAATAATGTAAACTATTGTAAAGAAATACCAGAGGTATTCATGGGAATACATAGTATTTGAGCTTTTAAGACATTTTGTGGGCAAAGCACCTGAAAAACAGACTTAGTTACACTACAGGTTGAACCTCTCTAGCCTGGCACCTCGATCTGACCAGTGTCAAACCAGAGAATTTGCCAAAGCACGGGAGGTCAATATTGGCAAGCAGCATTACCAACACTTCGCCAGATTACTGGGCTATTAGACAGGTAGGGGTAAATTAGAGCTAAATAACAGCACAGAACATTGAGAGGCAGGACTGGTGTCTGTAAACAAACTTTACGGGACCATGGGCAACTTGGCCACACCCATGATAAGCAGACATCTGGCTAATTAATCATGCTGGACCACGGATGCTACCTGACCAGAGAGTGCCAAACTAGAGATGTCCAACCTGTACTACATCTAAAAATTTCTCTGTGTGAGTTATTTCTCTGTTTCTGACAGTGGATTTGGTATATTGGTATTTCAAAGGAACATTTGGCTATCAAAGAAGAAACCTACTCCTAAATATACATTATTCATTTCTCCCCTGAATCCACATCCAGCAGAGTGTGAGGGCCAGAAGGGGGCTATATAAACTCCTAGATTATGTGCTGGCCTGGCCTGGCCTGGCCTGGGGCTACATTGCCATGTCACTTATCTAAAATGCCAGTGGAGAGAGCTCTGGCATGTCATGCCCCCATTCTCTCACAGCATGTCCTTTATGCTCAGATAGAGTGGGGCCACTGCCACCAGGTATTTTTCAATGGCCACTGATGATGGAGGATATGGCCCTCTTTGTGCTGAGTGGCACAAAGATTGCATCAAGAGAATGTGTCCCAGAATACCTGAGGTGCTGAGAAAATTTAGCAAAATCGTATTGCAGAACTGGATTTGTGTGTATGTTCTGAGCTTGTGCAACTTCGCTTGAAGTCAAGGGAAGTTTCAAATGTTCAGCTCTCTCTAAGGTTTGGCTCTAAGACAATGCACCATTATTTTTATTATTACAATATAAATTGGAAAATCAGTAGAAAAAAGTATTATATTGGCTATATGGTAATACATGCAAATAAGGGTTAAGGGTACACAGACCACCTTTTGGCAATGTTCATCTTTGGAGAGCTGAATTATGTAATTCTTGATTTTTTTTTAATAGAACACAGAATTTAATCTGTAGGATGCAACAATCAAGGCTTTTATACATGTGCATGACTAGAAATTATTTGAATTTGGGATAAATCAAAATTAATTTGACCTCCAATCCAGAATTCACATGGAAAGTAATTGTAGGAAGGTTTTTTGTTATTCCTTAAAACCTTTTGTATAAATAGAGTTTACCGATCATAGGTTATACTGGTGCAAGAGTGCACTGGCCAGTAATGTACACTTAAAATGTACCTGTTCCAGGCAGCCATACCTGGATCAACACACCAAGGGTGGGAGAAGGTGCTGTGTGTGTCCAGCCTGTGACAGTTTCCATTAATTGTTCAAGTGTGCCCACGTTTCAGGAACAAAGGTTGCTGGAATCACTTAATTGGAACCTTTTAACCTTGCAGTGGTTTAGTTCTCCAGTGCAGATGGATCTAGAGAGATAAGAGGAGAGAATTTTTGAGAGTTGGATGGCTTGTTTATTTGGAGTGTGTGCAGGAAATAGAAGGTGTAAATGTTCTGCATATAATCACCCTTCCTTATCTCTCTCTCTCCCCTGTTGTAGGCTCACTTCTCTTCCTTTGCCCCATTTTGCAGTGCTGTATGGCCGAGCTGAGACTGCTTGCTTACATTTTATCTAGGGCTCATGGGCTCTGCACATGCAGGTACAATCATTTGTCAAATGACAAAAGGCACTGAGAAGAATTCTGTTCTTACCTTCTTCATCTGAATGTCTCTCTAGTCAATTGCACGGGCAGGAAGAACAGCAAGGTTTCTTACACGCAGGTACAGATGCTTCCTTGCCAATGTGTATGACCTGTAGGGACCACATCCATGGCTATAAAAAGAACTCCGCAATGAGATTGTTAGCTAGCAAAGGGGTAAAGTGCAGTGATGCCACTTAGGAGTAGCAATAGGGTAGGAGGCCAATTGTTTCTGTACTTAGTTTGCATATTACATGCATGAATGGTTATTGGTTTCTGACATGCCATAGCAGCCTCTTTCTCGGCCTATACAGCAATTCCTCATCTAACACGCTAGATGCGTTTCTAAAAATGTTTGTGCTAAGCGAAAACGTGCTATGCGGGGTCAATTTTCCCATTAAAAATAATGGAAAAAGTGGGGGTTGTGTTTCAGGTGGTGATGGCAAAGTCAATTTTTTGTTGGTGCTGGGTCGTCAATGTCAACATTAGATATCTAGCAACACAAGTCACCACGGTTTGTTAAAACACAAAGATAAACATGTGAGTGAGTGGAGGAGTGCTGTAACCACATGTATTCATCTGCTCATGCATATTACCATTTCACCAACTTATACCACTGCGTGAAGTAGTTCGCCACTTGATTATTTTTGTGTTATTTCAGGGACGGTTGTGGTATTTGGAAAACGTTCCCTAAAAAAAAATCGTGCTATTGCAAAAATGTGTTAAGTGGGCACGTGTTAAACGAGCAATTACTGTATTGGATATGTGTGACCCAGCATTGGGTGGAGAGGACCAGTGTGTTTGGAATGCCTGAGGAGAGGCGTGCCAGTGAGTCAAGCTCTACCTACAATCACAGATCCCACCCATGCTCTCACAGAAGCTGAGACACTTTTCTCCATTCAGCTTGGTGGCAAATTAGTTTCACTGCCATCTGTGTGTGTGTCTCTCCCTGCAGATTTGGGCAGGCAGCCTCTGGAGTTACATTGGGAAGGATTTCTTCATTGGCAGCAGTGCTAAAAACTGGGTTCATTTTATTTGAAATGGCCATGAATGTTCAGCAGAAGCTGCTATGGCAGGTCCCCCAGAGCAGTCCCATTCTGTATCTTTGAATGTAATGGCTTATGCCTCAACCCTGATGTATGTCCCCTCAGATGAAGTGTGTGTGCATGGGCATGCAATATATAAAAAAGAAAGTGCCCCAAAAGAGGATTTTTTTTTTTAAAAGCTTCTTGGCCCCTCCATGTACCATCCTTAAGTGGATGGATTCCTGTCACTCCCCTGTCTTTTCTGTACCATAATCAAATAGTTCTTGTTGCCATAGCAACACCAGGAAGCTGGCATCTGGCATGGGAATAGCTGGCCTCTAGAGCAGCTTGTCTCGTGCAGGCTGCCGGGCCCCACGCTCACAGCAGACTGCAGTTTCCCTTCCTTTATGACTTGTTACCTTGATGCTCAGAGCTAATTGAATTTCCAGTGCTGGAGACTGGCCATGGGGGGAGGAAAATGGATTCTGAACAGCATTGTTTTCTAGGTCACCTGGGATACCAGATTTGCTGTAGTTCAGAACCCAGCAGCCAGATGAAACCTGGTTTTTTGTTTCTTTTGGTATAGGATCTGGGTGTTTAACTTCCTTGTGCAAAGAGACTGACAGCATGTTTGCTCTATAAATAAGGAGTGGCCATATGCTTTACTCTACCAGCAACAGTGGTATTCAGAGCCTGAATGACAACTGTATCCGATTTCTCCGTTCTCTTCCCTTTTTGCTAGCCCTCTTTGTTCCATCATTTGGCTTCACCGTTCCCTTGTTGTATCCATGCTGTCTGTCTTACTCCCTGCCTTACTTGCTGTCCACTACAAATGTATAGCAAACACATATAAAACAAAAGGCAGCAGCTCCTTACACAGGGAGCTGACTCCATACTCAAGGGGTAGCCTCACACAGCCAATCCAGCTACAGGGGAAGGAGCTCAAGTCCGCGCTGTCTGGTATATCAAACCCTCAGCCTCAGTGTTGCCAGATGTCACCATTTCATTGCCAGTCTCTCATTATTTAGTGTTTTTCTTAAACCCTTGGGTCCTAAAGTTGAAGTAATATGGGAGCATTGCTGCTTTAATTTTTAAATACAAGTTTTGTTTCTAGCCTTCATAGCTGCAGAAGTCACTTTGAAGATGTGACTGGAAAGTGCCTCAAAGGCTCTGAATGCGGAAGGCAAAGAAAAGGGCCTGGCGCTTATCACTATGTCAAATCTCATGACTTTCTGAGGCCTGACACGTAATTTTTGAAGGCAGGGGGTTTGGCAATCCTGTGTCTGATTACAGAATCTTTATTACCAGTGATGAGAGAGATGGCAGAAAGTGGCCTAAAAGTCAAGCGAGGCTCAAGTTGTGAGAAAGTGTTGATGTAAACTGAGTCCAAATTAGCCTGCAAGTCGGTAAGCAAGAATAAAAATGCCACATGCTTTCTCAGGTATTATTGCGCTTCAGTGTGCATTCCGCTCTTTACATGCACTTGTAGGCCTTTGTTTTGGGCGTGATCACTACAGACTTAGTTTAAGCATGGGGCCTGATCTCAGTCTCCCTTCTGTGTTCTGCTATTGTTGCCATTATGGTGTGCAATGGCACTTTTTACAGGTCTAGCTCTTACGCGTAGAAGTCTGAAATGTGGCTGAGGAATAGTTTGTAGGCAGCAGAGATGCCTGTTGCTGTCCTGGTGAAAATTCTTAAGTTGAAACAGCCTATGCTCGGTACATATTTAAGTATTATTCCAAAAGCTTTAATTGCAGTCGCCTAATATTCCCAATGACTTGCAAAAGGAAGCTGGTAGCTTGTGTCAGTAATGCATGCAGCTTCTGGAAAGAACTTTTGCAGCAGGTTCCCTGCAATCATGAGCAGAAACACAGCTGGGCCAGGCAAAATGCTGTCTGTTTGCTTCTCAAAGTAGGGATGTAACAGTGTAACCATTTAAACAGTTAACTGATAAGCTTGGGCTTATCTGTTACCATTAACAGTTACATGCAGGCTTCCTGGCAGGGCCGGACTGAGCCATTCCAGCGTCCCGGGCAGAGAGTTTAATTGTGCCCTGGGTTGGGGGAGGGCTCATGCACAGCCCCGCCCCCGCCTGGCGTGTGGGAGAGGATGCATGCGTGGCCCCACCCCCGCCTGGCGTGTGGGGGAGGGTGCGTGGAGCTGGCTTCAGCAGGACGCACGTGCCTGGCCCAGCCCGGCTACCGCTGCTGGCGCACAGCCTGGGGCCACCCGGGGCGGCCTGAGCCTGGCCGTGCAGGGCCCCGCGGTCACGGGGGGAAGGGTGCTGCTGGCCGGTGCTGCTGGGGTTAACACGGCCCCCACCCCTGGCGGCCGCTGCAGGGTGGCCGCTGGGAGCTGCTGCAGCCCTCGATCCGGGAGCCGGGCATGCAGCGCCTGATGGCAGCTATAAGGGGCTATGCCATTAGGCCCCCCATAGGTTGGCGCCCTGGGCAGCTGCCTGGCTAGCCCATGCCTTAATCCAGCCCTGCTTCCTGGGAGTGGGGCCAGTAGCCAGGAGTGGGGCTGGCTGCCATCCCGCATTGCTGCCTCTGATTCAGAGGTAGCAGCAAAGGGCAACACCTAGCTCCCTGGGAGCGGGGCAGCAGGCAGGAGCTGGTGCGTGCTGGGAGTCAGCTTAAAAGCAGGCTTCTGGCACATACCAGCTCCTGGGGAGCCTGCTACTGCACTGCATTGTGGGCTCTGCAGTATAAAACTTACCGGCTGTGCTGTGCGCTCTGCAGCTGAAGCTTTACACTGCAGAGTCTGCAGTGTGTAACTGCTGAAAATCTCAGCGGTTACATGGTTACCTAATTAAGCACTTTTTAATATCCCTATATCAAAGCAAGATCTGAATCCAGAGCTTTCTACACCACAGCACTCCCTACTGGAGCTGAAGTAGTCATTTCTTTTTACCTGTCATCAACAGTAGCCTCTTACCCTCCTGCTATTGCAGGGAATACACAACACTGGCTCAAGCAGTAGGCTACACTGACCTCTTCATTTGAAAAAAAAATCCTTTGACCTAGGAGAAGCAAGTATCAATAACCCCTTATACAGACAGAGTAAATAAGGAAAATGGAGGTTTCATAAGGTCACTTGTGGTAGAGCCAGCAATAGAATTTCAGTCCCTGCATGTAGCTGATCCTATCCTTCTCCACACTGCATCTTGTTAAATTTAGACCCTATCTTTGTCCTTGACTGTGCTGTCCAAAAACCTTCCCCTCAGAACCTCAAGAGAAGCTCCACTGAATTGGCCTGGCAAATAGCTATCTATCCTGGAATTAACTCCATTCGGGCGATTGTGTGTAGCTGGTGAATGAGACAGGGGGAGGGGAGTCTGCAGGAAGAAAAAGATGACCCCCATGGGTAAAGATTGGACTGGGATCCAGGAGAGTAGGGTTTCATCCTTGTCCCTGCTGCAGACTTCTGTGGAATGCCAGGCAAGTCACTTTTGGATAGAGCCAGCTATCTGCACAGAGAGAGAACGTCCCTTGCCCTTAAGTGTTCAGTAGGAGGCAGGTCTTGCATTCCAAGCACTGGGATTCAGGAGACCTGAGGTCAAGTCTGGCTCTGCCACTGTCCTCTTACTGGCAAAATCATTCCACCACATCTTGGCTATTTTGGTTCACAGGAAGCCTTGCCGTCCTATATTGGCCTGTGGAGGATCCATGAGTCAGTCTAGAGGTGCTGGAAGGGGGAGGGGTTGAGGTGCTTTCTCAGGCTCTGGGATCAGTCTCTCACTCATGCCCTTTCCCATGCTCAGGAGGGTGTTGGCACTGTATTCTGGGTGCTGAAGGATGTTTGGGGACGGCGCAGGCCTGCCTGGCCACTCTGATACTTGGCATAAAACTTTCAAACTGGCAGTAGTGATTAGGTGCTACCATTGGTAAGATGAAGGCTCATAAGAGGCACTGGCTATTTCTGGAACATTATTGTCCAGGCTGACCCCTGAATCTAACTCACTGAGACACCTGTCTTTGCTTTGCCGATGACACTAGCCTTAACTAGTCACTTCTCCCTCAAGCACCTTTGTGCGTCTCTCTTGCCACCCCCTATATTTGTGGAAACCCAGGGACACTTCCCAGCAAAATTTGTGACCCTGCCACCTTCTCCATCTTAAAACCTACTTCTGCTGGGACTGCTACAAATGCTCCCTTCTGTCTCTTGGTGAGGAAATGTCCAGTTGTGTATTCTGCTAAATCCCTCTGTGGTGCCAGAGAGTAACAGAACAAGGGAGTGAAGCGTTCCCGTCTGGGACTGGGCCAGCGTGTTGTGTCGTTTCCACTACCACTGTCCTTTCTGTCTGTCTCCCCACAGGTGGATGCAGTGCGGGTGTATGTGAAGAGCGACTCTGAGGACTTGCAGTATCCTGTCCTGTTTGTAGTTCGCCAGCAGAAGGGGGTCCTGTCATGGCAAGTGCCTCTGATTTTTCGAGGCCTGTAAGTGGTGGAGATTCTCTTTCCAGTTTGTAAGGGGCAGGTTGTCCCTCCTTCCCCAGTTGTTAAATCTCACCGTTGTACTTCAGTCTTGGGGTACTTGGTGTGGTGGCTTATTAAAGTTTTCCACGGTCTCACAATTGCTGGCAACCAGCCCATGATTTTTCTCTTGGGCAAACTGACTGACACTTCCCATTGACAAGGTAAATTGAACAGATTGGTTCAACTTAGCAATGCCCTGTTTTCAAAGTGTGCAGGGCTTCCCCGGCCCCTGGGTCTCCTGTGCATAGCAACACTGCCAACTGTTATCCATGGGCTACTCACAGTTGGCGTCTGCATTTGCTCATCTTACTCAACATCACACTCTTCTCCCCCTTGTCTCTCAAATGCTGAGCAAAATACAAGGGAGATGCTTCTCAACAGCATCAAGCTGTGGCACGGAGCATTTCAGTCTGAGATACCCACATCCAGCTACTTGGAGGGGTGCAGATAAAAAGCTCTATGGCTCTTGTTCAGATTTTCCTTTATCTGGCTTCCTCAGCCAGGGGAGCAGATGGTAGGCTGGTCACCCAGAATGAGTCTCCACAGTTGCAGGAGGGAACATTTTTGCATTGCAGTTTGTAAACTGGTGAATTTCTGAATCTCTCCTCAGCATAGATTTTTTTTTCCCCAATCATCAGCTGCTATTGTTGGTGAACCTGCCTCTGATCCACCAAGACCTCCAGTTTATATATGGAGATAGGTATATATCTCAGAACTGGAAGGGACCTTGAGAGGTCATTGAGTCCACTCCCCTGCCCTCATGGCAGGACCAAGTACCATCCCTGACAGATTTGACCTAGATACCTAAATGGCCCCTCAGGGATTGAACTCACAACCCTGGGTTTAGCAGGCCAATGCTCAAACTACTGAGCTATCCCTTCACCCTTCATAAACTGAAGGGAGTGGCTTCTAATTGGTACATGCATCCCATCACTGGCACTTGCACAGTTCAGGAACTGTAATTGTTCCTAACCATTGAGCTCCTTCCTGCCACACACCTTGCCACACGGTGCTGCAGCACATAACAGAGAGTCATGCATGTCTCCACTGCCAAACTGGTTTCCAACTGACTGGTAGCAATCTGGGGTTAAGCTTCCAATTGCTAATCCCCATTCACTTCTCGCTGCCGAGGTAGGCTCTCAGTCAGGGGTGCTCACACTGCAGAGTCAGGGCGAGCTGAGTGGAGTCCCAGGGAAACGGCCTTGCTCAGCCTGAGGTTCAGAAACCATTGCTGGCCATCCGCCCATGTCTAAATAACTCTGCGAGAGCCAAAGCAGGGTGTTTTTTTTCTGTTTCATTCTATCTGGTGGCTGTTGGCTCTTTCCCCCTTTTGGCTGCTATAGCTACCAGAGGACCTACAACTACCAAGAAGTAAGCCGCACGCTCTGCCCTTCGGAACCCACCCCTGAGACGGGACCCTCTGAGCAGAGCATATTTGTAGACGTGGCTTCCATGGCACCGTTTGATATTGCGTATGAGCTGCGCGTCACCCGGCTCAAAAGCTTCCAACTCACGTAAGCAGGGTCTGTGAGTGTGTGCAAGTGGGATTGGTGGGTGGGTGGGTGTGCATGCAGGGCAGGAACTGATCCACTCACATCTAGGTAGACATAAGCATGGCGCCTTCAGTGGCGCTCCCTTCACATCCAAGTAGAGCACACGTGACAAGAAACCTCTATGTGGGTGGCCCAGGCAGCTTCACTTGGGCAGTGAAAGAGGGACACCTACCCCGCCCCCGCACCTCCCGAGGGCACTAGTGTCCCAGCTCTAGCTGCTTTAGACCAAAGCTTTCCTGAGTTTGGTTCCCCTGGTAGGCTCCCTTCCAGCTGCAAGGCACCAGCGTCTCTTCTCTGAGGCCACTTATCTGGTGGGCTCACCCAGGTTGTTCTTCAGGATCACCATGAGTCAGGGCTCTGTCTCCCCAGAAGAGGGGAACGCAGCACCGTCCTCACGCTGATGAAAGACTGTGCCTCCTGAATGGGCTTGGGCTTATGGGCGTCCCCAGGCTTTCATCTCTGTCTGAATTGTCCGGGTAAGGGGAAGCTCATTCCTTGGGTGGGAGACAGTCCCTACAGGCCCACTGGGGGTCAGGGCTAGGGCTTGAGCTTGGAGCTGCCCTGTTTTGTTGCCTCTTTGGGCTAGGAGCAGAAGGAGAGGCAGAGGCCACTTCCTCCTTCTTTCTAAGAGCCCCCAAGTCATTCCCTCTTCCTGCATAAATACCTGGCCTGATGAGAGTAGGTGGAACTCTTCTCTCCAGCGAGTGGGCTAAGCCTCAGGATAGGGCATGCCGTCTGTCTGGCTCTCTTCCACAGGAATGAACTCCTTAACTGCCTGATACAGCGTGGGATGCATACTCCTCATCTCTGGATGGTCATGGATGTGCCACACCAAGTGGTCTATTTTTCTCCTTGTTTTCACTTCCCTGGGAGGGTTTGGGTAGGATGTGGAGGCAGAATCCAATTTCTCAGTCTCCCCAGCAGCTATTGGGGCTGTGTTTTCCCTCTTTGCTATTTGCCTTTTGGTCCTTTGTACCAACCCAGACAGTGACTCCTGCCTGGGTTCTCTCTGTCCTCCAGCAGGTGGTCAGATGATGGGTGAGGACAAAGGTGGGAATCCATAGCACAGAGGGGGATGCTTACCAGTTAACCTTTCACAACTTTTTTTTTTAGGACAGACAAAGCCTTTAACTTCACTGCCAGCCCTTCTCAGCCTCAGGTAAGCAGGAACCCTATGGGCCATTAGCTGCATCTGTCTCTTCACAGAAAAATGGGTTCCAGTATGATCCTAGCCATTAGCAATGGCAACGAGTTCTTGGGATCAAATCCTCTTCCCTCGCTGGGTGCGGTCTAGTCCATTGCTCTGGCATCTGCATGGGTTGTGTGAAAGGGTAGAACTAGTGGTGGTGGAAGCTTCCTAACAGTGGAAGGTGGGAGCGTAGCCTTGCCTTTGAATCAATTTCGTAATTCCCCCACCATCATCTCTGTATCTCCCACAACTCCTAGGGTTCTTCCTCACCTGCCAGGCCTGGGAGATGAGGAGGAGCTGCAGCAAGGTCCCCTCTTCCACTTCCCAAGCTGTGTGGTACCTGGAGAAAGAGGGAGGATCAGCAGGGGAGCCTTCCTGTCTCCATTTCTCACAGAAGGGAGGGGAGACTTCTCTCTCCTTGCTCCTGTGAGAATGAAGTTGGCTTTTGAGGGGGTGGATGAGTAAGAACTCTGCCTGCTTCCCGCAACAGCCATGATTGGCTGCTCTTCCCCAGGAGATGGGCAAATAGGGAAAGCAGCAAAACAAACAGCCCCTCCCACCTGCAGCACTAAAAATGTGCCCTCCTCCCTCAGTGGTCTGGCTCGCTTTTTTAAGAAAACTTATTTCCTAGATGCGTGACAAGGCACACTACAAACGCTGTTACTCTTGGTTTTAGCAGGAAGGTATCATTTTGATTGATTCATGACTCACTGATAGGTACAGACTCTTGGTTCAGTCCATACCGCTAGAACGTCCAGGCCAGCAACTATTTGGGATTTTCCTCTGCTGCCTATTCCAGCACAAGCAGCTTTTTCTCACAGGGTCATTGTAACAGCTCTTTCTCCATGAAAACTAGCCACCACCATAGGTGTGGAGATTGAGGGTTTCTCTCTGCAGTTGAATGGAGCAGTCCAACTCGTGGAACTAGTGGAAATTAATCTAAGATCCAATCTGTAGAGGCGTGCCAACAGATCCCTGGAGTGGCAAAGTGGCCTGCCAGCTGCACATCATTGTCATTTGCAAAACAAAGCATCTTGAATTCTGTCTGCTCCTCACAGTCGTGAGTGGCAGTGAGAAGGCTCCTAGCACGTTTGCATTTAGATGACGTGGGTTTGTGTCCTGGCAAACACTATTACGTGGGGCTTTCTACTTGGCAAGTCTTTTACTAGGTACTATGGGGTTTTTTGTTTTGTTTTAGATACAGTGATATTTTTCTGCCTCTTGGGCCTTATCTGTCCTTTAGCTATTGTTTATAGAGTTACATGGGCTCTCACAAAACAGGGTCCCTGGGCAACACATGACATGCAATGTTGGTCAATGCAAAATATTTAAATGTAAATACAAAATTATGGGGCTAAATTAGCTGTTGCTGCTCAAAGATCTTGGAGTCATTGTGGATACTTCTCCAAAAGCACCTGCCCAATGTGCAGCAGTCAGAAAAGCTAACAACGTGGGGAGCCATTAAGAGAGAGAAAATATTCTGCTACTATAGAAATCTGTGATGTGTTACGCTCACACCTTGCATACTGCATGAAATTCTGGTCACCACATCTCAAAAAAGATAGAACTAGAAATGGAAAAGGTACAGAGAAAGGCAACAACAATTATTAGGGGGTATGGAAGAGCTTCCATATGAGAAGATTTAAAAAAAAAACCTGGGATAGCTCATCTTAGAATAGAGACCACTGAGGGGATATGATGGACATGTATAAAAGCATGAATCCTGTGGAGAAGTGAATAAGGGAGTGTTTATTTACCCCTTCACATAACACAGGGACTAGAGGACACCTGATTAAATTAATGGGCAGCAGGTTTAAAACAAACGTAAGCACTTCACACAACAGATAATCAACCTGTGGAACTCAATGCCAGGGGATGCTGTGAAGGCCAAAACTGGGTTTCAAAAACAATTAGATGTTTTTATGGAGGATAGGTCCTTCAGTGTTGGTAGTCAAGATGGTCAGAAATGCAACCTCATGCTCTGGGAATCCCTAAGCCTTTGACTGCTAGATGCTGGGACTGGATCACAGGGAATGAATCATTCAATAATTGCTTTATTCTATTAATTCCTTCTGAAGTATCTGGTATTGGCCATTGTCAGAAGACTGAATACTGGGCTTGATGAATCATTACTCTGATCCACTATGGCATTGTTATGAAACACAGGATGGGTGTCTCTTTTTTTTTTTTTAATTGAAACACCATCATTTTTATACATCAAGTAAGTATTGATTCATTCAATCTAGACTTCTTTTACAATCTAGAGTAATGCTAGCATAATCCCCAAACAAGAAAAGGAAACACAACTATAACAAAAATGTTCAGTGATCTTAATGTTCAATTACTGCCCATCCTCCACTTCCTACAAACAGAGGAAGGAATATAGTAAACTTGTCAATGAGAGAGATGTTGGCCATTGCAAGAAAAGTTTCCTCCTAAAATAATCGCTCAACAAAAAGTGAATCATTTTAACCAGTCAGAACTGAATTGACATGGACACGGATAGTGGGCGATTCTGAGTCCTTTGTTTAGCAGCTTGCTTTTTGCTCATCCTGAATTAGCTGAAAATGGGATGATGAATACACAAATGGAAACACAGGGAGGTGCCGAGAGCTGAGAACTCCAAATCAAGTCAGTGAGAGTTGCAGATGCTCCACGTGTCTCTGGATTGGGCCCTAAAATGTAGGTGCATAAGTAGCTAGAACACATCTTTTATTTTTGCTTACACGTCACCTTCTACCAAATCTATACTCTCGTAAGAAGCACTGGTGTTGCCCCAGGTGCAAATTACAGCATGCCTGGCTGCTTTGCAGAGCTACCAATGGGCATCTATGTAGGCAGGAAAGCTTCAGCAATGGACACTCCAGTTACTCCCCTGGTGCATCATCAATCACCCCAACATGCCCTGTACTGGGATCTGCAGGAGGGTGCTGTCAGACTGCCTATCAATAGAGCCTTGCCGATCTGGGTATATCCACTTTTATATTTGTCAGTATCCGCAGCTCATTTTTGTGGCTGTGGATACAGGGCTCTACCTATCTGTGTTAATTCTGTACCTGAGGAATTACCAGGGGGCTGTTTCACCCCGTTTACACTCAGTGTAAAGTCTTTCATCCCAGATCTTGGTGGGATATCTGTATAACTGGTTCTCAGGATCTGTTGGCAGGCACCTGCAAATTCTTGTGGTTTTTGGCCGGAACAAAGGGACTCTGCATAGATCTGAATGAACAGGTTCTGCTGATTTTTTTTTTCCAAGTGCTGTTTGCTAGGATTCGCAGCTGTCACACAGACAGATTTTCATTTTACAATGAGCCCTTCATGTCTGTAAAATGGATACAGAAGTAGAAACTGGCAGACTTTGTAAAATTCTAGTTCGGTTCTGTTTGAGCTCAAAATTGGAAGCAGGGAAACTGCTTCATGAGGAAAATGATTGATTCTTGCCTGTCTCCAAAGACGGGCGTATGAGGGTTTGCTCATTTATAAGAGCTGTGAAGTGAACTTAATTATTCATACATCAGTGGAAGAACTGAGATTAGAATTTATAGTCCACTGTACCATAGACCAGCATACTTTCTCCAAAATGAAAGCGTGTCTTGCAGTTGATGCTTTCCTTGTGTACTCTCTGGAGCCATTCAGGGAAGCACGTTCAGTGCAGCTGAAATATTTGGAGATTTTAGTAGCCGGTCTCTATGTGGCGGTGCGTCGGGGTCCCCCGACTCCTGCCCCCCCATAATGCCACGGACAGACTCCACCAGCCAGTAGAATAGAGGGAGTTTATTGCTTCTCCAGGATACAGCACAGCACAGATGTCATATGGTTACAGGAACCGGGCCTAGGATGCCTCAGCCCCCCTTGAGATGGGGGATGCTGGGCCCCTAAATTCCAGCCCCTCTGGTCCCTAGGCTGTCTCCTCCATGATCCCAGACAGAAACTAACTCCCTCACTTCCAGCCCTGCCCCCAGCCAGGTCTGGCCTCGCCCCCTTCCTTTCCATTGTTCCGCTCCATGGGAGATACCTGTCTGACAAGTTTCGAAGCCCCCTTGCATAATAACTCATCCCCTGCCCTGCTGGGCCGTGCTGCAGACAGCAGCCAGTGGAAGTCACTGACAACCCACTGCCCAGCATAGCAACCAGCAAGGTACCCACACTACATCACAGTTCTCTTCCCCCCCCCGGCGAGAGCGAGCTGAGCGGGGCCACTCTGCCGGTGGCCTGGGGAGGTTCGGGCCCCTCGCTACGGGACAGCGCGTCAGCGATGATGTTGGCGCTCCCCTTGACGTGGATCACTTCCATGTCGTAGTCCTGCAGGAGCAGGCTCCACCTCAGCAGCTTGGCGTTGGTCCCCTTCATCTGGTGCAGCCAGGTCAGGGGGCAGTGGTCGGTGTACACCGTGAAACGCCGGCCAAACAGGTACGGCTGCAGCTTTTGCAGGGCCCACACCATCGCTAGGCATTCCCTCTCTACGGTCGCGTAGCTCCGCTCCCGGGGCAGCAGTTTCCTGCTCAGGTACATGATGGGATGGCGTTCCCCCTTCTCGTCCACCTGCATCAGCACCGCCCCCAACCCGGTGTCCGAGGCATCGGTAAAACGATAAAGGGCTTGTCAAAGTCCGGGTTTACCAACACTGGGGCCGTGACCAGGGCTTCCTTCAGTGCACAGAGAGCCCTCTGGCACTGCTCCGTCCAGACCACCCTGTCTGGCCTCCCCTTCCTGCACAGCTCTGTGATTGGGGCAGCGATGGAGCTGAAGTTGGGCACAAACCTCCGGTAATATCCCGCCATCCCAATGAACGCCTGGACCTGCTTCTTGGTCTGGGGTACAGGCCAGTCTCTGATGGCCTCCACCCTTGGCCGGCTCTGGCTTCAAGCAGCCGCTCCCCACCTTATGGTCCAGGTAGGACACTTCGGCCATTCCAACCTTGCACTTCCCAGCCTTTACGGTCAGCCCAGCCTCCCTCAGCCAATCCAGTACCTGGCTGACTTGGGCCTCGTGGTCCTCCCAGGACTGGCTGAAGATACAGATATCATCTATGTACGCTAGGGCACAGTTCTCCATTCCCTGCAGCAGCTGGTCCACCAGATGCTGGAAGGTGTCCAGCGCCCCTTTGAGGCCTAAGGGCAGGACCAGGAACTCATAGAGCCCCAGCGGGGTGATGAAAGCCGATTTCAGTCTGGCCTCCTGGTCTAGCGGCACCTGCCAGTAGCCCTTGGTGAGGTCCAGGGTGGTGAGGTAGCAAGCTCCCCCCAGCTTGTCCAGGAGCTCGTCGGGCCTTGGCATCGGGTAGGCGTCAGACACCGTGATGGCGTTGAGCTTCCGGTAGTCCACGCAGAACCGGATCGACCCGTCCTTCTTGGGAACCAGCACCACGGGAGAGGCCCAGCTGGATCACCCCCAGGGCCAACATGTCCTGGACCTCTCTCTCCAGGTCCTGGGCTGTTTTCCCCGGGACCCTGAACGGGGAGCAGCGCACCGGGGGGTGAGTGCCCGTCCCCACCCGGTGGACAGCCAGGTTGGTGAGACCAGGCTTGTCGGAGAACAGCTGCTGGCGGGAGCACAGCACCTCAGATCTCGGCCTGCTGGGCCAGGGTGAGCTGGTTCGAGAGGGGAATTGACTCCAGCGAAGAGTCCTCTCCGGTCCCAGGGAACAGGCCGACCAAGGGATCCTCCCCCTGCTCCTCCCAGGGCTTACACACGGCCAGCACCAAGTTCTCCCTGTCCCAGTACGGCTTCATCATGTTAACATGATACACCCGCTGGCTGCGCGTCCGGCCTGTTAGCTCCACCACATAGTTCACCTCGTTCAGCTGCTTAACAATCTTGAAGGGGCCGTCCCAGGCGGCTTGCAGCTTATTCTTCCGCACGGGAATTAGGACCATCACCTGGTCCCCGGTAGTGTAGGCGTGGGCCCGTGCATTGCGGTCGTACCAGACCTTCTGCTTCCTCTGGGCCCTGCTCAGGTTCTCTCTGGCCAGGCCCATGAGCTCGGCAAGTCGTTCCCGGAATGTCAGGACGTATTCCACGACCGGCTCCCCCTCCGGGAAGACCCTCCCCTCCCACTCATCTCTCAGTAAGTCCAGGGGGCCCCTCACTCGCCTCCCATATAACAGCTCGAACGGTGAGAACCCCGTGGACTCCTGGGGCACCTCCCTGTATGCAAACAGCAGGTGGGGTAGGTACTTGTCCCAGTCCTGCGGGTGTTTGTGCATAAAGGTCCTTAGCATCTGCTTCAGAGTCCCATTGAACCTCTCCACCAACCCGTTGGTCTGGGGGTGATACGCCGAGGCCCAGGTGTGCTGGACCCCACACTTCTCCCACAAGCACCGGAGCAGGGCCGACATGAAGTTAGATCCCTGGTCCGTGAGAACCTCCTGGGGGAACCCCACCCTGCTGAAAATGGTCAGCAGTGCGTCTGCCACTGTGTCTGCCTCAATAGAGGATAGGGCCACGGCCTCGGGGTAGTGGGTGGCAAAGTCCACCACCACCAGGATGTATTTCTTCCCCGTCTGGGTCACTCTGTTGAAGGGCCCCACAATATCCATCGCCACCTTCTGGAAAGGCTCCTCTATGATGGGCAGGGGTCTCAACGCAGCTTTCTTCCTATCTTGGGCCTTCCCCACCTGCTGGCAGGAGTCGCAGGACCGGCAGTACTGCTGCACGGCTGCAAATATCCCCAGCCAGTAGAAGTTTTGGAGCAGCCTCAGCCGCGTGCGCCGGATCCCCTGGTGTCCCGAGAAGGGGATGTCATGGGCCAGGTATAGCAGCTTACGGCGATACCTTTGGGGGACCACCAGCTGCCGCTGGAGCCCCCACTCCCCTACCTTCCCGGGGAAAAGCCATTCCCGGTACAGAAATCCCCTCTCCCACCGGAACTTCTCCTGGCAATCTCCCCCCAGGGCTTGAGCTGCGCCCAGGTCGGCCTGGTCCCTCAGGGCCTGCAAGGAGGGATCTGCCCGCACCTCCGCCTGGAATTCAGCGGCTGGTGCTGGGACAGGGGTGTGTTCCCCCCCACTGCCTCGGTCCGACTCCATGTCTGCTGGGATGGGGCCCTGGGCCCCCTGTTGGGGAACCTCCTCGAGTTCTGGGGTGCCAGCCCCTCGCTGGCTCTGGCTACGGGTGGTGACCAGGGTCCTGTGGGGTCCGTCTGGCCACTCCTCTAGGTCACCCCCCATCAGCACCTCCGTGGGCAAGTGCGGGTGCACCCCCACTTCCTTGGGGCCCTCCTTGGACTCCCATTTCAGATGCACCCTGGCTACGGGTACCTTAAATGGGGTCCTGTCTATGCCCTTCAGGGTCAGCTGAGTGTTGGGTAGCATACGGTCTGGGGCCACTATGTCGGGTCGGGCCAGCGTCACCTCCGCCCCCGTGTCCCAGAAACCCGTCACCTTCCTACCATCCACTGCCAGGGGTAGGAGGCACTCGCTCCGCACAGGCCGCCCTGCCCCCACCCGGTACACAGAGAAATCCACCTCCCGAGGGTTAGATCTCCCATGGGAAGTGCACTGAGCATCCTTCCCCCCACTCTGAGCTGAGGTTTGCCTACCAGCCCCTGCCTCTGGGGCAGCCTGCCCTTCCTCCAGCCCCAGCCAGTTAACCCTGGGAAATCCCAGGTCATGGGACCTGTTCTTGTGCCTGGTGCAATGAGCTCTCTTGTGGCCTTGTTGCCCACAGCGATGGCAGGTTAGGTTCTGTGGGCCCTTTTGGGTCGGCTCTGCCCAGGGCCCTGGCTGGTTTTCTGGGGCACCGTTGACTGGTCCTGGTCCCTGGGGCTCGCCTTGGAGGTGCCTCTCTCCGTCGCTCAGTTGAGAACCGGTCTCTGCGCGATTCCCTTTCTCGCCGGGACTCCCGTTCACACCCGGACCGGCTCTCCGTGAACTCATCCGCCAGCCTCCCAGCTTCCTGAGGGTTCTCCGGACTTCGGTCCTTGAGCCACAGCCTCAGGCTGGGTGTGCATGCTTCATAGAACTGCTCCATCATGACCAGCTTGAGCAGGTCCTCTGTGGTCTGGGCTCCGACTCCAGACACCCACTTGCGGCAGTACTGCACCAGGCGGGAGGCCATATCCACATAGGTCTCCCGTGGCCCCTTCTGCACCCCCCGGAACTTCTTCCTGTACATCTCAGGGGTGAGCCCGAACTTGTGCAGCAGGGCCTCCTTGACTCGGTTATAATCCCCTGGCTGTAGGTCCTCTAGCTGATTGAGCACCCTGGCAGCCTCCTGGTTCAGTGTGGGGATGAGCTCCTGTAGCCAGTCAGCTGGGGGGACCCGTTGCAGTCCACAGGCCCTCTCAAAGGAGCTGAGGAACCCGTCTATGTCGCCCACGTCCTTCAGTTGGGCCACCACGAGCTTCTCCAAGCGTCTGGCAGCCGGGGGCCCTTGGGGCCCGTCCGCACTCGGCGCAGGCGGGGCCCTAACGCTTCTCCGCTCTGCCATGGCCAGCTCATGCTGTCGCTGCTCTCTGTGGTCCTGGACTTCCAATTCCTTCATCTGCAGCTGGATCTCCAGCCGCCGCAGCTCCACTGGGTTGGACCCTCCCCTGGGTGGACTACGGCTTGCAGGGTTCCCCTGGGAGGCTGTCCCGTCTCTCCTGTGGGTTCCACTGCTCCGCCCACCCTCAGAGCCTGACACGCTCCCGGGGGGGGGTCTGGCTGCTCCCCACTGGGACAGGATCCCAGCCCTGTGGCTGGTCATTCTCTTCCAGCCAGGCAATCAGCTGGGCCTTGGTTGCGTTCCGCACAGGCAAGCCCCTCTCTCTGCACAGCTTCACCAGCTCTGCCTTCAGGAGTTGGGCGTAGGCCATCTCCTCGCTGGTTCCCTCGGTGCAGACTCACCAGTCTAGTGCTGCTGCGCCCCACGATTCTCAGGAACCGCTTCGCTCTGTCTCCAGCACGCCTGGCTCCACGGCTCTTGCTTCTACTGCACCTTGTCACTTGCTGCTGGGAGCTCCATCCACGGGGTGCAGTGCATCCCACTTCTGACACCACTGTGGCGGCGCGTCAGGGTCCCCCGACTCCTGCCCCCCCATAATGGCACGGACAGACTCCACCAGCCAGTAGAATAGAGGGAGTTTATTGCTTCTCCAGGATACAGCACAGCACAGATGTCATCTGGTTACAGGAACCGGGCCTAGGATGCCTCAGCTCCCCCTCCCCCTTGAGATGGGGGATGCTGGGCCCCTAAATTCCAGCCCCTCTGGGCCCTAGGCTGTCTCCTCCATGATCCCAGACAGAAACTAACTCCCTCACTTCCAGCCCTGCCCCCAGCCAGGTCTTGCCTCGCCCCCTTCCTTTCCATTGTTCCGCTCCATGGGAGATACCTGTCTGACGAGTTTCGAGTTTCGAAGCCCCCTTGCATAATGACTCATCCCCTGCCCTGCTGGGTCGTGCTGCAGACAGCAGCCAGTGGAGGTCACTGACAACCCACTGCCCAGCATAGCAACCAGCAAGGTACCCACACTACGTCACACTGTAACACCCAGCATTGATCATGTTCAAATGGCAATTTTCACCAGGCTTTTATTCTCTGGCCAAATCTGGATGAATTTTCTTGGAGACAGAAAAAGGCATTTCTGTGACTCCAGGATTATCCTTTGGACAAGTTTTTTTAAATTCCAGCATGGAGTCACTACAGTTCTTCAAAGAAATAGAAAAAATTGTTAACATTGAGGTTAGGGTAGCCTTGGCATTCTCAGAAATGGTGAAAGCAATATCACTGAAACGTTAAAAATCAGCCTGAGGGGAAAAGAGCAATCACTGAGAAATTGCCAGAATGGTTACATTTTAGCTAAGTCATAAGTAGAGGAAAATGTTAGGCAGTCACAATTTATAATTTACAGCTGTCCACTCATTCCCCCTCCCCCCAATAAAATAGCATTATAGAGGGTATAGAAATTGCTGGAGGCTGATGTCACAATTTAAAACACTTCACTGTAAGAGCCCATCTTTTAAACATTATCTGAAGTATTATGATGAGCAGAAGTTTTGCTGCAACTCTGGTGCCATAAAGAGATCAGGGATTATACTCTGTGCACAGAGGGGGTGGTGCAGTCTGTACTTTTCACCAAGCCATTGTGAGGAGTATGAAGGCCTAGTAAGACACTTGAACTCCAAGGGTGTGTCTAGACTGCATCCCTCTGTTGACAGAGGGATGCAGATTAGGCACATCGAAATTGCTAATGAAGCAAGGATTTAAATATCCTGTGCTTCATTAGCATAAACATGGCGGCTGCTTTTTTCGACACGGAGCTTTGTTGACAAAAAGCGGCAGTCTAGACGCGGATCTGTCAAAAATAAACCCTTTTTCGACAGATCCTGTAAACCCCATTTTTTTTTTTTAGGAATACAGGATCTGTCGAAAAAGGGTTTATTTTCGACAGATCCGTGTCTAGAGTGCCATTTTTTGTCGACAAAACTCCGTGTCGAAAAAAGCGGCCGCCATGTTTATGCTAATGAAGCACAGGATATTTAAATCCCTGCTTCATTAACAATTTCGATGTGCCTAATCTGCATCCCTTTGTCGACAGAGGGATGCAGTCTAGATGTAGCCCAAGTGAGTTGCTGGTCTGTGGAAGCCTTTCGTGCTTGACCTCTCAGCCTAAATACCTGGGCTGTTCTCTGCTCTTGGGGATGTTACGGAACCAGTGCAGATGGAATCCTGAACTGTGATGCACAAAGGGGGACACTGATCCTGTCTCTTCTGCAGTACTTTCTGTACAAGTTCCCTCCAGAGGTGGATTCTGTCATCATCAAGGTGGTATCTGAAACCGTCTATCCTTGCTCCGTTGTCTCTGTCCAGGATATTGTGGTAAGTCTAAAGCAGGGGTGGGGAACCTTTTTTGGGTCAGGGGCCATGGACCTACAGAAACATCAGCCGAGGGCCACAGACAAATGAGAAGCAAAAAAAAAAAATCCTCACTGATGTGGTCCCCAACTGAGAAGGAGAAAGACCCTCCCCACATACCCCTTGCACACCAGAGCCTCATGGAGCCCAGGCTAGTAGATTGGAGTGCCAGCATGGGCATCCCAATGGTGGGTGGGGAGCCCTGAGTCTCAGGGGCTGGATCCAGACAAGCCAGGGGCTACATCAAGCCCCTGGACCTTATTTTCTCCATCTCTTGTCTAGAGAGAGGGTTGTTAGCCTGTAAGGGCAGAGGATCTAGAGCAGGGGTTGGCAACCTTTCAGAAGTGGCGTGCCAAGATTTAACTTATTCTTTTCTATTTATGGATCTGCGTGCCAGGCAGAGGAGGGGGAATGGGCAGGCTGGGTACGGTGACCATATTTTCTGAACCAGCTGCAGCTAGGGAGAATGGTTTAATTTAAATTATCAAACAGACTAAGTGTTTTAACTTTCTCATGTTTGTTTCTCATGTTAGTTTATCAAACTTCATTTTAAATAAAGTAAAATATTAATTTATGTCCAACACTAAAGGTTCCCATGTTTTCTTTATTTGGGGAACCTTTTTTGAGTTGGGGGCCACTGACCAACAGAGAAATCAGTTGGGGACCACACAAGTGAGGAGCAAAAAAACTCCTTCCAAACACCCCAACCCTCACTGATGTGGCCCCCAACTGAGACACCTCACTCCTCTGATGCTCCAGCCTCATGGGGTGAGGAGAAGGGGCAGGGAGGACTGAGGTTCAGGGTTTCCCATACGCCAGATTTACTTTTCTAGGGTTCTGAAGTCAGTGGATTTTATGGATCCCCCCATTAGGCTCTGGGGTAGGGACAAAAATGAGGGGTTCAGTGTGCTAGACAGGGGTGCCACGGAGTGGAATAGGGATCGAGTGCATGATCTGGGAAGGAAGTGGGATGCAGAAGGTGGACAGGTTGCAAGGTCTGGGTGGGAGGTAAAGTGCAGAAGCAGGCTGGGAGTAGGGTGTCTGGCCAGGTGGAGGGAGCAGGAGCAAAGGAGGGTGCAGTTTGTGACCAGGAGGGAGGGTGCAGGAACAGGGTGGGGGTAGATGTCTGGCCAGCCTAGGGGGGATGGTGCAGGGGCAGAGTGGAGGTAGAGTGTCTGGCCAGAAGGAAGGGTGCAGGAACAAGGGAGGGTGTTGGAGCAAGCTGAGGGTGCGAGGTCTTGGTGGTGGGAGGGGAGTGAATGAGGGGAATTGGGATGGGGGGGTCTGGGCAGGACAGGGGAAGCTTACCTGGCTTTGCACCCCCTTGGAGCAACTGCCCTGGCCACGCAGTCCCGGACTGGCCCCGGAGGCACCGCTAAGGAGCCTCAGCTCCAGCGCTGCCTCCTACCACCGCAGCCTAATCTGCTGCCAGGGAAGAGGACGGGCTCTAGGGGAGGAGGGGCGGGGCTGAGCTTCCACTGTGTGCGCCACTGAAAATCGGCTCACATGCCACTTATGGCATGCGTGCTGTAGGTTGCCGACCCCTGATTTAGAGGGTAGGCTCTCTGTGTTGCTCTCCTATCCCTGGCACCATGTGTGAGAGATTCCAGCCCAGTCACAAGGCAGCCCTATTTGTCCCTGCAGTGTCATCTCTTTCATCCCATTCTCTCTCTCCAGTCCTCTCCCAATCTTCTCCCAGTGTTCGTTCTCTCTCTCTCTCTCTCTCTCTCTCTCTCCCCCTCACTCTCTCTCACCTGACCTCCTCCTGCCCTTCCCCTCTGGCACAATCTCCCACCTCAGTCCTTTTCCTGAATTTTTGTCTATACCCTCTAGTCCTCTCCCATTCATGGCTGCCTCCCACAAGGGGAATTTGTGGTTACTCAGGCCAGGAAGCAGCAGTAGTGGCCACCGGTGCTATGCAGGACAGAGAGGCACACTCAGGGCAAGGGAGCAGTGAATAGGGGAGGGAGAAGTGGAGGAAGCTGCCTTGAGGGCTTGCTGAGACACCCGGAGAGCTGCCATTAGCTGGGAGAAGGGGTTGAAGTGGAATCTGTCTGCAGCCTTTGGAGAGGCCTTTCAGTGACGTGATGAGAAGGCGACAAAGGGGGCAAACGTGTGGCTGTCGCTCCTCGTGGCAGGTATAGAAAGGGGAAAGAAGGTGCCGGAGGGTCTGTTGTGAGGACTGGGCCTAGACTGAGAGTAGAGCTTAGGTCGCAAATGTCTTTTCCACTCTGCTGGATCTGTGCCTTCCACTAAGAGATTCCCAGAGTCATTGCCCTGACTGTGCCGCAAGCTGTAGTTGGAAGCTGGGACCTTGCGGAGGGAGACCACCAGAGTTCTGGCCATGGTGTTGTCAGCACAGCTTCACTAGCTCCTGTACGCAGCTGATGTTGCTGCCCAGGGGACTCCAGTAGAGTTACCAGATGGTTTAAAAAAAATACCGGACACACTTGATCTCAGATGGGGAGGGGGGGAACTGGCTGGTGGGAAGCAGGGCTGGCTGGGAGGGGGTTGGGGGGAGTGGGGCTGGCTGGGGAAGATCGGGGGGGGGAGGGAAACAGGCCAGCGGGAAGCAGGGCTGGCCAGGAGGGGTTTGGGGGGAGCAGGGCTGGCTGGAGGGGAACCAGCTGGCGGGGAGTGGGACTGGCCAGGAGGGGGGACTGGCTGGCAGGGCTGGCTGGGGAGGGATTGGGGGGGGAAACCGGCAGGCAGGGAGCAGGGCTGGCCCGGGCGCATGCAGATCCCGGGATGCTGCCCGTTCTGTGCACGGTTCTGGCGGGGTACATGGGTGAGTCTGGCCCCGGGGATTCCATCCCGCCCCCACCCCCACCCCCACCCCCACCCCCACCCTCACCCCCCTCCTCTCTGCTGCGTAGTTGTGTACTGCCTGGCTGGTAGACACACTCACACAGTGTGACTCATGCAGTGTGAGCGTGTCTACCAGCCAGGCAGTACACAACTACGTACTGATACTCATAATAATAATAAAACTTAATTAGAAAATACTGGACATTTCTATGTCTGGTATTTTCTCAATTTGCTTCCCAGACAGAAACCTCAAATACCGACTGTCCGGTTCAAAACCGGACACCTGGCAACCCTAGACTCCAGGCAGGGCTCCTGCAGTGCTCTTCATGAAGCCCTAGTAGGGAGGGGAGGGGAAGATGACAAAGCCAACTCAAAGGCCCAAAGGAATTTATTTTTCTTAGGGGAGTTTTTGCCACATGAACCCTATTGGGGGGGAAAGCAAGTTTGTGTGCCTCCTGGTTCTGAAAATGCAGTTGGATTTTTCATTTAAAAAAAAATTCCTTTTGCCCGTTTTAGTGCCCTGTGTATGATCTAGACCACAATGTGGAGTTCAATGGTGTTTACCAGTCCATGACCAAACAAGCTGCCATCACTGTACAGGTGAGACATTGATTTTTGTCAGTGCTAATTTCCAGTGACTCTGCTGACCTACCGCCTCCTTGCTGCTTAATTATTCATTTGTTGGATACTGGCGCTCAAGGTCAGGGATTTCTGCCCTTTTGGATAACATGACCCACCTCTTAATACAAATGGGCAGCCAGTTGCAGAGAGTGATGGGGACTTGCCTCAAGGCACACAGGTTCTGGATCTCCTCATTGCTCTGAGAAATGAGGGACTCTCTACTCCATGCTGGGCACCAGCCCAGGGACCCTGTATGAAACAGGAGATTTGTTTGTTCAGACCCTCTGCTGGATCTTTGGCTGCTTCCTGCCATGGCTGGTAGCTAGGCCTTCCTCACAGGCTCTTCCCCAGCTGACTCTTCTGCTCCCAAAGCAAAGGGCATCTGGATTAGTTATGAGGGAGAAGGGGGAAAAAATGCAGCTACACCAGGCCTACCTGTTCCAAGGAGGCTCTGCCCCTTAGAAATCTATAGTTAGGCCCACCATTGCCAGGCACACAGGTTTTGACTGGAACAACTGGTCGAAGGGCCCAGGTGGTTCCAGTCAGCCACCTGCCGTGGCTCCACATAACTCCTGAAAGGGGCTGCAAGGTTGCTGCAACCCCTAGGCACAGGGAGGCTGCTCATGCTGCCCCCCCTTTCCCCCAGTGCCAGCTCCAGTGGTGGGAGTTGTGGGAGCAGCGCTTGTGGGCACAAAGGTAGCATAGGAACTGCAGGGACCTGGTGGCTGCTTCTTGTGAGCTGCAGTAAGTGCCGCCGGGACCCCGCACCCACTCCTGCACCCCAACCCCGCCTCAGCCCTGAGCGACCCCCCTCCTATGCCCCAAGCCCCAGCCAAGAGCTCTCAACCTCTCCCACACCACAACCCCCTGCCTCAGCTGGGTGGAGGAGAGACACAGCAGAGAGAAGGAGTGAGTGGGGGGCGGGGTCTCAGGAGTGGTGTGGTGGGAGTAGGGCCTTGGGGAAGCAGTAGGGCAGGGGTGTTCGGTTTTGTGCAAGTAGAACGTTTGCAACCCTAGTTCGGCCCTGTCCCAGCTGATCCTTCCTTCCCGGCAGCTGTTTGGTTTACAAATGTGCTTATCATTCTGGTTTCCGTTCTCCCACCTGACTCGCCAATTTGACTGCCTGCCTTGTAACATCCCAGAGACGTGCCAGCATCCTTGTGTAACTGCACACTCGGGGCCTGTCCATGTACTATAAACTTAGCTTGACTTATGTAGTTAATTACTGGGATGGCCAAGGCCATCCCTAGGGAGGCTTGGGGCCCGGGACAACCCCCCTCCTCTGCTCCAGGCCCCACCCAGCCTCTTTCTGCCCCTGCTCTGCCTCCACTCTGCCCTGTCCCCTAAGCTCTGACCCCTCCTCTCCTCTCCTGAAGGATACCAGGGGCAGAGCAGAGCAGAACCGGCCCCACACTGCTACTGGCCCCAAATCCCCCAGAAGTGCAGGGCTCCCCGAGCTTGGGACCCAAATGACAGCCCTGAAGTATCCAATGGCTGGGACGGCTCTGGCAGTGGGCAGTGTCCACGCGAACCACCTTCTGTCAGTGGTGCACGCCCCCACCAGGAGCACTTCCACCGACTTAAAGCAAGGCAGTGTGGGGATCTGAGAGCCTGGCTGCCCCTTCTGGCTCCCCACTCCCCGTGGGAACGGGGGGAATAGGGCAGCCACCTGGGCTCTCAGCTCCAGACCTGGCTCCTAGCAGGGACCTGAGAGCCTGGGGCAGTAAGCAGCCACGCTCCCGGCAAGGAGCAGAGTGAAACTGAGAGCTGTGAAATTGACCAGAACAACAGCCAAGGTGAGTAATCAGCAGTGTCTACCCAGACAACGTCCACCCTACCTAGGCTGACATAAGTGCTATGCCTCTCATGGAGGAAGAGGTATGCCAGTGTGGCAGGGCATTTACATCAGTGGGAGCATGGCGGTAGTGTCTCCAGTGGCATAACTAAGTTGATGTAAGCTGCCTTTACGTTTGCTTAGCTCTGTCGTGTAGACCAGGCCTTAGTCCAATGTGAAACAAAAAACAGGACTATGTAGCACTTTAAAGACTAACAAGATGGTTTATTAGGTGATGAGCTTTCGTGGGCCAGACCCACTTCCTCAGATCAAATTGTGGAAGAAAATAGGCATGACCATATATACCAAAGGGATACAATCAAAAAAAGTGAACACATATAGAAAGGACAAATCAAATTTCAGAACAGAGGGGGGATGGGGGGGGAGGTAAATGTCTGTGAGCTAATGATATTAGAGGTGATAATTGGGGAAGCTATCTTTGTAATGGGTAAGGTAATTAGGGTCTTTGTTAAGACCCCGGCGTAAAGTGTCAAATTTAAGCATGAATGACAGTTCAGAGGTTTCTCTTTCAAGCCTGGTGTGAAAATGTCTTTGAAGCAGTATGCAGGTAATCAAGTCATTGAGACAATGCCCTTTCTGGTTGAAATGGCAAAAACTGTTTTTTCTTTGTGATACTGTCTGATATCCGTTTTGTGTGCATTGATTCTTTGGCGAAGCGTCTGAGACGTTTGTCCAATGTACATAGCAGATGGACACTGTCGGCACATGATGATATAGATTATATTTCTGGATGAGCAGGAATATGTGTTCTTGATCTTATAACTGAATTGGTTAGGTCCAATAATGGTGTCAGCAGAGTAAATATGTGGACAAAGCTGGCAACGGGGTTTGTTGCAAGGAAAAGTCCCAGGGTTGGTATTAGTGTGGTATGTCCTGTGGTTGTTGGTAAGAATCATCCTGAGGTTAGGTGGTTGTCTGTAGGAGACTATGGGTCTGTCTCCCAGAGCCTCTTGGAGTGTAGTATCCTGTTCTAGTATAGGTTGTAGTTTATTGATAATATGTTGGACGGGTTTAAGTTGGGGGCTATAGGTGATGACAAGTGGTGTTCTATTGTTGATTTTCTTGGGTCTGTCTTGAAGTAGATGGTTTCTGGGTATTTGTCTGGCTCTGCTTAAATTTGACACTTTACGCCGGGGTCTTAACAAAGACCCTAATTACCTTACCCATTACAAAGATAGCTTCCCCAATTATCACCTCTAATATCATTAGCTCACAGACATTTACCTCCCCCCCCCCTTAACCCCCCTCTGTTCTGAAATTTGATTTGTCCTTTCTATATGTGTTCACTTTTTTTGATTGTATCCCTTTGGTATATATGGTCATGCCTATTTTCTTTCACAATTTGATCTGAGGAAGTGGGTCTGGCCCACGAAAGCTCATCACCTAATAAACCATCTTGTTAGTCTTTAAAGTGCTACATAGTCCTGTTTTTTGTTTCAGCTAGACTAGACTAACACGGCTACATCTCTATTATTAGTCCAATGTGACGCTCATACTCCGTGTGAACATATCTGGTATATATAACTGTACCCTTTCTGGTGGCTTCTTGCTTGGGACTCGCCGATGTGGACTGATCTGAGCACAGCTCTAGGAGCCTGGGCTCTTGTGTTTTAATCTTGGCTCTGCTTGTACTAATGGGTGCTAGTGCAGGACTTTGAAAATGCAAAGTGCTAAATGAATGCAGAAATCTACATCAGAGAAGTTACACCAGAGTAACTAAGTTGATGTAAAACAGACCTGCTTACACCAGTGCAAACCCCTAATGTAGACACACCCTGGTTTGAGCTTCACTGAAGCAAAACTGATTTAAAGGAAGTTTACGCTCAAGTGAGGATCACACCTAAGTGTGCCTTTAGTTAGAGGTTTGCAGTGGTTTTCCGCCTGTGGTCTGCGGCTCCTTAGAGGTCTGCAGAGTATGTCTATCCGAAGGGATCTGCACCTTCATTCATAATTTGGGGGGGCCCTGCAAATGAACAAAGGTTGAAAACCACTGATCTAGCGTAAGATACTTAAAAAAAAAAAAAAAAAAAAAAAGTTAGATCAGTGCAACTTTTCTAGACCAGGTATCTAATTACATTTAATCCTTTAATTTGCACAGGAGAGGAGATTCCTGCTCTGTAACCCTGTCCCCCCTCACTTTTCACAAGGCTCTCTTATTTGTTTCTGTGCAGAAGAAGGACTTCCCAGGCGAGCAGTTCTTTGTTGTATTTGTCATAAAGCCAGAGGATTATGCCTGTGGAGGCTCTGTGCCTGCCTCTATCACAGGTAAGATGAATTAGGGGAGTGGCACACTGCACCATGAAGTGGGGAAGGGTGAACACCTTATGTTATGACTCTCTCTTGTGGAATCACAGAATCATATGACTGGAAGGAATCTTGAGAGGTCATCAAGTCCGGTCCCCTGCACTCATGGCAGGACCCAGCACCATCTAAACCATCCCTGACAGATGTTATCTAACCTGCTTTTATAAATCTCCAACATCCCTAGCAAATTATTCCAGTGTTTAGCCACCCTGACAGTTAGGAAGTTTTTCTTAATTTCCAACCTAAACCTCCCTTGCTGCAATTTAAGCCTGTTGTTCCTTGTCCTATCCTCAGAGGCCAAGGAGAACAATTTTCCTCCCTCCTTGTAACAGTGTTTTAGGTACCTGAAGGCTGATATCACATCTCCTCTCAGTCTTCTCTTTCCCAGACTAAACAAACCCAATTCTCTCAGTCTTCCCTCCTAGACCATGCTTTCTAGAATGGCAACACTGTATGCCAAAGGGAGCCGCTTCGAGGAAGGGTCATTGAAACAAAAGGAAATGCGGAGGGGACAGTGCTAAAGGAGCTCAGAGGAGGACTCAGGGTAGAATGCACCTTTGCAGAGCCAGAGCTTCTTGCAAATCTTGTGGGTGGATCCAGGAGCTGTCTCTGTACACGGGATCAGGTCAGCGCCTAGAGTTGATATGACAGTTGGGAGGCACGGAGATGGTTCCTGTGACTGTTAATTAATAAGCTGATCTGCTATGGCCATAGAAGAAAGTAGTAATTAAAAAAAAATCCTAAATATTGTTTTCAACTGATGATAGAACCTTCCCTGCCTCCCAAAATTACATGTGCAAACCCTTAGAGATTGACTATGGAAACGAATGAATAATGGTCATTTATGGTTGACAGTTTTAACTGGATGCATTCCTGGAGGTGTCATCAAATGACCTAATCTGTAATTAAAAATCAATCTTTAATTCCTGGTGACTCCAGGACCATCCTGGAGGGTTGGCAACTCTATAGTCATCCCATGCTTGCTAATGCCACAGTGTGCTTAGCTGTGTAGCGGGGAAACAAAGGACAGTGTGTGCTCTGACGAGAAGGGAAAAGTGGAGGAAACAGAATGCACTAGGAAAGCAGGAGGGCAACATAAGTCTTGCTTTTTCCCAATAATGAATATAAGTGGGCTTTTAAGGGAATTGGAAAGGTGAGAGGACAGTGGCTGGCAGTACAGGAATGAGGCAGCTCCATGCCTAGCGGGAGTGTGGAAAAAGGCACAGAGATGGGAGCAGAGAGGAAATGAATACCAATGACATTGGCCTCCAAACCCTGGAGAAGGAAGGGCCTGAGGCTAATGCAAAAGGAGATGAGATCTAGGCCATGGTGGGATTGTGCAGAGTTTTGGGGGGAGGGAAGTGGAAAGTTAAGTCTGTGAGCAAGAGAGAGGGGACTGCCATGTTCTGAACAAGTGAGCCATCCAGGAGTAAATGTCAGCTTGGTACTCAAGTGGGGCTGATTACAGCTTCATCTTCTCCCCCTCCAGTACGGCCATCTTCCTTGCTTGAGGAGGTAGTCCACATGGTCCTTCTCCAGAGGCATTCAATGGCACAGGAACAGGAAGAGAAGAAGCAGACACTATTTGTGAGCCAGGGCTGGGAATTAACAGGAGGGGTGGCAAGGAGTGGAGAGGGGCCTGCAGTGCTCAGTGAGGTGCTGGAGAGAGGCTATTTTCAGGGCCAGCCCACAACATTTTGGCACCTGAGGCAGGGAGCTCAAATGACGCCCCCATGCCCCCTCGCTTGGGCCAAAACTTTGAAAGGTCTCAATTCTGCCTTCTTCCTGTTCTCCTCCTCTCATGGTACTGCTCTGCTACCTACATATGCACCAGCAGCAGACACAATTTTCTACACTCTGGGTCCTAGTGGCGCGTCCCCTCCCCCCAGTCTGGCACCTGGGGCAGTCGCCTTAGTTCGCCTCGTGATATAGCTGGCCCTGGCTATTTTAGTGACTGAGAAATCTCACGGAGAGCCTAGCGAAGGCATGATGCAGGGAGAGGACTTGTTGGGCAGAGGGCCAGTTAGCCTAGGATCAAAGATCAAATGAGGGCAGGGAGACTAAGTGGTTGGAAGGACTCTGTCTGTCAAAATAGAAGTCCTCAGGCATCAGAGTGGGAAGGGAGGGAGAGAGAGGAGGAGGAGGTGTTACCAGAGGGGAGGAAGAAGTAGAGGTGAGCTGTGGGTTTGACAAGATGCAGAAGAGATGATGAGGAAGTTGTGGGAGCAGGACAGGGGAGACACAGGAGGTGTTCGATGAAGGCAAAAAGACCAGATGACCATGAGTTGGAGAGACCACCTACGCTCTGGGTGGGTGTGTCACAGACTGGGGCTGTTTGGACCATATTTAAAATATGTTGCACCTTCCCCATTTTAGTCTGAACAAGATTTATGTTCATTTTCTGATTAATTTACATTTTTATAACTCCTGTCCATAACCCTAAGCCCAGTGCAGTATTTCAGATTCACAGGGCGCCTATCAGATGGGCATAAAGCCCAGCAGCCATAATGACAATAACCTCTGCATCAAGCGTGCAATTCCATGCACCCAACATCCCATCTCTGCTGCAAATGTCTGACCAAAAAAAAAAACTCAGTATAAACCCATGAGCTTTGTAGTGTGCCTGGCAGATTAGCAAGGGCAGGCTCAGGTGGACCAGCCAGAAAGCAACCTGCCCGGACACATTATGTAGCACTGGGATAATGCTCCCTCATCAAGACGCACTGAAAATCTGCACGTGCTTTGCATTCAGAATGGTCTTGTAGCACAGTCTTCATCTGACAACTTTCTACAACAGTCTAGTATTGTGGCACAGGTCTGTAGGCCACTGTAACCTGCAGTGGTGGGAGAACATGCTATTGGCTGCAGCCGCTCCCAACCCATCTAAGAGCTGCTCAGGTTTCTAATAAAATTCCTTTTAGGAAATCGGTAATAATCTACTATTAGCACTTCTGCAGCTTCACCAGTCAGAAGAGACATAAGTCCCCTGCACCAGGGTGCCTAGGGAACTCTAGCACTTGAGTTGGTGGCACAGGTGAAAACTCAAGCAGAGAAGTGTTTGTCTCCATGGAGACTGACGGCTGGGCCCAGAACTGGAGGATTACTATCCTTTATCCTCAAAGTAGTGTGAAAATTCATTACCGTGAGAGAAGTGTGATGTAACCAATGGGCTGCTCAGCGTAGCCAGGCTTTTCTCCACCAGGAGCAGGTGTTTGGACCCTTGTGTGTGACTCCCTGCAGTATTTTATGGTTTGCAGAGCTCTGTCCATTGTGCAGCATTTTATACCTACTACTGCCACAGACATGCACACGGCATTCTGTATAACAGTTCTGGAGGGAGCCAGGAGACATTTGTCTAAAGATACAAGGCAAGTCTTGTGGTGAGAGATCTTTAACATGGAAGCTCCTCTGATGGCCTCTCTCTGGATGTCGGTCTCCTGGTGAGTTTCACAGCTTAGCAGATGCAGACCAATTGCAGAGTGGGGGCAAACTCCCATAGATTATGAGGCAGAGTGGTGGTGATGAAATACACTTTGGGCTTAGCCAACTGAACCTCAGCAGCATCACAGAATTTTCCAGCATAAAATTGTAGGTGGTGGATAGAGCAAGAGTTGAGAGACCTTCCCATATGTGTTTGTGGCTTCATCGCAAGGGGCGACATGGCTGTTCATTATTATGGCGGTGCCAGGATTTTTACCTCATGAAAACGGAAATGCCTGCATCTGAGAACTGTGCTGGGTCTGGGCTACTTCTCAGGTGAACTGGTCCCAGCAGCATTAAATAATGTGTTTCTCATCTAGGGCACCTTTTGTCTTACAGGAAAGGGCAACCACACCTGGAACCTACAACGAACAAAGAGCCTTCAAGTGACCATTGTACCTTCCATTAAAGGTTAATGTCATTCTGAGGAACCGTCCAGAATTGCTAGGGAGCTCCGAGGTGCACCGCTCTTGGTTTCTCCTTCCAGGAGGTGTATTAAGGAACAGTACAAGGGCACTCCATGTATGGGAGCTCCCACCTAATTCAGTCTGAGCAGAAGGCACGGCAAGGAATGGCATAATGGTGTCAGCTGAGGGATTGTTCTTAGTTATTCTAGCGCCAGCCTTTTCTGGCAGGGAGGAAGTGCTGACTAGGAGGGGAGGGTGGTACTTGCAATGTCAGGAATCCATGGAGAGCGGGGCACTGGCAGTGGGAGAGCCCCCAGCTATTTCAGTCGCAGTCTGTACCTGCAGGAGGCGCTGTAGCGAGCAGGGCAGAGCTGCTCCGTGCGAGGGGAATATTTTTTTTCCTCTAAGCTGACCCTCTTCCTGTTCCTCTTCCCCCCCAGAGTCTGACTACGTGCATGCCATGCTCTTCAGCCTCCTGAGCTTCCTCTCCTTCTACCTGGTCTCGTTGATCGTCGCCTTTGTGCACTATGTCCGGTGGGTGAAGCGGTGGGACAAGGACGACTTTCAGGCTATGCTGCTGGCAGCTTCTGCCTTGGCTGGCAGGCCTCGCCCTGCAGTGAGCCAGGCAACAGAGCCCAGCAGGCCAAGATTGTTCCCAGCCACCCAGCAGGCCCTTCTATGAGGGAGGAATGGGTGGTGTGTGCCCTAGCCCTCCAAGAGGAAGATAAGCGCTGTGCCTCTGGAGAGATGCCAGGCCTCTGCTGCATGTGGTTGGGCTGGCACTTTCTCTGCTTGTGCAGGCTCCCTTATGGGGCACAGCTGAAATGTGACACAATCAGGACACAGCAGGAGGGGTTTTGCTACCCCACAGGCGCTCCCAGCAGGCAGACGCCCTGCGCCAGTTGTCCTGGCCCATGGCGTGATTGTAAAGCAGTGCTGCACAAGGAACCCCAGGGTGCCAGCCGTTCCACAAACAGCCTGCTCAGCCAGTGATTTAAATGAAGCATATCTTTTGTTCTGGGATATAGGCACTCAGCAGGAAGGAATCCTCTTCCCCACCCATGCCCAGCATTTCACAATTGGCCAGGTGCATTAGGGTTTAGTTTTACCTTCCTCTCAAGTACTAAGTGCTGGCCATTGCCAGGAAACAGCTCTCTGGTTCTGTGTCCAGTAACTTCCATGCCCCCTGCTTCTTGTGTACTACACTGATTCAGATCCCTTGAAAGCCATGTGGATTCCAGGAAGCCGTGGAAAGCAGATTGGTGGGTTTTCCCAGTACACAGCACTGAGGGTCGGTGAGGCCATATTAGATCGGATTACTCTTTATGCCTCTGACTGTGGCCAGTAGCTGATGTGCTAGAGGGAAGTAGGACCCTTTCTTGATTGGGTCTGTCAGCTTAGGAGATCTAGATAGCAGGAGACTGGGGGCTGCGTTTCCCAGCCCTGAACAGTTGATATGTGTTTGCTAAAGCATTGCATTTTGAGATGATTCTGCCAAGACTGGCATAGTGACTGATTCGTTGCATTTTCAGAAGTTTTTCTCTGCTTTTTTCCCCCCTCCCCAGGATTCAGAGGAAGGCGTCCACTGAGAGATACAGTCCAGATGACGGTAAATCTTTCAAATTTACGCAACAATGTCAAGGGGTAGAGAATACTGTGGTGCTCTGGTCCCTGCCCATGCGAAACAGCAGCTTTTTCCTGCTCCCTTCAGTCTCTTCCAAACCTCCTTGTCTACTACAGCCCAGGATTTTTTGTAAATTATGCATTTTAATGCTGGAGTTCCGTAGTTATCCAGATAACCTGCTCTGTAGGGACCAGTTCTAGGGGAGGAGCGATGGTGCACTCAGTGCTGTTCATGCCGGTGTTGTGAGGCGGGCCCTTGTCTGCCACAAACGGGGCTATACAATATCCATTTTAAACAGAGGGTTCCAAGTAAGCTAGAGCTGGCAGGAGCTCTGTTGAGTTGTGTTTTACAGATTTAGAGGATGAAAATGCACAAAATCAACATTCTTAACTCCCCAGCTGAGTCACCTGTTTCTTTCTAAAGAAGTGTATTTAGTTGCTCACGCTAGCCACAGGAATGTTCCTTTTGGATTGAAAGGTGTCCTGCCCAATTGAAGCTTTGGGTCAAATGTTTTATAAAAGGCAGGGTTTATACAGTTCAAGGAGCAAATGACTAATCCAGTTAGCACAGCGTCACATATGGGTGTTTACTTTGATACTATATTTAATTTACTTTACCTGACACTCACATTTCAACATGCTCCAAATGTTTATGCTGTAAAAGCATCATTGCATCAGAGAGGTCATTAGGGGAAGATGGCAGTATTGGCAGCCGGGTTTAGGGGTAGGGATGTAAAATCCCATTTAATTGGTTAACCAGTTAAATGTGATGTTTAAACAGTTAACTGATGAAAGGGGTGATTGGGCCTCGGGCTCTAGCCCCCACCACTTAACTTTTCACATCCCTAGTCTAGAATAGGTTGACCAGTGTGATATATTGGAGCACTTTTGGGGGGAGGTTATCAGTGTGTATTTAAGACAAAATCCCTAATATTGGGAGTTCTGGTGTAACACGGTGCGACTCACCACCACAGTGCCTCCTGCTCGTCACTCAGGCTGTGCCTACACAGCAGCGTTATTTTGGAATAACTGACATTATTCCGAAGTAACATCGTGCGTGTCTACACTGTCGGCCTTAATTTCGAAATAATGTTGAGCTGGAGGACTTCTTACTCCGACTCCTGTAACCCTCATTTTACGAGGAGTAAGGGAAGTCAAAGGAAGAGTGTTCTTCCTGCTGTGTAGACCGCACCAAAAGCCGAGTTAAGCTTTTTCGACTTCAGCTACACAACTGACATAGTTCAAGTTGCGTAGCTTAATTCGACTTTTGCCCTGCTGTGTAGACATGCCCTCAGGGAATCCACTCTTCAGCCCTGGAGCGCCCCCTTCCAGCTGGTGTCACACCTGCTGTTCTCTTTTATTCTCCACCACCTTGTGTTAGGACCCACATCCCTCCTAGATTGTGGAGCTCTCTCCTCTGGGTACTGCCCTGCTGCAGTGCCCCCATGCTCTAGGGTCCTCCTGCTCAGGGAACCCCCAACCCTCTGCACCCACCTTGCTTCAATGACCCACTGCCAGTCTCCGTCTAGCCCTTGCCTCAGGGGCAAACTGCAGTCTGAAATGGCCACTCAACATTGGCAACCGGGTGTGGACTTGCTGCCTTTGCCTACCCTGGTTGCCTCCCTGCAGCCTGGGAGCTTGCCTGGCCAGAGCTTCCCCAGCTCTGCCTGCCTTTCCCCAGCCTGGCTCTAAGTCAGGAAGCCTCCAGCTTCCCTGGCAGCCAGGTCCCTCCTGCTCCATAGCTAGAGCAAGAGTGAGTCTGTCTCTGCCCCTCCAGGAGCCCTTATTTATACAGCCCCTGTTGGGTCCTAATTGGCTGTCTCTGCCTCAGCTGCTGGCTCCACCATTCCAGCCCTCACTCAGGGCTGGGTTTTAACCCTTCAAGGGTGTCAGCCGGTGGTCAGGGCAGTGAGTGGTGTGTGTGAATTATACACCCGAGACTTCAACTGCTAGGACTGGGGTCCTTTAGCAGCGGGCAACCTGGAGGAGGTTGACGGGCGCCCCAAAGAGTTACAGGGAGAGCTTTACACCTCAGACTTTGACTGCTAGGATACACGATCCCTTCGCAGCGGGCAGCCTGGGGAGGCTGAGAGATGCCCCAACGGATCTGTCCCCTGGAAGCGACACGATCCAACGCTCAAGCTCTCCCTATATCTGTCCCTTATGACCGGCTGGAGTTCTTTTTAAAATTGTGCTTGGTTCTGTTACAGCAACTGAAGGAGTCAGGTCACAGCTTAAACAGTTACTATTTTATTGTTACAGGGTAAACTTAGCTGTTAAATGCTACTACTGTGTTACAGATAACACAGCCACTACAAAGGACAGGACAGAAATTACACTAATAAGTCACTTACAGGTACCATGAAACCCTTTTGGTTCTCTGAGCTCTTATTAAATGCATGCAAAATAGACACCTAGCAGGTATATATCCTCACCCCTGCGTTCCAGACTTGGCGTGGCCAGCATCTTTCTCTCAATCCCTCGGGAAGAAGTAGGGCGAGGCTGGGCGTCCCACAGACCTCGGGAGACAACCAATACCTGCCAGCAGGTGTAGATGATTGGAGCTCAAATGGGGTGGGCTACTAAACCCCTCTTTATATCCCTTGGGTCACGTAGGCTTCTTCCTGGTCTCAAGTGGCCAATTAGGGAAAATGGCTTTGAATGCCAAGTTTCCCACGAAGGGTGCAAAGCATAATTCACACCTGGGAAAATGCAGACAATGGGCACTTCTAGTATGTGATGGGTGAAGATTCCTCTCCTGGGACAGTGCAGGCGTGTCAATTACTGGTACTAGCCATCAGGGCGGCAGGAGGTCCCCTGGTCGTCAGCTAGCCCATTTACTGTCTGGTTTCTGTTTATTAGAGTCAGGGACAGGCAGCACCCCTGCGTTCCCAGGGCATCAAAGGCTGACGGCCTTTCTCTTGCTCTCTGGGGGGGGGGGGGAAACAAGATGGGGTTCATGTCTGGCTACATTCCACCCCCTTGACACGCCTCACTATGTCCCAGAATGCAAGATGGCGGTGATGCCAGCACCTTTTTGCCCTCCTTGGAGGAAGCTAAAATCGCCCTATCAGCAGGGTCTGATCAGATAATTTTGGATCAAGGGATTGATTAGGATCGCTTCCCAAAGCCATATACCGGACTTATGCAGAGGAGGTAGCAGTGTACACCAAACGCTTAACAATACATAGAAGCATGCAACAAGCAATTACTACAAGTAAAATGGTTAATATAGTATTTACAATAGAGTGAAGGAATGGAGTTAACGGAAATCCTAGGTGTTGGGCTAGCCAATCTAGCCATGAGGCTTTTCCGTCCTCAGTTACAGCATGTAGCACCTTAACAGTGCCCTTTATAGCAAATGCATCTTTTGTAATTTGTAAGCAGCAAGAATGGTTAATTATCGCACACATTCCCCCCTTGCTGGGCTAAAACTGAGTTTAAGGCTATTCACTAATGCCTTCGCCAGCTCAGCTACTCCAAGCCAGGACAGGAATGCATGGGTGAACTGGTGAAAAATCTGTAGAGCGTTCTATAAGGGGGTTCAGGGTGACTCTTCTTGGCATCCGGTGCAGGAAACTTCCAAGGTTAGTGAGACCAGAAGCCATAATGTGGGGGTGTACAGTGAGTCCCCCAGGGGCGGCATGCCCCAGTGAGCAGTGCCCTGTTTAATTCAGTGGCAGATACTTGTAGGCTTTCTGCCTGCAAATGAAAAAGAGTCCTGGCTCTTTCTTTAGAATAGGGGAGTAGGGTCCCTTATACCACCCTGTTCCAGTGGGTCCTTTCTTTGGGGTATGGTGGGTAGCACAGTAACTATCATTAGCGGCTGTGCAATGCAAGGCAAGCAGCAAGTCCTGTAGGACCTGATCTGCTGCAAAAAGCTCTGCCCTAGCACACTGGTGTGGGAGTAGGGTGTTACTGGTTACCAGTGTGGGGTTGTATATTTGACCGGTGTTAGGAAGAATGAATAATGACTGATTGTACCAGGCTTTTCCTTCCGGGTATTGGCTGAAGTTTAGGGGAATAATGGTAACATTGCTAGATAGTGGTGTGCCACCGTGGGAGATGTTATATCCCCAATACCTTAAGGGTTTTTGGTGGGTTGCACTGGGATAGACATCCCAGACTTTTAACTTCTCATTAAAACTTACAATGTGGGTACACTGCTGATTCCCTAACCACCCAAGGTGGGGTCCAGTACCATTTTTGTTCTCAAAGCAGATGGGGTACACTTCCCTGGAGCTTCCTGTTATATACTCCAGAGTTTGACCCCATAGTGTAGGTTGCCATTGTCCATGCCACCCCCCAAGTTCCCTTCCCAGAGCCATTCCAAAGATCCTGGTGGTCGGGGTCGCTGTCGTTGAACCAGGCTGGTCCCCACTTGAAAACGCTCTTGTTCCACTAGCTGTTCAAGTTTAAAGGGACAAATTCAACTCCCAGTCCTGTGGAGGAATTTAACAGGGTGCATATCCAGCAGTTTGTAGCATCGGCAGCAGAGGCAATAGTCTGAATAGCATTCCTGAGAGGGTGCTCGGGCAGGGCGGAGGCTGCTGTGGCCACAAGGAACGTTACAACGAGTCCAAACATCATGCTGTCGCTCGGATCAGGATCTGCCACACAACCAAGTTTGATTCTAAAAGAAAGCACAAAGTCAACCGGTCTTGGATACAATCCAAGCCTTAGTTATAGTTATTGGCATCTTGTTGGGGTTTGCAATAATCCAAACGCTCTTGTCTTTATAAGACTGAAGTACACAGGTATGTGTGCCCAGGCTGGGGTGTTTGACTACAACAGTATCCCCAGGGGCATATTTGGAGTCCTTATCTGATTGTATTACTTGGGGTGTTGGGACAAGTGCTGTTAAGTGGTTTAGTCCCATGATGGTTGACAACCCCATTGCTAATCGGGTCGGGTAGGCAAAGCCAATTCCCGAGACAATCTCTACTCCAGTCAAAACATATTTCCTTCTCTGTCTGGTGGAGGGTAATGGGCCAATGTAATCAATTCGCCAGTTGCCTATTACCAGTTTTAGCAAGGAGGGTGGCCTTGTTCACTAATCCCCACACCTCCTGGTCCTTTTCTTAAGCATATTCCTGAAAAATCTAAGAGTTGCTTTAACTCTCAGTACCCATCCTTAAGGGAATCTAGCTCTGTCTGGGTACTGAGGGACATGCATTTCTACCTCTCCACTTCTGCAGTAGAGGCCTTTAAATTTTTGCAGTTTCATATTTACATTCTTATATTCAGTCAATTTGAAGAACACCTCATTACAGGTTTTCCATAGAAGTCAAGCTGCAGCTGCTTCCCCCTTTATTGGGGGCAACGGTTTACATATCCACAAGTAGTTAGCCAATTTGTCTTCTAGGTCTGAAATTGTATGGACAGCAGCTAACACCTGATCAGACCAAGGGCTATGCCCGAACTTTTGCAAGATTTTGTTCAAAAGGGGTAACATCTTTTACAAATGCCAATTTCTCAGTCTTCTCTCTGGGAGCCTTCTTAAAAGACTGCTTACATTTAAACATTTTCTAGTATACCCAACCCCCTATTGGGACTAAAATAGCCATACCAATATCTCCTTTTTTCTTTCTTTCTTTCTGGGGATAAGGCAACACGCCACATTTATTGAACATACATAGATCAATCAATACTTATCATATGCATATGATACATTACACTCATCTACTCTCACACCCCACAAGCACACTCCATCTTGTTGTTACCAAAAGTTGCTCCCCCTTCTGTATCTGTTCTCACATTTAGCATTGTGCAAACATAAATCCTTTTAGATTCTCACTTTTATGTTTGACTTTCTGGAGGGCTACAGTTTGAACTTTCTGATCTCAGGTAGTTTGCTGATCAAACTTAGCTATTACCTGCAAAGCTTCTTTGTGCTGCCAGCCAGGGCATTTGCATCACAAAGGAAATTACAACCTGTTGTGGCTCCTGGAGCCTCCACAGCATTTTAATTTGTTTGCAGTTTTTACCCCTTCTACAATATACATGGCCTGTCACAGGAAAATGTGCAGTCTTTGTTTATAACACTACTTAGCCACATTAAACTTTGCATAGGGTGTAACTCTTTCTTTATGCTTACAGTTTTCCTGTACTTTCATTAAACAACTTGGACTGAAATGGTCTTACTAAAAGTAAACCAAACCAATTTGTTTTAAACCTACAAACAAGATTACTGGACCTTGAAAACCTCACTTATTTACACTCTATATATTATATACACACAGATACACATACATTCTCTCTGAACCTTTCTTACACTATTTCTACATAGCTGTACAACAATTACATTCCCTTTTTATTCATTGGGGTAGTTAAGTTCCAATAGAACCCCCTTTTACAGTTCTTTTAGCAGTGTCTATAATCAAATGTATGGATTTGAGTCAAATTTGCCTGGATTATTTACAGACATTCCTTTGGAAAAAGGGCCCATTTTTCCTTCAGAATGGCTGCAAAGAAACCACAATTTTCTATCTACACCATTTTAGCATTTGCACAACTGCTCAATTCTCTCCATTCTCTGTAGAGTTAAATTCTCTGTGGGTTTTTCTTTTCTTAAAACACTTTCTTATCTCTAAAAAAAAAAAAACTGGCCTTGTTTCAGATATTACTCTTGTAAGTATTGTTTTAAGGATTTAGATTTCCAGTACATGTACTAACTGCCTTTTTCTCAGTTCTACCACAAGGCCTTCAATCTATCTGTTACCTGCCTGCTTGTCTGGGCCTGATCCTGTTTTCCTTGCTAAATGGAAAGTGGCTCCTTTCCACAGACTCAGGCTTTGTCCCATTCTTTAACTTGCAGGTAGTTCTATACTTACAGAACTGCACCCACAACTCCTCAGGATTTCCCCAATCCTTTTCTAACATTTCTCTATCCCATTTGGGTTGCCCCAACCTTCCTGGGCAAAAATTCTTTTCTACTTTACTGAAATCAGTATTTACCATGACCAGCTTCATGTTGCTGTATTTAAACCTATAACACAATCCTGCCAACTACGCCAATTCTGTCAGCCGGTGGTCAGGGCAGTGAGTGGTGTGTGTGAATTATACACCCGAGACTTCAACTGCTAGGACTGGGGTCCTTTAGCAGCGGGCAACCTGGAGGAGGTTGACGGGCGCCCCAAAGAGTTACAGGGAGAGCTTTACACCTCAGACTTTGACTGCTAGGATACACGATCCCTTCGCAGCGGGCAGCCTGGGGAGGCTGAGAGATGCCCCAACGGATCTGTCCCCTGGAAGCGACACGATCCAACGCTCAAGCTCTCCCTATATCTGTCCCTTATGACCGGCTGGAGTTCTTTTTAAAATTGTGCTTGGTTCTGTTACAGCAACTGAAGGAGTCAGGTCACAGCTTAAACAGTTACTATTTTATTGTTACAGGGTAAACTTAGCTGTTAAATGCTACTACTGTGTTACAGATAACACAGCCACTACAAAGGACAGGACAGAAATTACACTAATAAGTCACTTACAGGTACCATGAAACCCTTTTGGTTCTCTGAGCTCTTATTAAATGCATGCAAAATAGACACCTAGCAGGTATATATCCTCACCCCTGCGTTCCAGACTTGGCGTGGCCAGCGTCTTTCTCTCAATCCCTCGGGAAGAAGTAGGGCGAGGCTGGGCGTCCCACAGACCTCGGGAGACAACCAATACCTGCCAGCAGGTGTAGATGATTGGAGCTCAAATGGGGTGGGCTACTAAACCCCTCTTTATATCCCTTGGGTCACGTAGGCTTCTTCCTGGTCTCAAGTGGCCAATTAGGGAAAATGGCTTTGAATGCCAAGTTTCCCACGAAGGGTGCAAAGCATAATTCACACCTGGGAAAATGCAGACAATGGGCACTTCTAGTATGTGATGGGTGAAGATTCCTCTCCTGGGACAGTGCAGGCGTGTCAATTACTGGTACTAGCCATCAGGGCGGCAGGAGGTCCCCTGGTTGTCAGCTAGCCCATTTACTGTCTGGTTTCTGTTTATTAGAGTCAGGGACAGGCAGCACCCCTGCGTTCCCAGGGCATCAAAGGCTGACGGCCTTTCTCTTGCTCTCTGGGGGGGGGGAGGGAAACAAGATGGGGTTCATGTCTGGCTACAAAGGGCCAGTGCGGGGCAGATGCCCCGTCACATCTGGTCACTGTAGTGTAGGAGGCAGTTAGAGTTTCTGGTTCCTGGAGAGGTAAGGGAGACGATGTCTGGTTGGTGAGTACCTGGGAGGAAGTTGAAGCTTGAGGGCATGAGGGAAAGAATGCATCTCTTCTCTTTCTTCTCCCCTCCGAGTGGTGGAAATGATTTACCTTTTGACAATGGGAGGAGCTTGAATACCTAATGTCGCACCCCAGCAACTAGCTGCCCCATTTTCCCCTACTCTAATATTTACCACTGGCTAAGCATAGTCATGCAAGGCAGCTTTTACAGTACAATGAAATAGAAAACAATGTAATGTAAATTGGCATTATTAGGGATTCCAGTTAATTTAGTCAATTTAGATGAACGGGGGCAATTCACTTCTCTGAAATAACAGTTCAGACTGATGGCTGACTGCATGCTGCATTGCTTAAACTCTGGTCCTTTTTGGAAGGTTTCTTCTTCACAGTTAGGCGATACAATGTCCTATATGAAAACTCAGGCTCTAGAGCACAGTTCTGCAGCGGGGGTACCTTTTGCTGCAATATGGTAGAACATAGTACGGGGAACTCATTAGCCACTAGAACCAGGAGTCGAGAATGAAAGTGCCCATATCCAGGTAAAATTCATGGAGGCAGAATGGAGCCTGCCCAGGGCCTGGGAGAGGACATCAAGATGATTGCAGAAGGACTCTTTTGTTGAGCACAAGAAGTCAGAACTTCAGCAGGGTGAAGGGGTGTCTTCCCAGAAGGTGAAATCTAGGGTAACATTTCCTTATGCTTCCTGTGCTGGAGCCAGATTGCTGGAGAGTGATTAGCGGTTCCAGGGCAGGCAGCTACTCGGTGTAGCTGACAGCAGCTGGTGCACAACCACCTCCATACAGGAGAGGGAAAGATAAATGCTGCTCCAGACACATCCAGTAGGCTCTGGGCTACAGAAGCTGTACTTAACCCTGTGGTTCTCAACTGGTGGTCCATGGTGACTTTTTCAGTGGTCCACAGGAATATTGTCCAAAGTCACACGGCGTGAACAGGTGCCTGCCGTTAGGCTGTTTTATGTCGTGTTCACAAGCACACAGCGCATCATCCATAGTGTCACGTAGGACACAACTGTGTTGTGTTGCTAGTAACTTCCGTCTGAGGCTCTGAGCGTCAGTGTAGCTGCCGCTGTCGTGCTGAGCAGTTGCTGTGTCGTTCGTCCTGTGCTACATGTGCTGGAGGTGGTCCACGAAAATTTTTTGATTGGCCTGGTGGTCCATGGACTGAAACGAGTTGAGACCCACTGGCTTAACCCAAAGGAGGCACTTTGAGACTGGGCTTCCAGGGAGAGAGAGAGGCTTCTGGATAAAAGACTGGGATCAGACACGCCCTTAGCCTCACTCAGTCACTTGCTGCTCTCCCGCTATCCTGTTCTGGGAAGGGCCTGTCTGTTCTCTCATCCATAGGGTTCCTTCTCCACTCGGATGACCTGCCTCTCCCCCGTTACTCCACTTCATCTCACCTCAGATGCCCTGCACTATCTGCCTATCTCCTACCACTACTCCCCTGCCCTTGCTCAGCCCCCTCACACTCCATTTCTGCATCTCTTCCTCCCTCCCACCCCTACCCCCACCCTAGCCCATGCTTTCCTCTGCAGCATAGCCTGGAGGAACAAATGCAAGAGTGGGAAGCTGGAGTTCTCAAGTTCTCAGCCTGGCTCCCCACTGACTCGCTTCATCCCTCTGTGCATTTCCCCACCTGGGTCCCATTGTGTCATTAGTGTGTCTCTGCACAGCACTGTGAAAGTTTACACTGTTCATAAACAGTAAGGATTCTGTCCCCCCTCCTTCTGGAATACCCTGCCCTCAGGGTCCCTGTCGCTCAGAATCCCCGGCACCCTCTGGCCTGCTCTCAAATTGCCTCTGCCCTGTGGAATTCCCCATTCTTCTCTGTAGCCCTGCTCCCCAGATTACACCCCCTCCTGAGAATGCCATGTATCCCTGTCCACACTGCTTGTCTCCTGTCTCTCCTCCCAATCTCTTGCCTATCCTGCTGTCCCGTCTGTGTCCTTGTTCCCTTTCCCCTTTTGCTCTGCAGTGCCTTCCTTCTGAGCTGGTCTGTGTCCTCTGGTCCCTTCCTTCCCCTCCTCCCTCTCACACTTTGTTGCAGGAGAGGAGAGCTGGAGGAACCAGTTGCTCTATCCTGTCACAAAGTGCACCCCACCCAGCAAAGCAAACACTTAGCCACCAAGCAAACTGGCATCTCCAGCTTCACTGACTCACCTCTGCCCCAGGAAGTGGGGCTGAAATGGGTGGGTGAATTTACAGCTGAGACAGTCATTGGCGCTGTCTCTCGACACCTGGTGGGGCCCCACTCCGTCCCACTTTCACAAAGACTCGCTGCCTTATATACACAGTATCAATTACCATAAGCTAGACATGGAAAGTGGGAAGCTCAAAGCACAGGCTAACCTAGAGAGTCGTGAGCCTGTATGACTGAAGAGAGGCTGGAGTAGAAAGTGCCTCTGTCTTAAGGCCCCAGATAAGAGGGAGGTCAAGAAAGATGCTTCTTCACGCAGCCAGGAACCACAAAAGATGTCTGCTCAAAAAGTGATGCTGGCAAACTGCTCCTGTCTGTGGAGAAAGGATGGCATCTTGCTCAGCAGCAGATCAGGACTGGGCAGGGGAGCAGCCCCCAAAGGCAGGGACTAGGCATATCCTGGGCAGGATCATACCTGCCTGTGACCAATAGTGTGGCCAGCCTGTTTCTTTAACACTAAAGCAATCATATTATAATAACTCATGCCGGTCAAGTATCCTTGAGCTGACAGGTTTCTTGTGCCTATGCACCCTGTCACATGTACACCATGTGGCCCATTGTAGTCTAGTCCCATCTGGGTGAAAGTACTTCAGCCTCACTTCAGATGTTGGGTTTAGAAGGTGGGAGCTGGGTGGTGGTAGTGGCCTGTAGCACACAGAAGATCACACTATATCATTTGGTGGTCATGCTCCCTTCTGGCCTTAACCTCTAGGACACGTTTCAGGCCCTCAGATATTATGGTAGAGAAACCTGGCTTGGTTTTCAAAACGACCTCCAGTACCTAGACATGCGGGAACAGGAGGAGTGTCTCTTGCCACTTCTATCAATGTGAAGACAGGTCATGTGCCTTTAAATCTAGTGATGGTATCTGGAGACATACTGATGTGACTCTGCATTAGGATAAAATCTATGCACCTTGCTTTGCGCACTGATTGGCCAAAGAATGGGCGTGACTGGCTGACAGGACCCGTTCAGTGTGACCAGTGAGCGTAAATTTTTGCTGCTGCCCACATGTGGCTTCACTGGGTCATTTCATCTGCATAAAGCTTTACCTTCTACGCATTATGCAAATTAGATGAGTGTGGGAGGGGGAAGCTTCCAATCTTGGCATGTACTTGTCACTGTTCCTTCCTGATTTGGAGCCTCATGGATTTTCTTTTAGTTGGTTCCTCTACCCCGTGCTAGCTAAATTGGCAGTCTTGGGTCATCCCTCCCTTCCCTTGCTGGAGAGGGAAGTCAGATGAGGCTGTTTTCTGAGGGGCAGCTCTTCCTGCCTCAGCTCACTGTGAGTGGCTGGATTCTGTCTTAGGAAGCCATCCCAGTGTTAGCAATGGGAGATGGTTGCCATCTTTGCTGGGAGCAGCCTTGCTTTCACCTAAAAGAACATGGAGGGCTAAGGGCACCTGTAGCTTTTCCAGTGATCGTCATGGGAATTAGCTGCCATTTTGGGTGAGGGGAAAACTGTGAGACTGAAGGCAGAAATTCATGACAGTCCTTGAACACCTCAGCTATCACAAGACTCATGACAGAATTGCAAGAGCTGGCAAAACTGGAGTATGGAGGGGACAGGGAAGGGGCCTAGGCTTTGCCGAACTTCTGATTTGGAGGTGACTGGAATGAAGGGCAGGGGCTTGTGGTTCCTAATGGATTCTCTGTGGTGGGGAGACCTTTGGTTCGTGGTGTGTCCTGTGGGCAGGGAAGGAGGTGTGTGCTTTTACATTAAGAAGGACAGGGAAGGAGGTGTGTGCTTTTACATTAAGAAGGACAGGGAGGGTTCAGAGGCTCCTCTTCATTTGTTTGTATCCATTGCAGGATCTGGGACGGTGGCTTCCTCGCATCCCATCGCGACTGGCACCCCCGAGGGAAGCAGCTATGGAGCTATCGGTACGGAACACTCTGGAACCTGAGACCCTGGCACCGGGGCTGCCTGGGCAGCTGCTTCTGGGGGAAGGAGCCAGTATGCTAGAGGACCCCTGCATGGCCACAAGACTGTCTGCAGAGGAGCCTCTGCCCCACGGGCTGCCTGCTGATTCTGAGACTGGGCCCACATAGCGCCACTGCTTGTGGGGATGGGGAGGGGCACAGAGCAATGAGTGGGCTGAGGGAAGGGAGTCCATAGCTTGAGGCAACTCCTGCAGGGGGCTGGGCTACGAGTCCCTTCCTGCTGAGTCTGTCCATGTTGCCCTGGAGGGGTGAGTGCTAACGAAATACCATGCTGCTATCTCCAAGAATATCCAGGCTCTGCACCTCCGGGACCAAGACACAGGGGCTTGGGTCTCCTGCATGTTGGCATAGATCAGGTCAAGGGGCCTCGAAGCCCAAGGGCTTTGAACTGATGTTGGGGAAGAGAGTGGCTCTGTTTTCGCTCAGCAGTTTGGAATTTTTAATTCCTGCTCTGAGTGTTTAGCGCAACTGCTACCCGGGCTCAGCCCTGGACTAAGGATGCTGGCTAGCCCTTAAAAATGTACTCGGATTCCAGCCAGCAGATGTAGTGTATCTGCTGGGAAAGAAAGGGAGAAGCAGGTGCTTATCTGGTGCAGGGAATAACATGAGGGTTTGAGAAGTGGAGTAGAGTCCGGGCTTTCTTCTGGGATCTATTCTGACCCAGATGTAGCTCCAGATCCATGTCAAAAGACCTCCTGCTTGAGCAGGAAGTCTTATCTTTCTGTCCTTTAAGAGTGTCAGGGCAATTTAGAAGGGCCCCTTAAGACTCTCAAGCAAGTGAGCAAACCCTGACCCCGTTCTCTCTTGCCTCTTCAACTGCCACAATCTTGATGCTTGGTCCACATGGCTGCTCTGAGCCTATGTCGGCAAAGAGCTGGCACGCAACCTGGGCAAACACAACACAAGGTAGGCTGTGGTGATACTGTTCATGGGACCAGCCATATTTCCCATCTGCTTCAGGAAACACGCTGGGGCTGGGGGCTGACTCCCCCTTTGTCAGAAGATTTCATTTTCTTTTCTCTTTTTTTGTTTTTAAACTTATTTTAGGACAGCTTGACATGCAAACTATCTGCAAGGCAGTTCTCAGAGGCCACTGCTGGCTCCAGACACCATGCCACAGCCTTTATTGGCTAGTATGGCTCTGATTCCCCATCTCACAGGTCAGAAGTAGCAAATGTTATGGAAAAGAGAGAATGAATGAGCAGGAAAATGCTAGGAAGTGTCCTATAGCCTAGACCAGAATTTTGTGGGCATTCCCAGGTAGGGCAGCAACCCTCTTAACAACCTGCTCCTGGCATGGAGAATGCGCCCTTGTTTCTGTGTACAGAAGGATTTACCCTTTAACAAGAACCCTTCCTTCCTCATTTGCAGACGAGTCCAGCTCCAGTGGCGGCCGGCAGTTGTCATCCCCCGAGCGTGGGCCCCCCCACGGTTCCGACACGGACAGCTCGGTGGAGGAGGAGAGCGATTTTGACACCATGCCTGAAATTGAAAGTGACAAGAATGTCATTCGCACTAAGGTCTGGCTGGTGCTGCGTCCTTGTGCTAAGCGTTGCATGTGGGCGTCCGCTCTGTGGGGCCAGCCATCCGTGCTGGTCGCCATCTCTCTCTTTTACTCTGTTTCTTCAAGGGCAGATGAATGGCCTTCACGTGACTTACTGTATCTAATAATCCTCCAATGCCCAGAACGTTTCCCCAGAGCACTGATTGAAAACAAGCGCTAGTGCAGGCTACAGTGAACAGCCTCATTTAGGAAACTGGAGAGATGCTGCTTTGGTGGAGGACGGTGCAACCTAAAAGGGTGGAAAACAAATGAAGGGGTTGAAGTGGTGGAAGAAAGCAGGTGGCTGATGGTGGACATTGAGACGTTGGTTGAGTCATACCTGTAGGGATGGGGAGGCCAATAGAGGAGACAGAGAAGACAAGGAGCCAAGTGACTGACAGCTTGTATCAGGAACTTAAGTAACCTCTCTTCTTGTCCCCAATCCTTATGATTGATCAAATGATTCCTTGGGGCAGCTCTTAGAGTACATCTGTGGTTACAGCAGGGATGAGTTAACCCATGATCTGCAAGAGGGAACGTGGTTTGAATGGTGTGGAAAGTAATTCTACTCAGAGCAATTTTTAAAGTTTGTTTTGTTTTGTCATCTTATTTCCAGAGAGAACCTCTGAGCTTTTGTTTGGGGCTATCCTGGGCTTTCTTCCTCAGGGAATCCCAAGGGTTACTCATAGGGGAAAGGACAAGCTTTACCCATCCACTTGGATCTTCAAAATGCATTCAGGCTTTCTAAAGGTTTCCTTCTCCTTCATGAATTCTCCTTCTCTCTTCCCTCTGTTGTGTTTACATTGCAGATGTTCCTCTACCTGTCAGACTTGTCCAGGAAGGATCGGAGAATTGTCAGCAAGAAGTACAAAATCTATTTCTGGTAAGTAGAGGAGAGATGGCTAGTTCCAGTCCCTAAGCCTGGGCCCAGATTTCAATTTAAGGGCCCACATTTGAGTTCCCAGTGTCCTCATTTGGGGGTCCACTTAGAAGCACGTAAACACTTTTTAGGCTCCACTCTAAGCTTCCAGTTGTCATCCTGACTACCATGATGTGTATATCCCCATTTGAAGTGTGTGGTGTGCACGGGCATTTAGGGATGAATGCAAAGGCTTGTGGCCATCTGTATTCCTGAACTGTGGTGCGCGTTCACACTTCAGGTGCACATCCTCCTGAACTCACCACCCCTAGGGCAGCATTACTGTTTTGCTCTGGCTCTGAAGAGCTACTCCCTGTTGCTCAGTTTGTCTGAGTTTGTCTTCCATGTGGAGTCATGTCCCTCTGGGAAGTTACAAGTCTGTGTATCATTACACATGGGGTCACATGCAGGGCACCCAGTAAGCCAGGGGTAGATCTGGGGAAAGAACCCAGGAGTTCTGACTCCCAGTGCTCTCCCCAACAGATACTAGATGGCCCTGAAAGGGAAAGAGCTGGGGAAAGGCAGGGGGGACTGCGTGGAAGACACAGAAGCAGAGCCCAGCCTGTTCCGGTGCATGCAGGAGGCTGTGTTGCTCTGGGTAACCGATGTGCTTTTCCCCCTTTTTGTAGGAACATTATCACAATCGCCGTGTTCTACGCGCTGCCTGTGATCCAGCTAGTCATCACTTACCAAACAGTGAGTGCTCCTGGGGGCCTGGCCCTCTGCTGTTCTTCCCCGATGGCACGCTGAGGTTCGGCAATGCAGTTATCCCCAGAGCCAAGCACTGTTTGGGGGAGGGGGAGTGAATTTTCCTAACAACATCATTTATGAGTCCCCCCCCCCCCCCGGTACTTTGTGCGTCCAGCCCGTTCAAATCCACTGTGAGTCTGAGCAGAACATCCACCTCCTGGCCAGGCACCTGAAATGCCACACTCGGGTGTCAGCACTGCACATGGTGAACTCAGCAAGTCTTCCAGTGCTGCCAGCACGAGCCCCTGCTTGGTGGGTTGGTTGCTTTGAGGGAACTGGGGTCCCTATGATGAGCCAAATCCTGTTTGTATCAAACATTGTATTATCTTAGCCAGCCCTTATCATGACACCTGAGTGCCTCCCAGTATTATGAAGGGTCTTGCTCTCTCCCCATTCCTCTCAGCGCTCTCTGTCTGTGGTATTGTGAAATTGGTGAGAGAAGCGTGTCTAGCACTCAGGTTTGTTGTCACCATCCTGCTGTCTTCCAGGACCAAGTGCCAGCTTCTCTGGCCAATCACTGAGAGAACGCCATCTCTCGTGCACACATGAGCCTTGCTCCGGGGGCTGACTAGCCCTTTGATCCGGTGCCAGGATGACCCAGTCCTTGTCCTCTCCTAAGGATATTTTTAGGATGACCATATTTCCTAAGGGAGGATGGGACAATGTGTGAATCTGGCCTGAGGCAGTCCTTCCCAACCCCCGCATCCCTGCAGGGTTGGCGCAAGTCACTCACTTACTTGAGCCCTGCCTGTCCCTGCCCACTCCCCGTGAGGCTGGGGCTGGCATCCCTGCTTGCCCAAACCCTGCCTGCCCCCTGCACAAGCCTGGGGCTGGTGTTGGCATCACTTCTCACCAGAGCCCTGCCTGCCTTCCCAGCCCTGCTCAGGAGAGGCAGAGTTCGGGTGATGGCCACTCCCACCTCCAGACATTCCTCTGCACTGCCCTTTTTGGACAAAATGGGGCACTGGCAAGAACAAATGGGACAAATGCCCAATTTTGCCTAAGAAACTGGGACTGCCAGGGCAGGGCTTAAAAAGGGACTGTCCTGACCAAAACATAACCCTTATCTTTGAGGCCCTATTGTCTGACTCCAGCCACCAGGCAGTAGCTCTCAGTACAGCCGTACCTGTCTCTCCACTCTCCGCTACGTGGGCCAACACGCATAAAGCAGGCAAACTAAAAACAACATAGTAAAGCAAATGCTCTTGACTGGAGTCTGGACTGAGCAGGTGGCCCCTGAGGCCCTGCCTGACACATGGGCTGGCAACTGAAGCTGGGTTAATGAGGGATGGAAACTCTTAGGCAGCTCCTTCCTGTGGTCAGGTGCAGACATTCCTGCATTACAGCCCTGGCTCAAATTCCCCCTGAAGGGAGAGCAGGGATGGCAAGGTTTTTGCAGCTACCACGCTGATATAGTCAGTGCGAGGTTACTGTAAGGCAGTGGTCTCCAACCTTTTTAAGCATGAGATCACTTTTTGAATTTAAATGCAATCCAAGATCTATCTCATACCCAAATCTGCACTGTCCTTTGTGGGTGATGAATCTGAGGAACTGTCCCGGATTGAAGTGTCATTAGAGGAGGTTTTGGAACAAATAGAAAAACTTTAATGTCAACAAATCTCCGGGACCGGATGGCATTCATCCAAGGGTTCTGAAAGAACTCAAATGGGAAATTGCTGAACTATTATCTGTGGTTTGTAACCTATCCTTTAAATCGGCTTCCGTTTAATGACTGGAAGGTTGCGAATGTGACACCAATATTTAAAAAGGGCTCTAGAGGCGATCCTGGCAATTACAGACCAGTAAGTCTAACTTCAGTACCGGGCAAATTAGCCGAAACAATAGTAAAGAATAAAATTGTGAGGCACGTAGAAAAACATAATTTGTTGGGCAAAAGTCAACATGGTTTCTATAAAGGGAAATCATGTCTTACTAATCTATTAGAGTTCTTTGAAGGGGTTAACAAACATGCGGACAAGGGGGATCCAGTAGATATAGTATACTTAGATTTTTCAGAAAGCCTTTGACAAGGTCCCTCACCAAAGGCTCTTGTGTAAATTACATTGCCATGGGATAAGAGGGAAGATCCTTTCATGGATTGAGAACTGGTTAAAAAACAGGAAACAAAGGGTAGAAATAAATGGTAAATTTTCAGAATGGAGAGGGGTAACTAGTGGTGTCCCCCAAGGGTCAGTCCTGGGACCAATCCTGTTCAACTTATTCATAAATGATCTGGAGAAAGGGGTAAGCAGTGAGGTGGTAAAGTTTGCGGATGATACCAAACTATTTAGGATAGTCAAGACAGAAGCAGACTGTGAGGGACTCCAAAAAGATCTCACCAAACTGAGTGATTGGGCAACAAAATGGCAAATGAAATTTAATGTGGATAAGTGTAAAGTAATGCACATCGGGAAAAATAACCCCAACTATACGTACAGTATGATGGGGGCTAATTTGGCTACGACAAATCAGGAACGAGATCTTGGAGTTATCGTGGATAGTTCCCTGAAAACTTCCACACAGTGTGCAGCAGCGGTCAAAAAGACAAATAGGATGCTAGGAATTATTAAGAAAGGGTTAGAAAATAAGACACAGAATATCTTACTGCCCCGATATAAAACTATGGTACGCCCACATCTTGAATACTGTGTACAGATGTGGTCTCCTCACCTCAAAAAAGATATTTTGGCCTTGGAAAGGGTTCAGAAAAGGGCAACTAAAATGATTAGGGGGTTGGAATGGGTCCCATATGAAGAGAGGTTAAAATGACTGGGACTTTTCAGTTTAGAAAAGAGGAGACTGAGGGGGGGATATGATAGAGGTATATAAAATCATGAGTGGTGTGGAGAGGGCGAATAAAGAAAAGTTGTTCATTAGTTCCCATAATAGAAGAATTAGAGGACACCAAATGAAGTTAATGGGTAGCAGGTTTAAAAGTAATAAAAGAAAGTTCTTCTTCACACAGCATGTAGTCAACCTGTGGAACTCCTTGCCAGGGGAGGCTGTGAAGGCTAGGACTATAACAGAGTTTAAAGAGAAGCTAGATAATTTCATGGAGGTTAGGTCCATAAAAGGCTATTAGCCAGGGGATAGAAATGGTGTCCCTGGCCTCTGTTTGTCAGAGGCTGGAGAGGGATGGCAGGAGACAAATCGCTTGATCATTGTCTTCGGTCCACCCTCTCTGGGGCACCTGGTGCTGGCCACTGTTGGCAGACAGGCTATTGGGCTAGATGGACCTTTGGTCTGACCCAGTACGGCCGTTCTTATGTTCTAAATTTATCCCGTTTTTTTTTTTTTTTTGGTTTTTTTTTTGTTTGTTTTTTTTATTTAAAGAAACAACCCAGACACACATCTGCAGGCCAAGAGAGGTTTTCAAGAGCCAGGCCCATGTGTTCATTGTATGTGCCTTGAATGCTGTCTTTCGGGACGCTCCATCCATCCATGCCATGTGTGTGTTACCTGTGGGTGTATTGTGACAGGCAGTTTTCTGGGTACAACCCTGGGCTGGGCTGCAGCCAGTGGTGGTTGGATGGCACTGTCAAGTGCCAATTCTATGCTGATCTGGTTCACTTTGCCCTCTTCCTCTGAGCCGGGGTGAAGTGCAGTTTGTGCAAGCTAACACCTCTTCCCGTTCCCCCGCGGTCACTCTGCAGGTGGTGAATGTAACTGGGAACCAGGATATCTGCTACTACAACTTCCTCTGTGCCCATCCTCTGGGGGTCCTGAGGTGAGTGAACCTCATGTCCCTTCACTGGCTGGCTCACTTGGCCTTACAGTTCATCATTGTGGCGGTGTCCGCTGGAAGGGCATTGCCTTCCTCAAATTCCCCCTGCAGGAAGGGCAGGGATGGCAAGGTTTTTGCAGCTACCACGCTGATATAGTCAGTGCGAGGTCACTGCAGGGCAGTGGTCTCCAACCTTTTTAAGCATGAGATCACTTTTTGAATTTAAATGCAATCCAAGATCTACCTCATACCCAAATACCCTTGCCCCACCTCCTTTGTGCCCCTTCTCCAAGGCCCTGTCCCTGTTCACTCTGACCTTCTTCCCTCCCCCATTCTTCCTTCCTTTCACCAGGCTGGGGCAGAGGGTGGGGTGCTGGCTCTGGTCTTGGATTAAGGGTTTTGGAGTGTGAAAGGGACTCTGAGCTGAGCCTGGGGCAGGCAGTTTGGGTACCAGAGGGGGTTCTAGGTGCAGGTGCTGGGAGGGCATTTGGATACAGGGTGGTCAGGGCTAGGGCAGGGGCTTGGGGTACAGGAGGGGGTTCATACCTTGGGTAGGATTTTGGGATGTGGGCTCCAGCTGGGCACTGCTTACCTCAGGTGGTTCCTGGGTGATGGTGCAGTGGGGCTAAGGCAGGCTCACCCCTGTCCTGGCCCTGTACTACTCCCAAAAGCAGCCAGGAGACACCATCCCAAGTCCTGTTGTGTCCCCTCTCTGCTCTGTGGTGATAGGATACAGAGTGGGAGAGGGGGCACCTTGACATGAGCACCCCTTTTCTCCCTCCCCTGCGCAGAAAGCAGGAGGCTCCTGAGGGGACAGCTCCAAGGCAAAGGGCAGGAGATGCACAGCAGTGTGGGGAGGGGCAGCTGAAGTGCCAGTCCTCGATAGCCTCTTGGCCAAACCAGTCAGGATCACCTTTCGGGGCTCAAAGATCTACCGGTAGATCCAGATCTACTGGTTGGTGACCACTGCTGTAGGGTCAGGGATGGGACTAGGGCCTCTCTGTGCAGTTGCTGAGGGGGCTTTCCACAGTGTTACATTAGGGAGACACCCAGGGTGTGGGGCTTCCTGGGCAGTTTCAGTTCTCTTACCATCGCTGCTCACTTGCACGCATGTGATGAAGGAAGCCGGGTCCGGCCTTTATTCCAAAGCACCGATCCATGTGAAGCAGCAGTGGGGAAGTGCCCTGCGGGTTAGGAGACCAGCAGAGAAGGAATTACAGCTAAATCTGCTGACCCTGGACGTCACAGCATGTGAAGCCTGTTAAATCCGCCCCCGTTTGGAGAGCTCTGCCTAATCCTTTGTCTTCTTTAGGGTGGCAGCCTTTGTCCTGCTGAACCAAACCTTTCCACTGGCCTCTTGCGCTTAGCCTAGTTGAATTTGGATGACTTTCTGGGCCTGTGCCATGCAGGGGAGCAGACTGGGGGATCACAATGGGTGCTTTTGGCTTTAAAATCTGTGGACTTGCTGCCAGGGTGGCTGTGGGGAAACCTCCTCTGGGAGGCTGGAAATCTGTCTTCTCCCCCCCCCCCCAATCCCTTTGCTCCCTCTCTGGGGGGGGCTCTTCTTCCCCACAGCGCTTTCAACAATGTCCTGAGCAACGTGGGCCACGTGCTGCTGGGCTTCCTCTTTGTCCTCATTGTGCTGCGCAGAGACATTCTCCACCGCCACTGGCTGGAAGCCACTGACACCTGCATGCTGGTACGGAACGCCCCTCTCCCCCCCCCCCCCCCCGCCCCCCCGCCCCCAGCCTGGGCAGGGCGGGAGAGCGCTGGGCCTGGGCTCCTCTCTGGGTCGGCACTGACAGGTGACGATGAGCCCCTCTTTGGGGGTAGCTGCACTCTGAGTGGTGGGCAAGCTTGGTGCAGCCACACGTCCCACCTGGGGCACTGTCGGGGTGAAACATTTCTGCCTTTTGGGTGGGAGCCAAGACACCAACATCCAAGCTGGGCCCTTTCCTTCGGTGCCTGCTGAGGAGGGAAAGGGGCTGACCATAAGGCACAAACCCATTCTAGTTAGTGCCTGGGATGCAGGGAGAGGCGGGTGTCTGAGCTACAGTCCCTTGGCAAAGGCCTAGCTTTGGACTTGTAATGTGGACATCACTGAATGGCATCCAGGCAGCAGGACCAACAGGCGCCATGGGCCCTGGGCCAACAGGGGGCAGCTTTGTGCCCCTGGAAGGGGTGGAGCTAGAGGCAGAAAGGGTTGGGCCACGGGCAGTCAGCTCTTTGTGCCACCCAGACTGCAGTGTGCCACCCCCCCAGGCCTCAGAGCGGAGTTCCGGTCATAGGCAGCAGGTATGCTAGGTGGGGGAAGGCATTGCCTTCCCAAACTGCCAGCCTGGCTCCATCCCCAAAATGCCTGCTGTAGGTGTACTGTGGGGTAGAGTGTAGCTGCCCCCAGTGCCCACCCTTCCCATGCTCTGGGGCCGGGGAGGCTGGGGCTGTGTGTCCACCTCCCCCCCCCCCGCACTTTCTTCCCTCGGCGGGCCTGTGTCCAGGTGTCAAACATGTAACTCCATGGAGCATGAAGAGAACCTGCTGTTGGCTTTGCCAAAGGGGCTGAGTAGTTCTGAGCAATCCCTTTTGGAGGGTGAATGTCTCCTGTTTGTGGCAGGGTACCCAGATGCCTCCTGAGCAGCACAAAGCCATCAGGAGAGACTCAAGCCTCTCTGCGCCTGTGTAAGGAAGGGAGACGAGCCCATTTTATTCCAAAGGAACTCGGCTGGCTCTGCTGGACCTGCACTGGAGAGGAAGCTTATTTTAACCATAGATTTGGGAACCTGCAGGCTTCTAGGCAGTGCTCAGTTTGTGTCCGAGCTGAGCCTCGGGCACCTCCAAGTGGGGCAGTTCATAGCCCCAGCACCTCTCTGCTTGTGGCATCCGTTAGGAATGTAAAAGCAAAAGTGCTTGAGCCCAGACACCTCTTTCCTTGCAAATTAAGTGCTGCGTCCAGCTCTGGCCTTCTGGGGTCTCGCAGCAAAGAGGTTTGTGTCATGTATGTCGGTGGGTGACATTAGAGGCCGGAAGCACTGCTGGCAATGGCTTTTAGGTGTCAGTAGGTGGCGCTGTTCCCTGAGTTAGTTCTAAGCAAGCACCCCAGCGTGGTGGGGAGCAGGGGTTCTAACTTCTTTCTTTCGGAGGCCCCCGCAATGTGCTGTAAAAGCTCCATGGCCCACCTGTGGCACAACAACTGCTTTTCCACATGTAGAAGCCAGGGCCGGCATTGGGGGGGCAGAAAGCAGGGCAATTGTTGAGGGCCCCCGTGAAGTTAAGCTTCTCAGGCATTGGTGTCAGCCTCATGCGTCAGGGCTCAGGGCCGTGGGCCTCAGCCCCATGTGATGGAACTTCAGATTTCTGCCAAGAGCCCCAGCAAGTCTAATGCCAGCCCTGCTTGGCAGGCCCACTGAAACCTGCTTGCGGCCCCATGGGGGCCCTGGACTTGTGGTAGGGAACCGCTAGTGTAGTAGGGCACATCAGGGTTCCTGAACTTTCAAATCAGACCTAAAATGGCTCCTGCCACAGATCTTTTCTCAGAAGGGCTGGGGGGCTCCATTTCCCCTGCCTTGCACCTGTGGGAAATGGGCATAAAATGCCACTCTTCTGACTTGATAGAGCCTTACCTCCATGGTCATCTTAGACCCCTCTTTGCCCGGGTGTAAATCACCACACAAGGGGCAGGGGAGTGGGGAATCCAGGCTGGGAGATCAGTGTACTGACAAATTCCCTCCGGTCAGCTGCGTTCTGCTTCAGGGTGTGAAAAATGGGGATGGAGGTGGGGGGGAACAGGTGCCTACATAACACACAGCCCCAAATGTCAAAACTGACCCTATAAACCAGGACACCCTATTTCTGCCTCCTAAGACTTCCCTAGAGTTCCATTTGGCTGGGTCTTGGGCTGCAAAGTAGCCTGGCAATGTGCTGTTGTGCACTATACGCACTGTGCATGTGGCATTTAGCTTGGGCAACACGGCAATGTAAGCTCTGATTAGTGCAGCTCTGACCCCGGGTCCCTTTTGTTCTCTCCCCTCCTCCTCTCCCAGGAGTATGGAATTCCCAAACACTTTGGTCTTTTCTATGCCATGGGCATTGCTTTGATGATGGAAGGGGTTCTCAGTGCTTGCTACCACGTCTGCCCCAACTACTCTAATTTCCAGTTCGGTAAGTGAAGCGTTCCAGCCAACAGTGAAACGTATGGAGAAGAGGGACTGGGCTTTCACCCATGCAAGTGTGAAGCGGATCAGCCCAGTGGAACTTTGTCCCCCCCCCCCACCAGTGGGGGTGACCTCTTCAGAACTTGCCCACTGGTTGGGTGTGCGGGGACCGGGTAGCGAAGGCTGTGAGTTTTGTACTGCAGTTGATGAGGCACCGTCTAAGTGAATGTGTCAGCGCCCTGCTAGAATTCCCCTCACCTCTGGCACTCGGCATTCAAAGGTAGCATAGATAAGGCCTAAATGGTTTGCCTCTGAGATCCTGACAGCCCCTCTTTAATAATTAAAAAAAAAAAAAAAAAAAAAAGGGACATGGACCATTATCCAGCATGTGGACCTCAGCCCCTTTGGGCTAGAAACTGTCTCCCTGTAGGCCAGGTTGTCTGTTCCCTGCAGGTGGCCCTGTACTGTGCTGGCATGTTCCAATCATGCCGTATGGCTTCACAGCGCCCAGGGGAGCTTGCAGGGAAAATCAGAGGTCAGCCAGGGCAAACTGGCATAGCTCTAGGGAGTTATTCCTGCCAGGCAAGGGGCTGATTTACAGACGCTCTCTGAAGAGCTGTCCCAGTCCCCCAAGCTGCAAGTAAGGAAAGCCTCGTCTTCACTCTCTCTGTTCTCTTCCTTCCCCAGACACCTCCTTCATGTACATGATTGCAGGGCTCTGCATGCTCAAGCTATACCAGACCCGCCACCCTGACATCAACGCCAGTGCCTACTCTGCATATGCCTCCTTCGCTGTGGTCATCTGCCTGGCTGTCCTTGGCGTGGTACGGCTCTCTCCTTCCCCCTCAGTTCCCCGGGAGGGAGAAGTACTGCTGGCCCAATGGAGAAAAAGTATTGTGTGTGTGTGTGTGTGGGGGGAGAGCACATGGCAGTGGGGCCTGCAAAGCCTGCTGGCACGTCGGGGGCCTTGACCCTACCACAGGGCCTTGGCTCTCATTTCATAAAAGAGAAGCTTTTCATCTGTATGGCTGGGCCGGGGCGCTGGACCAAGTTGTCCAGTGTGGGTGCTGAGAGCCGTGGGGGTGCTGTCAACCCTGGGAATGATGCAAACCACTTCAAGCCAGGAGGCACCCCTAGTTCCAGCCTCTATGGGGCTGGGAAGGAAACCTCAGAGCTGTGAGCTGAGATTAAATGGTGCGGCTGCTGCTGTCGCTGTTCTGGGCTCCCTCTGGTGAGTGACTGGAGGAGCAGCTGCCCTGGTCCCTTCTGCCGCTCCTGGGCTCTTCCACCCAGATCCTGCAGAGAGAGGGAAAGGGAACCCTCTCCTGCAGGCTCAGCCTCCTGGCACGCCTGCTGCCTCCTCAGCCCTCATCTCCCAGGGACTGCTGCTGAAGGAGAGCTGCTAGAGAGAAAGGTTCAGTGCACAGGGGCCCTCACACATACAGTGGGTCCCGGTCAGGGTGCACGAGCCTGCCTCCCGGGAGGTCTGAGGCCGGGCACTGGTCAAGCAGGGGGGGAAAAGGAGCAATGCTAATGTTGTGCTCTAATCACAAGTGCACATTCTCCATCACAAAGGCCAGTGCAGTCCATTGCAGCTGGCAGGTACAATCCATTGCAGCTGGCAGGTTGCTCTCAGGAGAGGCCCAGGGCTGGGGTAATTGGAGACTATGGCGCTGGAGTGGCCGTGGAACGTGGGGAGACCTAGGAGTGACTACAGCGTGAGCGCTCACTCTGGGGAGTGGAGCTAGGGCTGCAGTGGCGGGGGAAAAGGGGGAACCAGGATTCACGAGAGAAGCTTGTGCCCAGCCTGTGTGTGTGGCTCTGCCCAGTGCCTGGCTTTCATGCTCTCGCAGCCCCGTGCAGGCCGCACTCAGAGCCGTGGTAGTGAGGATGTTCATGCCACATGCCTGTCACGCCCGGCCAGTTGGAGTCACTGAGGCATTAGCTCACTGAGGCTGCGAACTCCTGAAATCCCTTGGTACAGGGGCCACATTGGATAGTGTGCAGGAGTAGCATGGAGGCCTAGCTGGGAGCTGGCTGGAGGAAGCCTCCGCTCAGAGCCACTGTCGCATTATTGATTTACTGGGGTACCTGGTTTCCCCTCTGAGATTTCTCAGTCCCTTCCTGGATACTGTAATGTTGGCTAGAAGGTCGGGCCCAACGGGTAGTGACCAACAGCTCGATGTCAGGTTGGCAGTTGGTTTCTAGGGGAGTGCCCCAAGGATCGGTTCTAGGACCAGTTTTGTTTAACATCTTTATTAATGACCTGGATGAGGGGATGGATTGCACCCTCAGCAAGTTTGCAGATGACACTAAGCTAAGGGGAGAGGTAGATACGCTAGAGGGCAGGGATAAGGTCCAGAGTGACCTAGACAAATTGGAGGATTGGGCCAAAAGAAATCTGATGAGGTTCAACAAGGACAAGTGTGGAGTCCTGCACTTGGGACGGAAGAATCCCAAGCACTGTTACAGGCTGGGGACCAACTGGCTAAGTAGCAGTTCTGCAGAAAAGGACCTGGGGATTACAGTGGATGAGAAGCTGGATATGAGTCAACAGGTGCCCTTGTAGCCAAGAAGGCTAATGGCATATTAGGTTGCATTAGGAAGAGCACTGCCAGCAGATCTGGAGAAGTGATTATTCCCCTTTATTCGGCTCTGGTGAGGCCACATCTGGAGTATTGTGTCCAGTTCTGGGCCCCCAACTACAGGAAGGATGTGGATGCATTGGAGAGGGTCCAGCGGAGGGCAACCAAAATGATTAGGGGGCTGGAGCACATGACCTATGAGGAGAGACTGAGGGATTTGGGTTTGTTTGGTCTGCAGAAGCGAAGAATGAGGGGGTATTTGATAGCAGCCTTCAACTTCCTGAAGGGGGATTCCAAAGAGAATGGAGAGAGGCTGTTCACAGTAGTGAGGGATGGCAGAACAAGGAGCAATGGTCTCAAGTTACAGTGGGGGAGGTCTAGGTTGGATATTAGGAAAAACTATTTCACTAGGAGTGTGGTGAAGTACTGGAATGGGTTACCTAGGGAGGTGGTGGAATCTCCATCCCTACAGGTTTTAAGTCTCGGCTTGACAAAGCCCTGGCTGGGTTGATTTAGTTGGGATTGGTCCTGCCTTGGGCAGGGGGCTGGACTTGGTGGCCTTCTGAGGTCTCTTCCAGGTCTATGATTCTATGAACATTTCAGTCCACACTGACAAAGAAAAATCAACTTTGGGCCCTGGTTTAAATCCCCAGAGAGGCTGCTACTCTCGTAACCCCTCATTGCTTGGATTTTCTAATGTGAAACATGAATCTATGCTGCACTTGTATTTAAAGAGAGGAGCCAGAATTCACATGGCTGTGTGCTACCAGGCTGCGACATTGAGGCTGATAGTTTAATCACACACGGATCCTGGGAAATTCCAGTTCATGATTCCTACAGTTATTTTAGTTTTATTTATTACATATGCGCTACAATAGGGTTTCATCAGGTGAACACACAATGCTGGACAAAGACCTAAAATCTGGCAAATACAAAGCAAATGCAAGTAATACCTAGGATCCTATGGCCCTAAATACATCTAGAGCAGGGAGCACTTTGTGTTTTCTCTGCGTATGTTGCGAGATCATGCAGAGAAACTCCATTGTGTTATGTGCACCCACAGGGCAGACATTGAACTGTGGGAACCTTCCACTAGCTCTCTATTTCCTGCCTCCTTAATCTACAGTTACTATCGTAATATTGCAGTGACACCTGTCTTGTGTATCTTTGCCTGCTCATCCCTAAAAAGGATGAGGAAGTGTCTTACATTGAGCACCTTTCTCTCGGCACTGAGGGAAATATTATCTAGGTGGCTGGGCAAGAACAGAGGCTTGGAGAGTCTGTCCTCTGAAGGATCACACCTGTCTCTGTTGTTCACGCTCTTTCCAGTGATCAGCCTGCGCATCACCTGGTTTCCTCAGACATGTGGTCTTCCCTGTGGTCTCTCCTTTGTGCATCTGCAGGGCAAAACCACCTGGCCGGGGTTGTTTTGAGTTTGCACCTGCCAAGAATGGCCCACTTTTCAGAGCAGCACCGGCAGCTCCCCCACTTATTTGGGTTGGAATTGTGGGGGCACAGCACCCCTGGAGAACCAGCTGCCTTTCGTTTAAGTACCTAAACACGGGTTGCGGAATCTGGCTCTTGGCGGCCAGGCGGAGCATTTTGGCCCTGTCCTTGAGCAGGTGCTATGCTTGGGGCGCATTTCTGATAGCCGGGGGCAGGAGCTGGAGGCTGAGTGACTGGGGGTGGTGCTTGAGAACTCCCTGTTTGTTTTTCTGTGTTGGTTCCAGTTGTTCGGCAAGAACGATGTGTGGTTTTGGGTTATCATCTCCTTCATCCACGTCGTGGCCTCGCTGGCTCTCAGCACTCAGATCTACTACATGGGCCGCTTCAAAATCGGTAAGCCCTGAGACTTGGGAGAAGTTGGCTTTTTGCCCCAGGTGCTTCTCACTTGCCACCCTGAATGAGGCCCGAGACCCCTGCAAAGGCAGTCTGGCTGCTGGTCCCTGTGCTGCAGGCTCGGGGGGGGGAGGGTGCCGCCGTTCTCCTAATGCTGCCTTCTTGTCCTGTGCCATTCTTACGCCTCTGTAGAGCGCTACACAGGGACCCTCTCTGTGGCGCTCTGGCTTACAGGGCTCCCAAAGACGCTGTCCCAGGGACTCTCTGCTCAGAGTGCTCCTCTCTGTTGTGCCCAGAGCTGGTGCAGCTGGGAAGCATCTGCCCCTCTCCCTAGATGTGCAGGCCCCAGCCAGCGGTTGCGCTCCACTTCTGAACCTCTTTCTTCTCTCTCTCCTGCTGTCCTTGGCTCAGATGTCCCTGACGCAGGTAACACGCAGCTCCCTTCCTTCCCTGTTTGGCGGGTGTGCAGCAGGGTACCGGCATGTCCTTTGCGCCTGCTGTGTGGGTTCTTTAGGAGTGCGATCAGTGGTGGACTATGGGCCACAGGAGGCACACATGGCAGTGGAACTGCCCCCATGCCATTGGGGCTGAAAGTAACTTACGTTTTTTACAGAGGCTGGCAGTGCGTGTGGGGGTGCATGCAGGAGTCAAGGTTGGGGGTATGAGGAGGGGCTTGGGGCAGGAGGCTGGAGGCGTGGGGGGTGCAAGAGTCAAAGTTGGGGGTATAAAGAGGGGCTCAGGGTAGGGGAGATGTGGGGGGGTGCAGGATTCAGAGTTGGGGGTATAGGGATGAGTGCAGGGGGGGACAAGGGTGCTGTAGGGGGGGCTGCAGTTGCACATACTGTGTGTGCTTTTCTGCGACTCTCAGGGAGGGAGGAGGGAAAGTGCAGAGCCTGCTGCCTTCCTCCTCTGCCCTCCCCTGGGCAGCCGGGAGCGAGAGGAAGGCAGCAGGCTCTGCACTTTCCCTCCTCCCTCCCTGAGTCACAGGAAAAGCCACACATAGGGACCAGTATGTGCAACTGCAGCCCCCCCTCGAAATGGCGGTGGTGGGCTCGGGGATGGGGCACTCCCAGATGAGGCTTGGGGGCCCCAAGTCAGCCCCTCTAACCTGCCTGGCTGCCTGTGGCTGAGTGTGGCAGCCTGCAGGGAGCCCTGGCAGCCAGACAGGGAGGGCACAGCCCCTCCCCCTGCAGCTAAATGCCCCAGCTGGCTGGCTTTTTGCCAGAGCGCTGCACCGGGGTGCGTGAGCTTCCTTCCGCCTCTGGTTCCCTTGCAGAAAGGGGGCTGCGGTCAGAGCAGGCACGCAGGGGAGCTCCAGCCTGGGCGCTCTGGAGTCTGTGCCGGTTCCCAGGGGGCAGGGCTGTGAGTGGGCGGGATCTGTTGGGTCAGGCTCTCCAGCAGGGGCAGTGCAGTAGTTTCAGGGGCTGGAGGAGGAGCTGCCCTCCATGACCTTGCAGCCTGGGGGTGGGACTGGATGAATCTCTCCCTAGGGGCAAATCCCTTGGGGGGTGGGGGGAAAGTGTGGAGGCTGCTTTGCCGTTCCCCAGGCCTTGGCCCGTGCTCCTGCCTCCCTCTGTGGATCAGCCACAGGGTATGCTGGGCATGCTGGGGGAATGTGAACAATGCCAGTGGGGGAGAGGTGGGTGTTGAAATTCTGCTTGGCCAAGCGCCATTCAGCTGACAGCTGTCTGTATTCCACTGTCCCCTTGCCAAGCTGCAGTCCCCACACACTGTGAATCGCTGTGCGCTGCTGCACCAAGGATTTGCTCCCCACGGGGATGGCAAAGCCATCAGACTTGGTGGGTGCGGGCTCCCCACTTCCATGCCCTCCTCAGTTAGCGTCACCCTGCTCCCCGGGCAGCCAGACCATCTCACTGTCCCCTCAGGGCTGTTTAGCTGAGTACCTTGACTCTCTTCTCCTCTTATCTCTGGCAGACTTTGGGATTTTCCGCCGGGTGGCGATGGTGCTGTACACAGACTGTATCCAGCAGTGCAGCCGGCCGATGTACATGGTAGGTGGCTTCCCCAGCCCTGGCCTGGTCTTGGCAATTGCTCAGTTGCCCGCTAGGGGGAGTTTAAAGTTGCGCAGAGCATGTATGGGCAGCACATGTAGCTCTTCAAGTGATGAACAAAGAAAAGAAATTAGAAAAACCCCTCTAACAAAAAAAGCAATGGCCCTTCGTCTGGAATGCCACACGCTTTGTCTTAGGCTGGAGAAGGCTTCTGCAGGAAGTTGAGGTGACTCAGGCTACGTCTATACTGCAGCCTTTTGTCAGCAGAGACAATGCAAATGAAGCACTCATTAGCATTTGTTTCATTCTCATTTGCATATTCTCTGCCGATTGTTTTTGCGCAAAAACCTCTTCCGCAAAAAGCATCAGTGTAGACAGGGCCATTTTGCGCAAAAAAACCCTTTTGTGCAAACTCCCTTATGCCTCAAAAAAGGAGGCATACAGGATCTTGTGCAAAAGGAGGGTTTGCACAAAAGAGCCCTCTCTACACTGATTGTTTTTGCGCAAAAACCTCTTCTGCAAAAAGCATCGGCAGAGAATATGCAAATGAGAACGCAACAAATGCTAATGAGCGCTTCATTTGCATTGTCTCTGCCGACAAAAGGCTGCAGTGTAGACATAGCCTCAGTCAAGGTGGACTTTTAAAAAATCTATTTGCCTAGCGAAGTCAGCGCTGCCCTCCGGACAGTCTCCATCTTACAGCCTTATCATGGGAATGGCTCTTTCTGCTTTAGCTACAGAGTGGCAGCTGCTGTTATTCCTGCCTCCCCCTGGGGCACATGGCGTTCTGCAGACAAAGACAAGAGGTGGCTGTTACCCAAGTCCCTTGAACTCACCTCTTGTCAGAGGCCGTTCCGCACTGACTGCAGCCTGGCGCCTAATGTACCTTATGGGACAAGCCATTCCTGTCTGTCCCAGCTGACTGGGAATTGCTGAGCAGTTCGGCTTCATGATAGCAGTTTTCAGGTATCTAAAAGGGTGTCATAAGGAGGAGGGAGAAAACTTGTTCATCTTGGCCTCTGAGGATAGAACAAGAAGCAGTGGGCTTAGACTGAAACAAGGGAGGTTTAGGTTGGACATTAGGAAAAAGTTCCTAACTGTCAGGGTAGTCAAACACTGGAATAAATTGCCCAGGGAGGTTGTGGAATCCCCATCTCTGGAGATATTTAAGAGTAGGTTAGATAAATGTCTATCGGGGATGGTCTAGACAGTATTTGGTCCTGCCATGAGGGCAGGGGACTGGACTCGATGACCTCTCGAGGTCCCTTCCAGTCCTAGTATTCTATGATTCTATGATACCCCCCTCCATTACTTTTTTAAAAGATGCTTCTTTTACTTCTCCCAAGCAATCTACCACCCTGTGGATCTTAAGCAAACACTGTTCATTAAGGATAGAAATTCACGTCTACAACACCAAAACAAATAGAATGCGCTGAGAGCAGGTCTAGGCTGACAAGCACATCTTCCACTTAGAAAGTCTGCAAAGGTTTTCACCTCCTATAGTTTCTGTAGTTAGTTATAGTGAGCTGAAGCTGGTAATTCTTGTAACTGGAAATGGGGTTTTCTGGGGAAAAGGGGAGTTCTCTTGTGTATTTGACAGTACTTTGTGCTTAATCATTTTCCCTTATTCCCTCATGTAGTTGGTTTTCTTTGCTGAGTGCGAGAATGTTTTTTATAGAAATAGGAAAAATAGTATTTATAAAACCACAAAACCTGATCAGAGAATTCAGGGGCAGATGCATTACTGGAAACATCTTGGAACTCCTATTTTGGAACAGATTATTTTCCACTTCACAATATCTCCTTTAAAATCCATAAACATGGGATCAATTTTTTTTCCTAGCACAAATATTCACAGTAAAAGGATTTGAGAGTCACATGTTCATGGACTTGTGAAAGGCAAATTTTAAATCCACGCACGTGTCTTGAACTGCAGTGACCAAGTTCCTGGCCGGCGCTCTTTGCTGCATTTTGTACAGCTTTGGTGAAGACCGGACACTCAGCCCCAGTGATTATTGTGTTTTCTCCCCAGGACAGAATGGTGCTGCTTATTGTTGGAAACCTGGTCAACTGGTCCTTGTGAGTAGCACTGGGTGTGTGTGTGTTTTGGCATTGCTCGTTGTGGGTGGCGGGGTTAGGGTGGAAATGCAGTGGTGTCTGTGTGGGTGTCTTCCGGATCCTTCTGTGGGATTTCAGCAACCCTCCAGGCATTGCAGAGCTTGAAGCCAGGGATGTGATCCTGTTCAAGCTGAGAAGCTAAAATGGGTCAGGCCTGCTCCGTATGTACTTGGGAGACCTCCAGCAAAACTGAGGTGTCGCAGCTGGCAGTGTTGGTGGTTTGGTTTGGCAGGTGGGGTCCCCACTAGGTGTGACATGCAGTGCACAGGGTCACCTACCCAGGGAACTCAAATCCAGTGATTATGGCTAAGAACAAAGGTGGAGATGGTGCAGCGCAGGTTTCAGCAGAGGTGACACAACCCTGGCACAGGGCCTGGGGTACATACTCAGCTCACTAGATCTCGCTGTGCAGTCATCACAACGGTTGTCACCCATGCTATCGGGATTCTGGCTTGCTTGGGCAGGCTACTTCCTGTACAGCTTGTGCTGGGTACACCTCCCCTGAGTCCAGACTCGTCCAGTGCCCTGACATGCAGTTCGACCATGTTGCTAGAGGGGCCAGTTCTTGGATGAGACGTAAAATCAGAATCGTGGCCCCTTGCTGCCCTTTCCTAAGGAAACTGCTTGTTAAAAGTTAGTGTGAAGGCGTGTCTTGTGCCTCCTTATAGCATAGCCACCCTCTGCCGAATTCTTCATTTTCTGTCCTGGCTTAATTTCCTCCAAAGCTCTCCCCATTCTCCATGCACCGGGGGTAAGGCAGGAACAGCTGTCGTAGCTTTGGCATAGCTGTGAATTTCCCTATGTGGAGGGGGCTGCCGCTTCAAGGCAGCTTTCCAGGGATTTTGCCCCCCACTAGTGGTCCAGAGCAGACCAAAGAGAGGACTGGCCCTGTGATCACTGAAATGAAGCTACTTCTAGTTGCTTAATAGGCCATAGCCATAGCACAGCCACCCAGGAAAGGAAAGGAAGAAGAAGAATCCCAAATTCAACTGAAAAACAAGGGAGGAATTTAGGGTGTCGGAATGTCACTTTTCAGCCGGAGTTTAGCCCCTAACTTATGCTCCTAGGCAATGCCCAGTGTAATTTTTAACAGCTAGTTTGTGTGCCTTGTTGTTTGTGTGGGTCTTCCCTGTGGTGTGCTGCTGTTTGGAGCTGTGATCACAAAACACAGAAGTTGGCAGGGCAGGCCCCGAAACTACTTGAATGCCTTAGTTTAAAACTACCTAGAGAATCCAAGCTGAATTTGAAGTGGCTCTAAATGACAGATTCCCCTGCTGCCCAGTAGGGCCAAGGAGGAAGCGGCTCCTGCAAGTCAGTAAGAGGGGCAGCAAGGGGTGCTCTAGCCATTCCTTCTCTGCCTCCCACCCACCGACAAAATAGTGGGGAGTAAGGCCACAACCCCACCTACCAGAGGCTCAATGCTCTGGCGATTGATCTTCTGGAGTTTGATTTAGTGGGTCTAGTAAAGACCCACTCAATCAAATGCTGAGAGTACCCCTTTCATGGGGGGTAAGGGAAGTTGACAGGAGCATTTCTCCCATCGATCTGCTGTGGAAACAGTGTCAAGCTTGGCTGAACGTTTGTCGACTCTAGGTATGTTATTTATGTAGCTGGAGTTGCGTTCCTTAAGCCAACTTTCCTCCCGTGCAGACCTGGCCTCAGATGGGAAAGCACAGAAGTGAAGGCAGGATATATGGGTTGGCTGTATGGAGGTGGGGGGAAATGTCGGGAGTCCTGGGTTCTGTTCTGTTAGCTCTTCCACCAACTCCCTTTGGGTCAACTTGGGCAAGTCACTTCCCACCTTCTGCCTTAGTTTCCTATCCCTAAAACAGGGCGCTGAACCAAACCTGTGTCTGTCGAGTGTCCGGTGATAGCCGGAGCCATGTTCCGGAGTCCCCCTCCCGGCCTGGGCAAGAAAGTTGGTTAACGTGTCTGTCTCTGTCCCTCCCTTCTCTCAGTGCTGTCTTTGGACTGGTGTATCGGCCACGAGACTTTGCCTCCTACATGCTGGGGATCTTTATCTGTAACCTGCTGCTGTATCTGGCCTTTTACATCATCATGAAGGTAAAGGAGGCAGCCCCAGCTGCCTGTCGTGCTCTTGGGGCCTGCCCTTATTTTCTCTGCCTTTCCAAAGGGGGAGCAAAGGCAATACCCGCTCAGCTGTTTTTTTTACAGAAATGTGGGGCAACCACACATCAGTCCCGCCTTAAAGTATATGGGGGTACCAATGCATTCTGGGACTCCAGAGCCCCTCTCCCCTAGAGTCCACTGCATTGTTGGTGGTAGTAGGGGTTTCTAGGCAGTTTCCACACAGAATGCTCTGTAGTGTGAGATGCCTTAGGAAGGCAGGTTGGGCTGTGATAACTGCAGCACTTCTGATGGCCTGTACATGCTGCGGGGGAGGAGCTTCAGCCCTCGTGGGGCTCAAACGGAGTTTGTAAAACTCCTGGGTTGGCATCTGCGAGAGGATGGAGGGCACTGTTATGTCTCTCTGCAGACAGGGCCTTAGACTCCCCCAGAAGGGCCAGAGAGAAAGCCTGAGCTTTCAGAAAGTCAAAGAGGCTGCTGATTTTCTGACTCAAAATCGAGACTAATGGATGCCCTGGGCTGCTGGCCGGGTGTGCTGGGTGCTGGGTTCTGGACAGTTACCCATTGCTGTGACTGGGCGCACAGCCGGGTGATTGCCGGGAAGGACGTTGCACATTGCCTCACTGGGCTGATTCTTGTTCCTTTTCATTGTTGCAGCTGCGCAGCTCAGAGAAACTCCTGCCCATTCCATTGTTCTGCATTGTGGCCACGGCTGTGGTTTGGGCTGCAGCCCTTTACTTCTTCTTCCAAAACCTCAGCAGCTGGGAGGTAAAGTTGACACACTTATTCCCCTTGAGCCCCCTCTCTGTCTGTCTGTCTGTCCCTCCATCACTCCTCTCCGCTCCCTTTTCCTTCCCCTGCCCATACTTCCGAATGGCCCTTTTTCTCCTGCAACCATTGTCTTAGAAAAGGAGTCTGACTCCTTAATAACAGTGACGGGCAAAGAAGGAGCAAACTCTTTCAATGTATTGGAAGGCGAGGGACTATTACAGACCTGAGTCAAAAATAACTGACACTCGCACAGGGACAGCCAAGGGCACTATGTACCACACTGTTTGATCCTGCATGTTCCATGTTGGACTGCCATGAATTGAGGTGGGGTGTGAGTGATCCAGAAAGAACACTGGCTGTTGGTGGAGAGAGAAAATATAGCTGGGCCTTGGTAGCCCTGTAACGGGAGGCCTTGTAGAAGCTCCCAGATTTCTCTGGGTGGCTGATTCTTTGGTGGGCAATGTCTCTTCTCTTCCGCATTCTGTTTTGTATAGAGAGGCATGGGCTTTGTCTTTCCAGTGTCTTTTTAGACTCTCTCCTGTGCTCAGCATGCTGGCCGTGCAGGAATCATAGTTCCGGAACACCGTGTTCATATAGAATATCGATTTTTAAGATTCTGGGCTGGAGTAAGCAGAGAGCAGCTGACACAGGCGTTGGCTTTCACGCAGTCGTGTTGCAGCTGTGTCAGTCCCAAGGTATTAGAGAGACAGGGTAGGCAAGGTAACTTCTTTCATTGGACCAGTTTCCATTGGTGAGACAAGCTAGTGGGCTTCCCCAGAGCAGAACAGACAGCACGTGCACAATAAACTACTTCTGCTAAGCTAAGGGGCCATTCTGTGAAGTGGCCTGTGGACACCTCTGCAGCCTTAGGATGAAAAGGAAGTTAGTGGGTTACAGATTGCTGTAATAAAACATCAATCCAGTCTCTTGAAGTCCATAGGTTTTTTAGTGTCAAGCAGAGTTATGACTTTAAGCTCCCAGGTTTGTCTTTTGAAAGCATCGTGCCAGTTTTCCTGTGAGGATGAGGACTGAGAGGACAGATGTAAAGTGTTCACCCACAGGTGAGAGAGTGTTTGTCTTTTTCCAAAACTTTTTCAAAAGACAAACCTGGGAGCTTAAATTCATTCCTCTGCTAGACACCAAAAATCACAGACAAATAGAGATGCTGGATTTATGGCTAATCATAACCATGTGTAACTGCTAATTCCCCTTTTTGTCCTACCACTCTGGAGGTGGTAACGGGCCAGACTATCTGAAACAGACCCTTACAATATGTGCAAACTACTTTTGCTAAACAATTGGTTCTTGTATTTAACTGACTCTGGGAGTTCCTTCCCCATAAGGCTGCCAACCCTCCAAGATTGTCCAGGAGTCTCTAGGTGTTATGTGATGGAAACCCTCCAGGAATATGTCCAACCAAAACTGAAGATGGCGCTAAAATGGAGAGTTTGAACTGCTGTTTTCAGTGGTGTGAGGGTCAAGGGATAAAGACTGGTAGGGGGGAATCACAGTCATTGTTAGACTTTCTGAGCAACTCATAAGCCAACGTTGCTGGGAGTCCAGGAGCTGTGTGTGTAGAGATTTCTTTCAAGAGTGAGCAAATGGGTTTTTAAGATCTGGTTCTGCCCTTGCTTACATCCAAGGGCATGGCCGATGCTAGAAGGCTTGGGCAGCCTGAGCTAGGTAGCAGTTTGAATTTGTTGGCTGTTTTGTGTGGCGCCCAGGGAGCAGCCTGTGCCGAAGGGCTAGGCCGGGGTGGGGGGAGGTCTGCAGAGTGTTCGGATGGGCTATGTGAGCAACATGCCATGCAGGTGTCTGTCCCCACTCTGTAAGAGAGGGGCTGGGAGCTTGCTCCTCCTCAGCCCTCTGTCCTCTCTCCCCAGGAGACCCCGGCGGAATCCCGAGAGAAGAATCGCCCGTGTATCCTGCTGGGCTTCTTCGATGACCATGATGTCTGGCACTTCCTCTCAGCGGCAGCCCTCTTCTTCTCCTTCCTGGTGAGCCCTCTTCCGCTCCATCTCCTGCCCACCCCTCCCACTGCGCTCTCCTGCTCCCGTTCTTCGTCCCGCCGTCTGTTCCCCCTCCCCATCTCTCTGCCTAGCTGAGGCACGTATGTCGCCTTGGCCCTGCGGGCAGCTCCTGGCACTTAGTGTTGCTGGGCTGCTTCCCGGCGCCTGTTCACGCAGCCCGCTCCTGGGGAGGATCCGCCCATCCTGGCCTTGTCTGTCCACCTGCACCACTCCTGCGCCTGCCCCCATCCCCACTGGAATGCTCCAACTCCGAGTTCACCAGCACGGTCTCCTGCCCTGACTGAGTGGGCTTGTTTCTTACCCCCCACTTCCATTCTTTTCATTACTTCCTGGCCTGGAGCCCCCTTGAGGACTGTGGCTGACACAGTCATAACAGGACGGGAGACACTGCCCTTGTCCCTCTTCTCCATCTGCGGCGCCCTCTGTCTCAGCTGGTCTTGCCCTCATGCCCAAGGGAGCCCCTCTCAGTGGGAGGACACCCCATGAAGCCCCTAGCAGGGAGCTTTGGCTTCTCCTGGGCTTCCCTAACTGAAAGTGGCAGGGAAGTTGCATTAGCCAATCGGTCTGAGCTTGCTGCTCTTCCTGCCCTTGCTGTGTCATGCCAAGGGCTGCGATGCCCCGGGCAGTGGTGCAAGTGGAAATCATTTCTTGCTGGTACTGCACTCACAGGAAGGACACAAAGGGGACATGGGACCTCCGTGTGCCTTCTCCCCACCCCCTTCCAGCCTGGGGCCCCCATGCTCTCCACGTCCCCTCCAACACTCCCCCGATCTGTCTAAAATTTTACAACTGCATCTGATAAACACCTGGCAGGCTGCCTGATGCTCCATGACCCCTGTTGTATTTCCAGGTGTCACAGAGGATCCAGCAGAACCCCATGTTGCAAACCACCTCAGCAAAGGAAGGCTAGGAAGGCTGGTCACCCCACTTTCCCGTAACACACTATCAATGTCTCCCTTATGGCCAAACTAAACTTCTGCCGGCTCGCCTTTATCTAAGGCCCAGTCTCCACTGCCACTTGACTGTGCTGCAGCTTTCTAGCTCGGGGGGTGAACTCCCCCTTCCCCCCCATCGCAGCAAGTGTCAGCTCTGTAAAGTTCCAGTGTAAACAGGCTCCCAGCACTGTTAGCGACTCCCCTTGTGGAGGTAGTTTCTGTAGAGCACTGGGAGAGCTGTCTCCCAGCACTCCTGCTGTGGCTGCACATTTCACTTGAATGCGCTGCCACGGCTGCACTTTAATTGTAGAAGTGTAGACAAAACCTAAGTCTTGCTCTCCTCCAGGCACTAGGGAAGCACGGATGCTGCACTGACCATCTGGTGGGAGAGAGGCACAGAGCTGTGTGTACCATGTGCATCTTGGTAGCTCTACAGCCCAGATTGTCCCTTCTATATGTCGGGGTGGGGAATAAACCATCAAAATCAGCCTGGCAAAACAACATGCAGGAGAACTGTCTCTGGACAGAGAAGCAATTGATCAAAATCAAATACCAGGCCAAATCCTGTTCTCATAGAAACTGAAAGGAGTTCTGCTATTTCTGCTATTGAGTTCAATGGGAACAGGCTTTGGCATTTTGAGAGGAAAGAACAAAACCACTCAAGCCAGGGCTAGGTTGCTAATACACAGGCGTCAAAGGCTGCTGATTCATATTAGGGTTGTCAGTGTGACTTTACAGTTAACCAGTAAGCCTGGGCTTATCAATTAATCCTGTCAATTACATGCACTACCCCACCACTTGCTGCCTGTGTATCAGAGGCAGCAAGATGCGGGGGAGATGGGAGACAATACCCGTGGGGAGCTGGCTTTTAACCTGGCTCCCCATGACCACTGGATCCTGCAGGGCTGCCTGCCTCCCCGCCCCTGCATTGCTGCTGCTGATGGAGGCAGCAGCGCAGAGGGTGAGGGGGAGAGGCGAGAGCCAGTACATGCAGGAAGCTGGCTTTCAAGCTGGCTCTCCGTGCCTGCCAGCTCCATGGAACCACCTGCCTCCCTGAGCACCAGCTTCGTGGAGCTGCCTGCTGCCCCTCCCCCTGGTGCTGCTGCCTCAGAGGCAGCAGGGTGGGGGTGGAGCAGCCTCTGTCTGTGGCGGGCCCAGGTGGGACCAGGCTCACCATGGACAGGTTGCTCTGTGGAATTGAGGCTGCACCGACATCCCACAGAACAGCCTCTGTCTGCAGTGAGCCTGGGCCACCACAGACAGAGGCTGCTCTGCAGCAGCCTTCCCCCCCCCCCTACTCCCTGCCTGCTTTTAAACTGGCTTCCCTCACGGATTGGCTCCTGCCTGCCACCCTGTGCTGCTGCCTCTGTATCAGAGCATTCCCTGGGAGTGGGGCTGGGAGCGCACTGGCTGCCAGCCCCGCCCCCGGAGACAATCGAATAGTTGTGTAACTGCTAAAATGTGATCCGGTTACACAATTTATTCAGTTACTTGATATCTAACATCCCTAATGCACATGCGAAAAGCATCAGACATTTGATCTGTCTTGCAAGGGAGAAGCCAGTAGTCAATAAAGCTAGAACAATCTCTGTACCATATCTGGCTCCTAAGTCCATCTGTAAAGAGTCAAGGAAATAGGACGTCTCCAGATTACCTTAAAGTCCTGAGTCCCTTGGTTAGAATGCTCCCATCAGTATATGGGCAAAGGCATGGGACTGGAGCAGGAAAGAGGCAAAATGGAGGTCTTTCCAGGCCAGGGCCTTTTAGCTTCTGCCAAGTGAAGGGAAATCTCTTCTCCCTGTGAAAGATGGTGTTTTAGAGTCACATGGGCAAATTACATCTCTATCACCCTGCTCTCCATGTAGTTCCCCAAAAGTCCCTTAAGTCTAGACAGGTGTTTCTAGAGTTCATTTTGAGCTAAGTGTTCCTTTCAACTTGACTTGTCCCTTCATATGCTGGCTCAGTACTGTGGCATTACTGCAAGAGCAAACATTCAGTGAACATAATAAATATTTATAACTTCAGATGCCAAGATATCTGGCTAGATATAGCATAATCCAGAAGTACCAGCTATTTCACACATGGTTATTCCCAAAAGAGATTGAGAGAAATCACATCACATACCTGAGACCCTAAGTGCCAGCACCATGCCCCATTGGAGTTTTGTTATCTGTTACGTTCTGTACCCGAGATGGAGCCAGAGATGTGACTCTGTTAAGCCTAAAAGGGCAAAGGTTAATTTTCAGCTGTTCAGATGTGACTGTGCCTTTAGACAGTGAGGGCACAAACTGGCTGGCACATGTTCAGGGGAATGGGCTTCAGCATGCCTTTGCAATGACCAGATTTATGAAGATTAAAAAGCTGTGTGCTGAGGTGTGTTGAAGCATAACAGGTGCCAATGTGTGAACTTCTGCTGCTTTGAGATTTCATTTTATTTTTGCAGGTCACACTGTGAACATGAGATCCTATCCACCCTCTCCTTGAGCCTTGCCCTGACCTGGAAAGTGCTCCTCTCTTGAGGGGAGAGTTCAGTCTCCACAACCCATTTGGGCTCCAGCCTCTCTGCTGAGGCAACTAAGCTTACGTCTACACATCAGAGACAAATCTGAAATAAACTACACAGCTGGAGCTATGTCAATTGTGTAGCTAAAGTCGAAATAGCTTAACTTGGCTTTTGGTGCTGTCTACCTCAGACTTCCTCCTGTGTAGAGCACTCTCCCTCCGACGTCCCTTCCTCCACGTGAAATGAGAGTTGCAGGAGTTGGAGTAAGGAGTCCTCCAGCTCGACATGATTTCGACATTTTGTCGAAATAACTGCTTGTAGTGTAGATGCGATAACGCTGCTGTGTAGACATAGCCAAGGGGGCCAAGTAGTGCCAATTCCAATGGGTTTTTTTGTGAAGGGTGCACCTGTGTCATTGGGAGGAAGAGGCCTGAGCTCCCCCCCTGCCCTGCCAGGCAGCCGCCTGTTACAGCAATCACACGCCGTATACTGATCTCCCCCTCTGGCTTGTGTGTTCTCATTTCAGGTTCTGTTAACGCTGGATGATGACCTGGATTCCGTGCGCAGAGACAAGATCCCTGTGTTCTGAGAGCTGGGAGGTGGGGGGGCCTGGCATTCTTGATTCTGCTCTGTGGAAGGAACGGAGCCAGCAGCCAGCACTGTCTGGGGGGGAAGGAACCTGCCTTTGCACAAACAGCCCCCCCGGTTCAGAGGGAGGAGCAGCTGGATCCCACACCAGCAAATAGGAGGTTGCTGTAATAAATGAAAGCAAGACCTGAAGGGCAGACAGAGCCCTGCCTGTTCCTCCTCCTGCCATTCTTTGGATCAGAGTAGCCAGCCAGCATCCTGCGTCCTCTCCCCCTGGCTGCTGGAAGTCAGGTAGCAGTGAGAGAGCTGTGGCTATGGTATGTGTTCCTCCAGGGGTGACTCAAACGGTGTTTACATTTTCCTACAACCTCTGCTGCCACCCACCAGTCTGAAGCTGCCCCAGGGAGCAGTGTCTCTCTCTGCATGGCAACAACCCCAGCAGTGCAGCGGGGACATGAGACTGAGGTGGGGAAGAGCATCTGAACCTAGCTCTTGAGTCCTTTGCCTGCCTTGATGTTGTATCGCACCTTCTCCTCCATCGCTATGGGCAGCAGGGGCAATGCAGGTTCCCCCTCATGTTTACAAGTGCTCCCTTGTGCCCCATGGGTCTCTACTATCAACCGTGCTGCTCTCCACCTCTGACCACATCCATGGGCCCTTGCAGCCTGTGCGGGGAAGGTGTTAGCTCTGCCTGGTGCCAGCCTGAGGCTGCAGGTAGCAAACAAAGGAGAGGCAGACTCCTGTAGCCCTAGAGTTTGGGCTTGAGCTGCTTCAACCTGCAGCTGGAAGAACCTCAAGCTAGTGAAAAGCATCAGGCCCACCAAACTGAAAAGCAACAGTCGTGGGCGATGGTGCACAGCCGGGGGGGCTCCTGCTACCTGCGTTCTGGTGGCCCTAAATGTAGATGTGTTTGCTCCTTCCTTGGACTGTGCTTTGGGAGGGGCAGGGGAGAGTTCAGGAGTGGCGCATGGCTGGAGCTCAGCTTATTGTTAGCTCCCCTCTTGCATCTAAAACGGCATCCCTTGTCCTGAGTACCAGTAGCAGTTTTGCTCTTGACTTCAGTGAGCACAGGGTCAAGCCCAGCGTGAAGGAACTTAGGAACTGGGGTCTTTCAGAGCTGCTGAATTTACAAGCTACCATTTGCACTGGAGGGGAAGTTAGCAAAGCAGGCTCCCAGTGGAGAGGTAGGGGGAATTCTCACCCGAACTCTGTGTCCCCTCAGTCCTGCTGTAGCCACACCACACGGTTGAATTTTTGTAAATAGCTTCTGCTTTTTTACTGTTGCCATAATTGCTACAGCAGTTAAAAACAAACGTGGTGTAAAATGGTGCAGGTGCTGTTGCTAATTTTTAATTTAAAAAATAGTATTAATTAAAGGCCTCCTGTAACTTTTTTTAAAAAGTTACACTGGAGTATGGTTGAATTGTCAAAAGGGGGGCTGGGAGGTAGGTGTATGTAATTCTGTGGCAGCTTTTGCACAGAGGCCCTGGTCTGCCAGCATTTACTTCCGTGGTGAAGCTGTGCGCAGAGAAGTGTCAGCCTTAGAAGATGTCACACTGCCTGGTTGAAATGTGTCATAACTACAAATAAATGAGGTTTTTCTAATTCCCAGCCCCTCTGCCTATGAAGCTGGGTGGTTCTTACCTTCTGCATTAGCCCTGCTAAGAAAAGTGATCCAGACCCAGTGCTGCCCTTACCCAGGCCTGTACAAACAAGCTGCTGGCAGTGGGCATAATTAAGAGCAAAAACAGGCCCTGCTAATGGAACTTTATAAACAAAGCTGTGGCTGCTGGCTGAGCTGGGAGTGTGTCATTTTCACTTAGCCATGTTTTCCTTGCAGGGCCCCTGGAATAAAGAACCATCCTGGGGAAGCCAACCTGCTGAATAAGATAAGGGCCTTTTTAGCTTGTCACTTCCCAAGTAGACTGACATTTGGCCATAGGTGCTTTCTAGTTGCCAAATGACTCTGTCTGGGTATGAGTGGTGGCAAAACCTAATGAAACAGCTTTAGGCGTTCCTTACAAAAATGCTGACTACCTGCAGTGTCCAGGGCTTTCATATGGAGTTGTAGGTGCTCTTGCAGTGGGTACCCCCCAAATCAGTGACCCCTTTTGAAAAGACTGGCTGAAAGGTTTGTACAAAGTGGGGGAAAAGGGAACTGTTCCTCAGTCAATTTATTTCACTCCTGGCCGTGGAACTTGTTGGACTGTGAATACTCCTCATCTGTTACAAAACCTCCACCCGGCTCTCGCCATGTGTTCTTTGTTAAGAATAAATGACACAGTCCAGGGTCTGCTGTGCCCTGCACCAAAGCTGCAGAGGAGGTGGAGACTAAGATGAATGAGGGCAAAACAGGTTCAGGAAGGCCCCCTAAAATAAATATTTTTTTTGGACAGTAAGACCCCCACATTAACTGCAGTAAGGGTGAGCTCATGAAAACACCATTGGCTATAAGTCGGGCTATGTCCCAGTGGTGCTACCTCAAGAAGTATCTGAACATCCCTCTACTTTGACTTAATAAGACACCCCCAGAAAGTGATCCAAGAAACGCTGTTACCTCACCCTGTTTGTCCCACTAATACGTTGGGTCCAGAGTGGTGACAGCCACACAGCAGCCAATGCCTCAGGCAGAGGGGGATGCTCTGGGTGAGCACCGGGACACGTGGTGGGACTGCTGTCAAGCAGAATAGGTGAAGCAATGCCTTCTCATAGTCTAGCTCAGTGTTTCTTAAACTTTTTAAGACCGAGGCACACCAAACAATTTTTTTTTTTATGAGGCACACCAAGGATTGTTTGTTGAGAAAAAGTCACCTGCCCCTTTAAGGGTGGCCATTTTGAATTGTTGTTCTGCCTGGAACACAGTTTAAGAAACACTGCCCTATACCTTCCAGGTCTAGCAGTATCCTCCAGGCAAACAGCGCAAGGGGAGACAGCAGTTCTAAAGCAGCTTCCCTTCAAGGTTCACATATAGGGCATGTGGTAGGGAGATTTCACTGATCTGATAAAGAACCAGCCTTTATCTGTGGCCAAAGGAGGAGCTAGCATCACAAAGGGATTTAGGTGCCTACCTGCTAAGATTTACACGTGTAGCACACCTGCTCAGTACTGCCTAAACCTGGAGATGCCAAAGCTGCCCAAATACTGATGTGGCTAAACTGCTGAGACAGACACACCTAAACCGCAGAGGGCTTCACATGCTAGGTATGCCCCACCTGCTCGGTCAAAGCTGGTAGGCACGTTCAAAGCATATTCATCTTGTGAGAGGTAGGACACACTCCTTAGAGATGCAGCCCCCAACTTGGTCCCCCCAACTCCTGGGTGAGTGCTCCCCAGCCTGGGCTCAGGGTAGCACAGCACCCCCATCAACTAGGCTTTGTTTGGGTTTTTTTGGGGGGTTCCTCTCTCCCTCCCCCCCCCCCCCCAAGAAAAGGCTGACAGTTTAGGCACCTAACTCCAGGACAGGATTCACAACTGAGCAACCTGAGTAGAGGGAGGGACCACTTGCCAACCCAGAATTAGGCACTTAAATCTCTTTGAGGGGTGGCGTTAAGGTCCTGGGCACTTCCTCCGACCAAGCTGAAGCACTCACCACTCTGCTGGCTTCTGGGTCTCCCATTCTGGAGCACCTATGCTGGCCCCTGCATTGTAGGAGGAACTTGAACACCTTACTTCAAGATGTGACAGCAACTGGCTAGCAGGGTGCTGAACTGTTAGGTGTTGTAACTACTCAGGCCAAGTCTTCCTCATCATTCCCATCCTGGATAATCTACCCACCAGGTTTTCCCACCTGCCCCTCTTTTAAAAAACCCATATCCAGTGTGTTATTTTTCTCAGTTGGATTTATGCTTAGACTTAACATACCTTTTCTGTTTGTAAGAGAGAAGCTACCACCTGGGTGGTTGGAGGGGAAACTTTATAAACTGAACAGAACAGGGACACGGCAAGACAGAAGGGGAAATAACCTGGAATTTGTGCATAAGTGAAACTAAGATGGGAACAGGCACTGCCGTTAGGATTGCTCAGGTAGACTGATGCTGCCACCTGAGCAGTGTAGTAATGTTTTATAGGATACAGGCTGGCCTTAGTTATGGTCTGAAATGGAACATCACACACTCCATAAGTAAGTGGAAAAAGCAATACATTATCCAAGAGAACCCAGATGCAACCCTATGCACAACTACTAATGGAACAGGGGGTGATACACAAGAACCACAGCTATCTGAAGTCAGTTACTACCAAGGGAGAAGAGTTTATGAGGGCATGTACCTACAAAGGGATGAGATAATTAACGCAAGCTTAATTATCCAGGCTGAATATTAAGGAAAACTTCCTGAGCATGACATATACAAAGGGGAAGAAGGGAGCAGTCTCAAGGGAAGAGGGCAGCCGCCTATTGCTTCAGATATTTAAACTAGACTAAGAAAGTGCTAGCATACATACTCTAGGAAACAATCCTGCCCTGCCCCTAAGGGTGGGAAATAAAGAGGAGACCTCTATTGATCTTTTCCATCTATGATTTGTATGATTCAATGAGGATTTCATGAGTAAAATTCTACAACCAGCCCATCAGAACAGAAAGCTCTGCTGCCAACATTCCAATCCAGCTTAGCTAAATTTAGGAACAAAATGTCAATCAAATATACGTTATTATCCAATCAACTGAGGTCATTTGTGTGCAAGGTGCGTGTAGCAAGCAGATTTTCTCAGTAAGTTCAGCAGCTGTGTTTGTAGCAGCAGCAAACAAAAGCTGCTCCATCTCATCACACACAATTGCTTGAGGGCCATGACACCTCAGTCACAATGCAATGGCTACTGCTGCCACTAGATACCAAACAGAAGTGGAAAGGCAGATGAGAAAGCAGCAGAATGAGGCACTGCCTTTCTCACTGGAGAATAGCTGAGAAAAGTACATGAGTTTGAGTGTCTCTAAAAATCTCCTGGAATTTCCTGAGCTTCAAATGTTTAAATAGTTTAAAAAACCCCAACTAATTTACAACTTTTTTTCCCTAGAAACTTGATATACTCTTAAGCATCATCGAAAAACACACAGTAAACAGTATTTTTTTAATAAAATACTATAATGTTCATATCTATACAAATAATTATTACAACCATTAAACAAAATGTTACATTTAACAATAAAAATCTCAGAACTTTGAACAAGATCATGGTTTGGGATATTTACACCTGAATGCAACACATTTGTAAAAAGATGTCAAAATAAACAGAACAAGATCTTATTTACAATTGCAAGATGTTCCTGATCATATTTATTATATATTTCTGCTCTGGATTTCCTTTTTCCCTTAAAAAATAGTAGTGGGAGTTTCCACTGGGATATAACCAGGTACTTTAGAGCTGTACAATCTGCTACACAGCAGAAAACTCTGAACTAAGTATAAATAAAAATATTACATTGTGGAAAGTAAGAATATATTTTATTACTTTCTTGTGGTGAAATCCATATTGGTGTTCCTGCGTGAGAGTGGGGAAATGGGTACTGTACAGTGATCATCCCCAGGTATGTGAGCAATGCAAGAGGATTGCATGACATAGCTGGAGTTTATAGTAAGACTTGGAAAATGGGAGCATATAGTGAGGGATGGAGAAATAACTAAACTTCTTTTATGTGGAGTAGTTGTGTGTACACACATACACTGAGCCACTAAAGAAGGCCACCCATTTACAGATACAGTGCACTGCAAATGATAACTGTTCTATTATATTTACTCTGCCAATGGAAAATGTGGTTATCAGCAAATAAACAATATACTTTACAAGTTGCACACTCAAAGTAACTCTCATTACCATGAATAGAAGAAGGTTTTGTGACACCGTGGCCTTGTCTGCCCCAGGAAATGTTTTCTAAAATTTCCAGCCATTGCTACAACAGGTTCAGCTGTTATGGGTGTTAGAAACTGCAGGACTGCTAGTGCAGACACGGTGTTGGCAGCTGCCAGCCTTCTGTGCAATGCAGGCCTGCTCCAACCAGCATTAGACAACCTGATGCTTAAAAATCTAGTGCTCCCATCCATGTTACCACGACAACAGGACTAGTGGTAGAAAGAGTGGGAAATATTACCAAAAAAAACCATCGTGTAGACAACGAATAAGGCCTTTGTACCATTGAACATTAAAGCAAACATTGGAGCAATTTGGTATAAATTGATCTTTGTATACTTTTTTCTCCCTATGCTCCCAAGTCAAAGGGAGATCGATTTAGGACAAGCCAGCTCTCCAAAAGGATGAACAGGGGGAAGGGATAGAGAAAGGAGAATCACAACTCTCAGTATTTGGCTAAATATAGTTATACAGAAGAAAACTACAGAAAAATAGTCTGTTGGTGATATAGCCTCCGGACCTGGGTCTAAAATGCCTCAGAATAAAATTAAAAGACAACAACAGTAGGTCAAAATAACAACTTGAGTTCTTTTCTCTGGGTAGTCACTGGGTCTCTGGGACACTGCCAGAACATCGGCTTTCTGAATAGCACTATGGTCATCTGTCATGGCAGCAGCAGATCACAGCTTTAAAGTGCACTAGGAAATCTGTGCAAAATTCATGAGATACTGCACACACAGCATATCAGAGCATTTTGCAGAGCTGTGTTCTTGCATCTACACAGCAGTTTAGTGATCAGTGCAGAGGAAAAGGAATCAAAAGAGTTGTGTTCTGAGTCTGTTATTGACTCAGTCTGTGATTTGGGGAAATCACTTCTTTGTGCATGAGGTTTCCCTGGTTACTAAAAATAGGGATAAATACTTGCACATTTTTGTGAGACACTTGGAGACCAACTCTTTCGATGACAATACTAAAGTAGTACTAACTGTGTTGTGAGCTCCATATTGAACCTACCCTGATTCCTCACAATCCTTTACGGGATGCATGTGAAAAGGCTCAAAACAAGGCTCACTCATGTGGGAGAAAAAAAATTGAGTTTCAGGGATTATTATAAACTATATGTTGGGGAAAAAAAATTGAGTTTCAGGGATTATTATAAACTATATGTTGGGGAAAAAAGAATTTTTAAATTGCTTCTAAAAATACTTTGTCTTTTTAATTGTCAATTGATACTTAGGAGAAACAGATGCCAAGTGGCTGTTGGTGCCACAGATATTTGATGAAGGGAACATTTGCCTGTAGAAATTCCTATTTATATGTTAACTGAACATACTGAACTCATGTTGCTATTTAAAAAAGGTGCTCTCAGTTTGCATAATAGCTCTGAATTTCTGGTCTTTAATGTACACTGAAGATATGTAATAATCCTAAAAATAAGTTATCCAGTCAGTAGAAACCACAGAAGCCCCCTTTCCAAATAAACTTGCCCAGAAAATAATATGTTTAAGGTTTGCTTTACATCAAAGTCTTCCCATTAATCGGAACCCAAAACATGTCCATGTAAGTGCCAGAGGAAAAAAAACCACTTACTGCCGCTGAAAGTACTTCATATGTTAAGTCTTTCCTCTTGTCCATCCAAAAATGAACGAACACCTGCTCCCAGCTTGCAGGCTAGCTGATGCTGTCTCCCTAAAGCAAAGACACATTCTAGAAAGCGTTTGCAGGAACATCACTGCTAGCAGCAGGGCTAGTCCCTTCTCACACTTATACAGTCACAGTTTGGCCCCTCTACTGCTGCATGACATTTAGTTCAGTAGCAAGGTGGGAGAGAGGTGACTGCACTTCTTCACACTATCAACTTTAATAAAAAAACTCCTCTCACAACTGTGAAGCCTGTGACAAACCATTAGCCCTGGGTGTGAGCGATAGAATAATTAGGTGCCTTGGGAGCCTGTGCTCTAAGGCTGCTGAAGAGGATACATATTTACCTTAAGGAAACATACAGAGAAAACTTAGAGCTTGTCTACACAGGGAAGCTATTGCAAAATAAGCTAGGTTGTGAATTTGAAGCATAGCCGCTTCTCCACAGTAGCTCTGTGAGGACAATCTCATTCTGCACTGAATGCCTTTTAAGCTAAACTGCACAGAGGCACTTCTCAGTGCAAAAGAAGAGACTATACACAGGGAGCGGATGCAGAATAAGTATAACCACTCCTGGCAACGTCGCTGTGTAGACAATGCCCTAGGGAAGTAAGAGGAGAAATGTCTTAATTCATACAATGCCATCTGAGTACAATAAAAGGTAACACTTCAGTTTGTACCAGTGTCCTAACCATTGTTAATCACACAGTGAGTGATCTGTCAAGACCTAGCATTCGGTTGCCTGTCCCAAAGGACCAGAACTAAGTTACAGCCAGCCAATTCCTGTTGACAGGTTTACATAGTAGGGAATAAACTTTTCTTCTCATTTACACAAGTGTGAAGCCGGAGTAACTCAGTGAAGCTATGTTTTTGTAAATTTGGATTAACTAAGAGCAGAATTTGTCTCCCTGCAATTTGGATTTTGATTGCTGTTCCTCTGAATAATATTTTGATTGCTGTTCCTCTGAACAAGACCAAGGGAGGAAAAGGAAGATAGATTTAGTTCTAGATTGTCACCTTAAAGTAGGTAAGGTGGGCAGTAAATCCTGGATTCAGGCATCCATAAGGAATGTATGTTTTGTAATAATCCAGCTGGTCATTGAGAGGTTGCTGCTAGGCAAGCAAGTGCAGGGCCATTTCTCCAGGAAGAAAACTATGAGCCCTTTAAGAAAGAAATCCAGAAAAAGCTGTTTCAGTAGAACAGGCAATCTTTCAGGCATACAGATCTCCAGGCACCCATTCAGACTGATTAAGCAGTCAAACATTGACCCCTTTTTCCCCCAGAAAAAAGTATGGAGTGCAACAAAACAGCCAATGGATAGTCACCATGTCACTTTCAGAAGCAGAGGGTCCATTATCAAGCTTTCTAATTTTTTATGCTAGTTTCTTTTTGTGGTTTCTTTTCATAGCAGTTAGCCAATTCCAAAACACAGACATTAATATGCCAATTTTAATGTCATAAACGTCAGCAGGATTGGTTGTGTAATATGGCACACACACACACACACACACACACACACACACACACACACACTCGGTAGAGTTACAAATTTCTTTTTGAACAAGATGGGCAAAAGACAGATGGAATTTCCCCATTTTGCACTTGCTAAATAGTTTTCTTCAAAAATCACTATATACTGACACGGATTATATAGGAACTACTGTGCTTTGTAACTGTGCTGCTGGATTGAGTTCTCTAAAGAGTTTGTGTTACTTGATAATTACTTTTGAGCCAAGTACTGCAGGAAATGTGCGGCTCCTGCCAAGTTACAGGGTCTTTATGTCACTTAAAGAAATCTGCACTAACACTCAGAGGGCCACTCTTTTCTACATTTTTGTAGGTGGGCAGAGAAATGTATGTGGGAAGTTTAGGTTATTTGTAAAATTACTATTCAAGTTTACATCCATTCAGAATATGAAACAAGCAAAAATATTGCCCTGCATCCCCTCATTTAACGCTGGTATAACTCCAGTGAAGTTAAACAGAGTTATATGAATTAGTATTTGCCTTGCCAATTTCACATATTCACGTTTAGACTTTGTAGTGTGGAAACTGCAACCTGGAGCTGTTCAGTACTGTATGAATGCCTGAAATGATGAGTGAAACTAAAGCAACACCTAAGAACTTAAATTAATCCCACTTCATGAATTGTGGCCCAATCCTCTACTGTGTCATCTCTTGTGTAGTCACCCATAACTGTGAGTGCCAAATACTACTCCAGCAGCACAGCTGTGTTTTACATTCACTTTTCACAGGCATAAATGCCTACACAGGCAGTCTCCCTTCTCATGACTTTCTGAGGCAGGCTCAATGGCACTGTTCAACAGTATGCAACTTGTCCTACTGCACAAGGAAGCCCTTATGGGACATTACAAGTATTTGAAAACTCCAAACAGTGATTAGCTGAACCTCATAAAGCCCTTAGGATGTCCCATCTGTCACAAAGCTGAAACAGGTAGAAATTCCTACCTGGATCAAATGTCTTGATGGGTTGGGCCGTTATGCTTCACAGCCACGATGGAATATGGCCTGGCCTCCCCCATCCCTTGAGCATTTGGCGGCAGATACAGGAAGAGATTTTGCTGCAGCGTTCAGGAGCAGGCCTATAAAGCACTGTACAGCTCAGTGTACCTAGCACTGCTTGAGGCATGTTGCCTCTATCTGGTCTGCACAGACTGGATGCCTCAGAGCAACTCAGGCTGTTACCCCTCACTGTGGCAACTAAGAGGGGCCCAGCTTGATCCTACAGTTTGGGGAAAAAGGGATGAGGGTTGATAAAAGCAAAAAATAGGAAAACTTGGAGTGATGGTTTGAGATGAATAAGAAAAAAAGACTTCTGTATTCCTTCAAGAAAATCATGTTGCAGTAGTCGCTAAATAAATACGATTTACCTAGTTCCGTCCTTATTTGCACTTAATGAAATGAAACCAAACAGTGTACAATTCTCTTGCAAATATTTAAAAAACCCACCTAAACCTCCTCCCCAGTAAACATTATCTGTCCCTCTCTTCCTTCCTGACCAATTATCATGCTCAAATCAGAAAGAACTTCCCTATATGCCTGGTGTTTAAGCACTGACCAATTCACCTCTCTGCCTCACCCACAATCACACTGGCTTAGCTAAAAGGTGCTAATTAAGTGCAAAGTATTAACATTAAATTAGGCCTTGATCCTGCCATTGACAGAGAGTGGGCAGTTTGCTGTACCGACCAGGAGCCCTATCACCTTCAGTGGGATTCTGTGTAAGCACTAGTCTGCACATTTGCTGTGAACTATAGGAAGAGCCCTTAATCCAGAAACATGAAGGAAAGAGGACAGATACAAGGACATGGATTACAAGAAGAAAAAAAAAAAAAGACTCATGAAGAAAGTGCTAAACAAGGTATAGAGAAGATACCCTGAAATAACTTGCAGCATACAAACAATGGACAGATGACAAGAAACATGACTGCTGGCTCTATTTGTGATTACACTAAAAGGGGGCAATAAAATTATCTTAACAATTCAGCAGGAACTGATGCTGTTCCAAATACAAATCTGAGTAAAATTCTTCTTCACAGAAAGTGAAAGCAAATCACATTTTAAGCAGGGAAACTGAATATGTAAAAATAACTTTTTACTGCTTCTCAGAAACTGACTTTGGAACATACACACCGATTTTTTCCTGATTAAGTCAGCCTTAATTAGAATGTACATGACAAATACCTTTATCAACTAAAACTGGCTTGATACCAACTTGGCTTAAAGACCAGGTATGTGCAAGGCTCTTTAAGATACTTTACAAAAAAAAAAAAAAAAAAAAAAAAATCTAAACAGGTCACTTTATCTTCTGGACAAGTTAATTAACCAAGAATTAAAATAAAAACTCAAGCACTTCTTTCCTTCAATCTCATCTCCCACAAGGCTAATCTTTTACTTGGTACTTTAGGTCCAAGAGCTGAAAGTGTCAGTTATTCTGGAAAGATCAGATTTTTGAATGCTGTAAAATCAGCATTCAATATTTGCACAGCTGTAGGTGTTGCATTCTTACCGTTACTAATAAGAATTGCTATAGGCACTGGTGCTTTAAAGTTAATCAGTGAGTGGATAGACAGTATGTATATAAATACAGAAGAACCCACATATATACATACTTTTAGACAAACAGTGATGCTATGAATGGTCTCTTCAAAAACATAACCCTTCAGACTGAATGTCAGTCTATCAATTTTCATACAGCTGAACTACAATCATGACCTAGAATATGGCTTATGTTGTGGGCAGGTCGGTTTGAGGATTGCTTGGAAGAATCTGAAACTGACGTGTTTGCTATTGAAAGCAAAGGCGACATTGCCGAACCATCTGGAGGAAGAGCTGTGGCTATTTCTGGAAACAAAGATGTCAAGTTAAAATTGGATAAGTGTGACGTATTGGTCATGTGCATCGGTGGCATATCTGGGAGGAGAGGAAAACTTGGCTGAGCAAAACCAACTGGTCTGGGAGGAGATAAAATGGATCCAAATCGATTGTTTAAACCTCCGCTAGTGGGCTTCTCTGTACTTGGATTAGGAAACATTTGATTGGGAAAGTAAGGGATCGAAATGTCATTGGACAGAGTAGGATGAGCAGGAGAATAAGGCGGATAGAAAGATGGCAGTGTATTTTGAGGATCTACTGGGATTAGGGCTGGTGTTCGAGTGGCACTGGGCTGAGTAACTGGTGGAATGAAAGAAGTATTGGCATTTATTGGTGGATTCATACTACCCTCTGGAATAAAAGGGAATCCAAAATTTTGAGACAAAGCATGCTGGTCAGCGGCTGCATTATCATTAGACACTTGAGGGCCATCAGACATAAAACGGACAATGCTGCCTCTTTTTTCTATTGCAGATTGTTGGCGCCCAAGGATCATACTGCCACCGGTAGACAGGGGAAGATGGGGTAGACTAGGGTCAAATACATTTCCATGTCTTTGATTGCCAGATCGATTCCTTTCAGGCTGACGGATTTTAGAACCACCGTTATCCTGCAGAGGATGTCTCGATCGTTGAGTAACTGAAGAATTTGGCTGACGAACAGATGGCTGCCCTTGCTCAGCATTCCCATGAGAGATAGCAGGGTGGGGGAGAGCTGGCCGGACAACTCCATGCATGTTGCTAGAAACAGGTGTATTCATGTGGCTCTTGGTTGCATGACTGTCAGTCATTCTCATGGGATTGGATTTCTGTGCAGAAATATTTGGGCTTGTGTTTCGACCCTGAATATCTCCTGAGGAAGAAGAACTTGAAAAAGGAATATTTAAAGAACTATTCCTAGTGTTAATTGTGCCCATAGACATGTCACAGCTTTCTCTGTTCTGACTGTCACTATCCCTTCGAATGTGGACACTCTCCCGTGATGGGGGACAATTATATTCAATTGTGGAGGATGCACTGCACTGTGTATTTCTTGGATGTTCTGAAAGTGATCTTTGGCTTCCACTAACTTGATCTCCAAGATGAGGGGCAAGTAAACTCTGCATAAAACTTTGGTGGCATGTATTTTCATTGTCCCTTGGTGGAAGAGCATTTCCCGTGGGAATACCTTGAACAGGTTGATAGGACAATCTCTTCTGTCTTTCTATGGGTGGCCCAGTATTATGACTAATTCGAAAAGCTTGTGATTGCATGCCCCTGAGGGATGATACAGTGTTACCGATTTCACTATTTCTTGAGGCTTGTACATCAAAATTGCCTGTTGGCTGTTGGTTGGCCCCGTTTGGTTTGAATGTCTGACAATCAGAAAGCCGTTGAACTTCTGAGCCAACCACATGGTCTACAGATATACGATTCTGCATGTTATGAATTACCAAACCTTTATTCCTAGAAACATCAAGGTAACTTCTCATTTCCAGCTGGTCTGGAGCCCTAGTGCCTTGAAGGGATATTCCTATTCTTTGTTCTGAATTAGAAGGTGTCTTCCCAATAAGCGCCTCAGCAGAGTAACTAGAAACTCTGTTTCTTTCTTGTCTGTGTGGGGCACAGGTCATATCTGATGGCCTGGTTACAATACTTGGCTGGGACACCATTTGTTGCTCTAAGCCCCTGGAGGTCAGAAGTCTCTGCATTTGATTATGTCCAGATACATGTTCGGATGAAACTCCTGAGCCTTGCTGTCTGTTGCCAACGTCCTGTTGCTGATGATGCATAATATCCTGATTTAGATGGCTCTGAGGATGGTTATGATGGTTTCTACTTGTTGAAGGGTTTTCACAGTTCTTTTCAGGCTGGGAAGCTCCAAAGTGCTGCTGCATCTGCTGTTGTATTTGCTGGTGGTGGGGATGAGGCTGTCCACTTTTCTGCCGAGTTTGATCATTTCCATGATGCTTCTGCTGTAAAGAAAGTTGGCTGGCTTGGGTTCCCTGGACAAGGCTTCGTTTCTTTTGCATTTGCACCTCTTGCTGCATTGCTCTCTGTTGGTGGACTCCGTGGGATTGAGAATGGACTGCGCTCTCTGCATGAGGAACATGGTGCTGCAGCTGATATAGGTGATGCCTCTCTCTTAACTGCCCAGCCTGATGTTGCTTTAAGTATGGGTGGTTACTGTGAAGATGAGCTATGCCTTGAACAGATGACACATGTTGTAGAGATTGCAAATGCTGACCTTGCTGCTCTGAAATGGATGGCTGAGAACTGCACTGAACTTCAGTTTGCCTCAAAGCAGATGTCACAAAGTTGTTGTTGGATGGGAATAATCTATTAAGACCATCCGTGTGCCCTTGATTGCTCACTGACACAACTGAATTGGATGAATTAGGAGGGATCTGACTAACCAACATTTGAGTTTGCTCAGCAATACCGTCTGGTGTTCGGGTCATCAATGCCATGCCTTCAAGTCTGACAGGCGTTGTCTGACACTGCTTCTGCCTCTTTGCTGTAGAAAGCAGAAGGTCCTCTTGGACAGCACGTTTAGCAGAGTCTTTGCGACTTTCATGGTTTTGCTGCTTTAAGTGTGGCTCTTGCATCTGTGGGGGCTGCATGGTGTTTGCCCTAATAGCACTCAATTGATCTTGAGCATATTCAGTCATCATAGCTGATCCTGGAGACTGATTGACATAGGAACTAGAGGATATGGACAGACTCACTGTGGCAGGAACAGCTGCTGGCTCCGAAGGCTGGGATAAACCTGAGCAACTTACAAGGGGGTGGATGATGCGGCTTTGATGTATGAGATTATTTACACTTAAACTGGTTACATTTGGTGACTGGGAAGTTGAAATCTGTACAGTATTTGAGGTTTCCACTCCTACAGAGCAGCCTGAGTTTTCAACGGCTCTATCAACATTTGTTTGCACTGGATCCTGAGCATGGAATTTGTTAGATGCTGGTTCCAACTGTCCTAGATTAGCTTTAACTGCTTGTGGTTTAAAAGGTTGCTGCTCACTTTCCAAAGGTGCAACTTCAGCAGATTTAGAGGCACCATCCCTTAAATTAACTTGCATTTCCCCTCCACTTTTCTCAAGGTTTTCCTGGTCAAAAATAGCTCTTGCGGCAAGAGCTACAATATCAGTTTGCTCTGAAAAAGTGCAACTGTTGCATGTGTTTGTTGATGTGCTGCTGGTAACATCTTCCCTAGTTGTGTCTGGCAACATGGATGCAACGGAGAAGCCACGACTGCTCCCAGAGCTAGTTGACAGCGGAGAGTCCGCTTGCCTGCTACCAACAAGAGAACCGCTAACAACCTCTTGATCAGGAATGCAGGAATGATGTTGCGTGAGAGTGTCACCTTCAGTGTTCATTAACAAAAGTTCCTGCTTCTCAGGCAAATCAACATTTGATTTTATTGTTTTAGAATTTTCAGAGGGAAAATCAGAATGCTCCATCTGAAGAGAAAAGGAGGGTTTTAGCACCGCTGTTCTTTCTTTAGTAAGGTCGGACAGCATTTTGGTTAGACCTTGCCCCTCTAATAAGTCTGTGGTTTGCATCTCAATTGATGATTCTTGCCCAACACTGCAGGTCTCTGAAATGCTTTCTGCCTCAGAAGCATGGCCTGTCGTTACACTGTTTTGTGGTGCTGATGCCCCAGAAACCTGAGAAACTGTTACGTGTGCATCAGTGGCAGAGGACATTGGGATGCTGGTAGTAACACATGATCTGGGAGATTTTGGCACCACAGAGTCAGATAATGGGTTATTCTGCAGAAGAGCAGTGGAATCTTTGGAACTTGATGGAACCAGCACAAACTGTTCTGACATCACAGATTCTAGTGGTGATGAACTTGGTACCTCTGCTGAACTCACCTCTGGTAAACTCACCATCTGCTCAGAGCTCAGAGTCTCTTTGGACTGACAGTCAGAAAGGTTTACATCAGTCGGGGCTGCCACGCTGTTTGCTTGTGATACAGCTAAGGCTTCTGATACTACATGCATGTTTTCAAGCAATCCTTCACTATTTGAATGCTCTGCTGTAACTTCCACATTAGTGCAATCCAGCTTCCCTGCGTCTGTGCAAGGATTCACTGGACATGATGCTTTGCTGTTGGCTGCTAAATGTTTTTTAGTACTTGGCTTTTTGTTTGTTCTTTTTGATTTCATGTTTGATGGCAAACTGGCAGAAGATTTTTTTGGAGAAGTGTTTATAGAATCAGAAGCACTGGATAACAATGTTGAACTTTCAGTAGCTATTGAAGATGCTGCAGAAGTTGGTAATGAAACACAGTTAATTGGGGCAATTTGGCTGCTGGGGGCAGTTGCTGGATTAGCAGGCTGACTAAGGGATAGCTGTAAACAGCTTTGTCCAGCCATTTGTGATATGCTCTGATTGAGGTTAGCTAAAGCACCAAACGTATTGAGGGCAACATTGGTGTTCGGATCTTCGCTAGTGGTAGGTTGAATAATTTGCATAGGAGCTTGATTTGAAGCTCCAGATGAGGACATCACAGGTTGTAATGCAAACAGCTGCCCATTCAAAGAAATAGTCTGAGGATGTTGTTGATTTGACATTGTAACTGAAAAAGTTTGTGTAGCACTAGAAGATGGTAAAGGTGGTGGTCTTGGTAATATATGGACAAGATGCTTCCCTCCAAAAGTTTGTGGAGCAGAGGCATTTTGCACAGAACTGCTAGAGCTCACTATTGGACTGGCTCCATTCACAGGAACTCTGAGAGAACCAGGGGCCTGGGCAGAGAGGAGAGGAAGAGAATTCTGATTAGCTGCTTGTATAATTACAATCTGCTGACTAACTGGCTGGCTGGGGACTTCAGCTCTCACCACAGGGGGACATGGAGTAGTGTTAGGAGGTTGGAGAATTATGACATTCTGATTAGCTGGTACTGCAGTAACAGCTGACCCAATTGTCTGAGCCATCTGAATTACCTGCATAGCTGAATTCAAAGGGAAAATGTTTCCTGTTTTAACCTGTGGTTGAGTCATTAATGGCTGAACAGGTACAGATGGGCAAGAGGGCAAGGTAACAACAATTTGTTCAACTGCTTGCCCATCTCCAGGCACAGAAGTGTTCAAACCAATGCTTGGAGCCAAATGTCTGTTATGGGTGGAAGGTATGGTACCAGCACCATTAACTGGTTCGTTTAACAATGCAGTCATAACACTGGATGATGTCTGGGGTAGTGGCTGAACAGTGTTTCCTGCTAGTTGCAAAGTAGTCCATGTAGTTTGTGTGATTCCAGCTGAAGGAATCCGTGTAAGGCTACTCACGTTTTTCAAATCAGAAGTGCCAACACCTGAAGAGCCGGAAAAAGACCAACAGTTGTCTAATGGACCAGCAGGCAGTGTGCTTATTGCTGTTACAGCCTTAACAGCTTCTATTGCAGAAGTCACAGGAACTCCTGCACTACTTAATAAGTCTGTACTTTTGAGGCTGTTTACTGAAGGGAAGCTATCAACAATGGAGAGTCTCACAGATGGAGTACAAGTGGTATCAGTGGCTGAAACGACAACACTTTCTTGAAAGTCACTCCTAGGTTCCTGTAAGCTTGAAGAAGTTACATTCACCTGTTGAACTTGAGAGGCCTCTATGGTGGTGTTAGAGGAAATGCTGATGCCATGCATGGTGGGTTTTTTCATTAACTTGGTGCATTCTTGTCCATTTTTAATTTTGGAAACACTTTGTTCACTCTGTGGTGTGCTACTGGAGGAACACTGTAATTCTTGTTCTGTCTGAGACTGAGAAGCATTCTGTGAGCTTGCAGTAGCAGAGGTAAGCATGCCCTGCTCATTCTCCGAGGTGGAAAGCTCAAGCATATCCTCAGCAGGAACTGGCTGACTGGATGCCAATGGAGAAACTGTGGTCTGAGACCATGGCTTGTTTTCTGTGGGGTAAACACCAGAAATGGTCACAGGAGTCACTAGGTTGCAAGTTCTCTGAACTGGTACAACATTGGCGGTTTGCTTCTGTAAGTTATGACCAACATTAAAAGTAATTCCCTGGACAGATGCCCCTTGGTTATTTCCACCAGGCTGACTCCCATTTGAATAGACAATGATGTTCTTTTGAACCTGATCACTAGGAATAACAACAGAGACCTTTGCACTTTTGAGATTCCCTTTCCAGTGAATTGTGGGATCATCGTACAGGCAAATGTCATTTGCTTTCAATAATTCTATGTATCGCCCATTTTCCTTCTGGAGTTCATCCAACTGTTTCCGGAGCTTTTTTATCTCTTCAGCTGCAAAACAGTAAGAATACAACATTATAGTGGTGTTATTAAAAATGCTGGAAAATATTATTGTCATTTAATTTGAGAAACAGACTCTAGGTGTCTCTGTAATAAATTGTTAATATGACATGCTGTCTCTAAAACCTGTACTTATAAATGCTTCTAAATATGGCTAAGTCTCTTTTATAGTAGGCAGATAGAGGCAGCAAAGCAGGGGGAAGAAGGGGTACTTCAAAGTGGCAGCTCCATGACCCCAGGCTCCATGCTGCGCTGCCGCTTTGAAATGCACAAGAGCCCCCGCTGGGACTGTTGTACATTTCAAAGTTGGCACACCTGCATGCAGCCCGGAGTCAGTGGGACTTCCCAGGGGCTCTTGTACATTTCAAAGGAGGAATGTGGAAGTGCCTATCGACTAGTTGAGTAGTCGATGGAAATTCCATCGACTGCTCAACTAGTAAATTAACAGTTACTTAACATCCTTACTCTGAACCACGTCCAATTTATCAACATTCTTCTTGAACAGAGGACACCAGAACTGGATACAGAATTCCAGCAGCCAAAGAACCAAATACAGAAGTAAAATAACCTGTCTACCCTTACTCAACCATGAATTGTACTAGGTCTTTTGGCCACAGTGTTACACTGGGAGTGCATGTTCAGCTGATTATTCACCATAACCTCCTATAACTCTAGTATGCTCAGTGCTTCTCAGGATAGAATCCCCATCCCATATGTATGGCCTACATTCTTTACATCTAGCCATATTAAAACGCATATTGTTTACTTTTGTGTCCAGCTTAACAAGCAATCCAGATCACTCTGTATCAGTGACCTGTCCTCTTTACTATTCATCACTCTCCTAGATTTTTTTGGTGTCATCTGCAAACTTTATTAGTGAAAGTTTTCCTCCAGGTCACGGACAAAAATGTTCAAGAGCATAGGAGCTGGTACTGATCCCTGTGGGACCTGACTAGGAACACATCTTTTCAATGATGATTCCCCACTCAGGGTCACATTTTCAGAACTATCACTTAGCCAGTTTTTAATCCATTGAAAGTGTGCCATGTTAATTTCTAGTTTTCAAATCAAAATGGCACAAGTCAAATACCTTACAGAAATCTAAGTTTGTTACATGAGCACTATTACTTTTATATCAACCAAATTTGCAATCGCATTAAAAATATCAAATTAATTTTGCAAGATCAATTTTTCATAAACCCATCTTAATTGGCATTAGTTGCATTACTTTCCTTTAATTATTTATTAATCATATCCCAGATCAGCTGCTCCATTATTTTGCTTGACAGACCTATAATTACACAGGTCATCCCATTTACCTATTTTAAAGATTGGCACAATAACAACTCTGGTCTATTAAACTATAATCAACAAATGTTATGGCAGTCAAATGAAAACCACTCAAAGTGGAATCTGCAGAAAGTATTGCATTAAGTGTAAACTTATCAATAATAATATACCATGATGTGGATGCTTCAGTTTTTGCCATATTACATATTTGCATTTTTGCCATATTACATATTTGCATTTAACGGCAGGGCATATGCCTCAGCTTTCTTGTTTATAAGTTACCCTAAGCAACCATTTCTCCTCTCTACCCCTATAAACTCTTGGGATTCCCCAGTTTGTTGACCCAGCGGAAGTAAAGAATTGCTGATTTCATTAGTAGTTTCACTAACCAAGAAGGACAGGAATGAAATGCGTAATAAACACAATGAATGAGGAGGTTACTCACCTGTGCAGAAACGGATGTTCTTCGAGAGGAGTATCCCTGTGGGTGTTCCACATCAGGTACTGGTGTGTCCCTGTGCTGTGGATCGTAGTCTTCAGAGCAGTGTCCCTGGGCCATACATGCGTGGAGTCTGAGCCGTGCACTCTCAGTGTGCTGGCATCGCGCATGCATGAGCCCTCACAGTTCCTTCTCTACCTTGGAGAGAGACCTTTTTGAAGAGGCCCAGAGACTCTGAAGCAGAGGGAAGGAAGGGAGGGTAGTGGAGCACCCACCTCAAAGAATGTCAGTTACTACACAGGTGAGTAATGTCCCCGTGGGTGCTCCACATCAGGTGATTGCAAAGCTGTATGTTTCAAGGAGGCAGGGACTTTGGATCTGGTGGGAAGGCAGTAGAGGGGACCACCTTGGAGAACTTAAGATCAGATAATGGGCCTTGAGTTAGGGCATAGTGCTTGGCAAAAGTCTGGTCTGATGCTCATAGGGCAGTTCAGCAAATATCCACAATTGGAATCTTGCGTAGAAAGGCTACTGAGGTAGACGTGGCTCTTGTGGAATGTGCCCAGATATTCATAGGAAGATTAGTGAAAGATGAATTATAACAGTCTAATGCAGTCCAAGATCCAATGAGAAAGTCTCTGTGATGAGATGGGTTGACCTTTATTATGGGTTGCTATGGAAATGAAAAGCCTGGCAGAAAATCTGAATGGCTTTGTACAAGGTAGGTAGAAAGAAAGTGCCCTGTGCCGAGTGTGTACATCTTTGATTCAAAGGAGTTGGCATGAGGCTTTGGGAAGATGCATCATCTGGTTCAGATGGAAGGAAGAGCGAATTTTGGGTAAGAATTTGGGGGAGGGGAGGAGAGTGCATAAGGTCACCTTATCCTTAAAAAAGGTTGTGTATGGAGGATCTGCCATAAGTGCAGCGATTTCTCCCACTCGTCTAGCCGATGTAATGGCTACGAGGAACCTGTTTTCATTGATAAGTGTAATAGGGAGGACGTAGCCATCAGCTCAAAGGGGGGCCATGTAAGTGCATTCAGGATGAGGTGCAGATCCGAGGGTTCGGGTGATGGGGAAATCTCTAGGTAAAGTACTTGAAGGCCTTTGAGGAATCTCTTCATGACTGGATGTGCAAAGACTGAAGAGTCATATAACTTGAGGTGAAAAGTCACGATGGCAGCCAAATGCACCTGGATAGAACGGATGACAAGACCTAATTATCTGAGGTGCAATAAGTACTCAAGGATCAAGGGTATAGAGGCTGTCAATGGGAAGACTTGGCAACCCGAGCATCAGATTGAGAATCTCTTCCATTTCTCTGCGTGTGTCTTGTTAGTATTCTGGGCTCTGCTGTGGAGTAATACTCATTGTACATATTCTGATCATTCTAATTATTGTGCAAAGAACCATCCAGATACCACGCTTTGAGGTGCAACCTGTGAATGTTTGGGTAGTTCATGTGGATTCCTGACTGGAAGAGCAGATCTGGAGTCTCCAGTAGAGAGACTGGTGAATCCAATGACATTCTAGTTAGGAACTGGAATGTTGTGGCCATGATGGAGCTATTAGTATCACTCTGGCTCTGTCTGTTCTTACTTTGTGGACAACTATGTTTAGGAGAGGTATGGGAGGGATGCATATAGGAGGCGAGATGTGCAAGAAGTTAGGAAGGCATTGCCTAGAGATCCTTTCCCCATTCCCACTCTGGAGCAGAAGAGATGACACTTCTTGTTGGCTTGAGTGGCAAAGAGGTATATGGCGGGGTAGCCCCATTGGTAGAAGATCCGTAAGATAATGTCCTGATTGATTTGCCACTTGTGTTTGGGAGGTAACACTCTGCTGAGCGCACTGGCAGTAGTGCTGAGATTGCCTGGAAGATGAAAGGCAGTAATTTTGACCTTGCATTTTATGCATCCGTTCCATAGAGTCATGGATTCTGTGCATAGTGCATGTGATAGGGCTCCCCCCTTGTTATATAAAATAGTCACTATGTTGTCTGTATATATTCTGACATGCTTGTTGGTAATGGGAGCGGGGAGGGAATTGTTCAAAGGTGTATTGTATGGCTCAAAGTTCTAGGATGTTTATGTGAAGATTCATTTCTGCATTAGAAATATGCAGTTCAGTGCCATATGATGCACTAAGTGTGCTCCCCACCCGGTGAGGGAGGCATCTGTGGTCATGGTTACAGTAGGCTCCAGCGTGAAGAATGGAACCCCCAAACAAAGGTTCTCAGGTACTGTTCACCAGTGGAGGGATTGCCTCACCATTGTGGGGACAGACAGGGATTTGGATAGTGCATGTATGTTGGGTTTGTACACCCTTCTGAGCCAGCACTGTAGGCATCGCACATAGAGTCGTGCGTTCTTTACTATGAAGTTGCATGCGGCCATGTGTCCCAGTTGCTGCAGGCAATTATGGGCCACTACTCTGGGGCTGGACTGTAGCCTGTGTACTAGTTCCCTTATTCAGTGGAATCTGTCTGTGGGAAGAGAGGCAATGGCCATTGTGGAGTCCAAGAGAGCCCCTATGAATTGTATATTCTGTGTTGGAAGTACATCAGACTTTGTTTTATTTGCAGATTGAGACTTTTGAAGACGTGCATCCTGATGGAGGTACTGCGTTGAGAGTCGAGTTTGGAGCACACTTTGAGGAGACAATCATCCAGGTAAGAAAATATAATAATATTTTGCTTTCTTAGGAAGGCCATGGCAAGTGATAATACTTTGGAGAATACTCACTGAGCGGTGGATAGATCAAATGGTAGTACTTTGTATTGGTAATGTTTGGGACCTAGTACAAATCAAAGAAAATGTCTATGAGCTGGGTGAACAGAAATGTGAAAGTATGCATCTTGAAAGTCCAGGGATGAGAACTAGTCACCACCCTGTTTCAATGCTGGAATAATGGTAGCGAGTGTCACCATTTAAAATCTTTGTTTCCGCACATACTTATTTCACACTCAAATCTAGGATTGGCCGCCATCCCCCTGATTTCTTCTCCCTGAGAAAATAGTGGGAATAAAACCCCTTCTTTACGAAATGGGAGGGGACTGTTTCTATCGTTTCCAGGTGGTAGAGGTATTGTATCTCCTTCTGCAGGTAAGTCTTGTGAGAGTGGTCCCTGAAGTGGGACGGGGTAAGGGGATGATGTAATCATGTTTGATTATTTGAAGCACCCATCTATCTGATGTTATGGCTAGAAAGGTAAAAGGTGGCGCGGGAAGAGCTTATGAGAGGATGGTGAAGCTGGAGAAGGCCAGTGTTTTTCCAAGCCGTTGAAAAAGGTCTAAAATCTGCTAATTGGGCTGCTGGGGTTGTTGCATAATATTGGAAGGTGGGCAACGTCATTGGGACCTATTCCTGTTATGCTGCTGCTGTTGTTGATCTTGCCTAGGATAATGTTGGGTATACTGAGGGTATCTGGGTCTGGGGTACGGCCGATACCTAAACTGTCTTCTCCTAGGTGCCAGATTATGGAGGCCGAGAGAGCAAAGTGTCACCCTAGAGTCTTTCATTGTATACAGCACCTCTTTGATGTTGGCTGCAAACAATTTTTCACCATCAAAGTGGGTATCCTCAATGGTGAACTGGATCTCTCTAGGAAAGGAGGCAGAATTGAACCAGGAGGCTTGCCTCATAATGACTGTGGTAGCCGTGGACCTTGCAGCTGTATCTGTCGCATCAAGAGCTGCCTGTAAAACTGTTCGGGAAACTGTGTGTCCCTCAGCAATTACGGCTTTATACTGTTGTTTCTTTGCCTCTGGTATGTTGGCAATAAAGTCATTGAGTTTGGAATAGTTTCTGTGGTCGTATTTGCTTAGTAAGGCTGTGTAAATGGCCACACGGAATTGCAACATGGACAACATATAGACTTTATGCCCAAATAAATCGAGCCTTTTACTATCACGATCGGAGGGTATGGACCTGACTTACTGTTGTTTATTTTTCTGGTGGGCAGCCTCCACCACCAGCGAGTTAGGTACTGGATGAGTTAAGAGGAACTCAGCGCCCTTGGGTGGGATATAGTATTTCTTATCCACCCATTTCCATGTAGGCGTGGCAGTGGTAGGTGTTTGCCAGGTGGTTTTAAATGGCTTCATAATTGCCAATAGGCAAGGCTATTTTTGAGGATGTCTCTGACTGGAGAATGTCTGTAAGCTCATGTTGGTTCTCCGTAAACTCTCGTAGCAGGCTGTTGAGTTCTGCAGAGACATGGTTAAAAGGGTTCTTGAAATCTGAAAAGTCATCTGCGGTGGCAGGAGGAGGAGGCATGCTGGCTTTTTTGGGCGAGGAAGAGGAATTAGCAGCAGGAGAAGTATCCGGAGTTGGGTCTGTGTTATGGGCATCTTCTGTGTCCTGTTGTTGATGCTGTAGAGATGGCTATTGGGGTAGAGGAGAATGTTGTCATAATGTGGTGTGTTTCCTGATGGATTCGTGTCTACGACACGACTGCGGTGAGTTCCAATAGTGCCACTGCCGTGGGTTCCAATAGGGCACTGAAGGTGGCATCCAGGGGTTTCCATACCAAGAGAGTACGTCTCGGGTACACCAGATGAGTTTTGGCGGAATAGGTGGAGTGCTCAGTAGCAGGAGAGTTCTGTGGGGAGAAAACTAGCTCCACACTGTTGTCGTCCTCCTCGCTTGAAAACTGCTCTGGTGAGAGTGGTTGGTACAGTGTTGGGGTGCTCAAGGAATGGTCAGTGCCAAGAAATGGCGAGTTAAATGGAGAGGAGATGAATAGGTCTGCATGTATCATGGTGTCGGCGTTGATGGTGCTGTGGCTGGCTTCACCGAGGCCACTTGCGGTGCTCAATGTAGTCTCAGCACCAATGTGCTGGTGATGCTGGCAGTGCCAGTGTGGTACTGGCGAGCACTGCAGGTGTGGTAGGTGCCAGGGGAGGTGCCTGTGGCGCCACTGTGGCATCCTTGGTGCCTGGCAGTGCCGTTTGATGTGAGGCAGGCAACTTAAAACCTGTTGCCTCCGCCCGGGGTTTCTGAGCACCCGGTTTTGTTATGGTGCTGCTGGTGCCAGAGACGCCCGTCAGGTCATAAGTGCTAAGACATGGAGCTGCAGATGTTCTCAGCACTGAGGTTGACTGTGAGCGCTTTTTCGGTGCTGTAGGGTTCTGTGGAACCGAGGAAGTCCACTTTTTCATGGGCTTTTTGTGTCTCTGTAACTGGGAACCTCAGAACCTTGCCCTGCGTTGGAGGCAGGGCGTAATGATTTTCAAGTAAAATGAGTTTGATCCTTATGTGTCTGTCCCAACAAGCTATTGATTTCAATTTTGTGCAATGGAGGCACTTTTGAGACACTCGTGCTTCCCTGAGGCAGAAGACACATTGTGAGTGTCTGCCTGAAATTGAAATAAGGTCATTGCATGAGGAGCAACGTTTAAATCCTGGAGAGCCAGGCATTGTTCTAACTAGGGGAAAAAAAACAACAAATGGTCTGGGAGCACTTTATAGACTATCAAAACATATAGATGGTATCATGAGCTTTCGTGGGCACAGCCCACTTACCAGACCATTTGTTGTTTTTTTTCTGTAAAACTAACTCGGCTATCCCCTGAAGCTAGGTAAAAAAAGTTTGCTTTTTGGGGGGGGGGGGTGAAGGGGAGGGGAAGAGTGAAGAAGAACATTTAACTAAGTGACTGAACTAAGAAAACAAGCGAAACAGATTTACTTATCTAACTACGCAGAACGAGGACAGGAACACTGCAGCACTCCATCTCTGGCTGGGGATGGTGGAGAAGGAACTGAGGGGGGGAGGGCTCACACATGTGCAATGTGAGCACATTGAGAGCTCCGCACATACGTGGCTTCAGGGACACTGCTCTGAAAACTTCAGTCCATGGTGCAGGGGTGCACTGACATCTGATGTAGAGCACCCAGGAGGACATCTCTTGAAGAAGGATCATTAATATTCCTGAAAAGAGGCTGCTGCCTTATGGCAGTGAGAAAGAACATGGGATAAGAACATAAGAATGGCCATACTGGGTCAGACCAAAGGTCCATCCAGCCCAGTACCCTGTCTGCCGATAGTGGCCAATGCCAGGTGTCCCAGAGGGAGTGAATCGAACAGGTAATGATCAAGCAATCTCTCTCCTATCATCCATCTCCACCCTCTGACAAACAGAGGCTACGGACACCATTCCTTACCCATCCTGGCTAATAGCCACTTATGGACTTAACCTGTATGAATTTATCTAGTTCTCTTTTAAACTCTGTTATAGTCCTAACCTTTACAATGTCAGCAAGGAGTTCCACAGATTGACTACGTGCTGTGTGAAAAAGAACTTCCTTTTATTTGTTTAAAACCTGCTGCCCATTAGTTTCATTTGGTGGCCCCTAGTTCTTATATTATGGGAACAAGTAAATAACTTTTCCTTATTCACTTTCTCCATACCACTCATGATTTTATATACCTCTATCATATCCCCCTTAGTCTCCTCTTTTCCAAGCTGAAAAGTCCCAGTCTCTTTAATCTCTCCTCATATGGGACCCGTTCCAAACCCCTAAACAGTTTCATCGCCCTTCTCTGAACCTTTTCTAATGCCAGTATATCTTTTTTGAGATGAGGAGACCACATCTGTACTCAGTATTCCAGATGTGGGCGTACATGGTTTTATATAAGGACAATAAGATATTCTCCATCTTATTCTCTATCCCTTTTTTAATGATTCCTAACATCCTGTTTGATTTTTTGACTGCCACTGCACACTGAGTGGACGACTTCAGAGAACTATCCACGATGACTCCAAGATCTCTTTCCTGATTAGCTGTAGCTAAATTAGCCCCCATCATATTGTATGTATAGTTGGGGTTATTTTTTCCAATGTGCATTACTTTACATTTATCCACATTACACTTCATTTGCCATTTTGTTGCCCAGTCACTTCGTTTGGTGAGATCTTTTTGAAGTTCTTCACAGTCTGCTTTGGTCTTAACTACCTTGAGCAGTTTCGTATCGTCTGCAAACTTTGCCACCTCACTGTTTACCCCTTTCTCCAGATCATTTATGAATAAGTTGAATAGGATTGGTCCTAGGACTGACACTTGGGGAACACGAGTAGTTACACCTCTCCATTCTGAAAATGTATCATTTATTCCTACCCTTTGTTCCTGTCTTTTAACCAGTTCTCAGTCCATGAAAGGATCTTCCCTCTTATCCCATGACAACTTAATTTGCGTAAGAGCCTTTGGTGAGGGACCTTGTCAAAGGCTTTCTGGAAATCTAAGTACACTATATCTACTGGATCCCCTTGTCCACATGTTTGTTGACCCCTTCAAAGAACTCTAATAGATTAGTAAGACATAAGTTCCCTTTACAGAAACCATGTTGACTTTTACCCAACAAATTATGTTCTTCTATGTGTCTGACAATTTTATTCTTTACTATTGTTTCAACTAATTTGCCCGGTATTGACGTTAGACTTACCGGTCTATAATTGCCGGGATCGTCTCTAGAGCCCTTTTTAAATATTGGTGTTACATTAGCTATCTTCCACTCATTGGGTACGGAAGCTGATTTAAAGGATAGGTTACAAACCATAGTTAATAGTTCTGCAATTTCACATTTGAGTTCTTTCAGAACTCTTGGGTGAATGCCATCTGGTCCCGGTGACTTGTTACTGTTAAGTTTATCAATTAATTCCAAAACCTCCTCTAATGACACTTCAATCTGTGACAAGTCCTCAGATTTGTCACCTACAAAGGACGGGTCAGGTTTGGGAATCTCCCTAACATCCTCAGCCGTGAAGACTGAAACAAAGAATTCATTTAGTTTCTCCTCAATGACTTTATCGTCTTTAAGTGCTCCTTTTGTATCTCGATCGTTCAGGGGCCCCACTGGTTGTTTAGCAGGCTTCCTGCTTCTGACGTACTTAAAAAACATTTTGTTATTACCTTTTGAGTTTTTGGCTAGCTGTTCTTCAAACTCCTTTTTGGCTTTTCTTATTACATTTTTACACTTAATTTGGCAGTGTTTATGCTCCTTTCCATTTACCTCACTAGGATTTGACTTCCATTTTTTAAAAGATGTCTTTATCTCTCACTGCTTCTTTTACATGTTGTTAAGCCACGGTGGCTCTTTTTTAGTTCTTCTACTATGTTTTTTAATTTGGGGTATACATTTAAGTTGGGTCTCTATTATAGTGTCTTTGAAAAGTGTCCATGCAGCTTGCAGGGATTTTATTTTAGTCACTGTACCTTTTAATTTCTGTTTAACTAACCTCCTCATTTTTGCATAGTTCCCCTTTTCGAAATTAAATGCCACAGTTTTGGGCTGCTGAGGTGTTCTTCCCACCACAGGAATGTTAAATGTTATTATATTATGGTCACTATTTCCAAGCACCCTGTTATAGTTACCTCTTAGACAAGATCCTGCGCATCACTCAGTACTAAATCTAAAATTGCCTCTCCCCTTGTGGGTTCCTGTACCAGCTGCTTCAAGAAGCAGTCGTTTAAGGTATCAAGAAATTTTGTCTCTGCATCTCATCCTGAGGTGACATGTACCCAGTCAATATGGGGATAGTTGAAATCCCCCACTATTATTGAGTTCTTTATTTTGATAGCCTCTCTAATCTCCCTTAGCATTTTATAGTCACTATTACTGTCCTGGTCAGGTGGCCGATAATAGATCCCTACTGTTATATTCTTATTAGAGTAGGGAATTAGAGCAGGGATGGGACCAATGGTGATGTCAAGTCATTATGCCACATCCTCCCTGGATTAGTAAGAAAAGGAGTGTGTTAATACACTGTTGTGGGGGAAAAAACAGCACTAATCTCATGTAGCACACAGTGCCACATTACCCTGGTGAAAGATAAAGGGACATTCAAAGCCTTCATAACAGCAGCCAACTGATTTAGTTGGAGTTGGTCCTGCTTTGGGCAGGGGGCTGGACTTGATGACCTCTTGAGGTCTCTTCCAGCCATAGGATTCTATAACTTTTCAGACTTACCTTGTTCATTGTTCCCTCCATTCAACAGGAGTTCATCATTCTGCCTTTTCATTTCTGTTATATATTTAAAGGCCTGATCCAGGATCATGTTCTTGCTCTGCAAAAAAAGTGTGTGTATAATTAGGGAAAAGATCTATCAATTAGCTTTTTAAATCAAAAGTAGATCTGCTAATGACAAGTCTGTACACATCACTTTTCAAGTCTGGGATTTCAACTTCAATGTTCATTTTAAGGATGTGCTAAACTTGTCTGACATTTGATTATTTCCCTTGTATTTTCCACCCAAAAAAATTGGTTGCTTTCTTCACCGTAAGTGTGGTTCTTTGGTAAACCTTTGGCATTTATCCTGGATCCAGTTTAGGGTTGGTGAGTACACCTAGTGAGAGGAAAGTGGCTCTCAAATCCTGTAATGAAGTCTAAGAAGAGTGGGTCTTATGTGGTCTTCTCCCCCTTTTCTTAATTTCCCTGCCTAGAAAGGTATGTTTCCCCCTCTTTAGAGTTTTATTGTCTAGGGCTGCAGACAAGGCAGCAAACAGAACCAAGATGGTCTGCAATGTAGAGGCCAAAGTACAATGGGGCAAAGTAGACTCCTCCAGAGCGTAGGCACATTCCATTAGTAGGTTATATCTAGTCTCCCTGTCTTTCTTGGATCTGCCTTTGAAACCCTGGAGAAGGGCTCTGTGCATAACAAATTGTGCACCGACACAAATAAAAGATCCAAGAAAATGAGGGTAAGGAGTCCCTGCCTCCTCTACCAACATAACAGTGTTGGTACCATATGAAAATAATGAAAAGAAATGACTAAAACAAATAAAGTAAAGCATTCACAAAGTGAAGGCAGGAAGCTGAATACAGCACACAGAAGAACTCTCCATCTTGAGTGGCAAACAGCTGAAAAAGAATTGAGTAGTGTAGGCTTGCACCTCTCTATATGTCCTTGTTTGAAGCATGAGGTGCTGTTCTGCACAGTCACAGGACTGTTGACATTATCTTGCAGTCAATGATCCAGAGTGCATGGGCATGTACACATTGAACAGTGAAGCATGTACCATTGTACCATAGGTACATATACAAGAAAAACTGTCTCTGTAGCTTATGCCACCTTGAAAAGCCTGTTATATTTCAAGATCATCAACTACCTATATAATTCTATATCTCACACACTTTTCCCCTTTACAAGACTTCTTGATTTCTATTCACCATTAACAACGCAGTAAACAGCTTCATGATCATTTAGATAAAAGACTACAAAATAAACATACAGGCTATTTCTACACAGCAGCGATATTTCAGAATAACTGATGTTCCAAAATAACATAGCCCACATCTATACAACAAGCAGTTATTTCGACATAATGTCGAAATAATGTCCAGCCGGAGGACTTCTTACGCCAACTCTCATTTTACGAGGAGAAAGCGAAGTTGGGGGAAGAGTGCTCTAACTCAAAATAACTGTTGTGTAGAGAGCACCAAAAATCAGAATAAGCTATTTCGACTTAAGCTATGCAATTAGAGTAGCTCAAGTTGTGTAGCTTATTTCGAGTTTAGCCCTGCTATGTAGACGTGCCCATACAGAACTGTATTTGTATCATATAGGACATTTAGTGAAGACAGAAAGGGGCAGGCATGGGGAAGAAGAGTCAACAGAAAACTCCTCTCAGGGTAATCCACACAGCAACATTATTTCAAAACAACTAGTGGTATTTCGAAATAACTTAGTCCACATCAATGCAGTAGGCAGTTATTTTGAAATAATGTCAAAATACTGTGAAGCTGGATGGAGGACTTCTTACTCCGACTCCTGTAACCCTCATTGTACAATGAGTAAGGGAAGTCAGAGGAAGAGTGCTCTATTTCAAAATACATGCTGTGTATGTACCCTGAGAGGAGTCTGCTCCCAATTGTGAAATAAATTACGCAATTGACGTAGCTCAATTTGTGTAGCTTATTTCGAGTTCAGCCCTGCTGTGTGGATGCACCCTCACAGTCTATAACTTTCTTTACTTATGCATGACAGAATAAACTTACTAGTAGTCTCAATGGAAAAACAGTATAAACTACTAACTAGACCTTGGGGGAACCAGGAATCAACTCCTAAGTAAGTACAACCAGACTTACTAGAACAGGATGGACAAGCAGACTAGCTTCCAAAGTTGCATGTGTAAATGAGGAAAAAATAAAACAACCTTTCTGCAGACGAGTCTACACAGCCTACTCCCACCATTCTCACACCCCTTGAATTCACATTGCCAGTGTAGGGTCACTACTGCTAGCTGGGCAAATGCTCCAAAGAGCTGAATATTTGAAGTAGGCCATCTGATGGATGCTTTTCATGTGTTAAAACCAGACCATTTCCACTCTCTTCAGAGTGAGACTGAATTCTAGTCAGCTGGGAGACTCATGTTTCAAAGTAATAGAGATGTAGCCGTGTTAGTCTGGTCTTGCTGAAACAAAAGACAGGACTATGCAGCACAGCATTCATATTGCCCTGTAATTTCCAAGGGCATTTCCATCACAGATAACTTTGTAAATTTCATCCAGATTTCTGAGAGTGTAATCAAACCCCATTGTGTCTCCTGCATAAAGACTGAAGCAGGATGTTTCCTTGTGTATTCACAACTACTAAGAACCAGAACCAAACGATCACCATGTGGGAAATAGATGTGCACACTTAAACATCCAATTACCTGCTTAAGTGCTGGAGAACATGGAATGAGCTCTCCAATTCGGTTTATCCCAGCATTGATCTTCTTCTTTCGATGTCTCTCCACTAGGTAAAAAAATACAACACATTGTCATCGGGGTACTTAGAACAACAAAAGTAATTGTGCACCTGCCACCAGTGTGTATACTCAAATGAATTACTTTATATTTATCACAGTTTAGTACCAAGAACCAGTTCAGAAAAAACAACAACCCTCAATTGTTGAGTTCTCACTCAATGGAGTTTGAGGGCTGTTACAGACAAGGGGATATATTAAAAGATGAGGATCATCAAAAACAATCAATGAAAACAATGGTACATCATACAACAATACTTCATATTTTTATAGTGCTTTTCAGCTGAGGATTTCAAAGACTGAATAAGCACCTCAAAGTTGGGTAGTAATAATTATTTCCATTTCACAGATGGACAAACTAATTAGCACAAAGACACAAAGAATGAAACACTGGTCTCCCACTCCAATTCACAGTCCCCAAACAAGAAATGGCTCTGATTTTCTGAAGATGAAGCACCAATTCTATATGTAGTTGGGTGCATCAGAACACAGAGAACATGAACTTGGAATTCATCTACAAATTTGACACTGTTACCCTGGGCTTGACTGGTTAACGCACTACAAAGCCAATTTCCCCTGCCTTTGACATTAGCTCACATTTTCATATCAAAAGCTATGAGTGGGACACATCCAGTCCCCTTAATTAGCTTCACTGACACGAGTCCTACAATCCACACACACTTCTTTGCTGTTATACATATCTTAGATTCTGTTATTTCCACTCCAATTCATCTGATGAAGTGGATCTTGCCCACAAAAGCTCATGACCCTATATATTTCTGATAGTCGCTAGAGTGCCACGGGACTACTTATTTTTTAAAGCTTGTTAGCCTCTCCCCTTCTCCCATGTGCAATCAGTTGCCTTCAAATGTTATTCCTCCACATGGTAGCATGGTTAAGCAGCTGCTTTTGCAGCTGATTTCTGAGATGTTTTGATCTGTTACTCAGATCTAAGTTAAAAATTGGCATATAGCTTTTTTCCAAACAGAGTGAGTTGCTGACATGACATGTCCCATGGTTCTTCCAACTGGCAAATCACCAACCAGAACCCACTAATATACCCAAATGGCAGGCCAGCATGCCTCCTTTATGGCTGGGTTTAGCTACAACTAGGCAATACATTAGTTCTACCACATCCATTTAAGATGAGTGCATTCATGGTTTTTTCTAAATTGCATTTATCATTTCAGCATATCAGTAACTACTGACTTAAGCCCATAGAGCATTTTTACAATTTATAATACAATAGTGGCTAAAGGGCTCCAGTCTGGAACCCAATTATGCTAAAAAAAATCTGTACAAATATAAAATAAGAGGCAGCTTTACAACTTATGATCTTATCAGCATGGGAGAAAATGTATTATTACCCTTATTTTACAGGTGGGGAACTGAGGCACAAAGAGTCATTGGCACTAATTCAGTAAGGCACTTGAGCATGTGCCTAACTTTAAATACATGGGTATTTTCATAAGGTACCTTGCTGAACTAGGGGTTAAGTGACTTGCCCCAAGGTCACATACCACATTTGAGGCAAAGTTGAGCCTTGACCTCCTGAGTCTCAGTCCAATACCTTGACAACAAAAGACTATCCTTCTTTATAAACAGCAAATGCAAAAAAGTAGATCCTCAAAGAGATAAGACTGAAAGAACAACAGATTACTATAGATCAAAACAAATTGAGTGGTTTTCCATAGTACGTTTTCTTATTCAGAAAGCAGATATTTCAGGCATATATCCTAGAAGCTATTTAATTATAGTTTTATGTAGCTTATTGTGACACTTCCTAAGATACCACATGAAACTGTGGGACCATTGTGTCCCTCTTAACTCTTTAGCCTGGGCTGTCTCATGATGCTTTGCTAACGACAAGCAGCAAACCCCTCCAAATGCTGCATTCACTCAATCAACAACATGCAGTTGCATGAATGCACTAGCCACTTATGGCAGATACATGGGGAGACACTGGTGAATCCCCACAGCTCTTAGCCTTGTAGCCCAGAAATATACCATCTTAATCTGCTCAAAACCTTCTCTTGATCAGTGCAAACTCATTAATTAGTTCGTTGCTCCATCAAAAAATAGTGGACATACAACAGCCTATGTAATCTGAACAGATTCCCCAAGCACTTTAGACAAACTCATTGATAAAGATAAAGCAAGTTTATTAACTACAGACAGATTTTAAGTGATTGTAAGTGTTATGCATAGTAGTCAGAGTTGGTTACATAAGAAATAAAAAGGTAAAAATCACAATAAACTCTTAACTTTATTAGACCAAGCAAGATTTGAATCAAGCAGTTTCTCTCATCCTACTGGGTACTGCAGGCAGAATTCAGTTCACAGTTCATACTCGCTAGAAAGCATTCTAGCTGGGACCATTCCTTCCCCTAGTTCATGAAGGCTTCTCTTTGTCTTCCAAAGTATCTTATTTCCAGGTGTTGACATGGGGGAGGAGAAAGGTGGTCTCATGATGCCACAGTTCCTTACTTCATACTCACAGCTCCTGTGCCTGGAAAAATACTCCCTCAAACATGAAATCTAGCATCACATGTCCTGATACCTCGCTGAGTCACGGAGTTAAGCAATCCCCATTGTGTAGAGCTTGAGTAAATGTCTCTTACTGAACTGTAAATCTCTTGTTTACAATGCTCCTGCTGGTCAATAGCTGATGATGGTCACTTAACACCTGTCTGGGTGTCTCCCAGACTGAGACACTGTGGGTGCCTCCAAGACTCACAACATATTTCAGTAATGAGCATATAGCAAAATCTCATAACTCCATATACAGTGATGATACATATAATTCAACAAGACAGTAATGTTCTACAGATCATGACTTCTCAAATGATACCTCACAAGGCATACTTTGTACAAAACATATAAGAATCACATCACAGACGTGAATAAGGGAGTTCTATGATGTTATTTTGAGAAACAGTGTCACACATCATCTGTAACAATTTCACTACTACAAAGAGTGTCAATAAATGAATTAAAGGTTCATTAAATTACAATACCAATGGGCTTGACAACTCATTTTCAATATCAAGCTCACAGTATCCTTACTATTCACCTGTCTAGCTAGAAGAGCCTTAGTTTCATTAAAACCTTTGAATAAAGTTCTCTGGAAGGAGGGGTTGCATCCCCTTCTGTCTGTCCACCTCCCATAGGAGAGCCATACTTTTGTCCAGAGCTTTTGGGTATCACTATAATATACATACTATAGTAATAATAAAAACAACAAAAATAATAAAAACTGTTAAGACAAAGTTTAGATGGAAATAAAATCAGGTTAAACGCAAAGACAAACTCTTGGCTCTTAGAAGCAGTAACTTCTTTCTCCAAGCCAGTGTGTTTTTTGATACATCTCAAAATTTGTTTTGGAAAAAAAAAAGTAGTTTCTCCCTCCAGATCTGGCATATTAACCTCTCTCAATCAACATGTGATGGTAAAGATGGCCATAAGTGTAAAAGATTTTGCTGAAAGAATTGCAAGATGTCCTGTATTCCAAATAAGGGCTATCTTGAAGGATTTTCTTCAATAAATCTAATAGTAAATTCAAAATAATCAAAAATGTAATCTAAACCTTGGAGCCTAAGAAAAATATTTACAAACCTAAACTCAGAAGTAGCTATGGAAACTAAAGACTTGAACAAAGTACTTTTCCAGTCAATTCTATACTTCATACACTGAAGAAGATAAAGGTGATCACTAGGGGCACTGGAAGGTAAGGATAGGTAGCACACTCAATTTCAGCCTGATCTGATTACAAAAATATTTACTATAAACTACTCTAAGGATTCAATATTATACTTTTTTTTGCTCATGTTTGTAAATGAGTAAACTCTCTCTTCAAGGCACTGGAAAAAAGATTAGGTGTCTTGAAATCAATGGGAATTAGGCACCTAGGCATTTCCGAAAACCCCAGTAGGAGCCTATGTGCATCTTTAGGCCTCCAAATACCCGTAACATTTGGCCCAAGTAGTCCGATTCATTCCACACTTCCAAAGTGAATTTGCCCAGGCGCAAATGACTATACACTGTGCAGGTCACTAAGAATTCAGGCTTCATGACTAGAAAACTTCAGCCCAATCGGTGAAAGCTTTGAAAAAATACGAGCAAGTTGAAATCATGATTTTAGTGTTGCCATTCTAAGTATAGATGTCATTAATTATAATGCTAGATTGTACAAAGTCTATTTGTTAACACTTCTTAACCCTTATGAAAATGGCTAATCTAGGATTTTACATCTTAATACACTAAATTACTACCTTTAGTACTGCCATTAGTACTACCTTTAGTACCTTTCATCTCAGGAACTTCATGCAAATATTAAAGTTCACCACCTTTGTGTAATATAGGAAAAGCGACACAGTAGGTTAATGCCAGAGCTGGGAACAGAAACCAAGATCCCTTATTCTTGCAATCCTACTCTAAACACTGAACAACTTTCTCAAAGCAGGAATATCACTAGTTACCACTGTTCCAGGGAGGAATACACTGGCTGTTTGGAAGCAAAATTGGATCAGAACTCTTGAGATAAATTAGTTCAAAGCTAGAATTACAGAGTTAGAAGGGACTGCAAAGGTCATCTAGTTTAACCCCCTGTCAAGATGCAGGATCTGTTGTATTTAAGCCATCTAAGACAGATAGCTATCCAGCATCCTGTGAAAACTTCCAGTGAAAGAACTTCCACACGCTCCCTAGGCAGCCTGTCCCACTGCTCCTGCAGTAAGGAAGTTTTTCCTGAGATTTAATGTAAATCTGCTTTGCTGTAGTTTGAATCCATTGCCTGTTGTCCTATCCTTTGTGGCAAGAGAGAAAACCTTTTCTCCTTTTTTTTTTAAAATGAGTCTTTCAAGTATTTGAAGACCACTATCATGTCCCCTCTTAATATCGTCTTTTCCAAACTAAACATACCCAGTTCCTTCACTCTTTGTGCACATGGCTTGCATTCCATCTCTTTGATCATCTTGCCTTTAGATCCCTTCCAGTTTTTCTACATTTTTTCTATACATTAGTGACCAAAACTGGACACAGTACTCAAGCTGAGGCCTAATGAGTGCCAAGTAGAGCAGTACTATCACTTCCCGTGACTTGCCTCTGTTAATGAAATCTAAAATTACATTTGCTTTTTTTGCAACAGTATTACACTGTTGACTCTTGTTGAGGTTGTGTTTCACCACAACTCCCAGATTCTTCTCAGTGGAGCTGCTGCCAACCCAGTTATCCCCCATTTTGTATTTGTGCATTTGTTTTTTCTTCCCGAAGTGTAGCATCTTACATTTGTCTTTATTGAATTTCATTTTGTTGACTATAGCCCAGTTCTCCACTTTATCAAGATTCCTCAGAAATATAGCTCTATCCTCCAAAGCATTGGCAACCCCATCTCTCCTCACTTTATGTCGTATGCAAATTTGATCACTATGCTCCTCTATTCGTACATCCAAATATTTAACAGCACAGAACCCAGAACAGTTCCCTCTGAAACCCCAGTTGAGACCTCCCTCCAATCTGACATTCCTTTAATAATTGTTCTTTTGCTTGTGGCTGTTTAACCAAATTTGTATCCACTTAATGGTAGGTCCACCAAGCCCGCATTTCTCCATCTTACCTAGCAGAGTGTCATGTGGGACTGTGTCAAAAGCCTTGCTGAAGTCCAGGTATATTATGTCCACTGCATTCCCCCTATCCACCAAACCAGTTACTCTGTCAAAGAAGGAAATCAAGCTGGTTTGGCATGATTTGTTCTTAGTAAATCGATGCTGGCTGCTACCAATCACTCCTTTGTTCTCCAGGTATTCACAAATTGAATGTTCTATACATTGCTTTAGTAGCTTCTCAGGTATCAAAGTCAGGTTTATTGGTCTGTACTTCCCTGGCTCCTCCTTTTCCTCCCTTTTTAAAGATGAGCACTATGTTAGCCCTCCCAGTCTTTTGGGACCTCACCTGTCACCCATGAGTTTGCAAATATTATTGCCAGTGGCTACAAGATTTCTTCAGCTAATTCCTTCAGTACCCAGAGGTGTACCGCATCCAGCTCAACTGATATGAATTCATTCAAATTAGTCAGAAAATCTCTGACGTGTTCTTACTTATCCACCTGCCTCACTTCCCTTTTATCATCTATAGTAACTTCCCTTGGCATCCAACCAAATGTTATTTTTTGTGAGAAGACTGAAGCAAAGTAGGCAATGAGCAGCTTTCCCTTTCTCTCATCTTTCAATACTGGCTCACACTCTCCATTGGGCAGCAGACCCCACACCATCCTTGTCCATTTTTGTTTGACATCTCTGAAGAACCTCTTCTTATCTCTAACGTTCCTTGAAAGCTGTAAGTCTTTCTTTGCCTCAGCATTCCTGATTTTATCCCAACATTCTTGTGCTATTCCAATGTATATTTCCTTGGTGATATGCTCCTCTCTCCATTTTCTGTATAGACTCATTAGACTGGAGAGGTCTTCTAGTTCAGTTCCTTGCATTCAAGGTAGGATTAAATATTATCTAGACCCGTGGTGTCCAACCAGTTCTAGCGAACTAGCCTAGCTCAATTGGCTAAATGTCCACATTGTTCAAGCCAACAACTGACCAAATAGCCACATGTCGCTAGTGGCTAGCGAGTTGGACACCCCGGATCTAGATCATCCCTGACAAATGTTTTGTCTAACCTGCTCTTAAAAATTTCCAATGATAGAGATTCCACAACCTCCCTAAGCAATTTATTTCAGTGCTTAACTACCCTGACAGTTAGGAAGTTCTTCATAGTGTCCATTTTAAATCACCCACTGCAATTTAAGTCCATTACTTCTTGTCCTATCTTCATTGGTTAAAAGAGAACAATTTTTCTCCCTCCTCCTTGCAATCACCTTTTATGCACTTGAAAACTGTCAGTTGTCTCTTCTCCAGACCAAAAAAAACTCTATTTTTCACTCTTCCGTCATAGGTCATTTCCTAGATCTTTAATAATTTTTGTTGCTTTTTACTAGACTCTCTCAAATGTGTTCACCTTTCTCCTGAAATGTGGGACCCAGAACTGGACACAATACTCTGTTCTGAGGCCTGATCTGTGTGGAGTAGAGTAGAAGAATTACTTCTCGTGCCTTGTTTACACGACTACTAATAATCACAGAATGAGGTTTGCCCCCTTTTTTTTTTTTGCAAGTGTTAACACAGTTGACTCACATTTAGCTTCTGACCCACTATGACCCCTAGATCCCTTTCTGCGGCACTCCTTCCTAGGCAGACATTTTGTATGCGTGCAACTGATTGTTCTTTCCTAAGAGCAGTATTTTGCATTTGTCCATATTGAATTTCATATTTACTTCAGACCATTTCTCCAGTTTGCCCAGATAATTTTGAATTTTAATCCTATCTTCAAAAGCACTTACAATCCCTCCTACCTTGGTATCGTCTGCCAAACTTTATAAGTGTACTCTCTGTGCCATTATCTAAATCACTGATGAGACCCAGAACTGATCCTTGCAGGACCCCACTTAATATGCCCTTCCAGTTTGATTGTGAACCACTGATAACTAATCTTTTAGAATGGTTTTCCAACCAGTTATACACCCACCTTATAGAAACTCCATCTAGCTTGTATTTCCCTATTTTGTTTATGAGGTCATGTAAGACAATATGAAAAGCATTATGAAAGTCAAAATATATCACACCTACCACTTCTCCCCACAAGGCTTGTTGCCTTGTCAAAGAATGCTATTATGTTGATTTGACACGATTTTTTCTTGACAAATCCACACGGTTACATATCACATTATCTTCAATGTATGTATCCCTTTTGGTTTTTAGATACCCAAAAAGTTCCTCATGAAGTCACAATGGCCTCCTGTAGCTCGTTTTATCTTTCCTCTGCATTGGAATAGCTTGCTATTGAGTCTCCATTACATGTTTTAGGAACTGCCAGCCTCCTTTGATTTCTTTTTTCCCCTAACTGGTCTTTTCACGGAACCATGACCATTATTTCTCTGAGTTGCCTGAAATCTGCCTTTCTGAACCTAAACTGCCCCCCTACCTGTTCTGCAGCTGAGAGCTCCCAAACACTGCTTAAGCTGGGAACCAACAGAGAGGAAAGGGCATGTGTTAGGGGAGAGGGAAAATCTCCACAAAGAACAGATTGGTTCTGTGGAAAACTTCTGGGCTTGTGGTGTTCAATGAAATGCAATGCAAGTTTATACTGTAGAGCATGGGTTCCCAAACTGGGGAGAGGGTGTGTGTGTGAAGAAATTCCAGGGGGGGGGGAGGGGAGGTGGGTGTGAGGCAACCCAGCCTCCACATCAAGTTTTGCTGCCCTGGTCAGTTCCTTTTTTTTTTCTCCTCAACAAGTTTTGCTGTCGGGGGGAGGGTGAGGTGAGGTGGGATGGGGGTGGTGTTGTGAGGGTTTTTCAAAAATCAAAAAGGGGGTGTGATGCCAAAAAGTTTGGGAACCACTGCTAGAGTACTCCCATTAGTGATGTTAACCAGTTAATTGGTAAAGCATGAGGCTTACCAGTATGCTTACCAGTTAACTGGCCCTTGCCATCGAATTCTGGAGGCAGCCAATGGTGCTAGGCCAAAGCAGCCCTGGTTGTGATGGGGCTGGGCAGCAGAACCCTGGCCATGACAGGACCCCATGGCAGTGGAGGGGCCAGCTGGGCAGCAGGATCTCGGTTAACTGGTTAAGTGCTATCATTTAACTGGTTAACCATTTTAACATCCTTAAATCCCATGTCAGAATATTTAACCCAAGACATCTAAAAGTTAAAATGCATTCTGTGTATCAGATGCCTCCCCTGATTTCCATATACTTTATATGCTAATTCCCATAATATATTCACAAAACCAGTATTTGCTTTTGCTTATATCTTCCTTCATAGCTGAATACAAAGTATTGATCCACTGAGTTTAACAACAATTAAATAAGAAACCAAGGTGTTCTCAGAGATTATTGGTAGGAACAAGAGATGTGAGTGAAGGGTCATATGCAGAGGGCCTCTCTTGTTTATCCAAAGATATTATTGTGCTACACATTTTCCATAGTTTAAGCCAGGGGTGGGGAACCTTTTTTGGGTCAGGGGCTGCTGACCCACAGAAAAAATCAGTCAGGGGCTGCACACAAGAAGCAAAATAAACAAACAAACAAACAAACAAGCAAACCTTCACTGATGTGACCCCTGACTGAGGAGGAGACACTCCCCATATTCTCCTCGCAGAGCAGAGCCTAGCAGGGCTCAGGCAAGTAGATTCTGTGCACTCCAGCTGTGTGTGTGTGTGTGGGGGGGGAGGGGGACAGGAGCACCAGCACAAGTCCCCCAATGCTGGGAGGGAGCCCTGGGGGTTGGATCCAGGCAAGCCAGGACTTACATTCAGCCCCCAGGCCTTAGGTTCCCCACCCTTGGTTTAAGCAAACTAAAGGATGGTTATGGCTGCCCATGAGAAGCTCTGCAGCAGGCGTTCCATGTGAGGCTCTGAAGTCCTATCATGTAATACACTCCAATAAATGGATCCTTCCCCACTACAAATGCACTAGTCCTTGTATGTTTTCAAGCAAACTGTAGTAAGGAACTGAAAGAACTGTGCAGCTCAACTCTGAACAACAAAACATTGCTGTTCTTACCTGCATTGTGTGTTTCCCGGTTTTTCTTTCTGTAATACAAGAGAGCAAAAGAAATTATGTGAAATAAGAGGGAAAACAATCCACAGAATTATTTATTTTGTTTTAAGGCAGTTTCATTCTTAGTGTTAAAAATACATTTAATACAAAATTCTGCTTTCTTTGCAAGAAAGAACATAGGGAAGAGAAATAAGAACCCACTAAAGTAGTACTGGTATAGGAGTGCATTATATTAATGATTTGAGAAAAGATCATCTACGATGATACAATAATATATGTGTATTCTATGTGTAATCAGTACAATGTATACATTCATAGGAGCAGGAATGGGTTCTTCCTCCATGTTTCCACAGCACCTATCATAATGGAGTCCCAATGCTCACTGGAGTCTTTGAGCACTATCATAATACAAATAAAAACTATGGAAACAATTAAACAGATTTCTGACCATTGGGAAAGCTAATCTCATGAAAAAACTGCACTGAACACAGCACATTTAATTTTTTGTACATACAGCCATGCTACATGCACAAGTATCTTATTAGTCCCAAAGCTTAATGGAAAAGGAACTAGTTACTTAATTTACAGTAAATGTGGTCCTTTATGATATCTGTCCACATGATTCCCATTCTAGGTACACATGTGCGTTATAGAGTGCAAGATTGGATTCTTTTGGCCAGAAATGCCCATAGAGGCCATGACTGTACCGTGCATATCCTCTTGCCCTGCTATCCAAGGGCATAGTGGGCCCAACCATCACTCAGTTTCTTCACCAAATGTAAAGGACTTCTCATTCACAGGAAAAGAGGGTCATAAAATAGCATGCCTGAGCACTTGCTGAGAATAGCTTGGAGATAGTAGATCAGTGGTGGGCAATAATTTTTAATGGGGGGCCACTCCAAGATTTTGGCAAGTGGTCAAGGGCCACATTTCTACCGAGGGGGCTTGGGGTCTGGGACAGAGGTTGGGTGCAGAAGAGAGCTTGGGGTAGGAGACTGGGGTGCAGGAGGGGGTGTGGAGTCTGAGAGGGAGTTTGGGTGAAGAAAGGGGTTATGATCTGGAGCAGAGGCTTGGGGTGCAGAGTCCAGGAGGGAGTATGGGTGCAGGAGAAGATTCTGGCCTGAGGGAGGGGTTCTAAGAGGGGGTGCCGGGTCTGGAAGGGAGTTGTGACCTCGGGAAAGGGGATGCAGAGGGTTTGGGTGATGACTAGGGGCAGGGGAATGGAGTGCAGGATCAGGGAGGAGGTATGGGTTCCAGAGAGGATTCTGGCCTGGGGGAAGGGTGTAGGAGAGAGTGCAGGGTCTGCGAAGGACCTGTGGCCTGAGGGAAAGGGGTACAGAGTGTTTGGGTGGTGGCCTGGGGCAGGTAGTTGGGGGGGAGGGTGTAGGTGCCAGAGGTAGGCTTTAGCTGGGAGGTGCTTACGTAGGCAGCTCCCAGCCAGCAGCCCTGCATGAACATGAAGACTGCAGTCGCAAGTTGCTCCAAGTGGCTCTGCTCAGGGCAGGGTGAAGGAGTGGGGGGCAGGCTTCATTGGCTGCCCCTGTCCCCAGCAAAATATCTCTGCTGCTATTGACTGGAAACTGGCCAATGGAAGCTGAGAGATTTTGCTGAGGGGCGGGACAGAGCACAAAGCCTCTCTCCTCCCTCCCAGAATAGAACAGCCACATTTAAAGCAGCTGCCACTGCGCTGTGCTTAAGGGTCCCAGAGAGGCAGCTGCAGGCTGGATATGGTGGTTTGGCGGGCCGCATCCAGCCCTCTGGCAGTCTCTTGCCCACCCCTGTTGTAGATGCTTCTTTTTGATGGATGGTTTCAGAATCAGACACACCCTTCATTGAAATTATTTTTATTGGCGCTATCAAACAAACATCTTAGACTTTCTGAGGGCGTTTTGAACAAGGTCTACATGATGAACACTTGGCTAGAAGGCCAATAAAACATAATATTCCTATAATTTAAGAGCAAGGATGGGCAATAATTTTTGATTGGGGGGGGGGGGCACTCCAAGATTTTGGAAAGTGGTAGAGGGCCGCACTCTTCCATGATATTAATGGAGAAGATGTGGGGTATGGGATGGAGGTTGAGTGCAGAAGGGAGCTTGGGGTGCGGGATTGGGGTGTACGAAGGAGATTGGAGTCTGGGAGGGAATTGGGATGAAGCAGGCAGTTGTGACCTAGGGCAGGAGACTGTAGTGCAGGAGTTTGGGATGTGACCTAGGGTAGGAGGGGATTGTGATCTGGGGCAGGAGACTGGGATGCCAGATCTGGGAGGGGGAATCTGTGTAAGAGGGGGACAGAAGGTTTGGGTATGTTGGGGGGAGGAGGGGAGGGCAAGAGAGTTGGGGCAGGAAAGGGCAGGAGTGCCAGAAGCAGGCTGTGGCCAAGAGACTTGTCAGCTGCCAAACTAGGCTGCCTGCCTGCCCGCCCAGCTTAAAATGTTCCAGCAAGCCTGCCTGGCCATGTGCTTCATGAATAACTGAGCCCAGGAGAGGGGGTGTGATTATTCTTAGCTGCCTGTTATTCTAACAAGCAGCTCCCATTGGCCGGTTTCTGCCAGAAACCAGCCAATGGGAATGTGCTGGGGGCAGGGCATCTCCTAAAAATTCCCCCCTCCCCTCCAGTTTTAACACAGAAATGGAGGCCTGCAGCTGCATTTCTAACCTTGTTGGGGAGCCTGCCTGGGACTCCTCACTGCCTCTGCAGGCCAGATGCGGTCCACGGGCCGTATTTTGCCCAGGCCTGTTTAAGAGCATAGCTACCTCATAAGCCAGATAGACTTGTCCTCTGCGAGAAAAATTACCGCTGAACGAACACTAAAGATAACAAAGAGCTATGGAGTCACAGTTGCCACACTGTGGAGGTCCTGTCTCACTGTCATGGGCAGTAAGAAGGAACAAAGTCACAACTGAGGCTCACTCTGGCTTGTATGCCCTTGGTTAGAGGCATGAGGCCATGCAGGGAGTCTGCACAAACCCAGACACTTGCCAGCCAAAAGATTCCAATCTTGTGTGCACAGGAGCACATATGCTTCAAGTGGGAGTCATGAGGACAAACACATAAAGCACAGCTGCTTGTGAGGCCAGGGGGAAGAAATGCAACAGATCTCAATACCCACTTTTATTCAGCAGCAGGCTGTGGCCTATCATAAAGCAGACCAAAGCCTCAATTCAGGAAGGAACATAAGCATGTTTAAATGCCCTTCCGCAATCAAAAACCTAACCAGAATAATTTTTTGCATATCTTTTGCCACCAAATAAACCAGTTTTCTCTTGGGAGAGTGAAAATGGATGCAGAATTGCAGCTCTTGTTCAAATCTCATTATTGAGATAATCCCATCAATTAATCCCACTGAAATCAGGAGGAGGAGGAGTGAGGATCAGGCCATGTGTTGCTGTGAATGCTGTCTTTCAGATGACACACAAAACTGAGGTACTGGTAAAATTCCATCTTGGGGAATTACATTCTCAGTCTTGCCAAATGTTGTATCTTGTGTGACACATTGAGCAGATCTGTCATATCTTCTCCCACAGCTGACAGAATGTCATGCATTTGAGAAACTCACACACCCTTCTTGCACCCCCCCTTCCCAAAACCTTGTATTCTACAGAATGTGCACTTAATCCTTCCCTCAAATGCTTCCCCCCCACTCTTCTGCAGTTAGCTAAGGACATCATATCTACCGTAGAATAGCCATTGATGGACCCAGCCTCCATGAATTTATCTATCTCTTTTTTAACTCTGTTAAAGCCCTAGTCTTCACAAATGTATATCTATATAACCTCTCTCAAGCTAATGTGATGTACCTGGAATAATCATAATTGTTGAAATGCTATTATATTGTAAAATAGTGTATTTAGAGGTGAATGTGGATAATGCATTAATAGTCATTTTCTTATTGTATCATTTTTTGTTAATGGAAGCCATCCCTTCAAGAACATACTTGAGCAGTTTTAAAGTGTGTTTGATGTAGACAAAGATGTAAAAAAGAGACCATGCCTGTGCAAGTGCTGAAGAGATCAGAATTTGGTTTAATAAACCCCTCTTTCCAAAAAATAAATCTCATTCTTGAAGATTAGTACTGGCAGACTGAGATACATTGCTAAGGAACCATAAAACCAAGGTTCCCTCTAAGCGGCGCAATAGCACAGCCCCAAAGCTGCTTAATCAGCCCCGCACAGCCAGGCAGCTCCATGTGTAGAGCCCTGAACCCCTAGCTGAATGGGGCTGATTAAACAGCTGCAGGGCAGTAATGCCCCGCAGCTTAGAGAGAACCTTGTACAAAACTTTTCACTAGTTTGAAACCAGCCCAGCCCAGCCCAGCAGAAATTAAAAGTTGTTCCCATGAACAGATATTTAGTGGCCCCTACGTCAGTTTGATAGGTCTTAACTCCACATCAAAACCCACCATCATATATTGCACTAATTGGTTGACAGACTAGAATTGTATGGTGGGGAGGGGACACAAAGACTGAATTACTTCTGTCTTCTCCTGAGGAAGCTACCACCAGATCAGAGTTGAGGCATGCATAGCAGGGTAATGTATGTGGGAAAGAGAAAATTATTTACCCTATGCAGTAAATGAGGCTCTTTGAGATGCGTCCCCTATAGCTGCTCCAATGTAGGTGCAGCGGTGTTCCTTACACCCCCTAGCAGTGCCCACTGGAACACATATAGGGCTGTGCAGTCCAACTGACCTCAGTTCTTTTTGTACTGCAGAGCTTATCTTTCAAATGCAAAGCAGAGGGGATGAGGGGAACAGTGGAGCACCCTTAGGGATACACATCGCAAAGAACATCAGTTACTCCACTGGGTGAGTAGCCTTCTCTTCTTCGAGTGATGTCCCTAGGGGTGCCACTGTAGGTGACTGCAAAGCAATGCCCCTAGTTGGAAAGCTGGGGCTTTGGAGTGACAGTTAGTGTGGATGATAGGAGAACATGTCCTAGTAAGGAGCTGATACTGAATCATAGGTAATTGTGTAATGACATCTAAAAGTGTCTGTGGAGGCCCAGATGACTGCTTGGCAAATGTCAATAACTGGGACATTGTTGAGAAAGGCAATCAAGTTGGTGAGACAGTGGGTAGAATGTATTCAAGTTCTTGGAAGAGACTGTTGATTGTCTAGTTGGTTGGAAAGGTGTGCACACTGGGAGATCGGCTTGGAAAGGCACTGTTTGAAAATGGCCGTGCCTTTTGATCTTTCAGTCACTGAGAGGAAGAAATGTGATTACTGTCCAAAAGATTTAGCTCTATCCAGGTAAAAAACTAATGTTCACCTGACATCTTAGGTGTGTAACATCACCTCTGGCTGACTGCTTTGGGGTTTGAGAAGAATCAGGAAAGGAAGACAAGTTAATTTAAATAGAAGGATGAAGGTATCTTGGGTAAGAATTTTGGATGTGGATGTAATATAATTTTGTCTTTATGGAAAAGCTGTGTAAAGGATATACTATGAGAGTTCTAGTTTCTTGTACCCATCAAGCCAATGCTATTTTCACGGATAGACGATTGAACAGAGCTTGAACAGTGGTCTGGTGAGGCAGCACTAAATAAGAACATAAGAGCCGCCATACTGGGTCAGACCAATGGTCCATCTAGCCCAGTATCCTGTATGCCAACAGTGGCCAATACCAGATGCCCCAGAGGGAGGGAACATAACAGGTAATCCTTATGTGATCACCCTGTCACCCATTTCCAGACAAACAGAGGCTAGGGATAACATTCCTACTCATCCTGGCTAATAGCCATTGATGGACCTAACCTCCATGAATCTATCTAAATTAGTCCAGGGTCCCAAACTGGAGTGGGACCTTGTATGTGTAGGCAAAGGTACTTTAGCCCTTTCAAGAATCTCTTCATGTGTGGATGGTTGAAGACAGAGTGACTGTCTATATTGGCATGGCATGGCATACTGTGATGGAGGCTAAGTGTACACAAATGGAACTTGTGGATAATGCCAATTTTTTAAAGATCCAAAATACAGTCTTGAATGAGCAATAAAAGAATACTCATTGCAGTGATGTGATTGATTGTGCACCAGAATCAGAATCTTTTCTATTTTTGGAGGTAAGTGCATTAAGCCTGCTATTTAAGGGGGGGAGGGGGACACGCCTCTTTTACTGCCTCTGAACAGACCACCACCGAATCTCAAAAACATGGTGGACTCATGCCTTTAGATACAGGGACTGGGGTATTTAACCTGCAACCTGTGAGAGGAGGCATGGAATCGACCTCAGAGTGATCAGAGGACTTACCTCCTTCATGGGATGGTAAGTATGTCAAATCTTTCATAGCCATGTTGGAGCTATAAAAATGAATCAGGCTCAATCCCCCTATATCTTCTGATGCTCTCTGAATAAAAGAGAAATGGTTAGGATGGGGTAGAGTAGCGGGACATCCCACATAATGAGGAACTCAACTTTCAAGGGCCTGAGAGTATAGGCCCACTCTTGAGAAGAACTGAGGGCATTTGACATTCTCCAATATGGCAAAGAGATCTCTGGCTGGGAATCCCCAGCAGCTGAATATGTGGTGTAGGCATTTTGTATCTAGCTTCCACTTGTTGTCTTGGGAGAGTCTCCTGCTCAGTGAATCGGCAAAAGATATTCTGGTGTTCAAGGAAGCATGCAGATGAAAGACTGATGTGTTGAATAGGGAATGTGACCTCGTTCCCCCTTACCTGTTACTGTCAAACATGCAGGTGATAGTGTCCATTATATCGCATATATCAAATGCCAGCAAAATTATAGACTGCCCACAGGTTGAGAAACAGTGTGGATTCCACTAGGAACCACTTGACTTTACCATATGGTTATGGGAGTATGCTCCAAAACTGAGTAGGGAGGCGTCAGTCGTTAGTACTGCAGATGATGCTGGCTGAAGGAAAGAGACCCTGACACAGTTGTTTTTGGATTGTGTCCATCAGAGTGGCTAGCCCTTAAACTTGATAGGAATTTGCAAAGACTTGCCTGTGAGGTATCTAGTCAATGCGTAGCCCAGGGGTGGGCAATAATTTGTGACGGGGGGGCCACGCCAAGATTTTGGCAAGTGGTCAAGGGCTGCACTTCTATGGAAAGGGTGTGGGGTCTGGGACAGAGGCTGGGTGCAGAAAGGAGCTTTCGGTAGGGGACTGGGGTGCAAGAGGGGATGTAAGGTATAAGAGGGAATTTGGGTGAATAAGGAGGCTGTGATCTGGGCCAGGGGCTTGAGGTGCAGGATCCAGGAGAAGGTGTGGGCTCTAGGAGGGGTTGCAGGGTCTGGGAGGGAGTTGTGACCTAGGAGAAGGGGGTGCAGAGGGTTTGGGTGGTGACATGGGGCAGGGAAATGAGGTACAGGGTTGGGGAGGGAGTATGGGTGCAGGAGAGGGTTTTGGCCTGAGGGAGGGATGTAGGAGAGGGTTCAGAGTCTGGGAGGGAGTTGTAATCTTGGAGAAGGGGGGAAATGGGTACAGAGGGTTTGGGTGGTGGCCTGGGACAGGGAGTTAGGGGACAGAAGAGGTGGCGTGCCAGAAGTAGGCTCTGAGATACACTTATCTAGGCGGCTCCCAGCCAGCAGCCCAGCAGGAAGCAGACCTGCAGTCTAAGGCAGGTCTGCTAGCTGCACCATGTGGCTATGTTCCAGACATTGTGTGGCTGGGAGGGAGGTTTCACACACTGCCCTTGACCCCAGCAAAATATCTCAGCTCCTACTGGCTGGAAACTGGCCAATGAGAGCTGAGCGATTTTGCTGGCGGGGGGGAGGGGGGGAAAGGTGTGCAAAGCCTCCCTTCCTCCCCAGCATCCAGAGCACCCAGATGTTTAAAGCATGAGCTGCTCTCTGCCTAAGGATACCAACGAGGCAGCTGCAGGCTAGATCCAAGGATTGGCAGGCCAGATCTGGACCACTCGCCGCCTCTTGCCCACCTTGGCGTAGCCACACATGGAGACACCACACATACTGCTACCACGCGGATGAGCAACTGGAGACATGTCCTTGCAGAGATCTAGGGGAGATCAATTAGTCCTGAAAATCTGTCAGCTGGGATGGGTTCTGGTCTGTATCACATCCAAGTGTGCTCCAATAATCTTCAGGTGTTGTGTAGGTGAAACTTGAGAAAAGGTTAATTGCAATACAGCATGAACTGAGACAGATTCAGATGGAGAAGACAATTATCTAAGTATGGGATTATGACAATGCCTTGTTTGTATAAGTAGGCTGCCACTAGCACAAGAACTTTGGAGAAGACTCAAGGGGCTGTAGAAAGTCCAAAGAGAAGTATCCTGTTCTGGTCAGGACTTGTTCCCATGATGAATCTGAGGAACCATCTGTCAACATGCAGAAAACCAGGCATCTTGTGCCAGTGCTGGGGTAATGATGGATTACATAACCACTGCGAAGTAATGATGTTAAAATGCGGTTATCAGGCTAATCATATAGCCAATACAATTTGTATTGGCTACACGATTAGTCAATAGGACCACTCTGCAGAGCTGCAGCAGGGGTAGCTCCAGGTTCTGGCTCGAGCTTGGACTGAGCAGTCCCGGCTTGTGCCAGCTCCAGAAGCCACCTGTGCTGCAGCTCTGGATTTTAAATGTAGTAAAGAGCCACTGGGCTCTTACTACATTTAAAATGCAGAGATGCAGCAACCAACACGAGCTAAGACTGCTGGGTCCCAGTTTGTGCTGAGTCCAGCAGCCCGTTCATGGCAGATAGCCCTGTCTGCCACAAACAGGGGCTAGTGACAGAGCAGCCTCTGTTTGCGTAGGACAAGGTTGGCTGCCGTGAACAGAGGCTACTTAGCGGGAGTAGCCCCTCTCCACTGGGGGGGAGGGGCAGCTCCCCACTGGGACCCCTGTGGACAGGGGCTACTTCCCAGAAGCCTCCCCGAGGCCCCCCCCCCGCCTCTGATAGAGGCAGCGGGGGGGGGGGGGGGAGCAGGTGGCACCCTGAAGAGGGTGCTGCGGGGGGAGGGGGGGGACCAGCTTTTAAGCTGGCTCCTGTTTCCCTCCCTTGCCTCTCATAGAGACAGAAGGGGGGGGGGCACCGCAGGGAGCATGGGGCCAGCGGGGACTCAAAAAGTGTTAATTTTTTATATATATTTATACTGTGTTTTAAAAATTTTGTAAGCTGCCTCGAATATTTTAAATAGAGAGGCGGGGTAAAAATATGTAAAGAAAGAAAGAAAGAAAGAAAGAAAGAAAGAAAGTGCCCACTCTCCCATGTTTCCGCTACGGCTGCTGCAGAAGCACCACCGGGAGCACAGCGTGAGTGGGAGACTCAAGCAGTCCCCTGCTCATGCCGGTTCCCACTGAGGCTGTTTCAGCCTTTGAAATGTACAAGAGCCCTGTGGGCTCTGCTTGCATCCCCCGCTGATGAATTCTATCCATTGACCTGGAACTAATGTGCACTTTTTGTCAATGATCAATAGTCCCAGCGCGTGGCACATGGCTTGCAAAACAGAGAGGTCTCGTTGGACTCAAGCCTTGGAGCTGCCATTGACCAACAAGTCATCAAGGTAAGGGCAGATTTGGATACTGTGGTAAGCAGCCACCACTGCCGCACACTTGGTAAACACCCGTAACGCTGTAGCCAGGCCAAACAGGAGGACCAAAAACTGACAGTAGGCAGAACCCGCCATAAAGCACAGCAACCATCTGTGACCAGGAAAATAGCTACATGAAAGTATGTGTCCTTCAGGTCAAGGGCAGCATACCAGTCTCCCAGATCCTGAGAAGGAATAATAGAAGCCAGGGAGACCATGTGGAACTTCAGGTTTTTTAAGGTTCCAATAAGGTCTTGCAGATCCAGGATGGGACGGAAATCGCCCTTGGCCTTCGGAATTAAAAAAAATATCAGGAATAGAACCCCTGCTTTTCCATGAGAGGAACTTCCCCTATTGTACCCAGCTACAGCAGCCCCTGAACCTCCTAAGCTAGAAGACTCTTGTGAGAAGGGTTCTTTCAAGGGAGACAGAGGGAGTGAAAAGCAACTGAACCCATCACCCTGTGCTCTGGAGGCTGATACCCTATCCCCACCTCCCTCACTTCAGCAAGTCCCTTATCTTGCCTTCCTAATGCGGGAGCCAGATCCATCCCTAGGGCAGCTGATGTTGGCCTTGAAACACTGTGTTCAGGACCCAATGGTTCAAGGTTATAGCAGTGCACTCAGAGTAAAAAAAAGAGAAGTGTTTTTTTCCCCAGACATCAGGGTCCACATATCCGGGGAACAGTCTGATAGGTTGCCCTCGGCCGCACCCTCAGAATGATTTTTTGGCTCCCTGCTTATTATGGGTCAAGCCTGATGGGACAGCTGAAAGTAGGTAGCCTGGACGACGCTTGTAACTCCTACGTTCCTTGTGAGGCAGCTCCTCTCATGGTTGATTCCCTTGACCCTGAGCTTGCTGTGGCTTGAACTACTTACAGGCTGGGCCAGGGACATACAGCCCTAGTGTCTTTAGTGTATTGTGGAAGTCCTTAAGCCCATGCAATTTAGTGTCCTTTTGCTCCACAAACAGAGCCCAACTGTCAAAGAGGAGGTCCTGCATTGCCTGTTGAGCTTCTGCCAACAGGCCAGAGAGGAGCAGCCAGGGTGCCTGCCACATGGATGTGGCCGTGGCCATAGTGTGAGCTGCAGAGTGCACTGTATCAGAAGCTGCTTGGAGAACTGCTATAGCAGCCACTGTGCCCTCCTTGAGGATCACCCTGAATTCGTTCTTGAATTCTTCATGGAACAGCTCCTCTAACTTAGCCATGGTCCACCATATTGAACTCACAGAGGCCAAGGAGAGCTTGGTGGTTGGCCACCCACAATGGAGAACTAGAGGATGAATAAATCTTACACCCAAACAGATCAAGTCTCTTGGAGTCCTTGCTCTTCGGCATAATCATTGTTGAGAGGGATGGTCTCACGGCACGAAATATGAAGGAAAAAGCTTCCTGGGTGGCAAGGGCAGAAAGCAGGAAAAATGTACTCTAAGCTAAAAACTAAAAGGGAGAGAAGAACTCTACTACTACTAAGCTAAACAGGGAAGGGTACTATCTAAAGATTCAGAGGATAGAAAGGCTCTCCTCCAAATTCCATCCTGGACCAAAGGCAATTGAGAAAGAACGGAAGGTGACTGGATCACACAGAGCTGCATATAAATCCTGCTCACAAAACAGGGAGGATCACGTGTGTGGTTCAACAGACAATACTACCAAAGATCCCTGAACCCAGGTACAGGAGGCAGTGCTGCTGCATTTACAGTGAGCAGCCATAGGAACATCATTCAAAGAAGAGCTTGTCTATCTGCTGCCCTGTAGATAACCGGAGGCCTTCACTGAGCCCATCTGTCCAAGGCAAACATACCTTGGCAATCTAACAGATAGAGACAGAGGCTCTATAGAGTTTTCAGATGGCCATCAGGTGCCAGTCATTTAGTCACAGATATTTACCGGTGCTGCTTCTTCATAGGAGTCTCATTCTCTGTTATCTCTGGCATGGTTTCAGAAAGAAGGACCTGAAGAGAAATGGGCAAAATAATTAGCAAACATAGACCTCTGTAGAACTCTATTAGCACAGAAAAAGTTGGTTTCAAATATCAGTGCAAGATCTATATGAATGAACCTTGAAGTCCAGTGTCTTGATTTAGCAAATCTTTAGTCAAGAGGACATCCAAAAAGTAAGCATGGTCCCTGCAGTACAGTGTATTTCTCTTTGATTTATATATATGGTTGATGTTAAGGTCAACCATCTTCATTGTTAAGGTCAACCATCTTCATAGCATTGTTCCCCCGAACCAGATGTATACCTCTCTATACAGTTCAGGAGCCCGCTCTTGAGGATGGGCAGAATGCCCTGGCAGGAGGAGTGAATAGGCTGTCATGTACAAACACATTTTTATTTTTTAACAATTTTTAAATTTAAAAAACACTCTCCCGAAATTTCTGTGACTCATGAATACTTGGTTATAGGGATGTAAAATCCCATTTAATTAGTTAATCAGTTCAATGTAATGTTTAACTGGTTAACCAATTAAAGGGGGAGAAGGTGGGAGGGGGCTGCTGCAGCTGGGCTGGAGCAGCCTCCCCACTCCTCCCCGATGGCTGAGGACTGCTCCAGCCCAGCCAGGGCATCCCCTGCCTGCGGTGCACCGGTGGCAGGCAGGGGCTGCTCCAGCCCAGCTGGAGCATTCCTGTCTGCAGCACGACCTGCAGGGCTAGAGCAGCCCACTGCCCACAGTGGGAGAGGAGCTGCTCCAACCCCCAACTGTTAACTGGAACTGGTAAGCCTCACCTGTTAAGGGTGATGCTTATTGGTTAACCACTAAACCATTCAACATTCCTGATTGACTAGAGCAGTGTCGCTCAACCTTTTTTTAGAAAGTACCCCTTTAAAAAAAAATTATAAGTACCCCCAATACCTAGTTTTGAGACACACAATTTTTTTTTTCCCACCATTGTAACACATTTGTTTAAACAACTTAATCGTAGCCGGGTGGGCGATGACATTTTTGGGTGTAAAAAGTACAAAAATAATAAAGCGCTGTAAAACTTAAAACAAAAATTCAGTTTTCTCCAAATTTCAGCTGTGTTAACATACCCCCCAGATTCCTCTTAAAGTACCCCTAACGGTACTGAAGCCACTAGTTGAGAAACACTGGACTAGAGCATGGAAACCCATAAAGCAAAACAAACTAGACATCAAAGTGAAAAAGCAAATAAACAGGTATGCACTGACCGAATGCAGGGACACGCAAAAATATCTACTGAAAAAAAATACTAAAAAGTCTATTAATTTTTTTTAAAAATGTATTTCACTTAAAACAGTTAAAAGGTTGTTTTTCTTATATCTTTTTATTTTGTTATTTTCCTGATAGTTGATAAAAATCCCTTACTTGCTGCACTATGGTCCCAAATGAGCAAGATATTTAAGCAAAATGATGAATGGTCACACTGCTCCAGAATTTAACATTTGCTTAAATACTTTGCTGAATCAGAACCTCTGTTCCTATATTTGATTACTTTAGACCCTCTTTGTTGGGCTTCATCTCCTTTTTTATATTAGTCAAAAATGGGTCTCAAAGGAAAAAAGTATTTTACAAAAGGGTGTCTGAGATGGATTTAGAAAGTAATGCGTGAAGCCTAGAACACAGTATCCCATATTATCAACTGCGTATTGTAACCAGTAGGTCTTTTGGATTGCTGCTAACATTCTTTCACCCACCAACCTGTAGCTGGAATTCTTCACATGAATTCTCAGACTCCTTCCAGATTCACCTCACATTATTTTCTGATCCAGACACATCAGGGTCCACTGGCACACTCCTTACGTTAAACTTTTTTGTTACTATACAAGAGAAGAAAAAGTGATATTAAATCTGGACACCAGGCAATATTTAAGTTTCTGTAACTTTACCTTGATGATACTGACTGTACAAGTAAGTCTAAAAGTAAGCCATCTTCTGTCTGAAATCTAAAGAGCACCAAAGTTTAGAACTGTGTGTTTGAGAGCACTGTGGGAAGGCATACAGAGGCACTGTACTGCTGCACACAGAAATGAAATTTGGACTCTAAGCATTGCATGCCCTAAATTGTTGATTGAACAAGAGATCTATGCTTATCAAGACAGCTAAGAAAAATAGATTCTAGCTATGAAAGTTGCCCATCTCTAACATCCTTTCCTTGACCATGAGATGGATACAGGGAGAATACCACCATGTTGTGACTAAAACAAAAACAAAACAAAAAAATGAACTGAGATCACATCTGGTTGCAGATACTTAAGATCCAGTTCTGCACAATTCCATATGCCTTCAACTACTCAGTCAGACTTGATGGTGCTCTGAGCTTCATAATGCTGCACTCTTAATCACCTCTAAATCAAGTTTCTACAGTGGCATCATGTTCCAATTGGTATTATATATCTTATATTACCCAACTCCAGCAAATTTGCACCAAATACTTCATAATACAACCTAACTTCTCATTGTGTGTCTTCCCTCCATGTGAAAAATGCCACTTTGGTGTCCCATTCACTCTCTCATCCCATAACCATCGCCATGACTTTCCTCTTTAATTTATGAGAGCTGTAGATATGATTTCAGTAGAATTTTATATTTAGTGTACACATTCCAAGACAACTTGTGCATTCATATTAGGCTTGTAACTTCTGTTTCATCATAAAATCCTAGTACAATGGCAGTGAAAATAATTTAAAAAAATATCTGAAGTAAGCAGACACAAAGATATTAAATAGGCCATATTCCCTCACAGTTCACATAATTAGTATGTTTGTTTCATAATGTACAATACAGTTGAAGAATTCACTGCTCTTCTCTGCTCACACTTACCATTTATTTTTTTAAACATTCAATTAAAATCAGCCAGTTTCAGATTATTTTCCATTGCTCCTTCCGCAAAGCCTGAGACTATTCTGCCCATAATTTGAGAAGAGTCCACACATCTTTAAAATTCTTCCACAGATGTTGAAGAGAGTTTTATTTTATATAAAAACACCTGAGGCAGGCCCATGTCAGATTACATTGGTTTACGGGGCTTGGAGTGCAGGGCTATAAAACTAAGTGTAGACAGTTGGGCTCAGACATGAACCAAGGCTCCAGGACACTACCTTTCACGGGACCCTATAGCCTGGGCTCCAGCCCAAGCCTGAATGTCTACACAGCAATTTTATAGCCCTGCAGTCCTAGTCTTCTGAGCCTAAGTCAGTTGACTTGGGTTAGCTGCAGGCGCTTTATTGCAATATAGGCATATATAAGAGTAAGAGTTTGGAAATCTGAGGGCATTTCCATAATATCAATGTTTCCTCTACGTTTTTTATTCACTACTTTGGTACCATCTACTTCTAAGACTATTTCTTCAGAAAACAATCTCTCGCTGCACAAGTACACGTTGAAACATTTATACATATTAAAGGGATGTATCAAAGCCTATTAAGGTTACCCAACACTTCCAGATACAAGACCCTGCTTACAACTTTGCAAAACCTAAACTGTTTGGACTGAAATTTTCCATGGTAAGTGTCTGCCTCATGCTCACATTTTCTGGAAAGTTTTCAGCCAAAACGGTTGAGCCATGTTAGAGAACAAGGGTAGGGAAAATATATTTTTTGTTGTCTTAAAAAAAAAAAGTCTCAAGAATTTCTTAAACAGCTCCAATACCCCCATGCCGTGTCAACTCTGTACTGGGGAGAGGTGCCTTTCCTTTGGCCATGGCAGCTTTGGGGCTTGGGGAGAGGCATTTCCCCCCACTGCAACCCTGAGCTCCTGTGTGGAACTTAATAAGCAATGCACAAGGCTTAACAGGGACCTGCACAGCCATGCAGGAAAGGAATAGATTGAGACAAGGAGTTTGATGAGACAGGGATGAGAGAGGTGGTGAGTGAAATGTCCCACTCCCATCATTATTTCTTTTCATTTTTTCTGGGAGATAAGTTATTCAGGGCATAAATAGGGCTTCATATCTGTCACAGATTCCATGACTGTGTGACTTCTATGGGGACCAGTGTAGCAGACACCAGGGCTGACCTAGTAGTTGGCTCCAAAGTCAGCTGCTTAGGTGGCCGCCAGGACAACTAGAGCCACCACTGCTCCAACAGTCCTGGGCAGCAATCCTCAAATGGCAGCGGCTGCTCCAGCAGAGCTGGCCCAAGCTACAGGCTGACCTGGCGATAGCCCGGGGCGCCCGATTGTAAGGGGCACCATGTGGTGCTGCCGGGCCAGACGGGGGTGGGGCCGTGCATGTGCCATGCGCCCGGGGCACAAGAATGGCTCGGGCCAGCTCTGTGCTCCAGTAACTCCTCCCAGCAATAGCATCCTCTTCTTAGGCACCTGCACACACTTAAGATTTAATCATAGTTATTTTTAATATAAGTCGTGGCCAGGGCACGGGCCATGAATTTTTGCTTATTGCCTATGACCTGTCCATAACTTGTACTAAAAGTACCCATGACTAAATCATAACCTTAGCCATCAACATCTTAAATTCTACTGGGAGGACAGGATACCATTGTACAAGAATGTGTTAGTGGATGCTATTAATCATTTCTTTCATCTTGAGAGAATTACCTGACTGAAGTTGCGTGGTCTGCTAACCAGTAGGCATGTTAAAGTATAGCCGATTAACCGATAAACATTTGCTTATCAGTTAACTGGCTGATGTTACTGTTTAACTGCAGCCCACTGCTTCCTCTCCCACCCATCCCTGTGACTCTGCAAGTAAATTTGGAGCCAGCAGGCAAGCAGGCTGGCTCAGTCCTGGCATCGGGGGGGGGGGGGGGCATCTGCCAGGACCCAGCCACTCTCAGGCTACCTCCGCTGTCATTCTCCATTTTAAAAAACTTAGTTGGCAGCAGGGAGCTGGTGCATGCAGGGAGTTTGCTGGCTCCTAATGCAGAGCCGCAGTGGGGGCAGCCTGGGAGCAAGGGCAGCTGTTGGGACTAGGACTGAACCAGCCTGCTAGCTCCAAGTTTTTTAAAATACAGAGTCGCAGAGGGGGCAGGCTGGGAGCGGGGAACAGCTGCCAGGATCCAGTCTGTGCCAGGACTGAGCCTACCGGCTCCGACTGCAGAGCCCACAGTGGGTTGCAGTAAATTCCCTTTGTAAAACTGACAGGATATTTCACTGTTACATGCATAATACACGTATTACACAATTTTTAACATCCCAAGTAACCAAATGCCAGGAGCTCCATGTGTCCCCCATTTTCCTCTTCCAGTGTTTAGATTTTCACCAAAATAAACACAAGTTCTACCGACTGACACATAGAACATTCCAAAATGTTGGAAAATTGATTGGATGTGGTGTTCAAGCATTCTGTTGCATCCAAACAGAGAAATGGCATCAAGCTGAACACAAGGCCTTGCAAGCTTGGCCAATGATTAAAAATGTATATTTACATTCCTTATTCTCCAATGTAAATCTTCCTGTACTCATCCAGAACCCCGATTATATTCACGACTGAATTTGTTCTGAGGGTTAGTATACGATTATCTATTTAAGGTGAGAGTTTTTAAAGGCTTACAAGAATCAATAGAGTTGCCAGTTTGGTTGGATGCATTTCTGGAGGTTTCATCAATCCTTGCATGGTTAGAGAGCAAGCACTGGCTCTCTGCTGTGGGGGGAAGCAGTGAGGAAATGACGCTAAAGCCCCTGCCCAGCACACTGAACCACTCATTTTTGGCCCTGCCCCAGGAGGACCCCACAAAACTACTAGCCCCAGACCCCCAGAAGAGTTACTCTGGACCTTGGGGCAATCCACGAGCCTCAGCTCCTCTCCTGCCCACCACAGGACTGGAGCACGAGGGAATCCTGGTGCCCAGAGTTGCATGAGTGAGGTGAGTATTTCTTTTTTTTCCCCTCTGCTTTTCAGTTGGAGGGCACATCAGTGATGGTTGTGGTTTGGGGGGGTTTTTTCCTCCTCATTTGGGGGCCAGAACAGTAAGGTTCTTTTTGCTTCTCACTGTGTGTGAGCCCCAGACTGATTTTTCTGCGGGTGAGTGTACCCCAACTCAAAAAAGGTCCTCCACCCCTAAATCAAGTCACTGTTTAATATTACAGAAAATCTGAACCAAGATCTTTATATGGTGATTGGCTGTAGTGATTGGATGGAAGCAAAGCAGGAATTGTGCATGGTATCCACATAAAAGAGACAAATTAACCCAGAAGCTAAGCCAGATATCTCATTTTAGATAAGGTGTGCTAATCTTTTATCTCTCTCTTCTGAACTAAAAAGACCGTCTTGAACAATAATGTACATGCTGAGGTATTGTGAGGACTATAATTGTCCCTTCCCACTTATTTGTTTAAAGCCATGGTCCCGAAGGTTTCTAAAAGGTCAGCTGTTGGTCCCTGATAAATATGATCATCCCGAGAAGAGTAGATGCATATCCCTTTTATTATTATTATTATTTTAAAAGTAACAATTTAAATAATTCAAGTTATACTATTTAAACAATTAACTGATTTAGGCAGAGGGGCTGGGTTTGCTCTGGTTGTCTGGGTGCAGCAGGGCCTGGGGTTGGTCTGTGCAAATATGGCCAGCGACTAACTTTTTCATAAGAGCTTTTAAGACTTTGTGCTATCCCTTAAAAGCCAATCGTGAGCAATATCTTTCATCACTCCATGGGCTATGATCCTGAGGGCTTGAGAGGAGGGAAAATGCATTACAAGGGAGATAAAGACACAAGTTACATGGCTGTGCGCTATATCTCTTTAAAGATGATAGCCATTTGTACTCGCCTGTGGAGCCCTCAGAAGCTAGAAGAGAAGATAGGCCTATCCCTGTTTGGATTAAAACCCCACGGCAAGAATAGTCAATTTTTTGTCAAGCTCCAAATTTATTGATCAAAGTATAATCAAGACCCAGACTTCAGAGAAAGCGCCTGTCAGTGTAGACTGACGCCACAGACAGCCCGCCTCCTGACTACCCTTCCCCTACCCCACACCCACAGCCTGTACCGTTCTACCTGTACACACAACTACGGCTCTGCAGCGCCGGTCCCAGCTCTAGAATAAGACCTGTGGACGCAGCACTGGAAGGCGCCTTTAAGCTAGGGCTGACCTGCACTAGGGCTGCAGCGGGCGCCCTGGCCCGTTCCCCGCCGCCGCGCGTACCCAGCTGCTCAGGCGGAGCAGCGCGCGGGGGTTTCACAGCGAAGCTCGGCTCAAGGGGCTCCCGCGATGGGGCCGGCGCCTCAGGCAACGCGGCTTCCCGACCGGGCTCCCGGCCGCTCGTTTGACACCCCGAGAGCCGCGCGGGTCCCCACCGTCAGCCCCAGGCTTCGGCGAAGCAGCGGCCACTTCCCCACAGCGCCCTCGGCGGCCGGCTCAGCGCGGGGCCCGGCAGCCACTCGCAGCCCCCGCGGCGCCGTCACCAGCCCCGACCCGATGCACCCAGCGCCGTTAACTGCCGCCCCGGCCCCCGCCGCTTCTACTCCCCCCCAACGTTTCGGCTCCGCAGAGGCGCCGAGCGGGACTCACCGGCGGGCACAGCGGCCTCGGCAGCCCCACCGCGGGGACCATCCTCCGGACGGACGCCCCGCGCCCCACCCCCCTTCCACAGACTCCACTCCAACCCCCTCAGCCCCCCTCACTCACACCCTAGCCTGCTGCGCGCCCACGGGACCCACGGCGACCAATCAAGTGCCGCACACTGCGTGGCCTGGTCCAATCCGTGCCCCAGCGGCGGGTCAGCCCTGCGCCGCACGCCCCGCTAGCCGGGCCCGGCCAATCAGACACAGAGAAGCCGGAGAGCCGTAAAGGCGGCCAAAATTGTTGGTTGCACGAAACAGGAACTGATAGTGATCGGCATCCCGCGGAGCCAGTGAGGAGCGGGAGTTGGGACAGGAGGGCGGGGACATTCCTTAAAGGAGACGCTGCGGGGAGAAGGACCGCAGGGGCTGCGAGTCACTGGGGGGTTGCGGGCCTGGCGCAGAAGCGGCACAGAGCGCGGGGCCGGCGCGTAGGAGCCCTGCCCGGCTGGGGTCGTGCGGTACCACCGCAGCGCCCCTCCCCCCCCGCTCGGGGGGGGCAGAGCCCGGCTCACCTGCGAGCGCTGCCGAGGGCGAGGGCTCCCCATCCCAGCGCTGATTGGCTGCCCTTCCCGGGGGCGGGGACAGCCAGAGGGTCCCTCCCCCGTGCCCGTGCTCCACACGGGATCTGCGTAGCCCCGGGCTCAGCCCTTCCTCATAGGCGTGCAAAGGGCGACCCGGCAAGCCCTCCCGCACTGGCCCGCGTCCCGGGCTAACCCGCGCCTGGCCCGGACAGCCCGCCTGGGCCCACCAGGCTGCCCCATCCTTCCCCCGTTTGATGGGCCTGGCTGCTGCAGGACGGATGCTCCAGTGCTGCCCCCCCCCCGCATGCAGCCCGGTGGGCTAGTCAATCAGTTTAAACATATGGTTTAACTGGTTAACATTTTACATGGGGATTGTATATCCCTCCTTCGAGGGTTACTTCATCTCCTCTAGAGATGTGCCTAGTTTCACAACAAACTGAGGAAGACGCTAAAGCCTGGACAAACTGACTTGTGTCTATTGCTCTATATACTATACACTGGAATGTAAGTACCGTATTTATATTCCAATTGAGTTATAATTGTATGGTAAATGAGAAGGCAAGCAGTTTTTCAGTACTGAAGTATGTCTGATGTAAGTAGTTTTTTAAGTGAGATGACACTTGAAGGTACACAAGAGAAACTAGACTCTTGAAAAGGAGTACCCTAGTGTGGGGAGGTTCAGAGCTACTGCTCTAGAGGGCTAGAAGTTTGTTTCCCAAAGCTGGCTATGGCCCATAGGAAGCTAGTTCCTTGGTGGGGGGTGGGTTTCTGTGATCCTTTGGCTCAATCCTCTTCTCCAGCTAGGGTTCTTTGGATTTGGCTCTTCCATAGAAAGACTCTATGCATCACACTGACACATTCAAACAAAACTTTATTGGTTGACACTCATTCTGCACAGGAGGTATTATCTTTGTGATCATTAAGTTATGGAGAGCAAGGTGTTTTGTAGGGGGGACCAGGGGCTTTCCCATCTATTCCCGAGGATTTAACAAGGTCTCCCAGCTGTGAGAATCCCCAGCTGGGCTTGCTCTCATGAGCCTAAATGATTTCCCCCTACTCAAAATCCTTAGGTCCATCCATCCCCTAGACATAATTAACTAAATAACTATGTTCCTGTAACATTGTAAATGCCACCTGCCTATGACTCCATTTTGGGTCACTCTAGATAGCTAATCCTGTTTGGCTTGTTTGAGATCAGGTACTTTCTAGATGGTGAGGTAGCCAAAGAATTAGAGTGGGAGAAGAGAAAGAAGACACCACTACTCATCTTTCCTTCCTTCCAGTGGGCTTCATGAGAGTTGCAGGATGGGAAACCCACTCCTGTTAGGCTCACCGGGGGATCATTTCCAACCCTCAGGCTGCTTGTCAGTGATCTGATATCTGTTCTCTCAGGAAACACACAGTGGTGCTGTAACTTCACTATGAGAGACAGTTTTCTCCAGGTTGTTTGGCTAACTTTGGACATCCAGCCAAATCACATCTTTTCTTCTAGGCCTGTAGAGCATATAAAAGGTTCAAAATAACAAAACACTCCTTCCCTTTTGATTATAGGGCTATTCAGTCTCTAAGACTAGCCATGGAGATTTCCTGAAGTGGGGTTTTTTTTTTCCTTCTTTGGTGTGAAAGGGTTAAGCATCCTGCAGGATAAATGACCCAAATTCCACCTTTAAGAATGGAAAATGAGCAATTGCCTTGTGTTAATCCCTACAGCTAATTACTGGTGATGCTTGGAAAATAGCTCATTTGGAAGTCTCCATGATTGTCTATTGTTCACCTAAGGACTCTGACCTGTCAAGAGAAGGCCTGGAATTGTATAAAAACCTGTTGGGGTGCTGGTCCTTCTCTTAAAAATCTCTGATCTGCTTGAGCTTCATCAGAAGTTTGATATCTCCAGTCCTAAAATGACTTCACCCTGAATGTGGACAGTAGGCTATAACCTATAGCCTAATTCTGAAAACTCCTTGCAACTATAAAGCTCACCATCTATGTGCATTTGATCTAAGAATTGTACTCATGTCTGTATGTATACTGATCTTTTAACTAATGCTCTTTTCTAATAAACTTTAGTTAAGAATTGGGAGGTAATATGTCTGATCATTTGGGATTGGTAGAACTTTCTTGTATGCTAAATGTTCAGCAATCCTCATATTTGACTTGGGCATCTGAGGCCATGTCTAGACTACACTGATCTATCGGAAAAAGGTACGCAAATTGTGCTCCACAACTTGCGTACCTTTTTCCTATTGGCCTCTTCCAGAAAAAAAAAAACAAACTATCTACACTGGGCCAAATTTCAGAAAAACTTCCTCTTTCGGAAGAGCCCTTCCTCATGGAAGCAGGAAGACAGGGCTTCTGAAAGAGCATGTCTGCTCTTCTGCAACAACAACAAGGCAGAAGAGCAGATATGTTCCCTGGATGCAGCAGAGTTTTTCTGGGATTCCTCGGGTATCCCAGAAAAACCCTGTAGTGTAGACCTCAGGCTGGATTGTTTTTAAAGAGCTTTAGGGCACTGCATCAAGCTGTCTGTCCCACTTCCTACCGCTACTTGTTTATTTATTTAGGCTTGCACTAGTTCCCTACACTCATCCCTTCCCAGGAACTGCAGCCTGTAAGGGAATCTCCCTGCCCATGTATGCCTCGATTTGTCCTATCTATTATCATGTGGTGTGTGGAAAAGGACTATTTGCCATCCAGGCAAGCTAAGATACAGATGTGAATAGAATCTAGCTGTCAAGGGCACGTGTAGAACACTGCAAATCTGTGGATGTCCATTTTATATTGGCAGACCATGTTTGAGGATCATATCAGAGGTAGATATGAATTTTGTATAGGCATAAGGCTCTAGTCATAGCTCCCATTTCAGTAAAGCTTTTGAGAATTCAATGGCAGATCCAATTGTACAGTCACTAATGAGTAGCAAACAGTGACTATGGTCCCTCCTTTCTGCAGGCAGCTGAGCTTTCCTAAGCTCAAGTTGGAGACCAAAAGGCAGAGGTGTAGGGCAGCAAGCACTTAGGGTTTACCTAGTCTTTGTCCACACTAGGCAGCTTTTAGTCACAGGGTTGTGTTGCTAAAATGTCAGGTGCTGTAAACAGTTTATCACCACTTTTGCAGACAAACTCCCAGCCCTCACAAGCAGGGTTTGCTTTCTCAACAGAAGAGCAGTCCAGACGACAAAGCACTGTTTGCACTAGCACTTACCCCAGCAAAGATGGTCAGTAGGGAGTGGGTAAGCACCCATTCACAATAAAGGTCACTCAATTGCCAGTGTAGAAAAACCCTGGGAACATGACAGGTCACATGGAGTGAATAGAGCTTGAGCAATAGAGGGTTCACTACAGCTTGGCTAGGCTCTGAGCTAACCAGACTGGACTAGGCTTTATTCTTCATTCCTCTATGCTTACCTACTTCCTATGCTGTGTTCCAGCTGACATACATCCTACTGTTTGGACAATGCTGTGGAAGTGTCACAGCAAATGCACTGGTACCTAAAAGCATGCATATCTCCATCAGGGGTCTGTGCCAGATTCAGTGAACAGAATTAACCGTGTGAAGCAGGTGTGCTGTCCTGTGTAAGGCAGCAAAGCCCCATGGCTTACTGTGGAAAGGGACATCCCTACAGGATCTGGCACAGTGCAGAGGTTCCTCCTCTAATATGCAGAGAAAGTTGGTGGCATAGATCAAAAAGCAGCTGGCTGTAGCTCATAGGCTATAAGGTTGCTTCCCCACCTTCTAGATTCTCAGGCTATGAGCTGCAGACAGTTGTTTCCCCACCTTTGAGATCCTGTATACCAGGTGTGGTCAAGTTTACTGACCCTCTGAGACATACAATAATCACACCACCTGGATCTCTGGCCCTATGCTCTGTGGCAAGGCAGTGGGATGTGGGGCTTCTACCCTGCAAAGGAAGAAGTACTCTGGGCTTCAACCTTGCTCCTGCTGCAGCCTTGAGTCATGGCAGGTCCCTCCACCAGAGCTGAGGTCCCAGCACAGCTCCATCTGGAAGGCAGAGAATAGGGGGAGGGGCAGCAGAGCTCAGCAAGCCACAGTTTGGTCACTCCTGTGTACAGTACACACACGCTCCTCCTGAGAGGCACCATGTGATTGCCCCCCATTCACAGTAGCATGCTAATACAGAAAAGACCGTATCTGATCTGTGATTTGCACAAGTTGGTTCTTGGTGATACAGCGCCACATCTTATCAGGCAGGGCTCTAGGTAAAAGGAGCCGGTCAGCAATAAAGGGTGCGAAAGTGCAGAGATAGACGTAGTCAGCAGACAAGACCATAATTCAAATTCTCCCGTGCTCTCCTAATTCCCATGGCTGACCATCTCATAGGTTGTCTAGTTGGATGGTCTGTTTACAGCAAAATAATGTAGCTTCAGATGCCCATTCCTTTCTTTTCATTTATTTTATGAAGTTATTGAGGCCTAAGATATATACTCCCTCAACTGTGCTGTTTTGAATGACAGTGAGCAGCCACCCCTAGCTCCCTGCCTTCTTTCTGGACCTGGGTTAGCACAGCTAAGGAGCTTGAGATGACAGCAGTTGCAGCAGCAGTTTGCAGCACATATTTGCCAGCTTCTACAGCTGCGAGTGTGACCAGAGCTCTAAGCTCCAAATGTGATACAGCTTTAATACCAACTGTGCTTGAGTAGCTCAGCTACCGTACTTGAATTGCTTACAGCAGCCTGGCACACCACACTACAGAACCAGAAACAAAGACCAGTAATTAGGGAGCAGGTATTTTGTGACACGACAGTGGCTGTGAACAGAAGTCCCATGGTGTAAATCAAGTCTTGAATTTTTTCCATTTAGAAAGTGTTGAAACAAGATCTTTTGATAATAGCAAAACCTTCTGAACACTTTTCAAGCTTGGAAATTTAGGTTCATACTAACAGTTTTGGTTTGGCATTTTTCAGCAAAACAGTGTTTTGTCAAAACGCTGCCAACCAGTTCTAGGAAATAGATGAGGCATGAAGACTGTGACCTCCTCTTTGATATGTTGCCCTATTAAATCACCTTCAAGACCAATTCATAGTGCTCTCTGTATCCCAAGGCAACTTACTTCTACAAGTACAGAATACAGTTGCCAGCTTATATAGCATTTCTCACATGGTCTGCAATGGCTGGCAATCATTTTCCAGAAACAGCTCAGTGGTTTTTAACCTACAAAACTTAACATATTTTGGGTTTATGCCCCTCATCTTGTGCAATACTGCAGAAGATGATCAGCTGAAGTGTCCACAATTGCTCTTTCCCCACAGAAGGCAGGAGACTTCAGAGAGTGGCCCTTGATTTTGGGCATATCACTTCCCGGATAGTCACTTATACACAGCAACCACCACAGTGCCTGATCCATACCAATTCTTGCTGCTCAGCCTGTTGAAGATCAGCAGGACAGGAAAACTGCAGGGCCTGTGCAGTACCTCAGTAACCCCCTCCCCCACCTGATTTTAGACAGACCAAGGAATGATGGAAAACAAAGCTAAGCTGCAAGAAATGCACAACACAACTCATATGACATAACTCCAATAGTGCACGTTTATTCTGAACAGTATTTAAAAGTTTTACTTTCAAGAGTTTGAGAAAAACAAAACATGCTCCTGATGTACAAGGGCAATGATCTAGATTAAAAAATGGACTGTCTTATTTGGAAAGAATTTGATTACCCCTGCAATTTGAAAGTTGTAATATTAATGATGCATCTGTAAAGCTGCACAGTGCACCTGCACATTCAGACAAAGACTAAGAGACAGGGGCATTCTTAGCCATGTTCAGTATGAGGCAGTTGCAGATTCCAAAGAAACATCCAAGTTAGCATAGTTGCTGACCCTGAATCACAGCACAGGGGAAGAGACTATAACAGTGGGGTTTTTTGGTTCAAATTTACTAGACATCACAGGGCACCATCAAGAATTAACAAAATATCACTTGTTTTAGCTGTAACAGCATGTCATGTTCAGTTGGCAGACTTAACTATTAACTGCATCATGTAAACCCAGCCCATTTGTGTATACAACTCCCCCCCCCCCCCCTTCAAGCTCTCCCTCCCCCCATGAGGGACATTCTTCTGGGTATTTCTTTTCCCTTGCCCTTATATTATAGTTTCCTGGTAGTGAATGTCTCTATGACAGACATTATCTTCAAGGTTCAACCGATGGATGATAAATTTTTATACAGTAGATAAAGAGCAACTTGGATGTACACAGCCTCCACCAGGATCAATTTGTTAATCACAAGTTTTTCCTGCAAGCTCTTCCATCCAGAAGAGCAGTGCGGGTGAGCATTTCATAGACACTCCTAACTTTAACAGTTGTGCATATGCTATTATTTTCAAGCAAATGGCAGGCCCTGCTGCAGTAACATTTGATGCAACAGAAATGTACTGCAAACTCATACTCAACACTATCCCAGTATGTCCTACTGCCAGCACCAAATTCTCCTCCCACACCCAGCAGTCTGAGTACACCAAGATTAATACAACCATTTGGTAGTAAAAACTATTGCCCTTCATTTTTACATTTATGGGGTGCAGCTTTTGAGGAGGTTTTAGATTAACACTTGGGTGTGCTTAAAAATACAAAAAAACCGTTTTCCATGAGTAATAGTTTGAGAAAAGAAGCCTTGATTTCTGGTTTCTCTCCCTTCCACTTCCTATAAAATATGTAGTTAGAAGCTAGTGAGGCCAGTATGCTGTGGAATGGGAGTTCTAAGAATTATTTTGAGAGGTACATTCATAGAATGATGGCAGCCCAAAGCAAAAAGGGACAGGGACAAACCAAGCAAGTCCTGACACCAGACTCATTTATGCTTTTGAAATCTGCAGGAAAACTGCCTGCAAAATTGATTTATGGAAGCCTACAACAACAGCAAGTCTTAAAATGTTTAACCCTATACTCATTTCCCCAACCCAAACACTTATCACTTAATTCTAGAAGAATCAAGAGCACTTGGCTTGGCACAAAAAACAGCTATGGTCTGAACTATAGCTGTGCTGCATGAACATTCTCCAATGCAATATTCTCTCCCTCCACAGATACCTTTTAGTTCTCTCTACATGTGTCCAAGATAACCATGTTGGCATCTGAGGAGCTAATTGTGCTTCAACACTATTCTTGCTAGAAAGGTGCTGAAACTGCCTCCCATAGTCACTGCAGACAGGGCCTACCTAGGCTATAAAGTTTTTACAAAACGGGCTAATCTGTGGCCAAGGAAATACTGTCAGCACTTTTCTAGCTAGAATCCACTGGAGGGTGAGATGAACACTGTTCCTCTGGCCAGTTCAGACAGGCTTTTACAAGCCAAACAGGGAGTTCTACCACCTGATATAAACCCAGAAACTGATGAGCAACTACACAGTTCAGGCTCATCAATGTATTCAAAAAGCTACACTTCAGTAACCTCTGTGTACCTCGTAGTGATGGTTCTGGGGCTGCCTATTTCTGATACCAGGCAACTAGTCTGCATAAGAGGGGGGTGAGAGATCTTTTCCTGCCTTATTCTCAATTTTTCCCACACCTCCACCATCAAAATCCTTTGTTCCCAAGTCAGCCTCAGAGCAAGAGCACCTGCTCATCACAAGAAATATACTGCTATATGCACCATGGGTTGGAGGCTTTTGAAACCGATGGGTTCAACAGGCAGCTGAATTTTAATGAAAACTAATGGCAAAGGAAAGCAGTTTAATCTCAGACTGGGTGATGGGGTAAGGAGGGTCAGTTTCAATTCAGTGCATTTCCCAGAGCCTTGGAGGAATCTCTTAGGTCAGGTTGGTATGTAACTGCTGGCAACAGTGTGTCCAAGGTAGCACTGAAACTCAGGCAAATGAAGCATGAAAGGATGCAAAGCAGAGATCAGTAAAAAGTTTACTGTAATTTGTGTGTTACAGTATTAGGAAGAAGCCAGGTAGCCAGCCTATTTTCCAAATCCCACAAAATATTCCAGTATGAACCGCTTTCTCTGGTGCTCCATGAAACACCTTTTCACAGAGAACTGCATCACTGGCAAGTTGGAGAAAAATCTTCAGAGTTTAAAGAACAGTTCTTAATACCTTCCTACCCACAGCGCATATAAAAATCAGCAAGCCAAGCAGAGCCCAAGCCATTTGAGAGATCCCTGGCAATACTATTTGATTAGGGTTAGGACTCTCAGTCTCACTGCCTGGTTCCTCCACCCTTGCTCCAATCCCACGTTTCTTTACCACCACAGGTTTGACAGCCCTAGCACCAAACAAACATGTGGGCACAGGCACTTGCCTTAGAACCGAAGTGGACATGATGCTTCCAGTCCCTTCTCCCATTCCAGTAGTCTGGATGAAATCAACTGTCCCTTATGGACAGCTGAGTCCTGGAGAGTTTCACTTGCTCTTAAAACAAGGACCTCACTTCCGGATACATGTTTTTGCAAGGCTCTTCTTGCTAACATTAGATTTTGCTCTTACCTTGGCAAGAGTCTGGCGGGAATGGGGTAGGATGAATGGTGATAGTAGCTGAAAAGGAAGAAACTAAAACCCATTCTGAATCCTCTCTTAGGTCAATCAAGGAATGTAGCACCAGCTGGAGGGATAACTTTCAGCCCAGGCACAATAAATGTGCTGATAAACCAGCCTGCTCTGTTAGCAAGAGATGGAGAAAAAGTCAAACAAAAATATTTGAAAAGATTAAACATTGGGGGGAGGGGGAGAGGGGGGAATTTGAGGAAGAAGAGAGACAAGGGACAAGAGAATTGCCAAAACAAAGTTCACGCATATTTCAGGGGCTATAAAAACCAAACTGGTATTACAGAACTCAAAAAGAATAAGATATTGCTTTTCCTTTCATTATATAGATCTTTTTAGGCTATACCTATCAGTGTGAAAGCATGAGAGAAATCACTCTCTGAAGGAATCCTGACCTCAGGAAATCCTACCCAAACCCTCCACACCACAAAATAAGATCTTTACACCACTTCCCATCTTGTTGAACAGAAAGGAGAGCTAAAAAACCCAAACATGATTGGACAATCCTTGGAAAAAAGCATTACATTTTGTTGGAGAGAGGGCAAGGAAAAAAAAATGATGAAAAGAATGGGGGGAGGGAAATCAACGGGCCTCTCTTTCCTTATTTGGCGACAAGCAAGTGCAAGAAAGTGTTCATTGGGGTTTTGTTCAGTTGTCGGTCTTTTGCACATCTGCGTTCTGGCCAAGACAAGGGGCTTTGAGGTTTTTCTGCAGGACATGAGCATCTGCTGGCTCTATCCTCTTGTAATAGTTTTTCTTCGTCTCAATGATCTCAAAACCAAACTTTCTGTAGAAATCAATTGCTGACTCGTTGCTGATCTGGACATGTCTGGGGCACATAGAAAGATACAGGAGAAAGACATCAACATTTTCTGTAGTATATAATGTAGCTTACACACCCAGGAAATTGTATACCAAGGAACAGAGAATATGATTGAGGTGTGGGAGGTAATGCTCTTGATAGAGCTAGGTATCATGCCATAAGAGAGCACAGAATTGAGAATTAGGAACTTCTGACATCTAATCCTGTGCTAACACTGATTTTCGGTGTGAGTTTTGGTTAATCACCTCAGCTCTGTTTATCTCCTTGTCTATAAAATAAATCTAACACCTGGAGAGCATTGTTGTGTGCATCAACTTTTTTTTATACTGGGGACTGGCAAACCCATTCACAAACTTTTGGCACACCAGCAACATTTTATTTGTATATTCACTATGCCAATGAATATTCAAATATGCAAACAAAATGTTACTGGTCTGCCAAAAGTTTATGAATGGGTTTGCCAGTCTGTGGTATAAAGCTCCCCAGTCCCCAGAGCCAGCCCTAATCCCTAAAGCCCCTCACCCCTCCACCACCTGCTCCCCCAGCACCAGCCACTGACCCCAGAGTCTCCTGCACCCAACCCCCCTCCCCCCGTGCCAACCTCTCACCCTCAGAGTTCCCTATTGCCAGCCCCCCTGCTCCAAACACTTCAGTGCCAGCCTCCGGTTTCCAGAGCTCCACTGTACCCAGTTCCCCCGTGCCAACCCCCAGTCCCCAATATTAGCCCTGTTCCCAGTGCCAGCCCTGCCCCCCAGCCTCCTCGCTACTAGCCCCACCCCTTGAGCTCCCCAGTGCCAGCTCCTCATCCTAGATGTCACAGTCCCCCTCAGTGTCAGCACCCTGCCTCTTAGAGCCCTCCACTCCCAGAGCCCCCATATCTGCCCTGCTCCCCTCACCTAGCCCTACTTCCCTCTGCGGTGGGAGGGCTGTGCGGAGTCCACAGCATGGCAGGCTCTGTTTGAGTGCCGTGGCAGCCAGGCTCCATATGGCACTTGGCTCCAGCTGAGCGCCGTGGCAGCTGGGACCCAGTTAAGTGCAGCTGCAGCATTCGGCCAGGGCCAAGCACTGTGTGGAGCCCAGCTGGGGCCCAGCGCCGTGTGGAGCTTGGCTGCCACAGTGCTCAGCACTTTACATGCTAAGTTTAACATTATCAACCTGCCTTGGAATGGAAGCAGCAGATATTTTATGAAATGTAACAATACAACCTAGTTTTACTGGAAATGCTACTGCAGTTTGATTCTGTAGCTTCCTTCAGTAATGCACTCTGAACACTACAGCAAAATAAGCCTTATCAATGATAATCATGTCATGGAGCCTACCACTCCACAAGAATGCTCTGATGGTATTTACACATGCCTTGACCCGATCCACACAGACAAGGCCAGACCTTTAGCTGTGGTTGGCACTTTGTGTTATAGCACCTGGATGTGGAGACAGACCAACCCACCATGAGATATTAGCTTGTTAAATACGTGTCACGCTAGGGTCTTCAACAGTCCTGAAGGCTGAAGATAACGTCAACTGCTCTGAAGAAGAGGATTGAAAGCACATTTTCTAGTGATCTGGTTTAATGTACATATGTGGACTGGGTATCATTAAAGACATTTACCACTTGTGATACTACAAATCCTACACTGAACTCTCCCCTCTACTTAGAGTAGGGAATACGGTACACCCTGCTCACTTCCCTATGGAGCCTTTTGCTCTCCTAGGTTTGGAAGAGTGTCGTTTACTTACAGATAGATGTTGTCAAAAGTGCCATCTTTCTCACAGATGTTTAAGACGTGATTCAACATTTTAGTTCCTGCCAAGGAATAAAGAGATACTTAATCACCCCACATATGTGCAACCAAATAAGTTTAATTTTTGCAGTCAGCTCTGTAACTCTTCAATTCCCTGAGCAAGGAAGTGTTCCTTTTAGTGAGTTTATAGGACATATTACTAAGGCAAGTGCTAAAAGCATTGCTATTGTACTTTGAAATTGCAGTTCGTTTTTAAATGTTATTTGGGGCTGCTGTGAACATTAAAGTTTATACACTGTATATAAATGTAACTTAAAATTACATTGCCCAAATCCAAAGGCCTCAGGGTACCTTATATATTTGAGTCACAAGGAGGACTCTGTGCAAAAGATGACATTAAAAAGAAGAGACAGCTCATGTCAGAAGATCAGCAAAGATACTTAGAACAGAAAAGACTGTCAAATATAGTAGTCTCCACTTCTGTAAATCCCTTCATGAAAGATTTCAAACCATCTTACATATTTATGAATTAAGTCTCCTAACACCTGTAGATGGATTTTCCCCACAGGGGAACTGATGCAGCGAGTTTAAGCAAATGAAATTAAGGTAAAGAAGGCAAATTTTAAACCTGTGTCTTCCCTTCTTTGTTCGCAAAGTCTGATTCTTTATAATTTCTTTTAAGAAAATGCCTTAATGTTTTTCAAACCATCAGAAAAACTTACAGCCTAGCAATGCTTGTAAGTAATTGTGTGGTATCAATGATACTGATGAGAACCATTTTCAGAAGCAAGCTACAAGGGCCTTAAAGTGAACAAAGAATGTGATTACATTTAAGTAATAGCATTGACAGTATTATCATTTACATTACCTGAGAAGCAGGTAATAAATCCTTTTATACACCATGACATAGGAAAATAGCAGCTCCCCTTAAACATAGAGAGTTAAACTTATTATGATGGAAAACTAAGCTACATGGTGAATGGAAGGATTATTGCCCAGTAGGAAGAGGAGGGACTTAAGAGTCAGGAAACCTGGGTTATATTTCTACACGTACCACTGACGTAGCACGCGACACTAAGGCAAGTGTTTTCACCACTCTGCGCTTTGGTATTTTTTAATATATTAAATTAAGGGAGAAATCTTCTAATAAACCATTAAGTCCTGGTGTATCAAAGGAAATGAAATTTTGGAATGGCGTTCAGAAGGCTGCCTAGGACTCACGTTTCTCTGAGGACACAGATCAAAATGCAGACAGTCTTACCTATTCCTAGCCTTCGGTATGGTGCCAGGCATCCAAGTGTCATGATATAAAGTCTCTTCTGGTTCTGAGAGTGATCCACTCTGCAGCACACTGCACCCACTGCAATATCATTGAAATATGCTGCCAGGGAGTGAAACAGTCATGTTTTTGGTCATTTAGAAATGTCAAGTCTTATGACTATCCTAGACTTCATTTCTGTCTTCCTTCACTTCTTCGCCCCCTCCCCCATCATCACTTTCTCTCTTTCTGGGACAGATGAATATTATATTGCTACCTAAAAATACAATAAAACTTTTAATCCAATAAGTCATTTGGACATAGGAGCAATTAATTTTCCCCACACTGCTCCAAAAATATTCAGGTAAATATTAAGCTTTGGCTGACATTTTCTGGGTGATGTTTGAACTGTGGTGCTCATGTCAAATTATTTGACTAATCAGAAGTCCAGCCTAGGGATGTAAGAGTAGTCGATTAGTCGACCACCAGATAAGCTTAAGCCGGTCTCTCCCCCCAGCTGCCTCTGATAGAGGCAGCAGGGCAGGGAAGGCTGCTCCAGCAGCAGACCCTGTCTGTGGGGTTCCCAGCAGGAAGTTGGGACCCCCTCCCACACGGAGAGGAGCTGCTACTGGCTGGGCAGTCAGCCCCACTTAGTCCCATCTTGTGCTGGGACCAAACCCCACTCTGGCTCAGCAATTTAAAAGGCAAGTAGGAGCCAGAAAGCTCCCCACATAGTTCCTACTGCATTTTAAATTGCAGAGCCACAGCAGGGTTTGATCCCCAACTCAGCACAAGCAGGCACTGAGCCAGGCTGCCTGCCCACTTGGCTCCTAAACTTAGTGGGAGCCGGACAGGCAGGCAGCCTGGCTCAGCCCCTGCTCATGCAGGGTCAGGGACCAAACCCAGCTGCGGCTCTGCAATTTAAAATGCAGTAGGAGCTGGGGGCAGCTGCCCGACTCCTACTACCTTTTAAATTGCAGAGATGTAGCGGGGTTTGGTCCCGTGAACAGGGCTGCCTTCCCCTATCGAGTAGTCCATAAAAATTCTATCGCCTTCTCGATTACTAAAATAATCTAAATCTAACATCCAGAGTCCAGCCAGTGAACACTTGGGGAGAGGGGTGCGTGAGATTCCATATACATCTTCCTGAGCTTCCCCTGATAATGGACAAGCACATCTACACCCAAAGGAGAGCCTCTTTAGTTTATAGGTTCTTGAGGGTAGAGACTATGGCTTCATGTGAGTCTCATACAACTAAGCATCTTTTCACTGCTTAACCGAACGGGAGCACCTACTGTTACAAATACCAAGAGCAGAGGAGGGTAACACTTCCACCCACCCACCCCAAACTACTGACAAAAACGGTACCTAATTTGGCTAGTTCGCCAACTTCCAGCACATCCTTGTAGAACTTGTCATTGTAGCTGACAGGAAAAATGACCTGATTTAACCTCTTCAGCTGCTTAATGTTGTGTGGTGTCACATCTCCCAGCTCGATCCGGCTACTGGAACAAATCAAAACATGCTTAACACCTCTACAAACTCAAAATTTGTAAGTTCATCAAATATTTAAAAATCAGGTATTTTATTTATATGTAGAGGGCTAATTAGCTGAACAACTAATTCAATAGCTACCTGAATCATTGGTGTGAGGTCAACACGCACACACAGCTCCTACTCCCTCTTTTGCGGGTGGCTGCTTTAATACCAAGAAAAAGTCCCAATCAGTACCATAAATTCAGAAGATGCTAACGGTCTTGAAATGTTTATACTCAAAGCTGGCACTCCGCAAAACATTGTGTGTGGGGGGTTACGACAGCATTGGAGAAGAGAGAGCAAAAGGAGAACATGACAAGAGAACCTCAGAATATCCTTGAGAGACAAGTGGCACTAGCTTCCAAAACTTTTCCCTTACTTTTACCACAGATTCACTAAGATTGCCTCTGTGCCAGCTTCATGCTTGTCCCTCTCCATCATCTGTCCAATATAAAGAATAAGCTCCTTTGTCAAGTCCAACAAACAAGGTAGCCCTGAATTTGTGATTATTTTCAACAAAAGTTCTTAGGGGATAAACCTAAGAGAAGGCAAATTACCATATTAAAGGCAAGTCCTCCCTAGACTCTTTCCCAGAGTGTCTTGGAGGTGGCATAAAATATTGCTACTAGTACTGGAGTAAGATCTCTTCTAATATGGTGGTTAGCTACTGCTGGGGAGGGAAAGGTCAGAGATTACGGTCAAAGTCACTCTTGTGTTAAATATGACAGGAGCAGTCATAGAATCAGAGAGCTGGAAGAGACCTCACGAGGTCAAGTCCAGCCCCCTGCCCAAGGCAGAACCAATCCCAACTAAATCAACCCAGCCAGGGCTTTGTCAAGCCGAGACTTAAAACCTGTAGGGATGGAGATTCCACCACCTCCCTAGGTAACCTATTCCAGTGCTTCACTACCCTCCTAGTGAAATAGTTTTTCATAATATCCAACCTAGACCTCCCCCACTGTAACTTGAGACCATTGCTCCTTGTTCTGCCATCCCTCACTACTGTGAACAGCCTCTCTCCATCCTCTTTACAACCCCACTTCAGGAAGTTGAAGGCTGCTATCAAATCCCCCCTCACTCTTCTCTTCTGAAGACTAAACAAACCCAAATCCCTCAGTCTCTCCTCATAGGTCATGTGCTCCAGCCCCCTAATCATTTTGGTTGCCCTCCCCTGGGCCCTCTCCAATGCATCCGCATCCTTTCTATAGTGGGGCGCCCAGAACTGGACACGCTATACCAGATGTGGTCTCACTAGAGCCGAATAAAGGGGAATAATCACTTCTCTGGATCTGCTGGCAATGCTCTTCCTAATGCAACCTAATATGCCATTAGCCTTCTTGGCTACAAAGGCACCCTGTCGACTCATATCCAGCTTCTCATCCACTGTAATCCCCAGGTCCTTTTCTGCAGAACTGCTACTTAGCCAGTCAGTCTCCAGCCAGTAACAATGCTTGGGATTCTTCCGTCCCAAGTGCAGGACTCTACACTTGTCCTTGTTGAACCTCATCAGATTTCTTTTGGACCAATCCTCTAATCTGTCTAGCTCACTCTGGACCCTATCCCTGCCCTCCAGCGTATCTACCTCTCCCCTTAGCTTAGTGTCATCTGCAAACTTGCTGAGGGTGCAATCCATCCCCTCATCCAGGTCATTAATAAAGATGCTGAACAAAACCAGCCCTAGAACCGATCCTTGGGGCACTCCGCTAGAAACCGACCGCCTGGGACTGTAATCTACAATTTTTGAAATACCATCCTGATGAACAATACAAAGGAGAAAGAACATGCCCTTTCATAAACCGAGTACAGATTCTGGGTAGGAACATGAGGCATCCCGGGCAGCAATAAATGGGAACATAAATTGTACATTCCATCCCTGCCAATTTCTCTCCAAGCTATGGAGGGGGTTTAAAATAATGCTTCAACAGCTTTAGCAAGGACTAGCATAAAATAAAAAACAACTGTTACAAGGGGACTTCACTATACAGTAGTGGTGTGAAAGTGTAAATGTGTACACCAGGGGCCGCAGGCAGGCGGGTTGGAGACAGGCCCGCAGCCACATTGGGGGGTGGCTGCTCTGGCATGCCGTAGGTTGCTGAACCCTGACTCAGAGGCTTGTGTGCTGCTTAAAGTATCAAACTACGAGCCCGAGATCAGAGAACTCAGCAAGGCAAAGCAAGGCCAAAGATCACACACTAAATGGTAAGATGCGCATCTTAACTGATTTATTAATGAAGCTACTGTAAGTAGGACTAGTATTGACTTGAAAAAGTATCACCAGCACACTGACCCGTAAATAGAAGTGAGTAAGTTAAATCTTGGCACGCCACTTCTGAAAGGTTGCTTACCCCTGGTGTACACGGTTAACTGGTGAGCCTGGGCTCATGGTTACATGCAGCCACCTCCCTGTATCAGAGGCAGCAGCACAGGGAGGCAAACGGGAGCCACTGCTCACAGGTGTAGTAAGATGAGGGCCTGAAACAAAAGCCCATGTAGCCAAGGCCTGGTTTGAGGCCTGAGGCCTAGCTAGTTAAGGACAAAACTTGACAAAGCTAAGCTGTGAGCAAGAGGCAGGCTCTGCTCACAGAACTTGGCATGATCGGGGTGAGAGTGTAAAACACTAATTGGTAATAGGCCCAGGTGTAGAACAGGAATTGATACTGAGCATAAGTTGAAATCACATTCCAAAAGGATGGTACTACCAGCTCATTAAGCAAGACCTTGGTATCCACACTCCTCCCAAGTTCAGGAAAGGATCTAAAATGACAGCATGATGGATAGCCATGATCTAATCAAACCACAAGGTATAGGGCAATGGGTGGTATCTAAGTAGTATCAGAGGGTGGTAACCTGACAAGGTCTGAGGGTGGCAACCTGATGTGAAACTTGTTTGCACCTGTATATAAAGTGTTGGCGGGGGGGGGGGGGGGGGGGGGAAGAGAGAAGAACAGTCTGTCTGACCGGGGAGCAGTGGGGGTCTCCCACTGAGTCAGTCCATTGTTACAGGGTAATATGCACAGTGCATCAGTAGAGTCTACTGACAACTATTACTGTACTTCGCTTAACAATAAACCTGGCTAGGTGCCTTCTATCCTTATCTGGTTTGTGTTCTTTGGGGGCTCTCTTGAAGTCTATGGTGTTAACTAACTGCACAAATAAACAAGGCACACATCAGTGAGCACACACTCAAGCAGCCTTCTGGTTATCATCATCAATGGAACCATAGACCTGTCTGGACAGCACAGCAGTAAATCCTGGCCTGAAAACACCGAGAAGCCAGCTTTTAAGCTGCCTTCTCCCCCTCCCTCTACATGTACACGTGTAACCGCTGAATTTTCAGCAGTTACACATTTACCTAAATAAATACATTTTAACATCCCAACCATAGATAGGCAGTTGCCAGCCCACTGTGCATCACTGAGGAGCAAACATGGATGATTGAAGATTAATTTAGGGCCTCAATTTTATTGACAAATGTAGTGACAAGTAGAATTTTCTTCTGCAAAAGGGACACCATTAGCTTTCTCTTTTACTCTATAACAATTCTGTTTTCAGGAAGACCATTTTACAAATAGACACATGACTGGCACGGTTCAAGGTAAGTACGCACCTCTAGAATTATTTTGTTTTTCTGTGCTTTATCTTTCGAAACAGCTCGAGGTGTTCACATGGGTTTGGAAGGGAAAAAAAAGTATGTGATATATGAACAATTTAGTGAAACCAATATGATTTTTCTTAAATAAGACACTAAGCCGTCTTCAGTGACAAACCACAACACGTGGGAGATAGTTTAATTCTGTTTTAGTAGATCAACTTCTTTAAGCACACAATTTTGTAATCTCATTTAGCAGTATTTAAACAGTTTAGGTACAATATTCATCTTAATTATCAAGTCAACTACTACCACCAATGAAGTTAGAAAATAAAAACCTATTCATAGTATTATAATCTGTGAGAGCTACTGCAGACCTTAGGGCCACAAGAACAGAACTCCCAATATGTATTTTCATGCACAGCACAAACACACACTTTATAAAGTATGCATTATTTCTGTAAAGCTATACTGTAGTATTCACAAGGTCTGCAAGGCTGTTATTTCATTCTTAGATTCTAAGACTCACAATGAGTTTGAACAAAAGCCATAGTTTGCTCCTAGTTATTTCTGCATTAAGCCCAAAAAGCTTGTGGCTAAACTAGAGCATGCCTTATCTTTTTAAAAGCCATGCAGTCTTGATTTAAAGACTCAAGTGACATAGTATTTACTGGATCCCTGGGCAATATGTTCCAATGGTTAATACCTTCACTGTTAAGAAACATTCCATCTTACTTCCAGTTGGAACTTGCTGACTTCAACTTTCAGCTTTCACTGGATCTTGTCACATCTTTGCCTCCTAGATTAAAGTGCTCTCAAGTATCAGGTATCTCCCCCCTGCATAAGTAAATAATTATAAACTGATCCAGCCCCCTCTTAACCTTGCCTCTAGTAAACTAAATAAATGAACCTTGGTTAGTCTCATTGGAAGGTGTGCTTTCCAGACTATTAATCATTTTTGTAGCTTGTTTCTGAACCCTATCCAGTTTTTCCAGCTTCCCTTTTAGAGTAGGACTTCAGCATGCAGTATTCCAAAAATGACCACACAATGCCAAACACAGACCTAATATTAACCTACTTCTGTTCTAGAGCTCATTCTAAGATCTCTGAGCACATTAAAAGCAGGAATGGTTGAGAACCAAGCGGCCCTGTTGAGCTAGGAAGACACTCCCGCTCGCCATCGCCTTCCAAATTCTTGACATTCCCTCTGCTTCACCACTTCCTATTTTGCATTAGGCTACTTTGAGCATATCTACGGGTATGTCTACACTGCATTCCTCTTTTGAGAGAGGAATGCAAATACAGATGAACGAAATTGCAAATGAAGCGCAGATTTGAATTTCCCGTGCTTCATTTGCCTAATCACATCCGGGCGCTATTTCGAAAGACCCTATTTCAAAAAAAGAAATGCAGTCTAGATGCGGTTATTTCTAAAGAAAACCCTTCTTTCAAAATAACCTCATCTAGACTGTTTCTTTTTTCGAAATAGGGTATTTCGAAATAGCACCCGGACGTGATTAGGCAAATGAAGCACGGAAAACTCAAATCCATGCTTCATTTGCAATTTCGTTCATCTGCATGTGTATTCCTCTCTCAAAAAAGGAATGCACTGTAGACATACCCTATATGTCAACACCTATGCAATTTCTCTTCCTCCTCCACCCCATTGATGCAGTAATCCCACTGTATCAATGTAAAGCAACAAGACTTGAACCTACGTGACTTACCATGGGGCAAGTAGTTATGGTGCAGGCCCCTCTTTTCACTGTTGCAAAAAATCTCTAACAGAAAAGCCAGCAGTGCAGGATCTCATCTAAACAGTCAGTCAGTGCTCTAAACCCAGTGTGCACGATGCTTCTAAAATCCACAAGCTTGCAGATGGTCCTTTAAAATTCATCAAGCCCAAATCTTGATAGCAGTTGTAACTAGATTTCATCTAGAGCAGTCAGTGCCACAAGATGACAAGGTACAATGCCACAGAAAAACGTGGATAGTATTTAACTTCCACAGCAGACTTTAGATACCTCAGAATCACCTGGACTGCATTAGCCGCAAAGAATTGTGGACAAAGAAAAAGATTCTTTTTATCCAGGGAAAGAAAGGACAGCATAAGTGAGTGGACAAGAGGGATCATTCAGATCATTCAGTGCATAGTGGTTGTTTGCTGAAACTCACGATCTGCAGGAGTCAGTCTAGACTCTACATAGTTTTCCCTATTCAAATCTAAGGCCTTGTAAAGTTTTCTTAGTCCAAAGGGATCTCAGATAAAGTATATACATCTTCTGTGACAATGGTAATATTATTTGGACATGCTTTTCTCTGGATCGCTGACAACACGAGTACAGTGTTTGAAAAGGGTTAGTAACAAATGTGTATTCTTTTGTTGTTTGCTAAAAGCTATTATATTCCAAGATATTAAAAGTACTTACTATTTCTATTTAATATATCCTAAGGAGGCTAGCTCTGCATTCCACCCTTCATGTAATTTGTTGAAGAATTTATGTTTATTATGGTACTGAAGGAAACTTTAAAGACAGATTCAGGGTAAGTCCACACCACAAATGCTATAATGACACACTGTAGCATAAATAATGACTACTGTGACAGAAGGGATTTTTCTGTCACTGGAGTAAATCCAACCCTTTGAGAGGCAGTAACTAGGTCAGACTAATTCTTCTGTCAATCTCTTTGCATCTACAGTGGGGGTTAAGTCGACCTAATTATTTAGCACAAGGCAAGAAATTTTTCACAGACAGGCTGACCCAAGTTTGAGGTGCAGACAGGCTCTACTGTAACAGATGCTGACACCCAGAAAAAAATCATCTTAATGGACTGTTAATAAAACAGTATTATAGGTTTCAGTGTTAACAATTTTAGCAGAAACATCCACTTAGGGCAGGTCTACACAGCAGGGCTAAACTCAAAATAAACTACGCCACCTGAGCTACGCTAATTGCGCAGCTTAAATTGAAATAGCTTATTTCGAAATAGAGCACTGTTCCCTCAACTTCCCTTACTCCTCATACAGTGAGCGTTACAGTACGAAGCCCATTATTTCGCATTTATTTCAAAACAACAGGCTTGCTGTGTAGATGTTTCAAATAACATTGCTGTGTAGACATAGCCTTAATGTCCTCATTCCATAATCTCAAACTATTCTGTTGCCAGCACTGTTGTCAGGAATCCCATCTCCAGATTCCAAAATTTTTTGCTCTGACATCACACCTAGGGATATAAAATCCTAGTTAATCAGTTAACCGATTAAATGTTAGCTTAACTGGTTAAAAGTTAGGTTAAATGGGATCTGGGCAGGGGACCGCTCTAGCCTAGCTGAAGCAGTCCCCAACCCCCACCAGAGCAGCCCTGTCTGCAGTGGGCTGGTCTCTCTGTGGACAGAGGCTGCTCTGGACAAGAGCAGCCCCTGTCCACAGCAGACCTCTGAAGGGCTGGATCAGCTCCCTGCCCGCAGCAGGCGGGGAGCTGCTCCAGGCCCCACCAGTTAACCTTTCACATTCCTAATCACACACCCCTAATTTCTACCACACAATTGTGTTTTTATACAAAATTCTGCAGCCCGTTAAACTTGTATGTAGACAACATAAAATATAATTTAATACCAAATTAAAGCAAAGGTTACTATACTGAATTAGATAGAGATTCTCCACTGATCAAGAGGATACAGAATTTCCATCTTGTAACATCACAATGTGATGAAATTCAAAGGGGCCTCACTATAGAGTTTAGGCCAAGTGGGCCAAGGAGTATATGCAATTAAGTCTCATGGCATTTGGGTCCACTGAGCAAAAATACTACACTCTTCATCAAAATTTCACAAAATGATCTTTTAAAAAACATCTCAAACTGCAAAGCTACTTTTTCAATTTACTGAAATTCCCAGAAAAAGTTGACACTGTGTTTTTTTAAATCAAGCTTAATGTCCAGAGTTAGAACTAGTTACAAGTATGTCAGAGAAACCTAATCTTAAGATTAGATGTCTAGTAGCAAGTTAAACTCAAGAATAATGTTGCTCTTTCTATGCTCTGGCACTTTACATAGTGTTTGTGGGATGAAAAAAAAATTACTTCACTATTCAAGGACACTTTCGGGCATAATCCAGCAGCCAACAATGCACAGAAACACTACACAAATTTATGAAAGAAAGCCAACAAAGTACCTTATATCAAATTGAAATGGAAGTGGGAATTTAGTGAGGTGCTATATGGTTACTGAAACTGGAAGCCTGCCCAAAACACTGGCATTAACACTTCCATTCTTAGGATCAGTTCCTTACCCTCTTTCAAGTACTTGCCAAGCTTGCTTTTCCCTGAGATCCAATTACAACTCATTGGTCTGCAGCTCATACGACAGACACCGGAGTGCAGAGTTGGTGTTACTTTGCAAACTATAGATTTTAAGTTGGTAGGTAAATAACCTATTATGGTTTACATTTAACCCTGGTGGAACTGTTCCACTCATTTCACTAGGAGTTGCATTTACAAACACCAGGGCCGAATGTGTCTCCTTGATGGTGTATTCAAAGAAAGCAATACTATACAAGTCTACAGTTCAAAAGAAGTTTGAGTGACAGTCAATATTCAGAGCTTTGAACATCAGTCAGAACCTACTATAAAAGAGACAGAAGTGGAAATTCCTAGTTTCTTAATGTTACAAGAATCTTAAGACACATAAGTAGTGCAAGTCCCTTTCTAAAGGGATGTGCCTGACTGAAACAGATCCCTGTGTAACGATAGCAGAGCTCAGATTTATCTAAAGCAGCTGGTGCTCTATATTTAGCAAAACAGACTCCTCACCTCACAAATTTTACTAAAGGTATCAATGAATAGTCAAAGTGGATTCAGAGAGAAAAATTAATTTAAACCAACAAATTAGAGGACTTCAGAGAGGGTTTGTTGCCCAGTATGAAGCAAGCTGACTTGATTCAACTTCTGTTTTAACTTGGACACCAAAACAGAAGCACACAAGATAATCCACTCCCATAAAATGAGCTATGAATGATCTGTAGCATGTAGCTTTACTCAGTCTTCATCAAAGCCAAAAGAGCCTTTCCAGTTTTCTCAGAGTAGCTTTCTTGCTAGGCACACAAGTTACTCTAGGTCTCAGGAGTGTATCAGTTTGTTTTCAATTAGCCATTGAAGATCTGTGGGTTGCACACTTACTCTGCTTCCCCACAGCATTTTTCTGATGTAGCCAATTATGAGTTTTTCTTGTGGTCACAACCTCCTGGAGAGTAACTGAGGCTGTAGAGCAGTGGCCCCTCCTCCAGGTTGGGCTGTCCCCCTCTGAAACCAAAAGTGCTGGAGTACCAAGCAGACACTGAGTTCCCCACCTTCCTGTGGGTAGTGGGGCTCAGGCTTCAGTCCAGGGTGGCAGGCTCTAGTTGTGGGACATCGGGTTCTGGGGGCTGATCCCAGGCTCCCTACCATGACCCATTCTGCATCTTTCAACTGTGGGGTCCCAGCCACGTGGCTGCAGGTGCCATCCCTGCCCTCCCCCCCAACACCTCTGTTGCCTCCCATTCATCCTCCATTGCCCCTACTGTCTCCCTAACCAACTCTCCATCCAGAGCTTAAAATCCATCCCCCAGGTTACCACAGCTGAGTAACTGTTTCTCATATTGCTTCTGCTGCATCCTGCAGCGTGCTGTGTCATATGAAGCCTCTGTGTGATGGTCACATTCTACCCAAGCAGAATGAAAGCATAGGATTGCTAGATGCAGGCCCTCAGTTTACAGCTCACTTTCCTAGCCAACTGAAGAATGAGAACATTTCTGTAATTGTGGCAGTCTGCCTGTCCCAATGCAGCAAGGTGCCCAACATGAGCACAAGTGTCACAAACTTCATTTACAGTTTGATATCCTCGGTCATTAGGGCTTCACTAGCTCTCCATGACTACTCATCTGAGGACTAAGCCTATTAATTCAAGTGAAAAGTACCTCTGTACTGCCACGTCCATAGGGCTCCACCTATTTAATACATGTTGCCTCATCCTCAGTCCTTCACCAACATCTATTCTTTTCCTAATGTAATCAGCTGAGTATGTTCCAATGAATGAGTGCTGAGCTCTCACTGCTTTCCTAATGAGAAAATCCTCAACTTTCTCACCCCAAATTACTGAATTGTGAGATCTCCCCCTCCTACTCATCACACCTATTTTCAAATATATTTTTGTTAGTCTCTAAGGTGCCACAGACTATTTGTTGTTTTTAAAGTTACAGACTAACTCGGCTACCCCTCCAAGACCTATTTTCAAAGTTCCTCTGGGGATGCAGAGCTCTGGAACAGGCAAGAGGACCTTGACCTCCCTTCCCAGCATGTTCTCTATATATGGGCTACTCTACTATTTGTTTTCTCCTACCCTCACTACCAAAAAAAGGATCCAGCTTCTCTGCTCTGCCCTCTCCTTAAATAAACTAGCAACACTTTCTCCCTGCTCTTCTTCCTCCAAGTTCTCCCAAAAAGGAGATGATCCTGCACTCTGTTCCTTGCCACCCCTATTCCATCCTGAAAAAGGGGAAGTGGTCATGCAGCTGCTATGCTTCCTACCTTTCTGACTGCATCATGATGCCATTCTTTCATTTTTTAGAATGCCATTTCACTGTGTTTTTGCATTTTTTTCCTGAGTTAAAATAACTCTTAAGTAACTTGGTTTTGTAATTAGGCCTAAGTATCTAAAGCCAAACCTAAAGTCTTACTCTTTTTTTGTTACTCTTCTAAGAAAATGATTGCTTTTGAATTTGACCATTTTTTACATTCTTTGACAATACCTTACCAGTCAATTATAGACCAATTAAACAAAACAGAAGATATTAGATCTGTCCAATAAGAACAATCAAACTGTCCCAACCATTCAAGCTCTCATAATATGTACAAAAATGAGTGGCCAATCTTCACTCAGTGACAGAGGTCTGGCTCTGGGATGTTTCAATAATTGGAGTAGTCATTAATAGCCATGCTCAATTAGATCTATGAAACACTCTCAGCACCCACTAGCCACCTGCTAATCAGTTACTCTCTCTTCCCCAAAGCATCTCCTGTTTGCTGCAGATCAGCTGGTTGGTGGGAGGAGCTGGGTCAGGAAGAGGCAGAATGTGCTCTGGGGAGGGACAGGAAGAGGTGGAGCAAAGGTGGGGTATAGGAGAAAAGAGTAAAGTGGGTGTGGGGCCAAGGGGAGGGAGCACCCCGGGGGAAAGCTGAAAGTCAGTACCCAGGACCACTGTCAACAGCACACAAATGCGTGGCAATACCATGACACTTTTACTTCTGCGCTGCTGGCAGAGACACTACCTTCAGAGCTGCACGGCCACCCAGCCAGTGCTTAATTTTTGCTAGAACTTGCTGGGGCTGAGCACCCAGTATTTGTTTTATTACAAATTAAGCACTGTCAAATTATGTATAGGAAAATTATAGGCAGACACATCATTTGAGAATTAAATTATAAGCATATTTTTAAGGTGAGCTGGTAGGTCACATAGGATGCCTTGGCAGATCAGATCTGGCCCACAGACTATCTATTAAGTATCACTGTTCTAAAGTGAAATCTTTAAGGGCTGGTTCAACATTTTAATTCAGTTACTGATTTAGGTTGGATTAAATGTAAAATTGTATGTCCACACAAAGGGATCTGAATGAGTTTCACTAAATTAATTCCAAAACAGATTATAGTTAAGCCAACAAAACTCTGTGTGCGCGCGCACACGCATGAGGCTTCAATTAGTAATCTATGAAATTCAATGCAGAAGATTAATTTACCTTTTGAAGCCTCCAGATTCAAAATATCCTGAATCTAAAAACTTTGTTTTGAAGCACAATTGTTCCTGCCAATGAGAAGCCATGTAACAATTCAGCATGTGGTGAATGAACTGGGACCCTTTCTCCATACACAGCAAGTCCAGTATTGTATATTTTGAGACAGTTCAGAATGGCAGATATTTTTCCACAAGGGAACAAACAGTTCTGTACAAACTACACAATAGAAAACTTATTGACTACGGAAAGAATCCCTGTTCTATTGGGAAAAATATCCCAACTGCAAATAGATTCAAATATTTTAAAATAGGACTTTGTGCAAACTGATTTATTAAAAACTGATGCGAAAAATCTCAAATTTTGAGAAGGTTTTTTTTTAGCTGTTCTATGCAAAACCAGTAAAGTTAGATATCAGAACCCTGCCATAGCTATTTATCATGTGCTCTTCAGGGGTTTCATGACCATTACTACCACTTCTCCGGCCCACATTCAATGTCCCCAACTACAGTCTCGCCTCCGTAAGCCCATATAGAGCAAGCTGTTCATGGAAGTACTCACCCACAAGACTTCCCGGTTTCAAAACTTCATGGTTTTTAGGGGGAAGAAGGGTGCTTGCTTTATGCATATGCGTAGAACCTAGCATACTAGAGTCCTCAAAGAACCAGTCATTGAGAAAACACTGCCCCGGACAATACCATAACCTCTGAATCAACCTGTAGCAGTCTCATCTTTAGGGCCACAGATAAAACCTCTAAGAAACCACTCTTCTGCTATTCCAATATTCCTCTTTGAAGCTTGCTATCTGGCTACACTCCTGCCTCAGCAGGTGGTATAGCTTTATTTTCTGACATTACCAATCCCATAGAAATGTTAATCTGCACACTGTAATTTGAGCTCTTGCAAGTCAGTGAGAACTTCCCCTTCTACAGTCCGTGCTTGGAAGTAGCAATGTAACATTAACAAAACAGCTTTTAATGGGAGCAGATATAAAGAAAGGATGCTATTTGCACCTGCTTTGCATGCAGTGAGGTCAAGAGAGGGTGGAGCCCAACTTCCTCTCACTAAAATCTCACCCGCCCCCACTAATCAGAAAAAATGTTTTTAAATTAAAGAAAAATGATCTTACGGATAAAAAAAAAAAAGAGACGCAAATATGGATCTCCATGGACCATTAATTTCACAAACTGCAAAGTGAACAAACCGGAACAAGTTTTGCTGATAACCATTACGTTGGCTAAGCTTAGTGATTAACGTTTGGTCTACACTATAGTGTTAAGTCAACACCAGGCAGCTGATGACCTAACTGTGGAAGTGTCTTCACTTAAATTTGGTTGTTGCTGAGAGAAGTGCCTCTTAGGCTATGTCTATACTGCACCCATATTTGCTTATGCAAATGAGGCTAAGCGTGGAATATCGTGGAGCCTCATTTGCATAATTAATGAGCGCCCGCTTTTTGCACACAAGGCTTTTGCGCAAAAAGGAGCTCTCTACATGGCTCGTTTTTGCGCAAAGACTCCCTCTTGCACAAGAGCTGTTCTTCCACATTTTTTCCAGAAGAACGGCTCTTGCGCAAGAGGCAGGTGCACATAATTATACAAATGAGGCTCGACAATATTCCATGCTCAGCCTCATTTGCATATTTCTTGCACAGAATGGGTGCAGTATAGACATTGCCCTAGGGATGCAATTAAATGTAGTGCTGACAATGCTTTTAACCATTTAACCAATTAAAGGAGCTGGGCAGGAGGGGCCTGAGTGGCCCCCCTGCTGCAGGCAGGAGCTGCTCCAGCCTGACTGCTCCTGGTCCCTGCATGGGGGCTGCTACAGTTGCCCTTGCCAGCCCCCATGTGGAGACTGGGAGCCAGCAGCCTCATGCAGGGGGCCCAGTGGGGCCGGAACAGCCCTCCACTTAGGGCTGGGCCGCAGGTGAGGGGCTGTTTGCAGGTACCAGTTAACTGTTACCAGTAAACATCACCCTTAATGGATTATGCTTACTGGGTAACCGTTTAACCAGCCACTCGTTAACATCCCTAGTGCCTTTCTATGCCAATTTAGTAACATCACCTATCAACACAGTGTAGAGACACATTTGCTATAATTAGATTGACTGTGTCAGAGCGGAGACTACATTGCTTACCAGGAATATTAAAATGCATGTGAACTGGTAAGAGTGTAACTGCTGAAAATGTCAGCAGTTACATGATTGCACTTGGAGCAGCAGCCAGCTCCCTGGCACACACTGGCTACTCCCCCTGCACTGCTGCCTCTGATGCAGAGGCAACAGCACAGGGCGGCAAGCAGCTACCTGGGAGCTGGTGTGCTGTAAGCTGGCTTTCAAGCTGACTCCCCACACATACTGGCTCCCACCTGCCACCCAGATCTCTGGGAGCCAGATTGGGAGCTGACTGTAACCATTTGGGTAACCGATACAGTTATCCATTTAAACAGCTGCATTCTTACATCAACTGGTACTGGCTTTCAGGGACCACCCCACAACAACAATAAAAGCACTTCTGGTGTGGATGTGCAGTGCTAAAGAGCGAAGTGTGTGCACACACAAGCAATTTATTATATGCAGTTACTGTGTGTCAGTGTAAATTAGGTCAACATAATTCTGAGTGTAGACATCACTTGAGTCATGAAAAAAAATGGGGAGGGTGTAAAAGATGAGAGAAAATAAAACATGATCCTGATAATTACCATTCCAAAACTCTGTTTAACCCTGCATAAAACAGAACAAGTTGGAGATGACAGCTTTTCACAGCTAGATGATTTCACATCCTCTTTGAAATAAACCATAGCTCTTTTCAAGAGGAGGTCATCCTAATGCAATCTCTCTCAGCAACAGGGATCTCTCTGTTACAACTTATAGCACTGGAAAGCCCAATTGACTGGAGTTTTAAAATGAGAAGAGACTTTCCCCAGTAGCACTGGTTTCCTCAGAAAAGAATCATGGGAACTTCTGTGAGCACCAGTTGTGAAAACTTATTCAGAAGCTGACGGATGGGCTCAGTTCATGGAATCCAGGGAGCCACAGCAGATGCTAGAAGAGCCCCCTAATTTCTCATTGATTTCTCCTTGCTCTCAGCAGAGGAAGTTCTGTGCATATGCAGATCCTATACTACACTGAATGATACAGTAGTCTCCAAATAGAACAAAAAAGCAACTGCATAGGCCACTTCACTGCTGCATATTCTTTTAATTTCAGAGAGATTGGGAAGGAGAACCACAAGAAACATACATTGTGCTGCTGCCTCCTCCTTAGATTTAAAGGGTCATAGAACACTAGGAAGAAGCCATTCACAGTATTTTAAACTGGAGTAGGATTGACATAAAATTCAGTATTAAATCTCTATGAGGGAGCAGTAGTGGGATGTTATACTTGTATAGGATCCCCAAACTCAGAAACCACTGAAAAAGCAAGAGTACAGAGAAAATGGCAAAGCTCCAGTAGAGAGATGGTGCAGCATGGCACACTCATGGAGTACTGCTTATAACTATATCCTGCCAAGAGATCCCAGTCTGCTCTGCCCGGATGTGCATAGACATACATATAAAATATCCAAGCCCAATCAACAGCTCTGCCTGATTCACAATCAACAGAGAAAAGAAAAGAGTCAGAGAAAAGCCAAGCTATACAAATCTGTGAGAGAGTTACAGAGAGAAGAAAAAGACAAAATTCTAGTTCCAGCAACAAAGAAGCTGACAATGATTTTGCCAACTGTAAGTTCACCTTTGCTGATCAAGCTTATCACCCTTCCCACATACTTGCCTATGCCAAATAAGGCAACTTTGACTAGCTCCCAAGAAAATGGGAAAAGAAATAGGAATCCGTCATTTCTATTGGGCAACATTTTATTCATATGTATTTCCATAAAATAATTGCACATTTGTACCTGATGTGTGTTAAGTTTCGGGACCTGTTTTTTCAATCTCTCAGCTTTACTCACTCAGTCCCAAAAACCATTTAAGGTGTCAAACTAGACATGAGAAATAAGATACCTAGGTTGCTTGATAACAAAAACTTGGTGTATGTGACCTCACCCCAACAAGTTAATAAGAAATGGTAAAGGGCTAAAAAGCTTAAGTACTTCAACTACCATTTTACCCTGCCTTAAGCAGCCAAACTGGAATAGTAATATGTCACTTACATAACACTTTCCAAACAGTAATCATTTGCAACACCATTTCTGGAACCCTTTTCTTTCATGGGGTAGAAACTGACACACAGAGGTGAAATGACTTGCACAAAGTCACATAAGAGGTCAACAGAGCTGGGAACAAAATCCAGGTCTCATGACTTCCAGTCCTGTGTTCAGAAAGCTAGACCATGTCACCTCTGTGTAGCAGTAGAACCAGTATTTCATTTGCCACATTTAAAACCTCTATGCTACATTTTCACAAGAGAACCAGAAAGGGAGGCCCTAAACAGATAACACTGCACAAATCATTGTTAGGTGCGGAGACTAGCTTTTTGTTCCATCCACATCCTGCAATCACAATGAGTTCTAAATAAATTTTAAAGGCTACATCAAAAGCAAATACTCATGGAAATTACACCATCTTTTCAATCCTCCCTACAAAGCAGTCACACAACATACTAGCTGGCCATGGGCAGGCAGCATTTTAAGACAAAATATTATTTCCATTGTTGTTCCGTTGGGGACTTCTCTGAGACACTTCCCAGATAGAACCAGGGTCATCAAATTGTATCTTTATTATTATTATTAACGTGAAAAGGGCCTAAAGAGATTGTATGCTAAAGTTAATTCACTTGCATACGATTTTTTCAAGATAGTTTCACAGAAAAGACCTCTACACAAGACGATAAGCTACATTTCTCAAAAGCACAGTGGAATGAACCAGCTCTTTCCACCTACTATTTCGGCAATAAAGCAGATAAAGTGAGACAAGGACCAGAAGAGTTGTTTTTGGCACGGGGGGAGAGGGGGAGGGTCCTTCCAAGAGCAAGGTGCCGAGCTTCCTGCAGTTCAGTGTCAGCGTTCCCCAGACACACACAGTGTAACGCTGCACCCCAACTGAAAACCAACAGCTTCATCTCCTCCGGCCGGCTGCACACACGCGGTCTCCCTAGGACAAGCCACAATTCAGCAGCCCGCGGGCCGGGCTCAGAGCGGAGGGAGAGGGGAAGGCGGCTGCGTGGGGCAACCCACGCGGGAGCTGGGCGGAGAGTGGCAGGTCCCGGCGCGTGGGGGCGGTTGCACAGGGACGAACGTCTCGGCGTTTGCGCAGCTGCGGACCCCGGCGGCGGCGATGCCGCCGCCGCGCGGGAAAATCGCGCCACCACTGCCCGGGCCGCTCCCGCGCTGACTCCGGGCCCGGGCCGGGCTCCGCGGCAGGGCACAGGCGGGCCGAGGCGCCGCCGGCCGGGGAGGCCGCTGTCACAGCGAGGTCGGGCCGGGCGGGAGCCGCACTCACCCCTTCATGGTGCGGCCTGGCGGGGCCGGGATCCACGCTCGGTGCGGGCGGGGCCGGCGATGCGGTTCCGGCCTCCTCCTCCTCGGCGCTGGCGGTTCGTGCTGCGGCAGCTCCCCCTGCACATGGGCCTCGGGCCGCCCGCGCGCCGCGCTCCGCCCCGCCCCGCCCGCCGACGTGACCCCCCCTCACCTCACGTCCTCCTCCCTCCCCCCCCTCGGTGCCTGGCGGCGGCGTGACGGAACCAGCGCTGCGCGGCACCGCCCACGTGACCTCTTCCCAAGCCGCTCTGCGGGAAGGGCCTTAGCCTGCTACGTGGGCCGAGGGAGGCCAATCGCCAGCCTCCGTATCTACCACCCGTCATTCAAAAAAAAAAAAAAAAAAAAAAGCATTCAAAGCGAGGAGGGCTCTCGAGCCCCTCATTTCCGGGGGGGTGGGGATAACACTCGTGACGCGGCGCATGCGCTCTGGGAGCGACTGATCAGCTGATCACTGTCGCCTGCCATTGAAGAGAAGCGGCAGAGCGAAGTGGTTAAGCTGCCCCCGCCCGCCCAGGTGAGGCCCCCCCCCCCCTTCCCTTCCCTCCGCGGCTGCCGCCCCCAGCAGAGGCGGGAGGCACCGAGCCGGGTGGGTGGCGCGGGGGCAGCCGGCGCGTGCGGGGGGGTCTCTCCTGGGACGGGGCCGCCGTGACCCGCCGACACCGGCCGCGCCGCGGCTTCCAGCGCCGGTCTCGCGCGTCGCTCCTGAGGCGGGCGGGCCGGGGGCTCCCGCGGCTGGTCGCGCCTCGGGGTGCCCCGCCGGGCTGGTGGCGGGGCGGGGCGGGGCGGGGCCCGGGCACCCTGCGGGTTGCTGGGCGAAGGGAGACGCGCAGCGATGGCTGCGGTGCGGGGGCCGAGCCTGCCAAGCCAAAGCGCCGCCGGCTCTGCCCCGACACGCGGAACATGGGGGCTGGAAGGGGGCAGCGGATCCGCGGGGCGGGGCGGGGCGCCGGGCCTGGCACAAGTGTCGCCAATGAGCGTGACACGGCCGCGGCGCAGCCTGACCCCCCCGCTGTTTCTACGACTGAGCGGGTCCCTCGGGAAGGAATCGGCACAGCAGTTTCGGACGCCCCGGAGACCTTTCATTTCCGGAATGGGGAAGAGAGAGAATGTGAAATGCCTCTTAAGTCTCTTCAGTCTAGCGCCACGTGGCCTGTGTGTTTCCAGCTCCTTGGACAGGAGCGCACTAAAGTATCCGCATCTCTTTGTCGTTTCCCTTTCTAGTGTCTTGTGCTTAGCTCGTCCAAACCCCATTCTTAACTGAGGAGTTCAGATGTTGCTGTGGGCATTGAATGTAGTCACTTGAAGCCATTGAAGGTCAGCTGATAACTAGGGATGTAAGAAGTTGGTTAAATAGGTAACTATGTAATTGCTGAAAATCTCAAGTTACATGTGCTTTGGAATCTGCAGTATAAAGTTTAAATAAGCTTTATATTGCAGTGCCTGCAGTGAAGCCTTTTCTCCCACCCCCATCCCCCAGCCTTTGCTGGCTCTGCTTCGACTTTTGAGCCTCCTCCCAGGGAACTGGCCCTGCCTCTGAGGAGCCAGCGTGTAACTTGTGGCAGCAGGGTGGGGTGAGCCCACCATGGACAGGGGTTACTCCAGCCCAGTGGCAGGAGTAGCCCCTGCCTGCGGTGGACCCCACTGGGCTGGAGCAGAGCCCTGCCTGTTAACAGGAACCAGTAAGCAATGCCTGTTTAGGGTGATGCTTACCGGTTAACCTTTCAAGCCCTACCAGGGTGACTCAGTTCCTTAGGGAGAGTCACTGTATGGCTCCCTATCCAGTGTCCCTGCTACACTCTGTGTTGGCATGACCATAGTAGTGGCTCTCTAATTTTCTTAGCCTTATAAGCTTTAGACCATCTCATTCTGTAATAAGCATCTCCACATGCAGAGCTGTTCCTGAAGAGCTCTATGTGTAGGCCAAGCCCTTCCTTCTTCCAGAATTCTTACACCATGTCTAAGGCTTTCTATTTTTATTGAATATTCCCCTCCTGCTCCTCTGCCTGCACGGACACAGATAGGCCTGAAAGCAATCCTAGATGAAATAATGGAACAGCTGATAGAAAACTCCTTTAATAAAGAATTCAAGGCAGGTGACTAATGGCAATTGGCATGGATTTATCAAAAATAGATCTTGGCTCATTTGCTAACTTGATATTATTTTTGATTGAAAAAAAGTATAATGAAAATACAATACAATTGATAAAGGTCATAGTGTTGATATAACAGGTTTACGTAAGACATTTGACTTGTTTCTGCAAGATATCTTGATTAGTGAATGATAATACAAAATCAACATGTTAAATGGATTAAAAACTGATAGGTCTCAGCATGTAACTATAAATTGAGACTCACCAAGTGTATCCAAAGGAATCAGTTCTTAGCTCTTGGCTAGACAACTTCTATTGGAGAAAAGAATGAATAGTGATTAAAATTTGCAGTTGACAAAAGATTGTGGGAGTAGTAAATGGAGAACGTGCCACTGATATTACTCAGTATGCTGGGGAAAGATAATGTGTTTCAATTTAGCCAAATGTAAGTTAATAAATGTAGGAACAAAGAAAATAGACCATTCTTACAGGATCAGTGACTATCTTGGGAATCAGTGACTATGTGGGGGAAAAACTTTAGCAATCATGATACATAATTAGCTGAATGTCATACTGGTAGTTAACGCTAGTCTGGGCTAACTTGATTCTTGGCTGTCTAAATGGGAAAATAGAGTATATTACTTGTTTGGCACCGGTACAATTGCTGATGGAATAGTGTCCGGTTCTGGTGTCAACCATTCAAGAAAGACGTTGATAAATTTTAGAGCGTTCAGAGAGACCACAAGAAATGTTCAAAATAATAGAAAATGTTCTGTATAGTGAGACGATGTAAGGAGCTCAATCTTTTTATCTTATCAAAGAGAACGTTCAAAGATAATGTGATTACATTTATATGTACCTACAAAGGGAACAGAATTTTGATAATACAGACAGAAATATAGCAGACAGAAATATAACAAAATCCAAGTTGCAGCTAGACTTATTCAGATGGGAAACAAGGTGTCAGATTTTAACAGGGTAATTAACCATTGGAACCATTCGCCAAGGGTTATAGTGGATTCTCCATCACTAGACATTTTTTATCAAAAGTAAATGTGTTTCTAACAGATGCTGTAGTTCAAATACAGCTTCTGGGCTTGAAGCAGGAAATAATACAAGGAAAACCACATAAACTCTGTTATACAAGAAGTCAGGCTAAGTCCAGAAGTCTCTGAAGAAATTATCTCTTTGCGTGGAAGGTAAAGGTCCCATCTTTATAGTAGCACAGGGTTATACAACATCCCACTTATTGTCTTCCCTCTGTTAAAACAAGTTTGACCATGGTGGGTATGAGCTCCTGTTAGAGAGGAAGAACAAAAAAAGATTTGTCTTCCCCTTCACCATAACTCCAAAATTTTCTTTTGACTTGAAAATATTAGACTTTTTTTTTTTCCTGAGCAGTCAAGTCCACATGACCCATTGGAGGGGAACAGTGTAAAGAAAACCAGACAATGGATTGAGATGGAATGTCATGCCTGTATGTTTCACCCTTACTCACTGTGTGTTTTGAGAAGTGTGACTGCTTCAGAGGGGTAGAGTAGACAGAGGAAATAAGAATAGATGTCTGTCCTGGTGGTGCAGCTGTCAACACCTACTGTATTTTAGAGGAACAGTGGGTCCCAAATTTCTTGATCCTCTTTTCTTAGAGGTGATCAGTCACTGTGTGTGTGCTGGAGCTAAAGGTGACCTGCTTAGGAAAGGAAATTGGCCTATGTCTGCATTATTTTTTTTTCATAGTATACACAGTTGTCCTGAAACTTTTTTCTGCTTTTTTTCATTAAGAAAGTAGAAAATATGGAACTGACACATTGTATCAGTGCAGTGGTCTTTTAGTTTAATATCATGTCTGACAGTGGCTCTTACCAACTGCATCAGACAAACTACCCTGCAATATAGACAAAAAAGGGATATCCTGTCCTCAGGGGTCCTAACTCCTGGTTAACGTTCTGCAGTTTAAATGTTTGTTCTTTCTAAAACTTTTTTTAATTGCATCTTTGTATTATCTGTTTAAAGGTCTAATCCAGAGATGGGGGGGAAAAGACCTCTGGATTAGACCTTTTTTGGGTTGGGGGCTGCTGACCCACAGAAAAAAACAAACCCTCACTGACATGGCCCCCGACTGCAAAACAGAAAGACACTTCTCACATTTCCTTTGCGCATGAGAGCCTACGGGGCCCCAGCTAGTAGATTTTGTGTGCTCCAGCCCCACAGAGGGGTGGAGGGAAGGCAGGAGCGCAGGCTCCCCTATGCTAGCTGGGGGGAAGCCCTGAGCCTCGGAGACCAGATCCAGGCAAGCCGGGGGCCGCATCTGGCCCTTGGGTTCCCCACCCCAGTCTAATCCTTCTTTGATTTCTTCAAGGCAACCACATCGGCGTTCCCCCTCTATGGTCCAGTAAGGGCACCTCCTCTAGGTTTCTGGCTCACTAGTCAGTCTTTCTTGGATGAAGTCAAGCATCTTTCTTTCTCCTGCCTAAGATATTTCCAGGTCACACAGTCCCTTGACAGTACCATAAAATCCCCAGCAAAAGATAAACTGCTTAAGCAAGCTTCTCTTGCCTTCTCTTCAGTGTAATTGCCACAGTATAAGTTGCCACGCAGTTCTTTCTCAGCAAGCATGCTTTAGTCTTAAGTTAAAAGTAATACAAAGAAAACATTTTAAAAACAGGAAAAACTTAAAAACAACAAATAGTCTAGCAGCACTTTAAAGACTAACAAAACATGCAGATGGTATCATGAGCTTTCGTGGGCACAATCCACTTCTTCAGATGACTGGGGTATTAAAAGTCCAGATCTGAGAATAAATAAGGGTAGGAGGGGGGAATAAAAAAATAGTGAATTAGATTGTTCAAGTTACAAGAAGTTGATAAGAACAATTTGCACATCTTTAAGGACCCATTGTTTGGTTGGTTAAGTCATTAGGATGTGGAAGGTAGTGTGTTAGCCAGCCAATGTCTTTATTCATTCCTCTCTGATAGGCATTACACTTCTGAATGAAGTTAAGTTCCAGCCCTTCCCTGTGTATTTGGCTTGTGGAATTGGCCTGAAACAACACGGTGACTTTGAGATTCATTAATGAGTGCCCGGTCAGGTTAAAGTGTTCTCCAACAGGTAAAAACAATTAAGGAACCCTCACATAGATGCCGAAAAGCTTAGCAGTGATAGACTCTGGTGGGAGTAGTTTATGGCTCCTCTCAGGTTTATTCTTAGTCACTCATGTATCCAGTTTGGCTCTTTGAAGAGCCCTGAATAAGTAATTATCCAGACAATGGGACTCTGCTCAAAGCTTCAACATGATGGATTTCAGAGTAGGGATGTTAATGTGTTTATTTCTGTAAACATGTAACTGCTGAAATGTACTGCAGTTGTGCATTTACATGCGGGGGGAGCTGGTGCTCATCGGGAGGCAGCAGCATGGGAGAGGCTCTGTGGGAGACAGCAGCGCAGAGAGGGAGGTGGCTCCACAGGAGCTGGCTCCCATCTGCTCTATCACCCACTGCCTCTGATAAGGAGACTCCTCATGTGCACTGCTCCTGCCTGCCCCACACCTGTAATACAATGGCAGTAGGGAAGGGAGGGGTGTGTGTGTGTAACCATTTACACAATTAACCAACGAGCCTGGATTCATCGCTTAATCATGTAAATGGGTACATGTTCATATCCCTAATTCCAGGCGGGTCATTTGCATTCTCATCCTTCTTTGTAATATTCCCCAAAGGTCCTTCTGATATCTCCCAGAGGGTGCACTAATCCTGCCTTTCTCTTAAAGAAGTTCTAGGCAATCTTGCAATATAATCAAACATTTGCATGCTGATACAAGTACAGAAGCACTAACTTATGTTTGGCAGAAATTGGGGATTGGTGCCAAGGGATGGATCCCTTGATTATCTGTTGTTCATTCCTTCTGTAGCACCCAGCATTGACCACTGTTGGCAGACTGGAAACTGGGCTACATGGATCGTTGGTCTAACCCAGTATGGCCGTTCTTATGTTCCATAAACCCCAAGGGTATGAAACTTAGTAAGGATTGTCCAGGATATTGTTGTCTTCAATCACACTGTCCTTCCCATTTAAAAAAAAAGGTGTAATTTTGAGTGTTTAAATATTGAATTCTTGCTTGAGTTTTAAACTCTCAGCCTATTAATACCTTGTGGCAATGAGTGCTACGATTTGAGTTTGCCACATTCATTTTCTTTGAGTGTCCCTTTGCTTTTGTACTATGAGAGATAGTTAGAAGTTCTCAGTTTACCTTACTTATACCATTTATTGTACCACATCCTTTCTTATCTTCTCTTTAGGGTAGGTAGCCCCAATCTCTCTTAAATCTCTTTTCATGAAAAGTGTTTGCAAATTGCTAGCTGCTCTGGTTGCTCACCTCTGAAACCCCTGTAATTTTGTTGTGCAGTTGACCAGAACTGGTACTGTGTTACAGGTGAGGGTATACTGTTGGCTTATATAGTGGCATAATGTCTGTAGTCTCCACCCTGTCTACTATGAAACCAAATATTTTATTTGCTCTTTCGACTGCTGTTGCACAGAGCTGTGTACAGTAATGTCCTAGTCTTTTTTTCCTGAGTGAATGTACTTAATTAAAAACCCATAAAAAGTAGAGTTGTTCAGATTATCCTGCTAATGTGCATTACTTTGCATTTTTGTGAACAGTTTCATCTCTTATCAACTGACCTACCCAGTTTATAATATAATATATATGGAGATATACCTATCTCATAGAGCTGGAAGGGACCTTGAGAGGTCATTGAGTCCAGTCCCCTACCCTCACAGCAGGATCAAGTACTGTCCCTGACAGATTTGCCCCAGATCCCTAAATGGCCCCCTTGAGGATTGAGCTCTGAACCCTGGGTTTAGCAGGCCAGTGCTCAAACCACTGAGCTATCCCTCCCCCCTTTCTTTCTAAAGTTGCTAATTTTTCTTTGGGTTCAACTAATTGAAATAGTTTTGTCATGGGGCAAGCAGTGAAGCTGCATATTTTTAGATTATCATCTTTAACAGTGGTCCTAGTTCAGAACTCCCCCCCCCCAGGCCATTTATTTGTACTTTGCATTGTCTTCGCCACCCTGAAACTCTATGAGGTCTGTAGATCTCCTGGAGTTATGAAATCTCAAGTAGTAAGGAAGTGAAATCTGACAGAGGGAAGCTATTTAAAAAAAAAAAAAATTTTATACAATTATTAAATGCAAATTCCTGGCAAACAGTTGGCAGGAAAGATCTCTACAATCCAACATCAACACCATTAATTAAGGACGGAGATTGCTCGTAGACAATATTTCAGAGTCATCCAAGACGTTTTCAGACAAAAGAAAAACAAGGCTTCACATTCTTGATATTTTTTTTTAAGAAAAAACAAGCGGGAAGGGAAAATTCTTCAGATTAAAAATATTATATTTTTACTCTGCAGGGCTGCTTCTAGTGACTGGTTCTCAAAGCCTCTGCAGTATGAAATCTTTCTAGCTTTGAAATGAAATAACTGGCAATTAAGTGACTTCCAGAATCTCATTGTGCATATGAAACCCACAAAGCACTGGAGTGCTGAGCTTGAAACTTGCTCCTACTAAATCATCTTTCAGTGCAAAATTCCACTCTTTGGGGGTGCAATAGGGCCAGGATTGTTGCATTGAGAAAGGGCTTCTGCTTTCAAACGTTACACTGCCATAAAGCATGCTCATATGACAACTTCCTTAAAGCCATAACATCTACTGAGAGGCATTAAATATCAACACTTACACTCTAAATAGCACTTATGAAGGCAAGTTTCTGTGAAATTTAAAAATATTTTCCCCCAGTCCAGTGTTTAGAGCCTGAACAGAACTCATTGTCAGTGAATGAGAGCAAAAGTAAAACATTTTTGGATGAAATGCAAAAAATAGCCACCTGCAAATGATTTTGGAGAAGATGGGGCACCACTTAATATTGTCAGATGCAGGACCTTAACATGAGTCATACTACATCACAAATTTTTTTTTTTTTTTTTTTTTTAAACTACTGTAGCTACTTCAGGCCACAAAACCTTTTAAATCTGTTTGGTCTTAACAGATTTAAAAATATCTGGGTTTTTTTTCCTTAATTGAAAATTCAGCACTAACTTAATAGCCCTGTTCTGCTTTATTATACAGCATTATTTGCCACTTTTTATGTATGCACACTCACAAATTCAACGAAATGCATAATTCATCATAACCTCCCCTAGAGGAACTCCTAAATTGTCCTATCATACTTACCTATAGTATTAGACCAGCTTCTCATAAAGACTTCTTTATAAAAAATTAATCCAGATGCAGCTTTCAAAACCAATTGGCTTTCAAACCTCCTTTTTCTTAAACTGAAGATTTGGTATTCTTCATCCTTCGTTAAAGGCAAGCATGCCTTACAAAGGAATCTTTAGTATCACAGTTTCTTAAATATTCTTGCATATAACTTTAAATAAGGAATTTTCTTTCTCTTAGATCTAATTGCAGCTCATTAAATTGTTTGAGAACTTGAGTACAAGTGTCATTATTAACAAGTTAGTCTGTCCTTTCATTGCTCCATCTGTTAGCCCTGGAAATACATTTTGTAGTGGAGAGGCTTGTTCTGGTCGTAAGTACATTTATATATATGAAATCTTGATCCTTGCTAAAGTGCTATTGGTAAAGTCTCTTATCCAATGGTCTTGTACAATCTTTATCTCTTACAAAAGTAATATAGGACAGAATTGTGTGCTTCTAGCGTAGGATTATGGCTTCATCTTATTTTTGATTGGTTGGCACAGGTATCTCAGCAACAAGATTAACGTAAATTCACACCCAATTTAATTGGATTGTAAGAAAGGACAAAGTTTAGCTTGAAATGTTGAAATGAGTAAGGTTGATGAAAACATTTCTTTTTGAGGAACAGAGACTGGCTGTTGCACAAGGCACATGGTCGTAAAACCATTTATCCCCCAGCTGCGATTCAGAACCCTCAACTCAGACCCGTCATTGTCCGGTGAAATACCATGACCCGGTGGAATTGGAAAGGGATTTAAGAGCTCCCTGGCCACTGCTGCTACTGTGGCAGTCGGCACTCTGGGCCCTTTGAATTAGGGATGTGACTGGTTACCTGGAAAGCATCACCCTTGCTGGGTGATGTTTACTGGGTAACGGTTAACTGGTTCCCCAGGAGCAGCCCCTTGCTGCCATTATAGTCCCCTCATCCCACCCTCCTTCACTATTGGAAAGGGAAGTATTAACTGGCCAAGTGACGGGAAACTAACTGCAATGATGACTGTGTAGTTTTTGTTACTAATTACAAGACCCTGACCACAAGCTCTGAGGTTGCTGAACAGTTGGATTTGCACAGCATGCTAGGCTCTGTTCTCCTAATGGGCTAAATCAGCATAGGGAGATGCATTTTATAGGAGCGCTCCGTGTAAAGCAGGATCCATAGGACTCTGAACAAAATATTAAACTGACTCATTATGAGGCAAGAATCTCTTCAGCCTGGGATACTGACTAAGAAAGCCTGAAAAGAATCCTGTGGAAAACTTTTGTTCGTAAGTAGTCTCAGAGGGGTAGCCATGTTAGTCTGTAACTTAAAAACAAGTAGTCCTGTGGCATGTTAGGGTGTGGCTACACAGCACTCTAACTCGAAATAAGATACGCAATTTGAGCTATTTCGAAATAGCTTATTTCATCATTTGGCGCTGTCTACGCAGCGCCAGATTTCGAAATAACCTGCTGTTCCAGAATGTCCCTTACTCCTTGTAGAATGAGGTTTGTAGGGACATCAGAATAGTGAGCCCCAAATAATGGGCTTGCTGTAAAAACATGGGATTGCTATACTCCTGTATCCTGAAATAGCATTGCAGTGTAGATGTAGCCTTGAAGACTAACAAAGGTAACTAACCTTTGTTAGTCTCTAAGGTGCCACGGGGTTACTCGTTTTTTGTTCTTAGTTCAGCAAACGTGGGGGGTGCCCATTCCATACGCATTTCTGGATAGTGATCCTGTAACCTTGTCTTCTGGCAGTCTGTTTCAAATGCAGTCAAACTAATCTCTGCCGCCTCTGTTTGGTGAAATGACCCATGGTAGGTTGAATTCCAGCATGTAAGTTACTGAGGCAAAACCACTGGGCAGGCAGGATTCATCATGTCAATCCCACGCTGTGCACATGGTGTGCTGTAGGGTAGCAGCATCTGTTCTGTTGTCCTATTGAGAAGGGTTAGTAACTGTGTGCTTATTTTGTTGTTCTTGTGGAGATTATTTTAAGGTGGAGGAGACCTCTTCAAAGACCCCTGTCCTTTGTGCTGTGCAGTGCATGCTGTTGTCATGTAACTGTTTCCCACAGCAAATGATAGCAGTTGTCACTCATCTGAAGAAGTGGGCTGTGCCCACGAAAGCTCATGATACCCTCTACGTGTTTTGTTAGTCTTTAAGGTGCTGCTAGATTATTTGTTGTTTAAGTTTTTCCAAGAAGAATGTTGGTCTTCATAGCCAATACCCTTCTTCTGTTTGCTGAGCTGGAAGAAATCTTTTTAATTTTAACAGCACTTCACAGGACTAATTTGTTACCTTACCATGAGTTCATTGCTTAAGTACTTCAAATTGGCAATAAGTAACATTGCAGTTTCTCTCCCCAGTTTCTTCAGTGTAGCAGCTGTGTTCCATTCATAGGCTGCTGATTGGTGAGCGTTAAGAAAGTCGGTCTTTAAAACTGCATTAAAATTAGGATTTTGTGTGTTCAGCTACCTACTATTGTGCCGCTTGTCGTGCAGGCATAGCAATGTAAAGCTACAAAGCGATAGATAACTGTGCACTGAGAATGAACTAGCTGATTATATAGGCTGACTTAAACAGCTAGTAAAAGGTGTAGTAAAATTCTGCCTTGTTTAAGGCAATGTTAATTTACAAAGCTGAATGTGTTAGCCTTGCTCCTAGAAACCTTTGCAGGAGGAACTTGCTACACATGGTGATGATCCTTTTACCGCCTGACTCTAAAGTGTAGTACTGAAGATACAGTAAAGTGTAGCTGAAATTTAGGAAGAAGTGCACACAACAAGAGCTTAGATGAGCCTTGGGCAGCTTGATTTGCTATTGCAGCATTTCTCAGTGCTGCTGGGGAGAGACTGATGAGTCATCAAGTCAGCTGACTGTGCCTTTGCTGTGTATCTGGAATTTCTTTCCCCACTGCAGCAGGCTTTTTGCATCCTTCTGTATACAGGGTGGGGAGACTTTTGGGAAGGACAGTCATTTGTGGGGGGACTTTTGGGAAGGACAATCATTTGCTACTGAGCGCTGCTGCTTTAGTGCTGAATTCTGCATTTGCTTGCTTCATCTGGCCTGTAGATTGTTTTGCCTTTCCCCTGAAAGCCAGGTAAGAAATCCTTTGATATTTATGGTATGATACTCTCTAGAGTTGGTTGTATCCTACTTTAATAAAAAAAAAAAAAAAAAAAAAAAAGGCACACTGAGATCATCTCGGCAGGGTCTTAATTTCTGAAACGGATTGTTGTCTCAGAACATGGAGCTCAAATTTTGAACAGCTTTGAATGTCTCTCCATCAGTGATCACATCACATTTAAAAGCCAAATGATAGTAACTTGTGACCGAGAATATTGGCTGTTTTTTACACTGGCAGCAGCAAAGCATTCATTTCTTGGGGACAGCTCTGTAGCCAAAGGACTTTATTGGGGAAATCTAGGTTGAAGCAGCTGGATTTGGGGCTTTCCTGCCTATGTTACTAATGGATCCCATATTAAAATGACTAGTTAGATTCATGGTGTACCGATGCAGCTTGCAGAGCTTTCAGCCATCTATGTCTGAATCTGATTGTCCAAACCCCTGCTGCTCTCAGAACACAGAGTATGGTCATGTTAGAGCAGCCTTTAGCTATGAAAGGATCTTGAAACCATGCTGACTTTAAGCTTTTAATGAAAGGAACAAAACTGATCAGTAATGCTTGTTAGTCTGCTATAATCTGTGTATCTTCTCTGCTCACATGGGGGTGATGGTGTGACCAAGGAAGAGTGATTTGTATTAGGCATGTAAGCATGTAGCTGTTTAAATGGGTAACTGATAAGCTCATACTTATTGGTTACCCAAACCGCTATACACGGCTTCTGGTCTGGCTCCTGGGGAGCTGTCTGCCGCCCTGCGCTGCTGCCTCTTTATCAGAGGCAGTAGCATGGGGCAGCAGGCAGGAACTGGTACACCTGGGGAGCCAGCTTAAAAGTCGGCTCCCGGTGCCACCGGCTCCTGGGGAGTCAGCCACCTGTTGCCCAGTGCTGCTCCCTCTGTGTTAGAGGCAGCAGAGTGGAGCAGCAGCTAGCTCCTGGTGTTTACCTCTATTATTGTATTAAGTGGGTCTTGGCTGATGAAGGGCAGTAGTGTGGTGCTTAAATGCTAAATACAGTCAGTATCTATGTTCATAGTGCAATGCTGGCTGGCAGGTAGCAGCCTCCCAAAGCACACTGATATCTGAGCCCCTCCCCCTCGTGAGTGGGGCACAGTGCAGAATATAGTGACACAGCTCTTGTCTGTAAATAGTTGACAGTATAATCTAAGACGAAAACCTACAGAACCAACTCAAGTAGCAGCTGCCAGGCAGCTCAGTGGTGGAGAGGCTGAACAGTGACTCCTAAATAGTGTTGAGTAGTTCAGGAATCCTAGCCTTCTGAGAGAGCTGGCAGTGCAGCTGGGCCACATGGCAAAGGTGTGGCATGGGGCTAGGTGTATCATGATGTGGGGGCTGTTCCAAAGATGTGGGAGAAGGCTCCAAAGAGAGTACTGAAGCAAGTTTCATTGCCAGGGCAGTGGAAGTGTTAGCAGTGGAGGTTGGTTTTGGAGAGGTAGACCAAAGCAGTGCTGTGCAGAAATTGGGCATGCTGACACTGCAGCTGAGAGCAATGATTCCCCACATGGACCCCCTCGCTAGCTCTGCACAGACGGAAGTTTGGACCAGCCTCCCTGCCTGAAGTTCAAGCCCACCCTACCCCGTTGGCAGTGACTCACGCTAGCCTGTGTCACAACACCCGCACTGCTATTTTTCGCCTGCTAGCTTGAGGTGAGCTAGTGCAAGTCTGTCTAGCAGGGCTGGGAATTGTGCTTCTCTCAGATGTACCCTGAGCTCAGGATGAGGCGCTTGAAATGTTTGGGCCAAGGGCAATCTCAATGAATGACTGCAAACCATTTGATGTGGAGAGAGTGGTGGGCAGAGAAGGTGACTCTGTACTCTGTCCATGAAGCTACCAAGGAAGCAAGGGGGCAGTAGGGATGTTGGAGAAAGGGAAGAGACTCGGGTGACACTTTTTTCTGCAGGTCTAAATCCATGTGCTTGTTTTTTCATGGGATGATTTCCTTTTGCTGCTTGCTGTGGGCTCTTCAAAAGCTCTGACAGAAGATGAGTTAAACCCTTTCAAATAACATCATTGGCTGTGGCTCACAGCTGACCTTTCTGATCTGATCAGTTTGGGTTTGAGATCCAGAAGGTGCTGACATAAAATGGTGACCCGATCCAAGTCAGTTAATCTAGGTGGGAGTGTGGATGAGGAGCAGCAATTTCTTAACCTCTCCTGGATCCATCACATTGGAGTATAGATAGGTCTTTGCCTCAGCACACCTTTGAAGGCCTGTGTAGGGAGGAATTAAGCCTGCAGTGGTGTTAATGGTGCTGGAGCTTCTAAGTCCTGGAGCTGCAAATGATCTGTTGGAGTAAATATTCAGTGGGGCGGGGGGGATATTTGAAGTCCTGCTGCTTTTTCAGTTTGAGCAGCAGTTGCATGGGAGATCTGCAGTAAGTGTGGTATTACTGCAACCTCAGATGTGTGGGATAACGCTGCCGGAGCCATTGCTGCACCGATCCCCTTGCCCGCGAGTCTTGAGCTTCAGGTGGCCGTTTGGTAATGATCAGGGCTCAACAAATCGCTGTTTCTACTCGCCCATGGCAAGTAGATTTCAGTCGGTCGCCCCGTTCACCGGCGGCGCATGCATGCGCAGTGCAGGGCTGGTGAGTAGATTTCGCCACCGTTCGTCAAGCCCTGGTAATGATGCCCTCTTGAAGGTGTCAAATAGCTGACAAAATTCCCAGCAAACTTTAAAGTTGGCTTCTAATGCTAAGCTAGGCTGCGCAGCTCCACCCATACTGAGGGTTCTGCTCTGTTCCTGATTTACTGCAAGGTCACAGGACACTTTGTGCCCAGAAAGACTCCATGGCTCTAGCGATTAGAAGGGGAATACCCAGGTTACTAGTTCTCGTTCAAGATGATAGGGACTGAGTCATGGTCATCTGTCTCTTCGGTGGCCTGGGCAATGAAAAATGGGTACACACGTCATGCTAACCACTATGGTGAGTGAGCGCTTGGGCTTGGAAAAACCTCCTTGCTGATGGTGAGTAGGAATTCTGGCTGAGTGGGGCTAGGGAGCTAGACTCCTCCCACAGAGTGGATCCTGGCTCAAGAACAAGTGGAACAGAACCTTTTGGTAGGACAGGAAGGAGAGGATTCGAGGGCCTGTGTACAATGGAAGAACTGGGAAAACAAGCCCTATGTGCCCTGGAGAGCAGCAGCCTTCTTCCTACCATCCCTAGAGAGCAGGCTGGAAAGATGGGCTCTGCAGGAGGGTGGGATAGGTGGCATGCATGAGTTTAGGGAGTAACAGCACATGAATATTTTGCCAGGTCTGGTAGGCATTGGGGCAGGTTTTCAAGGCCTGATGAATCTCCTTGTTAGCAGTCTCAGCAGAGACACTGGACGTAGGGCAGGCAGTGAGATTGAACTCGGCTCTCCAGGGTTGGTTTGGTGGTAGGATGAACTGTTATTGGCTATGTCCAGTCTGCCCTGTGGATATGGTCTCCAGGACTTCTCCCAACACTTCACGTGTATTTGTTCCAGGAAAGAATCAACCTGCTAGCAAGCAGTGCCTACTTACATCACTAACGTTGTGGTGAGTTTCCAAGGTAACACATGAGCGGGATGATGAGTAAAAGCAGAGGAGTTAAAGGCCGTTATCAGGCCCTAAAGTTCAGTGAAGCCCAACTGCCAGTTATTACCGGAAGAACAGGGATCTGCAGTCTGTTTCTGGCCAGTCAATAAGGAGCTGTTTTGCAAATCTTTGTTTTGAAACTCTAAATCCATGTTTACGTCTTACACTTACTGACTGGAAAAGACTTCCTGTTAGACAGCTGTATGGACTTTGCAGGGCTAACAACGGAGCATAGAGCAGCTGGATGCTGTGGTGTTGGCATCATGTGACTTGTAGAAGGAGAGGATGCGGTCGAGTTTCACTCCCAGATACATTGGAGTGTAATTGTGTTGTGGTAAAAATGTGCAGAAAGCTACCTTGTGTTTTTTGGCCCTCTTATTCTCAAGCTGAAATGCGCTCACTGTTTTCCCCCAGGGTTTGGCTTGCGCCTCCATTTCCAGAAATAGTGTTCCAAGTTCTGAAGATCCTCCATTATTGCTTTCTCAGTGTCATGGAGGTTTGATGCTTGGATTGTCAAGCAAGGCTGTCTGCATAGCCAAATGTTCATGATTTAGTTGGAAGCATGTCACTTACATAAATATTGAAAAGGGTTGGCATAAGCACAGAGCCTTGCGATAGCGTATTGTTTGATGTCTAGTCTTATTACCCAGGTAACCTGCAGGAGTCTGCTACTTAGCCTGCTCCACCGCAGGCAATGTTTTTGGCAGCAAGATATAACTTCAGCAGTTTTCAGCATTAGGCCCTTACTTCATACAATATCCTACACAGATGACACATTAACAAGTACTGTGCCAGTCTTTAAGGTCTTTTGCTAGCCAGCCTCAACGTGAGCGGTGAGTGCCAGAACTTGGTCACAAATCCTGTGTTTTGGCTGGAAGCCTGCCTGTTCCACTGGGATAATTGGCTCAGTAAAAGGGCGTATTTTTGTGAGGATGATACACTTTTTGAATGTATAGGTCATGCATAGCAGAGAGATTGGCCTGTAGCGTCTCACTTCATCAAGGGGCCTGCCAGGCTTTGGAAAGACGATTACCATTGCCTCACACCATATTGTTCTTAAGGCACAGGCGCAGGAACGAGGAGTGTGGGGGGTGCTGCAGCACCCCTAGGCTCCCAGTCTAGCACCTGAGGTCCCAGCTGCTGGCCCCGCATGCCAGGTTCTTGGCTGCTGGCTCCACATGCTGGGGTCTTACTCTCTGCCTCAGCTGGGGGTGGGGGTGGACAGGGCAGAGGGGCTCAGCATCTTCAATGTTCCTGCGCCACTGCCTTAGATTAGCAGAATACAACGTTGTGATCCATCAGAGTCCTTTGGGGCCCAGACGGTGGAGGAATTCTGATGGAAAACCATTAGGACCTGCAGCCTTCCCTTCTTCCACCATCGCAAGTCCTTTTGCTTGGTCAGTGCTCACAGTGGAAGGGTCTCCTCAGAGGATCGATGCAAGTGTTGGGTAGAGTTATTGATGCACCTCTCTTCTTTATCAACTGGTCTCTGTGCTCTCCCCCAGTTTAGAGGCTGTTGAGTGTGACTGGAGTTTTGGTGGCGAATACTCTGTGGGATAGCAGCGTCTGGGCTTGATGGCTTGAATGTGCAAAATCAAGGTTTTGCGCATGGTCAAGCCCGTGCTGGCATCTTGCTGTGTCAAGGGAGTATCGCAGGGCTTTTGCAGTGTCAGAGCTCCTTATTGGATTGGATTGCCAGAGTAACTCCTGCATCTCTCACCTTGAGAAGGCAGCTGCACAGATAAAAACAAGAGCTAACATAATCCAGGAACTAGCAGGTACAGCCTGGGGTGCGTCAACATCTGTGGTGAAAACCATCTGCAATAGCATTTGCATATTCACTAGCCTAATACCGTGCATGGATATGAAGCAGATGCAGCCACACGTGACTTGGAGAAACCCAGCTGAATATAATGATATTGACTCCCATGAGGTTGACATCCATGCCATGGCTACCTGTCCTAACTTTGCTTCCCTGCCAGTGCTTTGAACTGCTGCAACTTGCTGTGAAACTCCGTGAATCCAGGAAAACAGATGTCTTCCTAGTCAACAAGATCATGACCGCGTCCCTGCACCCTCACGACACTGAGTCCCACAAGCCTTTCTGTTTGGCCTCATGAAATCTGGCTATGATTAGAAGGAGTCTTGGAAAGCAGATTGGACTAAATGACTTAAAAAAAGCGCCTTTTGCCAGATCCCACGCAGAAGGTTCCTTGGCCAACTGAACCGAAATCGAACCAGGCCTGTGTAAATGAGGATATCTAATGCTCAGATGGAAAATCAAGGACTCCGCAGTGTGCAAGTCCCCACTTCAGATAGTCGAATATGTCACTACATACTGCCCAATTTATAAATATAAAGAGAGCATTATTGCAATACATTTTGCTATTCCTGATGGAGCCATTTGGCTTGATCAGCTTGAGAGGAAATTGTAATCGCTGCTTTACATCAGCCCTGTGAAGAAGGACGACAACTTGTAGAGGGAGCATGTTTGATCTGTCGGTCCCACAAACCTAACAAACACTATAAAAATGCACTGGGGGGATTCCAGGCATAATGGTACTTCGAGCTGAATTACAGTATTTATGCAGCTCCGAAATGCTTGTTTGAAAGATGTGAAATCACTCCTCATTCTAATAAATGTTGCAGATTGCAAGTGAGCCTTGCAGCAAGGGGGAGTGGAGTGGGAGATGAACTTTGGTGTCATAATAATATATTCAAAGCACAGTTTGCTGTACCTGGTGGTGGTGTCTATTGTACTTCCTTGCAATTCAGATTGGGGGGGAAATAGTTCTACAACAAGCTCTTGGGGCCCTGTATTGCCAGTGTTCAATGTCAATAGCAATAGAAAAATTTAAAAAACCAAATAGTCTAGTAGCACCTTAAAGACTAACAAAACACGTGGATGGTTTCATGAGCTTTTGTGGGCACAAGTTTGTTCATACTGGTATGTCTTGCTGCATTAAAACCCAAGCAAATAGCTATTAACTACAGTTGGCCCTGAATTCATAGTGGTGAAAGGGGGAATTTGAGGGGCATCAGACCACGTGAATTTTGAGACTTCTGCATGGGGCTTTCTGTTCATTGGAAGCAATGGGAGAGAGGAACTGAAACTAGGAGTTCCGACCCACTGGGTTGGGTCTCTTCCTGCTCTGTATAAATGAACTATTGATTGTCTTCTGGGCAGGTAAACGGGCATGATGAACTTTTCCAAGCTACCCAAAATCCGAGACGAAGACCGAGAGAGCGTGTTTGGCTATGTCCATGGAGTCTCAGGACCTGGTAGGTGTTCTTTGGTTCATGGGTTCAACATTGTATTATGAAAACTGCTTCATGGATCTTTACATCCTCTGGGTGAAAGCTCAGTGAAGCTTTTCAAAAGTCATTAATTGTTCCCACACGTACACTCTGCTTTGCACAAAGCTCTCAATTTAGTATGAGCTCACACTCATGGTCAGTATCAGCAAGATGTTCTTCTGTATTAGTCTTATATATTATAATCAGCCATGGTGAATGCCTCTTAGCCCTTGTGTAGAGTGGGCATTGTATTGCAGAGAGCAGGACAGCTTTAGGAATCTCTTAAACATAAGTCATGTTTCTTATATAAGCCAGCGTATAACTATTTTAGTTAGTCTGTCATTTCAGATAGTGAGGTAGCTTAGGGCCAAAATGTAATCTGCTTCAATATAGTTCTAATCGGGTGGCGAAGGCTCTACCAGTTGTAAAGATCTGTTTAAATGATCCATCAATTTCCTGCAAAATCTAATCTATCAAATATTAATAGTAACATTAACATTAAAATGGCACTGTTCCTGCCCCAGCATGCTCCATAAGTGAAATAGTACAGCAAATGGTCCAGTGTCAGAATGTTGGGGGTGTCTTCTCTTCTCCCCCCTCAGGCAAGAGGTGAATGTGCTTCCGATGAACTTTGCAGAAGCCGTACCTTTTTAGCAGGGATTTGGGAGGATAGTCATTTAGGCTCTTAAACCTTCTTAGTTTCATGCTGAGTACAGGGCATATCCTGGATAAGAATTACAGCTTTCTGTAGATTACTAAAATCTGATGGTGGTGTGCCCTAGGCCCCAGAGAGACAGGGGAATAAGCATAGGGCAGTTTCATTTTGGCTCAGAAGCTCTGCCACTGTCTCTTCGACAGGACCTACTTACTACCATAGACTGTGTACCAGGCCTGTGGGTTCCAGCACTCTACGTTCCCTTCTTGTCTGAAGAAATCTGGTAATGCAGCAGAAAAATAGCCTAACGCAAGTGTGTTTCTCTTTCAGTGGTCACTGCCTGCAACATGGCAGGTGCAGCTATGTATGAATTGGTACGAGTTGGCCACTGTGAGCTGGTAGGAGAAATTATCCGACTGGAGGGTGATATGGCCACTATCCAGGTGTATGAAGAAACCTGTATCCTTCTCACTGGTGTCTTTGAGGCCTGTCAAACTAAGTCATCCTAAAAGGTAGGATGACCAGTACAGTAGAGCAAATAAATAAATAAATGGGCCCCTATCAGTGGTCATGGGCAGAAACCAAATCTGTTCTTGATTTCTTATACAGGTTTTGATGGAGTTTGTATAAAAAGTACACGGTGGCGATGTAATTGTCATATTACCAGGATTGTGCAGTCTTCAAAGCATGCAGCTGCTTTTGCAAGACTTGCATCCATGAAGGGAACTCGCTCTCGGCTCCTCGGCCATCAGTTCTCTTTGGACAGAAACCCGTGTCTCTCTCTGGACAGGAGGGAGTCTTTCCAAGCTGCATAGTTCCTTGTCTACATTGCGCACTCCCCCGTAAGCCAAGCTGCCTGAATAGGCCCAGTGTCTGGGTTTTGCTTCCTTTTCAGAGGCTATAAACAGAATAACTGCCAGTAGTTAACAAGTTACCATGCGGCTCTTTGTAAACTAACAAGTCAGTCTTTCAAAACCCACAGCTGGACTTTTCCCATCCTTACAAGTCCATAACTATGTGAGACTGAGACCCAGAACTCAATCGGGTCAGATCAGCCTGTTTCCTTTACTGCTCAGGCCTTTGATCGCCAGCCTGCAGTAACAGCAGAATGCCATCTCTCCTCAGATGTAGCTTCACAAGTCTGGGATTTAGCCTGACTGGAGGTGGGGAATGTGGATTAACTTTTCTGTAGATTCAGAGGGGGGGGGTGTGTGTGTGTGTGTGTGTGTGTGTGTGTGTGTGTGTGGTTTTTTTCCTGTAGATATTTTCCCAGAAATTTACTTAACTATCCCAAAAGTTCATTCCTGCCTTGCTCAGTGCAGTCCTTTAAACTCCCACGCCTCACATCCTCTTATCCCGAGAGGTTTCATACAAGCCGAATAAGGTCTTTCGAGGATATTGAAGGAAATTACCATTTTCTCGGATCTTCTTAAACCTCAATCCTGATTTAGTGTCAGACTTCAGATACACTTGAACTTGGTAACCACATGGTGCGAAGGATTGTTTATTCATTGAATAATACAAATGACACACACCAGAGTTACTGAGCAAATCCAGTTTTTTTTGTATGGGTTTCTCCCCCTTTTTTTGAAAAGTGTGTACTGTAAAACATCCTAATACAGCTTTAAAACTGGGAAGGATTCATCCTTTGACTGGATTCAGATTTCTCTGCTAAACACAAGCATATTGCATATATATCTTTGGGAAACCCATATTGTTGATCCAAACATGCTTGCTACAAAAATGAATTGTCTAGTACTGGTAATAGATAAATGATGTTGGAGAATGAGGGAGACTATCCAGGAGTGAGCCTCAATGTCTCCATCCCTGTGCAAAAGTACAGCTTAAATAGAAAATAGATCTCTTGCTGGTGGACTCAACGGGTTAATTTCACACTGGAAGAGCCCTTATACAGCCCTCATCACCACAGAATGTAAGCACAGGAGTGGCCAAACTTACTGACCCTCTGAGCTGCATACAATAATATCCAGAAGTTGGTGAGCCACAAGACATGCACAACTTGCCCTGTGGGATGGCCCCTGCTGGAGCATGAGGGTTTTGCCCTGTCCCCTGCCCTCCCTTCTGGGGCTCCTTCAGACCAGTCTAATAGGTGAAGAATGGACGCGTGCTTGGGGAGGCTCCGGGATAAGGATGTTAAATTGCGTTGAATCAGCTAATCGAGTAGTCAGTGGCATTTCCATCGACCAGTTGATAAGGGGGAAAACTGCAGAGCTACAGCAGGATTAGTTCCTGGCCCCAGAAGCTAACCCCATTGCGGCTCTGCCTTTTAAATGTAGTACGAGTCACCCAGCTCTTTACTACAGGAAGTTAAAAGGAAGAGTCATAGAGGGGGGCTGGATGCGAGCTGGGACTCCGCTGTCCCAGCTCTTGCCCAGTCCCAGATGCTGTGCCTCTGCCTTCCCTGCCCCCCTGTGGAGATGGTGCTAGGAGGAACCGGCTTTTAAGCCAGCTCCCCCTAACACCGACTCCTGCCTTCTCCCCCCCCCCCCATGCCCCCCACTGATAGAGGCAGCGGGGGGGGGCATAGGAGAAGCGACTAGTCATAGTGACTCCACTGGTCATTTACATCCCTGCTCTGGGAGCCCATTTTAAATGTAAAAAGAGCCTTATGTGACTCATGGGCTACAGTTTGACCATGCCTGCTCTACTATAGCACATTAAATGACAACTGTCACCTGTGACTCATTCACTTGCAGCCCCCAACCCAAAAGGTGCAAGTCGCATGAGGCTCTTTAGAGATGAGCTAGCTTTTTATCTGTTCTCTCCGACTCTAAATATGGCTGTGTGTTTCCAGTAAACTTTTCCATTTCGTAGCTGGGGACTAGTGATCACAAGGGAAAATAGTTAGTCTCTGCTCCCTAGGGAGTAAAAATATCAGTCTTACTTAATCCAGACTGAATGCTTATCTCCTTTGTGATAGAGTGCATTGCATAAGGGGGGCAACTGAACTGGTGAGACAATGTTTTTTGGTAAATGTGTGGATGAGCTTTTCCTGAACAGGCCTCTTTAGCTGGTGTCTCGGTAGGAGATCCTGTACTCCGCACTGGCAAACCTCTCTCAGTGGAACTTGGCCCTGGCATTATGGGGGCCATTTTTGATGGTATCCAGAGGCCTCTGTCAGACATCAGCGCTCAGACCCAAAGTATCTACATCCCCAGAGGTGTCAACGTGTCGGCTCTGAGCAAAGACCTCAAATGGGACTTTACGCCTTTCAAAAACCTGCGGGTAGGCTCCGACAAAGCTGCCAAAAATCCCCCAGGCACATTGCAGGGTGGGGGAGAACGTGCAGAGGGGTGGAACTGTGAGTTGCGTTTTCCGATACCTTGAGTCTGTGAACAGAAGGTGCTTGAGGGGGGCATAGTGAAGGATTAAAGCAAAGGGACAATGAAAGAGCAGGCGGGGAATGTTTGTACCAATGATGCGATGCTAGGTGGCACTGTTTGTAAATACAGTGGTACCTATTAATGGAACGCCTTTACAGTGCAGTAAAGAGAGTTTATGGGAGCACGTTGGGCGTAGCAAGTAGCACCTGTTTTCTGGGAGAGTGTGGTGTACTTCTAGCCAAGATATTTTGTTGACCCTGAAGGACAGCATTGCTGCTGAACCATGAGACCACTGGCCTGATTGCCTTCTTCTGGTCTTAGTGCCTCATTTTCCATTGCCTCAGATTGGCACATTCTACTGCCACTGTACTCAACACAGTAGTCTCCCTGAGGAGAGGGGAAGCCAGGGAATCACCAGTTCTAGCCAGTAATTGCATGGCTGCCTGACCCTTGTAAGCCTCACTGCATATAATGGCTGCTCTTCCTATGCAGGTTGACAGCATGTTTTAAGCAGGGTGGTCATAGTGCTACTAAAAGGTGCAACCAGGCTACTGTGCTGTTACAGTGCATTACACAGGAGACAACCAGGGCTGTATTAAGCCTTGTGCTTCTCTTAAACTGAAGCTTTAATCTGTATGACTAAAGAAACACTTTCTCCTCCTGGTCCTAGGTTGGCAGTCACATCACTGGGGGAGATATTTATGGAGTGGTGAATGAAAACTCCCTTATCAAACACAAAATCATGTTGCCCCCACGGAATAGGGGTACAGTAACGTATATAGCTCCTCCAGGGAACTACGACACATCGGTAAGTCATCCCCCCCCGCCCCCCCAATAGTGCTGGCTAGTGCACTCTACATACTTGGCCAAAAGGTGTGTGTACCCCCTTCAGCGTCCCCACAGCACTAGCCCAAGGGCTTTTTATGCAGCTGGGTATTGGAATCTCCTGCTGCCAACTTGCCAACAGTGATCACCCTAATACCTTGTGAAATCAAGCTGCTCTGTATGGTGAAAACTCATCCTTGCTCATGTGCGTCATACCCCATGTTTGCTACCACATTGAGGGTGGTCCTGGAGCGTCCCAAGAATACACAAAATCAGCAATGGCATTTTCATTAGCTGCTATGGGTTGTGATTACTTGAAGCTGAGGCTTTATACTGCCACTTGTTTTCTCTGAAATATGGGAAGTGGGCTCCTCACAGGCTGAGGTAGTACACTGAGGTGCCGGGAAGGCCTGTGGCTCTAAAACTATCTAGTCATTATGGCGTGCATTGCTGGTAGAATCCTGTATTAGAGCCATGAGAATGAGAACTTGCGCATTCCCCCAGCCTCCAGCTGTCTGCTCACTCCTGGTTTCTGCTTGGTAGGATGTTGTCTTGGAACTAGAATTTGAAGGTGTGAAGGAGAAGTTCACTATGGTCCAAGTCTGGCCTGTACGTCAAGTCCGTCCCGTCACTGAAAAGCTACCAGCCAACCATCCATTGCTAACTGGCCAACGGGTCCTTGATGCGCTCTTTCCGTAAGTACCAGCTGGGGTTCTCATCTTTGGACATGAATTCTTTTAAGAGGAGAAGAATATTCTATATAAAACTTCCATGTCCCAAAGCAACATCCCAAAAATGGTGATGGAAGAACTTCAGAGGAATCCTTGACCGAAACACCCCCCCCCCCCACCCCCCCTGCCCAAAAAACAAACTAAAAGGTGAAGAAAAATGTCATCTAAATACTACCGTTGGGGAGTCTCCCAGGATAAATAGTCAGTCAAAGGTCTTACTAGTGAGAAAGCAACTGTTATACAAACTTTCCAAATTGGAGGCCCGAAGTTAGTCCCTGCAGCTCTCAGGGACTTCATAGGTTTGGCATCTGTGAAAACAGACCCCTTTTTGCCACATATGGATTCAAGTATCTAAGCTTGACCACTTTGGCTTTGGGATGTGAAAGGTTAATTGCTAAGCCTCACCACTTCAGTTAATGGGTGGGGCTGGAGCAGCCCCCTGCCTGCCTCGGGCAGAGGGCTAGTCCAGCCCCTTGGGGCCCACCAGGGACAGGAGCTGGCCTGTGGACCTCTGCACCCATCCCCCTCAATCAGTTAACCAATTAAACAGGCTTTACATCCCTACTTTTTCCTGATTGCTCAAATAACTTTTCTGCAAGATGCTTCTCAGACATCTCCATTAGCAAAACCCACTTTGGGGGATACGGACCTATAAAAGCCCAGCTGTTGTCCCAGCACTAGCTAGTTACTCTGGGAACAGAGGTAGGTGCCGTTGGTACAGGGGAGGAACGGCCTGTTCCCTCTGTGCTGGCTTGTTAAAATACCTCATGCCCGCATGACCTGGAACGCTGAACCTGGCTCTTTATGCAACTTGGCACTTCTTAGGCAAGTGAAGCGAGATGGCTTCAGAGCGCTGAGAGGAAAAGGCATTCCGATCTGCAGATAGGACAGCGCTTTCCTCTGACAGGGTTTAGTATAAACAGTCTGGCTCTTCTTTACTTAGGTGTGTGCAAGGGGGTACTACTGCTATCCCAGGGGCCTTTGGCTGTGGAAAGACTGTGATCTCGCAGTCTCTCTCCAAGTACTCCAACAGTGATGTTATCATCTATGTAGGCTGTGGAGAACGAGGAAACGAGATGTCTGAAGTACTCAGAGATTTCCCAGAGGTCAGTATGCCTGGGATGCAAGATTGTTTGCAAAGATCCCTGGGAATAGAGCTATTGCATGTGTCTAGTTCATACAGTGGCTTTGAAACTCTAGAGCAGAGTTCCCAACATATTTACCAGCCATGTGTGTTAAATGGGCTGCACCCAATTTTACCTGTATCCCCCTGAGGATGTTGGGGGAGGAGGGAGCCCAGCTTTGTGGTGGTTGGGCTGCAAGCAGCTCACAGGCTGCACGTTGAGAACCACTGCACTAGATACAGTCAGACCCTTACTGTTCTGGGCCTCATTTCATGGCAATCTAGACTAGTGAGTGAGCAACATGACTGGCCCTCCATCTCAACTGGCAGCAAGACTGTTGTAACCAACACAGTCTCGTGCAGGGGTGGGGAATTGAAGGCCCAGGGGCTGGATGCAGCTCCCAGCTTGCCTGGATCTGGCCCCTGAGGCTCGGGGCTCTTCCACCTCCAGCATTGGGAAGCCTGCACTGGTGCTCAATTTCCCCTCCCTTCCCACCCCTATCCCACAGCAGGGCTGGAGCACACACAACCTACTTGCCTGGGTCCCCTAAGCTCTGGTGTGCAAGGGGAATATGGGGAGTGTCTTTCTCATTCGGGAGCCACGTCAGTGAGGGTTTGTTTTTCTTGTGTTGCTTCTCACTTGTTGTGCGGCGCCCCCCCCACTGATTTTTTTTTTTTTCTGTGGGTCTGTGGCCCCCAATCCAAAAAAGCTTCCCCACCTCAGTCTCCTGGGATAGGGTAGTTTTGCTAACTGCACTTGTGTACCTAGAATTTGGGGGGGGAGGGGGGTGCCAATTGAACTGTAGTAGCAATTTGACTGGGTGCAAAGGGAACGCAGGGCTCTCACAGTGAATGTTGTGTGCCATCAGCACACACCTCACTTCACATGCCCTTGCTTTATGTGCCTGTCACTTTATTAATACTAGTAGCAAAAAAAATTACACTGAGAAAAACCAGTGGACTCTGGCTATCCTGCGTGTGAGCAACGGTAAACAAAAAATGTATCCTGGGCCACACATGGAGCCCCACTGCACCGCTGTCCAGACACCATGTGGCAACGGTTGTCCATGTTGTGTTGTGGTATCAGCTGTCCCTGGCCCATCCAGGGAAAGTCAGTTTAGGAGCTTGCAGAGTGGTATCTGAACTAATATTGGGATATCTTCTCTAATTTTTAAAATGAGCCCAAAATAGGTAAAATTACTTAAACATTGAGATTTTTAGTTGCATCCATGAAGGTGCAACTTTCAGAAGGGGAGACTGAGGAAGATGTGTAATGAAATACACGCCACATTTGCCTGGCAGGTCTCTACTGGACAGTGACACTGCAAATGCTAAGATAAACCAGCAACGTGGCAAACATAAGAACCAGAGGACAGTAATACAGCAATACTGCTCCTCTAGCGTGTTCTAGGACATGGTTTGAGCACAGGAGTGAGGCCTGTGGCTGAGTTTTAATCCCACCTCATGCTCTAGAAGGTCATCTACCTTTTCTGCCTCAGTTTCCCTATCTACTTATTGCCCACATAGTCCTGGTTCCAAAATATAATTATTTGTTCACCATTTTGAAGGAGAAATGATTTGTATCGGCTCTTAAGTAGTATTGATCCAGTTACCTGAATGAGCAGTACAAACACTTTTTTTTTTATTTTTAATAAATCTGTCCTCACACTTTTATGAATGGGAAGACCAAGGTATGTGAATTAAGGGTTTTGCCCAAAGTCACCTGGGGCCTTGGTAGCCAAATAGCCTCTAGAAATCACAAGCCCCGAGTCCAATCCCCTGCTGTAGTTGTTAGACCACTTGTGAGGACAAATGCTCTTGTACTGGGGCTGTGTCAGGCACAGGAGTGGGGGATGGTCACTGTAGGATTATATGGGTTTATGTGCTGCTTCTCTTCCCTTTGTAGCTCACGATGGAAGTTGATGGCAAGATAGAAAGTATTATGAAGAGAACAGCTCTAGTAGCAAATACCTCCAACATGCCCGTCGCTGCCAGAGAGGCCTCTATTTATACCGGTAAGAGTCACAGCAGAAGTAAATGCTACTCAGGACAGGTGTCCTCTTGCACTCTGGTATCTCCAGATACAGATGTATTCTCCGCTCACTGAGTCTGCTTCGTTTCACAGACTGCCCTTTCTAACTCTTCTTTCTCAATAGATTTTGTGTTGCAGTTTGATTTTTCTCTTAGATGTACACTGCCAAGGAATTGCATCTGCCATTTTAGCCCTTGCCACTAGTGTCAATTTTTGGTCAGGTCCAAGTCTGTCTGTGTGGGATCAACTCTGTAAAGCTTAGCTCATTCTGGAGAGAGTATGAGGCTATTGGTTCTTGACTGTGGAATACCGCCAGGCATTGTTTTATCTCACATTGCTAGCGTCTCCTATAAATTGTTGGGATGTATTCATTTGTCTTCCCTTGGAGAGTTGTTTTTTGCAATATATTCTTGTACTGAATGCTGTCATAGTTGAGACAAAATCTGACCTCCCAAGCAGTTATTATAATTTGCCAGTTTGGAAACCAAAAGATGCGTCCCATCCGCTTTAAATCCCCTTTTTTACTGAAAAGGGCTGTTTAAGCTCGCTTTGGATGCAGCCTCTCTGTGTGTGTTCCACTGCCGCAGAGGCAGCTTTTTAAAAGCCATGCGCGTTAACTAATGGCACGGCTTTTGAATCTGAGGAACAAGAATGGGACCCAGTCTGTGTGGCTCACCAAGGGGGGGAGTAAGTCTGTGTCGCGAGAGGGAGAAGAGACCAAAGTGGTGAGGAAACACTTAAATCCAAAAGCAATAACTTTCAGCCTCTATCTGCTCATTTAGAGTTTGAAGTGTTACTTGAAAATACTTCCTTCCCTTCCAGGGAGGGTGGGCAGGCGAGCCAGAGAACCTGTGTGAACTCTAGCCTGCAGCGTGCTTTTCTTTGTTCTAGGAATCACCCTGTCCGAGTATTTCCGGGACATGGGCTACAATGTCAGTATGATGGCTGACTCCACTTCCCGATGGGCTGAGGCCTTGAGGGAAATTTCAGGGCGTTTAGCTGAAATGCCAGCGGGTGAGTAGTCTTTGTTCTTGGTGCCCAGCTGTGGGAAGCCTTCCTGTGGCCGCTGAGCCTTCGCATGACGTCATTTCTCTGTGATGTTTGCAGACAGCGGCTATCCAGCCTATCTCGGTGCCCGTCTGGCCTCGTTCTACGAGCGAGCTGGCAGAGTGAAGTGTCTGGGGAACCCTGAACGGGAAGGGAGCGTCAGCATCGTCGGAGCGTAAGTCCCAGACCTGTCAGCGTTCCCTAGACTGCAGCTCTTCTCAGGGGTGGGTGATGCGAGCTGCAGCTCAGTGCTTCTCAGACAGACACAGTCCGTGCCCTGAGGAACTGCCAGGCTAAGGACAGGCTGACAGTTTGGGTGGGGAGGAAATGACATGCCTGCCAACAGTATTCAAGGGGGACTGAAATGTGGCGAGGATATGGGGCCTGTGGGGTGCTGGAGGAGGTTGTACCATACTCAAGGAGAGACATGGGTAGAAGATGGTATGCAGAAGGTTGTGAGAAGCTGGAATGCAGGCAGAGCAAAGGTGCCAGTGGGGGTAGGACAGGAACTCTTTGATGTGAGCTAAGCTTGCAGAAGGAGAGGGGGGAATTTATGGAGAGCTTTGACAGTGGTGACATACTGCTTGAAAATCCCTCCGCTGACTCCCAGTCCACTGGCATCAGGTGGAGGAAGTGGAGCGATTGTCTCTGCAGCGGCGAGGTTGAGCAGGGTAAAGGGATAGGCGCTGAGACTTAGCTGGGTAGAGATGCTGGAGACCTTTGTGAGGGCAGTTTCTGTAGCTTGAGCCAACAATGGAGGAAAGCTTACTGGGGAAAGAGAGTAGGGACTGAGATTTCAGTGTGGCATTAGGAAGCCAGCTTTCCCTAGACTTGCAGGAATGTCTCTGATTTCTTGTCCCTATTAACATAGACATCCATATACCTGTCTGAGCAGCTGGAAACCTTTTGGCTATGTCTACACTCACGGCTTCTTGCGCAAGTACGGCTGTTCTTGTGCAAGAATCTGCAGAGTGTCCACACTGCCCGCCCGCTCTTGTGCAAGTAAATTTACAGTACGGCGTGGTGAGAGAGGGCTCCTTGCGCAAGAGCTATGCTCTTTTTTTTTTTTTTTTTCTTAAACAGGTGTAAGCCCTCTTGCGCAGGAGGGCAGTGTGGACGCTCAGCAAAATGGCCATCAGAGCTTTCTTGCGCAAGAGAGCGTCCACACTGCCATGGGCGCTCTTGCACAAAAGCACAGCTCGCACATGGCAGCGTGGACGTGTTCTTGCGCAAGAAGCCGCCAGTGTAGACAAAGCCTCAAAGTTTAACTTTATCTGAAAGTGGTGCAGGATTCTACTAGTTTCCAGGGCCTGTCCATTGCTCTGGGAGGTCTTATAGAAATGTTCATGAGCCAACCATCTTTAAATGGACCTGGTGCTACAGTATAGTGGAGTGATATTGATCACTACAAGAATAGACATCATCTTCTGCGACAAACAACCCTCCCCAAACATTTTAAATTCTGTGGACCTCAGGCTATAGTGAGGGAATCCTCGCTATTTTCCTCTCACAACTTAATCTGCCTTACAATGAATCCTGGATCACAGCCTGGAGCCCAGAGGCGCGGGGGTGGGAGGTCTTTTGGATCATCTCAACTAAACTAGATCCAGTCTAGTTGTATTCCTGGGGTTTTCAAATGGGTGGGTGGGTGGATGGATGGATGGATATGGATGCATAGCAGGGCAGTGTCACTTGCAGTAGAAAGTGGTAAGTGGTCCCAAATTTGGATTTGTGCTCAGGTGAGGTGTTCTTGAATTCTGAACATAGTTCAGAATCCTGATGGTCCTGCTGCCTGCTTTGAAACCTTGACTCTTGGTGGTTGAATCCTGTTTTGTGTCAAGAATTGGGAAGGTCTAATGCTGGATTAGAAAAATGTGACTGCTCACCAAGGGTAGAGCCATTCTGGGTCCTCCCTCCCTCTTCGTGCATCCTCTGATTGGATTTCAAACGATCCTGGTGTTTTGTTGAAAGGGAGAAGCGGAGGATGGCAAACCTGGTTGCTACTGGTATCGAGTTGTGGTGTTGGGTTTTGGAGTGTCAGCCTAGCTCTGTATACTGCTGCTGATCATGCCTTTCCTGTCTGTCTCCCTGCTCAGTGTGTCTCCCCCTGGGGGTGACTTCTCCGATCCTGTCACATCTGCCACGCTGGGCATTGTTCAGGTATGTGCCACCCAGTGTTCCCTCAAACCTTTTCCATCCATGGGCAGCATGAATTTCGTTATGTGCGCTGTATTGAGGTAATGTGTGCCACCAGGAGGAACCAACAACCTAGATATTTTTAAAGAGTTACCACAGGGATAACTACTCCAGCCAGGGCAGGTTAAGGCATTTTAGACTTCTCTACTCCAATTAAATCTGAAGCATGAGAGAGAAATAAAAATGTACGAAATGCACAGACCAGTCAAAAACGAAAATAACACACTTTGAAGAAAGTAACTGAAACAACAATACAAGTGGGTGTTGAGTGTGGAAGACAGTGTGTGTGTGAGACAGATGCACGTTGCCCCTAGGTCTGCTTGTTCAGATGCAGCAGCTGCTGGCAAGCTCCCTGAGTCCTGTCGTGTCCCCCCGCTGCTGTGTGGGGATGGGGCACAGGATATCACCCTACACACCCCGCTCTGCACTGCAAGCAGGAGACTCCTGGGCACTGTGCCGCAGCAGAGGGCTGGCATAGCATGGCAGCGAGGGGTAGAACACCTGAAGTGCACAGCACTTGATAGCACAGCTTAGCGAGGACTTCAGTCCCACCCCCAGGTCATGTACTCTTCATCCCTGAACCACACAAGTCCGTCCTGCTGGCTGTTTCCCCAGGAGTATTCCTGCCCCCCTCAAACAGAGGATGGCAGCCTTCTACTGTGAAATGGGGTGGAGAGGACAGCTGCATTCCTAAATGAAAGGAGCATTGAGACTTTGACTTTTCTAGAAGAGAATCAGGCCTAGAGGTGACCCTGCAGCACACTCCTTATGCAGAAACGTGTGGGAGCTTGAGACAGTCTTCAGTTGCTAGCTTGTCCTCAGCTGGGAAGGAAACTCATGAATCGGTTTGAATTTGGCAGGTGTTTTGGGGCTTGGATAAGAAGCTGGCTCAGCGCAAGCACTTCCCATCTGTCAACTGGCTGATCAGCTACAGCAAGTACACACGGGCCCTGGATGAGTATTATGACAAGCACTTCACAGAGTTTGTCCCCCTGAGGACAAAGGCCAAAGAGATTCTGCAGGAAGAAGAGGACCTGGCGGAAATTGTGCAGCTTGTGGGGAAGGTGAGCAACGAGCACCCTGAGGGGGAGTATGGTGTCTTAATGAGACCTTTCAAAGAACTGGCCTGCCTCCATTTCACTGCTTTTGGCAGAGACTATAGCCGCTCTCCTAGCAGAGATGGGGCTAGCATTAGCTAGTGTGTGTGGTTATTGGCGAGCAGGCAATGAGACCTGAAAGATGGAGGAAAGGTGGTAATTTAAGAACAAAAGAATGGCCATACTGGGTCAGACCAATGGCCTGTCTAGCCCAGGGTCCTGTCTTCTGATGGGTTGGGCCATATGCTTCAGAAAGAAGAGATTCTGAAGAAAAGTAGATTTGTCTTCCACTAGCTGTATTTAATTCAGACTTTTTTGACCCCTCCATCATAGGGATGTTAAATATCGGTTAACTGAATAGTTGCTTAATCTCATTAATTCTTATTGGTTACTCAGCTATTCTATAGCCGTTGGGGGTGGGGCCAGCAGCCAGTGCACTCCAGCCCTGTTCCTGAGGAGCCCCCTGCCACTCCATGCTGCTGCCTCTGTATCAGAGGTAGCAGCATGGGGTGCCAGGAGGGGAGCTGGTCTATGAGGGTAGCCAGTTTAAAAACCAGCTTCCCTCCTGGTCGCCCCACACTGCTGCCTCTGATAGTGGCAGCAGCCCCTGTTCAGAGGGGCAGGTCTGAGCTCCCGGATCCAACATGAGCTGGAACTGAGCCGGGCTGTGTGCCCGCCTGGCTCCTAATACACTTTAAAGGCAGAGCTGCAGCGGGGGTAGGTCCTGGACCCATCGCAAGCCAGGACTGAGCCAGGCTGCTGGTCAGGCTGCTAAAAAATTTACTGGTGTGGGGGAGGGAAATGTGTGTAGTCTATAGCATTAACCTATAAGCTTTTGTTTGTTGGTTAATCAGCTACACTATTACATCACTGGACCCAAAAAGCAGTGCTCAGAAGAATTTTTAAGAATAGGCGAAAGCTCCACTTTCGCAGCCCAGGAGTATGCTTGCAAAGCAACTGGAAAACATGTGAGACTGCAGCTAACTGCAATGCTCTGCTTGGGTGTAAAGGAAAATGCTCTGGATGCAGTGATCTGACTTCCTGACATTTGTTTCCTCCCTCTAAAACTAAAACAGCAGGCTCAGTCTCTAATTTAATAAATGTGTTGAAAAGTTTCCCTGTCAGTCTTTCAATTCCCCTGTCCTCTGGGGAAATGCCAGTTCACAGCCATGCAGCTGTAACCTGAGGTCCCTTCTTTTACAGCACTCTGACAAGGGCTGTTTCCAAAGCACTGCACTGACATGCTAAATTCTGTGCTCCAGGTATAGGCCCGAAACGCGTGTTGCATTAAAAGTGTGGAAACCGAGCTGTTCCAGAGTACAGCCCTGGACAGTGGCACGCCGATGAAATGAAGTAGAGATAAGAGCAATGTCTGTTCTCAGCAAAGTGACTGTGCAGCCATCAGGCCTGGAGTTGGAGACTTATTAACAGTGATTTCCTGAGTTTCCAGTCTACAGGCGTTTTTCAGTTTCTCAACGCATCTCACTCAGCATGTTGGGCTAGAAAGCTAAACCTGGACAGAGAAACTGCCTTTGAGGAGAGGTGTCAGGAGAGCCCCATTGAAAACTGACTTGTTCTGAACTGATGCTATAAAAATATACCTCATGTGCATGGTACATATTTAATAAATAACATTTAAACTTCCTCCGTACACAAGCCACGCTAACCTACACCTATTAACTAACTCCCATTGGAAGAAATTGGGGCGGGGGGGGGAGTAATGGGCAGAAATCATGGATCCAGCAGCCACAGAAGGGGCCACAATTGACGTTTCAAGCATTTCTTTAAGGTGTACAAGTTACACAGATACAAGTGTCTTCAGATATAGGTAAACGCAGCCACGCTATGGGGGTGGTTCTGCTTTGTCTGGAAACTATTCTAGCTCAAGCGGTACAAAAAACTGTGCAGACTCGGGCTTAATTTTCACAGGCAGGCCGCTTAATGAATTTTGGGACTGCTCACAAGTGGCTCCACCCCCACAGAAGGGGCGGGGCTGGGCACTAGCCTTCCTCAGTGTTGTCTGGGGCAGTAAAAACAAAACAACAAACCCCATGCACAGACCAAAGGGCTTGCAACTCCTGGTCCAGCTGCTACTGCATTGCCTGGCAGTTGCGCAGGGTTGCTGTGGCAATTTAAAGAGCTCATGGTTCTGGCTTCTGCCAGGATAGCACTGTGACCAGGGGCCGTGAGCCATTTAGGTAGGATCCTGCTGCCTGAGCCACTGCCTGGAAATTCGGTGGCACAGGCAGGAGGATTTGAATAGAAAGCAGCCAGATGCAGTCCATGGGCCAGATCAAGGTGTTTGGTGGGCCCTGGTTCACATCTTGCCCAGCCCTCAGTTACAGGATTGCGGTGCAGATGGCACTTGGTGGGCGAGGCAAGGCAGGACTCACAACCAGATAAGATCCGTTATTTATAAATATTTAACATTTGTATTGGTTACAATGGAAGCTGTTGAACATGTTACAGGTGCAGCCTTATTCTTTGCTGTGGTCGTAACAAATTTCTTTGGAAAGAAGTGTCATCCCTGTTTCCTCCATGGAGCACCATCCAGGCAGCATATTGAATAAGGCTGAAGCCCTGTGAGAACAGCCCATGGTGGTGGAATGAGACTGCTGCAGCGCACATGCACAAGGGGTCGTTTAGGTTGTTTGTCTTCCACTTTAAGCTCTCAAATGAGAACTGCCAACCCTAGCTACATGGACACTTAACAGTGTTTTATATTGTAGCTTTCTGTGGTGCCTCTCGCAGGGCTCTCTGAAAGTGCCCCACTCTTCCCCTCCCCCCCCCCAACATTCCCTGAGTCTCCTCATCTCCTTTTGAGAGGATAAAACTGAGGCAAAGATGAAGTGACGGATGGTGCAAGATAATAGCTCGGGAAGAGGGGGAGAGATGGTTCTGCACATGCAATTAATAATTTTCTTGTCACTGACTTATTTGCATCATTAGCGAATGGTACACTGGGGAAAAGCAACTATTGGCTTCAGGGATTAGCTTTAGACTCTTTGCAGCCGTCTGTTTTTATTGTTGATGCTCTAAAATACCCTGTTTTTACTGAAACTCCCTCAGATGCCTTGCTGGAGAGCAGATGTGCTGGCTCCCCAATCTGCAGGCTTACGTTGCTGCAACAGCATTGTGTCTGTGTACTGTGTGCTGCTCTGCAGGCAGGCCGTAAGCATGTCACTTAGTACCTGCAGGAATCCAGCACGGTGGAATCTTAATGGTTGTACTTCACGCTGCTTGTTGGCATCTGGTGGCTGATTGAATAACTGGCTTTGTATTGGCGAATTGGAAATGTAACTTTTTGCCCCACTGTATTTATACCTGAAAAGGGGGGTGGGGACATAAGCCATGTCCCTGTAGATGAAGAGGATGGTGTAAACGATTTTTGGGTGGCATGATGGGCCTTAGCAGTGTTAGGGAGCCAACACCCAGCCCTCCCATACACAGAACCTGGCACCAAACTAAATTTGGACTTTGCCTTCTAGGCTTCCTTGGCAGAAACAGATAAAATTACCCTGGAGGTTGCCAAACTGATCAAAGATGACTTCCTGCAGCAGAATGGCTATAGCCCTTATGACAGGTGAGCACCGGGAGGCTGTGCGTGTCCCATTCGTTCTTCTGTGTACTAGGTTTGGATGGAAATCCTACTTAGGAAAAGGATCCTCTTTGATAGACCCACCACCTGTTTCCATGGAAATCCGGGAGCTGCTCCTAGGAAAATGCAGCCTGTGCTGTTCCAAATTGCTTCCATGTTGTCAGAAGCACAATATGCAGAGCCCTTCTGGTTCCATGGTAGGGGCTTGGCTATGGTGAGAAGTTCCCCTGGAACCTCCTGTCCCAGCATCCTGTCTATTGAAACGAGCACTGCTAATAAACCCGGGCTCGGAACAAGCCCTTTGCCTGAACAAACGAAATCCCCCTAGAAAGGGAGAAGAGGGCCGTTTAGTTGTCTTTCTCCCTCCCCCAATAGGAATCTTCTTTGTTTCAGTAGAGTCCCAGGATACACAGCCTGATGAGAATCTGGTTCAAGCTACTTATCCTCCACTATCACTGCACGTGTTTAGCCCATCTGGGACTCGTGATCTCTTCCTAGCCTGGTGTGCTACTCCATCTTCTCTCAGTGGCTCCTCTGTGTCTGTCTATATCCTGTTTTCGTACCATCCCTTGTGTCTGGCACAGCCGTCCATGGAGTTCTTCAGCCTTCCCCGACCTCCCTGTGCTGTGATGCATCCCCCCATGGCAACTCTCTTCTGGTGCTCTGTTGTAGCTGCTTGTGCTATCCAGCCATGCTTTGGGGCAGGGATTCTGTTTGCCGTGCTCATTGCATCATCAACATGGCATTTCTGTGGTGGTTCTTAAGAGCACCACTTGCTTTGCCTGGTCTTCTAGTGCTGGGTGGAGTACTAGTGCCATAGGAGCTGCCATCATTCTCCAAGCAGCTGGGAAGTGGGACGGGAAACATCCTGAAATGCACTGTATCCAGATGGAGTCAAGCACAGGACTGGAGCTGAGGGGACTTGAGGCTGTGGTGATGTGTCACTGCAGCTTGGAATTGTAATGCAAGGATCACGCTGTCATGCCGGGCCACTATTTTTAGACTTCAACTCTGCTCATGGCTGAAGTTGAAGGTCGGTTGCCCCTGAGTCATACCATGAAGTATCTTGCACTGTTGAAAATTGTGTGGCCTGTAATAGACAGTGAGCAGATCAAGGGTTTTGTGGTGTAGTTTTCTGGAGTGATGTAGGCCAGCAAGCTTAGATCCCTGCCCCGGCATCATGGGACTCCAGCCTCTGTGAGAGGGTTCTGTTAGGCATGAAGGCAGCAGAGCTCGCACTTTATTTCCAGCCGCTCTGCAGCCCGGGAAAGTGGTTAGTTGTTCATACTAGATTGTCCTGTTTGTCAGGTTCTGCCCATTTTATAAGACTGTGGGGATGCTCTCCAACATGATCGCGTTCTACGACATGGCACGCCGAGCGGTAGAGACCACAGCTCAGAGTGACAATAAGATCACGTGGTCCATCATCCGAGAAAATATGTCTGAGATCCTCCAGAGACTTGTTAGCATGAAATTCAAGGTATGTCTGTGGGGAGACAGAGGGAGCAGGGCATTGGCTCCCTGGCCTCTCCGTATGGCCATCTGCTGCATTGGAACAGGGAGACTGACACTGCTTTGCTGTGCTAAGGGGATAAAAAGTCCTAGGAAGCCTGCAGCACCTGTACAAACCTGTTGTCCTGGGTTGCCTACAAATTTTTCTTCGGAGGAGAAATGGTTGACAAACGGAGACGCTTGCTGTATTTGCTTTGGTTGATGTAAAAGGCATCTCTGTTTGTCCCATACCTATGCGGCCACCTGATAACGTAGCCCCGGCTCTTTGAACTGAGAACTGCGTTGGTGGATGAGCACAGAGGAAGCAGCTGTGACCAGGGTCACTCCACCAAGTGGCCTTGGACACTGTTAGGTGGCTTAGTTGTAAAAATTAGATGCACTCGAATGTTAAGTGACAAACACATTTTTCAAGTAAACATGCAGTAAGTGATGGGCAATGTCCATCCAACACACACCCAATTTGGAATAGAAAAGAAACACCCATGAAAAGTACCTTCTGAACAGGAATCTGCTTCAGGTGAGGCACAACCCATTCTATTGGCATTAACCCGGCCTGCATCCCACAGGTTGACATACTCCTTAAAGAGGCGTGTTGGGGGAGAAGTGGATTGGAAAGCAGACACACATCTGTGGCCTAACTCACTGGAATATCATCCGGCAGTGTTAAGAGAGGGGAGAGCTGACAATCCACCAGCTCAGCTTGTCTCAGTCTGTCTGCAGTGGGGGTGTAGCTGCAAGTGTCAGTTTCTCGCTACAAATAGAGGATAGATAGGGCCTCCCTAGAGCTTCCTGGTAAAGTGAGGGTGAGAGGACATGGTCTTGCAGACGTGGGCTAGCTCAATTCCAATGGAGAGGGTTGGGTTTGAAATTAGGCCTCTGCATAATGAGGAGGATGAGCCTTGCAGTGTGCTTGATTGTTGAACTGTTCCAGTTGGCTCTAGCTAGAGGGAAGATGGTGTATAATCCTTGTGTCCCATAGTGTCACTGATTGCCAGTGCGAGCATTACCTCAATCCTTTTAATGTTAGCTTTCCTCTGAGACGTTTCTAAAAAAAACTCTGGGTCCGTTTCCTAGATTATGGCTAGGAACACTCTCCATTATCCTGTTGATTGTGTGTCATGTGGAAAAGGAAGGAGAGACATAAACCCGTCTGTCATTTTAAGAGGATGTAAACGCAGAGGTCAGGAAGGAGTTAAGTTAGTGGCAAAAGACTGTCAAGCTGTGTAAGGAAACCAAGGATTTCCAAGACTGACTTTTTCACGTGCTCTGTTTTCAGGACCCGGTGAAGGACGGCGAGGCAAATATCAAGGCAGACTACACTCAGCTCTTTGAGGACATGCAGAATGCATTCCGTAGTCTGGAAGACTAGGCTTTGCCCCCATTCCAATTATCCCCTTTAGTTTAAATTTCTCATCTCAGCCCTTCTGCTTCCCTACTGTGCAAGACTGAAAGGAGAGTACCTGAGTTTATAACAGTCCTACGTGTTGTAGTTCATACTCAGTAGGTCTTGATAAAACATTCCTCTTAGTTTGTGTTTGGCCTCACTGTGTGTCTGATATGGTGGGTGGAATTAGGTGTGAATGTGTCTGATAGTGAGTGAGGAACTGCAATTGTAAACTTGTAGGGTGGGGGGATTGTTATTTTCCCCCCTTCCACTCCCGAATAGATGTGATCTCTTAACGTCCAGGCTCTTGCTTCTTGGGAGAAGTAAACCAAGTAAGTTGTATTGGTAGAGGAGGCATGGATCTCAGTGCAGTGATATGGTACATTCTGAAGTGGTAATGTTAAAGGCATGTGGGCCAGTGACTATCATGCAAAGAATGAGCATTTCCCCTGCTTTGAAATCAGATTTTATTACGTTTTTCCAAGAATGAGCTGCTACTACCAATAATACCGTAAATTCTTTGGTACAGTTCTTCTAAACTTCCAACTGAGCCTGTATTACACCGTGTATTAACACAATTGTGGAACTCTGCAAGGTGTTAACTGAGAGGAGGAACATGTGAAAACAGCCATGTGTCAGTCTGCATTTGAGAAGTAGCATTTATTTTTCTACCTAATACCTAAAATCGGACTGTTGGACTACACTTTTAGTTAATTCAAAGCCATAGCTGCTCAACTATCAGCAGCAAGAATTTTGTTCTCTTGCTTCCCACTCCCAACAGAAAATGGCATGGCGCACTCAGCTGTTTCAGTGAGTGAGGTGTGGTATTGCTTTGTACTACAGGACAGGCTATGGTGATTCCACTTGAGGGAATCAAGAATGCCATCCTGCTGCAGTGGCACACTGCCTGCCATAACATTGATCTTCTAGTGCAATGTCAAGTTCACCATATGCTTCCAAAACTGTCCCTTCAGATATCTGAATTGGATTTGTTTGTCCAGTTGTGCATGGAAGGCCCTTTTGTAGAGGGACTGTTCAATGTTAAACTTTCTTGTTGGAAGGTTCATTGTGATGCCAAGAGAAGCTGGTGACGCTTTTTTGAGCTTCACTCGGGAGATGTTTTGTGTCCCCAAAGCAGGCAGTTCTGCTGCTTCTTGACCTTGTTTAATGGCAGAGCTGATCTGTGATGAGGACTAAGTACAGAGCAGCCTTTTCTCATTGATCTGCTAGAGCCAGAACTCACCATATTGCTGCACAAAGGGAGAAATGAATAAGGGAGTTGGCAGCCTTTTTGATGTCTTTTAGGAGGAATCCAACACTGTTTTGCCACACAGCATTCATCCCAGACTTAGTCCAGCTAATACCTTTGAGCTAGTCTTGCTGTGTAACCGTATCCACTGCAGCTGGCACCTGTATGGTGAACAAGTGTCAGTCTCTTCAGCAAGTTGCCAGCTTTGAACAGCAATGGACCAAATTATACTGTGTTCTGCCTGGTCTGGCATGGAGCCCAGCTGAAACTTTAAAAGGCTCTTAAAATATTAACCTCTTTGATCACCCAAAATAAACAAAGAAATGTGACCTAGTGCTCTGGTGGTGAATGGCTGACAGTTTACAGTTCACTTAATTTCTGTATATGCTGCCTATTGAGAATGGTCATGTATAAATGAGTAGTTGCTATACAGCCCTTTGCCAGAATCCTCCTTGTTCAGCCCCATCACAAGTGTACTGTGTGTGTAGCATTCCATGCTAGAGGACAGATGTTCTATTTCTTTAATAGAGGATGTTATAAACTTTACAACATGTCAAAGATAATGCAGTTCTAATATTTATTGTGCTGTACCTGGCCCTAAAGTGTGACCAGTTCAAACAGTTGCATATATATATATATATTTTTGTTTTGTCTTGTCTGTTTTCAGTGTTGAAATTCTGATGTTTCACTGTTGCTACAAATTTTTCCTCCACATGTGTGGGAGGAATGAAGGATAGGTTAAAACCAATCAACATCTGCTCTTCCTAATGGATATTGCTGGAAGTTGTGCAAAACCGTTCAAGTCCAATGAGAATAAAGTGAATTTAAAAGTATTGTGTGCTCTTCCTTTTCATGGTCTGTTTCCTCCGTACAAAATCAAAACTACCTCTAGGAACTGAGAGCATACCACAAAGTCTGAACAGACTGTAAACTGTTACACACATACACCCCATGCCCACATTACTGGTTTCAGAATCACTTGAGGTTAGTGTCTTTCAGAAAGGAAAAGCATGCTGGTTGTGTACAGGACTCAGATGGAAAAGAATACTAAACATAAACCTGGAACAGATGATTTTCATCTAGCAGCATCTATTATGTAATAGAGTAAAACTGACTTAAGATTCATAGAACCCCATGATTAAAGGATATACAATACAGAAAATCATTTTACAATGCCCCACGAAAGCTCATCACCTAATAAACTATCTTGTTAGTCTTTAAAGTACTACATCGTTTTTTTCCTTTTACTTAGAATTCGTGCCTACGCGTAACTGTTTTTATTTTTTGACTTGTCATAGCAGATCAGTGCTTGAAAGTTAGTTAAACTTAACACTTACAAATAAGCTCTTTTCCTTCAGTCAGTCTTGCTTCTGTTCAGTGCAGATCTCAAGAATGTCTCATGCAAATGACTGCCTAGTTCCCTACTGTTCCATCCATTTCCCACAGGAAGAGATGAGAGGAGCCTGTCCCCAAAAATTACCTTGGCAGACCTAGTTTAACGTCTTCCCAAGCATCTAGCCCTTTCCCTTAATGTGGCTCAATGCAAATTCAATCACCTCAGGCAAAAGGTGGTCATATTTTTCCTTAAGATGAGATTCACCTTTACAGTCACCAGTGCTGGTCTTGGCATATGAAAACCAGAGTGCCTGGTTCAGTTAGAGGCACACAGGGTACCTTTCTGCCTTTGTTTCTATAGCTATGAAATGTAATCCATGCAGGTTGATCAGTGGGCCCCAGTCTTATTTGGATAATTAATTCCTTTCCCAACAGTAAAATGTATTGAGTCCAGGCATAATAAACTGGGCTCTACTTCTGCAAGAGCAGCTGGATGGAGGAGGCTCACAGCGGAGGCTCTACATTGGGTATTGGCAGCACAGGGCATGTGTGCCATAAGTGGCATGGAAGATGATTTTTGTGGCACGTGCAGCATGGCGTAGGGGGCGGGTGGCCCAGCAAGCAGAGTGGGCGGCATGGCACTAGGCTCCCTGTCCCTGGGCTGTGCAGCTCCTGGGGGCTAATGCCTTCCTGCTACAGGCTCCCTTCTCCTGCTCTGGGCGGGGCCTGCGCCACAGATTGGGGTGGTGCAGCTGGTTACATGCTGCTGCTTCCATGGGGTGCTGGGGCCTGGGCTAAGCCATGGGTGGGGAGACCCTGCCTGAGCGATCTGCTGCCCCTGGCCGAGGGCTGGAGCCACAGCCTTCAGGTGAGGGGTGAGCCCTGGGGCAAAGGGCTGGACTGTCCCCTAGTTCCTTCTTGCCCCAGTGCTGCTCCTGGGGGGGCTGCGAGTCCCAGTGTGTGTGCTGGGACAGATATGGGGGGGGGTAGGAGAGGTGAAGGAGGCTGTGGAGCCAGGCTGGGAGGGGGCAGAGCTTGCACTAAGGGGACAGTTAAATTTTGACACGCCACTTCTGAAAGGTTGCCAACCTCTGCTCTACATTATTCTTTGCATGCAAAGCAGGGCTATTCGGCATGGCTAAAGAATACCCTACCTAGAAATGAACAGTTTGGGAATTTACATATAAAGCAATTAGTATGGGAGTAAATTAATTAATTTGTGTGTGTTAAGAAATTAACACTATTTGACTTATCCCACAAATCTCAGCTCTGGCATTCTTACAAATGGGTAGCTGAATCTTGGACAGATGGAGCAATGACTAAAAGGGCTGTTTCCTTCAGACACTGAAGAATGACATTCTCCCACCCAACCGTTCTTTCAAAAATAGCTGCTATAGCTTGTTTATATGAGTATGCAGCCTGAAACCAAGCCTTCCTTATGCCAGGCACTGTCGCCAAGAGCTTGTATTTCTGCTAGCTACCCTTCACAAAGATGGCCCTATTGCTATCCGCCTGTTCCTCTCCCCAGCCTGACAACATAGGGCCCATCTTCTCCAAAGGCAGCTTGGCATCACATTACAAGCAGAGGGCAGTAGCCCTCTTTAGATGGCCATTTTAAGAAGCTCTTACAATGGAAGGATAGGTGGGCTCCCTCCCACAGAACTGAAGAAAATCCCCTCAGACGGGGTGATGGTAGATATTGAAAGATGGTGAGTTATACTTGACAGTCTTGTATCAATATCTACTGAATGAGACTCTTAAACAAACCTTTAAATAGTCATTGAAACAGAAGGAGGGGAGCCTGTTCTCCCATGTGGGTGTCCTAACCAGTAGGTTGTGGAGCAGCAGTCCCCAAATTGGGGGTCACAGAGGAACATCAGGGCTACAGTAGGCCTGGGACAACCCCTCCAGGGGGCAGGAAGAGAGCACCTTCCTGTCTCCTCTGTTCCCAGTTCTTTTTCAGTCCAGGCTGCCCAGATACTCTCTGGTTACCTACAGTAACAGGCTTATGCCACTGGAGGGCAGGAAGAGCAACAGCTGCTGCTGGAGCTGGGTGAACACTCAGGGATGCCTCCCATAAGGGGTAGCTGCAGCTCCCTCCTGTCCCACTCACCCTCCGCGCACAGCTTCCCCTCCCCTCTCCTGTTCCACTCACCCCAGCTCTAGGGGGCTGCAGACTGGGCAAGGGGGCAGGGGGTGACTGAAGAAGGTTGAGGGCCACTGCCCCAGAATCATTCACACTCTCTTCTGGCCTACTGTTCTACAGTGAATGGCTTCAAGAGGTCAAACTGAGTGAGCCCCACAACAGAATAGCCCATAGGCCAGTAGTTCTCCCTGAACAGTCCCCAAGGGAAGTTGAACAGGGGTCTCCCATCAGGCAGAAGAAGAAAATGAACCTGGGTCTAAGTGCATTAACCACTGGGCAAAAGGTTAAGGGAGTGTTGAATTATTTATACAGGGTACAACCATGACCCTAATTTAATCAGCAATTCCTTTTAGTCCAAAGGCCAAATGGTATGTTCAGAGCAATTGTTTAAAATGCCACTATTTAGGCAATTCCTGTCATGAGGGCAGGGGACTGGACTCAAGGTCCCTTCCAGGATTCTATGATTTAATACATCCAAACACTAGCAAAACATTTATAAGCATTTGATTAAGATACTTACAAACCCAAGAGTGCTTAGACCAGTGGTGGGCAACCTGTGGTCCAAGGGTCATGCATCCCATTGGGATTCCCTGTGTGGCCTATGAGACATTTTGTTGCCATTGCCCATGTACAGGGTTGCAAGATTCTGCTGGTTTTTGTCCACACAGTTTTCCTACCAGGATTACTAAAGTGACACACATGTAAAGCAAGGGCCCATGAAGCAAGGTGCATGCTGATGGCAACACTGTGAGAGCCACGTGCTCTCTCTGCATCCAAAGCACTGCTCTGGTTCAGTTGACACACCCTGCAAATTCTAGCTATGCAAGTGCAGTTAGCAAAACTTCCCTATCCCAGGAGACTGTCTGATTACTGAGCTGAAGGAGGGCCAGCTTGTGTCCCACTCACTAGTCTAGGCTACCCCTCACTGGCTTAGGTCCATATGGGGACACTTCCAGCTACTCAGGCAGGTATTAACAATGCACCCTTCAGAGTTTACTTTTTATACTGTTTATCAAACAAGTGTTGTCATTGCCCATTACTGACTTCAATTAAATACAATTTAAGAATGTTTAGTCATCTATTATGTACTGGAGAGTTTGTCTGTGTGTCCATCTATTTGTTCAAGAACTCCTCCTAAAGGGTAGGAGCTAGGACTGCCACATTTGGTATATGGCTTCCTCCTTTTTCGTAAAGCCAGGTAAGGTTTTGGTTGTGTCAGGCAAATAGGATGTGCCTGGAATGGGAGTGCTTCTCATAAAACCAAACAGAAAAGAGATAGACCCACCAGGAAGGTGAAAGGGGCTGGCTGGCTAGCACCATATCTCCACCCCATCTGGGACTGCCCCAACCCCATGCATCCCACCTCCCAGGCACCCTCTAAGGGACGGCAGGGGTGTGTGAAGCTCCCCTCTCCCCCACTTCATATGGGAACATTACTGACTGTTTCCCTTCATCAGGGAGCAAGGGGAAGTGCAGTTTGCCACATTCCTCATTCTAGCTGGGGAGTACGGGGGGGGCAGAAAGATCTGCACCCCTCCTTCAGCAGTGCCTGCTGGAGCTGGAGCTGCAGCAGCCATGGAGAGGCGCTTCCCACCTGTCCCCAAGCTGCTGTGGTGAGAGGGCTGGGGTAGTCCTCTCTCCTCAGGGCAACCTGCATACTGAACTCCTTCCCAGCCCCACCTCGGAGCCAGGAATTAAATGAAGCATGGACAATTTCATTTTATTTTCTAAAAAATAAAAATTAATAGAAATAGGGACCCAAAGAACTCAGGTAAATCTTCTAGTAATTCACAATTCTTTCCTCCCTAATTCTCCCTCCTTTTTGCTGACCAGCAATTTTTCCTTTGCACTTGAGTTCACACTGACTAACACTTAATATGGTTTGGGAAGTACCATGCTGGCTTATTTTAAGACATTCTTTGTCTTACTTAATATCATCCTGCAGTCACCCTGTCAATCATAGTTCTAGGGTTTTTTTAAGGAAACTTTCCATTGTTCCACTAGTTATTCTTTGAACCAGATTTCCTTCTTCTTTGTTCCTTCTGGCCTTAAAAATAATGAAGTTTAACTAGCTAGCTAGCTCTCTCTCCCTCCCCCCACTTATGCTAATCCTAATTCTTTAATTTTCTATTAAGCTCTATCATCCTTATGTAGGATAAACTGGTAAGATGATGCCTACCGGTTAAGGTTATCAGTTAAAATCTGCCTGCCTGGGGAGTTGCCTCCCCATACCCCTGGCAGGCTCTGCAGTTTAGGAGCAGGAAGGCTCCATCCCAGCAGCCTCCTGGGGAGGCTCCATTGTGGGCTCAACAGTATAAAGCTTATACTCATAAACATTCGCTGTTAAATAGGACCTTTGGAACTGGCCTTACAGAAATGCTACTATGAAGTGATAGCCCCCGAGCAAAAGCCACGTGGAATCCTCCTCCTAAACTAAGGAGCCTTAACAAGACCACTCTGGTTTCAAAATTTGCCTCTCTTGCTCTGTATTTCCAGATGTCAAATATGTTCTAACAACTTACCAGTTATTTTGAAAGACCACAGTCATGATTAGATGGAGTTTATTAGCACTTCAAACTTGCAGGCTCATGTACCAGCAACGTTTTTTCAAAAAGATATTGGTGAATTTTTTCCATTAATCCATATGGCTCTTAAAAATTTATGAAGTGCTAGAAGCCCCAAGGAGATTCATCCAGCCCCTTGCACTACTCTCTTGCACCAATACACCAGTTTATAAACAGCAGAAGTTTGTGCTACCATAGTATGTTCTAGCAGAGCTGAGCTACCCTCATGTTAACAGAAAGAGGCGACCACAGCAATACACTGTAACAGCAAGAATTCTCAAAGACCCTCAGAGGAGACATTAAAGCCAGCACCAGCATTCATGTTTTGGCAGCTTGGAGTCCACAAACTGGCAGTGACTTCATTTCATCCACCCGACTCTTGTGAATCTGGAAGGCAGGGGTCACCCAGCGGCCACACGAACACTGTTCACCACGCCAACTGAAGGAGCCCAACTTCGAAGTGCATTTGGGGCACAGAAGCTGTAATGACCACAAAGCACCAAATATAAGGCTCTTCCAAACTCACTTCACTTGTCAGACTTCAGCACTAGAACTCCTAGGAAGCAGCTACAAAGCCTGGAGCCATATCAAGAGTTTCACTGATTCCAAAGGAAGGATGTGAACGGGGAGGGCTGCAGCAGCCTCTGTCCGTGGCTGGGCTTCACAACTGGCGTGCTTTGGAGCAGCCCCCACTTGCGATTATTTTACATCCCTATTCCAAAGCTAGAAGGGATCATTGTTATCATCCAGTGTGACCTCCTGTGTTACACATGCCAAACTTCACCAAATAATTCATACAACATATTGTTAAGCAAAACATTCAATCTTGACTAAAAACTATCAGAGATGGAGAATCCAGCACGACCCTTGGTAAACTGCTCCCATAATTATCCTCACTGTTAAAAATGTACATCTTAATTCTAGTCTGAATTTGTCTAGCTCCAACTTCCAGGCACCGGATCATGTTAAAACTTTCTCTGCTAGACCCGAGAACCCACTATTAAATATATGTTTCCTTATTGGTACTTATAGACAGTAAATAAATCCACTAAAGTCCCTTCTCGGACTAGAAGATCATCTATCACAAGTCCAAAAAGATCATTGAAATCTTGTCACTTCAGTACAATAAGGAAAGAATTCTTCACCTTTTTCATTTTGCAGAATACGTCAAGAGACCACCTGTTTTCCTGAATATTCAGAACATTTTTGGGGCAGATTTACAAGAGCACTCAGCAGCCAGGAGGAGACAACTTATCTTCTGATTAGCATTAAACGCAATAGCCAGATTTCAAGAAGTTCTCAACATTTAGCATTTCCCATTATTTTCAATTATAAATGACAAGTCTCAAGCACTTCAATGAAGCGACCAGATTTTCAGCTACCTAAAAGGGAGCAGAGCTTTTTTGAAGATCTGACCCTCCAGACCACAGACTCTATGACCCATATTTTGAGAACTTCTGCAATAAAGCCTTATTGTGCATAGCATTTCATGCTGTGGGACTATCCCAAAATACTCTACATAGTAGAATACAGTTGTATAAATAGCAGAGGGACAAAATAAGTAAAGTCAAAGGATATGGGGAGAAAGAAAGCTACTCCAGGCAGCAGAAACTACAGTAAAGGAGGGTTAGCATCTACAGTAGTGAAACTGTTTGAAATCACTTGGCATAAGGACACAAATGGGGAAAGAAAGTGAATCCATTAAAACAGCCTGGGGAAGTGCACAGAAAGTTTGAAAGACAGCGAAAGTTTTAAGTGAAATTGATTAGGAGCACTTTGTAGATAGAATAATGCAATTGTCTTTGTCCAGAACATGGGAAGAAAGAGACAGTACAATTTCACTCAAGGTGAAGTTGGGATTTCAAGAGGGAAGAAGAGAGCGGAGAAAGCAGCAAAGAAATGGTTTAACTTAGTACTATCATGAAGGCTCACCAGTCCAGGTATCAAATCTACTTACCTGTCCTTCATTTTGGTGATAATGGGGGGGGGAGGGGGAACCACCACCTAGTTCACCAAAAGAAAATGTGAAACCTTTCACATGGTGAGTGAAACTCTGCAAGGTTTCTCTGAAAACACGTTCTGCTGCATACTGTACAATTTTACTCAGTGGAGTTATTAAAAGGTGTCCAACAACTTAATCATCTGTTGTCATGGAGGATACCTGAAGCAGTCTACTTTGGGTATCAACCTCTATAAGCCAATGGCTCCTGATGACTGTTGCCAAGTTGGAGCTCTGCTGCTTGTACTAGGTGGGAGAAGACAACATTTACAGTTTATTAATGAGCTTCAGAGATGGTGAAGACTGAAAGGACTGTAGCTGTAACAGCAGCCTTGCACAAGAACAGTAAAACCAGGCAATATAAAGCAATGTAGTCAGATGCACAGAACCAATGTTTAAAAAGTGAGAACATCTCTTAAGGGAGTTTCATAGGTAACAATGTCAAGTGCTTGCTCCTCTCACCTGTCCTTCCATTACTCCTAACAATACTGGCTCCATCCACTGTACCGGCTCAATGAAATAAGAGGTACATTTGACCTGACTGTCATTACGAAGTTGAGTAGGATCTGTAATCCTCTTGTGAGCAAAGGCTGCTGGTCCACTTCCTTCAGTGTGGGTCAAAATGCTTGAGTTACGAAAGAGGGAACGTCTATCCTCCAGAACATGAGAGAAGAGAGAGAAAAGCTGAAGGTAACTGGTAGGGATGTGAACCGTTACATCATCTGCCATAGGCAGGGGGCTGCTCCAGGCCTACAGGGCCCACCACGGGCAGGGACTGCTCTAGGCAGCTGGCTAGAGCAGCCCCTGTCTGTGGCAGACCCAGCCACTTCCCACCAGAGGCAGGGGCTAGTCCAGATGGCTGGAGCAGCCCTTGTCTGAGGTGGAGGGGAGGCTGCTCCAGCCCATGGGTGGGGTGGTTAAACAACATTCAGGCAGTTCATCAATTAAACAGGATTTTACATCCCTAGAAACTGGACAATAGTATAGCACAAGGCAATAGTAGCACCAACAAACGACTGGAGTCACATAATCTATATTTTCTTTTTTCATTTGAAGGGGTCAGTGAAGGCTGTCCCTTTTTAGGCCTCCTCCCAACCACAGCATATCTAATATGCAGCCCTGGGTCTTTTTCCCATTGTTACATTTTGTTTCTTATGTAGCTACTTTTAGCAAACTCCTAGCTAATGAAATAGGAGATCATCTAGGTACATATGTCTGGGAAGTATACAGCTAGAAAATTGGAAATAGGATAAATTCCTATGATCAAGAGGCCAAATTTAACAAGACCAGCTATGGACCTATGGAGTTAAGAGAACCTTGAGAGTGGGAGTGTCAGATTTTGAGCAAAAACAACGAGGAACCCTGTAGGACCTTAAAGATTAATAGATTTATTTGGGCATAAGCTTTCATGGGTAAAAACCCAGAGTCAGGTGCATCTGACGAAGTGGGGTTTTGCCCATGAAAGCTTATGCCCAAGTAACTGTTGGTCTTTAAACGTGCTACAAGCCTCCTCATTGTTTTTGTGGATGTAGTCTAACATGGCTCCCCCTCTGAGATTTTGAGCAGTTTCAATTTAGTAAATTCAGTTTAAGTTTTGGTGTAAACTGGAACAACGTAAGTGGAGTTGTGCCTACTTATAGACAGCAATGTAGACATGGCCAGCATATACTTAGCCCCGTGGGTTCTATGGGATTTCAGAGCTTGAAAGATTTTATGATCATGAAACAAAGATTAGGCAAAGGAAAGTACCATGTATCCTTTTGATTGAAAATGTCTCAAGGATGTATTTTTGTTCTGAGACACAAATCCAATAACTTGTAAACTACAAAGGCTATTTTCCCTACAAGAATTCGTTTCAAAGTAACACTTTGTGAGAAATGAAACACCCCATACCTGCATTTTCTGCACCTGTAGAGAATCTCACTGTTTAGAGTTTGACAAACGCTGGTTGGGTCAACTGCAAAGACTTCTTGTGGTAAGTTTTGCAGCTCTACAGAGAGGGAGTGATATAAATCAGTCATTCACAGATTTGTAATTAAAGCACTATGGCTTTGCCATCACACTTCCTACCCACACCTTCTCCCTTCTTAGGAGGTTCCTGAGAGCGGTTCTCCACTATGGGGTGATATCAACCTACACAACTCCAGCTACATGAATACCGTGGCTGGAGTTGAAATAATAGGTTGAGTTGCGGGTAGATCTCTACTGCATGGAGTTGATAGGAGAAATGCTGAACACTTAATTGGGTGGCAGTGGTTCACCAGGTTTAGCTCCTGGTGGGTTGCTGCCATTATATTTACCTGCACCTCCACAGGTACAGGTGACTGCAGTTCCTATTGGCTGGGAACAACAATCTGCTACCAACAGGAACTATGATCCCCTGTAAACTGCAGAGAGGCAGGTAAATATGGTGAGGGGGGGGGGAGATGCCAGAGACTAATCCTGGTACACTGGATCTGGCCCAGGGGCCAGTAATTGCCTACCCCGGCCCTAAGAGATGAGCTTCACCCTTTCATGCCAAAGAAGGGGAATTCCACTGTGCTAATTACAAGAAGCTTTGTATCTAGAAATAGCACATCTGGATCTTGTCCTGGTGTACAGATGCCTTCCAGTACACAAAATTTTATACAAACATGCAAAGTTTTCAGACTATCAAGATTTTTACATGCTCAAATCACCATGGTATTTGAGCAGCTGCTCTGAGATACACTGATGTAAATCAACAAAATTGCTAAACTCATCTAGATTGAAACCAGCAGTGTGTAACGAAAGGACTGGTTCAGACAGCGCTAATATATTCAGTCCTGGAACAGGTACCTGCACTAGGAGATATGTAATATACCATCCTTGTACACCTTCAGTCACTCTTAGCTACTAATGTCTCTAGCCCCGCTGAACACACAGCATCTCAGACATTACCTTCACTCACCAGGATATTTCTCTGTAACCTTTTGTAAGCGATACTGTTTGTAAATGGCACTGGACACATCAACTTTACAGCCCATTGCTTCATAGAGTTTCAGCTGCCACTCAAAGCCTTCGTTCATTCTGGAACACAGGGAAAGTCAGAGGCCTGTTCCCCAGGCTGTGGAGATCGTACACATTAGACCCCCATGAGGCAAGACAGGAATCTTAGCAGAGCAAATAACTCACTTGGCATCAGGTTTGATAACCTTGATCTTGGCATAAGCCTCTTCGAAGGTGAGATTGTTGGTTTTCATTAAATAGGCCGTCACTAAAGCAACGCTCCGACTGACTCCAGCATGGCTGAAAGACAAAGAACTCAGTGGCGAACAATAGGAGGGAAAATACACCAGGGCAGTTAATTCATGTCAAGCGTCACTTCCATTGTAACCCATCTGCCTCTGGGGAAATTAATGCCCTGGCTCCTCTGCTGGCTGAGCCGGGCCATGAGCACCAACTGTCAGCGGAGTGGGCCAAGCCAGCAAGTGGAAAGAGGAGCACTTGAGGCTGATGCCAAGGCCCAGCTGCCTCAGATGTGAAGAACTAGTCAAACTATCTGATAAGCAAATGTTTATTGGATACTCAACAGGCTAGACGACTAGTCACTCCCCCCCCCCCCCATTGCTGCCTCTAACAGAAAGAGGCGGGGGGGGGGGGGGGGGGGGGAGAAGGAGGTACTTCAAAGCGGCAGTGCTGCTTGGAGCCTGGGGCCAGACCCGGCTCCATGCAGCCCTGGGCCAGCTGCGGTGTCCCCGGGCTCCCCCAGCGTTTCAAAGCGGCAGCGCCTGGGGAGCCCACGATCAGCAGGGGACTCCCCATCTGATCCCCGGCTCCCAGCAGCGCTTTCGCCTTTGACGTGCAGAAGCAGCTGGGGGCCGTTGCTACCCCGGCAAGGCGGGGGCGCTTATCGGCCAATGGATGAGCGGATGCAAAAGGCACCGACGGTTGGGTGAGCCAGTGACCCGCCGTGTAACGCCCCGCGGCCACACACCCCGGCGCTCACCATCGCACCAAGGCGGCGCCGCCCCCGGCCCGGGCCGCGCTGAGGAAGGCGGCGCAGGAGTCCAGGTGGCTCAGCAGGTCGGCGCCAGGCTCGTCCCGCGCGGGGATGTGCAGCGCCCGGATCCCCGCCAGCGGGGGCGGCTCCTCCGCGTCCACCGAGAGCAGCGCCCCCACCCCCGCCGCCCGCAGGGCCCCGGCCGCCGCCGCGCCGCCCACGAACAGGCCAGGCAGCACCGGCACCATCCGGCCGCGCGGCCGCCCCCCGCCACCACCAGCATGGCGGCTTCCGGCCTGTGTCCGCTCCCCGCCACCACCAGCATGGCGGCTTCCGGCCTGTGTCCTCTCCCCGCCACCACCAGCATGGCGGCTTCCGGCCTGTGTCCTCTCTCCGCCACCACCAGCATGGCGGCTTCCGGCCTGTGTCCGCTCCCCGCCACCACCAGCATGGCGGCTTCCGGCCTGTGTCCTCTCCCCGCCACCACCAGCATGGCGGCTTCCGGCCTGTGTCCTCTCCCCGCCACCACCAGCATGGCGGCTTCCGGCCTGTGTCCGCTCCCCGCCACCACCAGCATGGCGGCTTCCGGCCTGTGTCCTCTCCCCGCCACCACTAACATGGCGGCTTCCGGCCTGTGTCCTCTCCCCGCCACCACTAACATGGTGGCTTCCGGCCTGTGTCCTCTCCCCGCCACCACCAGCATGGCGGCTTCCGGCCTGTGTCCTCTCCCCGCCACCACTAACATGGTGGCTTCCGGCCTGTGCCCCTCCCCCGTTACCGCCACTACCAATATGGCGGCTTCTGGCCTGCTCCGCCCATTGCCACCACCAAGATGGCGGCTTCCGCTCTAGTTCCCCTCCGCTCACTAGCACCAGCCCCCACTGCTTCCTTCAGCCACGTGTCACCTTTCCGCGCCTCGCCCCTCTGGCTGGGCCTGCGCTGCACCTGCTCCCCTGCAGGCACAAGAAGCAGCCCCCATGAGCGGCAGTAGCTTTTGGCGGAAGAGTGACTCGGGCTGACACAGCACGGTCTGCACCGGCACTTTTCCTGGTAAAACGTTGCGGGTCAGGGGTGTGTTTTTCACACCCCTGGCATGACCAACACACTTTTACCGATGAAAGTGCACCTTCCAGGCTGGCGCTCGTTGCTGATGGTGAGATGTCCTTACCTCTTCCCCCAGGCAGTTTCCACTTTTCCCTTCTCTAGGTGTTGCTCGCACACACACTTGTACATAGGTGATTGAACCCACCCCATCCACAAACACTTAAACACACTCCCCACAGCCAAATTGTGCATGTACACACCATATTCACAAGTGCAAACACCCCAGCTGTAACACACCATATCTGAACACACAAGTAAATACGGTGATGACCAAAAAGTAAGTGTGAAAAATTGGAATGGGATGGATGGTAATAGGCACCTGTATAAGGTAAAGCCCTCAATATTGGGACTTTCCTAAAAACTGGGACACCTGGTCACCTTTCACATACACCACTCAGACCTGCATATATATCAACGGGGACAATAATTTTTGTGGGAGGGGGGCACTCCCAAGAATTTGGTAATTGATCAAGGTCCACACTTTTCTATTACATTAATGGAAGAGATGAGAGGTTTGGGGTGGAGGTTGGATGCAGAAGGAATTGGGATGCAGGACACGGTAATGAGTCCAGGAGAGAGTTTGGGTGAAGGAGGGGATTGTGATCCAGGTAGGGGGATTTGGGTCTGGGAGGAGAGGCAGGGTCCAGGAGTGGGTGCAGGGTCCGAGAAAGGATATGGGTGCAGGAGAGGATTCTCAGCTGGAAGAGGGGTGTAGGAGGGGGTGCAGGGTCTGGGAGGGGTTGTGATCTGGGGCAAGGGTGCAGGAGGGGGTTGTGACCTGGGGCAGGAAGTTGGGGTGTGGGAAGGGGTGGAGTGCCAGGTGCAGGCTCTGACCAGGAGGTGCTTACCTTAGCTGGCTCCCAGCCAGCAACTCAGCAACTGTCACAGCTCAGGCCACTCAAAGTGGACAGCTGTGGGGGCCATGTGCACCTCTGCATCATGCCTCCCTTGATGGGATGGTCTTCCATGCACTGCCTGTACTGCTAGGGTTGCCAGGTGTCCGGTTTTGAACCAGACAGTCAGGTATTTGAGGTTTCTGTCCGGGAAATAAATTGAGAAAATACCGGACATAGAAATGTCCGGTATTTTCTAATTAGGTTAGTTTTATTATTATGAGTATCAGTACGTATTTGCGTACTGCCTGGCTGGTAGACGCGCTCACGCTGTGTGAGTCACACTGCATGAGTGTGTACACCAGCCAGGCAGTACGCAACTACGCAGTAGAGAGGAGGCGGGTGGGGGTGGGGCAGGATGGAATCCCCAGGGCCAGACTTGCTCGTGCTCCTACAGGACCATGTGCGGGACGGGACGGGCAGCACTCTGGGATCTGCGTGGGCCCGGGCCAGCCCCGCTCCCCATTGGCCAGCCCTGCTCCCCCCGATCCCCTCCCGGCCAGCCCTGCTTCCCGGCGGCTGGTTCCTTCCCAGCCAGCCCCGCTACCCCCGACCTTCTCCCGGCCAGCCCTGCTTCCATCCAGCCGGTTCTCCCCCACGTCTCCCCTGGCCAGCCCCGCTCCCCCCAACCTCCTCCCGGCCAGTCCTTCTCCCCTCCCGGCTGGTCCCCTCCCCCCCCATCTGAGATCAAGTGTATCCGGTATTTTTTTGAAGCCATCTGGTAACCCTATGTATTGCAAGCACAGGCCAGGCTATGGGCAGAAAGTGAACGTAGGGCTGAGGGAGGTAATCTCCCAACCTCACCCTTTCTATGTGAGGCCCCACATGGGAGCCAAGCTCCCCCCACCACAGGGGCAAACCTTCAGCCCCCATGTCCCATGAGAGCCTCCCCAGCTTCTGAGCACCATGGAGAAGACAGGCAGTGCACAGCCTGACCCTCCCTAGTCCCGGAGCATGGAGAGAGCAGGTGGTGGTGTGGCCTGAGCTGTCCTGGCCCTGGAGCACCACAAGGAGGGTGGGTGGTGCATGGCTTAAGCAATCCCTGCTTCGGAGCACAGGCTGAAGCTTGGGGGCAGCAACATTCCACCCCCAGAATTCCTACTGCTTCAGCACAAGAAACAGTAGGTGTTCTGGGGGTGGAGTGTGGGCAGGGCCATGCCTGGCCATTTGGGAAGGCATTGCCTGCCCCCAGCTATTATACCCGTCACCCATGCCCAGGCAGCTCCCATTGGTTGTTTTCCAGTCAGTGGGAGAGGCGAGATTGTGCTGGGGGCAAGGGAAGCATGCAAAGCTCTCCCCCTGGGTGCGTTTCATGCAGAGGTGCACATGGCCCCCTTCAGCTGGCCGCTTTGAGTGGTGTGGGGGGGCCTGGCAGGCAGGGAACCTGCCTGAGGCTCCTGCTGAGCTATGGGATGGTGGCGAGCCGATCCAGCAGTTTGGCAAGCCGAACTCAGCCCATAAGTTGTATTTTGCCCACCCGAATATACATACACAACATGATATACACAAATTTGTAGACTCACACCCCACAACTGAGCTACATCAGGGTCCCACATAGAAACATTTCACTGTATCACATACAGTGATGCTATAAAGTTGCATGGGGTAGGATTGAGCTGGGTGAGCAGGGACAGAGCTTTGAAAGGACGCCTTTGTGAGGTCTGAGACTACAGGAAAAAGACTCAGAATCCAGAACTGAGTCAGCCTGATCTGTATGGGGGATCTATGGCTCTTTCCACTCTTGGAGCTGCCAGTAGCTACATATTCTATGTGAGTCCCAAGGGCAGGATACAAGCTCTCTTGTGTCAATAGCAACAAATTCCTGAAAGTTGTTTTCTTGCAGCACTAAAAAGGGAATTTGGTTTTATAGTAAGTGTAACCCAGAATCATTCAGTGCCTTTGGGTTGCATAAGGAAAACAGTTTTGTCCCTAATATATCATTGTCTCCTCTTCAATGCAGAGCATCTGCCTACCTTTCCCATTTCCTTCCTGCCTGGCTTCCTACTGTTTTAAAGCAACAGTACATGGATCCTTATATCAACCTCACCTGTAGCCTGGAAATGGGTATTCCATCACCTGAGACTGGCTTTAGGAACAACAGATCCTTTTTTTGTTTCCTCTTCCACTGTGTTCAGAAGTCAGTAACTAGGGGTATGTCTACACTAGGAGATAAGGTCGAATTAAGATACGCAACTTCAAGTACATTAATTGCATAGCCGAAGCTGAAGTACCTTAACTTGACTTTTGGTGCTGTCCACACTGCAGGAAGTCATAGGTAGAATGTTCTCCCTTCAACTTCCCTTACTCCTTGTGGAAGCAGGTCTATTGGCATCAACCAGAGTGCCCCTCTCAGTTCAAATTAGCTGTTTTAACTAGACCCACTAATTTGAACCCTGGAAGATTAACAGCGGCAGCTTCGATCGTCTCTGTAGTCTTGACATAGCCAAAGTTCTGAAGGTCTCAGGAAAATTAAGAATACTTGGTATTTCCTTTCCCCAGGAATAGTATGCAAGTGGCAAAAAGTGTCAGCAGGGGGCAGGCTTGAGCTTGTCTTATTCTGAAAAGGAAATTCAGCCACTTGCTGCATAGGATCTAAGAATTGGGTTGGTTGGAACTGAATCAAGTTAAAATAGATCTGCATAGCGACAAATCAAATAAATCAAGAAAAGACTCCTATTTTAAAAATATCACTGCAGGGTTCCTTTGAAATGTCTTTCACATTATCCCTTATTCTTAGAAAGGCATCTGCAGCAAAAAACCTTTCTGGGAGTCCAGAACAGATGCTGACAAATACATTGTGCCTCACCTTTAAAATAAGTTAACAAGTAAAGTTGTTGGCAGTTCCCAACAAAGCTCTCTAGTCTTTACATGAAACAGACATCTTAGGCTATGTCTGCACATGGGGGTTTTCTGGGATATCTGGAAAAACTCCTCCATGTCCAGGGAATGCATCTGCTCTTCCACTTTTTTTTGCAGAAGAGCAGACGCTCCCACAAGGAAGAAGGGCTCTTCTGAAAGAGAAGGCTTTTCTGAAATTTGGCCGAAAAAACTATTGGAAAAAGGTACGCAAATTGCTCTTCACAATTTGCATACCTTTTTCCGATAGATCATTGTAGTGTAGACATAGCCTCAGTCACTGTTGTATTCAGTGTTGCTGTAGCCATGTCAATCCCAGGACATTAGAGAAACAAAATGGGTGAGGTAATAACTTTTATTGGACCAACTTCTGTCTCTGTCTCCAATAAAAGATGTTACCTCACCCACCTTGTCACTCTAACATATTCATTGTCATAGCTCACTAGTGAGTTGGTCCTGGCTCAGAGTTTGCCTGCCTTGTTTCAGGTCACTTCAGTTAGTTATAAAGATCAATACCTTAATATGCTGCAGCTTTCCTTTCAGTACCCACCTTAGAGGGCTCTTGGATTTTCTGAACATTTATTCCCTTCTCCCATCCAGGCTGTCAAAGCAGAAATCCCTAAAGCCAGAGAGCACAGCAAGATAGATTATCAGTCACATTTCTGTGAGTGGGCAAAGAATTGTGGGATTTCCATAAGAAATCACAAAATCTTGGGTGGGTTGGGGAAGATATCTTGAAGAACATCCAAATCCCTGAGTAATTAGCGACAGTAACTAAGGCACTATAGGTGAGCTGCCCTGGTGGCCCTAGAATGGCATCACACCATCTGTGATGGCAACATGGTGAGCATGGACCCCCATATCCAGCTGTGATGATGCATAAGTTGCTGTACATACAGAATTGGAACTTTGCTACTTGTAGCCAGTGCTTCTCAATAGTTACATAAATGACTGTTTTCAGCATCAATGGACCCAAAGCTACAGCCACAGGTCTTCCTGGTATAATTTCCATTGTATGGACAGTGCTCATCAGCCTCCCTCCATTAATTATGGGTCCCTTCTCCAAGATGAAACAATGCACACAGTATTATGGGGGTAGAGCTAGATATTGAAAAGAATAAAATCTTGGACCATAGAAAGGACAGTGTATGTCTTTAAAAGGCTTAATTCAGAAGACTCAATCAAAAAAGCAAGGACCAACATGGCCTTGCCTAGAAGCCGTGTTGTGTGCAGGACTGTGGCTCTGAAAAAAACATGTATTTGTGAAAGGAGGCATATGACAGTCACTTTTCCATCAATTTTAGAAAATATTTTCCCCTTGCCACTGCCTTTGATAGCACTTATGTAACAATACTGGTTAGATTGTGAATGCATTTCAAATTATCTTTTTTCATTATACTAAAACCTTCTCTATTTCCATTTTAAATGAGAAATCTCTTCACTACTTCACTTTCCCTTAGCTCTTATTTTTAGTGCTTTGTTGTTTTACCATGTCTTCCTTGTCAAGGTTAATTCCTCCCCCGCACTTATAGAACTCATTGTGCTCTTGTAGGATGCAGGGTGCTGTATTATTTAGCAGAGTGCCACAGCCCTTCTCTCAAGCTGCCTTCCTTATTCCTATTCATCAGGATATAGTAACAGGAACCTGGTGTTTTGGTTTATCAAATGACCTTGGCATTTCTTTCTTTCTCTCTTTAGTCCGTATCTGGGGTGGAGGACATGTGTAGAGTCTAACAGGGATTTTCCACAGATAGTATTTTTCTCTTCTGCCCAAGGATACTTTTGCTTAGGATACAACCAGAAAACAGTAAAGTTTCTATACCTCTACCTAGAACAAAAAAATCAATGGGGGCAGAAGGTGAAGTACTCCTTCACTTTGCCAGCTTCAACAATTTTATCATGAATGTCACAAAGTGTGGTGTTTTTCTTAAAGCACCAGTTCTTTAAATCAAGTGATTATGTGAGAAATCTTTGCTTTCTTTAATGTAAACAATAAAGTATCTTTGTAGCTCTTTGGGTGGTGGAGAAAATCTTGAAAGCAAGACCTTAGCACACGCTAAAGGCTCAAAAACCAAAAGACAAGCAAAAAGAACTCAGTATTTATTACTTTATAAAATATTCACATTTCTGAACCAGTTGCATAATTTTTCAGGATTTTTTATTTTTAAGTGCTGTATGCTGGCATCATTACTACTCAACATCAGGAAAATGAGTCATCTATAGAAAGTTAGGAACCTCTCTAGATAAGATTAAAGGTCATGTTTTCTAGTCAATGCTGAGCTTGTCAATTAATCTCTCCTGATACAGTGTGTGAGATTTGGAGCAGTGCAAGTTCCATTGTATATTATTGTGCACAACTGAATGGGAAGAGGAGCATAGGTGCCACAGACAGGCCTAGCCCAACGGCTCATAATTAAGGTTAAGATTTTGTTATGCATATTTTTAGTAAAATTCATGGACAGGTCACAGTCAATAAAGAAAAATTCATGGAAGCCTAAGACCTAACATGCTAAAAATATGCATGACAAAATGGGGAGCTCAGCTACGGGATCTCCTCACCATCCACAGTGGCTGGGCAGCTGCAGGGGCCCACTCAGAGTCTCCACCATCTGTGGGGGTACAGAGCTCCAGGGTTCCCCACCACACAGGAGCTATGTCTATACTACAGAGTTTTTCTGGGATACTGGAGGTATCCCAGAAAAACTCTGTCACGTCCAGGGAACATGTCTGCTCTTCCAACATTTTTTTCGGAAGATCAGACTTGCTTTTTCGGCATTCCTGTAAACCTCGTTTTACGAGGAAGAAGGGATGTTCTGAAAAAGAGAGTTTTTCCGACATTTGGCCCAGTGTAGATGGGCCAAATGTCGGAAAAGCCTCTTCCCAAAAAAGAAGCAGAAAAAGCTATGCAAATTGTGGTTTGCAGTTTGCGTAGCTTTTTCCGGAAGAACAGTGTTGTGTAGACATAGCCAGGGCTTGGAGCTGCAGGGTCCCATTGTGATTTGTGGGAGCTCCCAGTATCCCTACTGCCCATGGCAGCCAGGAGTTGTGGGGGTCACTCTGCTGGCAGCAGTGGCTAGAAGCAATTGTGGCCATCACGACTCCTGCTGCCTGCCATGATTCAGAGCTCACAGGGCGGGCCTGAAAACCAGGAGCTGCAAGGAATTCCCACTGTCTGCTGCAGCTCTGAGCTGCCAGGGTCCCTGCTGCCTGCAGTGTCCAGGAGCTGCAGCGTTCCCCCACTGCCTGTGGTGGCTCAGAACTCCATGGCCTCCACCACCTGTAGGAGCTCTGGCAGCAGGTGTACCCTGCAGCTCCTGGCCACCGCAGGCTGAAATGACAGAAGTCTTTGGAAGCTCTGTGATAAAATTGTAGCCTTACCTATAATTAAGGGTTAGATTTTGCTATCCTTTACTTCTATGGTAGTTTTATGACTATAGTGGGACCACTCATATAAGTAAATACAGCTCAGTGTACAGATTTCATAAACTAACTTTCTAGTAAAAACTGGGAGCCTAGAGAAATAGTCTGGAAAACTTGAAGGTTCAGTACTCATACCCAGACTTGGTTTGAGAGCCACTGGCTTTAGGAGCCCAGAGGAGCCTTTTTTCACTTTTCTCACTGTGTGATATCCATCTTTCTTGCAGAAAATTGGATTTTATACTTGAGACAGAATAACCCAGCTAGAGATCCTGCTGGGAAATAGAACTGATTCTCCCCTAGGATCTATTTTATGATAGTAACACATAAGTGAGAGTAAAGTTAATAAAGGCTGGGGAAAAATAAAAGTCTAAAAAATCTCTCTTTTTAGTCTAAAATTGTCCATATTTGAGTACAATTTAAGAGTGATTTTTTTTATGTTACAGACCAAAATTAGTTTAGCTGCTTTGGCATTCAATTGGACTTTATTCTCAGTCACACTAAAGCCTTGTTATACAGGTTGGACCTCCCTCATCCAGCACCCTCAGAACCTGACTTGTCCCAGACAAGAGATTTTTCTGGGCCAGGGGAGGTAATTTCTGGTCCTCCTGCAGCTACCCCCTTCATTCTGCTCCCCCTCCCCATGGGCTTCCTGACTCCCCCTGCAGTTCAGCTGAGCTGCACCCAGCTCCCAATTCCCCCCACTCCCTGTAGCGCAGCTGAGCAACATGCTGGCTCCCCCCCCCCCCACCCCTGCAGCCCAGCTGGGCCTCACGTTGCCCTCCCCCCCCAGTATAGCACCAGGCTACCGGTTCATCCATCCCCCACAGCGCACCGTAACTCTCTGATCTTGGAATATCCATGGTCCTTCTGGATATTGTCAGACCAGAAGGTTCAGATATATAGAGGTGCAACCTGTACTTGCCAGTGTAATGGGGCCTTAGCATAAATGAGAATCTAGCCCAAATAATTCCTAAGAGGTCTGAGGCTATGTCTACACTGCAGGCTTCTTGCGCAAGAAGCTTTTTGCAGAAGAGATCTTGTGCAAAATCTTCTTGTACAAGAGTGTGTCCACACTGCAAAAACACACTGAAAAAGCAATGTGCTGTTGCGAAAGACAGCGTCCAGACTGCATGGACGCTCTCTCGAAAGTAAGCACTGATTGGTATGCACAGAATGGCCACCAGGGCACCCATGCTTTTTCCTCTTTTTGTGCAAAAACTCCTCTGTTCTTTTGATTTACTGTCAATTTACTGTCGAAAGAACGTGCTTGCAGTGTGGACGCGCCGCAAGTTTTTTTTTTTTTGCCGTTTTTCTGCAAAAACTCTGTAGTGTAGACATAGCCTGATTTGAAACCCCCAAATTGAGTCCCATCACTGACAGTTGTTCTTTGGCTTAATTAAATAGCTGTTGCCCTCCTCTGTCTTATGCTACTTTCTGCGTGATGGCTAAAAGTGAATAGAAATGGCAATTATACCTAGCTTTCTGTGCTGAACGGTCTCTGTTAACAAGAGTATGGGTCTCATTCAGCAATGACATAAGATACAATCTGGAGACTGGGTTTCTTTGGGGATAACTTCTTTGGGTCAGAGGTTTGCAGCCTATGATTCTTTCTAGGGGAAAAGTGGAAGTCTTTGTACAAGGACATGCCAACCATTACTACTGCACATTTTTCTGTGGCAAAAAACTTGGAACTTAAATCGTGTTGCTCAGAAAATACCAGCCCTTCCCATCTTAGCTAAGGATACTCTTGTTTAGAACTTAGAACTTTTTTACATGGGGGGAATTCTATATTAGACCTCATTTAGACACAGAAAGAAACTAATCACATAACTAAAAATTAAAGCTAGTGTAGGCATAGTGATCATGACCTGATCACACTGATAACATGAAAACAGAATAAAGTCCCAATCAGTAATATACATACTTGGTCTTTTAAAAGGGCTGCTTTCATAAAGCTGAAATCAATCATGAGCCAAATGAACTGGGAGGAAGAATTTTAACATAAAAATGTGACTGAAAACTGGGAATTGTTTAAGAACACTCAACTAGAACTCCAAAAAATCCACCACACCACAAGTGAGGAAGAAAATATATTGGTTAAAAAAATCAACCTGGTTTAGATGGGAACTGAAGGTACCTCTTAAAATATATGTATATAACAAATTGAAGAGAGAGGATATTGGTAGTGATAAATATCAAGAAAAAGCTTGGAAATGAAAAGGGAAGTAAGGCAGGGTTGCCAGGTGTCCGGTTTTGAACCAGACAGTCCAGCTTTCTGTTCGGGAAACAAACTGAGAAAATATAAATGAGAAAATATAAATGTCCGGTATTTTCTAAATCAGATGTAATGTAGATTGTGATGTAATGTCAGGTGCGTCTGGTATTTTTGTTGAAACCATCTGGCAACCCTAATGGGAACACAAGGAGAAATCTATGGCCATCAGAGTTAAGAACAATAAGAATGTGTTTTTAAGTACATTCAGAACAAAAAGTGTCTTAGCAGTTCATTATTAGATGGAAATGGTAGAATTATCAGTAATAATGCAAAAAAAGGCAAAAGTGTTCAATTAATACTTTTGTTTTCTATTTGGGGAAAGAGCAGATCATGTAATCATATCACATGATGATAACATTCTTTCATTCTTTCCATTCCACTAGCATAGTGAGTGGGTGTTAAACAGAAGTTCCTACCATTGGACATTTTTAAACCAGTAAGTCCCAAATAATTTACAATCAAGAGGTTTAAAAAAAATAGCTGAGGTGCATACTGCACCAGTCTTGCATTGTCCACTTCCTGAAAGGAAGTCAGGTTTTGGTCTCAGTTTCTGGAGCATCCCAATAGAGTCAGTTTAGAGGGAAACTAGGCCCCAGATCATTAATGTTAATTTTCAGTAAGTCTTGGGACACCAGAGGTTACAGAAGATTGGAAGGAAGCCAATGTTGTGCCAATATTTTACAAAGGTAAATGGAATGGCTATTCCAGGTAATTATAGGCCTGGCAGTCTGACCTCAATCCTGAGCAAGATAATGCAGTGGCTAATACTGAACTTAATAAAGAGTTAAAGGGGAGTAATATAATTATTGCACACCAACATGTGTTTACGAAAAATAGATCCCATCAAACTTACCTGATACCTTTTTTCATGCAGTTACAAGTTTGGTTGAGAAAAATAATATTGTTGATAATTTGATTTCTGTAAGTCATTTAGTGTTGAAAATTGGAAAGGGTGTAAAAAAGAGCCATAAAAATTATTCAAGGGTTACAGAAAGTGCTCCATAGTGAGAGGCTATTTTTCATTAAAAAACAACATAAAACAGCCCTGAGAAGTGACCAAATTATGGTATATAAGTATGTTCATAGGGCATACAGCAGTGGTTCTCAGAGTGGACTGTGGGCCTGCTCAGGTAAGCCACTCATGGGCCCGTGCTGCTTTGTTTACAGAGTCTGTAGCCACGGAGCCTCAGAGCCTTGTAGCATCCATTGGCTGTGGTTTGCTGTTTTCAGCCAAGGGGAGCTGCTGGAAGTGGCATGGCCCAGGCCGCTACTTCCCGTAGCTTCCCTTGGCTGGAAATGGTGAACTGCGCCAATGGGAGCTGCGAAGCTCTGTGGCTAGACACTTTAGATAAACACGGCATCACAGGCCCATGAGCAGCTTACCCGGGCAGGCCTGCAGCAATGGGAGGCCTCGGTATCCTAGGCGAGGGAAGGCATTGCCTTCCCAAACCACCAGCCTGGCCCGATCACACTCTGCCCCCAGAATGCCTGCTGTAGGCATACTGGAGGTGGGGTGTTGCTGCCCTCAGCTTCTGCCCTCCCCATGCTCCGGGGCTGGCGAGGCTGGGCCCCCCTGTGCTGGGGTAGGTGGTAAGAAGGCTTGGCTCCTGTGAGGGGCAGGGCCTTAGCAGAAGGGGTGGGGTTGGGGAGTGGGGCTGGGGGCTTACCTCCCCCAACCCTACCTTCACTGACCGCCCATGCCTGCGGCCCACTTTGAGAACCACTAGCATACAGGAAGTATGCCAGAAACAAATCAAATCAGAAATAAAAGGCACATATTTCTAATAGAGAGTGTGATTAACCGTTGGAACAAACTACCACATCAAGACCAAATGCCTTTCTGGAAGATACGCTTTAGTCGGTTCAAGATTATTTTGACTCAATGCAGGGTTAAGTAGGTGAAATTCTATGGCCTAAATTATGCAGGTGGTCAAAGTAGATGATTCCATGGTCCCTTCTGGTCTTAAAATCAAGTAATTTTAGAGGGGGAATCCTTGGAGGGGGAACAGCACCAAAATTAACTAAACAGAAAAAAGGAGTATGCGGATTTAAGGATTCAGATTATTGGGAAGGATTGATATGATGGTGGTGTAAGTTTTACAGAGCACTTGACTAACATCATCTCCCATGGGCATGGAAGATGATGCATTATGAAGATCTATCTTGAGGGGAGAGCACTGACTTGAACTTCCCATTGGAAGAAGAGGAGGGCAGCCCTCCTGGAGGAGCTTTGCATGGTTGTGTATTCAATTGTCTCTCCTTTGCCATTTCTCTGAACTACTGAGGCTGCCATCTGCTGCTTTCGCTTAGGGCTTTGTTTCTTGAATTTGCTCACAACCTCCAAAATAGATTAAATGTTTCTCAGTTTCATCCACAATCCCCCCATTACCTCTCTCATACTGCAAGAATCTTTAACGGTTTGTTCTACCCCCAGTTACAGAAAACCTTGTGACTAATTAAGTAGTTCTGGCTAACACGGGTCCAGGGAAAAACAATTGCTGCCCACTGTCTCCAGTAAATTCTTTCCATCTCAGCATATTTCTTGCTGAAGGACCCAAGCTAAAGAAATCACTATGGTTTCCTTTTCCTGACTGAAAGGGAAACATTGGCAAGAACAGCAGGGGTAGAAGTGAGATCCTCCTGCTCTCAAGGCACAGGTCCCAGAGATTTGAACTAAGGCATACGCAACCATTCAGTATTGGCAGTATAGAGCCTATATGACATAGAATGGAACAGTTTTGATTCATTCTGATGGAAGGCTGTGGCACATATACACACAAACCAGTTCATTACATTATAAAGATGTGTAACAGGTTTCATATTTTCTACAGCTATCACACAGGAGAAAGAATGCCTGTGTATCCCCCAGGAAGCTTGAAAGCATAGCTGTTTTTGGTATTGGAGAGAAGCATAGGTGTGGGAAATAGGAGTGCAGGATGTGCTGCAGCACCCCACAGATTTAGCACCCAGCACCATAGTCCCAACCAACAGCCCATGCCTGGGGACCTTGCTGTCACCCAGAGTTCCAGCTGCCAGCTCCAGGGGGTCCCGGCTGCCAGTCCTGCTGCGTCTGGCCACCAGCACTGTAGGCTCCGTTGTTGACCCCAGGATCTTGGCCATCTGAGGCTCCGCTGCTGCCTGGGGTCCCAACTACCAGGACTTGACCATCAGCCCCATGGTCAAGGCTCTGCAGCCACCCCATGGTTTGGCCACAGTGTGGAGTGGCGAGGGGCACAGATGGGGTAAAGCAGGCAGGGTGCAGCTGAGCACCCTCAACCTAAAAATTATTCCAGCGCCACTGGAAGGAGTCTCCATCTGAGACTCCAAAGGAGGATTTTGGTATGATGGTAGTAGTGGACAATATTGTTTTCTCAGTTCTATGAGTCTTCAGTATTGTCTTGGTTATACTCTGTGTTTCCACAGAATTATTCCCCAAGTTCCCCAAGAACTAATTGTCTGTTGCAGAATAGAGTATCTTCTATCTATCACACACTCACTTCTAGGCTTCTACAATTTATAAATGCCTTCCCTAGATTTATAGTGATATACTGCATTCAGCTTGCATCAGGTAAAGCAACTTATCTGGTAGTGCCAGATCGCTGACATTTGCAAAAGTTATCTGCTTTTCTTCTGCCAAAAATAAATTTGTAGTCCTATTATTAGGCAAATTAATATTTTTATAAAAGAAATTACTGTTCTTTAAGCATTTTAATGTGCCCATCACACAGTTTCCAGGCACAATGTACCATAAAGGGCAGTGAGGGTCCATCATTCAATGTGACAGTATTATTTTGTGTTTTCACCATTTCATTGCTCCTTCTTTTTCCCCAACAAGTTGTATCACCAGAGCATTTTCATGCCATCATCCTTGGAGGAAGGGTAGTGTGAAATGATTGATCTTGCATTGTCCCTTTCCTGAAAGGAAGTCAGGATTTGGCTTCATTTTCTGGAGCATTCCCATAGAGTCAGTCTTGAGGAAAAGTAGGTCTCACAATATTAAAAATTAAGACTCTAATCTTGAATTAGAGCTGGAACCAAATGGGAACCAATGGCACATACGATGTAGTGCATGCTCTTCAGTTTTTCTTGTCTCAAAGGTAATTTGCTAACCATGTCTCCCTGTGGCCCTTCCAACTTGATCCACATAGAATATGCTGCAATAATCTGTAATTTGAAGGTGCAAAGACATGGACCACAGAGGCTAGATCTTCATCAGCAAGGAATTGGCACAGTTTCATATCAGTCAAAAATGGAAGAAGGCCTTCTTCTCCACTATTGCAATCCGTATAATCGAGAATCCAGTAGCTCCTCATGACTGTACTATTCTGCCTTAGTGGTCTGAGCACATATGCCTTCAGTAGAGGTGACGTCACTGCTCCTTCAATTATCTCCTTCATTTTACCAGCATTTGGAATAAAAGGAGGATCTTGTAAGCATACATTGTAAAATGTGGGCCTGTAATTTTTATATCTGTAGTTTCAGTAAACGCTGTACTGTAGCTTTTTGCTTCTATCAATATTGTAAGTAGAAAGTTTTTTGCCGGTTGTAAGAAAACTGCTATTAATAACAAAAATCCAGAAAATTTGCTGCCAAAAATCAGAATTTCTTGCCGCATAATCCAAAAAAACTTGAGCCAAGAGTAGGGTTAAAGATGTAGTATGATTGTGGGTATGACTGAAAGTAAGCTGCAGAACTAAAGGGACTTGCCTTGTTTCTCATGGGGGACCTTTCTTTACTTACTATAAGCCTCAATGATGGGAAATTTTTCTTCACCCTAATACTTCCATGTATGCTCCTCAGATCAGATTTACCTTACATTTTTCAGATACTTGTTCATAGTGATTATTGTTTTGTGAAACGATACATGTTTAGTTCCTTTTATCTGACCTCACCAACAAGTTCTTCATCCTTGTATTCATTTCCATTACTCTTCTCTAAAATCCACTTCTCTTGATCTAATATAGAAGTATCTTCCACGATTTTTAGGATCACAGGTGCAATCATACCAGAAATCCTCTCCACTAAGCAGAGATAAGAAACTGACTCTACATGGTGTGGAAACTGATCCTACACAGTGTGTGGAAAGAATCTGATTAAATGACTGTTTTTGGCTTTCCCCACCATATTTGCTAAATACCTTACTCTTTCCCCCATCTCTGAAGGATGAATTCAATGCAGTAATGACTGGCTTCCACCCTGCCCCCCAGGGTTTATGGAAACTCACAGTTGTGATGAAGACATTCTCAGAAGAGTTTTCCATTGCATAGAAGCACTAGTTTCTGTCCCCCACAGCTACCAAATTCAGTAAATGTTCACACTCCCCCAACACATAGAACACAGTCTGATAAACATCTAAAGGTTCAGTGTAAAACTGCTGAAAGCACTATTAATAGATTTGGGGATTTTGATGGTTGTTCCCTATATGATTTTAAACTAATTGCATTTTGAGTGAACATTGCAGGCCCTAGTAGGTATGAAAAATAGAAATTGTTCCTTCACTGTGGCTCAGTATAGATTCCAGAATGTTGTCATTAGGTTAAACATCCTGAGTTCTATTATGAAATCTATAGTGGTTCTCAACTTTAACATAGCGATGTGACCCACAGTGAATACAGGTCACATCATAGAGTACAACTCACAATTTGATTATCCAAGTGAGCAAGTAAATTCTATGCCTCTAGGAAGTGTCTAATTTTTAAGCATGGTGCTAAATCAGCAATGGTGAGTCCCACTCCCAGTTACTTGTGAGTAACTGACCCATGGACCTGCTTATTTCAGAGCTTAATTTGGCCCCATCTTTTGATGTATTGATTCACACTAAGTGATTTGGCATTAGTGCGTATGTCATGGCAAACTCTTCTTTCCTGCCACAGCATCTCATTATTCCACACTTCCTCTGATGTTCCTGAAGCATTTTTCCTCGATTTAATGTTTCTCTTTCAGTTGAGAAAAATCAAGTAGAATGTTGCTGCAGCACACATATCCAGCTCAGAACGGATATGGACAGCTAAAAAGACAACACAGAAAAGACATATAAATCGAGCTTATTCCAGAAGGAGAAATCAAAGAATTTATATGTGATGAGAATAATATTAGGTTTAGCTTATCAGGACTAAAAATTAACTATGCATCAGCCAGGAAGATTTAACCAGCACTTGTCCAAAATTCAGGAAACTGAGATATGTTTCACACATCAGCTTGGTTTTTTTAGTAAAATCTTTCAGGTTTACAGATTGAGGTTTCCAGGATACTAACCAATGGAAGGTGTGTCAGTGAGTGAGGTAGCTGGAAAATTCAATTGCATCTATCTGCTGTGACCCTGAGTTATTGTTATGCTCTCAGCAACACATATATAAACACAATTAGATAATTAATTTTCCCTGCAATCTTTTCCCATTTAAAAAAAAAAATGAATGCCTAAAGAGGCTCCTAAATCTTTGTTTTTAGGTGCCTCAATTAAGTGGCCTGATTTTTTAATGTACTGGCCACCCTGAAGCTCGTCATTGAAGTCAGTGCAAACTGCTGGTTATTAAATTTTTGAAAGCCAGGCTTCTTACTCTAGACTGAGTTTAAAATCTTGGCCTTTCTGTTCCTCCACCAATTCAAAAAAGGAGCATGTCTTTAAAAATAAAAGTCAAAGCATTTTATCCCCTAAACATGGAATACAGAATAAAATCTTGTTACTACCAACAAATATTAATTTGCATTAAATGAACATGAGTTCAGCTAAAAAGGAGGCTCTGTCCTCTAAAGTGGAAAAAAGGCTATTTACCTATTAAATGTAGTTACTGGAGATCATTGTTTGTATGGATACCATTAAATAATGTGCACTGCAGGGTACAAGCTTCATGTTTTCTAGTCAGCCTCATTCACTTGTAGCACACCTGCCTGCACCTTGACTATACGGATTCAAGCCCAAGAATATAAAACAAATCATCCCCCAACTTTAGGGTGACCATATTTCCCTATCCTCAATACAGGGCTACTGGTAAAATTACTGGTAGTCAAATGAGTTAAATGCCAATCAGAACTATGTAGTACAAACATTCAAATTAACATCATGTTGATGGAGCCCCTGTTAAGAAGTACTGTGTAGCTGGAATCTTTTTATCTCATCTCTAAGGTTTACATGAAGGGACAGGTGACACCCACACACTCCCATACACCTCTCTTACACAGGATGGGAGTGGCTGACCGATCTGACCCAACCCTCCCTGCCCAGTGCTCTCTACCCTCGATGTCTGGCTGGGCCCCCAGTACAGACCCACCTCTCCTGGTGCTTGGTGCCGCATCTTCTCAAGGTAATATGTGGGGGGCACCCATGGTCACAGGTCCACCTTCCCCAATCTCTGTGAGGGTTAGCACCAGAACATGGCCAGCAGCAGCCTTTTAGCACTTTGCAGCAGGGAAGTGCTTACAGTCACAGGGGGGTGGAGATGGGGGATAGGTATGACTTGGCCCATGTCCTTGCAGAGGTCATCTCTACCCCCTTCCTGTCCCCCCGCTTCCCCTATGTTTAGAAGCAGCTCCTCCCTGTAGAAAGGCAGCCAACAGGTCCAAGCTACTGCTGGCCACAGACATGACCCATCCACCTCTCGTCCCCTGGCTAAGGTGTGGGCAGGAAGTGGTTAAGCCCTAAGGATGCAGCAGGGGCAGGAAGTGGTTAAGCCCTAAGGATGCAGCATGGTGCAGCAGGGGCCAGACAACTAACTGTAGGGTCTGTAGTGAAAGGCCAGAGAAGTGGCTCACCATGGGAAGGTGCCTAGAGGAAAGAGCAGCCCCATACTTCTAGAGGCCAGGACGTTGGGTGGGGGCAATGTGTGAAGAGGGTGCTAATCACCTCTGGCCAGGGGGCTGCTGCGGAGCCTGTGGGGTGGGGGTGTGTGTGAATAGGCTGGAAATAGCTTCCTTCCCACCATTCCAGAACTTAGTTGAGGGGCAGAAATGTGTTCTTGTACCAGCGTTGTGCGGGGTTTTAGCACATACAGGGCTTGGCTCCTCCTGACCAACATCCCAGGCCAGGGGGTCTTGAGTTTTCCATGGCTGCCAGCCCAACCAGAAACAGTGGGGGAAGGAAAGAGCTTGCTGGCAAGGCTGTTGCTTAGCTAAATGATCAAGCCAGGGGCTAGTTCTTTGCACTGTTCTGGGAGTGGGATGTGCTCCGCTGGGGAGTGTGGGATATGGAGGAGTAGCAGGGTTGAGGGGGCACAGCAGGGAGAGGTCAGTGAGAGGGCCGATGGGTAGGCAGCAGAGGTGACATGTAACCGGCCACTGCCTGCCAGCACTCACCAGCCAGTGCTGGCTGGAAATGGGATGGGAGATGAAGGGGGCCAGCTGGTCAAGAGCCAGTACACTGCAGGGATTTCACTAACAGAACAGAAGGGGACTAACTTCGCCCAGCCATCAGCCTTGCACACGCACCCTCTATCGTCAGCCACTGGACCTCCCACTACTCACTGCTGGTGCGTGGGAGGCTGGTGAGCAAAGACCCAGCAAGCAGTAGGAACCACCAACATGGAAGAGAGGGAAGAGACAGAAAATACGGGACAAATTGCTCCTTTTAAAGAAAAAGTAAAAAGACCTGCAGGAGGGCTTAAATGTGGGAGTGTCCCTTTAAAAACATGACCTCTGTTCACCCTAGTCAATCCTCATGTACTTGCTTCCACTAAATCAAGACTCTACTGTGAAGAGTTTGAAGTGGTGAAGGAAAATGGGGAGGGAAGAGCCACCCAGCCAATTGTCTTGAAAGAACCACATTACGAAGTAGCCTACACAGGCAAGTCTGAATAATAGTTGCTGAATAATAAGTGCCAGCCCTGCCCACTGTTCACCAGAGCATCTTTTCTGAGCCTCCTCCTGTCACTGGAAACTATGAGCGGTGTCTAAGCAAATTCTGAGCTCGTTGTGTCCTTGGCCATTGCTGGGGTGGAGACGGGGGTGCCACCCAGCCACTGGTGGGACCATTTTAGTGTCTGTGCTCAGTGGCCCACAATCCAAGGGGCTAGCGAGAGCATCAGGGAAGAGGGGCTCCTCAGGGTAGTCTATATCCCCAAGGTGTTCCCAAGAGGCCAGTGCAGGCAGCACCAAGCACAAGATGGAGCAGCATGTTAGAGGCTGTGGGTAGGCTGGTGCCTGGGGTGAAAGGCAACCCCCAGCCAGCATCCCTCCTCATTCGGGGATGATCATGGCTGCCTGCCACACATGGGGCAAGCGCAGCTTCCCACTAGAGCAGCTTGTGACCAGACAAGGCGCCCTGTCCCACCTTGCCTGCACCCCATCCCTCGCACGTGGCCCCCTTCCTCCTTGAGCACCCACATGTACCCCCGTTCCTCCGGCATGTTCCATATCCCCCCGGCACCCCAGCCCCCTTCTGCTCCGTCCCCCGGACCACCCGTGTACCCCGTCCTCTTTGCACGCCCCATGCCCTTTCCTGCCCCACCGCTCCATCCCGCTCCCGCGCACCTCCTGCCGCTGCGCCCCGCCCTCGCGCGCCCCCTCCTCCCTCCGCGGTCCCCATGCAGCCCGGGGGGGGGGGGCTACAGGCGCGCGCGCGGCGGCTGAGGTTCCTGCCCCTCCCCTAAGTCAACCCCCACCCCGGGCGGCGCGTTCCTGGCCGCTCTTGCTGGGGCGCGCTCCCCTGGCCCCTCAGCCCCGGTTGCCAGGGCGCTATGACGCGCGCCCGCCTTGCGTCACGCCGGACCCCTGGAGCACGGAGCGCGGAGTACGGAGCTCGGGCGCCCGCGTGCAGAATGCAAATGAAGTGGGCGCGGCCAGAGGGGGCGCGGTCAGGGCGGGGTATAAAGAGGGCCGCTGGGGCTTATAGGGCGCAGTGACAGGCTTGAGTGTGGCGGTGGCGGTGCGTGTCGCCGGGCTGGCAGGTGAGCGCGAGACACCCCGCGCGGCGGGCTGGGCGCGGCTGCCCCTTTCCAGCGCGTGGTGCCCGGGCTGCGCCGCAGCCCATTGACTGTGCGCGGCTCCGGGGCGGGGCGCCCTGCCCGGCCCGGGGTTAGCCTAGCGGGCCCCGCGCTCTCAGCACCTGGCCCCTTCACCGAGGGCAGCGCCCGTGGCAGGTGCGGGGAGCTCCGTGAGTACAATACGCGCTGCTGGGCGTAAGTGTTGCGCGCGCTGCATTGGCTGCCGCGTCCCAGCCGCCCGTTGCAGCGATCAGTTTTGCACGCAGGTATCCCCGTCTCTGCTAAACTTCCAACCTGCTGGCCGCTGGGGAAACGCGCCCGCTCCCTTCCAGCGGCGTCCTTTAAACAAGCATGCTGCGTAGGAGCTAATGGGAGACGGTAACCTATCAAGGGGTGACTTGAGTAATCTAGAAATAACACTCCCCCCTCCCCCCCTTGAGAACGGGTACAGAGAGTTGGTGCATGTGAGGGTTTCACATCGTTATAGCTTTGTATGCCAGGGGTTTGGAGAAATCCACATGTCCTGAGACTAAGCTATAGTGTAGACCAGGCGTGGGGGACCTTTTTTTGGATTGGGGGCTGCAGGAGTGCCAACGTGGGCTCTCCGGTGTTGGGGGAGACGCCTTGAGCCTCTGGGGCCAGATCCAGGCAACCTAGGAGCTGCATCTGGCCCTTCAGGCCTTAGGTTCCTCACCACTGGTGTAGACAGTGCAAGTCAGAGGAAGTCTTCTATTCACCTAGCTCCTTGGTGTCTGTCTACATTGAAGTGCTGCAGCTAGTGTTTTACCTGCAGATGCTCTCCCAGATGAGACTTTTCAGTCTAGCAGAGAGGCACAATATGATCCAGTGGTCAGAAGTTGAACCTATACTAATTGAGATTGGAAATAAGATATCAATTTAATGGTGAGTAAACGATCTTTGGAGCAGTTTACCAGGGGTAGTGGATTCTCCATCACTGACTAGTCTTATATCCAGCATGGATGTCTTTCTAAAAAATTCTAGGAAGTTCTATGGCTCTTGTTACACAAGAGCTTAAACTAGCTGAGTAGTGGTCACTTCTGACCCCTATCTGAAGCAAAGACACGGCATATTTTGCTATGACTGTGTGCCTTTACAATGAGGGAAACAAAGTATAAATTTGGCTGCGGTAACAGCCCTAGCAATAACCGTTGAGGCTGTATATAACATACTTTAAAATTGCAGTCTATGTTGGACTTCTGCAAGTATGTAATGGTAACTCTATAATGGAGTTAAATGAAGTTAACCATAGTGTGCAGAAGTATAATTATACTTCATATTACCAAGCATATAGCTACAGCTGAGTCAACATTCCAACCTATGTCATTGTCTAGTCACTGAAACCAAATGTAGACTGCCAAATGCTTTCCTCTTATTCAATACAAACTTGTTTCTGCAGTTGATATATATTACTATAACTCACATCATGTAATGCCAAGCATAGCCAAAGCTATTTTGAGTATACCTGCAGTTAATACTTAAAATGGTTAAGAATCTCTAACACTATTTGATGTCCAAGAAGTACTCATTGCTGTAATGCTAATTATCATAATAAAATATTTTATCATACTAATTAGTGTCACAAGTGATACAAGCAGTTTGCCTATTGTACCACTCCAGGTATCTTAGACTAGTTCCTCTTGCCCTAGGCCTGTAACTAAGTAGTGACAGGTGAATGGTATAGCTTGCTTTGAGAATCTAAAGGAGAGAACTGTTTAAAAAAAGTACCCCTCTAAATAGCAGATGGAGAGGGACACTATAAAAATCTGAAAGTATTTAGGTGTAGTTAATATAACAAGCAAAAGGTTAATGGTATTCTTTATAGGAGGAAAGTGAACAGGCATGCTTGTTGGCCAGAATTACACCCTGAAGTTTCATTTGGTACAATATTCTTCCAGCATGCTCAGTAAGAGGTGGCATTTATCTGGGCTTTGAAACAATGGCTTCATGATAGGGTGTAGGATGCTTCTAATATAGCACTTATTTATATGAAGCATTTTGGGATGGGATGTTAAAGTGTAAACTTATGGCTGGCTTGGCTCTGATTTCCCAAGCCTTTTAGAAACTTGCCTGACAGAGCTGGGTCAGTTGTCACTATACCACTACCATCTAACAGGTCATGTGATCTCACATGACTAGAACCAGTGGCTTAGGAGAGAGGCTTCTGATTTTTAGGTTTAAGTTTCTCACAACTGCAAAAATCCTTCTGAGGAAACTGACAAGTTCTCTCCATCTGTAAGTGTCCTGAAAGCAAGAATAGCAGTACCACAGGAAAATAAAACTTTTGCTACAGTACTTTATTTTGCTAGAATTGTACACATGACTTTCACTTCAGTTTCATTCAAATGACATTACTTGATGTGACAGTTGTTCAGGGTCAAGTTTTTCCAGATGTATATTTCAGTGTCTGTCCAAGAACTCTTCCTCGTAAATGGCAAGAACTAGGACTACCTCATTTGGAATGCAGCTTCTCTTGTAACTGAAAGCAAGGTAATGGTTTGGTTGTGCCAGGAAAATGGGATGTGCCTGGACTGGGATTGCTTCTAAAACAATACAGAAGAGACCATCACTAGGCAGATGAAAGGAGCTGGCTGGAGGCATGTCCCCCACCCCCTGCCCTGGGACTGCCTAAGCCCCCCACCCTTCAGGTGCCCTTTAGGGAGGGCAGAGGGGCTGAAGCTTCTCCCTCCTCTACTGATTTGTACAGGTAAACTACTGGATGTTCCCCTTGTCAGGGAGCAAGGGGAGAGTGCACTACTTATTGCATTCCTTGTTCTGACTGGAGTGCTGGGGGGACCAGACAAATCTGGACATGTACTCCTCCCCTACCTGTGCCTGCTGGGATAGTCCTCTTTTCCTGGGGCAGCCTGCATACCAATCCCCTCAGTCTCACCCCAGAGCAAAGATTCAAATGAGGCATGTACACTTTCATTTTATTTTTTAAAAAACAAATTAAGGACCTGAGCAACACCAGGTAAATCTTCAAGAATGAAAATAAAATGAGGCATAGGATCTCATGTTTTGGCTTAGTGATCTAGAGCCTTAAGGGAATGTTGAGCACTGAAGTGATTGTGTAGGTCTAACAAAATGGTTCCTGAAGGTGTTTTTCCTCCTGTTTGAGGTGGCCAAAGAGATTGAGTTCATCCATGTGTCTTCCCCTCTCTTTTTATATGTAACTTAACATCAGTTGGAATTGAATAGCTCTAGACAAGATCTGTAAATAACACTTTTAAATAAAGCTACTTGGGCAAGTAAACAACAAGTTACCCTGCAAGAATTTCAACACAACCACAACAGTCTTCAAAAGGTCTGAACTCAGACTAGACATCATCAGACTTTGCTCCTTCATATCAAGCTGCTGAGACTAATGTAGTGGCTTTAGCTTTTATCTGACTTGGGTGCAGTTGCAGCTTCCATTCAGGGCCCTAAAGTATCTTAGGCCACGTCTCCATTTGCCATGCTGGAGATCGATCGTCTGGCATTTGATTTTTAGTGGGTCTAGTTAAGACCCACCAAACTGAATTCTGAGGGCAATTCCAATCAGCACTGGTGATGCCTTGCAGTCACAAAGAGTAAGGGATGCAGACAGGAGCATTTGCTCCCATCAGCCCCCCACTGAGGACCACTCCAAGCTCAGCTTAAGGCAAGCAGGCTCCAGTTATGTATTTTATGTACCTGCAGTTGGGTTCCTTAAGCTGATCTTCCAGATCTAGTGTAAATCTGACCTGTAAATCTGACCTGAACTTTCAGTTGTAAAAGTTTGAACTGAGGATGTTGAAGACTAGTCGACTACCCAATATTAAAAAAGGGATAGAAAATAAAAAAAGGGATAGAAAATAAAACAAATATCAAACTGCCCCTATATAAAACTATAGTATGCCCACATCTTGAATACTGTGTACAGATGTGGTCTCCTCGCCTCAAAGAGATTTTGGCATTAGAAAAGGTTCAGAAAAGAGCAACTAAAATGATCAGGGGTTTGGAACAGGTTTCATATAAGGAGAGGCTAAAGAGACTGGGACTTCTCAGTTTAGAGAAGAGGACACACAGGGGAATATGATAGAGGTACATAAAATCATCCTCTCCACACCATTCATGAATAAAGAGAAGTTATTTACTTGTTTCCATAATATAAGAACTAGAGGACACAAAATGAAATTAATAGTTAGCAGGTTTAAAACTAATAGTTCTTCACACAGCGCACAGTCAACCTGTGGAACTCCTTGCCAGGGGAGGCTGTGAAGACTAGGATTATAACAAAGTTTAAAAAAAGAGCTAGATAAATTCATGGAGGTTAGGTCCATAAAAGGCTATTAGCCAGGGGGTAAGGAATGGTGCCCCTGGCCTCTGTTTGTCAAAGGCTGGAGAAGGATGGCAGGAGACAAACTGCTTGATTATTGTCTTTGGTACACCCCTCTGGGGCACCTGGCATTGGCTACTGTCAGCAGACAGGATACTGGGCTAGATAGACCTTTGGTCTGACCCAGTATGGCCGTTCTTAAGCAAATGCATATTGGATAGTTGGCTAGTCAAAGGGGTGGGGGGAGAAGGGGTAGTACATCAAAGGGCAGTGCCTCACAGCTGAGCTGGGGGTCAGCTGTGTGGTGCTGCCCCTTTGAAATGCCACCTCCATGTTTCAAAGGGGCAGTGCTGCACAGCTGGGCCTGGGATCAGCTGTGTGGCACTGCCTTGCGTGGAGCTCAGGGTCAGCAGGGGATGCTTCAGCACAGCCTTTCTGCAGAACCTGGGATAAGCTGGGGAGTCCCCAGCTGACCCTGGCTCGGCATGGCATTTCAAATCAGCAGCTTAGCATGGAGCCAGGCATCACCCTGCTAACCCCGGGCTCCATGCTGCACTGTGGCTTTGAAATGCACAGGAGGCCCCCAGTGGGGTCTCTTATGGTTTCAAAGCTGGCACCCATGTGCAGCATGGAGTCAGCAGGACTGCCCGCTGGCCCAGGGCTGCATTGGTGTTCTGCATTCCTCCTTTGAAATGTACGTGGAGTAGTCAATGGAATTGACTTGATTAGTCGGTTTAACTGCAATTTAACATCCTTAGTTTGGACTCAGAGAAATCCAGCTCCACTAACTAGGGTGTGTGAAGGCATGCACTTCTTGCACCACCAAATGCCAGGATGCTGGAAGACCATCTAATTTCAGCTGTTAATAGAAATATATTGTATCTGATCTCCAGTATTGTCTCTGACTTACAGTATCTGTGGAACTCAGGCCCTTAATTTGTTAATTTTAAACCACAATTCTTGCTATGTGAAGCAGCAGCATGTGGGCTTGTACTATAGGTCAGTTTCTAGCTAAGAATGTCTTTCACAGCAAAACTAAGCATGAAACTACTTCTGTCTGCCACAAGACAGACTGAACATCTGCTCAAAGTTCTTGATCACTATTGGAGTGCAGATGAATGGCTTTTCAAGCACCATGTATAATAAAAATATGGATAGACTAACTTCCTGGATGTATAGTCTGTGCTCTGTTGAACCCAGCAAAATGTATTTTAAAATGTTTTTTTTTTCTCTTCCAGTTTCTTTAGAGAAGATCAAACCCTAAGATGGCAGGCAAAGGAAGTAATACTGATTGCATGTCATGCAGTGTACTGAGTTGGGAGCAGGTCAGCCGTCTGCATGAAGTTCTGACAGAGGTGGTTCCAATCCATGGACGGGGCAACTTCCCAACACTGAAGATAACCCTGAAGGACATTGTTCAAACTGTGCGCAGCCGACTGGATGAGGCAGGGATCCAAGTTCATGATGTGCGGCTGAATGGCTCTGCAGCTGGTCATGTCTTGGTGAAGGATAATGGGCTGGGTTGCAAAGATCTGGACCTAATTTTTCAAGTGTCCCTTCCAAGAGAGACAGAGTTTCAGCTTGTCCGAGATGTAGTGTTGCGGTCCCTTTTAAACTTCTTGCCAGAGGGGGTGAGCAAGCTAAAAATCAGCCCGATCACTCTGAAGGAAGCCTACATCCAAAAGCTAGTGAAAGTTTGCACAGAGATGGACCGATGGAGCTTAATATCACTCTCCAACAAACATGGCAGGAATGTAGAGCTAAAATTTGTAGATCGCATACGACGACAGTTTGAGTTCAGTGTGGACTCTTTCCAAATAATACTAGACTCCTTGCTGTTTTACTATGATTGCTCTGAAAATCCTATGTCAGAGCACTTCCATCCAACTGTGATTGGAGAGAGCATGTATGGAGACTTTGAGGCAGCCTTTGATCACCTCCGAAATAGACTGATAGCTACTAAGAACCCTGAGGAGATCCGAGGTGGCGGGCTGCTGAAATATAGTAACCTCTTAGTGCGGGATTTCAGGCCCACGGACAAAGAGGAGATCAAAACTCTAGAGCGCTACATGTGCTCCCGATTCTTCATAGACTTTCCTGACATTCTGGATCAGCAGCGGAAACTCGAGACTTACCTCCAGAACCACTTCTCCAAAGAGGAGAGGAGCAAATACAACTATCTCATGATCTTGCGCAGGGTAGTAAACGAGAGCACAGTGTGCCTCATGGGACATGAGCGGAGACAGACTCTCAACCTGATCTCCCTGCTAGCACTTAGAGTGCTGGCAGAACAAAACATCATACCTGATGCCACTAATGTTACCTGTTACTATCAGCCAGCACCCTATGTCAGTGATGGAAACTTCAGCAACTACTACATTTCAAATGCTCCCATCCCCTATAGCCAGTCTTATCCCACCTGGCTGCCGTGTAACTAATCTCTAACTGGAGTGTTTGATAAATGGATTCTTGTGTGGTGGGAACCATTAATTAGCCAGAGATTATCTAAAGCAAATCTCTGGCTCTGCTGTTTTGTGACCACACCACTAGACTCCTGATTTAAAAGGGGCAGGGTGAAGCTTTTCAGGACCCTGTGTATAAAAGCCACAAGAAGCCTTATTTTGTTAGGGGAAGGGAGCCTATGGCCTCATGTTTGCAATTAGTTATAAATTTTTGAGGCCATAGCTATTGCACATTTGATATAGGTACTTTAATATAGCTGCTTATTCACTGAGAGGTAACAAGAATAACTTGTATGGCACCAAAGACATTCTGTCCTAGAGCAGTAACAGGATCAGCCTTTGTACTTCCTTATTGCCTCCCCTGCTCACTTGACATGCCCTCCATCTGAGGTCATGGTGAAGTTTGTTCCCCACCCACCCCCATTGGAATATTCTTGTATAAGCTGTTCTCCTCTCCCCACAACAGCTTTACAGAATGGATATTGCTGGTTTTTTTTTTTTTTTTTTCATGAAGGGGCTCCAGAAATGATTGCTGAAATAGCTGTGTATCTTTCCTAGAAGAGTTGAAAATTACTTTTTTGGGAGTTTGACAGTAGGACTGGCTAGAAGTCCTCTCTTTTGGGTGCCAAGTTTCTGAAGAGAATTTCTCAGATGACAACTATTCCCCCAGAATGTGAACTTGTATGTACTAAAGTCCTTGACACAATTAAAACCTCAAAACAATTACAAGTATTGAAACACTGTTTGGGTATAAAATTGTCTGAAGCCTGATCTTCTAAAGGAACAGGAAACCTTTTTTGACTGGGCAAACCTTCCCAGGAATGTCTTCACTAAAACTAGCATACCTATGCTAAAGTTTATTTTAATATCCCCTTTCTTCCACCTCTTCTCTACCAAGTACAGAACTAAAAAGGCAGGCATGCTTGTTTCTCATCAGTTGTAGGATGGGCACACTCCAAACACTTACCTAAATATATGAGTGTTTACAAGTGCCTTCTACAAATGCATATTCCTATACACCTTCAGGCAGGACCAAACTCTTACAGAAAGTAACCTTATCACTTTCTGTCTCACTGAAGATGCTCCTTTCAGAGTTCAAAATATTACTTTTACTAGTTCAGACAGCTCAGCTGGTGCCATGGAGAGCTACTCAAATTCTTCTCCGTGTCTTCTCTACCACTTGAGAAGAGATGTAAGCTTAATATGAGTGCTAACTGGTGTAGCACAGACAGAACTCACCATGAGGGACTAAAGGCAGAAATCAGGCCCTGTTGCATGATGAGTAATTCCTGAAGTGCAGGCTAAGCAACCCTTTTCCTATGAAGGGGAGAATTGTTCTTCCAAAGTGGTATGTGTCTTGAATCTAGTTAAATGGTGGCTACTTAGCTCACTTGTCTCGAATCTTCTGTATTTCTTGAGGAGGGGTAGGTATATCTACAGTTAAACTCTACATCCATAGAAGAGTAGCTGTTTGGGTTCAGGAAGGAGCCTGAGCTCCAGGACACTCCTCCCACCTGCCAGAATTCCAGAGCCCTGGCTCCTACCTGAACCCAGTGTCATTATTGCAACTTTAGTTGTGCAAACTGAGTCAGCTGACCCAGGCCAGCGATGCGTATCTGTGTAGAGGCAAGAGGCTAAAAACTTCAGTTCTTCCAGTTTTCCATAGCAGGGTCAGGAAGCTGGCTAAAGTACAGTTCAGCAGACCACTTGGAGGTCTTAAGCTTTCTTTCCCTTAAGCAGAAAAGGTAAAATCATAACCTACACGTGGTAACCTGTAAGTACTTTGCCAATACTTTAACATGGCTTTACATTTCTTACTGTCTTTAGCAATTTTAAACTACACCTTCTCCTGTTCAAGCCTATTGTGGTAGTGCAGTTCCAATACGGAATTCTTAACTGTTAAGCATAGGATTCCAACTTCTCTGCAGAGTAAAGTAGAAAGCAAGATGAGGACCCAAATTTTCAGTAATAAAGCTGAATGGCAAAAGCAAGGCTTGGGCAACACTAATCTGGCACAAAGATAGAAGGCTGGCTCATGCTAGAATAAAATTCCTCTAATGCCCCTTAAAAGGATTAAATTCTCCCTCCCACCAAAAAACTACTAGCATGGCAGACTCCTAAGGACAGTTCCAGCAGGACATATGTAAAAATGAGACTAGTAGTTTTAGTTACTCGTAGCATAAAAAGAGCTTAGCTAGGTATGAGTCCAAAGCAGAGACAAACTTGAGCCTAACCTGAGGCCACCTTTTTAAAAGAGAAAAATCAAACAGCCTTATAAGCAGCTGACTTTCAAAAGTGAGCATCTAGCAACTTCCATAGACTTAACTGGGGCCTTCTGGGTGTACAGTATTTATGCTATCAAGTGTAAATTCAGCCATCTACTCCTGGAAAGTTTTGACAGGTGAGGTGTTGCATTACTGTGTTCTGAATGAAATATTGAACCATTTTGAAAACTGATTCCTCTTGCTAATGTTCCTGTGGCTATCAAAACTAATGAAGATCTAGGTGTGTGAAGCCAAAAACTTCATACCTGGGCAAGTAAGTATCCCAAAACTTGTGTACAGGAACAAATCAAATGCAGGTAGTATTGGATTTTATAATGCCACTAACCAGTACCACTGGTAAGGAAGGAGAACTCTCTCATGAGTAACACTGTTCCTGAATATAGTGGCTGGCCTTTTCTAATGGCTGGTTAGCCTCAGTTATCCATACCTGAACTGTAGGACTAACTCTCTGCCTCAAGCAGCATGTTTATTTCCTTCTCAAATATATATGCGTCTGTCAACACTGCTTTGTTACAGGCTCTAATGGCTCTATCAAACACCTCCCACTCCTTCTGGCATCAAAATGGGAGCAGCCAGGTTCTTGTGTGTTCAGCTCCCCTTTTTCCTCAGAGTTGCTGGGCACTGAGCTCTCTCAAATATGTCTCATTAACAGTAGCAAGTCTTATGGGTTCAGATCTGCTTAGGTGGTATTGAGATCTCTACCCTAAACTCAGAGGTAAAAAGACATCGAGGAATCTGGCTATCCGGAAACTACCCAGCAAGGCTAGCTGTCTTTCTGCCAGAAGAAGAAGGCCAGAAGAAAAGGCTGCTATGGATTCCTGTTGTGCCAGGGGTAGTTAAGCTCTAGCTTAATGAAACTTTTTTCAAAGTGCTGATATAGTAACCAGATTCCTAAACTGCAGAGAAGCCACATGCTTGATAGTGACCCTTCTTCAATATCTTCATAATGGTTAGGTTCCTGGATTCAATTTTTACCTTTGAAATATTCCTCCCTTCCCACATACCCAGTCGTAAAGCCCTATCTAGCGTCTGTACCAGGCTCTCACTGGCACTGGTGAAAGTGTGTTGCTAGAATATATCTTTCCTCTGTGGTGCCTTCATCACATTAGGACTCCAGCCCCAGCAATCCTGGCCTAAACAGCCTGGCATAAATTGCTACTGCCAGTGAGCTTGTCTCCATTTCAAAATATTCTTGGTCTTCTACTCAGTGGCTTACCTAACACTGTAAAGCTTTTTTTTTTTTTTTTTTTTTTAAAAGCTTGGGGTAATATGAGACTGAGCTCTGGGAAGAGCTTAAGTAGCAGCCCTAGCCCTAAATTGAGGCAGCTCATTTAATTCATTCTCTCCCAGTGGTATCATAGATACCTTTGCAGCTAGGCTTTTGCTTCCATTCCATGCTTCTGGTTCAAGCACAGGTTGAATGTGGGTCAGAGGCTGAACTGCATTATTGGAAGAAACTTCATTTCAGTAGAACTCAAATCTTGTACCATCACATGTTATCTTCACAAACATTCAAAACCGCCAGCAGTGCAACTTGTAGTCTAGTTGAACAACATAGGAATCTGTTTCAGTTTTGCTGGGCTAGCCTGCCTTGAGACAGAGTGATTCTACACTGCAATCAAAGGTGTGACTGCAGCATGTCTGGACTTAGCTGCATTAGCTTTCGGCTAGCTCACTCAGATATCTAGTTATGCTGCAGTCACCCAGATAGCAACATAGATATAACTATAGGCAGTACCATGGGCCCTCTTGAAATCTAATCTGTACTCCTGAAGCTTGGTCTATATTACCACCTGTGTGGCAATGTTGCTTGGGTCACACCCCTGAGCAGCATAATTGTACAGAGCCAACACCTGTGTAGACAGTGCACCTATGGGAGGGCTTCTCCCATCTACAGAACTGCTGCTTCTTGAAGGTGGAGTACCTATGCCACCTCTGAGTCACAGCTATTCTGAATGGGTGAGAGGGCAGCAGCACTTTAGTTCTTTGCTTGATTTGAGATATGTTACCACATCTGGCCTCTGCTTATCCAGTTATCAGTTAGCTTGGAAGCTAATGAATACTTTTTAGGGTGGTGGTCTACCTCTAAAAGCCCTATTCACTTCTGACTCTTTGATACTTAAGTTCAAATACTAGCTGTTAGCCTTAATTTTTACCTCTTCCGAACAGTTTGGTAAGAATTTGAATTATTTCCATTATAGAGTGACTTGCTGTTAGACAAGCATGGGGATTTCTATTGCTAACTACTCTTGTGGTAACACTTGACTTGCTCTTAAGAGGTTTGAAAAGGTATTTAAATTAGGGCTTTCTCTTCTCTTGGCATTTCCTTTTAATTTAACCCCTTAGCCTATCCACCAACTTGGAATATCCCTTCTTCTTTAGCAAGGGACATGCCATATTACACTAGATCAGGCGTGTAGAATTTTTGCCTGGCAGAAAATGAGTAACAGGAAACCAATTCCTGTCACATCTGGCTCACAGTTTAGGCCAACTTTGTTCCCCTCAGCCTTGGTGCCATATCTGATGGGAAGATTGTTTCCAAGTGCAGAAGTCTTGCTTCTCTAGTACTCTTAGCATGTATCTGGCTCTAATTGGGCTGTATTCATGGACACTGGAAAAACTGTCAGACTGTTTCATTCTCTTTTGGTTGTCCCTGCGTGTAAATAGAAGGTGAGTGCTACAGGAGGAATTTAGTCTATTAAAGAAACGGAACTAGTCTAAAGTGACATGATAACCTTGCTTTAGGTTTGGGGGAAAAACTTGTTGTGTACTTGTGCTATTAAAACAAAAAAGGCACTTAAGGACACTATTTAAAAGCCAGTTCCGGAAGTCTGCCCGGGGTACTTTGGGAGAAACTGATTTTATTTTACTTTTAATTTCAGATGGGGTGGGGGAGTTGACACAACTCTGCCTAAACTCTGGAAGATTTTCAAACTTACTATGAGCCAAAGTGCTTAGGCAGGGTCTATCTCAGAATGGCTGGTCCTTCTTAACTTGTTCACTCCTATGTACTGTGATCTTAAATAGATTTCTTTTGTCATTTTTAAAATAAAAACATGGGATGCTGGACATTAATTATAGCTTTGAGTTTCTAGGACAAATAAAGAAGGACTTTGCTGTCTATAATGCTGCTGATTGTGTGCTAAGGTCTACTTATTGGAGTCTGCAGTAGTAATGGGTGGGTATAAAGATAGACAGCTACTCCAAATAAGTCATGGGGAATAGTGTGTATAGCTTGTATACATAGCAAAAAGCAACTTCATGTCACCAGTCTGCTCTTGGGTGTAGCAGGTACTGAGCTACAGACAGTCTCAAGTCCCTAGGCCTAGGGGAACAAGGCTATCCATACCACTCTTAGCTTTTCCAAGTGCCTGGATAGAGAGGTAAGCTCTTGACACATTTCTTCCATTGCAGTGGAGGTGAGATGGTTCTAAGCTGTGCTCAAATACAAGCACTGGAACACAAGTCAGTTTACATGGCTTTCTAAAAACTATATATCTCATGGAGGACACTAGCTCATCCTACTAGCCTCAATTGGGTTTCTTAACTCTACTGTTAAGATACACTTGGCCAGGCCACCTAGGGCAGAACTCTTATAACTGACATCACTTAGGATCCAATTTTCTCTCCTCTCAGCCAGTTAGGCTCCTTGTAAGCTTTCTCAGGGTACATCTACACTGCATGTATAATTTGGAATAAGCTATTCCAGAAGAAATATTCTGAAATACTCCTTGCCAGAGGATGTGGTGAAGGCTAGAACTTTAACAGGGCTAAAAAAGAGCTAGATTCATGGAGGTTAGGTCCCTCAATGGCTATTAGCCAGGATGGGTAGGAATGGTGTCCCTAGCCTCTGTTTCTCTGCAGATGGGTGACAGGGGAGGGATCACGTGAGGATTACCTGTTGTGATCCTTCTGGGGCATCTGGCATTAGCCACTGTCAGCAGACAGGATACTGGGCTAGATGGACCTTTAATCTGACCCACGATGGCTGTTACGTTATGAAATAGCACATCTACACAGCAGGGAAGCCTCAAAATTAGTCTGAGGCAGGCTACCCTAATGTGGATGCACTACCACAATTTAGAGCCCCAGGAAGCACTAGGGCAAAATTACTCTGAATGGCCCTGGGGCCAGCTATTTCAAAATAGCAGCAGTGGCACAGCCACTATTTTGAAATAGCAATTTTGGAAGAGGTGGTGGTCCTCACGGAATGAGGGTTATAGAAGTTGGAATAAGCTGTCGATTCTGAATTATTTCAAAATAACAGAGTTGCTGTGTGGACGCTTGCTTTGTTATTCTGGAATAACATCAGTTATTCCAAAATAATGCTGCTGTGTAAAAACACCCTCATTGAGCCAGAGGTAGTAATACTCTCGGTCTCCGATCCCTATAATAGTCTGATGTGGGCAGGAGGGGGAAGGCAAAAAAAGGTGGGTGGGAGGGGAATGGGCAGTGATAAATGGCTTCCTGACCTTCAGCTGCCCTGGCGGTCTCAGGAATGGTAGGGAAGGCGTACTTTCAGGTGTAACTCCCTGCATAGCAGTGAGCTGTTGATAGCATTTTACTGGGTATGTCCACCCCAGGGAAAGAAGCCAACTCTGTGGAGGCAACTAGAGGCAACTTTCCCATCTTTCTCATTAGGGCTGGAGGAGGACCAAAAGACTCATGTTTCTTCCATCCTCTGAATGGGGGGGGGGGGGGGGGAGGAATCATTTTATTTCCTAAAGTAGTGTTCCACTTGGCACTCCAGTGTTGATGAGCAAGGACTCTTGATCAAGCTTTGAAGATTGTCATGGGGTGGTGGTGTTGAATTACTGTAGTGGTTCGACCAGCACAGGACTTCAGAAGTGTGTTCATTATCCTTGCTTTGAAATAAGCTGATCATTTGCCTAAGGACCTTAGAAAAATCTACACATCTCTCCTAGGGCCTATAATGCCCTATCCAGTCTCTCATAACAGTAAGCTAGCAGACGCTAGATCGATGGCTCATTCCCATGTTCGTTGTAGGAGTCAAGGGGTGGGGAGTAGACTCTACCTTACAGAAATAATCTAAACTGGCACTGAAGAATCTCAACAAAGTTCTTCACGCATTGCCTGCTTCTTCAGGGTCACCTGTAGGTAGGTATAAGACATCCTTGACCTAGCATGCTAGATCTTTAGAGGTAATATGGGAGAATTTCTCTCTCAGGAATGCTAGCAAATAGAAATATGGTTCTAGTCTAAAAATAGCACCATGGCACACTTCCTGTATGGATTCAGTTATAGCTGCTGATTGTATTGACCGAACAATTTATGACTTCTATGTAAGAAACATTATCAAAACTGAAGCCAATTAGTGAGTGATCCAGGGTGAATAGAGCTGCAGGAACTAGATTTCTATTCTGGCACATGGGAAAACAAGACTTGTTTTAGTTAAGTTGGGTTCTTTCTAGCTCACAGAAGTTGACTTTTGGATTCCAAGGTGTGGGTTTGTGGGTTTTCTTTTTTTGGGGGATGGGGGGGGAGAATAGTGCTGCCAGTTGATGTGACAAGGGAAGAAGCCAGGTGCATGTTAAGGCTAGGGCTTTTCTCTTACCTCTGCTTCCTCCTGCTCATCCTATCACAACTTTTCCTTTTGTTCATCTATGGCAGGGGTGGGGAGCCTCAGGCTTGGGGCCCGGATGTGGCCCCCGCTTGCCTGGATCCAGGCCCCTGAGGCTCAAAGCTTCCTTGCTAGCATTGGGGAGTCCAGGCTGTTGCTCCAGCCCCACTGCGGGGCTGAAGCACACAATCAACTAGGCTGCCTGCTCCCCGCACCAAGCTCTGGTGTGTGAGGGGAATGTGGGGAGTGTCTTTCTCTTACTTGGGGGCTACATCAGTGAGAGGTGCGTGGGTTTTTTGGCTTTTCACTTGTGCTGCCCCTGGCTGACTTTTCTGTGAGTGAGTGGCCCTGACTCAAAAAGGGTTCCCCACCCCTGGTCTAGAGTGACCAGGTGTCCCAATTGTATAGGAGAGGGGCTATGGAAAAGGAGCATTTCTTAGCCTCCTCTGGGCACTGCCATGAATCCATTGTGCTTTATCTGATGGGGCTCTTGGCAAACAGCTTTCCAAAGCCCATCTGATTTTTACACTTGCGCGCACACACAATCATAGGAACCTGGGATGATAGTGAGAACACAGTGACAGATACTAGTGTATTTACAGCACACGTGTTGTCTTGCTGCCATATTGTTACTTTGCTCCTACAGCTAAGAAGCTTTTGCAGCTGGATGTTCTGGAAACTTTTATAGGACTTGATGGTTTCTAAGAGTCCTGGCATAGTTTTTGCCTTTGATATGAAGGGTAAAAGCCCTAATCTCTGTGAGGAGGAGATGGGTAGGTAAAAGAGTGTTTGTTTGAATACCTAATGGTAACACCAACTACTGATCTTGCTGGGTGGTGTCTAACGTGCTATGAGTTGATGTCCCAGAAACTGAGTCTATGCAACCCAGCCCCTGGCTCCAGGATAGCTCTATTTTAATTATTTGGGAGTTAGTATTCACAATTTGTGCGTGCTTGATGTTCATCTGAAGTCCGATCTGAAAAGTGTGGTGGCTCTTGCTCTTTCTTGTCTAGATTTATCCCGGCTCTAGCTAGAAAAGCTTCATCTACTGCTTGAGCCAAGAACAAATTATGGTGGTGTTACAATTAGATTAGTTGACTAATTGAATAGTGGATGTAACTTGCATCCACTATTCGATTAGTCGATAAGAGCACCTCTGCCTTTGAAATGCAGCAAGAGCCCTGCCAGCCCAACCAGCTGATTTCTTTTTTTCTTAAGCCAGGAGCAGAGTTCCCCCTCCATCTGCTTTTAGGTCCTGATCCTGCCATCTAGCTACACTCAAAACTCTAACTCCACTAGCACTTCTGCCAAGGCTAGGGTAAATCAACCCTTAACAGACTAGGGTGCATAACTGCAATTTCTGGGTTATTGATTATAATGCTCTAAATGTGACCTTCAATATGTTCCCATTTAATTTGGTGCTGTCTGTGCATGTGCACCCTTAAACGGGACTTAGCCAATTGGACCAAAGCCATGGAATGAATCCAGGGATCAGTTTAACCCTAGGCTATAACAGCATGTCTACTTGTGCAAGTTGGAGCAGAACTGTGGGGCTGGATGTTTAAAACTGCTAATTGTCATCCTTCCTCAATGGTGCTGTGATGGAAAAACTATTTCACATTCAGGCTAGGTCTAGACTGCAGACTTCTTTTGGAAGAAGCTTTTTCCGGAAGAGAGCTTCCAAAAAACCTTCTTCCGAAAGAGAGCATCAACAAAAAAGTGAACCGCTTTTTTGAAAAAGTGTCCATGTTGATTGGATGCTATCTTGCATTTAAGTTGCAATTAGTATGGATGGAGTGGCCACCAGGGCACCTATTATTTCCTGGGGGCCTCTTCTTTCGAAAGAACGCCTTCTGGTATCCACACACTCCTTTTTCCAAAAAAACTTTTTTCGGAAAAAGGATTCTTCCTTGTGGGATGAAGTTTACCGCTGTTGGAAAAACCCCTCTGTTCTTTCGACTTTCTGTCGAAAGAACACAATAGCAGTGTGGCCGTAAGTCTAGTTTTTCTGGAAAAATACTGCAGTGTAGACATACCCTCAGAGAAACTGAGTCATAAAGAGGAGAAACAACTGTGTTAAGTACCATGCTGTAGAACAAGCAATTGAACTCCCAAGGCCTGCTGCTCTAACCAGTGCCTATACTAACTAGCTCTAATAATGTGGCATGTTTTAAAACTGCATAGTTCACCAAAACTGTCACACTGGGGAAAAGAAAATAACAGGACAATTCCTTATCTGGTAATTATTTATTTGGTATCCCAGCATAGTTTGCTCCTTTGTGAGATGAAATGGAAGACCAGACTTCACCATCAGCTGTAGCAGAGGTGAAGAAAAGTGCCCTCTGGGGTTAGTTTCCATAGGACCTTAAGACTCTTCTAAAATGGATAGAGCCATAAGTCCTGACCTTATTTACTAAGCAGCCCAGATTCACTATACTCAGAGCCATGTCCTTGCAGTGAAGGGCTGAGCCCCAGGCCAAGTGGCAGTACACCTCTGCTGTCAAATCTAGCTCATCTGGAATGACTGTCTTCAGGCTAGCAGCGGAGTTGCTGTCCTTCGTTTCTTGGTATGTTGTAGACAGTCTGGCTTGTCAGCCTGCAGGCTGGATGCCACTCTGGGTAGACCAGATTGTCTCTTTCTCCCATACCACTGAAAGCCCTTTTCTAGTGACCAGGAAGACTTAGTTACTTCACCTCCAGCCCCTCACTCCCACTAGAAGCATTCTGCAAAGCATTTTAGTTAGCCTCTTGCATCACACTAATGTGCTTAGGCAGTGAGCACATGTAGCCTTGTCCCCATCTCGACAAGCTGGAAGTGATGGTGGAATGGAGGTTGATGCCTTAATCAGTTAGTATGATGACAATACTGAGCCATTGGCCTCAGAAATACCTGGGTGTTTTTCTGCCCAGCACACTAAATGCATTGCTCCAATAAGCTCACAGACTAGTAACTGGGCAGCCTTGTATGCTACCACTCCCACTCAGCAGCAGGTGTAAGGGCAGTGGATGAAAGCATCGAGGGGGAGGAAGGACTCCCCCTTCTTCTTGAGCTTGTGGCCCTCCACTTCTCTTCACTGATCCATAGAGAGGCAGGAAGAAACAAAAGATTGAGAGGTAGGTGGGGAACCTTCTTTGGGTCAGAGGCTGCACAAAAATGAGAAGCAAACAAATAAAATAAACCACCACATTGATGTGTCCCCTCACCAAGAAGCAGAAAGGCTCTCCCTGCATTCCCTTCACACACCTGAGCCTAGGGAGGCCTGGGTTAGTAGATTTTGTGGGCTCCCTGAAGCTCTGGGATAGGGCCAAAAGGAGGGGTTCAGTGTGTGGGAGGGGGCTGCTGGGAAGTGAGCGTGGGGTGTTGGGGGAGGAAGAGTGCAGGGGTGAGTTGGGGGTTGATGAGTCTGGGAGGGAGGGTGCAGGAGTGGGCTGGAGGTGGGGGGGCCGGGCAGGAGGGAGAGCGCGTATCTGGCACAGTTCTGCAGGGACGCACATGGTTCTGTGCCCCCAGGCACAGCCCCCTGCTGCTCTTGGCATGATTATGGCCACTCGGAGCAGTGGGGGAAATGTCTCCTGGCAGCGCTCTGCTGTGTTGCTGTTTCTCAAGCCGGGGGAGGGGGAGCGTCAGCTTGTGGAGCCACTTTGTCCCCCTCTCAGGCAGAGCCTGTGGGTCAGAGCTGGCCCTGGCTTGCCTGACTCCAGCCCGTGAGGCTTGGGGTCATCCCCCCCCCCCCTGCAGTGGGGAGCTGGCGCTGGCACTCCAGCCCTATGTGGAGGGGTTGCTTGGGGGAGGGGGTGCAGAAGTGGAGCACTAGCGCTAACTCCCTGATGGTGGGGGTGGGGAAAGCCCTGAGCCTTGGGGGCCAGTTCCAGGCAAGCTAGGGCCTGGATCTGGATCACAGGCCATAGGTTCCCCACCCCATAATTATCAGATAGGAGACTCCAAAGTGGGAGCAACGAGTGCGGGGCCTAAGGGTTTTCTGTGCACAGGTGCTGCAGCATCGAAGCCAGCACCCTTCTGGGGGGAATTGTTCAGACTGGAAGCCTCATCTGCCTCATTCTTTTACAAGATAATTCCCCCATTTTGGCCCCATCCCAGAGCCTGGGGGTGGGGCACAAACTGGGCCCCCCTAAGCTCTGGTGTGCCAGGAGAATGTGGGGAGTGTCTTTCTCCTCCTCTGTCAGGGGCCACGTCAGTGAGGGGGTTTATTTTTATTTTTAGCTCCTCTTCTTTATTTGCCATTTCCAGTTCTCTCTCCAGTCCCTACCTTCCTTCGCGTAGAACCAGGGTAAATAGAATGGGTCTGACAATTGCCCCTCCCTGCCTGCCTCTCCAGTGTGGGAAGGGTGGGTGGGAGCATAAACTTTTCAGCTGGCTGTGTGGAAATGGTCTTTATTTCCTCTCTGAGCTGCTGTGTGGTGTCACTGTGACGGGATGCAGCTGCTGCACTCTCCCCAAGTCAGCTGTGTTTCAGTGGCCGGGGAAATAAGTTTTGTGTGATTTGTTAAATGTGAGCTTTTGAATAAAAGATGCTATAAAAAACTGTCTCAGACCTATGTAAATTCAGCAGCCACAGAATGAGCTGCAGTCCTTACCGTTTGCATCCAACTTGACCAGAAAGCCACCTCCCGGGGGTAGTGCTCTTTTTCTGTTGTGGCTATTTGTCCCAAAATTAGCAATCGTGTGCCACTTTACATGCCCTGCCTGCTTCTTCCTCCCCACAAGATGGGGCAGGGGGTTGTCTCTGTTTCAGGTACTTTGCTGTACAGAGACAGTGGGGGTAGTTTGGTTGGCTAGCTGCCAGTACCGAAAGAAAGGGGAAGGATGGATGGGAAATTTAGGGCCCTGAGATTGACAGTAGGAGCTTGCCCACCCTGTCTGTCAGGCTGACTTGGGGGCCAATGCTCCAGGTGCCTGACTGATAGGGCACAGAGGCTATGGAAGGAGTCAGGAGACCAGAGGATCTGGTTTTCTATGTGAACCGGAATTGCCATGTTGGCCAGAGAAGCAGCCTAGGGATCAGAGCCACAGGGACAGCCCAGAGAACAGACCTAGGAGGAGAACTGCAGCAGCAACCAGGGCCAGACAAGCAGCCCGGGGGCTGGTGGCAGAGCAGCAGTGCTGAGGTAGCGAAGAGGTTGGAGCTATGGAGAGCGAGGGGGAGCCTGGGCAGAGGGAAGACCTGGGAAAAGAAGCTTGCAGGCTGCAGACAGAGTGCTCGGGTGGCAGTCTGAAGGCAAGATGGCGTTGCCTAGAGAACCATTTGGATGCCAGTGAGGAAAAGGCCCTATGGGTGCTTGTGTCCTGCTGTACCCTCCCCACACTCCCAGCCTGGTAGCCAGTGTGGATCACACATGGTTGGGGGGGCATAGCCCCTTCATCCTATGGATGTATCAAGGCTTTTAACCTCAGTTAGCTCCCTGCTCGCACGAAACGCAGGCCTGCTTGCACAAAATGTCTTCCCTAATGCTAATTTCATTGTCCTAGCCAGGAACGCCTCCCACCAGCCGTGTGCATGAAGGAAATGCTGGAGCCTCCATTTTGCTAATGGAAAAGTGAGGCATGGAAACAAAGTGAGAAGTCTCTAGTTAGTGCCCATAGCAGAAGGTCATCTTCCACACTCTCCCCACCAGCATCCTCCTCTATGCTTACTGCTAAACACTTATCTGTACAAACCTAGTGGGGCTGGCTGCCCAGCAACAGCTGTACTGTTTTTTCACTCCTGTCTCAGACGCAATGAACAGCCCCCAGGCGAAACCTGTGTGACGCGTGTGTTCAGAAGGGGGAACTGATCCTTGGTGCTTTCTCAGAACGTGGGGGTGAGGCTGTCACAGAAGAAAGCAGAGGTGGAGCAGCCCCAGCCCATGCCTGACATTCAGCTCCTGTTTTCAAAAACCACCGAGGTGTCCTCCACGGGCTGAGAACGTTCCGATGCAAAGCCTGCCTGGCTGTCTTGCTTGGGTAGCAGCGTTCCCTGTCCTCTTTGGCTGGTGTGCTGCCTGTTTCCCATCCTGCTTCAGTCTACTCCGCCTGCTGGCATCGTGTCCGTAAGGCGTGGCAGGATGGGCAGTGCTTTAGTGACGTACAGAATTGTGCAGGGGCAAGGCCACAATGACATACACATGGTAGCAAAAGGAGGGACTCTAAATTCCTTTGTGTGTCAGTCACACCATGGTGGGCGCTGGAGTAGCTCTCGGGCAGGGCTCCTTTTCATAAAACACAAACTCAGCTGAGAAACCTCTAAGCTGCTCTTCTGTAAGTAACCCCGTCTTTGTACGACCTAAAGTCAGTTCAGCCACAAAGCACTGAGTGGGTCAAGGCACTGAATCTGCAGCTGACGTCAGTTCTGTCATTCCTGAAAGTCCCCTGTGTATGACCAGGCCTGTGGGTTCTCATGAGGGTTGCCAGATGGTTTCAACAAAAATAGTGGACATGCTTGACATTACATCACAATCTACATTACATCTTATTTAGAAAATACCAGACATTTCTATTTTCTCAATTTGTTTCCCAAACAGAAAGCTCAAATACTGGACTGTCCAGTTCAAAACCAGACACCTGGCAACCCTAATTCTCATTTGTCTGTATAGGCTTCTGTGTCCCTCATCTTCCCCAGATCAATCACCTCCTATGCTCTAGGGGCCCCAGCCTCTCCCCGGGTGCTGCAGCCTCATGCCCTCTGGTGGTCAGTCCTCCCTCTCTGCAAACCCCGAATGCCTCCTCTAGTGCTGGAAGAACACTCCAGCTCATTCTCTGGCACCCAGAAACCTCAGTTCAGCTCCAGCTCCTGGCTCCAGTCACTGGATTAGGCATGTAACAGCTCTCAGCCCATGAAGCAGGAGGCATAGGTGCAGGGTAGTACCACTTCCACATCATACACTACACAGTTTAGACACATTTCCAAGTTACTAACCTCTGCTGCTTGCACGTCAGGACTGCTCCCTGCAGATTGTGTGAAGACAATAAATAACTCTGCAGACTTTATAAGGACCAATCTTCTTAGTTCAGGGGGTGCCGGCCTACTTTGTAAACTATAAACATACCCGCAAGAGTCAGTTGAGTTAACATTTGCCTCCCTTAGTTCCTATAAACACATTCAAAGCAGTTGTTTCAATAGTTGCTTTTTCAGCGGTGATTTGTTCAAGCTTGTCTTGTCTTAACTGAGGCCTGCTCATGGCAGCCCTAAATAGGATTCTGTGTCCCTTGGCATCCCCCATGAGTTTCATATTCCTTGCTGTCCTTTAGTGTGTGTGCCTCCCCTCCCCCAGTTTGGGTCCAGTCTCAGTAAGAGGGGTGCCTGTCTCCCTCCCAGGGATACTTTCCTCTTGCATAGGTTCTTTCTCTCTCCCAAGGGAGCCCGGCTTTTGGAGCGGGGACTCTTCCTCTTTGTGCCTGTGATCACAGCTGGCAGGTAGAACGAGCTCCTGAACTTTGCTGCTGGGGCACTCTCTAGTTCAACTGCTAGTGAGACAGTATCTGCCTAACCATGAACCTTTCCTGGAGCTGCCGCTGAGTTGCCTGTCACGCGTCATGACATGATTCACAACTAGCCCATCTCCCCTGGATACATCCTCTCCACCTGAGAGGCTAGCTCTCGAGTGCATAGAAAAGGCAGCCTCACCTCAGAATGAAGGAAACAATCCCATCTTGATGTAAGGCTGTCATGGGGCACAGGGACTGTCACAAGTCCGCTTAGGGTGTAGTGCTGCAGACCATCAGAGGGTGGGGGAGAGGGAGAGGGAGGCTCTGGGTTTTTGGACACCACTCCATCTTAAGCCTGGGGCATCAGCACTGGGGCTACTCATGCCACTCAAATGAGGTAGCTAGTGATGCTGCTGCTCAACTTCGTAAGGGGGGGGGCTAATTGCTTCATGGGATTTACTAGGAGCTGTGTGGCAGCATCATGCAGCTTCTTCAACTTGGCAGTTGTGCTCATGGTAAAGGTAAATAAAGACGATGTTGAAACCTTTTGTGTGGGACATAATATTTTCCTTATTTAAAATGAAATTTGGTAAACTAACATGAGAAAGTAAAAGTGCCTGTGATCTGGCCCCCGCATCTGGCTGCAGGAAGGGCTGGTGGTGGCACCCCCCCTCCTGCTGCAGCATGGCTAGGCAGGGGAGGCCATGAGCCCGCTATGGTGATCCTGGCCTGGCCTCTTGTTCAGCTACTGCTGCCCAGGTACAGCAGTCCAGCCCCGGCCATGTATGGTAATCCAGCCCCCTCCCCCACACTCTACTTCTCTCCCTCAGTGCCCTGCTCTGCCTCCTGCATGTCCCACACACCCCAGCCCCCTGCCCTGAGCCCCTCATGCACCCCAACCCTGACTCCTGCATCCCCATCCACAAACTGCACCCCCCAGCAGCAGCAGACGTCCCATTACATGAAGTCTGTGAGTGCAGTGTTTCATTTATGCTATTCTTAATCATGTCAGTTATCAATAATATTAAGTTGTATATGTTCAGTCATGCAAATGGGCATTCTTATACTGGCTCTTTGTTGAACACTTATTCTGAATTTTGATGAAGTTTGGCTCTTTGGTCTGAAAAGGTTGCTGACCCCTGGTATAGAGTATTTCTGAGGGAAACTGATAATCATGATGGGATCAGGGTTAATGGTCTGTATAAATATGCAGACACTAGCTCTGTAGCTACTGTCTCTTTGGCAGAGCTGGGGCAGGCTTAATGACTTGCTGGCAATATTTTAACAAGAGGATGCCACAACATTTCCACTGCTTAAGCCTTGATGAACAGCAGGGGGCCATGTATTGCACTATGAGGGTGCTTTGGAATATGAGTGTTCTTCCCTCTGGCTAGAAATGCTCTCTTATATCATGAGTATTTGGCAAGCTTGTGTGGGGGCCCAGGAATGGAGTGAGCATGGCAGGCGTGAAGTGCTTTGGTAGAAAAGTGAGATGGGGGAGTGTAGTACTGGAACAGCTTAGCACAGCTCAGAACTGAGAAGCCTCTGCCACGGTAGACCCAGCCCTGCCAAAGTGGGGGCAGCTGCTCCAGCAGATGATACTGAGCATGCTCCATACAAGCCAAGCAGTAAAGCTGTGGGGAGCACATGATGTGCGGTCTCTGGTTTCAGCAGACCCGTGGGGTGGGGTGCCCAGGACTGGAGCAGCAGGGGTTGCTGCAGGTCAGCTGAAAGTGCATGGCAGAGCTGTGTTGGTGAAATTTGCCTGTTAATCTGGGCCCTCAGTTGCTCCTTTTCATGAGCATTACATGCACTGACGTATTTTGAAATGATTATTAAATGCCAGCTATGGTCAGTGGGTTGGTCTCACCTGCCTTTTCCAAGAGGCCCAGTGCATCTCCACTGAGAATAAAGCCCATGCCCTGAGAGCTGTGCCTGGCCAGGTGTGAGAATTCCTCTGCAGCGTCAAGGTGGCATTTTCTGTAAATAGGGGTGTGTGAACTCAGTCAAGCTTCACAAACAAGGATAAGACAGAAACAAACAAGTCATAATCACTGCTCAAATATAGAAGTTCAAGGTCCCCAGAGAAACAGAGACACAAGAACAGGTGTCTTGGCCCTTGTGGCTTTCGCTTCCCCTCCCCTCGGCTTCTATTTTTTGTCAAAGCCTTTTCAGTAATGAACTCAGCCCCGACCCCCGTGCCCAGGACTCCCAGCTCAGACTGCACTCCCTGCAGCTCAAAGCCAAGGGCAGACCTGGTGCAGTGTGGCATGAGACTGATTCCTCTAGGAGTTCTGAGACGGGAGTCCTGTATTGCTCCCCAGACCCAGAACAGGCTCGGCAGTATGAGATTTATTCGACCACTTTGCACCACTCTGGAAACAGCCAGAATTCAGGGGGGGTCTCCCAGAGGGGTGGAACTTGAAGCAGTGTGTGTAACACTCTCACAGGCCACCCCAGTGTCTCTGCCCCACTGTGAGACTGGGGTGTGGTTGGAGTGCCCCTGCACTCCAGCTCTTTTCAGCTATTGTGAGATGTTATCAGTAGGGGTGTAAGAGTTTAACCATTTAACCGGTAAGAATGAACTTGTCGGTTCTGGTTGCAGTTAAACTCTTCTACCCTGCCAGTGCATGCTGGCTCCTGGTGTCAGCTGCTAGCCCTGCTCCCAGGAATCAGCCGCTGCCTTAAGCCGGCTCCTGGTGTTCACTGGCACTGGCTGCTGGCCCTGCTCTCAGAGTACCAGCTGCTGCACTGCAGGCTCTGATATTACAGCATGGAGTGGCAGCCAGTTCCCTCAGAGCAGGGCCGGCAGCCAATGTGTGCTGGTAGCTGGCTTATAAGTATAAGCCGGCTCCCAGTGTGCACTGGCTCCTGGCTGCCAGCCCCGCTCCCAGGGAGCCGGGTGCACTGCAGGCTCTGCAGTATAAGCCCAATACTGCAGAGCTCACAGGCCGTGTAACCATGTAACCGCTAGGATTTTTAATGGTTGCATGATTACTTTTAAAAAACCCTTTTTGCATCCCTAGTTACCAGCCTGCAGTTTGAGCAGCCCTGAGCTTGGTGTTGATAGACAAGGAACTGTTACGCGCTCTAGCAACCCCACCCCTGCTCAGTGGTGCCCAGCAGAACATAAGAACGGCTACACTGGGCCAGACCAAACATCCATCTAGCCCAGTGTCCTGTCTGCCAACAGTGGCCAATGCCGGGTGCCCCAGAGCGAATATACAGAACAGGTGATTGTTGAGTGATCTGTCCCCTGTTGCCCATGCCCAGCCTGGCTGGGAGGCTCACTGCTATGGGCTATGTAGACATACATGAGCTAGGTGGCAGAAGTTTAGGAGCTTGAGGGAGCTAGGTGGTAGAAGTTTAGGAGCTTGATAAGCAAGGGAAAACTACAGGGTCTATCTTTGTCCAGCAGCCTCAATACGCATCTTTTTTAGACATTACAGTCAAGTCCAGTTTCTTCTTCACTGTGAGAGACTCTACACACATCTGGACCAAGAAGCCAAATTGCAGATCCAATCCATCTAAGGTTCTGTACTGCTCTCCAGCTCCATAATACCTGAATGCTTGCCACTGGGATGCAGTAGTGATAGCAAGTTCCTGGTGAAAGTCCTAGAGTCTCTGTCTTGTCTTGTCCTCTGCTTCGAGTGGGGTTTTGAGTCTTTGTTTAATGCATCAGTTTACTTGAATAGGCTCTTAAATGTTGGTTTCTATCAGGTTTTTTGTTGTTGTTGTGTGTGTGTGTGCCGAGTTGGAGGCATTTCTAGATTGTGAGTCTCATTCTGGCTATAAGGGGTGAAGCCTTTTCAAAGATGGCTTTGCAGCTTTTCCTGGATTTGCCTGATCTACTCTTGGAGATTGTTCCATAGACAGATCCCCAGGACAGAAAATGCTCTGTCCCCAGATCTCACGTGCATTGCCCTGGCCGCTGAGAGCTGCATTGCCCCGGAGTAGCTCAGCTACTGTGTTTGGGGGGTTCCATCGACTGAAATTCCCTCTCTGCTGTAGCCAGGGTTTGATTCATTAATTGCTTTGAAGATCAGGATCAGGACCCGACGTTGGCATTGGGAACTGACTGGGAGCCTGGGGAAGGGCTTGAGCCCAAGCCTGATATTCTCAAGGCAGCCAGAACCATGGAGAGGGCTGGATTTTGAACCAGCTGGTGCCTGTATCATCTTCACATGCGGGTTCAGGGAATGACAGAAATGCAGCCTGGGTGTGACACACACATGGATCACTATGGCCAGTGCCGCAGCAAGAAAGAAGGAATCAAAGTTTCCTAGCAAGGTGGAGGAAAAGGCATAGGTTTTGGAAACTCACGCTGCCTCATCACCCCACCTCAGTGAGGTGTCAGACTGGAGCCCCAGGCTTTCCTACAGCTGATGGAACTGGAGTCAATGGGTATGTCTAGTTCAATGGGTCTAGTCAATGGGTATGCCGGCACAGCGCGGCAGTCTAGACACGGATCGGTCGACAAGGGAAGCCTTTGTCGACCACTCCCTTATGCCTCGTGAAGCTGATTGTCGGCACAGCACGGTGGCCATTTTTATTTTAATGAAGCGGGGATTATTTAAATCCCTGCTTCATTGACTATGTCGGGTAAACTAGTTTACATGGCTCTGTCAACGGAGCCATGTAGTCTAGACATACCCAATGTGTTGGTCAGCCTGTTGATGGGTTTGTTGTTGCTAGCCAGCATCACTTCAGTCTGGCCTGGGTTCAGCTAGAGTCAGCTGTTCTTCGCCCTGAAAAATACAACATGCTCACAACTCTGCATACCATCTTGCCAGGTGTTTCTTACTGCTTTAAAACAGGGACTGAGAAAAAGTGCAGCTAAATAGGAGCTCAGCCAGAGCCCCGGGTGCAGCGTGTGCAGAAGCTTCATTAGCACCCCAGGTGCCAGCAGTACATTGGGTGGGGAAGGCAGAAGAAATCAAACCTCAATCTATTGCCCAAACAGAAAGACAGATCCAGCTGTATCTTGGGCTGCACTTATCAAAGTGACCAAGCACACACGGAGACTGGAGAATGTAGTCTCCCAGTCAGTGCAAAACTGTGGCACCACAAACTTTTCCAGTGCATTGGGTGAAGAAGAACTTCCTTTTGTTTGTTCTAAACCTGCTGCCTATCAATTTCATTGGCTGACCCCTAGTTCTTGTGTTATGTGAAGGAGTAAATAAAATCTTACTCATTTTTCAACAGCAAACTGGTGGGCAACAGATCTGAAGCCGTCTGGGGTAGCGTTTCCAAATGGCTATAGCAATGTGCTTCTGGGCCAGCATGGTCACTCTGGATATGTCTACACTGCATTCCTCTTTCGAGAGAGGAATGCAAATTCAGACGACTGAAATTGCAAATGAAGCGCAGCTTTGAATTTCCTGATCTTCATTTGCATAATGGTGTCCGCGCGCGTTTTCGAAATACCCTATTTCGAAAGAACAAACGCAGTCCAGATGGGGTTATTTCGAAAAAAAAAAACCATTCTTTCAAAATAACCCTTAAACCTCATTTTTTAAGGAGTAAGGGTTATTTCGAAAGAACAGGTTTTTTTCAAAATAACCCCATCTAAACTGAGTTTGTTCTTTCGAAATAGGGTATTTCGAAAAAGTGCCTGGACGCCATTATGCAAATGAAGCATGGGAAATTCAAAGCTGCACTTCATTTGCAATTTCGCTCTCCTGCATTTGCATTCCTCTCTCGGAAGAGGAATGCAGTGTAGACACACCCTCTGACACACATCTTTACTTTGAAGAATCAGAGCAAGGTCCTCACAGAGCTCCAGAAATGTAGCTATCTATGTGAAAGTTCTGGACCCATTGCTGGTCACCTGAGGCCTGCAAGACAATGTGATCCCACCAGTCTGTGTTTGTGGCCCTGCTGCAGAAACGCCCATCTATGTAGAGAGCATCGGTGGCTGTATTGTGCATCATGAGCAGCATCAGCCAGTTCACGTGTGCCATGTCTGGGTCCTCCTCCTCCTGCTCCATCATTAGCTCTGTTGGGTAACTTCAGGAGGTCAGAAAACACCACTGACATGTCCACCGGTGTATCACCGAAGCTCTGCCCATTTCCGAAAGCAGGAACCAAAGGCCCAAATGAGAAAAGTTTTTCAAATAGCACCTCTTCCATGGTGCTGGCTCCAGTAGCCAGGAGCGCACAGACAAGGTTGTTTTGGCAGCTGTGCACACTTCCTGTACCATGAGGTGGACAGTCACGTTTTCCCTCTCTGCACCAAGAAGAAAGGACTAGCAGGAAGTAGGACGTCTTTGATATGTTGGGTTGAACTCAGCTCTGCGGACTCCAGTGTGGACACAGGAACCCTGGGTGTGGGCCTGGGTTGGAAGATTCTTAACCTAGAGTGGAAAATCCGTGTAGATGCTCAAGCCCTGGGTTCTCTAACCCAGGATCTGCTGGCTCACGTGCCACTGGGCTCACATTTCAGTGCAGACATACCCATAGAGACTGAGGAGCAAGACTCTCAGGCTCCAGCGGAAAGGGCTGGGGGCAGGGTCACATGCTGCAGGGCACTTTAGGGAGCAGCCCATCTCCCTGTTTAAATATTGTATTATAAAGGAATTAGGATTGTATGGCCTTTTTCAACCCCCACTCCACTTCTCCTGTGAGACAGTGTGTTGGAGCAAACATCTAGCCCAGGCTGCAGAGTGCATCAACATCCAGCAATTGACTGTTAGAGAACCCAGGGCTTGAAGAGCTATATTACTAATATCAGAGCTATTACCATATGAAGCACCACTGCCTTGTAATGGTGTGGTATTTAGTGCACTGACTGTACACACCACACCATACGGATCAGACAGCGTCTCACGGTAGGCTCTGTGCCAGAAGTTACCTTCTGCACGGTGACTGTACAAAGTCTATAGTAACAGGACACCGTGTTCTCTAACAGAGTTCTGTGTGCACCATAATCATTATACTCAGTGCTCCACAGAGCTGCCCACCGTATACTACAGCCGATTGCCTCTGCCAGAATTGACTGTACATAACAGACTGTACGTAACAGCGTAACACTTTGTCCTCACAGGTTCCTCCCAAATTTAGTATCACCTGCAACTTTTACTAATTTCCAATTTACAACCTTCTCCAGATCTTACACACCCGTCCATCACGCCATGCTGAGGAAGTACAAGTGACAAAGCCGTTATCCTCCTCATGCCCTTTGGTAGTTGCTGAGGGAGAGACAGGTGATTAGACCAGAGATCATATTTATCCATTACAGAGGAGGGCTCCATAGCTGTGATCAAGGGCCTGAAAATCTGAGTGTTTCACTCACCGCTTAGATCAGGGTGGGGAACCTCAGGCCCATGGGCTTCATGCGCTTCATCAGGGTTAGTGGCTGGCGGGCTGCGAGATGGTTTGTTTATACAGTGTCTGCAGGCACAGTACCCCACAGCTCCCAACTGATGTGGTTCACCATTTCCGGCCAATGGGAGCTGTGGGAAGCGGTGGCCTGGCCTGCAGGTTCCCCACCCCTGGCTTAGATACTATGGCAAAAGTGGCTGTAGGAAAACTCAAGCTAGCTAGAGTCCCAGGTGTCCTTGTAGAATGCAGCTGCCACAGAAGGTCAGTCACAGAGACAGGAAGTTTCTGAGATATTCATAGTCCAATCCCATTAACAGCTGTGAAGATCAAAGTCTAGACTAGTGGTTTTGGTCCCATAAGGCATATGCTGACATGTCAATACAGAGCAATTATATATAATTCCTGTCTCAGAAAGGGTTTGGGAGGTTTTGATCAGAACTATCTGGGCAGAATCTTGAAGAATTTAAGTGCCGTAGAAGAACCAAGTGAAGAAGTGGGTTGTGCCCACGAAAGCTCACAATACCATCTACATGTTTTGTTAGTCCCTAAGGTGCTGCAGTACCATTCGTTGTTTTTTAAGTTTTTCCAGTTACAGACTAACTCGGCTCTCCCGCTGAAGCAAATAATACTAATTGTTTTTTTTTCTGATCTATATTTCCAAGGGAAGAAGATCCTTGATATAATGAGGTAGAATTTTTAACACTGCTTGGCTGCTGTGAAGGGTAACCATGGTGTATCCTGTAGCCACATGACCTTTTATAATCTCTGAGCTGTGTCATGCAGCAGGACAGGTCTCCAATGAGTGACATGGGGTGAGTGTGCAAGAATCCAGAAGCTGCCTTTCTGGGGCAAGGCAATCAGCTTTCCCTGGAGGGTATTAATGACGTGCTGCAATGCTTTAGCTGAGTCACTGTCAAAGAGCTTCATAATACAGAATGCCTGAGACTCAGTGACCAAGGCAATACACCACTGAATCAGAGACATAACTGAGACTAGACTAAACGTTAGCTGTTCTCAAGGTTGTTGATATTAAGCCTTGGAGGAAAGGATCCCATGGTGACCCTGAGGGGCTGGCATGCTGTGCTCTCATCCGGATGGCTCCTTTCCCTTCACATCCACAATACTAGGTGAGACCATCTAGGCCAGTATCATTTCTCTGGCAACAGTCACAAGGTCAAGCCTCCGCCTGTATAAGACTTGCTGTTTTCGTAGCCTGCTGTTTTACTTCTGAAAGATGGGGGAACACAAGCAGGGAGAATTCCCATGTTCTCCTGTGTGATTCCATACCCAGTAACAAAGGCAGGAGGAAGAAAAAAGCACAATGAACCCCTAGGCTTGGTGCTGGTATTTGAAATACATTTACATTTACAAATAAATTTAGCTATTTTTGGGTCCCTTGCCTAGGTGATGTGGCAGAACCCAGCTGTTCAAACTAGGGTTGCCAGATGGTTTAACCAAAAATACTGAACACCCCCCCCCATAAAAAAAAACCACCGGAGAAAAAAAGGGGGAGACCAAAGTTGTAGAGCAAAAAAAAAAAAAGGACCCCGAGAGTTGTTAAGCAAAAAAATTTAAAAAATGCTTTTGAGGCTTTTTGGCCCTAACAGCCATCCGCCATCTTGTCTCCCTGCTCCGGGCCAGACAGCTCCCCTGCAGAACTGGACATTTTAGGTGTCCGGTATTTTTTGAATTTTTTACCAGACAGGAGGCGAAAATACCGGACTGTCTGGGTCAATACTGGACACCTGGCAACCCTAGTTCAAACACACTCTTCTTCCAGGACACCGTGCCTAACTTCAAAACAAATGCCCAGGCACTTGAAAGGGTCTGCTCCTTTGGCACTGGCCCACATTGCCTTGCAAGTCTTGCTTAGAGCCAAAAAATGTCACTTTCCAAGTCTAAACTTGGAGAAACATTGTTTGAGGAGTGCAGGAATCGCTAATATGTTTTGCGCTAATGGCCATCTTATGCAGCATTGCTAGTCACTGCTAAGAGTATAAACAAAGCTGACAAGACAGGTGAGGGAAACATTAAGACCAATTTGGGGCAAGAAGTTGAGATGAAACTAAGAAACATGTCATTAGACTCGTCTGGGATTCAAGTCTTCAGTGATGGCAGAGCTGAACAGCAGAAGCAAACAGCAGAGGGGAATGAGCAAGCCACTCTGAGGTGCTGGGCAGAAACTGGGTACTATGAAATAAGTATGGGTTTTACTAAAAAAGACAGTAGTTGGCTCTGGACATATTTTATCTTTCCTTGCAGGAATATAAAAAAATTTCCTTCACCTTGATCTATTGGTCCTTCAGCCCTTGTACAGATTGTGCCAGTCACAACACATCTTCCATTCTCAGACCCTGGTCTTCCTTTTCCAAGTGTGGCCATGTCTTTTCACGATTAAATCTTCCCACCTCTTTGGAAGTTGGACTTTTCAGTTCCCATGGGTACCACTTGGCGACAGCTGTACTTCATCGATTGCCAGTGAGCCTCTCTATGTTCCCAGCCCATCACATTTTACTACAACCTGCTTTCAGCAATGACGGGCATTCCACTCTGCTATTTGATCACTTCACTGGGGACTCAGTGGCAGATTGAAATTTCCAGAATTTTTCTTTCCATCGTCCTGTCTGTGACAGACAGTAGCTGTTCCTCTGTCTTCGTCCGCACCCACATTTCACTGTGGTACAATATTGCTGGCAGTTCTGATGAGTTGAAGAGGCTCATGTGTGCTGTGCTGCTTTGTTGATTTTTTCTTTGGAGGACATCCTTAATAGAACTGAATGCACACCAATCTGCTTTCTCTCTTTGAGAGAGTTCACCTTGCTGATCATAGCCCAAGTGTATTGCTCAACTTCTATTCTCCCCTCATTATCTGAGCTTTTGACAAGGCACCAGACCGCATACATTTTGTTTTGGAGCAGTCAATTTTCAGTCTGACTGAGCTGCTTTTTTGTATTGCATTCTCGCAGCTTTTCTGTAGTTGAATAGTATTTTCAGCGATTAACACACTATTGTGTTTGAATCCGAGATGGTTTAACTGCTCTCCATTGATGCTGATTCCACTCTTCCGATTCATCCACCTCATTAACATTTTGAGGGAGGCTGTGAAGAGTTTCAGAGAAACCATGTACTTGTTTCATTTCTTTCTTAATCAGGATGCGAAGGAGAGCATCAAATAAAGTTATTTTTGTAGTGCACTCAGAATTTGCTTTAACAGTAAAGACATTAACTAGTTAGTTCACTACAAAGCCAATTTCCCCTGCTTTAGACATCTGAATTTTCACATCAAAAGCTATGAATGGGATACATCCAGCCCACTTTATTAGCTTCATTAACACAGGTCCTACAATTGACAGGTACTTCTTTTGTTGTAATATATATTTTGGATTCTGTTATTTCCACTCCAACTCATCTGTTGAAATGGGTCTTACCCATGAAAGCTCACGATACTGTATATTTTTGTTAGTCTCCAAGGTGCCACAAGACTACTCATTGTCTTTAATAGTTTGATATAGTTTGTGTTGATTCCTGGCTTTGCAAGTGTTTTCAAAACTGCATTGATCTCTGTGCTTTTGAATGCTTTTTCATAGTCAACAAAGGCAATACATAAAAGGAATTTGCATTCCTTTGAGCATTCCAATAGCTGGTTTACAGTGAAAATATGGTCCATTGTGCTGACATTCCCTTGAAAGCCTGCCTGCTCTCTTGACCGCTGCTTGTCCAAACTCTGCGAGAGTTGTTTTGTTATTATTTTGCTGAACAGCTTGTAGACATATGAGTGCAGGCATATTGGACAACAGTTCTTTGCATCTGCACGATCGCTTTTCTTGTATAGCAGAATGATGTTGGACTCCTTCTAGCTACATGGTATCCGCTGCATTTCCAAGTAATGGTTAAACCTCTGAGCACAGATTTCCCAGAGGTCTTGGCCTCCAGCTCCTATCATTTTGATTGTCCATCTTTACCTGGGGCTTTTCCTTCCTTCATTTGGTGAACTGGGAGTACATACTCGTTGGTCTGTTCAAGTGTTGGTACTTGGACACTTATTTGAGATGTCTGGGTGAACACTTTGGTGTAGAAACTTTGCAGACTGCTTTCAAACCTGTTCTGTCAATTACTGGTTTCCCATCCTTGTTCTTCAGTGCAGGGACAGAAAACCAATCAGGATAAATCAGAAATTAGAGAAATAGGAGATTATAATAGCCCTAGGAACACCTACATGCAGGGTCATTGGGGGGGGGGGGAGAAAAGGGTCAGTTACCCTGGTAACCAGTGAGTCAAAGGGGGGAATTTTCTGCGGCAGCTGTGGCGGCCAGAGCCCCAGGTCTTTTAAATCACTGCTGGAGTGACCCAGGGAATTATAGACCAGTCAGCCTAACTGGAAAGATATGGAATATATTATTAATTAATCAATTTCTAAACACCTACATGCTGTTAATAGGATAATAAGGGATAATCAGCATGGATTTGCCAGGACCAAATTATGCCAAACCGAACTAATTTCCTGCCGTGAGACGGTTACTGGCCTAGTGGATGGGGAAAGCTTGATATATCTTGATTTTAGTAGGACTTTTGATAAGATCCCTCATGATAGGCTCATAAGCAGATGAGTGACATGTGAGCTAGATGAAATTAGTATAAGGTGGGTGCCCAGCTGGTGGAAAGGCCATATTTGAAGAGCACATATCAATGGTTGGCTGTCGAACTGGGAGGGTGTATCTAGTGGGGCCCTGCAGAGCTTAATCCTGGGTTCGACATTAGTCACTATGGGTATGTCTAGACTACATGCCTCTGCTGACAGAGGCATGTAAATTAGACATACTGACATAGTCAATGAAGCAGGGATTTAAATATCCCTCGCTTCATTAGAATAAAACTGGCTGCCATGTTGTGCCGGCTCAGCTGTTTGTCAGCACAAAGTGGCAGTCGAGACGGGGATCGGTCGACAAAGAAAGCCTTTGCCAAACGATCCTGTAAACCTCATTTCACGAGGCATAAGGGATCGGTCGGCAAAGGCTTTCCTTGTCGACCGATCCCTGTCTTGTGCTGACAAATAGCTGAGCCGGCACAACACGGCGGCCATTTTTATTCTAATGAAGCGGGGGATATTTAAATCCCCCGCTTCATTGACTATGTCAGTATGTCTAACATGCCTCTGTCGGCAGAGGCATGTAGTCTAGATATACCCTATGTTCTTTAATGATTTGGGCAATGGAATGGAAAGTATGCTTATAAAATGTGCAGATGACATTTTAGGAGGGGTTGCAAGCACTTCAGAAGGTGGGATTACAATGCAAAACAACTTCAACAAATTAGAGAATTGGTCTGAACTCAACAAGATGAAATTGAATACAAATGGGGACTGACTGGGTAGGTGATAGGACTGCTGTAAAGGATCTGAGAGTTACAGTGTATCAGAAATTGAATATGAGCCAGCAATGTGATGCTGCTGTGAAAGAAGGCTAATATAATTCAGGGTTGTATTACCAGAAGTGCCATATGTCAGACATAGAAGGTAGGTATCAGAATCTATTCAACACTGGTGAGGCCTCAGCTGGAGTCAGGTGTTTTGGGCACCATGGTTTAGGAATGATGTGGACAAACTGGAGAGAGCAATGGAAGATAAACAGAGGACAGCAACAAATCTGCCTTAGGAGGAAAATTAAAAAAGTCGGACAGTGGTAAGAAACTACTGCAAATGCTGACATCACCAGCAGTGACATCACCGGAAGAGGGAGGAGGGTGGAACCTTTGGGGAGGTTAGTCAAGGTGGCAGTCAGAGAGTGGATCTTGTGAGAGGGTGGTCTGGGAATGGTGTCAGGGCCATTCCTGGGAATGGAGGTGAGCAATGGAAGGCCTGGCTAGAGTGGCCTGGAGAGCTGGGCTAACTGAAGGGTTAATAGATCCCCGAGGAGGGTACTGGAAGAGGTTGATGGGAGCTCACCTTGGAGGGTAGAAATTCCCTCAGAAAAAGTGAGGGGCTCCCAAAGCCATCCCAGTAACCTAGCCACAAAAGGCAGCATTGAGAGGTGACACCCGATGACAGGTTGCAGCACTGGTAAGATGAGTAGTTTCTGTGTATAATGCTATTTATTTAATAATTCCAGTTCCATGTTCGATTATATTTGTTCTTAGTGTAATAAAATAAGACACTTTATTTTCACTAACTTTAAGGCTAAGCCTGATATGTACTCCAGACTCCTAGACTGCTGCTTCTCACATGCTACATAATAATTACCCCATGTGAGACAGAGAGTTTCTCTGGGTTTCTAGTTCCTGGAGAAGATTAAAAACTTTTAACTCAAAGCCTGAAAGAGATAACAAGGGAATTCTGGAGGGTGGCAGCAAAGGTACGAGATAAAGAATCACCATGTATATTGGTGTATGTGTGACAGCTGTTTACCAGGGGCAAGCATGTCATCACAGGCATATTGAGTCAGAAGAAAAGATAGCTAATAACAGTCTTGAATTATGGTCAGACTGTTAGAAAGAGGACAGTGATCAATTGTTCTTCAGGTCCACTGAAGGTAGGAACAAGAAGCAAAGGGCTTAATATACAGCAAGAAAGATTTAGGTTAAATACTAGGAAAAACATTCTAATTATAAGGGGAATTCAGTTCTGAAATAGATTTGCAAAAGAGATTGTTAAACACCTGTCAGGGACAGTCTAGCTTTATTTGGCCCTGCCTCAGTGCAGGAAACTGGACTTGATGACCTCATCAAGGTCTCTTTCAGCCCCATATTTCTATGAAGACCCATTTAACACAAATGCTCAACAAACAATTGGAAGAAAAGCTTTCTATGGAAAATGTCAACTGTGAGTCCCCTTCACTCAGGAAATGAGAATGCTTCCATTTGACTCCTCTGCTCTTTCAAGGAATGCTCTGGCAATGACAGGGAAAATAGTAGATATATTAGGAATATCAAGGAAGATTAAAAAAACACAAGGACATTAAAAAACCCTGCTAGGCCTTCTTTATGTTTAAGCAGTTAACAGCTTAAAGGGGTGGGCAAGGGTCTGCTCCAGCCCAGCTGGGCCACTGGTTAACCAGTTAACATTGACATCCCTGTTGTAAAACATTTTAAAAAAGGAATAAATCCCATCAATCCATTTCCCTCCCTCTTATTGTTTTGCATTGAGAGGTGACCCCCAGACAGACAAGTTGGAGCATACGATAAACTGGTAAGATGAGTGGTTTCTGTGTATAAAGCTATGTATTTAATAATTCCAGTTCCATGTTCGATTATATTTGTTCTTAGTGTAATAAATAAGACACCATTATCTACTTCTGTTTGTTGTTGCCTTTGTAATTTCCCACAGCCTTAAGTGACTGTAACCACAACTTCACTGCCCTACCTCAGCAGCTGTCACTCCATAGCAGTGTGTATTTCTCTCCCTTTGGGGGAGGGGACATTTCTTTTTAAATGTGGTGTTTTATAGCTTGGGGATGGTTGCAAATCTCTTGAAGAGGTTCCTGCCTGTACAGCCTTTGAATACACATAGATCAGCAACACCCTCTCAGGATGTTATGCTATGAGAACTCAGCAATACCCTATCACTCCCAAAGCAGAGCTGGGGTCCTACAGAACAAACTGATTGAGTGAGCTTTGAGAAACCCCATCAAAAGCTTGGCTGCAGCAGGAATAAAGTGCTCCTGCTGCTCCCCATAATCCATCCCCAAGCAAAAGCACAACCCCCAAAAGAAAGACTGACAGCTCCCTGTGACAGGTTATGGAAGCCATGCAGGGTCATTTATACCAGAACCACCTCTTTAAAAGTTTGGCCTGGAGCAATTGTTGGGCTTCCTGTCAGTCCCGGGGCTGGGACTCTTTTGTGTAGAATAAATGGGTGTGTTTGGCTTGGTACGCAGATCGTCTGGTGTCATGCAGCAGCAGGTGTAGTCGGGACGTCTCTTTTCACTCTTCAGATCGCATGGCAGCTTCTTTTTAGAGACCGTCTCGCGAAGTTGTCGAGCCTGTCCATAAGTGTGTGTGTGAACTGAAAGGGAGGCAAAGCCGAAAACAAGTGAAGCAAAGCACAAATTGAGGGCTCAGAGTGTGTTTGGCCACTAAGGGTCTGGCTACTAGAAACGTTAGAAAGTGGTTAATTAGGTAATCGTGTAACTGCTGAAAATCTTACAAACTGTGGGCTCTGCAGTATAAAGCTTAAAGCCAGTGCGTGCCAGGAGCTCCGGTTGCCAGCCCCACTTCTGGGGAGTCAGCCGGGTGGCGGGGTCTGCAGTATAAGCTTTATATTGCAGAGCCTGCAGCATGGGGTGGCAGCTGGCTCTCTGGGAGCCGGTGCATGCTGGAAGTCAACTTTTAAGCCAGCTCCCAGCCCCACTCCCAGGGAACAAGCTACCACCTTGTGCTGACACAGAGCTAGCAGCATGGGGTGGCAGCCAGCTCTCCAGGAGTGGGGCCAGGAGCTGGCGTGTGTGTACTCCTGGCCCCTGGTGTGCACTAGCTCCCGGGGAACAGGCTGCTATCCTGTGCTGATACAGGACAAAACAGGAAGGGACATATGAACACCCTACTTAAGTCTAGGAGACTGACTTGCATGTGCCAGTTTACTCTTTCCCATGCATTTTGGGGAGGTTGGAGGCTGATCAAAGTTTTTGAGTCTCCTGATGAGCGTATCATTCAGAAGCTTGTGTGGCCTGGTTCTTATTAGAGCTAGTTACTCTGCCAAAAGAAAACATTTCTCTCCGTGCGAGTATGGCAGCATCACGGAGAGGTCAGGGGTTGCTGAAAAGTTGAATGACCATCTTCTCTTCACTCCAGATATGCCACCATCAGCAATCCAGTCCTGTATGGAGCAATCCGGCACCCATGCTGTATGGAGAACATGTAGCTGGAAATGGAAGACTCAGGGCAGCATAGCCTCTCAAGTCCGCAGTGCACTAATGGGTAAGTATGTAGGGATCGAGCAGTGAAGTGGTGTAGTTTGCAGATGATACATTACTCAAGATAGGTAAATCCAAAGCAGGATGCAAAGAGTTACAGAGCGACCTCAGGAATCTAAAAGGGTGTCAGGTATCTAAAAGGGTGTCACAAGGAGGAGGGAGAAAAATTGTTTGCCTGGGCTTCTGAGGGCAGGACAAGAAGCAATGGGCTTAAACTGCAGCAAGGGAGGTTTAGGCTGGATGTTAGGAAAAACTTCCTAACTGTCAGGGTGGTTAAACACTGGAATAAGTTGCCTAGGAAGGTTGTGGAATCTCCATCTCTGGAGGTATTTAAGAGCAGGCTACACAGACATTTATCAGGGATGGTGTAGACAGTACTGGGTCCTGCCGTGAGGGCAGGGGACTGGACTCGATGACATCTCAAGGTCCCTTCCAGATCTAGTGTTCTATGTTTCTATGAAAGTGGGCGGCTGCCTGGACAGCAAACTGGCACATGATGTTCAACACGGAAAAATGCAAAGTGATGTATATTGGGAAAACTCATTTCAACTGCACATACATTATGGTGGTTTCTAAGTTAACTTACCACTCAAGAAAGATCCTGAAGTCATCATTCATATTTCTGTGAACATTTCAGCTCAATGCACACCTGTGGTCAAAAAGCCTAATAGAACATTAGGCTCTACCACGAAAAGGATAGAAAACAAGACAGAAAATATCATAATGGCACAAAATAATTCCATGGTCCAGCCACTCCCTGAGCACAGTGTCCAGCTTGGGTTGCCCCATATCAAAAAGGGTATTGTGAAACTGGAAAAGGTTCAGAGAAGGGCAACGGAGATGATCAAGGGTGTGGAACAGTTTCCATTCAAGGAGAGTCTAGAAGATTAGGGCTGTTCAGTTTAGGAAAGAGATGACTGGGGGGATATCATAGAGAACTATCAAATCATGAATGGCAGGAAAGAGTGAATAAATGTTATTTACCTTTCCCCACAATACAAAAACCAGGGTTCACCTGATTAAATTAACAGTCAGCAGCTTTAATACACACAAGAGGCAGTGCTTGTGTACAATGTACAATTCACACAATGTACAATTATACTGTGAAACTCATGATCATTAAATGTTGTGATGACCAAAAGTAAAACTAGGTTCAACAAGAAATTTATACATTCATGGAGGGTAAGTCTATCAATCACTGTTAGCCAAGATGGGCAGGGATTCAACCTTACAGTTAGAGCAACGTTCAACCTCAGACTGCCAAAGACTTGGAGAAGAAGGGTGGATCGCTCCAAAATTGCCCTGTTCTACATGCTCCCCCTGAAGCTCGGGCCACTGTCGGAAGACAGAATTCTGGGCTAGATGGATTGTTGGTCTGACCTGTATGGCAATTCTTATGTAAATCCATTTTACATGTGGCCAGCACTTAGAAAGTCACCACAGTCATTTTCCAGGCATTGTGGGACTTCACACAATCCACAGCCAAAAGCAAATCCCAGCATTTCCTTTCCAATATGAGCACAGATTTGTCGTGTTCTAGTCGGTGTTTTGAAAGCATATGCTACTGCGTGATCATCTTGCAGAGGAATGCCCCCAGATCAATATGATTTTGTATTGACTCAGATCTAAGGTTCTTTGTTAGCCTTAAAATATTCAGTACCACTGCTTCTGTGACAACTGTTTAATTCCAAAAAACTTTTCTCTTGCTAATCATCCCACTGGTGTTCTTTGGTAAGCAGCATGCTGACTGGAATAATTTAATTGTGACACATCAGGGATTAATTTGGACAGGCCAACTTAAATTACTAATAGCTCTCTGAATTTCTTGCGGGTAGGGGCATTCCATTTGTACTATTCTCTCCATCTTTCTTAGGGCTCATCAAACTCCTTTATAACTGAGCCTGTTTTCTATGTAACTAGAGTCTTTCCACCCTGTCTAGCATTGCTTCTGGCTGAATTTAAGGTTCTTTTTCTTTACCAAGTTGCAAATGTTACTGAGGGCTTGTCTACAAAGGGACACTCAGGAGAGTTAAAATGAACCAGCCAAAGGTGTGAAGTTTATATGCATACATTAAACCACTGTGTGGACATTCTAGTCAGAAGTCAAGTAGCCTTGATTTGCTGTGCTCCAATTACAGCCGACACAGGCTACTTTACTGATGAATGAGAACACCCACACAGAGATCTAATGCTTTAAGTTTTTACCTTTAGGCAACATCTACACTACAGACGTTATAGTAGCAAAGCTGTATCTCTGCAAGGTCTCCTGTGTAGCTGCTCTAACTATTCCAATGGGAAATCCAACTATTTATTTTGAAACCACGCCCAATGAGTGGTGGTAGCTATATTGGCAGGGGGAGCAGAGGCAATTCTGACAGAAGGTCATTTAAAGATAACTATGAAATGGGGAGTAAACAATCGAGTATTTAGCACTTTTTTATTGAGTTGAACCTGCCAAAACACTTGACTTTCATTAAAAACTGAAAATAGTCTTGCATTTCAAAGACTAGACATATCCTCCTTAGGCCGTTCTCCTCAGGAAAAACAGCACTTTTGTTTAATGGTCTTCTTCAAATTTTGTGAATCCATAACAATCCATAACTTTCTTGATTTTATTCCAGTGACAACACTGTTAACTCAGTCTGCATGGCTGTTTGTTCAATAACATTTAATTCTATCATCTAATCAGTTTCAATTTTCACTTTATTCTTCAGTGCTAATGGTTTGCGCATGCAGTTCTGGCAGCCCATTAGGGTTTGGCTAATCAAACATGATTATTACAGCCTTTGTGCAAGCCTGTCCATTAAACACCTTATCAAATTCTTTAGAAATGTATTTTCCATCCTGGTCTGCATACAAACTACACACCCTATTGATCATCAGCAAGCACACACAGTTCCGCTCTTCCTGTTCCACTTTCAAACTGAGTGATACTTGACTGTCACTCATACAAGTATGGCCATGTGGCTTGGTCATGAAGACTCATTTTGTACCCATAACATATGTGGTATTCAGTCTCAAATCTTGGTAGACACCAATATGTTTGTTTGCAGTTGTAATTACATTGCGCTTAGGCCAACTCGTTATTTTCGCATTCGTTTTTTGTTCATTTGTCAGACACTAACCTTCTTGGAGCTAGATGCAGAAAGAGTTTTATGCACCTAACTGCTAGCTACTGCATGTACTCAATCCAAAATTTGGGATCCCAAAAACTTCACTTCAGTCAACTCTGTGGGCCCCTACATTCTGATGGCACTTAAAAATCTGCCAGGGAGCATTTAAAAAGCCAATTCAGGGCTTGTCTTCACTATTTGGATAGTTATGCTACTCCAGTTACGTGAATAATGTAGCTGGAGTTGACATAGCTTAGGTCAACTTATCACAGTGTCTACAATGCACTGTGTTAATGGGAGACTCCCACCTGCTGACTTCCTTTACTCCTCTCATTCCGGGAAAGTACCAGAGTCCACTGGAGAGTGCTCTGACATCGATTTAGCTGGTCTTCACTAGACCCACTAAATTGACCCATGCTGCATCGATTGCAGCAGTATGGATCTCCCTCGTAGTGAAGACAAGCCCGCAGTCTACACACATCTATAGGTGCGCATCTATCTTACATGTAAGCCCCAGCAGGATTGTCAAAGTAGGCCTTTCCCACACTATTTTGCCTGCAGGGCTGTACTGAAGTTGTCTACTAGATCACACCCACACAAAACAATGCCAGAGGAAGAGGAATCACACTCTTATAATTTTTAGACCAGTAGTTAAAGGGGGAGGAAGACCCAGGTTCAATTTCGCCCTCTGCCTGGTGTGGAGAAAGCATTTGAACCTAAATCTCCCCCCTTCTAGGAGAGTGCTGTAATCAGTGGGCTAAGGAATTTTCTGGGGATAGGTGTCTCTCAGTCTCTCCTGCTGAAGCTGTTCCATTGTGTAGGCATAATTAAATAGACATTGGAGCAGGAGGACTGAAACCTGTATCACCAGGTCCCAGCCTTATCCTCTAACCAATGGGCTAGAATGTGTCTCTGTCTCTCACCGGCCCAATGTAGATTTATGTAGGTAGGTATTTTATACAAAGCGGAACAGGGTTTTATTTATAATCAATTGTCGCTCCTAGTCACTGATATCTTGTAAAAAAGGTGCTTTTCCTGAGTGGCACTCAAAAGTAGATCACACTATTCTTGGCGTTTCAGAATGACCAGGTCTTGCAGTGTGCCGTCCCCTTAGTGCGCTGCCTGAAATACATCTTCAGTGCCTTTGCCTCTTCCATGCTATTAATTTACAGAAACTTTTGGAAGAGCTACACGCAGCTACCTCTACAGTTCTCTGCCAGGTTTCTTTATAGGCTCAGGGAATCAAGAGGGTTCATTTGGTGCATTTTTGGCAAGATTTTGTTTACTTCTGACACAATTGTAATAAGGGTCTGCTACAGGTAAGAGGTGACCGTTACTTGCTTACGAAGTCACTTGACATTGGTCAGTGTTGCAAAGCTTAGCACTCCCGTCCCCTGGCATGGGTCAGAAACCAGAGGTGCTAGGGGTCAGGAATCACATTAGAAACCCTGGTATTACCAGAATTAAAGTACTGTTGCTGGTAAACCTGTATAAGCTGCTGTGGTGTTAAAGCAGCGGTTCCCAACCTTTTCCAGATGGGGACCCATTTTGACAATTCAGGAGGACTTGGTGACCCAAGGCAATTCAAAAATGGGGGGAGGAAAGGGGGCAGAGCCACCTGGGGAGACACTTGGCGACCCTTTTGAAATGTAATGGCGACCCATATTTGGGTCCCGACCCATAGGTTGGGAAACCCTGTGTTAAAGGGACAGAGTTTTTAACCAGAGTCAAAGTGTCACAGGAAGTATTCAGAATAAAAGTTGCTCTTCGTAAATTATATTGTATTAAAATTGGACACTGATTGGATGTGGAAGATGAAAGATGGTACAAGATGGTGCCATTTGCACATCAATGAGTTACGCAACTTGACAAGGACTAAAGCCCACTCCATCCGCTGTCAAAGCCTGGGCCCCTGAGCGCTCCTTATTTTCTCAAATGCAATGAAATCTGGTGGAGATTCTTAGTAACAGTCTGCACCTCAACAGATTCACAGCTCCTGATGCCAGAAGGGGCCATTGGGACCATCTAGTTTGACCTTCTGTATAACACAGGCCCTAGAACTGCCCCCAAAATAATGTATTTGAGGTTTGCATCTACAGCCTCTTCATCCTGTCAGGTCCAGTCACATTCTACAACCTGTACAGAGAGTGAATGAAACAGCAACCACTGCCAAAACAGCCACCTGAGACTTAAGCCCCCAGGTCAGATTATGGCCCCATTTTCATCGCCACACGGGGCAAAAAAGGAGTAAGATTCCCCTCCCTCTCCCTCCCTTCACACTACTTCCCAGCCTACCTGAAAGTGGGATCCAGGTATAGAAATGTGTGCCACCCACCTGCTACTCTCCCACCCAAGCAAGTGAGCAAGGAAAAGGCAGAGCTCTGGTTTCATGCATCTGAGGGCACAGCTGAGCCACTTGCTTACTGTTAAAAGACAGTAGCTGCTTTCTACCTCCCTGGAGCAAGGGGACTGGTGGAGGGTTGGGGGAAGGTGAGGAATTTGTGCTCTTCCATCCCTGTGCTACTCCTGGGGTAGCCAGCCACACGGCTCTCCTCACTGACCACAACAGATTGGCAAACTGCAATTTAGCTGCAAATGAATCTGGAGGGATACATTTCCTTCCAGATGGTACAAATGTTGCAATATAAGCAAAAGGATAACTCTCCACAATACTAACCCTTCCTTTTATTCCTATAAAGAAAAGGAGAATTAAAACTGAGCCAATTCCTTGGGCAGTTTGCTATTTGTACTCAGGCTGCCTCCTCCCGGTGGGTAATGAACACAGGCCATAGGTACATTGAGTCCATGTGACCACCAACCCTGATCCTATGTAGAAGCTGCCTGGAGGCTCAGACCCCTCTGTCCTGGCAGGGTGTGAGAGAAGAGAGGATATTCATGAGACGGCTGTAGAAAGTTACAGAACCCTTTTATAAGCAGAAGTGGCAGCAGCTACTACAGGGAGGCTGTACAAGTGATAAGGACTGTAGTATGCAGGAATAGGGTAGCAGTCACTTAAATCAGTGGTTCTCAAAGTGTGGTCTGTGATGGTTTTGCAGGTGAGCCATGGGCTTGGAGCTCCCCACCCCCCACAGCAGGGAGCATATTCTGGTGCTCCAGAACTGCATTCATCCCCACACGGCGGAGGTTGGCGTGCTAGCACCAGCTTCTCTCTGTTGGGGCAGGTGGGGAAAGCCTTGCGGCTCCTCGTGCTGCTGCTCCCGCTCCCCCTCCCCCCTGGCTGGGGGAATGGCAGCGGAGGAAACTGTTCACTTGGAGGCCTTCCCCGCTGCTCCCATTGGCCGGAGGCATGGAGCTGGGTAAGCACCTCCCATCCTCCTCATGCCCAGACCTCACACCCCCATCTCCCTCACCCCTCATGCAGAGACCCGGTACTCCACCCTGCTCCTGTACCTCCCACCCACCCAAACCCCCGCCCTCAGCCTGCTCCTGAACTCTAACTCTTAGTCAAGCTCCCCACCCTCAGCCCGCTCCTGCACCCTAACTCCCAGCCAGACCTGCATCCTCACCTCCTCCTGCACCCATTTTGTTCTCGTGAGTGGTTGGCTGGTGGTCTGCGGAAAGGTCTGTGTTGAGCGGGGTGGGCTGTGGGCCAACAATTTTGAGAACCACTGGTTTAAATAGTTTGTGAGCCCTCTACTGGCACTCTGGGTGTTCCGTTTTAGGAGCCACCACAATCCAGCCATCACTGTGGTGTACAGCAGCAAGGCCTTCAATGTTGTGTATCTATAGTAAACATTATTTGGATCCCATTGTGCTCAGCGACTTCTTTATTGCTGTTTACATAAAAAATATAAAAGAGACTGGATAGTTAATGATCATGCATCCCTTCAGCCTCTTGTCCTACTCAAAGACAGACACCAACTAAAGGCAACTGTGGAGACTTAATTGGATGAGCGAGCTAATTCTTCTATCCAATGGCAGAACACACAGGCCAGCTCACAGGATTTGCACTGGAGAAATTTTATGAGATTATTTAAGATTATTGGAAGTATTGGGATGTCTGCCTTACTCCAGTTTTCACTTGTCCAGAACTGAAGTTTATTGTTGTGCGGAGTTATTGTAGAACCAGCTACAATTGTTTTTTTCACAACTTTCTATGATTCTGAGACCATTAAATTGCTAGTGCCACAGCTGCAATTCTTATCTGTTTCAAAGACACAGCAACAACCCCATTATGTTTAACATGCAGCCTCTGCCCATCTGTATTTTTGCACCAGCACACACTGTAGGGGAGATGCACGTCAGTATGAAAGTCTACAACTGCAAGGGCTCTTATTTCCCCAAGCATATCTCAAGCCAGAAGAGAGAGGTGTAAGTGTAACTTAGATTTTCTGCCTTTACCAAATTCTGATGACAAATAAAAAATAGGAATCAACAGCGCAACATCAGAAGCTGAATCCACATTAATTTACAGTAGGTCTTTCTGGATAACAAAGTGTAATCTAACTCCAAAAGATTTATGCCTTTTCTGAAGCTGTGGGCAATGAGTTTAAAACTCAAAGACTGACAGCTCTGCCACAAGATATTGTGATTTTAATGGTGGAGGGGGAAGAAGAGGGAGATTTCCTCAAAATTTCCCTCAAAACCAAACTCTGTTTCTAAGGGCAGATTCCTACTTCTACTTCAAGTAGCAGCACGGATTTGCAGTGTGAGGCCCAATCCTTCTTTCAGCTTTTCTTTAATCATGCCAGCTAGGTCCTCTCTTTTAGAAAGGCATCCAATCTTAAAAAGCTGCACGTGGCAGAGAATCCACCATCTCCCATGGTAAATTGTCCCAGTGAATAATAGCCCTCACTGTGAAAAGCTTACAGTTTATTTTCAGTCTGGACGGTGCTGACTTCAACTTGCAGCTACTGGAACTTGTTTGACTACTAGATTAAAAAGGCCTCTGCATCTGCCATCCAATAAAACCTCGTGTAGATCATCTTAGACCACAATCACATCTCCTCTTAGATAAACTTCTTTGGTCTTTCACTAGACTGTAGGTTTTCCAGATCTCACATAATGCTTTTAGCTCTAAGTTCTCTCCAGTATTTCCAATGTCTTTTTAAAAGCATTCATACCTGACCTGGACAGTGTATTTCAGTATGGTCTCACCAATATCACCTGTAGAGGCAGCAGAGCCTTCTTCCTGCTGCTCAATGTTCCTCTCTTAATGGAGCCAAAGATCATATCAGTTCTCTTTGGCGCATCACCCTAATGACAGGAAATGTTCAGTCGTGTATCAACAATCACCTCAAGTCCTTCTCAGTGTCATTTCTTGCCCACGTGTATATTTTTAGTTCCTAGATATGTGACCTTGTGTTAAAACATGTTTGATTGTTCCCCATTTTACCAAACAATGCAGAGTATTCTGTACCAGGGACCTGTCCTTGACATTATTTAGCACCCAGCAGTCGGTGTCATCTGCAAATTTCATTAGCATTGATTTTATAATTTTCTACTTTGCTCATTGATTAAACAGAGCAGGGCCAAGAACCACACCCTAGGACCCCACTCAAGTTAAAGACTCATTCTTGACAAATATAATTTGAGATCTATCAGTTACTTAGTTTTAATCAAGACAACATGTACTGTGTTGATTTTATATCCTGCTGGTGTTTTAATGACAATGCTACTGGCATTGCCATTACTATTAAATGAGAATGGCACTAAATCAAACAACTTACATTTTGCAACACAGCAAACTTTCTCAGCCCTCTAATCCGTCAGAGAACCATCTGAAACTAAATGAGACCTGTTTTCCATATTAACTGACATGAATTATATTCCCATCCTTTAATTCTTTATTGAAGAAGTTCAATATCAGATGTTCCATGGCTTTTCTCAGGATGGATGTCAAGCTAACCAGCCTAGTTACCCAAGAGATCCTGTTTATTCTTTTTATAATATTGACACATTTGCTCCCCCCCACCAATCCTCTGGAACGTTACCTATATTCCAGCATTTATTACAAATAAAATCAACACGTTGGTCCACTTCTTAAAAAGTCTTGGTGCAGATTATGTTGACCTGCAAATTGAAAAATGTTCATCTTTAGTAAATGCTGTTGGACATCTTCCTTAGTTACTTTTGGAAAAGGAGGTGACCATATTATGCTACAGAGGCCCTTCTCCAGATTCCTGTTCCATATTTGCAAGCAAAGTTTACTGAACAAGTCTACCTTGTTTGTATTATATTGACAATTTTCTCATCTTCACCTAGTAACGGATCTATGTTGTTGTTAAGGTGCCTTCCCCCTCATTTATAAAAAATTTTAATTGTGTTGATTTTACCTCTATTGGTCAGAGCTATTCATGGATTCTCTTCAGTTCTGATTTACTTCCCACAGTTTTTAGTTATATTTTTTGTGTTGCTTTCATGTCCTTTCTTCAGCAATTTTTTTAACTGAACCATTTTGCAACTAATAAGTGTAGGGATTAGGCAAAACAATTTAAATGCTCCCATTTTTCTTCCATCTTCTGTGTTTAATTTCTCCTTCCACTCACTTTCCTCAGTTATTTATAGCTTTGGAAAGTGGCCCTCTTAGAAGCTCAGGCCCATACATTATTGGTTAGAACTGTGTTCTATAGCTTCTTGCATTGCTCTGCCCAAAGAACTTGCATTACACCACAAAATGGGAACCAGAAGCAGATTTGGATGTTGACACGGGCAAAAGGCATTTAAGATCAGGACTACTGAAATGTTTACAATGTTGCCTTTCTTTGAAAATGTAAGGAGATCCTGTGTCAATGAAAATGGAGAACACACACAGAAGGACAGGAGAGTTCTGTTCTTGTAATACAGGCTGATTGCTAAATTTGAGACCAGCTTTGTCTCTGCTTTACCAGCCTGCACTGGAAGCAGCAGACAGAGCAGACACCGTGTGTGTGTATGCAAACTCATTCCTGAGTGAGCTAAAGGGAGAAACCGTCACCCTTGCTGACCTCCAAAGCAGCACAGCTCTCTTTCAAAGGTGAAGAGACACGTCAAGATCTAGAAGAATAACTCCTCCTCCCTGTATCCCCGCCCCCAACAGCCCCTTGGCCTAAGGAAAGCACACACAGGTTTCAGGGCTGGATCACCATTTCCACTGAAGAGTATTGACAGAACTCTGCATTTCAACGTCCTTCAGTGAGCATTGTCATTCTCATCCCACAGCTGTAGGGGACATGTAATTAACCAACTGCCAAGATAGGATAACCGGGAATCAGAGCAGAAATCACACGTGAAAGGCCATAGAAGCAGCGGATGACAGTGCCGAATGGCAGATCTCAGGGACCACACCTACCCTAAGGAAGCTAGGCATCTTACTTTGCTTTGATTCCCCACCTGTCTTGACACACCACATCTACACATAAGAATGGGCCCTGCTGCCAACCAACTGCCAAATGCCTGCAATGAAATCTAGCAGAGATAGCAGTTAATTGTAGCCAAGTTCAGGAGTTCTGGCTACAACGCTTGTACAGAGTCACAAGTGAAGCCTGGCCATCCCCTTCAGGGACAATGTATATTTCCCTGACCCCACCTTGAAGCGCTCTTGGATCTCTGGGCCTGAGATCATCGAAGCAGCTTGGACTTGCCCTGACCAGTTTCTGATGGTAACCTAGACCCCAAAGCAATGCTTCATCTAGCAAACAACCTGAAGGACTCCCTCCTGCTATTCCCTCCTTCCCCCCACACCCCAGGCAGAGCAGTGCCTCACCTCCTTAGCAACTGCAGCAGTAAACCCGCTGACTGCTGGCCTCCCTAGATCTCTAACTCTGCTAGGTTACGGGTGCAACCGTTTTTATTGCCTCCCACAGCTTTCCTTTCTGGCTGAGCAAACTGCAAGAGTGACGTGATCAGCCAGACCTCTACTTTGAGGAAGGGCTTAGGAGAGAATGTCAGTACCCGGGAATCACACAAATGGTCCACTCTATGGCACAGATCCAGGCTTACGTGGCAGAGCTGCATCACGCCCACTAGTCCATAGCGACCCTTTTGCACGTGTCGCAGATCTCAGAAGGTAACCCTGCTGTGAGATCAGGCCAACACTTACCCTCCTGCTGGCTGGCTGGCCCCAGCACCACTTATTCTTCAGACAGTTACATCTGCAGCAGCCTTTTCAGCGGCCTAGATAGCTCTGCCACCAGGAGCCTCCATATGCGGTTCTCTGTGATTTTCATTGTCAGTGCCGGGGTGGGCATTTGAGCTTTCGCCAGCTAGAAGGTGAGTGCACAATACAGTCCCGCCCAGCGGAGTGTGTGTGTGTGTGTGGGGGCAGGGGGATGCGAGCAACATACCAGGAGAGAACAAGCCCATGCACACCTCATGGTAAGGGGAGAGAGCATCCATGCCAAGTGGATGGTGAGATCTTGCAGCAAACAGAGGAGAACCTACACCCAGAGGCCACCATTAGCCTCTCTATGGAAAGAAGACGCTTTCCCACCCCTAGTTTTTGGTGAAGTGTCTGAAGTTTGACATTGCAGCAAAATTAATAAACCTCCTTTTCTAACTGCAGCCTAATTGCAACCAGTCCTGTCCTCTTGGAATGAGGAATCTGGTTTTCAGAGGAAGCCTGATTTTACAGTTGGGCTACATTCAGAGAAAGGCTTCAAATGGGATCTGATTAGCACATTAAAAACACATGGTCATATGGCAGTCAGTTGTGTATCATCTGACACAATCCCCTTTCTTTCTTTTTTGTACGCTGTGTTCTTCCAGTTGAGGGCCCCCCCCATAACAATGTCTCCACTGGATTAGGAATCTTGGCATTTTCAGCAGTTACACATGTTGTGAACGTCATTTAAGGGCTGTCATACGATTTTTAGAATTGAGTAGTTGAGTTTCTTTAATCAGGAATGCAGGAATCCACCTGGTGCTCTTAATAATCGGACTCTGGGTAGTGGAGAGCCAAGAGACTGGCTACTGGAGACCTTGGGGTGGGTCTCAGGGTGTTTTCTACGAGTTGTAGGGTGTTGGATGTACCCTTCCCACCTCTAACAGAATCTTCAATGCAGATACCACCAAGCTGGGAGGGGCTGAAATGCTTTGGAGGATAGGGTCATAATTCAAAATGATCTGGACAAACCAGAGAAATGGTCTTCAGTAAATGGGATGAAGTTTAATAAGGACAAATGCAAAGTACTCCACTTAGAAAGGAACACTCAGTTTCACACATAGAGAATGGGAAGTGACTGTCTAGGAAGGAGTCCTGCAGAAAGGGATCTAGGGGTCATAGTGGACTAATGAGTAAACAGTGTGACTGCTGAAAAAAAAGGCAAACATGATTCTGGGATGCATTAACAGGAGTGTTGTGAGCAAGAGACGAGACGTCATTCTTCTGCTCTACTCTGTGCTGATTAGGCCTTGGAGTATTGTGTCCAGTTCTGGGCACCATATTTCAAGAAAGATGTGGAGAAACTGGAGAAGGTCCAGAGAAGAGCTATGAAAACATGAGCTATGAGGGAAGACTGAAAGAATTAGGCTTGTTTAGTTTGGAAAGGAGAAGACTGAGCGGGGACATGAATAGCGGTTTTCAGGTATCTAAAAGGGTGTTACAAGGAGGAGGGAGAAAAAATTTTCTCCTTGGCCTCTGATGATAGGACAAGCAGCAATGGGCTTAAACTGCAGCAAGGGAGGTTTAGGTTGGACATTAGAAAAAACTTCCTTACTGTTAGGGTGCTTAAATACTGGAATAAATTGCCTAGGGAGGTTGTGGAGTCTCCATCACTGGAGATATTTAAGAGAAGGTTGGACAGACATCTATCAGGGATGGTCTAGATGGTGCTTGGTTCTGCCATGAGGGCACGGGACTGGACCTGATCTCGTGAGGTCCTTTCCATTTCTAGTATTCTATGATACAATTAGGCTATGTTTTCAGAACAAGAGAGAGAGAGACTGTGTGAGTGTGAGTGGAAAATTTAAGATGTGAGGGAAGTATAAAAGAAAAATTAATAACATCCTGAGTACTTTACTGATTTGGATTATTCTTTGGCATGTTTAAGTCAATAAACTAAATCTCCATTTTAAAAATAGTATCTGAAATTCCACAATATTTAACCTATTGTAGTAGAGTGCAGTTTGTGCTGTGCAATTTATATTACACTTGACACAGAGTAGACAAGTTTGTTGGACTCAAGTAATTTTTTTTTAAGTATTACAAGGAACCAATGCATAAAGAGATGTGTTTTACCAAGATATCCTTTCAGGTTAGGCAAACGCTATAAGAGGAGATGAGTTTGGGGGAACCAGGTCATTTTTAGCTCACTGAAACAGAATCATAGAGAAACATGCAAATACAGCTTTCAGAACAGTACTCAGGACTGCATGACTCCAAGCAGAAGTTAGTCCAATAAAATATATTTACCTGGCCCAACCCTTGCCTTTCCAAGCCATCTGTGAGCCAAGACAACAGAAATAGTTTTTAAGCTACTCAAGGAAAAAAGGAAAAAAGAAAAACAAATTCTGTTTCTGTTTCCACAATACTTTATGCAAACGAATTACCTTAAATCTGCCTAATAAGCAGAGATGAGTTAGAGCGTGGCAAAAAGGATATGGGTGTGAAAAACAGCAGATGGTTAAGAGGGGTGGAAAAATACACAAATCTTTAGAGATGCTGAAAATGCACAGTTGGTTACAAACAGCGACTATGCAAGAACAGCAGTACATAACGGGGGCTGAGAGAGGCGTGAATACAGGCAATGGTGACTGAGGAGTATCAGAGTACTGCTTTCATAATCATTGAAAAGTGAATAAAAAAAGGCATAGCTCAGGGGAACAATAGCTCAGGCAGCAAGACATTTCTCAGCTCCTACCTTAATTGCACTAGGGCTTCTGGATTTTAGTAGAGCAGTTTTGCCACTGGAAAGGCAGAGGCCGGGTCATTATTCCCACTAATTTTTTATGTCAACGTGAGGAATGACTTTGACTTATATGATACATCACCTCCTTATGGTGCACATACTTGCACATGAACAGCAGATGGCAGGAGTGGTGCCAAAGAGCTGAGGCGCAGAAGAGGGCTCAGTTTGGGATGCAGGCTCTGGGGTGTGGCCAGAGATGAGGGGCTCAGGGTGCAGGCTATCTCAGAGAGAGAGGACTACTGTGCTCTCACCACCGCAGCTTGGGGCCAGGTGAGAGGCGCCTTTCCACAGCTGGGCGAGGCTCACCTGTCCGCCAGCCAGGACAGGTTCAGGCAAGGCTGGGTGGGGCCCAGGGAAGGGGTACCTGTCTCGCAGCAGTTCTAGAGCAGCTCCAGGTCGGGCTCTGCGGCCAGGGGAGAGGTATGGTCCTCTGGCCTCAATATGGAGCTGCTGTGATGAGGGGAGAACTTCTCTCCACTCCCCCGCTGGCCCAAGCATGGAGCTGCCCCATTAGGGACAGCCGTGCCTCTCCCCACCTAAATCCCACCCTTAGTAAGGGTGTTAAATTGCGGTTACCTGGCTAATTGAGTATTTAATACCATTTGTATCGACTACCGATTAGTTGAGAAGGGCTGCTCCGCAGAGCCGCAGCAGGGGGAGCTTCCGGAGCCACCTGCACTGTGGCTCTGCATTTTAAATGTAGGAAGAGCCACTGGGCTCTATCTACATTTACAATGCAAAGGTGCAGTGTCCTGGACCAGCATGAGCCAGGACTGCTCGGAGCAGCCCTTGTGCACAGCCAGCCTGGGCCACTGCAGCAGCCTCCCCACTCCCACCCTTCTGCTGCATCTGAGAGAGGCAGTGTCTCCTGCCCTCCCTTTGCTGCCTCTCATACAGATTAAGCTTATCAGGTAGTCGAGTAGTCAACTACTCTCTAACATCCCTAACATTCAGGCATTTAAACCGTCAGTTTAGGCACCCAAAGTCCCAGGTTTGGCTCCACTGGGATCTACCAAACTCTTGCCAAACCTCACTCAGTATGTTCCACTAACATCGAAGGCCACGTCTACACTAAAGGGACTAGAGTGGCCTAGGTACAGCACCATAGCTGTACTAGCACAATCCCACAGTGCAAACAATAATGAGGGAAGGGTTTTTTTTCTGCTGCCCTAAGAAGCACTCTTCCCTCAGCCAGGGTTAGGTTAGCTGTGGTGCTTGGGGCAATGTCATGTTGACCTAAATTTTAAGTACCAATCAGGCCTAAGTTTCTGCCTTTGGGCGTGTGCAATGGCCAGAAGGGACCATCATGGTCACCTACTCTGACCACCTGCCCATTGCACGCCATAGAACCTCATGGACCCTCTCCAACACACCCCTAACCTCAGGCAGAGTTACTGAAGGCCTCAAATTGTGATTTAAGCATTTCAAGTTACAGAGAATGCACCATTTACTATAGTTTAAGCCTGCAAGTGATCTGTGCCCTAGACAGGCTAAGTGCCTAGACACCTAAGACCCAGACCATTCTCACCCCAAGGGAAGACAGCCATTCAGCCCTCTGAGTCACACATGGGACCTGAGCTGACAAGTGAACCCAAAGGCTGTCCACTGAATCTGGTCCCATTCAAAAGTATGGTGGTGGCATTAGCCTACCTTGTAGCTTTCAGCTCAGTGATTAGAGGCTTCACTTGGGAGATGAGGAATGTAAGTTAATTTCACCTTCTATTCTAGGAGAAGGGAGACCCTGTTCAAAGCCTCCATCTCAGGTCAGTGTTCTAACCCCTGAGCTATGGGATATTCCAGTGCGGGGCTCCCTCAATCTCTGACTCTGTTCCCTTGTAGATAATTAATTCAATAACCACCAATGGACTAGAAGTTAAAGGGAGGCACCAGCATCACTTCCACCTCATCCTCTCCTGGCGGATTTGCGTGCAGTGGGACAGGCACCCAAGAAAGGAATTAGGTGTATAAGCTGTGACTGCAGGCAGCAGGTTCAGTTGATGGATTGCTAAGTAGAGAGAGGTACTTCCCTGAAGCCTGGACTTAGCTGCTAATTTCTGAGAGGGGATGGGGTTTAAGCACACAGTCCTGTTGTCAGCATCTCCCATTGGCTAGATTAGGTAGCACTCTGCCTAGCATGCTGGCCTTTGTAGATCACATGGTAAGCTGCCTATTTCTTCCCATTCACTGTATTGGAGCATCAGCATCTAACTCAGGCTTTATGGAATGTAATGTTGTTCCCTTAATTTTTCTAGGAATCTAAATTCTAGATGCCACAGTACTCAGCATTGCAATGCTCAAGTCCCTTTGCGGAACCAGGCCTTAATGTATGTAATACACCATATAAGCACTCTATATAATTAGAGATCAATCTGATCCCAAGCAAAGTGTTGATATTCCCAAGGACGTACCTGTGCAAAAAGTGTATTTTACAATAGATTGCTACACTAGGGATGTAAGCAACTAGTCGACTATCCGATAAGCAGAAGCTTATCGGATAGTCAACTAGTGATGTGACTAGTCACTCCCCCCCCCCCCTTGCTGCCTCTATCAGACTAGTCACTCCCCCCCACTTGCTGCCTCTATCAGAGAGGCAGCAAGGGGGGGAGAAGAAGCTGGGGGAAGTTGGCTTAAAAGCCGGATTCCCCCAGAACCATCTCCACAGCGGGCAGTGGCGCAAATGGGGACCAAAGCAGTCTCCGCTCATGCCACTTCTGCAGGGCTCTTGCTACAGTTCAAAGGTGGAGGCACCCTTATCGGCTAATCAAATAGTTGATGGAAATCCCATTGACTATTCGTTTAGTTAATTAATCTAAATTTAACATCCCTATGCTACAAATGCAAAATATCCATCTCACACTAAAAATTTCCATGTGTGGACTGTGACTGATGGTGATTTCTTTTAGGGGGAGGGTGTTAGGGAAGAGCAGCCAAAGATCTCCCACCCCTCCCCCCACTCTCTGGAAGTCCACTTATAATGATGCACGTAACTATCTCTTGCATTAGTTCAACGGAGCCAGTTTCATATCTACTCAATGTGCAGAAGAATTTTAGAGTGCAGTACAAATAGCTAACCTTTTCACACATTTCACCAGATGATCAAAGCCCACCACAATTCCTATGTTTTCTTGAAAGGACAGAGGGTCCAAAAAGACAGGAAAACAAATCTGTTTTTAATACATTCCCTCCCTCCTCCCCCAGGAACAGTTACAATTAGACTCATTTCCGCTATCCACTGGTGCAAGGAAGGTATTAAAAAGGAAATAGAAAAACCACACCACTGTCTTCCAAAACACATTTTCATGCACAAACTATGTCCAGCAGGGACTCTGTCGTGGTGTGCACAGTGATTTGGATGGTGTTATCTCAGATGCATTTAATGAGATAGGATCTACTCCATTTTTGTAAACGTTTCATGAATTTTGAAGCAATGCTAGACCTCCACTTCTACACCCAGAGGAAGTTAGTATGTAAAGCTTCACTTGACAGAGTTCTCAGAGCTGGCTGCCATGTCCCTGTCACACAGAGAGGGAGTGTTGGGAGTCTACTCTCAGAGACTGATTATTTTCAAGAAAAGAAGCTGCATCACTGAATCTTTTAATATATACAGTATAAGAGTAAGCAGGGTGTTGGCCGCAATGTCAAGCAGATGGCATTCATTTACAACGTTTATGCGTGTCTGTTTGAAAGATGAGACACCACAAATACCTAGAGTTACAGGAGAGATGCAGACATATTTTTCAGTTTTATTTTCAATGGGAGACCACTGGCATCCCAACTTATCACATCTTCCAGGGAAAACAGAGAGCGACTATAGCAGTTGTGGTACTAAACGCTGCACCAGAGTTCACTTGGCGTAATGCTTCGCTCACTCCATGGTTGTGATATTCCTGATTCCAGCTACTTTTAGCACTAACAGAAGGGGAAAATAATTGGAACTGAAGCACGGACCATGGGATAAGCAAGTGTCAGGCTGGTACTGTACATCATTCGTAAACCAGGGTATTATACATGGAGCTGGAAACTTGTAATATTGAGTAAAAACATGATTGAAGTGTGTCTGATGGTTTTCTGGGACAGCAAAAAAGTCAATTCAGGCATAAAACTCAATACCTTCCAAAAGAAGAAGAAAATAAAATCCACCAAATGATCCTGAAATCAACTTTTCCTTTGGATAAATATAGATCTGAAATAGCAGTATAGTTCACAGTGGCATAAAGTTCTCTGATTGCTTGTGTGCTTGAAAATATCTCATCAGTAAAAAAATACCAGAGAGCTGGGAGGAAAACCCTTTCTCTGAATCTGTACATGGACAAATGCACATGGTATTGGCAGGCATCTGGTTATCGGATCCATGGGAAACCAGCAGTTTTGCAGGGCTGCAGATCACAGGTCAGGGGATGAAGGGTAAGAAGAATAGTAAGGCCCATTTTCCTGTGACAATAAAGGAATGAGCAGTTAGCAACTCTCAAATGCATGCAACTGAGGGCTGAAAAGGCGGCATAATTGAACATTCTGACCACCTTCTCGCAATCTAGTACAGTAGTATCCAAACTTCACCCAGCTGAAAACTGCTACTGGCAACTTGCTGGGAGTCTAAAAGTTGCTGTCTCCTGATTTGAATGTAGCAGATCATAGCTGCACTAGCTGAAATCCAAAGCCATGACCTGTTGAGACTGCAAATGCCAGCATGTAGCGTGGCCAGTAAGTCAGCTCACTGCCTGCAGACACATGCAATCTGTTCCTCTCAAGTGAGAGCAAATGTGGGTCAGAATGACACTGACCCACATTTGCCCTGCACTATGGGCAGAAGTCCATGAGGAAAAAAAGACTAAGAGAGCCTACAGGAGTTCCTCCTCTCTACTCCCTTTCCCTGGTTTGTTAATTTGAGGCTGGGAAGATGAAAAAGTTTGAACCAAGACAAGACAACACAAGCAGCTCCAACAGCAGTGGGATGGCAGACAGCAACAATCCTGTGCATCAGGTTTTAGGACAGTGAACTTCTCAGAACATTACAGAAAACTGCTAAGAGCATCCCCTAGCTATTCAATAAGCCATGGAAAACTGAAAGCTTAATGAGGCTGTCAGGAGACAAGCAAGGTGAGGGAGAGAAAGAAGCAGAGAGAATGAGAGAGGTGAATACTTTTAAGATCTGCACTTGTAGGGCACCTAGGACTCAAGAAGAGATGGAGCAGCCATACGTGTCTTTATCTAAGTTAACAGACACAATCCGCTTTATCAAAGAGTGCTCTTCCCCAAGAAAAGCAAATCATAATGGCTCTAATCTTCACTGTAGAGGTATGGGCCCATGAGGACTACAAGTCTGCAGTACAGGCTGCCTAGATCAATGTGGAATGTTGGATCTCCATCTGCATTATTGATTAGGCTGGCTACAATTGTCTTCATTTAATACAAAGTTGGTGTGGTCCTTGTGCTCCCTGCTTGCTGATGCAGTTATTGGCTAGGTAAAGAGGGCGTGTCCCTAATTTACACACAAAAAATAGGAGAAGCCTCCATTAGATTAATGGGCTGCGTCTAGGCCAAACCCTCTATTCAGAGACTGATGTAGATAAGACTTATATGGAACAACCAACTGTTTCTATAAAGTCCAAAGAGAGCTGTTAGTCTCCCCAGCAATCCATCCAGATCTCCTTTTAACAGGGAGTTCAGTCTGCTTGACAAAGCTGCTCCACAACTGCATTTGGGAGCATAAACATGCTTATCGCCTTAAGCCACTTACCCTGGCATCGTATTCAAGGACAAAAGGAGGGAAGTCAATCTGTTCTGGGGGAATGGCTGTGAACAACTGCTGAAGGTTTTCCACATAGTGGATTTTGTCCTTTAGCCCTGAGACGGTAAAGGTTGTGAAAAACCATGTTGAGACCTGAACACAGAAAAGAAAAGAATTAAACTGATGCCATTTCTGAGTCTTCAAGTTCAACATGTTATTCCATACTCATATAAACCAATCACACTTCAGCATTACAAAAACAACCCCACTTCAACTGTCCAAAGCTGTTACTTGCACTACAGAGTAGTGCTTTCAAACTCCTGACTCTCATTCTGCATCCCTGTATCGCTGCACAGGAGTTGGTGTCTATTTACTCCTTCCCACGTTACATCCAAAACTTAGCAGGTTACAATTCGTTTCTTCATTCTACATTAGTCAGATCAATCTCTTTCCTTGCCTTGATTTTAATGCCTGTTAGCACCAGTTTTCACAGGGCAATTCAGAAAAAAGTGATCTTCAGAGAGGAATCTTGGAATGACTGTTGTGGGTATGCATTTCACTCTTTCCTATACTCTACATCTGCTCAAATGGCATCAGACCAGACTCACATCTGCTGTCCAAACCCCATGCATTTTAATTTTAGATCTTAACCTTGAGTCTCCTTCAGATCTTTTTATAACAGCAGATTTTCACAGACACATCCCTGACACAAAGGCCAACAGAACATTTAAAAGAAAAGTTTTAAATAGAGGCAAAATAATGGATTTTTCAAGCCTCAAACAACTAAACTTTTCAAACAAAATAGTTCAAACAAACAAAAAACAAATCATGAGGCAAACACTGGACATGGGCAATTTCCTCCCAAATGATTTAAGTTCGGCAAAGTTATAAGCAACCGAAAAAGGGTTGTTTTTTTTAAAAGGAAAGTACCAGGCAACTTTAATAGGAGGTAGCACTATCAACCCTACCTATCATAAAATAAGCAGATTAGTCAGCCAGTTTTATTCTTCATACAGATGTTAGGAACATAGGGGCTAAAGTGCAATGCTGTAATTTAATCTGACTGGAAAGGTGATGAGGTCAAAATGGGACAATGCATACTGGGACACAGTCTACTCTGAGCACATCCTTATATTAAGATAAGACAATCATAGGCCATAAACTGACCGTGCCTGTTGTAAACCCTAAATCTAAATTTTCATACTGTTCTTATGTGCAGGATATCCAGGTGCTGTCTTGATTGTTGTAGGAACTGGCAACCTATTCAGTGTTTACAAACTAAACCATTAATCAGCACAAGCTGGAATTAACCATCTACTACAACTTTCTGATCAGCAAGCATCATTACTGGCCCAATATGCTTTGTGTTCATACCCAAAAAAGTGATGATCAGAAGGCTGATACATTACATGCAGTCTGTGGTACAGGAGCTGCTCCTGGGGATGGACAACTCCCCAAACGGATGAGGGTAGAGAAGGGCCGTGGTATTAATAAATAAAATCAAGGAATCACCACAATTGTTTGTCCTACTCAATTCCAGAAGAATCACCTACATTCCTCTACCATGTTTCAACTTACTAAAATTGCAGGGATGCACCCAAAGCAGAATAACAACATATGCGATGGAATTGGCCCTGGTCACCGAGATCAATTCTACTCTTACTCCCATCTTACCTAAAGTGACAAAGGATCTCTACTGAGCATGGCAGGTCAAGTCCTTAGTCTCGCACATCTAACCAAAAGCGCAAGCATGCAAGATGTTAATTAGGGCCACTGCTGCCACTTCATTTTCCAAGCATAACACCCTCATCAGAATGTTTGATTCCAGTTGAGACAAAGCAAAAAAAGCAGCTCTGCCTTCTGGTCGCGTCTAGAGACCGCAGAACAAAGCAGTACAAATCCTTTTGAAGAGATTAGAAATATCTGAAGGAAATAAAAAGCTGAAGCCTCGCATAAGCCTCCCCCAAAAGAATTCTTCTTCCACTTTCAACATTATCATTTTATATTACAATCTAGGACCCTGACTGAGCCCACTGCTAGCTCATCACCACTACTCAGTTTCTTGGAAAGGATCAGGACACAGACAGTGGGAGACTAAATCTACATGGGTTTAAATCTGACCCAGGCAAGATGTTACCTCAGCAAATCTGAAGGCTATTTTGGTGGCCTAAGTAAAATAGTTGGTAGGCTTCTATAAGCTGAACTGTGTGCTTCTGGACTGACCTAATGCCAACAAGAGAAGTGGCAGCCAATGTCAATGAAGGCCAAATAATGGCTGCAAAAATCAAGTTTCCCCCCCTGTGATTGTAGTGTACCACATCAGGTCAGATTCAAGACACACTAGCAATGAGATGCATGTGTATGAAGCTTGCACTGACGCTTGTCTTTATACCATAACTATCCTTGAGAGTAAAAAACACCCATGTGGTGAATCACAGTCAGAAAACAATTCAAATTTCTGGGTTCACACAGCCGAATGTTACATTTTAGGCCAGAGAGCAGGAGAAAGGATTAAAGCACCTTTTCTTTGAATTAAACATGGTCTCTCAGCTTTAATTTTGTTAGAGGATACCCCACGGACATACCCCCCAACCACATCAGACTGATCTGCTTTATTCTCAGCCTTTCAACCTTTCCAGTTTATCAGCTGCTGTAATGGCTGATGTTTGCCTCCATTCAGTACCTGAAGAATGAGGCTCTGTGACATTGCTCATTCGTGTGCAGTAACCAGCAATGCAACGTGGGTTAAAAGCAACAGAGAGATGAAGCTTCATCGCAGGTCAGAGCACAAATAGTAAAATGGGAAGTGAGCTGCAGTGGCACACAGGGACCCAGCACAAGAGGCTTATCATTAAGGCAGGGAGGGAAAAGCTAACATACCAGTCACACAAGCTGGAAATAACAGTACCCAGAGGTGTGTTAGCTCATGGAAAACACTTATATATCAGACATGGCCTAGTGTTTTGAAGTCTCTCTTGTGACCTTCTCCCCTTGTATAATTTTATGCCTTGTTCTGTTTCAGAAATCTGCATTCTTGGTCTTTTGTACAGTATACTTCACCTTTGAGCGAAATGTTGGGTGGACGAAGTACACTGCTTTCAAATTTCGCTTGTACCTGGTTTAAAGAAGAAAGTGAACCTTGTAAAAAAAAAAAGTAATGAGCTTATGCTATTAAATTCATCCAAAAACACTGTTTAAAGTGTTGGGAGACACTTTCATGCAGAGGTGCTTGTGGCGTTAACCCTGATCCACAGCATTTAAATCCAGGTCAAGGGGCAGCTGCCCTACGACTAAGCAAGACAAAATAAGCAAAAATTTTCTCTGTCGCTAGATAAATCCTAAGATCCTCCTGCCCTCTGTACAGACAAAGAGGATTTACACATTAGTGACAACTATTAGTGCTGTCTGTAAAACTCCTGCAAAATGATGGAGCATCCCAGTAGACAATACTGTCTTTTGCAAACCCACCCTTTAGAGACAGATGGAATGAGTTCATATAAAATTATTATGAGCACAAATATGCCTGCCTTCATTACTGATTGATATTCAACTGGCAGGGATTGCAGAGACCAGTGTATGACACAAGCATGCATGAACTAGAATTACTCTCCTGTTGAGCTAAGGTGCTCAGAGGCTACAATAAGCATTGCAGAAATGCTTAGGAATTGGTTTAAATGGTTTGATTCAGAGCAGGAAAGGAAACATGCCATCCTTCCTAATCTTTACTGGTGTTGTTAGACACCTGGGTCTATCTGCCCTTGTGAAATTCTTCCCAGCAACTCTCCTTTAGCTATGGAAGCAAGCTGGACAAATCTGGCTTATAGGTTTGTATGGGGAGAAGAGTAGTGTTAGAAGAGTTTCTCTTCCTACTTATGACACTCACTTGATGTCAACGATGTCATACAGTTTCTTCAGGAAATCAGAGTCCAGATGATTGTAATCGCTAGTGAGCGTGTGGAAGTATACTATGACGTACTCCTTCACTGCAATATGGTCCATGACATGGATGAAGTACAAGAGAGCCTGAGGTGGGGAAATATTTATATTTTCAGAAGAAAAATCTGTCACGGTCCAAATCTGTGTTAACAGGATTTCCTCTAACACTAATATTTATTCAGACCAAAAGCCTTAAGACAGGCTATTATAAGATGTCTATTACAAAAACATCATGGAACAGTGAAGTCTTAAACATGAACTCAGAAACATTATCTGCAGATTCCTACAACCAACCTTTACTCTGCTCCATGTCCCTAACCTCTACAACCTTTGGGTGAGTGTCAGGATCCCTGGCATCTTGCATATACTAGAAACAAGTCTGCTCACTGCACCTTACTTCTTTGGAGACTCCAGCTATAGAAGCATCTTCACATTTTTTGGGAAGGAAAGAGAGCCCTATACTGCACTGCTTAAGAACATCCATGCTGGGTCAATGGTCCATCTAGCTCAGTTTCCTATCTTCCAACTGGGGATGTAAAATCCAGGTCAATCAGTTAACCAGTTAAATGTTAGGCAAATTTAATGTTTAACTGGTTAACCAACTAAGCAGGATCTCACTGCTCCAGTTCCCCCGCTGCCAGCTGGGCTCCTAGCTGCATGCTGGGTAACCGGTTACCCGTTCACATCCCTATTTCTGACAGTGGCCAGTGCCAGGTGCCAATGCTTTCTGGAAGAGAATCTTGTCACCTCCCTAGAGAGGTTTTGACACATCTTCACATAACAGTTTATATAAGATATATTCAAATGCTGAAGTATGCAAGGCATTTGTACATAATCTGCTGTATAGAAAGATTTCTGCATAGACACCTCCCTTTGGAGACATATTGCTAAAGTTAGTGAAGCCGGATGGTATAGGACGAGGTAGTTGTACTTAAGGGAGACTGTCTTTCAACCGTTGCTAAAAAAAAAAAATCACTGGCATAGTTCTATATGAAGATTTTACCTTTTCCATATCTATCAGCGTTACAGGAATATTCCTTCCAACTACCACCATCACTGTGCGACCACAGTTATCCACACCTACAAAATAAAATGAGCACCACAAGGCTTTTATCTTTGAATCACATGCATAAAGGAGTCTTGAGCTTTTGAAACTCTCCCTTTAAAAAAAGGGAAGACTAACCACAAGTATTCAAGAATGCAAGTTACCAACACTGCAAACAGGAGATGAGTGCAGAGACTATTGCTCCCTTTATGTAGTACTCATTTTGATCTAAACGGAAGGATGCCTTGCCTCATTTTTACTGCTCTGACTCTCAAGGTCATCCAGTTCTTCCTGTAGAATACTTCAACTCTAGTCTGCACTAACGACGCCGTCTAACATGGTCATCAGCAAATTTCATTAGCACATTCCTACCTTTTGTGACAAGGTCACTAATGAAAATGTTAACAAAGATTGGTCCCAAAACAAACCTTGAGGTTTTTCACTGGTAACTTTCCCTGCTCCCCTTCCTCCAAGTAGTTCTCATTTCAGCATAACCTATTGCCTTCTCTTCTTCACTTTAGCTAATTCCTTGCCCATCTTGTGTTTTTTATATTTGTGACACTGTATGGAATTTGGGGCACACGTTAGGACATTAATGAATATCAGTATGATAGAATGGCAATGAGTTAATGCCAGATATGCCCTGTAAGATATCTGCCAAATATGATATTCGCATTTATATGTTTGTATACCCTTTGTATTTTGGGTTATGGTATATGTCTGTCCTACAAAAATTGTGCTATGCTTCTGAGTAAATCCCAGTTTTGGGATGCACTGCCTAGTCTGCTTGATCAAGACATCAAGCTTTTCAGCTGACCCACTGGGACAAGACTGGGCAATAATTTTTGATGGAGGAGGATACCCCAAGAATCTGGTAGGTGGTCAAGGGCCGTACTCTCCCATAATACTAATGGAGGAAGTGCAAGGTGTGAGATGAAGGATGGGTGCAGAAGGGAGCTTGGGGTAAGAGACTGGGTGCAGGATGGGGTATGGGATCTGGGAGGGATTTTGGGTGAAGGAGGGGGTCGTGACCTGGGGCAGACTGGGGTGCAGGGTCCAGGAGGGGATATGGGCACAGGAGGAGGTTAGGGATCTGGGGTTTGACCAGGGGTAGGGATTGGGGTGCAAGCTCTGGTAGGGGGTTGTGACCTGGAAGAAGGGTGTAGGAGGGGGTAGGAGTGCTGGGGGGAGGGAGAGCCTGGGGTGCCAGATGCAGGCTCTGACTGGGAGGCGCTTACCTGGGCCAAGAATATGCCTTATGACTCAGCAAGGCATGTATGGGCTTGCTTCTGGACAGAACTCTAAGGTTGCCAGGCCATGTGCTGGGCAGCTTGTTTGGGACACAGGAAGTAGAAGCCACATGGCAAAAGGAATATAAAAGGCAGCTGCATCTTCTCCAACTTGTCTTCATTCCTGCTTTCTACCTCTGGGGTAACCTTTCTACAAACAAAGCTCTGAACAAAGGACTGAATGACACTTCCAAGCTGTGTTTCAGAGCGATTTTCAAGCCAGCAAACTCACCAGTACTGCTAGAAACCTGATGGACTTTGAAGTCTTTGTAAGTATGTGACTGCTTTGCCATTTAACATCTCTCTTCTTGTTCTCTTTTTTCTTTTACTAGCGGGCTGTGCCCCGTGCTCATTATGCTTGCCAATCACCCCAGACCCCCCCTTGGGCGGCTTTTGTGGCCAGAGAGCGTAATGACATCATTCTGTGGCCCATCAGGAAAAACATTTTTATATAGAGAGAGACTATAACCTTTAGTTTTAGACACTACAGGATTGACTGGCAGCCATGGTATTTTGGGTAAAATCTAAATCTATCCTGACCTGGAAATGTGGCTGATCCTTTGGGGTCAGAAGGACATTTTGTACATGTAAGCAGAGTTTTTTAAAATAACTTCTCATTATACCGTACCTAGGTGCTGACTGGGAGCTAGAGAATTGGCATGCAATAAACATGGTTGTGTGATTTAGTTTTTGGCTTCTTGATAACTAGTGGGGGGGAATGAGAAGTATAGTTTGTGACTAATTGGGGAATTTAACTTTTGGTGTTACCCACCACTTTTAGGAGTGCCTGCTCTCCCTTATGCAGCCTGCCCTCATCATGACATTTCCAGCGAGGGCTGCTGAAGAGGGTCACAATATTAACCCCTCATATTTTCCCTCTCTACTAATAAATACTCCAATGACACACCAGATGCCAGCCCTTGAGCTTGGCTTTAGAGATCTTTGTATTTAGGATCCCACTTGAAATTATAGAATCAGATTTTCTACAATGGATGTCAAATTACTTATGGTTAAAGCCCTGTGAGGATACAAAATTTGTATCAGCACCTGATCCACAGACAGTCACAGATTTGCAGGGCTCTACTTATGGTCCCAATTCATCACATCTCATTCTAGCTTCCACATGCCAGAAGTCTTGTTTGGCTGTGGCCTGCCTGGCACTCAGGTAGGACAGGCTTTTAAATTTGTCATTAGAGTAAAACACTTGCCCAGGTTTCATCCCAGGAGCCTTCCTTCACACAAAGGTGGAAATGGCCTTTCCATTTCCTACTGGTGAGTCTATGAGAAACAGCCTTCGGAATCTTGCACTCACCTGTCTGGTACAAGGCTTTGAGAGAAGCAATGTCAGACAGGTCTTCAGCTCTTGCCTGGCACAGCCAGCGATTGTAACTAGAAAAGTCAAAACATATGCATGGAGTCAAAGCTTTGTCTCTCGTGTGTGTTAGAAAGCATGAAAATGAATCTGGAAAATAGGAGGAGCTGGAACTGTTACACATAGTGCTATAGAGCAATCAATGTTCCACTCTTGAGTAAGGAAGCTGCCTCTGAAATGCCACAATGGAAAGTGTCTGAAAAAAGTCATTGACTTTATCTAATTATACTGTTGGTTACTTTGTTTGGACAATAAATATTCACTTAACTGGCTCTCATTTCTAGCCCTCATGCATACTACAATGGCACTGCATTTTGGTTGCAAGCATTTAAGGGGAATTTGCACATCCAAACAACACTATTTGGGTTAAATATGTAACAGTGAAAATCCAAAAGTTGGGCCTAGTATGCATTTAAGGCCAAATGTATATAAACAAGTCAGTGCTTCAGCAAACAATGAAAGCCATGCCCCATGCCCAACATATGAGAATCATAACAGAGGACTGGTTCCCTAGAAGGAAGTTAAGCTTATGTCCGATGTGTAAAGAGCAGGTAAAAACACCCCCACAACTGAGCTGAAAAAATAATCTGCATCTCAAAAATCTCTCTTCTCCCCACCTTCAAGTACACAGGACTTATGACTCAGCCAGGCATGTATGGGCTTGCTTCTGGACAGAACTCTAAGGTTGCCAGGCCACATGCCGGGCAGCTTGTGTTTGGGACACAGGAAATAGAAGCCACATGGCAAAAGGAATATAAAAAGGCAGCTGCATCTTCTCCAACTCGTCTTCATTCCTGCTTTCTACCTCTGGGGGTAACCTTTCTACAAATGAAGCTCTGAACAAAGGAATGAATTACACTTCCAAAGGGTTATTATGTACCCAGGATTCAAGGGCAGTTCTGAAATGGGTACGCCTAGTCTTAGACAAGAAAAGACTGAGATGAGACTCAGTTACAGAAAGCTATGATGGGACTGTGCCATCTGGTGGTCAAGAGGCAGTACAATTTCGCCAATGTGTCTAGGTCAGAGGTCCCCAAAGCATGGGGTGTCCCCACTGTAGCCTGACAGTGGCTCCTCATGCACTCCCTATGTGTCCTCCTCCAAGCTGCAGGAGGAGGAGGGGAGGCGCCTGGGGTGTAACCCTAAAAAATTTGGGACCCTAGTCTAGGTTCTGCAAATTTGAAACCAATAGAACAACATGGTCTCACTTTCTCTGATGCTGTTTCTGCAGTGCCGCCTCTGACAACTGTCCCTGAAGGATGAGGCGCCTCTGCTTATCCACATCTCCTTCCATGCGGGCAAACGCATGGGAACCAATGAACGAAAGGTCTGCTTCCAGCCCCTCCTCGTCTGAGTAATCTGCAATGGAAACATGGGTGAAGAAGCAGTAAGGAAACCAGAGCTCAAAATACATACCAGAGAATTACAATGATGAACATGGGACTGTTGCACCATGACAATGCATCAATAAGACACGACCAAGTCATAAGGGGAATGCAGCCATGACACAAAAAGACACGCTATGATGCATGAATTTCCTGTGGTTCCATCTGATAAGGTGCTGACCTCTACTAAACTTTGAATGGAGTTAAGAACAAGGAACCTAATCTTTGCTCTGTTAGTGACGTAGTCTGTGACCTGGGGTAAATCAATCCAACTTGTCCCCCAGCAGAGCAGAGAGGGACAAACTAGGGCCTGAAGCCCACATCTGGTACATCAACTGTTTTATTCCAGCCCTTTCATCTCGCCCTGCTCCACATACAACTGTAAGCAGCAGCATGTCTCCCCTCTAGCTCCTTTGTGTAGAGGCTGCCAGGAAGTTCCGCGAACTGCCCCTGCAGTGCCAACTGTAGGGAATTGCCCTCAGTGCGAGCTACAGGAGCAGCACCTATGGGTGGGGGCAGCCACAGAGCCACCTGGCTGTGCTCCACGTGGGAGCTGGCTGGAAGGGGGACATGCTGTTGCTTCTGGGAGCTGCTTGAGGAGATAAACATAGCTCAGAGATTGCACCCCTGAATACCCTTTGCCCTTTCCCAGGCCTGATCCTCCTCCCATCCTTCCAACCCCTCACTCCCAGCACTTCAAACCCCTCCCCTGCTCAACCGTAAAACCCACACCACCAGTCAAAGCCCTCATCCCCTCCTGCACACCAACCCCTTTTGTGAGTATTCATGACCCTCCATACAATTTACATATCCTGATGTGGTCTTTGGGCCAAAAAGTTTGCTCACCCCTACAGTAGTGTGTGATAACAATGAACTATTTATAGGTGCTTCAATAAAATGCCTTGAAAATATGTTTGCTTTGTAAATGCTAATAATATATTCTCCAGCTCTTAATCTAGAGGTGAGACTAGATAATGGTCCCTTCTGGAATTAGCATCTATAAATCAATGAACTCAGTTCCATAACTGCAGACAGGCATTTTGTCTAATGCATCCATGGAATAGACGGATTGGTTTTGACTATTCTAGGGGACAAAAAAGAAAACAGATCTGGAATTCACCATGAGGTGAAGCTCGACCAACAACAAGAAGCCTGGAAGCTGTATCACAGACAGGGGTTGGATGTTACCACCATCACATCAACTAACTCTGACCAGAGCAGACTTTCATGAGATGGTGGAAAAAATGCTTGAACTTATGTGATTTCAGAAGAGACACAATTGAAGTTTCCAGCTCTTCTTCAACCCCCACCCTATCCATTTTAATTACTAAGGGTGATTGGGTATTAGGATTTTGGGGGGAAGTTTTTGTAACCAGTGCCTGTAGAGGCAAGGTTTTGAAGCTTTCTTGAGGGCCCCCGCCTTCTGCATTTGGTGTGCCAGAGTGGGGATTAGCCTTGACAGCTATCACAACCCTGAGTGATTGGACTGACTAAAAACCATCGTCTGCAGCAGGAATGGAAGCCAACTCTACCTCATTACTCACCATTCAATGTCTCATCCCCTTAGCTTGTCTTGTAGCTAACTCAAGCTCTATTTGCAACCCTGACTTTTCTTTACCATTGTCTAATGTCACAAGCCTTCCACCCATCATCATGTCCTCCACCCTCCTCTTCTCCCACCTCTGACATCCAGGCATTTCTCCTTTTCAATCCTTATAGAGAACTTCCTTCACTGAGCCTCTGTCAATTTTGTTCAACAATGTTGATTTCCTCACTATCTCATTGTCTTCCACCTGCACTGGTTTTCTGGTGTGCAGTAACAAAGAAATATACAGCAAACACCTTGGGGCAGGGTCCATGTCTTATGTACATTTCAGCGAGACAGGAGCTTCAAGGACTGCATTTCTTTTCACATGAGGTTCCTCAGGAGCCTTCTTGCCACAAAAAACGGTGGGAAGCTGTCCTTCCACCACATCCTCCAATTACCTCCCACATACAAACGAAGAAAGTAGAAGTTACTGCTGTAGAAACCAACTTGCTGTCTGAGCAGAACATGAATAAAATCCTCATTCTGAGGATTCTCTCTGCAGGGGGATTCTCTCTGTTGGGTACAATCCACCTAAAATATGGAATTCATAGTTCTCTGTGCATGCTCTTTAGTTTTCCTTGGCTTTCATGCCAAGACACTTATTTCAGGGTTGAACTGTAACTCACCATCTGGAGCACCAGGTTTTTCACTGATCCTGATTTGCCGCTCCGGTACTACTGGCTCCCCTTCTGAATTGCCAATATCTGCAGGAAGGCACGGTAAGGAATGGCATTCTTCTTCCAATGACCTTGGAAAATACAGAGGCAGCAGCTTCTGGTAAGTGGCCTACAAATGACAGAAAGTTTGAGAAGGCCTTGCAAGGCATCCCCATTCTTCAGAGACAGCTAGAAACTCTATGTTTCCATACAGCCACGGAAGAATCTGTAAGTCTGTAAAGGGGACCGAACAGGTCGGGGGAAATGATAACGATCACTCTCCTGGGCACTTTTCAGTCAGTCTTCCTTCCTTCTATAGACCTTTTGCCAAACACAAGAGGATAAAATGAACTAGCGTCAGTTTTAAAGAGGTTTTTTTTTAAGTCACAGAAATGTTAAGTTACATCAATTGTATTCTCTTTCCCCACTAAGCCAAAACTTCATATTTAGCTATTGATTTTTTTCCTTGATTATTGTTTTGCTTTACAGACACAGCTAACAAGAGAAACAGCAATATTATGGAGCCTAAAGAGATAAAATGAAATTCATCTTAGGCAAATCCAATCAAATTAACGTCAACTGGCTTAGAAGGTAGGAACTCTGAAATCCTAAGCACTGAGACTTACTTGCAGGGGCAACTGAATATTACCCAATCCTGTGCGATACTGGCTACTGACCATGAGAGGGATACCTTTAATTTACATCAACTGTGCTAAACTGCAGCCATGCTGTTTCTTAAAATAAAAAAGCAGTCTGCATGGATGGCCAATCCTAACAAAGGTAGTCTGGATCAAGCTGGAGCACTGAACAACATGTCATTTCTGCAGACTGGACATCTTTTAAAAAAGAAGGTGCTTGCAGCCTATATTTTGGCCACACTATTGCCAAGCAAGGGCAGAGAATGACCTCTGAAAGAAATATGAGGAAAGGGACACAGTTTTTTCCCTACTGATTAGCAGATGAACTTGGAGGAAGCCTTTCCATTTAAAAGCTCAGACTGTTCTTAAGATAGTATAAGATATAATCCAGGTGCCAGTTCCAAAAACACTGACTGAATTCATTGGGTTATACATATATTTGTAGGAGGTGCTCCAGACAGATACAGGGAAAAGACAAGGAAGAACGTCAACATTCAAATTGCCAAAGGCTTTTTGTATGGGAAACAGAACAATGGTTAGCTAATTCCCCCAAGCAATCTCTGAAACAGCTTGTTTTTAGGTATTTGAGGGAGGATCCATGGGGATGCTAATCTGGTGAGCAGGGAGGATTTTTAGCAGGAGGGAAGAAAGGTGGCAATTTTGAACTGCTTTGCTTTCTTATAGCCAAAACGCATCCTGCACAAGCATCTTACTCAAATCCCTCATGCTGGTGCTCAAGTAGTGGGTCAGGAACTTGTGAGTGACAAGTGGGATGGCTTGGAAAGCATCTGCAATGATCAGTGAGAATGTGAGCAGCAAGGAACTGGGAGAGATACTTTTGGTGACATCTCAAGAGGAAGCCAAAAGGGATGCAGAGGAACTAACAATCATAATAGAGGTAGATACAACTTGATAGTTGGGAAATTGGTCTTCAAGTTCACAATACAATGTAAAGAACATGAGTCATCACTACCCCAATGCCCGGGGGGGGGGGGAGGGGGCGCGCTTTTTTTGGGTCAGGGGCCACTGACCCTCAGAAAAATCAGTTGGGAGCTGCACACAAGTGAGAAGCAAAGTGAAAAGTCCCTGACTGAGAAGGGAAAAGACACTCTTCACATTCCTCTCATGCACCAGAGCCTAGGGGGCCCATGCTAGTAGATTTTGTGTGCTCCAGCTCTGTAGGTGGGTGGCAGGGAGGCTAGAGCGCCAGCACAGGCTCCCCAATGCAGGGGGATACCTGAGCCTTGGGGGCCAGATCCAGGCAAACTGGGGGCTGCATCCAGTCCCTGGGCCTGAGGTTCCCCCACCCCTGCCCTAGAATATGCTTAAGAACTTTGGCAGGACGACTACTAGTCAGAAATACCTGTTCAAGCTCAGAGACTGCGAACACCACCTTCTCCAGGGTTTCTCCATGAATCTCCAGGAACCTTCTGACTGTGCCTGCAAGCAAGAGAATTAAATACAATGAGCAAACAGGGCGACAGAGCTACAACCTCAGCTACAGTCAGGGACACTTGCTAGCTACAGGCAAATACAAAAGATGCTGCCCCTGCTCCTGCACGAGGGGAAGGTCCCCACCCCACAGGCAGCACCCTAATGGGTAGCAAAGAGCCCCACACACCGTGGAGTGGGAACACAAAGACAGACAGTTTGCTAGATATCAAGAATACCCATAATTACAGAATCACAGAAATTTAGAGCAGGGAGGAACCTTGAGAAGTCATCAAGCCCAGCTCTCCATACTGAGCAGGATCAAGCAAACCTCGACCAAACCTGGCTTTTATCCAAACTGGTTTTTAAACATCTCAAGAGATGGGCATTCCCACCACCTCCCTTGAAAGCCTATTCTAGAACTGAACTACTCTTATACTTAGATTTTCCCAATCTCTCACCTAAACCTCCCATGCTGCAGACTGAGGATTCCTTTTTGTCCTATCTGCAGTGGATCACAGTCTTTTTATAACAGCCTGACCATGTCTGAAGCCTCTTATCAGGTTCCCCCATGTCTTTTCTTCTCAAAACTAAATACGCCCAGTTTTAAAACCTTTTCTCATAGGTCAGGTTCCTAGTCTTTTTATCAATTGTGTTGTTCTCTCCTGGACTGTCTCTAATTTGTCCACATATTCCCTGAAGCATGGAGTCCAGAGCTGCATTTAGTACTCCAGCTGAGGCTCACCAAAGTTGAATAGCAGGGGCCAGTAACCTTCTGCATCTTATATACAACACTGCTGTTACTACACACCAAAATGGTATTAGCCTACACACGTGACACTGTCATTTCATCCCTCATGGGATCTCTCAAAGGCTATCTTTCTCTCAGCCCACTTATCCATGCAGTGACTACAATAGCTCAGACAAGAATGTCCTGCTTCTCACCTCCATTCTCCAAACATCCAGTGAAAGCCTTCTACTGAAACCCTCTGACTGTGTCCCACTCATATTCAAATCCCTTTAAGTACAGTGTTAGTCTACTAATTTCATGCCTCTGGAATTCACTTGCAAGGTTCTGCAAAATTTTGCTCCTGCTGAAAATTCTTCTCCCATATTCTTTGTTCTGGTCAAGCATTGCTTCTTGTTCCATTCATCTTTGGACCTTCCCTGCTGCCACTCTTGTAGAGAACAGTCCTCTCCCTAAATGCTGACTAGCCATACTCTCCATCCAAATCCTTCTCTACCCGTCAATATTAATCAAGGTGCAAAAAAGCCAACATCGTATCATTTTGGAAACAGACCCTCACCTGATGAGTGAATTGTTTTCTCTCAGTTATTTAGAAAGCAAGTCTCTTGAGGCTGGGAGCTGGTTACTACCTATCTATTGAATATTGCACAATCAGGCACTCAACACAGCACAAAAGATCTTCTTTCCATGCAAGTTTCCTTTTCTAATGCCCATTTTCAGTTCATTATAAACAAAAACATTGACTCAAAGTAGAACAACAATTCCAAGGTGTCAGAAAATGAACATGTGGCCCCGTGAACTGTAGAGGAGCATGGCATATTTCCTGAGAGGAGTGGCAGAGATATGAAATGTGTTCTCAAAACCCTACAAAGCCATCTCAATCCATTCCCTTAAAAGCCAAGCTCAATTCTCTGAACTAGTCCTAGAAAAGTTTTACTAACCTATGTTGAGTGAAAGGCCCACAACAAGCCACCATGCATTGCAAGTTTCCAGGAAAGCCAAGTACCTCAAGCAACCCCAAGCTGCACACAAGCTAACCTTCAATAGTAAAGGCTGCTCCAAAGCCAGTTCATCAGCATAAAGCCTCACAAACAAACCAAGACACCATCACAAAAGACAATGAATTTGGAAATAAGGAACCCCAATAATTTTCTGATGCGCTGGAGAAGAGAGGCTTATGGTGACACTTGTCACTCACTCTGCGGGGCCTTTTATTGTAGCATCCAACTTTGCACCCCTGCTGGCGTGTTGCAGATGTAAAGTGATGCCGGTCCCTTGGAGAAAACTTCAAAAAGCATTTTAAATTAAAAGCAATTCTTTTGTTATTTGCAGATTTTATACTATTTCCTCTCTCCTGCTTTCTCAGACTATCCAAAGCCTTAGCATAATGTGAGGATGTGGTCAAGTTCCCATCAACATTAACAGTCAGAGGAAGATAGCTTTCTAACCAGGTCCTCGGACTGGGATGTCCTTGTGGTATAAGCTAGGGCTGTGGTTTTGTCAGCTCTCATAATGTACTCATTTGGAGAGGAAAGCACTTGAAAATAGTCCAAACAAAAGGTCAGCACTTCACAGAACATTATTGGATCATATGGATGTGTGGAGACTGCAGCTAAGGCTTTGTCTAAACTGAAAAATGTAAAGCGCAGTCGCGACAGCATGGCCAAGGCAAGAGCACTCTCCTGGCGCTCTAGGTAAACCACCTCTGCAAGGGGAGTAGCTAACTACACTTGGAACACAGCTCCCAGCGCAGCACGGTGACTTGCTGCGCTTGATGGGCAGGGTGTTCACACTCCTGAGCTAGCAAGTTACAGCACAGTAAAGTGCCAGTGTATACTCAGTCTAAGAGAAGCAAGGAAGGGATGTCAGCAGTTTAGAGAACAAAATCCAAACAAATTAAATCTATGAAGGACTTTTCAAGCAAGAGCAGCAATTTGGAGAAAAAGATGATGCATTCCAAAACATTTTGGTGCAGTGAAATTCTCATGTAAGTGGATGAAACTACAGCAAAACCTCACAGGGGTCAGTGCTGCTGTGGTTGAACAGAACTGTCAGTCATAATGCCACTTTCCTTGCAGAAGTCTCTCCCACATCCTCCTTTCACCCCAAAGCTCTTCTACATTCACTTGCCATCTGTTGGGTACATACAACTAAAAACCAGATGATTTTCCAACACTGGGCCAGTTTCACCTCTAGTAGAAAAAATGCAACCTCCTGGCAAACCATGCTGACTGAAAGGCCTAGGCATTTGCTGGCTTTGACTCAAAGGAAGGCCCAACTACTGCCCCAACATCCTGCTGCCTAATATCCCCATCCCAAAATGCTCCAACTCCCTGCTGTGATTTCAGCCTTATGTACACCCCCACTGGGCTCCAGCTGGTGTGTGTTGGGACACAATGACCTTTCAGGACCTACTTACGCAGTGCTATGTGGGTTGCATCCTCCAAAGGATAGCCTCTTTTCACAGAATTTATGACACAGAATCCCACTGAGGACATTGCCTGTTCCCTGAAATCAAGAGGAGAAAAGAAACAAGGAATGAAAACAAGAACATCAGCTGGAGGGAGCAAATGGCAGGAGGTGTGCGGGAGGCAAGAAGCAGCTCAGTGGGCAGGATAAGGCACTAGCACATACCTCCGCTCTACTTGCAGAATCTCTTCTGGTTAGCAGCAAAGCGATTCCCAGCTTACAAGCCACAGGAGGCTCATTAGGCAGAATGTCCCTTCCCACTTGGATCACTTCCTCACATCTCAAACCAAACTCCCCATATCCCCCTCCCCGCCCCGGCAAACTGCTACCTGTAGGTGGGCTCTGCCAGAAACAGAAGGGGAGAAGCTGGGAATGGGTTCTTAGGAGTGCAGGCAGCAGGGAGAAGCACTAGCTTTCTTCTGCCTTATCCACTGGGCTAGCCTCCTGTTTGCCAAAATATATTTCTGCCACTGCAAAGCAGGGGACCAACAGAGAGCTGGTGAAACAGATGGAAGGAAACTATGATAGTATTCCGTCTTTCCTGCGGGGAGGGTTAGGTCTGTATGGCTATGTCTAGACTACAGAGTTTTCTGGTATCCCGGAAAAGCTCTGCTGTGTCCAGGGAACATGTCCGCTTTTTCAGATAAAGCAGGTGCGTTCTTTTGGCATCCCTGTATTCCTCTCGGTGAGAAGAATAAGGGATGTTCCTAAAGAGGAGTTTTTTCCGAAATTTGGCCCCATGTAGATGGACCAAATTTCAGAAAAGCCTCCCCCTTCCCCCCCCCAAAAAGTGGGAAAACATAAGCAAATTGCCGTTTGCAATTTGCGTATCTTTTTCCAATAAAACTCGGCAGTCTAGACATAGCCTAAGAGGCTTAGAATCCATGACAAATCTTAGGAAGCTTCTTGGGTCCTCCACACTGCCCTCTGGGTGAAATAATAATTATTATTTGTGCAGGGATAAGTGCTCCTAGTGATCAGTTCCATTACTGGCCCTTTTCCTGCAGCAACAGCAAGCTTGGAGACCTTTTTAAGTGAAAAGTGCAGGTCTACAGCAAATATTTAATATGCTACACCAAGATCAAAGGTGGTGACTGCCAACTTTACAAATTCCAAAGTTAGTCACCTTTCAAAGGTTACTGCCACCTAATGCCATTTAGTAAACTAACTTATATTTTTCCTCCTGCTTTGCTATTTCGTACCAAAATTCACCCCTTCCTCAATAATAGAAAAATTAAGTCTTTATTGGGCTCTATTTTCAGGGTGTTATAATTCAGAAACCTCTTGTCCAAATCACTTCAAAGTTTACAGGAAAATTCTCCTCAGGCCCAGCCTACTTACCAGTTTTAAAGCACACAAGACTACAGATTTGAGGAGACTGAAGAATTCTGGAAAAACTGGGCTTATTATGGTGACTTGGGTGTAAAAACTTAACTATAAAGCAGCTATTCTTGCACCATAACAAACAGGCCTTCAAATATCCCCAAAAGTTGTTTTCTCCTCTCCCTGAGAAGCCACAAAGCTCCAGTCCCAGATGTTACTCTTGTTCATTGTTTATCAAAGGCGTTGCTAAAATGACAGTTGTCATCATAAGAGAACTTTCAGAGAAGCCAAAAACGATATAACACACTTAAACATATTAAGATCAGAAACAACTGAAGATACAAAAGGTAAAAGCCACAAACCAATAATGTATGGAGTTAGAAACATCCTGATTCACAGTGTGATGATTTCTTAGGATTTTCTGCAACATATAGGTAATGCCATACAAAGGAAGTGCTTCTTCAATACTGTAGCCACTCAGCACTACAGGAGGCTTAGAGGCACATATAGTATCATACATGGGTAATGCCATCATATGCAGCTAAGACAGACATACTTGCATCTCAGATTCAGGGGATCCCCACAGGGTCAGAATCAATGTCCCCTTTTAGGGGGTGCACACAGAGAATTTGAATCCCGTCCACCTCCTCAGCAGAGACGTGCAGCACCACTCACCTTCCTTGGCCATGGAAGGTTAAGTGGTGGTGGTTGGCTTCGTGGGGAGAGGTGGGGGCTAGGACCGCATGTTGGCTGCCCAGCTACCCCCAGGGCACAGCCACGCAGTGGGTGGCTGACCCGGATACCGGGACGGAAGCTGAATGCTGGCACACGGGGCAGCTGCCTGCCACGTTGCCCCGCCCTGGGAGCTACTGGGCAGCCACCACACAACCCTGGTCCCATGTTCAGCCCTTCCCCAGGGCTGGAGCTGCAGCCAGGGCTGCGTGGTAGCTGTGCAGTTGCTCCCAGAGTGGGTCACATGGACCCACGCTGCTGGGAAAGCTCCGGCTGGGAAGGGAAGCGTGTCCTGGGCAGAAGCTCATAGTGGGAAGCAAAGTGTGTTGGTGCATTGTTAAGAACCGCTGGGCAGCAAGCATGGCTAGAGGGGCAGGGGAGCAAGGTTTGTGAGGGGAGTTGGGACTCAGATGGGGGTGGTGTTGAAGGATGGCGGCGTGGATGCCTTTGCAGGACTTCAAGTTTCCGTGGGTTCCAGCCTTTATTGTAAAGGCCATGCCTGGACTGTGATTTCCGTCCCCCCATACTATTAGGATCCCCCACACACACTCTAGCTGCCCCCACTTTTGTGCGTGTATCACTGCTGCACAATATTGTAGTATTTCTTAAAGACAAGGGATTAAACTGTGTGTCTTATGTTTTGCTGGTTTCCTAGTGTCCCTGAAGTGAGGTCAGCCATACTCCCCTTCATAGATAATTCAAACACACATGCACCCCTTTCTGTCTGGCAGCTTTAGCTGTTTTTGTGACCCAAATAGACCTTCCTGTGTGAAGAATGGAGATTTAATAGCACAGTAATAACTATGGAACAAAAATTAATGTAGGGGTTTTAAAACTGATTCACTTAATTCAAGCATCTTTGTAACTAGTGTTTATTTGAAACAATTGTGCTTATTGCATTTATAACACAAAATACAGACTTGTTCATTGAGAGGCTTTGCAACTCAGAACATGGATTTAGTGATCAGACAGCAGCTGTCTGCAGCTCAGAACCCCCAAAGTAAATGGTTGCATATCGTATAGGAATGTTACTTGATCTATTTTAAATAAGAGGACCATGAAAGTTCTTGCCCTACAGGGACCTTTATCTGTTCTTGTTTTTATATATACAAAAAGATAGAGAAAATATTTCTCTCTGAATTCTTTGAATAGCTTTGTTGGAGGACATAAAATGAAGTAAATACCATAATGCATCACTGTTTTTAGTTAAATAATTTACTTCAAAACAATTTATTTAAAATAACGGTTTTAAGAACCAGATCCAAAGTCCAAAGAAGTTAATGGAAAAGTCTCATTAACTTCAAGGAGTTTCAGAACAGGCCTTAAATGTCCTCTGCGTTCTTATCTGCTTGATTTTTTTAATTTAAAACTGCAAGAGATTGATTAAAACTCCTCTCCAGTATGTACTTTGCTTTACACAAATTCCTTTGATAACCTTTCCATGCAAATACACAATTCTTTACTTTGAGGAAAAATAAGAACTTTTGTAGTTGAGTTGATCACTTGAAATAAAACAGTCAAGTGCCTGCACACTCTGGCATAAAGCAAAGAACATTATTTGTCTTCTTACTCATTTTTTATTAATAAGCATTCTTCAATGCTTGAATGTCTGAGAGCTGATCAAATTGGACAATCAAGGGGAATCTGCATGGGATTCATCAGAGTGCTTTAGCTCTGATTTATATGTCTTGTGTGCAGAACAAGCATTCCAGGTAACTACATTTTCTAAGTTGGTAATATGCATTATGGTAATAAATAAAAAGAACTGTCTAGAATTATAGTGGATTGACTTCACCTCTAATCCAAAATAAAGTATAATCCTGAGACACAAAGTGAATGGGGAGAAATATTCAATAAGCTATTGTCGAGGTGTGCAACAGAGAATACACCTACAAAAGCTCAGAAACATTAGTCTGAAAGGCCAGTTAGCATAGTTCCCTGAAAGGAGAGCCAGATTTAATCGGAGGAGGAATCACAGCTGGGGGAGGGTTTGGGAGAGGACTCTAAACAGAGGAAGTTGGCTATTGAAAATTTTGCAGGATTAATTTTTTTATTTCACTTCATATTAAATAAACAGTTAGGCTATGTCTACACTGCCCCCTCTTGCGCAAAAAATATGCAAATGAGGCAAAGCATGGACTATCACCACACTTCATTTGCATAATTAACTAGGCTCTGTTTTGTCACAAAACCCCCCTCTTACGCAAGAGCCGTTTTTCTGCTTTTTTTCAGGAAGAAAGGCTCTTGCGTGGGGGGGGGGGGGGGGGGGGAGTTGGGTTTGCACAAAAAGGAGCTGTCTACACAGCTCTTTTTTGCGCAAAAGCCTCTTGCGCAAAATGGAGCCTCATTAATTATGCAAATGAGGTGTGGCGATATTCCATGCTTTGCCTCACTTGCATATTTTTTGTGCAAGAGAGGGCAGTGTAGACATAGCCTTAAAGTACTGTACTTCGTTAACTGTCCTTTGTTTTAGTAGTCTTTCTTCCACTACATTGTTTAAAAAAAGAAATATTTGTTAACTTGGGTGCCACGGTGGCACACTACCGAACAAGCGCACATGATCTCAATATTGATGCACAAGACAAAACTCACTCCGCTCATGGATGGAAAATCTTAAGAGCAGTGGTTCTCAAACTATGGTCTGGCCACCTTCCAGGCAGTCTGCGGCTTAAGCTCAATCCCTCCCTTCCACACTCCCCACAGCAGTGAGCCCATGCTAGTGCTCCAACCTCATGCCTCCTCCCCTCCACCCCCCATGAGGTTGGAGCGCCAGCACAGGCTTCCCTAGGGAGGGGGCTGAGCCTTCCCACTGGATCCGGCTCACGGAGAAGCAGAGCCAGAAGCTCCCCTTCCCCTGGCTGGGGAAACAGCAGTGCACAAACATGCTGCCTGGAGGCTTTTCCCCCCTGCTACCATTGGCCAGAGTTGCAGCCAATGGGAGCAGCAGGAAGCTGAGCCTGGGAGCAGTGTGGGGTGTGAAAGCAAATAAGTGGCCTCCTGCCCACTCATGCCCAGATACCCCACCTCCACCCTATTCTTGCACCCTCCCCCTGGCCAGACACCCTACCCCCCCATCCTGCTCCTAAACCCCACCTCCCACTCAGATGTCACACCCTCACCCCTTCGTGCACCCCGCTTCCCACCCAGATCCTGCATCCCCAGCCCTATCCCACGCACTGGCAGCCCTGTCCTGCACACTGAGCCCCTCATTCTGGTCCCCATCCCAGAGCCTGGGGGGTGGTCTACAAAATCTACTAACCCCAGAAGAGTAAATCCAGCCCATGGGAAGCCCTGAACTTCAGTCCTCCCTGTCTCTTTCCCTTGCCCTGTGGGGCTGAAGCACCAGAGCAGTGAGGTCTCTCAGTTGGGGGTTTTTGGAGCGGGGGTTCTGCTTCTCACTTGTGTGGTCCCCAACTGATTTTTCTGTGGGTCAGTGGCTCCTGATCCAAAAAAGGTTCCCCACCCCTGCCATAACAAAAGAAAACATTGAAACCTTTGGTGCTGGACATAAATTAATATTTCACTTTATTTAAAAGGAAGGGAGTTAGATAAACTAACATGAAAAAGTTGAAGTACTTAATCTATTTAATAATGTAATATTTCCCTTCTAATTGGTTAAACTAAACCACTCTTTAGCTGCACTAGCAAAATGGCTCAGCCGTAATTATGTAATTAATGGTGAGTTTCCATTAGCAACTGGTGGTCCACAGAAAGGTTTGCCTTGAGCCAGGTGGACCACAGGCCAAAAAGTTTGAGAACCACTGTCTTAGAGGGAACACTAGTCAGAATGAATCCTCCCCTCTCCAAATATGCAGCAATACATTCCTAGCCTTCTGCACTATTTGGAAAGTGGAGTGGGAGAAGAAGACTGGTTTTCCCGAGGCAATCTGTAGAATCTTTTGGCCAGGCTGGGGTGTGTGTCTTGATGATCTGAAACAACAAAGTCAACCGTGCTTGCATATTCTCTCTTCTAAATGGCAACTCTCATGCCCAAAATACATGAGGGAGCAAAGGGGTCCAACACTCCGCCTTGGTCTGGGTATGCACTGATGGGTGTTCGTACCCACCTCGATTCTGCCCATGTTAGGCAGCCCAGGAACAATGTGTATTATGGTAACCGACCCTGGCCCAAAATTGCCATGTACTTACTTTGCAAGCTGTAGAACATTGCGGTAGCAGCTATACAGGGAGCTCTCAGCTGCTGTGCGATATTTGCTCTTGTATTTGGGTCCTACAGTGTGAATAATGAATCGTGCAGCCAAGTTAAACCCTTTTGTCAGTTTTGCCTCCCCTGTCCGGCATCCTAAAAAAATATACAAAGAATAAGACACTGTAGGAGTAAAGCACCTCACACCAAATCCCACCTCACAGCAACTCATTGCACCTCATTAGTTCCTTTGTTTCCTCCTATGATACTATATCAGCAACACTGTAAGAATAGTTCCTGCTCCACACAGCAGCACTCAGCCAGCCTGGGGGGATATAGTGAGCTGCATGTGCTTCCGCCTGTTCCTTAGAAGCTAAGTGCTCAAGGAGCAGAACAGAAGCACCAAGTCACTGGAAAGGCTGTTTACTCCCATTGCAGTGCTCGTATGAAGGGCTTCATAAAACCCCAAATCAGTATTTTGGAGAGAGAACTGTAGTAGAAAAGTGCTACTTAAACTCAGATCTTCTGAAAGGGTTTGGGATTGGGAGACTCTGCTGTCTGATTGAATTTCTTGGTCTAGGAGACTAACACCGTCCTTTCAATTAGCCATCTTGTGGTTGGCAAAGCTATTAGAGATGGACCAGACACTGCGCCACATTTCCTTCACATCACATTGAAGCACAGTTCCTTGCGGTTGTTTGACAAGGTTTTCAACAGCCCAGTTTTGAATGTCTCCAGGGATGCCTAACAGATATCACTGACCAGAAAAATTCTGGGTATTCTGTCAATATTTTCGATTCTATTTCATTCCATTCCTCTTGGAAAACTTGTCTCCCACAGACAGCAGCGTATTTCCTTGTATACACATAGTCTTCTGGAACCAGTTTCCCCTCATATACTTGCAGCCTTCTAGGGACCATTAATAAGAATCTACTTCATAACCAGTAGTACACTATATCCTTTGCAGTGAGAAATCTGGGCTCAAATCTAGTCCGTCGTCTGGAAGCAGGGTGTCTGGCTGGAGGTAAGAGGGGCAGGAGCGGCCTGGGGGTAGGGTGTCTGGCCAGAGAGATGCTGGGCGGGAGGGAGGGAGCCAGGCTGGGCTTGGGTCTCACTGGGGTGGCTCGGCGCTGGACTCAGGACATGGTCACTCAGGATGCAGCAGAGGATGGGGCACCAGGGGCCTTGCCCTGTGCTTCTCCTTAGTCCCAGGTCTCAGACCAGCCATAGCAGCCCCTGGGCCAGGCCGCCTGAAAGGCTGCAGGTAGGGCTGAGCAGGCAGGATCCTCGGGAAGTGGAATCTGCCCAGGCTGGGCTGCCAGGCAGCTTTGCCGGTCCCTGAACAGTGTCCGGGTCAGGGAGCCAGGAACGCAGAATGACATGACGATGTCACTCTCGTCCAACAGGAAAAGTTTTTTTTATATAGATAGATAGATACTATTCCAACTCCACTTAAGGAGAGGAATTGACTCACATTGGTGAGTGAAAGTTATATTATTCCTTCCAATTTTAAGAAAAGCATTTCCAGTGTTCTGCACCACAGAATTGAGAAGGAGCATTCACTCCCACTCAACTATAGTCTCAGGTGCTGCTTCCCTTACATCTTGTTGAGTCCTGAAAACACTGATTGGGTGACTGCTCCCCCCACACACCTTCTTCAGCTGGTTTCTAGATAGAAACCAGTAGTAGAGTAGGGAGGTTACAGGTTAGAGACTGGCACAACATTAACAGGAGAGAGTTGCTGAGGAAGGCACACGTCAGAATATCCATATTCTGGCTCAGGGGTTGGCAACCTTTCAGAAGCGGCGTGCCAAGATTTAACTTATTCTCTTCTATTTATGGATCTGCGTGCCGGGCGGAGGTGAGTACAGTGACCATATTTTCTGAACCAGCTGCAGCTAGGCAGAATGGTTTAATTTAAATTATTAAACAGACTAAGTGTGTTAACTTTCTCATGCTACTGCAGCCATGTGGTCCCAGGCCGGCCTCGGAGGCTGAAGGTGCCTCAGCCACAGCACTGTCTTCTCCCACTGCAGCCTAACCTGCTGCTGGGGAAGAGGGAGGGCTCCAGCAGCTGCACGGGGGAGGAAAGGCAGGGCTGAGCTCCCACCGTGCATGCCACTTATGGCACGCATGCTGAGAGGTGGCAGATCCCTACTCATAAGGCAGAGGAGAATTGAACCACAGTACTGAAGAATAATTGCACTTGCCTCCCACCCTAGTGGTCTGCGCAAGGATTGCTCTCTCAAGTTTCAGAAGTTTCAGGCCTTAAGGTGATCTTCCAGGCCTCTTACCAGAGACCCACAACTCTCCCACTCTTGACTAGGGGTTTAGGGTTTCAGCCCCCTTGGTCTTTTCTCTGTTTATCTTAGCAGGCCTAACTGAACTGAAGCTCCTTCACTTTGCTCTCTCCCCAAAGGCCATGACCAAGAGCATTCTGAGGTGGGAGGCTGACAGGCTGGGGTGTCACGGCCACTGGCCCTCCCCTTCCCAGTGGCTGGGGAGAGAGCCTGAGGGGTGGGGCAAGCATGGTGGCTGGTAGGAGGGACCTGAGAGGTCTGGGCTGGCATGGTCCTAGCCCTCACCTCCCTAGCAGCTGGGAGGCTCCTGAGATGCTGGGGCTGGTGCGGCCCCAGCCCTCTCTGGCAGCTGGAGGGAGAGCCGGGCCTGCCAACCCCCACAGACGGGGGGTTGGTGAGCAGGGACACCACCCCCTAGTGTTAAATGCAATATTCATAAGACATGCTTGTGTTTGTCATATTGGTCATATGTATTACCCCTATTTTACAAATCAGGCCCAAAGCACAGTGGTGAAGTGAATTGCCCAAGGTAACACAATAACAAGGTGATAAAATCAGGAACAGAGCCAAACTTTCACTTTACCGTCACTGGTCTAGACAATAGACCATCCTCTCACAAACTTCAGATAGAAAAATCTGATTCTTCTATCTAACAAGTGTTTTGGAGAGAAACAGAGCCATCTAGTAGGGCCATACAGCATTTGGAAGACCATTACTCTACTGTCAACAGAGTATTCTTTAATCAGCTGGAAATACCAGAACATATGGAAGGGGAGTAGACAAAGATGATAAATTAACAGCAATTCATCTAGAAATCTGAGCCCCACCTTGAAGTATTTCTGGTTGGAGGAACCTGAATGGACTGTTCTCAGGGATGGAGGAGTCAGCTGAGCCATCACTTGGTGCCTCAAGGCTTGAGCAGAAGCAGCGAGTCACATGCTTTAAGCATGACTGTTTCTCAGGGTTTAGAGAAAGTGGCTACAAATGAGTGGGAAGAGGATGTGACAGATAGGGTAACTTCCTGCAATATCTTTGGGAAGATCATACTGTATGTAAGTGAATGAACGGTATCATTGTGGGCCAGCGACTGCATGCACGCTATGGGGGAAAACATTACCACAGCTTCTCTAGGAAGTAAAATCGGTAGGGGATGATGGAGGTGAATCACTCAGGTTATAAACACCTTCAGAAAGGTACCACCTTCTGAAGATGCGCATATATTCTGGTTCAAATCGGATTCTCCAGACACCACCGGAAAAGGAAGGACTTTTGTATAGATAGAGCTTAAACTGACTTGGAGCCTTTGTTCTGCTCCTGATCTAAACATTGACATAAACTTGCAACCACTGGGAAAAATGATTTCAAGGATGCAGGTAACAAAGGGATGACATATTAAACTTAGAACTCACTCAGTATCTCCTCCTACTTCTCTTGTGTTCGAGTCATTCAAGTAGAAGCGCTACTATTTGTGGCACAGTCTTCCTTTGCTCTCAATAGCCCAGCAGGGTTTTTATAAAGTCTCACAGAGGTATCAGTTTCTTTTTATTGACCCTACAGTATTCTCCTGGAAATGATCAGCAACCTAGCACCACTGGCTGGAAGGATATGTTGCAGATATATTGAGAGATTATGGATTCAAATTCAGTATTACTACTTCAGGGATTGAGGATGGCAGACAGTGCACCAGCCCATATGGGGAGGAGAGCAGACAGCACACCAACTTGTATGGGAAGAGGACATTTTAGAGAGGACATAAGGCTAACCCCAATTACAGAGTGCCAAGCAGAGCAGAGGAGGTCTCAGATTTTTAGGTTCCCCTCTGAAGATACTGTCTCTCCAGCTTACTCCAGAATAAGAAGCAATGATTTTATATTTACCTTCAAAGGATGAAGAGCTGCATCAAATCTGCTGGGATTCCAACTTGAGGTTCCAGGGATCTAAGTCATCCTCTAAATTCCACCATATGGCAGACTACGGCTGACTGCAAAGGACACTTATTGTGCACAGAAGCCCTACCTCCATCGTCTGCAGATGTATTTTCGCTTCCCTTCATTCTGAGTTACTCAAATGAAAGAAGCTGAATTATGAAAATGAGGTGACTATCTAAACAGAAGACATTAATTCCACCTACATGGCTGTCAGACTGGATTAGAAATATTACGTTTTCTTCTGTGTCTTGGCAAACTGACACAACCACCACGTTTGTACTACAGGGCAAAGTCCTAGATTCACTGCCTACTGAAGGACCAAGAAGATCTTGCGTTTAAAGCACTATTCTGGGTTCAGAAGAGTCTTAGCTGTGCCATAACTTCCTATAGGACCATGGGCAAGTTGTTTAAACTCTGACACAGTTACTAATCTGCAAAATGGAAGGGCTATAAGAGAATAGCTTGGTTAGCATTTACAAGGTGTTCAGATACCAGACAGAGAATACAGAAGTATCTGGATAAAGACAACTCCATACTTCAAAGATGATTTCTCTCTAGAAAAGCAAAATTTCCAGATTTCCAATAGGGCTCTTTCAACACTAAAACTGGTTTATGGAATGATTTTTGTTTTAGTACAGGGAAAAATGAACAAAGACATGAAGCGGTCACTCTAAGGCGCTATTTACCATGTAGGACAGCAGCAATTTATCTGTTACTATGCATTCATTCGTAAAAGATTAGGTTTCATAATTGCAGGCTAGCAGTGTGTATAGAACCTACTCAACATGAATTCTTGTTGGGTTTGGATTTCTGTTGGGGTGAAGGTCAAGATTCCTTGAGCAGCTCCCAACAAATGGACAGTACAGCAAAATCAGTATTCATACATGTTCAGTCTTTACAGTAAGAACTGTTTTATAACTGCTCTTTGGAGAACAAAATTTCAAGCAGTGTCAAACAACAAGGCGATGATTGTGTCCGTCTGATAGTCAACGTTCAACAATTTGAACGGATGCCAGGAGCCTTTGGGAGTCTGTACTCTGAATTACAAATGGGAAAACTGTCTGCCATATAGTCTGGCCAAAATTTCCCCCCTATATTTCACATTCAAAACTGGAAAAGGAAACAAAGCCACATGTCCTTTCTGCATTTTTCTTGCACTTCAAATCTAGAAACTTCTGCTACATGTTGGCAGCTGCATTGTTATAGAACAGGATTGTCCTTACCTTTGAGTTTCTGGAGTTCATCCTTCAGGTCAGGGCCAGCATGCATGAAGATGCTGTCAGATACTGGATTCTTATCTGAGAGAGACTCATTGCTGGTGTTTACTATGGCTGTACAGTTCAGTAATGCTACATTTCCTTTCCTGAGGAAACAAAGCCATTGAGTGCAAGTTAGATACATGAGCTTAACAACAAAGATGTGCTTCATGTAATTTACTGATTATATGATTTCGCTGCATCCCTGAAACGTATAATAAGAGTGATTTTGAGATACCACAGCAGCAGCAGTTAGGCATGGGCACAGCTTTTATATCTGGGGTTAAGAATGTTCACAAGAAAAGGAGGCGGAGTTAGTGTTAGGTGGACTTAATGACCATATACAGTGTATGAGAAGGAACTCCCAATAAGCAGTTTTCCTTATGATGTCTCATTCTTGCAAACAGGGCCAGCATCATCTTCTTGTACTGCTTACACTTGGTACATTTTTCTTTTTTACCCAGGGAATGAATTTCTTCAAAATATTCCCAGATAGAGTCTCTCTTACACCCAGAAACCATGACAGTTTTTCTGTGGCAAAAGTGTGGGGGAATATATAAAGCTGTGTGTCCGCTAAATAATGTCTTCCTTTTTCTTTCCAGTCCATGTCAATGTTCATCTCAATGCTGCTTCTGTCCTTTCTTATATATGGTCTCTCAGTCTTTAAGAAAATGTCTTAACTCTTCTGCGGTGGTTGGCCAAAGTCCACCAGCACATAAGCACAGAACAAAAACACAGAGCAAAAACAATCCTATCCAGCTTGTTTGTTTCTTTGCACACGCTACTTTTTAGTCTGCTGAGAATCAGAAATTCAAAGCCCAGAACTTTCAAGGAGCAGGAGCTGATTGTTAGCCTGGACAGACCACAGCCATTAATTCATTTTATGAAACTATTAGCTTAGGTGCAGTATGTTTGTGATGAGATTGAACTGTAATTTTTTAAATGACTGAGTATTTTATTGATGATTTTACAAATTAAAAAAATCTGAATTTTAAAAAAATCAATTTTTATCCACCCTGTTTCTCAAGCCTGTCAAATGCTGCATCTGATCCAGTGGGCCAATCTTGGTTCCTCTGAGTAGAGGAGCCTCTGATGAAACTGTAGAGCTCTGATTTTAAAGCCTTCTAATGATGAATAGGTATTACTAATAATACACTGCTGTCTCTTAGTCTTCATAGTCAACTTAAGTGCATCTTCTTGTAGCTTTTCAGTGTTCTGAGCAGCTACAGTAGAGTGAAAAATGACCAGAGTCAGCTGAATTTTCATTGTCACTGTTCAAAAATCTGTGGGCAACTGTGAAACTGACAAGAATCTGGTCATTTGCACACTGATGCTGCAAGAAAAAGCTGTAAGTATGACGACAGACAGGCACTGAAGGAAGAAAATGAGTCTCAGAGGGGGAAGGGTAGAGCACATTACCCCTATCCACCCATGCTTGCAACAGCTACGAGGATAAGTAGTGAACAGGCAGGGATGAAGCCAGAGAGAATGATTCTTCTTCTGTGCCGCACCCAGAAAGGGTTGGAGTAAGGACTGATCATCAGCGTTACCAGACACCTGTGATCTGGAGGCTCACATGAAGGAAAGACCCAAGTAAGGCCAAGAGATACCATCTCAATCTCACTTGGTAGCTGAGGAAAAGGAGATGGCTCTTCACTTTACTCTTCACGGTTCCATCACTTTTCATACCTGTCTTCTGCTGATAGGTGTAGTCCTCTGGAAATTAGGTGTTGATAAGTGAGAGTGGGTGGGCAAGGGAGAGGAGATGACATAGATGGGATAAGTTAGCACATAGAAACACTGTTGAGACAGACATTTTGGAAGAAGAATATGAACGTAAATGTAAAGAAAGTACAGGTTGACTCTGTCTAGTCTGGCACACTCTGGTCCAGCAACATTCGTGGCCCGGCATGATTTTAGTTAGCCGGATGACCACTTATCATGGATGTGGCCAAGTTTCCCCCAGTCCCATACAGTTTGAAGCCACCAGTCCTAGCTCTCAGTGTTCTGTGCTGTTATTTAGCTCTAATTTACCCCTAAATGTCTTCTACCAGCACAGTAAGCAGTGGAAGTGTTGGTAATGCTGCTAGACAATATTGACCTCCCATGGTCCAGCAAATTCTCTGGTTGAACACTGGTCAGGTCCCAAGGGTGTCAGACTAGTGAGGTTCAACCTGTATATGAAGGCAGAGAGAGACAGACAGAAGAAAAAAACCCAACCAAAACCAGACACTGAGGACAATACAGGAAAAGATACCCAGTATTCTTCGACACGAATGTAGATAAGACAAAGCGAGGTGAAACCAAGAAGCACAGAAGATAAAACAACTGCCAGAGAATAAACAGTAAGTTATGTTTTTACATTATATTAAATAGAAAGGTGATTGATGATATATCTACACACAAATTGTGTAACAAATAGCAAACAGATACTTTGTTCTAGATAATTTCCGGAGGCCTCACTGGGTACATCTACACAGCAGTGCTATTTCAGAATAATGACAGTGTGCATCTACACTGCCAGCCTTTATTTCAAAATAATGTCAAACTGGAGGACTTCTTACTCAGTCTCCTGTAACCCTCATTTTATGAGGAGTAAGGGAAGTCGAAGGAAGAGTGGTTTTCCTTCAGCTTCCTGCTGCATAGACAGCGCCAAAAGCCGAGTTAAGCTATTTTGACTTCAGCTATGCAAATGACATAGCTCAAGTTGCATAGCTTAATTCAACTTTAGCCCTGCTGTGTAGACATACCCCCTGGGTCTCTTACCTAGCCTTCATCGAGGCTCCCCCCCCACCATTTTTTCTCCTCCCAGCTTTGACTTAAGGCTGCACCTCAAGACTAGAAAAGAGAAAAACCCCATATAATATCAAGAGCTTTATTTTGTGGTGATGACCATTTTGTTAGGCACTCTGTCATCACTGCTTTCATTACTGTGATATCTAAGAGGCAAAAATTATTTTAAAAACTTACCATAATATTATTTTTGCATTTATGTCTTTCCTGTACGGGAAAGGTGATCTAACATCAAGTTGGGGTTTTTCAACAGGAGTTTTGTGGGAGTCCAGTTGGTCTGCTTCACAGTAGCCATTCCAGCCTGGCAGAGAATCAATATCCACAAACTGGGAAGGAGCACCCAAAGGATCCATGGAATGGAAACAGCAACTCCTTTTTTCACAACCTCTTCAGCTCTCCAATTCTCACTGGAATCTTTCTGGTGCTTCAGAGGAGAAAAAATAGGGTCACATACCTGGATTTTCATTGAGAATAATTCCAGACAATTTTCATAAAGGAAAGACAAAGAACAAAGCATTTGCAGGTAACAATATTATTAAGACAGACAGGCTATTTTGTTCCCAACCTATCCTTTGCCTGGTTTCATTTTTTTTTAAATCTCAAAATGTATATACTTGATTTCAGTGAATTGTTTTGTGAAGTCTGAGCCAGTGTTCCCTGTAAGCTGAACACCTGGACAGCCAACCAGGAGAAAGTCAAATGCTGCCCAGCTGATAACCTTTCACATCTCTAGACTGAGTGCTAACTGGTTTCAGTTAACCAGTGGTGGGGAGGGGGAAGGGAGGGGGGGCACGAAGGGAGGGGGGTGAGCACTCCAGCTTTGCCACAGAGAAGGCTGGACTGGAGCAGCCCCTGCCTGCGGAGTGGAGTGTTTCCAGCAAGGACTGCTCCAGTCAGGCTGGCACAGCCCCGACCTGACAGCTGGATGCTGCTCCAGCTCGCCTGCCCCCTTTTAATTGGTTAACTGGTTAAGCATGTTTACTCAGTTAAACAAGTGACCAGATTTTACATCCCTAGTGCCCACAGTAGGTAGAATGTGTTTCTGATAGTGGTGCACATCCATACGTGCATTGGTGCACATAACAAAATTTATTCCACACACAGATGGAAAAAAATTAGAAAACACTGATCTGCGCTAAAATAATCTATTTTTGAATTATCCAGCAGTGAAAAACCTTCTCATTTTCCTCACTATAAAACGGTCCCAACTGATTTGTGAATTTGAATTATAAAAATGACGACAACTCTATAAACTCCATATTTTGCAGAAAGTGATTCAGTGTTTTATGACAAATGGGGGAAAATTACACACCTTATGTATACACTTTTTCTTTGTGACTACCTTAATACTTACGCATCCAGTACTGTCATTGTGCATACTTCACTGCCAATGAAGTGGTCTTGAAGTAATTTAGAGTTAAAGGTGCCTAGCTTCTCTTAGGAACAGGCCCTTAGTGCTTTAGTAACACTTCAACATTCATTAAAAACAAGAGATTTCAGTACAAAGTTTGCTAGTTCTCTATTTTGCAAAAATCAATAAGAGTCAAGTTGACTGTTAGCCATTAATACAAATTGAGATCTGTTGCCCCCCCCCCAAACACACACTCCTTCCAATGGCTTGAAAAGTTTAGCACTTAAGCTACTATTCAGTTAATTTTTACCTTTGAATTAGTTTAACCAGCAACAACGTTGAAAATCTCTTATTTCCCATGCATTTTCTTAGTAAAAAATCAGCCTGGATATTCTGTAGAGCCACAAAAACTGATAGAGTGACTTGCAGTTTAGCAGTGCTCCTACATACATCACTGACACTAATTTTTTACACAGCAGCATTTTCAAATGATGCTTTTTACAGTCTCCAAGTAGGAGAGAGCCTGCCTCACCCTGGCAAACAATGACCTGGCCTCCATTATGCATATATTTGCAACTCCTGTCTGGACTACAACAATGCAATATACCTGGACAAAAGCCCTCAGGATGCTCCAAACAGTACAGGAAACTACAGCAAATGTCAATAACCTGCACTACTGCAACCAAGTAGAATATGAAGTTCAAGGTCTTGTTGCTTATCAAGTAATTTAAAGGCTTGGGCTCAGAACACCTAAAGCTATGGGGATGAAGACCAGGTTTCATAACTCTGCTCCTCAGGCACAATAGACCTCTACATAAAGGTAAAGCTGGCCATGTAGATTGTAGAAGAGAGCTTCTTCACGGCTAACCCCAAGACTGTGAAATTAATTAATACAGGGACTAAGGAACATCACATAACCCCACCTTCTTTGGTTCCAAGTACAAGATGCACTTCTTTGACCTTGTCTTCTCTTACAAACAGCAGCATGTGCACTAAAATAAAAATCCCAAAGCAAACACAAACCAAAACATCAGAGCAACCTACCAGCACAGTAGCCACTGGCATAGTGAAATTGAGAGACTGAATTATGGATTAGTGAAGAAAATTATGTAGAATCTTATGAGAAAATAAACTGTTCTATGCAACCTATAGTCTTGTATTCTTACAAAGCAACACTTGGGATTAACCTCAAATGCACTGAAGCCCTTAGATGAAGGCTGGGGAACCTTTTGTGTGTCAGGGGCCACTGACCTGCAGAAAAATCAGTCGGGAGCCACACACACACCTGAGGGGAAAAAAACCCTCACTGACAAGTATGGATGTAAGTGACTAGTTGACTATCTGAGAAGCATAAGCTTATCATATAGTTGAATAATGACTTGACTTCCCCTCCTTGCTACCTTTATCAGAGGCAGCAAGGTGTGTGTGGGGGGGGGGGGAGCAGGAGCTTGTGCTGGGAGGAGCCAGCTTAAAAGTCAGTTCCCCCCAGCACCGTCTCCGTGGGGGGCAGGGGAGGCAGAGGTGTAGCGGGAGGGGGACTCAATTTAAACGCATTTTAAAAGCAGGAGCGTGGGCGTTGGGTGGGGGCGGAGGGGAGAGACCGGGCATGAGCTGGGAATCAGTTGTCCCAGCTTGTGCCCAATTCCCCTGCTGCGCTTCAGCCTAAAGGCAGAGCTGCAGCGGAGTTAGCTCCCGAGGCTGGGAGCTAACCCCACTGTGGCTCTACAGTCCCCCCCCCCCATTGACTACTCGATGGAAATTCCATCGACTAATCGATTAGATGATTAAACACAATTTAACATCCCTACTGACGCTGCCGACTGAGGAGAGAGACACTCCCCGCATTCCTCTCCCACATCAGAGCCGGGGGAAGGGGGGCAGGGGAGAGTCTAGTAGATTTTGTGTGCTCCAGCCCCACTGTGGGCTTTCCAAAACTGGGGAGGGTACCCTGGGCTTCGAGGGCTGGATCCAAGCAAGCTGGGGGCTGCATCCAGCCCCCAGGCCTGGGGTTCCCCACCCCTGCATTGGACACAAAATGTGTTCTTTTTGCACAACTATGCTTATTGCATCATGGAGAGATGAGTAGAGAGATTAATAACATCCACAAAGAATGCAGAAGAAAAGACAACAAAGAGTGGGAAGAGGGACTGATCTGAAGGGAAAAATTGAGAGTAGAAAAAATATAGTTTGGCAAAACCAATCCTGGGGCAGTGGGTATGATAACAGTGTAAGGGTGTAACACATACAACAGTGAGGAGAAAAATAAACTATTAGGTGACTCATATAAAGAGGAATACTTTAGTTAAAACAAAAGAAAAAAAGCTAGACTGGCTAAAGAGAAACATTAGCCATAGTAATTTTTCTCTTGGACAGTCTTTCTACAGAAGCAAGCGAAGTCAGGGATTTATAAGACCTTCTGTCCGCCTTGTTAGTTCTGCCTGTGCATCATTGGGGGATGGGGGAGCACCGCTATAGAGCAACAAGCTTCTTTACCATTTCCTACAAATCTAGCACCATGAAACACGGAAAAAGCTACCCATGAGAGAACACAGGCCGTGCCCCAGACAAGGGCCCCAGGGACGTATTGGCCCCCCCCAAGGGATTCCTCGCGCGGGGCTTCAAACAAGCACCGCTCGCAGGCAACGAAGAAGGTGCCGGACAAACGCGAAGCTGTTCGCAGCGCCCCACATAGGGACTCCCGCAGACCAGCCCGATAGGTCTCCCCTCAGCCTGAGACCCGACCGTACAGGTCTGAGCCCGCTCCCCTAGGGCAGAGTCCTGGGTGGGGGGTAGGGGGATGCACCGCCCTTCGCGCCGCCTCAGGAGCTGCCTTCTGCCCGCTCCAGCCGGGCGGCGCGGACCCCGCGGCCAAGGCAGCGGCTCTGGGCCCGGGCTGCGCGCGCTCGCGGGGACGTAGCCCCGCTCCAGCCCCGGCAGACCCACCCGCCGGCACGGACACGGGCGCGGGCGCCCTAGCCCAACGGACGGGGGGGGGGGTTACTGGCCGCCCAGCCCCCCAGCAACGCCCGTCCGGGGAGCTCCACATAGCAGCCACCGGGCCCTCACTCACGAGCCAGTCCCGCTGCCCCCATCTGGCGCCAGGCTCCCAACGGCAGGAATCCACTCAGCGTCATCACCCCGGAAGCGAGCCCTGAGCCTGAACCCCCCCCCCCTTCCGCTTCCGAGTCAAAACAGACCCATTCCGCACCGACCAGTCGGGATGAGGCGGTATCGTGCGTCACTTCCGCCGGGACTTCGGCTCGTCCCTCTTGCCCGCCTGCCCTCCCAGCCACACTTTCTCTCTGGGGCGTGGGGAAGGAGCGAGCTAGTGTCTGCGCGCGAGTGACCTGCCGGGCCACGTGGGGGTGAGCGCGAGGCTGTGCCGTTGGGAACCGCACGCGACGGGGCGTTGGCTCTGGGGAGACTCGATCCTAGAGGCGCTGGTGCTGCCCCGAGGGGGGCCCCCCCCCGCACTCGCTGGAAGGAGCGGGCGGGACAGTCGGGCGGGGGAGGCGGCGGAGTAGCCGGCAGTGCAATAAGCTGGGGGGGGGGTGCAGGGGCATCCGGGAGGGGCGAGCTTGTGTGAAACTGCATGTAGAACAGGGTAGGGATGCGAAGGACTAGTCCCCCCCCCGCCTCTATCAAAAAGAGGCAGCGGGGGGGTTGGGGGGGTGGAGAAGAGGCGGCGCTGCCGCTTTGAAACACCGTGGGGAGCACGGAGCCATCGCGGGACTGCCGCACTGGACCCGGGTCCCCCCACAGCGCTTTTGCCTTTGAAGTGTAGCAACAGCCCCGGGACTGTTGCTACACTTCAAGGGCGGAGGCGCCTTTATCGACTAATTGAGTAGTCGATGCAAATTGCACCCACTCTTTGATTAGTCAATTAATCAAAATTTAACTTCCCTATTCCCGCTTCCCCAGCTGGTCAGCTGAGCTCTCTGCTGGGGAGTGCTGAACCTCTGGGGCTCAGAAAACAGCTGTGTGGATGTACACCTTACAGGGAACCTTTGCTCCTCACTGCCCCCCTTCCCTGGGATCCTCTGTCCACTATCCAGCTGGGCTGGCAGCGCTGCACCTGCCAGAGAGGCAGCCACATCACCTGGAGCATCAAGGCGGGTGGTGTGGCGGCAGTTGTGCGGCCCAAGCTCTGGGGGGAGCTGAGGCTGCATGCTGGCAGGGGGGAACAGAAGAGCAGGGGCTAGCTACCCTGGCTCATCAAGCTGCCCAGGAATTGGACTGGCTCCTCCCAGCACGGCTGGTCCAATCCTGCTCCCTGGCAGGGAGCTTTGGGGCCTTATTGAAGGGTCTGAAAGCCTTGGATGTGGCTGTGGGCTGTAGTTTGCCCCCTTCTGAACTAGAACAGTGATTCTCAACCTTTTTTTATAAAGTACCCCTTTAAAAAAAAGTATAAGTACCCCCAGTATCTACAGTTTTCAGACACAGTTTTTTCTTTCTACCGTTGCAACACATTTGTTTAAACAACAGGGTGCATGATGACATTTTTGGGTGCAAAAAGTACAAAAATAATAAAACACTGTAAAACTTAAAACAAAAATTCAGTTTTCTCCAAATTTCAGTTGTGTTGACGTACCCCCCCCAGACTTCTCTCGAGCATCCCTAAGGTGACAAAGGAGGAGCATGGTAATTACCTGCAGATGCTTCTAGGGGCCAGGTATAACTTAGGGTGGCCCAAAGTGGGAATAACTAAGATTAATGGGATCAGATTATGCAAAAAAAAAAAAAAAGTAGTCTGAATTAAGATGGTGAATGGTTAATTGATGGGGACTGCAGCAGCTCTTGGCCTGCCCCATGGGGGCAGGAGGCTGCAGCAGCACCACCACAGGGTCTACCACAGGTAGGGGCTGTTCTGTCCATGGCGGGCCCAGCCAGGCCTCTCCACTCCAGGGAGTGGCTGCGCCAGCTTGAGCAGCCCTTGTCTGCAGTGGGGGAGAGAGGAGGGTGCTCCAGCTCTGCTCTCCCTGTTCATGCCCCTTTAGTCGATTAACCGGTTAACCAGTTAAACGGGATTTTATAGCTGTAGTCTGAATAATGGAAAAACTTAGTGCAGTCTGATGCAGTGTTGGGTAATTCCCAAGAGAAATGTTGAGAACCCTTTTGCTTTTAACGTTTGACAACTCCAGTTTTAATAATATTAGAAGTTCTGTAGCAGAAAAGTGGACTCCATGTCATACAGCAGGCCTTTTCCAGCCCTAATTTCTCTTTATAAATGAAATTCTTCTCAGTGGTTCCTGTGTTCTTGTCTTTATGTGCAGGTCAGCACCCACCTGAACCTGGAAATTGCACCATGGGTCTCACCAAGCAATATCTGCGCTACACAGCCAGTGCACTGTTTGGGGTGATTGCTAGCCAGAAAGGCAACATCGTCTATGTGACCCTGCGGGCCGAGAAGGGACGATATGTGGCAGTGCCAGCATGTGAGCATGTCTTCATCTGGGACACCCGGAAAGGCGAGAAGGTGATGAGCTTTTCTCCCTCCGTGAGCCAGAATGGGGTGACACTGCTTTGTTGTAAGGCAGTGAGACTAGTAGCTGCATGAGCTATCTTCAGTGGAAGTTCCCCAATGCAAAGAGGTGAAATAACTTAGAAATAATGGCTTCTAATATGCCCAAAATTCCCAAAGTGCAGCCAGTGCCCATCAGCCCCTTTGCAGTTCAGCAGTATTGGCATGGGAGTATGCTCTCTGGTGTTGAGATACTATGATGGCGGGGTCATAAGAAGTGCCAGAGAGAGCACAGTGAGAGGAGATTTCGGGTTTCCAGTGTGCAGCGTGGTGAGGAAACTCACATCAAGACCGAGTTTGGAACTCGCAGTGTTCATGGGCTGCATTTCAAATAAGACGAATGCATCTGCAGTATGCTTACTTTTATGTAAGCTGATTTAATCTTTAGGTTAAGTTTTTGGTTGCTTCTGACACAAGTATATGATACATGTATTTAGTGTAGGGACCTTTCCTAAACAAAAGTTAACGAAGCCTGATTCTTTTCTTTGATGTTAATTAATTTATTTAAGTGGAAAGGAATAGGCGTGTCAATCTCACTGAGTGGTTCTTCCTTGTTAACCCTAGAACTGAGTATGAGGTATGGAATTCCAGTGTTGACAGTGCAGAGCAGTACAAAGGGATGCCAGGAAGTACAAGGTGACATCTTAGACACAGTCATGCTAACACAGTGTTCTGATGGTCTTTTGGAATTCAGAACTTGTATACATTCTGTTGCATGTCTAAAAAGAGGAGCTGGAATGGAAAGTAATTATGCTGGGAAGAAATTTGGGGTGCCTCTTTTACTAGCAAGCAAGAGGAATCACTTTCTAACTGTTCTTTTGGGTTCTAATTGCACCCTGATTTGCTGTTTGGCCTGGCAAAATCATGCGCTCCCTTTTTAAAAACCAGGATGACAGTATTCCTTCATTTCAGTAGATTGTGAGGAACAAGCTTCTGTAATACTGGGGTTCCTCAGATGGAAGGCGTGATACACAAAGCATTCTCTTCCTTCTGTTTCATGTGGCATATTGAACTCTGACATGTCACGACCGTCTTGTCTTGTGAAAATTACAGGTTCTCATCCTTCAGGGTCTCAAGCATGAGGTGACTTCTCTCTGCCCATCCCCAGATGGGTTGCACTTAGCAGTTGGATATGAAGATGGCTCGATCCGTGTCTTCAGCCTCCTAAGTGGTGAAGGGAAAGTCACTTTCAATGGACATAAGGCTGCAGTTATGACTCTGCAGTATGATCAGCTGGGAGGCAGACTGGTGTCTGGCTCAAAGGTGAGAGTGATGGGAGAAGCCAAGACTGGAGGTCAGTTCTTTCATAGTCAGGGTGGACTAGCTGTTCTGTGGAGATGACTTGTAGGGGTGTCCACAGTTAAGTGGGCTGCATGGGAAGGGGTAGATGATGTACTCGAACAGCTGGGGAGGTGGGAGAGAGGATCTGGGTCAGATTCACAGCTGAGTTATCACAGAGTTTTATAGAAGGGCTGAGGACAGGAATAGCAAGGGGTGCTATAGATCAGGACTAAGGTTCATTTGCAGACCTGTGCACGGGAGAGTGTAGGGATGGAATAGTAGGGGTGCTACGGGTTGGGAGTGAGTTATATCAGCAGAACTGTGTGTGAGGAGCCGAGAACTGGAGTAGCAAGAGGGATGTAGACAGGAATTGATGTGCATGGGCAGAACCGTTGAGGACAGAGGGGATTTGCTGGGGCTGAAACAGCAGCGGGTGGTTTCAGGCCAGTGCTGGAGTGCATTTGTAGAGCTGCAGATGTATGTGCAGGGAAAACAACTCCTGGCTTGGAGCCCATCTATCAGTACGCACCAAAACTCAAATTCAGGGGAAAGCCCATGCTGCCTTTCTAAAGTAGTGTATAGGGTCTCATGGCAGAAGGGTCTGCTGATGTCCAGCCTTGGTTAATGTCCATTTTCTTTCAGGACACAGATGTTATCATATGGGATGTCATCAACGAGAGTGGGTTGTATCGGCTGAAGGGCCACAAGGATGCTGTCACACAGGCGCTTTTCTTGAGAGAGAAGAACCTCCTGGTTACCAGGTAAATTGCACTGCTGAGCTTGCTGAATTGGGGTGTCAAGAAAGCAGCCGGAGCATTATTCATCTATCACATCACGTAGAAGCCTATAGATGTAATACAAAGAAATAAAGAATTAGATTTCGTAAATCCTGCTTTTTTCAGAGTGAACACAGTCTTATGGTTTTTTTTTAAAGCCTTATAATACTGACCTTAAGTGTGAGTCAGAGAAGGGGTAGTACCAAGTTGTATTTGATTCTCCAAGCAGCTTCTAAATTGAAGAAGCCTCAGAGCTCCCATAAGCTAAAATGCAGCTTTGTCTGTTGCAGTTAAGTTGGCACAGATCATTGCACCATTCATTAGGATAGTGAAGTATCAACTGAAATATTGGGGGGATTTAGGGATACCGAGTATTGGAAATTGGCCATCATGATAAGCTGGACATCTGTGCCCTTAAAAGAAAGCAGAATGGTTTCTGCATTACATTTAACTGGAGATCCATTGCTGACTCTAGGAGGTTCCTCCTAATGAATCACCAGCCCATATTTCTGTGTTGCCTGTGTTTTGGTTGATCTCTTATGCTGACTCTGCTTAGCTTGTGAGACCTGCCTGCTAAGCTCCTAAGTAAGTCTGACCTCTGACACCTTGTAGCATGCTTTACATTTTGTGTTGCATACTTTCTTCAAAGCATACATTACTGGCGGAACATTTGTGACTTTGCCTCGTTTGGGTGATGTTATTTGTTTTTTTTTCCAGTGGTAAAGACACATTGGTGAAGTGGTGGGACTTGGATACCCAGCACTGCTTCAAGACGTTGGCTGGACACCGTACTGAGGTACGTGAAGTGTGGAGATGCCCGCAGGGAGGGAGTTCACTACTAGTATCTCAGCAGACTGGTCTCAGGGCTGCTTCCCACTGTTCCATCGCAGTGCTCAGGATTGGATTCTTGGGTTGTGTAAACAGTCCCTGTGAAATAGTTGTGGTTGGTTGGAGGGGTGTGAATATGTAAACGTGTACACGGTTAACCAATGGGCCCCGGACTCATTGGTTAACCTTCACTGTTACATGCGAGGCCCCTCCCCCCCACACTATTGCCTCTATATCAGAGGCAGCAGTGCGGAGGGGGGAGGTAGGTAGGAGCTGGCTCCCCGTGAGCACCAGCTCCCAGGGAGCCTCCACATGTAAACGTGTAGCCGCTGAAATTTTCAGTGGCTACATGTTTACTTAAGTGGATTTTAACATCCCTAGTTGGTTGTTGTAAAAAGGGAACAGGTGAGAAGCCTTGTCCTTTGAAGTGGCTTGCACTCTTGGGCTATGTCTACACTGGCGGCTTCTTGCGCAAGAAGATCTTGCGCAAGGGTTCTTGTACAAGAAGTCTTGAGCAAGAAAACGTCCACACTGCCATGTGCGCGCTGTGCTTTTGCTCAAGAGCATCCATGGCAGGGTGGACGCTCTCTTGCGTAAGAAAGCTCTGATAGCCATTTTAGCCATAGGGCTTTCTTGCACAAGAAATCCCTGCCGAGCGTCCACACTGCCCTCTTGCGCAAGAGCTCCTGCGCAAGAGGGCTTACACCTGTTAAAAAAGAGCGTAGCTCTTGCGCAAAGAGCCCTCTCTTACCACGGTGTACTGTAAATTTACTTGCGCAAGAGCGGGCAGGCAGCGTGGACGTTCTGCAGATTCTTGCGCAAGAAGCCGCGAGTGTAGACATAGCCTTGCTGGGAGTGATGTTTCCAAACCAAATTTCCTTTTACAGGATCCTATGTAGCAGAGGCTTGAGTTCTCTGTCCCATTTTTCCTCTTAAATTTAAAAAAAAAAAATCAAGGAAATTGAGTGCAAGAAACCTGTTACATGCCCATTAATGAGATTGAAATCAGTCAATGTGATGAATTCCTTGTCCAAAGTTCTCTCATCAGTATTAGCTTTGCCCTTTGTATGGCTGTATCTTTGGGCAGGAACTTTGCAGACTCTTGTTTGTTCTACTGTTTTCAGGAGCTACTGTCTTTCAATTAAAAGGTTAACTGGAAAAAGAAAAAAAATCTGTGTTTTATTTTTGTTCTTTTTAATGAGATATATGGCGACTATATTCTCCCTGCTGACCTTCCTCTAAGCCAACCAATCAAAAAACCCCCAAACCTCCAGGCCCCTTCAAAGGGATAACACTACATCTCTATGCTGAAGGGGTGTTGTATGGCTAAATTCACTAGTGTTTGTGAGGCGTGCAGGCACTGTGCTGATAGGAGGCCACATAACGAGATATAAAGAGGCTTCTCAGTGTCTTGTCCTTGGCAGGTGTGGGGACTGGCTTTTGTGTCCGAAGAGAAGCGTCTCATCACTGGGACTGCAGACAGTGAGCTCAGGGTGTGGAACATCGCTTACACCCAAGAGGTAAGAACTGAAAGGATCAGTTGCTTCACTCTGGAGTGAGTATTATTTGATGGCTTTAACTGTGTGTTTCTCCTGGCACCCAGCTCTGTTGTAGTTCTGTGCTGACTGCCCATGTAGTTTGTGCATGTACGGGAGCTGCCCCAAGGGCAGGGCTCTTCTTGCTGCAGGATCAGGCAGAGTGAGAAGCTGGGGGAAATTCTTACCTGGGGACGTGTATGGTGACTGCAGGCCACTTCTCACTTATTTGGCTAACCTCAATTTAAATAACATGGGCAAGGCCACCAGTCATTCCTTCACTGTGTGGGCATGGCTCGTGGAGAGGGCAGGCTTTGACATCGGGTGCTTCACTTCGGTCGCTGAAGAAGGCCATTTGGATGTGGTGCAGTGTGTGCTGAAACTGATGGTCTGCAGTTGGCTTCATTTTGTGCCAGGTACATGCAGCCATTGTGGTCCCAGCCAATGGCTGGTGGGGACCTTGGCTGGGCAATGTTTTAGGCTGCATTGTGGAAGCTGAGCTGGTTCCATTTGATAACTATCTACACTGTCAGGGCTTCATTTCATAGTGCATCTTTCACTTCCCCTGAGCATTTTACAATGAAAGCTGTGACCGCGTCAAATGGCTGGAGGGCATTGAGGTGGAGGAGAAGCCAGAGCACTAATGCTCTTGTGCTAAGGGTATTTCTTTCCTTTCTGTGCCACAAGCAGGCAACAGACCCTAATGAGCCAGAATCCAAGAAAAGCAAAGGGTCTTCAGCTAGAGCAGAAGAGACCTCTGAAGTGGATGAGACCTCAGACCTGGAAGAGACACCAGAGGAGGTAACCCTTTTCCGGACTCTGGCTAAGTGGTGCAGGTTCGCACTGTGATGTGTTGTGCTGTCAGGGCAGATGCATGGCTGAAATAACTAACTAGGAATTTGAGGACATACCTGGTTATCTCGCTGACACTTGTCTTGTGTTGGCTTTGTGCCCTAGAGGTGACCTCTTGTGCTTCTAGAGAAGACAGGCAGGGGGGGGAGCAGCTCTCTGTACAGTGATCCCTCCTCCTTCAGGTGAAGAGTGATGGGCACAGAAAGTGTCTTTGTGTAGGAAGGAGATTTACAGAGTTTCCTTTCTATCCAAGGGAGAAACCTGGGGATGGGTCTGATATGAGCTCAGATGCTAGAACAGGGTAGGAACCACCAGCTGGGTCTTCCCCAGTCCCATGCCCCATAGTGATTTACCTCTCTGTGCCCAAAACATAATGCTGGTGGTGTCACATGACCACTCTTTTGGCTTCTCTTTGCCACCCCATCAGAGAATCATTTTTCTGTAGGGAAGCAAAGGCATCGGGTGGGGGTGTGTGTGTGTGTGTGTGAGAGAGAGAGAGAGAGAGAAATTGTGTGCAATGGTGCAGAATTCTCCCAAGAGTCGTTTATGTCCTTGTTTTAGGAAGTTTTTCTGTCTCTATTTTTAAGCAGGAAATTAAATGATCTCTCTCCCCCACCTTCCGCCTATCTCCCTGTGATAGGAACTAAAAGTTGGTGCCTTAATTTTATAAAGAACAGATACATTTCCTTCCAGTTAGTGACGTGTGTCAGTCCATGAAAGAAAGTTGGTTCTCAGCTAAAATGCAAGAAACAGAAGTTAAAGTAGAAGATTTACCTGGCGTTGCTCGGATTTTTCATTCAAATATGTTTTGTTTTTCTTCATATAAATCATTGGTCTGGGGTGGGCCTGAGGATGAGGGGTTCAATACGCAGGCTGCCTTGGGAAGAGAGGACAACCCCAGCCCTCTCCGCAGCAGCCTGCAGCCAGGTGAAGAAGGCTTGTCCATGGCCGCTGCAGTGGGTACAGCTGGGATAGGGGTTAGGGTTGGGGACCAGACAGGAAAAAACAAAACCCTGAAATATATATTAAATAGCTGTCCCTGTCTCCACACCTGCCCCCTGCTGGCCTAATGGAGTTAGAGGTGTCTCAGTCGCCATCTCTGGCCTCTTGCTGCTCCCTGTGGTCCTTCTAAAATATAACTGTCCCTCCTACCAGTCCCCTCCCTTTCCATTTTATGTGAAACAATCAAATTCCAGGTACATCCCCATGTCCTGGCATAGCCAAACCCTGACCTTGCTTTAAGTTAGGATAAGAGGAAGCTGCCTAACAAATTTGGTGGTCCTAGCTCTTACCATTTAGAAGGAGTTCTTGAGCAAAAGTCTTGCTTTGATAGGATAACAAGTTTTGTGGATAAGGGAGAAGTGGTGGACGTGATCTACCTAGACTTTAGTAAAGCATTCGATACGGTCTCACATGACCTTATCAATAAACTAGGGAAATACAAGCTAGATGGGGCTACTATAAGGTGAGTGCATAACTGGCTGGATAACCGTTCTCAGAGAGTAATTATTAATTGTTCACAGTCATGCTGGAAGGGCATAACAAGTGGGGTTCCACTGGGGTCAGTGTTGGGACTGTTTCTGTTCAATATCTTCATCAATGATTTGGATATTGGCATAAAAACTATGCTTATTATATTTGCAGATGATAACAAGTTGGGATGGGTTGCAAATACTTTCGAGGACAGGGTCATAATTCAGAATGATCTTGAGAAATGGTCTGAGGTAAATAGGATGAAGTTTAATAAAGACAAATGCAAAGTGCTCCACTTAGGAAGGAACAATCCGTTTCACACATACAGAATGGGAAGCGATTGTCTAGGAAGGAGTACTGCAGAAAGGGATCTAAGGGTTTTAGTGGACCACAAGCTAAATATGAGTTAACAATGTGATGCTGTTGCAAAAAAAAGCAAACCTGATTCTGGGATGAATTAACAGGAGTCTTGTGAGCAAGACACAAGAAGTCATTCTTCCACTCTACTCTGCATTGATTAGGGCTCAGTTGTAGTATTGTGTCCAGGTCTGGGCACCACATTTCAAGAACGATGTGAAGAAATTGGAGAAAGTCCAGAGAAGAGCAACAAGAATGATTAAAGGTCTTAACAACATGACCTAGAAGGAAGACTGAAAGAATTGGGCTTGTTTAGTTTAGAAAAGAGAAGACTGAGAGGGGACACGATAGGGGTTTTCAGGTATCTAAAAGGGTGTCACAAGGAGAAGGGAGAAAAATTGTTCTTCCTGACCTCTGAGGATAGGACAAGAAGCAATGGGCTGAAACTGCAGCAAAGGAGGTTTAGGTTGGACATTAGGAATAAATTGCCTAGGGAGATTGTGGAATCTCCATCTCTGGAGATATTTAAGAGCAGGTTGGATAGACATCAGGGATCATCTAGACTAGGGCTATTCAACACGTGGGCCGCATCACGGCCTGTTTGTTTGCGGCCCACGGTGCAGTTTGCATTTACGTGGGGCTCAACACATGGCCTGCAGGTGGGATCCTTTGTATATGGCCTCTTCTGGGAATATACTCTACAATGGCAAGGCACCTCCCAGGCGGGGTGAGCACTGAAAGACACAGGCAGATAGGCTGGCTGGACTAGACGAGTACAGGGCGTCGGCGTTTCTAGCCCCCAGGGAGGAGGTGTCGGGAGTGCCGGGGCATTGTGGGAAGTCTTGGCTGCTTAGCCTTTTGGGCAGAGCCTGAAAGGTGCTGACTGGCTCACACTAGCCACCTTTGGGTCCAGCGCTGCGGTTTAAGGCTTAATCGTTGTATTCATGCCCCTAAGTGTGAAAGAAGCTATTTGCATATATTTACATATATATTTGTATGTATATGCAACCATACTGAAGTTACGACCCTTGGCATGGGCTGTGAGTATCATTGTGGTCCCTGGGGCTTCCAAAGTTGAGTAGCCCTGATGTAGATGGTGCTTGGTCCTGCCATGAGGGCAGGGGCCTGGATTCGACCTCTCAAAGTCCCTTCCAGTTCTAGTGTTCTATGACTCAGGCACAGACTCATATTTCATATATATATATATATATATATATATATATATATATATAAAAAAAAAGATTTGTGCCTGATACAAATGTTTGTTTCCTGTTAGTTCTCATTGTCTTTGCTCATGCAGATCCTTTGTCTCTTTTGGACACTAGTCAGATGTTGTACACGCTACCCTTTCATTGTTGCATCTGAAGACTTTCTTGACTTTTCAGACTACAGTTGTTTTCCCTTTATTCTTGTAGCGCCTCCTGAGGTGCAACAAAGTTGGCTCTATCATGCGGGAAGGAAGGGACAGAGTAGTAACTCTTGCCACTGACCGGACAGGCAGGATCCTAGCCTGCCATGTAAGTAATGTGCTTTGGGGACTTTTACTAGTGGAGTACAGAGGAGAGACTGCTGTGTCTCTCAGCGACTCTCCACTGCAGCAGCAGCCTCTTATGCAACTTGCTGTGAATTTGTCTCCCAGGGAACTGACTCTGTTCTGGAAGTATTTTGTGTCCTTACTGAGGATGAAATTCGCAAGAAAATGGAAAAGAAAATGAAAAAAGCCAGGAAAAAAGCCAAGTAAGCTCTGTTTTTTTGAGTAGACAATGTCCATGTGTGAGACTTGGCAAAATGCCCATCCAGTGATAAGGTGCTATCCATGAATCATGAACCATTTGCAGTTATTCTGCATGTTGGTCTGCTGTTAATATGTTTAAGAACATAGAATGGCCATATGGGTCAGACCAAAGGTCCATCTAGCCCAGTATCCTGTCTGCCGAGAATAGCCAATGCCAGGTGCCCCAGAGGGAATGAACAGAACAGGTAGTCCTCAAGTGATCAGTTCCCCTGTTGTCACCCATTCCCAGTTTCTGGCAAACAGAGGCTTTATGTCATTCCTACCCATCCTGGCTAATAGCCATTGATGGACCTATCCTCCATTAATTTATCTAGTTCTTTTTTGAAACCTGTTAAAGTCCTGGTCTTCACAACTTCCTCTGGCAAGTAGTTCCACAGACTGTATGCTGTGTAAAGAAATGCTTCCTTTGTTTTAAACCTGCTACCTATTAATTTCATTTGGTGACCCCCTAGTTTTTATGGGGCCAAGTAAATAACTTTTCCTTATTTACTTTCTGCATACCTGTCATGATTTTTATAGACCTGTATTGTGTCCCTCTTGGTCTCTTCTTTCCTCAGCTGAAAAGTCCCAGTTTGCATGTTCCTGGCTTGTTGGTGCTGGAGTGAGCAAGTAGTAATTGTAATAAAATCACCTACCATCTGTTTCCTTTGCAAGAAGTGAATCTGATGAGGAAATGGACACAATTCTCCTTGTAGAGCCTGACATGTACATCACTATCTATAATTCAGGAGAGTCGCACAAAGTAAATTCACTTCCCAATGTGAATGTGGATGGTTCTAGGCCAACATTAGAAAGCAGAGTGCCTATGACATTTACAGATCACGAGCTTTGGGTTGGTATGTTCCAGGAGGCAAATAGTCTTTTAGCAGACAGCCTTTTAGCATAAGTCTATTTTGTGCTTCTCTAGTGTCCATCATTCATACATCTCCTTAGCTATGTCTACGCTGCGGCTTTTGCTGCAAGAGCTTATGCAAATGAAGCATGGATTAGCATATCGCCATGTTTCATTTGCATAGTTTATTCAAGCCATTTTTGTGCAAAAACAAGCAGCGTGGACTTTTTTTGCGCAAAAACCCATCCACACTGCTTGTTTTTGTGCAAAACCCAGCTTGAATAAATTATGCAAATGAATCGTGGCGATATGCTAATCCACACTTAATTTGCATAGGCTCTTGCAGCAAAAGCCGCAGTGTAGACGAAGCCCTAGGGTCTAACAGGTGCCTCACAATAGCCCTGAGGAGCCAGGTGATGTTAGCTCACTTCATGGGAACTCTGAGGCACACCAGGGAAACATTTACGTACATTTTCATAGTGCCTAAGAGCTGGAATTAAGGATCGGTGCCTTTTTTCCCTGAAGTGATCACTGTCACTGTCTGACCCAGTATGGCCTTTCTTATGTTCTTTTTTTTGGTGTTCCCTGCCCCTGAGAACTTGCTTGCAGCCTCTGGCCTGTCTATACTTGAATGTTAATTTGGATTAAGGGAAGGTGTGAATTTAAAGCATGGAAGCCATTCTGGAATAACTCCATAGGTGGAAAAGCTCTAAGTATGTGAGAGAGGAGAGAGGCAATTAGGTTCTTGTCTTGTCTAGATTTCAGCAGCGATAGCTACTTTCTGCCTCCCTAAATTGCCCCCGTGGTTTCCATTTGGTAGAGTATTTTTTTGCACTTCCTGCCTGTTGCCGTGCTCCATTAAGCAGCTGTTGGATTTCCCCCCAAGAGCGATTGCATTTCAGGGGTAGGTGGATTCTCCTCATTGAATAATTTGCATAGCAGGGCGTGGTTTGAGAGCCAGCCTTTCTAGGATCATTGTTCTCTAACTTTGCAACAGGAGACATGGGATCTCTTCAGCACTTCAGGATTGTCAGCTGCGTTGTTGACTAGCAAGGTCTGCACTGAAGAGCCTTGCACCTCCACTAGAATGGCATGTTTGGCCTGGATAGTTTGGTGTCTGGCTAGTTTCATTTGTAGGGGAGTTGATTCTTTTGGGTGGGAAGGTAAATGAATGTGTCTGTACATTTGTCTCTGGGTTGTCGGTCCCAGGTAGCCTGATTCCCAGTGGTTGTCTGACTTTTCTAGACAGAAATCTGAGGAGGAGGAAGAGGAGCCTGAAGGAAGTGTTGAGATGAGTCTTCAAGAAGAGATTCAGCGAGTCACTAGCATCAAAGCTTCTGCTAAAATCAAGTGAGTGCAAAGCCCTGGCCTGGGGTCATTGCTGCATCTCAGATACCCAGTCAGGGGGCCATGACTTGGAGAAAGTATTTTTACAAAGGTGGATCATCTGCAAAGATGAGGTACGGAGATTCCATAGAACTTAAGCTCGGGAAAGGTCTACAGGGTTCGAGCTAGTCCTCCACCCCCCTTCCCCTCATATCTCTGTAGTGTATTCATACCACTTCCAGCAGGACTGTTCCCTGTAAGAGTCCCTAGGGGCGTGTCTTATCTAATGTTAAATTACTGGTCTGATGGGGCTTTTACTGCTGCCCTTGTTAGACTGTTCCACTGCTGAATGCTTCTCCTATCAAGAAGTTATTCTTGATGTTTTCCTTTTGCGGTAGTTCATCTTTTTGCTGCCCGTTATGACCCTGACTTCTCTGTGTCTATTTGAACAGGTCGTTTGACTTGATTCTCTCTCCAAAAGGAGAGCTGAAGGCCACCTTGCTGCTCCAGAACAACACCATTGAGTCATACATCCTGAACCCATCTGCACAAGTCACCCAAGTTGTCAGAGCATCCAAGATCACCATTGGAGGTCATCACAGTGATGTCAGGACGCTGGCTTTTAGCTCTGACAACATTGCCATACTTTCAGCTGCTGCTGATTCTGTTAAGATCTGGAACAGGTGTGGATTCTGCTTGTAAACTCCTTTCTGTCTGCCCAGTGTCCTTTTTCCAGACTTTGGAGCTGTTTAGGCTAGAGAGGGTTCTCTTTCCTCCTTGGGCGCTGCTGTAGTCAGGTCTGGTTGGCTAACATCCTCCATCCTGGCTGTCTCTAAGATGTATCCCTCCATGCCACCTCCTGCAGCTCTCTTACCAGTGTGCTGAAGATACTTCTCACACTGGCTGTCTCTGGTGGGTATGTGCAGGTTGTGTTCCCAGCAAGTTAAGGCCAGTCTGTGTGGAAGTCTCCAGGCTCAGGATGCCTGTCTTGTGGGGCATCCAGTGAGGTGCAGGCAGGGAAGACCTAATGGGAGTGTTGCTGACATGCTGGTTTGCTCCCGTTGTGGGTTGTTTCTTGTAGAGTATCTGCCAGTTGAGTGGGGGATCATACACACTGACTGTTTCTTTTTTTTTTTTTTCTATGTGGAATTCTAACTAGGGATGTAAGAGTGTAGTCAGTTAACTGATAAGCAAAAGCTTATAGGTTAATGCTATTGACTACATGCATGTTGTTTCCTTCCTGCCCCGGTTGCCAGTAAATTTTTTAGCAGGCTGGCCAGCAGCCCTGCTCAGTCCTGGCTCATGCCAGGTCTGGGACCTACCCCTGCTGTGTCTCTGCATTTAAAGTATATTAGGAGCTGGGCGGGCAGGCAACCCAACTCAGTTCCAGCTCATGCGGACCCCATGAGGGGAGCTAGTTTTTAAACTAGCTCCCCTCGTGGATCAGCTCCTGCCTGGCACCCTGTGCTGCTGCCTTTGATGGAGTGGCAGGGGGCTCCTTGGGAGTGGAGCCAGAGCGCACTGGCTGCTGGCCCCACCCGCAGGGACTATAGAATAGTAGACTAATGGATAAGAATTCGTGAGGTTACTTGACTATTAAATTAACCAATATTTAACATCCCTTGTTCTAATCCGCTATGGCATTGCAGTGCTCGCGTGCTGACTCCCTCAAACTTTATTCCCTTGTGACATTGCTGCACTCTGAAACCTCATCCTGGCCTGCTCCCTCCACTTCTCTGAGCCTGCTGTTTTCAGTTGTTTTGTGAGGGGGAAGTAGCAGCCTCCCTGTTCTCTGATACGGGGAGTAGGTTTGGGGATCCTGTAGATTCTCTGTTTGCATCTAGCATCTTAGAGGTTCTGGGGTGGGAAGCTAACCTTTCTGTGGGCCAAACTGTGCCCTGAGGCTTGGAACGTGGGTGGCACTTCTCTTACCCTGGCCAATCCCTCATGAGCCTGCTGGGCTCAGCATGTGCCCTACCTGACTCATCGTACTCCAGAGAATGTTGGTCTTTGCTGTCTGAAGTACCTCAGTGCTGCCCTGGATTGCTCTCCTGTCCCTCTTGACAAGAGTGAGACAGGGACTGAACATGTATCCAGATGGACTCTCGCGTGCTGCTTGTACCCACAGGTCGACCCTGCAGTGTATCCGGACCATGGCATGCGAATATGCGCTTTGCTCACTCTTTGTTCCTGGAGATCGGCAGGTCATCATAGGAACTAAGGTAAGTGGTGCGCCTCCTGAAGTTCCCCTGGAGACCTAGTCCCTAGCTTGGCTAGGGAACCTTCCGAAAAGCTTCCACCAGTGCTAGTACTGGTTCAGTTCTGCTTGTGCTAGCAACACTGGCAGCCCTGGTGATCTTACCACTGCCATGCAGCCTCTTCAGAGCGTCTCTGATTGCCTTGGTGCTGTAAGTTCCTGTGGCAGCTGGTACCGTCTCTGTCCTACAGCTCTCCAGTGTAGCTTGTGTGGGTTGAAATGTTCCTGATGGGAACAGGGCCGCTGGTGATTGGCTGTCTAGTGGCCATCTAATGCTTGGAGGACCAAAGATGGGGTGCACAGGCCAGGACTGAGGTGTAGCAGTGGAGCTGTGTTCAGGATTTCAGGCCAGGGACGCTGCAGACCAGAAATGTGTCCTGTGTACTGAGTCCATGGATGGAGCTGGTGTGTCCCTCTTCATTGCCAACAGGATTCTGCCTTGGCTCCAAACTGCTCCTCTCTCACTTTATTTGTCTGAAATCTATGTTCCTCCTCCTTGTTACGTCTCTCATCTTAGCTGCTCTCCTCTACTGCTGGCTGCCTTGTCCCCACTGGGATTCCCCGCTCCTTTAATTCCAAACCCCTCTGCCTCTGGGACTCTGTGCTTCAAGTTCTCACACCCTGTGTGCTGCTTAGGCCTGCAGGCTGGGCTTTGGACCTGTTCAATGCACCACACACTGTCTCAGCAAGTGCAGGAGACACCATAAAGTTGTTGCCTTGCTCTCTGTTCACTTGTCTCTCTAGACAGGGAAGCTGCAGCTGTATGATTTGGCCTCCGGGAGTGTGCTGGAGACTGTTGCCGCGCATGATGGGGCCTTGTGGTCTCTCTCTCTTTCACCAGACCAGGTAACTCAACCTGCTTTCTAAACCTGGCCTGTGGCCTTTCTGTTAGTAGTAGGTCAGCGCTGCTCTCAGGACCCCCTTGTCTCAGGGATAGCTGTGAGGATGCAGATGAGGGCTCGGTAGGATTTCTAGGGGTGGGTGGGTGAGCGAGCTGACCCCTCTTGCTCCAGAAGGTTGTCAGTATAACAGACAAGCTACTGCTACTGTCTTCATCAGAGCTACTCAACTTTGGAAGCCCCTGGGGGCCACAATGATACTCACAGCACTTGCCGGGGGCCGCAACTTAAGTGGGGTTGCATTTGCGTCTTTCAGTGCTCATCCTGCCTGGGAGATGCCTCGCTTTTGTGGAGCGTGTTCTCAGTGGAAGCCATGGTCAAAGGATCCCACCTGCGGGTCGCATGTTCAGCCCCGTGTAAACCCAAACCGCACTGTGGCTGCAGACGGGCTGAGGGTTCAGGGTTCAGCCCTGTGTAAACCCAAACCACGCCGCGGGTCACAAACAAATGGGCTGCATGTTGAGTAGCCCTGGTCTACATCTTAATTTTATCCTGCCAGCTCCATCATCTTAAGTTCATTTCTCCTGAAAAAATCCTCCTTCCACCAAAGCCTTTGAAATTGAAATATCTGTTTTCTGCACAGTAAATCAAATTTCTGCGTTCTATCTGAACTAGTGGTCAGTGTGACCCTCTCTACTCATCATGTTGTAGGAACTTAAGATCTTATGAACTTGAGTTCTTGCCTGGACCTTAAGAGCAGCTCCCCAAGTGCATGGACCTTGCTTTGGGTGTAATATTTTTCCTGAGTGCAGAAAACGTGCCCTTGCTTGCTTTAATTTTAAACTTCTTTTTCCAGCGTGGCTTCGTAACAGGAGGTGCTGATAAATGTGTCAAGTTTTGGGATTTTGAGTTGGTGAAGGATGAGAATGGCACACAAAAGAGGTAGGAGGAAAAACCCTCTCTGGAGGCAGCGCTCCCTCTATGCACTCCTTCTCCCTGCTTGATGCTTTGGCCTTGGTTTTGTTCTTGGATACCTTGTGTAATACGTGCCATGTGTGCGACAGACTGCGCCTAACTGCTGGCAGTTAATGGAGCTGACTGCAGGATTCCCTTGAGCTCTAGTGCCTCCCGCCTAGAGCTGGGCAGTGTTTGTTGACAAAACTGACATATTTTGCGGAAACAAATATCTGTTCTGACAGACTTCTCCCTTAGGAATATTTCTCAGGGGCTATGTCTAGACTACAAGCCTCTTTCAAAAGAGAGTGTCTACACTGCAACCAGTTCTTTCGAAAACCGAGCCGCGTTTTCAAAAGAGAGCACCCAGGCAGTCTGGATGCTCTCTTTCGAAAAAGCCCTGTTTGCATTCAAGAACGCCTTTTAAAGCCATTCTTTCTTGTAAAATGAGGTTTACCGCAGTTGAAAAAACTGCCGCGTTCTTTTGATTTTAATTTCGAAAGAATGCGGTGGCAGTCTAGACGCTGGGGAAGTTTTTTCAAAAAAAGGCTACTTTTTTCAAAAAAACCCTGTAGTCTAGACACACCCTGGGTGGTATTGAGAGAGACAGACCAGGTTTGAATGATTCACTCTGCAGCCAAGTGGTTAGTGCACTGTCACCTGGCATATGGGAGACCCAGGTTTGTATTCCCCAACCACGGGGTTACAGAGTGAGTCACTCAGGTTCCTGCTCCAGATCATGCAGAGCAGGGACCTGCCCCTGGGTTTCCCACATCCTAGGGGAGTGCTTTGAGTTGTGCTGGGCAGGGGCTCTCATTTGTTCAGTAGAAATTTTGCACATTCTCATTTTTGTTCCGTGTCTGAGTGAAAGGCATTGTTTTAAAGCCCCAAACTTTAGGTGAAGTGGAATTGTTGTTTTCCAGCCAGTTCTGCTTCCGTGTTCTTTGCAGTCTTGTAGTGCTGGGGGTTTGTGCTTTTGTTGAGCCCTACTCATGTTGTCTTGTGGGATTCCTCAGCCCTCCTCCACATTTGAATTGCTTTGTTTCATTGTCCCTTGCTCTCAATTTCCCAAACTGAGCCTCGTGCTGTTTCCTGCATTGTGTAAATCTATTCTCTGCCGTGCTGAGTTCAGTCATTCTTGGGGCACGGGTTTCAAGCTTCCCTTTCACTCTCGAGGTGAGTGGTAGATTGGGCAGTGAAATCTATCTGCGCACAGCCCCTGGCTCACTTCAGTCCTGCGTCATTCCACGTGCCCAGGCAGGTGGCCATGCATTGGGTTTGTGTTTACACCGTTGAGGCTCTTTGTGCAAGGACAATGGTGCTGTTTTCCTCTTGGCCATTGCTAGGCTCTCCATGAAGCAGACGCGCATCTTGCAGCTGGATGAGGACGTTCTCTGTGTGCGTTACAGCCCGAACCAGAAGCTGCTGGCTGTCTCCTTGTTGGACTGCACCGTGAAAATCTTCTACACCGATACGCTCAAGGTGGCCTCTTACCGGGGCTGGCTGGAGGGGTTGGCTGGGGCGTTAAGAGTACAGGGCATCTGGGCCAGGGGGCTGGCTGGAAAGGTGTGACTTGGTTGCTGGCACAGAGCTGCTGGTTCACCTGGGGCTGTCCCTGTCATTAATGGGAAGGTACCTGAAGCAGAATGTAAGGCTGGGGAGAGTTGGAGGGGGCAAGTATTAAGTAGCTGGCCAGTAATAACAGATGGGGAAGCCTGCTGACATCTGGGTACAGTCCCTGTTTACTGCCCAGAATCCTGCTCAGCACTGCCAGAATTCAATGGGCTATCTGTGTTTAAACTGGAAAGAAAAATCCGGCCTTCACCTGGCTATGAGCACCCTGCTACGCCAGGAGAGGGGGGCCAGGCCAGTGGTGGTGGGTGGGTGCCCTTCCCTCTGTGTGAAGAGATGTAGGGGTGGGGCCAGAGCACTCTGACAGCTCTCCTTCACTCCGCACACATGGGATCCCATGGCTCTGGCAGAAGCCAGTGCCAGAGGGAATTCCACCTGCATGTGAGAGCACACCCCCACCCTGTGAGGAGTGCCTGGCAGTCACATGGGCTGTGGGTGAGGCAGGGAAACAGACCAGCATAAGATGGTTTGGGGCTACACGTAAGGTGGTGATACAGGCACAAAGGAAGCCAAGTGACAGGCTTTCTCCTTTCTCATCTGTCAGTGATCTTGGATATTGTTCATGATGGTTTCAGTGGCCTGCTGTCTTTCCTGAAATCTTAGGCCAGCTGCTAACCTTCACTGGGAAGGTGTTTGGAAGCACGGACACCTGAATATAGGGGATTTGGGGCTTTCAAAGTGCTGGGTCCAGCATTTCTAACGACATCCATTTCCTCCTCTTTTCCAGTTTTTCCTGTCCCTGTATGGACACAAGCTGCCAGTGCTCTGTATGGACATCTCCTATGTGAGTGATGTGGGGGCTGCTCACAGAAGATTTTGAATTTTGTTGATGGCCTTAGAAGCCGACTGCAGCCTTGCTTGGGAATATAGCTAGGCAGGGCCCTCTAGAATGGGGATTCTCAGAGAAAGCACTCAAATTACCAGACCAAAATTAACCCTCACCAGTTCCACAGCCCTTTGCTTCCTGTAAAGGATTGTGGGATTAAGTCATGAGAAGAAGCCAGGAGTGAATTTTGGGTGGGGAAGGTTTTTCTGTAGAGTTTGTTCCAACGTTTCCCAGCCCCACACTGCCTGCTTTGGGGTGCACTACAGCTGCCCGTCCTGTGCATGCAGACTTATTTCTTGGGGCCCTGCTCATTAGTCCATTTACTGTTCAGTCCTTGCAGCCAGCTGGGAGGTCTCTAATTCCGTCCGGGTCAGCCAGCCTGTCAGTCATGCCCCTTCTCTCTGTCTTGCTTGGTGTAGGACGGGGCCCTAATTGCAACTGGCTCTGCTGACAGGAATGTGAAGATCTGGGGCTTGGACTTTGGCGACTGTCACCGGTCTCTCTTTGCCCACGATGACAGGTAGGCCCTGGTGTGGGGGGGCTGCAGACTCCTCCCCCGTGGAAGGAGTAGGATTCACTGATCTTTGCCCTGGCAGTGCAGTTTTTCCAGTGCTCCTGAGGGGTGGATGTGGAGCCCTGGTCTCCTGTTTGGGGCACTGCATGGGCACCAGCGTGGACAGGTGCGCCTTCCTAGGCAGTGGTTCTGAAGCACTGGTATGTGGCAGAAATGGTGGTGTCCCTGCCTCCCCCTGCTTCCTTAGCACCAAGCACTATTGCTGCTCCACTCATTGGTGCTCATGCCCTGCTGTGGAGCTTGGCAGTTCTGCTAGAGCAGGCTGAGCTTCGCTGGGGTAGAGCATGCAGCAGAGTGGAAGGCTGCAGAGGCTGGTACAGTTGATGTGGTCTGATAAATCTCTTCTCCCAATCTCCTGGAGGCCCTGCAAGGCCTTGGGGCAGGCGGAGATGAGGTGCTGTAGAAAGCTTGTTGGCTTCAGATTTTTCACTGTCTCCTTTCCCGCCTCTTGGATGGGGCTCCCTTTCTCTCACTCTCCAGCGTGATGACCCTTCAGTTTGTGCCCAAGTCCCATCTCTTCTTCACAGCGGGGAAGGACCACAAGATTAAGCAGTGGGATGCGGATAAGTTTGAGCACATCCAGACCCTGGAGGTAAAGGGTTTCAAACAGTGATTCGAGCCTGGGCAGCTCTTTCCCCTTGTGTCAGGGACCATTGGTGTTTGTCATGTCTCACCTGTTCTCTCTGACCTGTAGGGACACCACCAGGAGGTGTGGTGCTTGGCGCTTAGTCCGAATGGAGACTACGTCGTGTCATCATCTCACGATAAATCTTTACGCCTCTGGGAAAGGACGAGGGAGCCGCTCATCTTGGAAGAGGAGAGGGAGATGGTAAGCACATTAGCCATTGGTTGTGGTCTCCTGCAAGGAACAGCTCCATCCTGAGTTTCTCCTCAATCACTACATGCCCCTTCTTAATCTGCAGAGGATCTTACCAGCTTTTAAGAGATCTCAGCTGTTTACCTGTGTCTGGTACTAAGATGCCCAGAGGTGACGGGAGCATTCCAGGGGGATTGCTAGTATTATGAAGAAAGGGACAGTTGTCTCCTTCATTATCTTCAGGGGGCTCAAGATTGCATCGGCCGTCTTTTCTTTCCCTGCTGTGTTGCATTGTAAGCTCCTGGCTAACTTGCTCTCTTCTGTGCTGCTCCCCAGCATTCAGAGGGAAAGGATGTTTTGTTTCCCCCAGGAGTGCTGGCTCTATCATTTCCTTTTATTTTTCTCTTCAGGATGAAGGGTATGTCTACACTTGCAGCCTAATTCGAACTAAGGCTGCAAATGTAGGCATTTGGAATTGCAAATCAAGCCCGGGATTTAAATATCCCGCTCTTGATTTGCATGTTCCCAGCGGGTCGCCATTTTTGAAACTTACAAGCCCGAACTAACTGCCTGCGTCTACACGCGGCAGGGAAACGGGTGTTCGAAATAAAGCCTTATTCCAAACTACCTGTTAAACCTCATTGCAGGAGGAATAACAGGTAGTTCGGAATAAGGCTTTATTTCAAACGCCCGTTTCCCTGCCGCGTGTAGACGCGGGCAGTTAGTTCGGGCTTGTAAGTTTCAAAAAATGGCGACCTGCCGGGAACATGCAAATCAAGCACGGGATATTTAAATCCTGGGCTTGATTTGCAATTCCGAATGCCTACATTTGCAGCCTTAGTTCAAATTAGGCTGCAAGTGTAGACATACCCTAAGCTCTGCAGGCCTCTCAAACTTTGTTCTGCATGGTGTTTGGGGCACTTGCCCTCGGTGACAGCAACGGGGAGTTGGTTAATATAGTGTGCGCTGCTTGCTCTGTCCCTTAGCGTAAGAGGCCCATGCGACTGCCTCTCCACCTGAGCATGCCATGGTCATCACCACAACTAACAGAGTCTGAGAGGGACAAGGGCAGCACCTTCTCAATGGCAGGCCCATGTCTTGGAGAGCTGAGTGAGCCCAGCCCTGCCTCTTGTGCTGCAGGCTCTTGTCTGCATCAAAGCATCCCCCAAGGAGCTGATACAGGAGAGGATGCCTTCTGGCATGTGCGCAGGAGGAAACCTGAGAGTCAGCGAGGTCTGGCCTGGCTCTGTGTGGATCTGGCTGTGCCCCATGGACAGCATCTTGATACCACAGAAATTAGAAATGCTGGTGGCTGTGGGATGATAGCTATGCCTGCAGAAGGAGGTAGATGCCTTTTTCTTAGGGCAGCTTACACTACATCTGCTCCATGCACTCAAGAGTAAGGAGTTGGCCCTTCCATGGGGAAGCCAGAGCTCTGGCCACCAAAGAATGAATTAAACCGTGCTAGGGCTATGCTAGTGTGGGAGGTGCCAGTCAGTGCTCTGCTGGGGCTGCGCCTTCCTGCAGGATGCGCTGGTGTCAGCACGCTCCCAGCTTGTTCCTGCCGTGCTGTCTCAGAAGGGAGCAGCTGTATCTGGATTGGCAGTGTGGCTTGACTAGCTGACGCTAGCAGTCTCTTTGGGCTGTCCCAGCGTGCACAGCCTGCAGATTCGCTCTCTGCCCGCCTAGCAGAGGGGGGTGCTGCCAGTCAGCCCTGCAGTGAGAACACTGCTAGGACAGTGCAAGTCAAACCCACCCTCCTGAGCTCAGGCTGGGCCCGGGGAGGAAAGGAAGCTGGGAGCCTGCCGGGAGTTCCAGTTTCAAAATGGGGTCGCGTGGCTCACGTGAGGCGGCAGCTTTCCAGGGAGGAAGCTGAGCTCTTTGCTCTTGCTGTTCGAGCCGCCCACGTTAACGTATCCTGTTTGCTTTTCTGCAGCAACGGGACGTGGAGTACGAGGAGAGCGTGGCTAAGGAAGAGCAGCCTGTGGTGAGTAGCACTGCCTGAGCAGCAGCGTGTGACATGCTCCGAAGCTTGTCTGCTCTGTGCTTCCGTGAGACTTGTAAGGAGCGCTGGGGGGTCCGGTTCACTGGTGCGGGCCCAGCGTGGCGCTCTGGGGAGCCGGGCACTGGCAGCGCTGGCTCGCAGGAGGCAGAAAGCTGAGGCACTTGGAGTTCTGGCCATTTGTGTGAGAGTGAGGATACTGGCCTTCTCCTAAGATGGTAACTGCAGTCTGCAACTCCCAAGCACTGCTTTTTCCCCAGCCCCGGCTCCCATCTGTAGCCGAGGGCTGGCTCTCCCGTGCCCTTTGTTCCATGAGATGGACGGCAGGCAGCGTGTCTAGTACTTCAGGCAGGAGGCTTGAGCTCTTTTGTGGACTTTGTCACAGCCTCGCATGACCTTGCTTAACTCTTTGCCTGTTTCCCTGCCCAGAAAGTCACCTGCTTCCTGGGGCCATGGGTGTTAATACGAGGACAGGGCTGTGGGCTTCTGGGCTGAAGGCAGTTTATTTCTGTTGCAGTCCATTACCTGTGTATATCACTGAGATAGGGGATGCGATGGGAAGCCAAGAACACGAGAGACAGAGGAAGGCTTTAATATGCAGCACGGCTAAGGTTTGAGCTGACTGGGAGCTGCATTAGCTGCCTAGCAGGAAGGGCTGTAGCTTGAGGATTGCTTGTGTCTTGTAGGTGGCTGGCGAGACCCAAGGAGAGACTGGATTAGCAGGCAAGAAAACCATTGAAACTGTCAAAGCGGTAAGTTAGTATGAGCGTGGCTGGTTTGAGGGGTCACTGGGAGGGCGGCAGATTCCCTGGCAGGGCCTGTGCTCGGACGAATAGAAATCTGAGCTGCAGAGGCACAGCAGTAGGTTTTCCCTAGTCAGGCAGAGCAGCGTCACCGCCTCAGCCAAGAGGCATTTGTCCCGAAAAATGCCAGGTTGGTGTCTTCCAGGGAAGTCCTGAGACCGTCTTCCCTCTCCAGGGCATGCTCCACCCAGCATGCAGGCCCCAGGTTTGAATAGCTCCGTTTCCTTTTTGGGATCACTGCATTCAAAGCTTTGCATACTGTTTTGTTCAGACCAGTTGGCTCTGCAGGCAGGCCCCTGGGCCAGTGGGGTCCTCCAGAAAGTGATAATGGGAAGTGCCAAAAAGGGTAGCTTTTTGCTGTGTATGTTGGTCCATTTAGTCAGGGCTCCTGCTCCTGGCAGTCCCTGATACATCAGAAGAAGATGGCTTATAATGCCCCTTGGCAACTGTACAGTGCTGTGAGAGAGGTTGGGTTATGTGGATCCCCTGCCTGCTGCAGCAGACAGGCTGGCTACCCTCAGCAAGTAAAACCACATGGTGAGAACGGACCAGCCTGTGTTCTCCTTGGTGAGAGCGTGCTTTGAGGAGAGCAGTCCCCTGCTGGCAGGCTGGAATTGCCTGTACGTGGCAGAGAAGCACCTTGAGCAAACCACAGCACCTCAGTGAGCTGGGGAATCCTGACTCTTGATTGACTGGCTAGTGCGGGTGCCATGGTTTGTGCGTACTAACTAGTCCGTGGTGCCGTGTTTGGAATCTCATGACATGGTCTTAAGCTGGCAAATGAAAGCTGGATTCATCCCCGTAACACCGGCTTCCCTCCATCAGGACATGAGCTCTGCTTTGTCCACGCCTTTCAGACTGTTTCCTTCAGTGCCTGATGTGACTCTGCTGCTTTTGTGCTCTGCAGGCTGAGCGGATCATGGAAGCTGTCGAGCTGTACAGAGAAGAGACTGCAAAATTAAAGGAGCACCAGGCCATATGTAAAGCTGCTGGGAAAGAGGTGAGGAGACCTGGCCTGGACGTTGTGAAGTGTGAAAAGGGCTGCCTCGTTCCCTGGCACACAGCGAGCAGTGTGTTTTCTGTTCAGGTTTTTCAGTACACTGGGGTTTCTGCCTCTCCCTGGGGGAGAGTGCTTCCCTTCCTTACGGAAATCTCTGCCGGGAGGTTTCTCCTATCATCAAGGCGAGCTGTCCATCCTTACTTTCATCCAGTTATTGCTAGTTACATGGGAGGCAGCTGGCTGCCTGGGTGGGAGAGAACGGAGATGTGTAGATCTAAGTGTGCTGACAATTACGCTGCTTTGGCTACAGAAACTGCCTCTCTGTGTGGGGGAAGCCAGGAGAGTTCCATGTGAAGGTCTGGGGCGCATATCTCTTATTGGAGGCTGTGCGCATGCGTGTGGATGTACCTGCCTTATTCTGACCTGTTCTCCTTCTCCAGGTTCCCCTTCCAGTCAACCCCATCCTACGGGCCTATGGAAACATTTCAGTAAGTGAGCTGGCCAGTTCATAGGCTGTGCACGGTCTGCTCTTGGAGGTCTGAGTCGTGGGGTGTCCATTCACTCATTAGTTCAAGCAGCAAAATCATGTTGCACTCACAAGGCCTGAGTCTGGGCCCAGACATTTGGCTCTGAGCACTTGCCAGGGCAGATCAAGCCCAGAAACGCTCTATGGGTTTGGCAGGGGCTGTATCTGCTCTCTGCTGAAGACCTGTCTGCTGCGTTGCTGTGGTCCTCACAGCAGTAGCTGGAAGCCAGTTTTCCTTTGGGAGCCCATGGAAGTTCCAGTTCCTACAGAAGCATTTCTGCTCTTGGCGGGTGGGGTGGCCCTGAGTGGAAGGCAGAGCTCTGCCTTGGACAGTCTCATTTTGGAAGGGTTGTTACTCACATTCTGGATTTTGTTTAGGCTTCTCAAGATTTTTTTGATTGAAATTCCACAGAGATGTAAAATGTTCTGGGATTTGATGTGCTGATGTAACCCAGTGGGTTATAGCAGCTTAGAACAATTTTCACTTCTAGATACTAGAAAGTAAGCGTGTGTGTAATACTACACAGAAATGAAACATTCTGAGCTTATGTTTGTTTGTAGGCCAGTAAATGCCCCAAGTGTGTTCTTTCTGTTGCAAACAAGTCTATCATGTCTATACATACACACTAATTAGGCGCCCTTTAGAAATCCTTGTCATCCTCCATTCTCTCCGTATAGTGAATGTTGTTGACTCTCTGAGATTGAGCTGCCTTTTTATTCCTGCCACTTCCCAGCAGGAAGCTTATTCTGCAGCACAATTTGTGACCTAGGAAGTGCTGTTCAGCAGGTGAATGAGAGGAGCTGGGACTGGTAACGCTTCAGGTCACTAGTTTTTGAGAGTATTTTATATAATTTAACAGTGGACGGGTAAATAACATTTATCCATATGGCACCAAGCTCGTTCCACTCAATTACAGAATTTGTGTAAAATAAACACTTTACGTTCAACCTGCTAAATTAACACACACATCTCACCAGTACCAGAGTTCTCTGAAAGCACTTTCTTTCACTCACCTCCTGTTCCAAACTGCGAGCGGATGGGAGAAGCAGTGGCTTTCTGTTTCTCTGTTCATTTTGATTGTATTTAGCAACTCTTGCAACGACATTCCCATGTTTTTGTAACTGTGTGCTTTGAGATCTATTTTCTCTAGTACCGTTGGTTTTCAAGGCTGCAAAGGTACATAAGCTCATCAATGGTATGCAAGAAAAGTCCTGTAATGGTGGACAGTGCACTTCATGTAATGTGATTAGCTTGCCAACTCTTAGGTATTTTATGACTGTCTCGGATGGGGGTAGGTGGTAGACTACATTATTTGGAAAGGGGCGCACAGCCTAAAATGCTTGAAAGCCACTGTTCTAGTGCTCTCTTTGGGACACTTCCTGACGTGCTGAGCTGATACGGTTTCCTTTTCTTACAGCCCTCAGCGTATGTGCTAGAAGTTTTCAAGAAAGTCAAGTCAAGGTGAGTCCCAAGAGGTTTCTTGCTAAGCAATGAAGCTGGCTGCTGAGGCTATGGCTGGTTGGAATCTTGGGTGGGCCGCTAATATTGGGGATGGGCAATGGAAGAATGACTGGTTGCCCTGAAGTCATTTAATACAGGTTGTGGGTAATTCTGATACCAGAACCATCTCCTTCAGGCTGCAGAGCGTTTGCAAGCGGGGAATAAAAACCATTCTCTCCAGGGTGAGAACTGGCCGATATGTGTCCCTGCCGTAGGCCAGGGGTTCTCTTACTCCGTGGAATGGAAGGGAGCTAATGGGATGTTCCAAATCAGCTGAGCTGTCTCGCATCTTTCTTACGGCGAAGGATTGTCAGTCTGCCACCCAATGCTTTGTCTGCTCCCTGCCCTGGGAGACTGTGTTCCATCCAAATAGTCCTGGCTCTCTTCACTTTTCCCAGGCTCCTTCCTCAGCAAGGGGAGCTGCCAGGTTGTGCGGTGCCAGGGCGGAACAGCTGTGCATTGCACATCATGCCCTGGCTGGGGACCCTGCCGGGGGCTGATTAACAGCCTTCTAAACGTAACAGCAGCCTCTGCTCATCATGGGTTTGGGGCCGGACCCTTTTCTTGTGGAGGGATTTCCCTCCATTCTATAGCAGGACCGAGGCTGTTGGTGCAATGTTGTCTGTCCGTGGCTGCTGTCAATCATCCCCGTCTCTGCACTCTCTCCTCAGTGAATTGGAGGAGTCTCTGCTGGTGCTGCCCTTCTCGTATGTGCCTGACCTGCTTGTGCTCTTTAATGAGCACATCCAGCTGGGCTTGGAGGTGGAACTCCTCTGCCGTGCTCTCCTCTTCCTGCTCAGGTGAGTCGGGAGGGTTGCTTCAGCCTCTCCTGCCTCACTGTCTGGAATTCAAGAGTTACCAGCGTCGGCAGCCTGGCTGGGGGCCCGTGTAGAACGGAGGGAGGCAGAGAGATCTTGATGCAGTTCCCAGTGGATGAGCCCTTGTAGCAAGTAGTGCTAGAAGACAGGCTCTGCAGAGAGGCCCTCAGCTGCATGCGCTTGAAGCTCCCTCGTGGCCCCTTCTGGTTGGAGGGATGACAGCAGAGCAGTGTGTAGGCAGCCTGCCCCTGCTCCATGCCTCATCTGTAACCAGTGAGGATCCTTTGATCTGGGTTAGGAGCCAGCATTTCCCCCAGCTCGGCTTATCTGAATGTCCGTCCCTTCTCCTTGAGTGGCTGGGGCCACATTGCTTTGCCTGGGCTCCTGCTATGCTGGGAAGGGACACGTGGGGCAAGGGAAGGTGACACCATGAGGCACTGCAGGACAAAGGACGTCTGTCTTAGGCCTGTGGAGAATGTGCTTGAGCTTTCTCTTCTGCTCCTGGCCGGCAGTTGGTCCTGTGTCCTCTGTAGTTTTGGCAGAAAGGGCCCATTATTGACTCTGAGGCAGACAAGGCAATACATGGTTCCCAGTGTGGGTGAAGGAGCTGTTGGCAGGACTGTGCTGGCTCAGGACAGGGAGCACGGGTTGGGCTGTACTGCCCAAACAGGGCTGCCAGCTGTTGTGTGTGGGTTTGAGGTTGCATTGCTCTGAGGTGCTGATGAGGCTGGGAATGAGAAGGACACATCTCACATTCAGCTCACCCAGAGCAGTCACCTAGGCCTTGAGGCACTGTGCTGTAAAAAGAAACTATGAACTAGCCCAGTTTCTTTTTCCAGGCCAACTCTAGTGTAGCATTTCTCTCATGTGTTTGCACTCTGCTCTGTCGCCTGTGCCCAGCACAATGGGATCTGTACAGTGCAAACACAGCTAAGGAAAGCCCCTACTTTAGTGGCCTGTCCAAGTCCCTGGGCCTGTTGGAATGGCTCTCTGCAAGGGACGCTGCATCTGATGGGCGCTCTGTCTGGCTTGTTCCCCAGGATACACTTTGGGTGCATCACAAGCAATCAGCTGCTCGTGACAGTGATAGAGAATCTGAAGAAAACCACCATCTCCAAAGTCAGTGAGGTCAGGGTGAGTATCTGCTGTGACTGGCGGAGGGTATGTGCTGTTAGAGAATGCATCGTCCTTGCAAAGGGAATGCAAGTCCAGTGCCCTCATCTGGCTCGTCCCAACGGCCTGGCCCTTTGTCGTGTTTGTGCAGCAGCAGCCCGGCTCATGGCTGTAACACACACTGGCTCCATCGCCTGTTGGCTGCGTGGTTTCTTCAGACTTTTGCTCTCCAGTAGGAAGCATTTTGTACACAGGACGCTCAAAGAAGCCCACGTGTGAAAGGGAAACCAGCTTCATCTTTGCCATGGGCTAATGTAATTCACAAGTAGCCTGGCATAAGGGGGAGGGGGAAATGTCCCAGCTGCTGAGTCAGCTAATTGCCAACAGGCTCATTTTTCAGAGAATGGAGTGAATTGTAGCTCCCCTCTGGACAGAGACTCTAGTTCCCAGAATGCAGTGCTCCCTGTACTCGTCTGTGTGGATGAAGCTGTTTGCAGGCTGCACTGCACAAAACCTTGGGGCTGCATCTTGCCCCTTGCCCCGAGCTGATGAAGGGGATAGTGCCTATTTGGAGCAGCCGGGCTGCTGACCCTGGCCGCTAGCCAGGCAGAGGAATATCCAGAAATATACCAACTGTCTGTCTTTGCAGAATGTGCTGGGCTTTAACATGGCTGGGTTGCAGTTCCTGAAGAGAGAGATAGAGGCCAAGGATGAGGTGACTTTCTTTGCCGATGCGACTGACCGTTTTGAGGAGAAGAGGAGGAAGAGGAAGAAAAGAGAGAAGCTGGTGCTCGCGGTGGTTTAGCTTCTGCTGTCCATAATGCAGGCAGGGCATGGGGTTCCTGCAGCCTCCACGTGTGCAGGGAGCCTTTCAGAGGGCTCGTGGGCCAATAGTTACTGAGATGGACTCCAGTGCAGGTCTGCTCACTCTTATGTACACAGAGGGTGTGTTAATCCTTCCAGGGCACATTACAAACTGGCGTGGAGTGAATCCTGTTCCTTGGCATGGCCTGAACTTCCTGTGCTCTGCTGTGTATGTTTACATTTGAGTCTGAGGCCAGCCTCAAAGCTGCAGCCCTGCCCCTTAGACCAGCAGCCATTACAAATGGCTTGATTCCTTCCTCTACAGAGAGGTGACTTGCTCTCAGTGTTTTAACTGAGTGTAAATTTCAGACTGCTCCTAGACCCATGCCGTGCTCTCTCAACAGAGAGTGGCTTATGGGGACACAGGCTGTGTGGTCAGACTGCATTCCCAAGGGCTGGCAGGCAAAGAAATTTCTCCAAGCAGTGCTGGTAACTGGCAGGCAAATACCTGCCTCTCTTGGGGGTGATACAAAGCCTGCCTCTCCCCACCCTGCCCCTTTGAAGTGTTACAGACAAATATTAGTGACTTACTATCAGAGAAGCTCTGTCAGCCAAAGTGTTTTCTGCCCTTATAACTTCCTTGGTTCCAGCTATCAAGTCGGGTAGGCCTCTTTCTGGAGGACAGGATTGGAGTAGAGGCCTTGCAAAGTGGTCAGGTTCAATCAGCGTGTGGAGATCACACTATGTCCCAGATAATCCTGGCCACATTAGCTTGTTATTCATTCAGAATTTACATTGCTCAGAATTGATAGCATTTTAGACTAACCCAGCTATCCCTCTGATTTTTGTATTTGTTATTTCCTGGATAAATCATTGCTGAAATAAACTGAAGTGATGAATTTGTGGATACTGCTGTCAGGATGGCTGGAGTATGAGGTATCCTTTCCATGTGCCACCAGGGGGCCCCAGTGACACTGAGCTGCACAGCAGTGTGGGTACTCTGGTGAAAAAAGCAATGTTGCTGTCAGGCCTGTAGAACTAACACTGCCCTGGGGCCCAGAGCTGGCTCCCTTCGGACTTATCAACTGGATTTTTAAGGAGTTCCAATTGTGAAGCCCCATATTAGCTTCGCTGTCTCTACATGATGTTCGGTTACACCTGACCCACGCTACTGAAGGCAACAAGGTTACTCCAGTGTATGTGAGAGCAGCATTTGGCTGGCAGAACTTAGTACTGGTAGGTTCTCTCTGACAGGCGTAGCCAGCGTGAATGTTAGATCCCAGGCTGAATTTGCAGCACCGTTAGAAAACACCAGAGAAGTTAACCAAACAACAAAGAAAATAACCCTGTCACAACTAAATATACATTTTTCCCCCTACTACTCACCATCCACTTCAGGTCTTGTCCATTTCCATGCCCAGTATTCCTTAGAGGTGTGGTAGTCCTGCCTGGATTTAAAACTTCCTGCTTCTCCAGCTCCTGGCTTAAAACTCTCAGGGTGCGTCTAGACTGGCAAAAACTTGCCAGCTGTCTACACTGGCCGCTTGAATTTGCGCAAGAACACTGACGGTCTAATGTAAGATTGTCAGTGTTCTTGCGCAAATACTTTGACGCTCCCGCTCAGGAAAAAGCCCTCTTGTGCAAGTGTTCTTGCGCAAGAGGGCCAGTGTAGACAGGGAAGGAATTTTTTGTGTAAGAAAGCTCCGATGGTGAAAATGGCCGCCGGAGCTTTCTTGCGCAAAATTGCATCTATACTGGCCACGGATGCTTTTGCGCAAAAGCACTTTTTGCGCAAAAGCATCCGTGCCAATCTAGACGCTCTTTTGTGGAAAAACTTTTCCGTTAAAAGTATTTCCGCGAAATCATGCCAGTCTAGACGCAGCCTCACAGAAGAGAAATGGCAGGCAGGTATATCCTTACAATTCAAATTTCAGCACTGTATCCCCCATTGGTTCTTCTAGCGCCCTGCCAGCACCCCCTAGCTACCTGAGTTTAACCCTTTAGTCACCAAGTGCTGGCCAGCACTCCTCTTATCCATCACAGGATGGTTGTGGGCATTTAGTCTGACCTGTATAATACAGGTCAAAGGACTTTCTCATCAGAATTTCTTGTGAACTAGAGCATATCTTTAAAAAAAACAAAAACAAGCTTGGTTTTAAAAATTGACAGCAATGGGGACTCCACCATGGGTAAATTGTTCCAATGGTTAATTTACCCTAATTGTTAAAAATGTATGCCTTATTTCTAATCTGAATTTGTCTAGCTTCAGCTTAGTCATTGGATCACATATATTTGTGAGAGAGTAATCTGTTATATCTTGACTTTAGTCAAGTTTCTGATAGTGTCTAAGACATATTCTCATAAACTGTAAAAATATAGCCTAGATCAGTGTTTCCTCAACCTTTTTTTAATAAAGTACCCCTTTTAAAAAAAAAATTAAGTACCCCCAGTACCTACAGTTTTCAGATGCACACAATTTTTTTCTACCATTGCAACACATTTGTTTAAACAGCTTAATTGTTGATGAAATTTTTGGGTGTAAAGTACAAAAATAATAAAGCGCTGTAAAATTTAAAACAAAAATTCAGTTTTCTCCAAATTTCAATTGTGTTGATATATGCCCCAGACTTCTCTCGAGTACCCCTAAGAGTACTTGTACCACTGGTTGAGAAACACTGGCCTAGATGAACCTACTTCTAAGATGAGTGCAGAACTGGTTGGAAAAGTACACTCCTGGAATACTTACGGTGGTTCACAACAATCAAGCTGGATTGGCATATTGAGTAGGGTCCTGCCAGAAATCTGTCCCAGGTCTGGTTCTGTTCAGTATCTTCATAAGATTTGGATAAGGCCTAGAGAGTACACTTAAAGGCTACATCTACACTGCAGGCTTTTTGCGCAAGAACAGCTGTTCTTGCGCAAAAACTTGTGGAGCATCTACACTGCACATGTGTTCTTGTGCAAGTAAATTTACAGTAAAGCATCAGAAAAGAGGGCTTCTTGCATAAGAGTTATTCCTCTCCCCACGAGGAATAAGCCCTCTTGTGCAAGAGCTCTTGCGCAAGAAGGCAGTATGGACGGGCAACAGGGGCTTCTTGTGCAAGAAACCCCTATGGCTAAAATGGCCATCAGAGCTTTCTTGTGCAAGAGAGCATCCACACTGCCATGGACGCTCTTGCGCAAAAGCACATGGCAGTGTGGACTCACTCTTGTGCAAAACAGTTCTTGCTCAAGAAGCCTGCAGTGTAGATGTAGCCAAAATGTTTGTGAATGATTCCAAGCTTTGAGAGATTGCAAATGCTTTAAAGGACAGGATTAAAATTCAAAATGACAAACTGGAGAAATAATTTGAAATAAATAGGATGAAATTCAGTAAGAACTGGTGAAAAATACTGCTCTTAGGTAGGAATAACCAAATTGGTGAAATACAAGACAGGAAATGGCTGCCTAGGAAGGAATACAGCAGAAAAGAATCCGGTTTATAGTGGATCAGAAACTAAAGGAGGAGTCAGTGTAATATTGTTGCAAAAAAAGCAAACATCATTAGTATTGTTGTCAGCGGGAGAAGTAATTCTTCCACTCTACACTGATAAGGCTTAACTGGTGTATTGTTCAGTTCTGGGCACCATATGTTGGGAAAGATGTGGGTAAATGGGAAGAAGTCCAGAGGAGAGCAGGAAAAATGGTTAAAGGTCTAAAAACATTACCTTTGAGAAGAAAGGGTGGGAGGGTATTTAATCTAGACGAGAAAAATGAGGGGTAAGGTAACAGTCTTCAAGTACATGAAAAGTTATAAAGAGGATGATGGAAAGGGTTCTTAATTGCTGAGGACAGGGCAAGAAGTAATGAACTTAAATCACAGCAAGGGAGATCTAGACTAGATGGTAGGAAAAGCTCCCTGTCAGGGTAGTTAAGCTCTGGAAGAAATTACTCCAAGGAGGCTATGGAATCTCTTGTTTTGGAGATTTTTAAGAATGGATTAGAGAAACACCTGACCGGGATGGTCTCTAGATAATACTTAGTCCTGCCTCAGTGGAGGGGACTGGACTAGATGACCTCTTGAGGTCTCTTCCAGTCCTACATTTCTATGATTATCAACTATTTGTTTACTTTGTAGGTATTTAGATTGTAATCAAGTCATCATGTAATCTTCTCTGAGCTTCTTGACTCTCCTTTTAAGGCATATTTTCTAATCTTTTAATCATTCTTGATAGTCTCTCCAAACTATCAAGCTCCTTGAATTGTGTCCAGTTCTGGTATAGCAGTATTCTAGCAGCAACTGCAGCAGTGCCAAATATGGAGGTAAAATAACCTTTCTACTCTTACTAGAGTCCATTACTCATGCATCCAAGGACAGCATTACTCACTTCAGCCACAGCATTTCAGTGGGAACATATTCAGGTAATTATTTCACTTCCCTCTGGCCCGCCTGTCCAAAATTGGAGTCCTTGCGTCCCAGGCCTATGTTCTTTGTTTCTAGATTACACATTTATGAGTAGCCTTATTAAAGTGTGTATTTGCTTGCATTCAGCTTATAAGTGCTGCAGATCACTCTGTTTCAGTAGTCTGACCTCTTTGTTAATTTGCCATGTCTCCGTAAGCAGTATGAGAAAGTCAAGAAGTGATGGAGCCAGACAGTTAAGTTAGAGGCATGAGACAAACGAGCCTAGACTGAGGCTGGTGAAAGGAAACAAAACTTTAATAAGTAGGTGTGATTTGATTTGGGCATTACATTACTGTATAAATGTTATCCCAGTAAATGTTGGACTAAAATCCAGGTCTTTCAGTGCTGCTGGTTTCGATGTTACTCCTGCTGGACTGATCTGTAATGAAAGAACAAAGAAAACTAACAAAAATCACGGGAAACAAAAAGAAATCTGCCCTTGCTAGAGAAACTCTCTCCAGACATCTTGCAAACTGCGCTACAAGCTGTGCAGCTGCTCTAGCTGGGCTGTATTTTGGCTATTGGAAGGCAACATTGGCATGCAGAGGGACTGTCCCACAAGAGAACTTCCCAAAGAACTTTAAAACCAATGAATGTTGGTCTGGTGTAAAAGCTAAGAGTATAAGTTTGGAATGGCTACACTCTTTGGCTACGTCTAGACTGGCATGATTTTGTGCAAATACTTTTAACGGAAAAGTTTTTCTGTTAAAAGTATTTGCACAAAAGCGCGTCTAGATTAGCATGGACGCTTTTGCGCAAAAGCACTTTTTGCGCAAAAGCGTCCGTGCCAATCTAGACACGGTTTTGCGCAAGAAAGCCCCCATCGCCATTTTCGCGATCGGGGCTTTTTTGTGCAAAACAAATCTGAGCTGTCTACACTGGCCCTTTTGCGCAAAAGGACTTTTGCCCGAACGGGAGCGTCAAAGTATTTGCGCAAGAAGCACTGATTTCTTACATAAGAACGTCAGTGCTCTTGCGCAAATTCAAGCGGCCAGTGTAGACAGCTGGCAAGTTTTTGCGCAAAATCATGCCAGTCTAGACACAGCCCACGTGACTACACAGAGCTTATCAGGTACGGCAGTGTGCACGTGCCCCACGGGAGAACAATTGAGCAATATTTTTGGCATTCAGAAAGGAAATAGTGTGACTATATCTTGGGCAGAGTGAAACATGGCAGTGTTTGGCTGTAAGACTAATTGCTGAACAGTGCAAATGATCTATTGCCAAATTTTGTGGAATGGTCTTTGCAACAAGAGGCAGAAATCTAGTGACTCTGGAGAAACTCAGAACCCCCCAAAAAACCATTTGCCCCTAAAAAGCTGCTACTTCCTGTCTGTCTGCTGAGAGCCACCTAATGGTTGTGGGGGGTAGAGCAAATGGGGGAGAAGATACTAGAAGCGGAGGGGTTTATGTGGAGACAATATGCTGGGAACCTCTGCTGGGAGTGACTCCTTTTGGACTGAGTAATGGGGAAAACCTGTTCATCTCCAGCCATCAAATCCTTTCATTGCCATCAGCCACTTGCTTCCCTTTAATACACCAGCACTCAGCTGTGTCTGGCTCCTGCTGTTGGTGGTGCAGGGCTTGGTCCTGGAGCAGATGAATAGCCCAGAGGAGGCTCAGATAAGGCTCTTCAGCTAGAAATTGCAGTGATTCTTCTGCTGCATTTACCAAGTTTGTGGGGTAGGATAATCCTGAACCTGGGGGCAGGACTTGTAGAAACCAGCTGGACTGTGGCTGCTTTTCCTCCCTGTGGGTAGCCCGGTGGTCTGCATTCATAGATGTTGCCTGTTAGCACTGGTGAGCTACTTGTTAAGAGTGTACACTTACATGTTTTTAAAATAAACCAACCTGGGGGAGGGGTAGAGGCCTCACAGGCCTGCCCTTTGGGAAGGGGGCAGTTACCCCAGTGCCTGGGGCGTCAAAAGGGCCTCTAATACAGGAGCCCTTTAAATTGCTGCTGGAAACACTAAAGTGAGCGCGGGGGCAGGGGAATGTTAGGGCAAAGAGAAAATGTTGGTACTGGGGAAAGCAACCGTTCATTGGGATTGGGTGAGGGGAAAAATGAGTCATGACCAGGTGCCTAGGACTGGAATAAGGAAGCTTCCTCTGCTCGCTCACCACTCCTTGTCTAGCCCAGGTCCATAACTGATCCGATTGGCCAGCAAAGTGCATTGTAGGTGTCAATTAGCAGCGGCTGATCTCAGGCTAGCTGCCACTGGACAGGGGTCCACAATACAGGTAGCACCTACCTGCCAGTAATTGCCCCCAAGAGCTGCCATCCCTTCTCTGACCTGTAAAGGTGGGGAGGTCTCTTCCATTCAGGTTTGTGAGGTTCATAGCCTTGCATTGTTCTTCGTTGCACTGATGCTTTAGTTTTCCAGGGTTTTTGAATCAGCCCTGCCAATCACTCACCTTTAACCAGCAGTAAATGTTCAAATAATGCCCTCCTGCCCAAATACTCTCCCCTCTTAAAGCAACCTGTTGTTCAGTGTAAACACATTTCAGAGACTTGAGATGAAGGGGAGGATGCTTCTTAAAGTTGCTCTTCCCTTTCACCACACTTATAATCCCAATTGAACAGCGAGAAGAAAAGAAAAAACCCACCAAGCAACAAAACGTAACCAAGAAAAGAAGGTCAGTGAATGGCTTGTGTGTTTATAGCCCTGCCTCCAGTTCTGTGTGTCTGTGCCTTCACGCTGTGGGTCTGCTGCAGTATGGATGGGTCCCTCCGTGTGTGCTCAGTGTCCAGCCAGTGGAGCCTAGCTCCTTAAGTACCATCTAAATGTTTAAGAAGGAATTTGAGCCTCCCGCCACAGCCCTCCTATCCCTTTTTCCAGTCAATCCCCACAAGCCATGTCTTCGGGCTGCGTCCCTGGTCTCATTCCTCTCCCACATGTCTGTGCTTCCCTTCCTGTGCAACTGCTATCACATGCAATCCAGCCATCATCTCAGCCAGGTGCCCCAGAAAAGAGGCCTGAGAACAGCTGTGGATGGTCTCCAGGCCAGAGGCTACTCAGACTGTCTATGCTGAAAGGCAGCAAAAGGATATTTGCCTCCACGGGCAGGAAGAGAGTCTCTCTCTCTGTTAAAACTTCAATACGGTGAGAAATTTCTCCAGAGCCCTCGGAACCTTCCACTCCAATTGCCATGGCATAAATCTCGATCTCCAGTTTGGCCTGCAATCCTGCTGCCACCTGGAAATGACACAGAGCCACCCACCGATAGCAACATGAGAGGTGGAAAATTGGATGTGTAACTTACACATACAGGGGGAGCTTATGTTCACCAATTGTAAAAACCTTCCCACTGCTGCCAAACTCCTTGTCCCGCCTCCCACTCATCTCTGTTTGTGCTTCCTGGGTCACAAATCTCCTTTTGCATTGCAGTAAGACAACTGCTTTCTGCTGGCTCTGATGCAGGCACCTCCCAGCAGTTCAGTGCTGGTATGAAGCACTGTTTAGTATGTGACCTATGCGGTAGTTGTCCTTTTCCATCTGTCAGAACTTGATCTGGATTTATTTGTTGGGAAATGCATAGAGATTACACCCCAGACAGAAGCAGGCAGGCTTAACTGAAGAGCTGTAATTGGGATGTGAGGACGGTTTGTTGTCAGACTGCCAGCCACTCTTTTCTATTCTCTGTTGTGCCATTTCAACATGGAATAGAGCAAAGTGTATTTATTTTTGCCCTCTGTTTTGGTGGCATCCTGAGCTTAGTGATGAAGGGAACTGTCCCCTTCACCCCACCATTCTGTATCCTTTCCATCTCCCTGTTCTCCCACACGCCCTCCCCTGCTGACTTCATGCCCTTAGGGTATGGCTAGATTGCGGGGTTTTTGCGGGATATCAAAGTATCCCAAAAAACCCCCACTGCATCCCAGGAACATGTTTGCTCTTCCACTTTTTTCTGCGGAAGAGCAAACGCAGTCTTTCGGAAGCCCCTGTATTCCTCATTCCACGAGGAAGAAGGGGGCTTTCGAAAGAGGGAGTTTTTCCAACATTTGGCCCAGTCTAGACAGACCAAATGTCAGAAAAGCCTCTTCCAACAAAAGTATCGGAAAAAGCTATGCAAAATGCGGAATGCTTTTTCTGACAAACAGATGTAGTCTAGACGTACCCTTAGAGAACAGGAGCCCCTCAGAATGGGCTGGGGGAAGCAGCAGGAGAATATTGCCAATACTCGGGAACTAAATCATGGGAAAACAAGGCCTACCAAAGGCAAAAAGATCCCCGTTATCTCTTGTAACTAACCCTTATTGCATTAAACCCCTTCACTCTCCCTCATGTTGTTTCTTCTTTTTTCTATTTCCATGTTTTATTCTTTACCACTGTACCACAGGAGAAGAAAGAAAAACAGAAGGGCATTTTTGTCTTTCAAGTGTTTAATTTCTCTTCCTCCTCCTCTTCCCAAAGTGTCCTCTCCCTCCTTCATTTAGTCTTTCCTCCCTTTCTTGTCCCTCCCCGATTGCTTTCCTCTCCCCTTGTTAACCCCCTATCACCCTGCCTTCAGACTTAGCAGCAGAAAAGGCGATCCTGTATGCTGTAGCTGAGGCAGAACCAGAGATAGGAAAGGAGAGAAGGGGGAAAAAGGAGGATTGTCGAGAAGGAAAGCAGGAGGGTATCTTTTTCCATGTCCTTTGAGCTCAGTCATGGTTTGAAGGAACCTTGAGTTCAGGAGATCTCGCTTCAGGTGCTAGGTCTGTCACTGACACATTGGGCAAGTTATTTCACTTCTCCAGGCTGGGCCTGCTGCCACTTGTGTTTGAATTTATCATGGTGACTATTCTTGCACTATAGATAGGTCCCTACCACAGTCACAGGTATGAAAAACAAGTCATAGACCATGAAATCTGGTCTCTCCCCATGAAATGCAGTCTATATTATGTACTTTTACCCTTTCTATACAGGTTTCATGGGGGAGACCAGTGTTTCTCAAAGTGGGGATTCTGACTCAAAAGGGAATTGCAGGGAGGTCTGAAGGTTGGGGGAGGGCGCAGTATTGCCACAGTATCTTCTGTGCTGCCTTCCAAACTGGCTGGCAGGAGAGTGGCAGCTGCTGAGGGCCGAGTCCCCTTCCACACTCCAAATCCCTCAGCCCCACCCTGTCACAAATCGTCCACGTGTAGAATGAATTTTGCTTTGTGCACCCATAATCTGGACATGGTGTGGCACACACCATTTCCAAACCAGTGCACATAACAAAATGCACTGCACACATGGACATGAACAATGAGAGGGAACACTGGTCAGGACCCCTTCAGTTATAACACAATTACATTTCAGATTTAAAAAGCTGAATTCATGACATTTACTATTTTTTAAATCCTCTGACTGTGAAGTTGACCAAAATGGGCTGAATTTGGTAGGGCCCTAGGTATGGAGAACAATTGGAGACTTGCCAAAGTGCATTTCACAGTTTCTGCTCCGTGCAGATGGAGGCAGCATAGATAACACACATGCTCCATGCCTCTCACCCTCTCATTTCTTCACCAGTGGGCTGCAAGACCTGCAAATTCACTGGCTTTTCAGTTCTGGCCCATGCTAGCCCATCCCTCAGAGTCATGCTAGAGGGGTTTGCTGGGAAATTTCCCAGAAGCCTTGAAGACCAGCCTGCAGTTGCTTGAAAAAGTACATTCTACCCAACAGTACACATGGTCCCTGTGACTTACAGGTCCTGGTTTATAAATCACTCTCAGTCCTGTGCTGGGAGGTGGCTGCTTCACCCGAAACCTGCCAGGGAGAAGGTACAATCAGTCTGCCACCTGGAACAGTTAAGGATAGGCCAGGCCAATTGAAAGGAAAGTAGAGAATGCACAGTTCCTAAATGTGGAAATATTTCTGGGCTTTTTGCCCTAGCTCCATTCAAACAGTTCTTAACAGAAACAAAGAAAATCAAACCATCATTTAATGGGCCAAAGGTACCTAACGCCTCACAGAGCTCACTAGCCACGGCCTACTGCCATAAGGATTAAAAAAAAAGGACATGGATCTTCCACACTTCGGTTACACAGGAACATTTTTTTCCCCCTATATTTTTTCTTACACTTACAAAATTTAATATGAAAACTTCATCTCCTTTTTGGAGCAAAACATATTAATACATCCAACCATAGCAGCTGAACTGCTGCCTTTCTGGAAAAAGTAACCCCGCTAACACTGAAGGCAGAGAGTAGTGCAGAGCGCAGACCCAACTGGAAAATATTGTCTATCACCCATCTAAACCCTGGCGCTAGGAATCTGCTGCCATTCTCCTATGTGCCCTGTGCAATTGTCCTCTCTCTCTCTCTCACACACACACACACACCCAGCATTAGCTACATGTTAATTCTGTTATTTCTGTAGTTGTGTTTTCTGAAGCCGGATGTTTTAGACCATCATTCCAATAACGAGGATTCCCAATACAAATGCCACTTTGAGTCTCATTAGCCTAGCCATTCTATCCAAGACTACACAGCTGAGAGGGGGTGCACATTTGGACTGCAGATGGAATTAGGGGATAGTTTTAAAATAGGTTTAAAGGCACGTGTAGCTAACCTCATGAAGTCCACTCCAACATTCTTCAGAATGACTGTGGCAGTGTAAGTACAGCCCTCCTTCAGCACCCCAAATATCATTTTAGGTGGGATAAGATGGAATCCACAAAGATGCTGGGTTGCTGTTGCAACAGAAGCTGTGTTGACTTTTCCCCCAACAGGATCTTTTACCTTTGCAAACAAGATCAATACATTGCATGGACAAGAGGGGAGGAAGTTAAACAATCCAACATAAAAGACTGTAGATGGCAACAAAGATGCTCACAGGCTAACAGGAAGAGGCATGTCACTGAAAGGACAGAAACTATAGCTTACCTCCTATAACAGTGCTGACTGCCAAGTATAACGATGCCAGCTTCTGTTCAAGGCTTACCTGGATCTGGCCAAATACTGACAACAGTTTCACATAGTTTTAAGGGAGAGAAAAGGAAAAGCAAAGCAAATGCCAAAATGCAAATGACTGGGCAGCTAAGACTGTTAAAGACGAAGGCCAACATTTTCAAATTAGGGATCCTGAAGTAAAGTAGGGCATCTACATCCATATTTAGGAGTCTAGATAAAAGAGGTTCTATTTTCAGAGTTGTTGAGTCATTCAAGTCAGTGGGAAGTGGAGGCACCTTTGAAAATCAGGGTACTTCTATTCAGATGCCTAAGTATGGACCTAGATGCTTAACTTTAGGCACCATGCCCGTGGTCTAATCATTCAGAGAGAAGTTGTTTCTTGTACAGTCGGCCCCAGATACACTGCAAGTGCTACTGTTTCAGTAAAGAGAAATTCCAAATAGAGATCAGTGCTGCTGCAGAGCAATCTAACAACATTGCACAAGAGAGACATGCCCAGGGAGATAAACATTATCCAAAAAATGTTTATTTTACCTTTTCCTTGGGCACAGATTCTGGCTTGCCCCCCTGAATGGATAATGGTAATTTCACCTTCTCTTTTCTTGGCTGCCCGGCAGCATCCACCAGCAGACTCCGGGCGTGAGGCTGGAAAGGTATCCCAGATGTGCACACAGCTGTTTCCATTTCTGTTCAGAAGCCATCATTTCAAAGAGAGACACTGAAGCCCAATTCTGCAGTTCTTGTATAAACAGAATGTGTACTAACTTCCCTAGGAGTCTAGCCTGCATCAAGTTTGTAGGATCAGGGTCAGTGGTTTTATTTAGCAGAGAAATGTAAAAGCAGAAAAAAGCCCTTTTTAAAATCTACTAAACAGGAAACAAATATCCTGGGGCCACTAGAGAGAAAGGGGATTTCTATTGCTTAGTCTTACTGACTTTTCTTTTTAGAAATATTGAGGAGAAAAAATTAGATGTTACTCTTGCTAGCACAGCAACCTGCATTTGCATGTTGACTCTTGCATGCTTCAAAGCAAGTTACTATGGGTAAGAATATCCTATGCAAAGCCTCTGTTCTTCGCTTTACATGTCATTTGGGGCTGAAGACAAACCAGAGAGTCTGTGGAGGTAGAACTCTGGGGGAATCTGCATAAGCAACTGGGAAGACTGTCTTCAGGGCCTACTGCAGTTGGTCTTGATCTTGGATCTCCTGCCTCAGAGAGGGGAGGGGCCTAAGCATTGGTCTACTCTGCACAGTCATTCTCACACTTTCTCTCTGGCCCAATGAGCATTTATTATACACACCACTATTGTTATATCAGCAAAACTTTTAGGTTGTAGACAAGGTTTCAGAGGCACAGAACAAAACATCCAGCCCAGGATTATGGGATCAAGGTAGAATTAGCTCCGCTCTGCACCCTGCTGATTCTGTTCTGTGGGGGGTAGAAGGTGTGGCCCTTACAACAACTCAGGCAGCTTTCCCTGGAATCCTAGCAGTGCTATGCATTGAGGTTTCACACCTTCTGCCCTCACTGCACCATTCCTGCTCTTTGCCCTGCTCCAGGCAAGTCCCCTATGCTAGGCCTTGGGTTGGGGGCCTTGTAGAGCAGTGTAAGTTGCCTTGTGCAAAGCATGTGCTAGCACAGGATGTGGAACTCGATGTGGGCTCTGCCTTGCCTGGATCCAGCCCCTGAGGCGTAGGGTTCCCCCCTGCCCCAGCATTGGGGATCCTGGGCTAGCACTCCAGCCCCTTTGCTATCCTCCCGTGGGGCTGGAGCCCACAAAATCTACTAGCCTGAGCTGCCTTAGGCTCTAGTGCAGGGGTGGCCAACCCATTAGAGACGAAGAGCCAAAACAGCGGTGGATAGAGTGCGAAGAGCCATGTACCTGGTGGTAGTGGTGGGGGAGTTGTTGAGGGGAAAAAAAAAGCCATGCTGGGGGAAAATAGGTGCCGGTACACTGTCCTGGGGCATACCATCACAAAAAAAACCAAGCAACACTGGGAAGGGGTGAAAGATGCAAGCTCTGGGAGGGAATTTGGGTGCAGGAGGAAGTAGAGAAGAGGATGGTGGCTCAGGGAGGGGGCTCCAGGCTGGACAGTGTTGGGGTCAGAGGGAGGGTTGGGGTGCTGAGGAAGCTGCAGGCTTGTGGATGTGAGGGTGCAGGAGTTTGGGTTGGGTGCATGAGGGGCTCAGGGCAGGGAGGCTGGGAGTATGATGGGTTCAGGACACAGATTTGCCGTGTGTGGATGGTGCAGGAGTGTTGTGGCAGAAGACTGGGGATGTGGGGGTGCAGGAGTTTGGGAATGTGAGAGGCTCAGGACAGGGGGTTCCAGTGTATGATAGGCTCAGATTTGGGATCTGGGGGGGTGCAGGAGTGTTATGATGCTGCGGCCAGATGGGAGCTTGGTGGCCAGGCTTCGTTTTTAAATAAAATATTATGTCAAACACAAAAGGTTTCAGCTTTGTCTTTATTTATGAGAGGGGCAAGGAACCTGTTTTGAGTCAGGGGTCACTGACCCACAGAAAAGTCAGTTGGGGCCACACAAGTGAGATGCAAAAAATAACTGCTCCAAAACCCCCCAAGCCGCACTAATGTGGCCCCAACTGTGTTGGTGGGGACAGGGTGCTGGGGCAGGGTGCCGAGGCAGGTGGCAGGGTGCTGCTGGGTGCTGGGGCAGGTGGCAAGTTGCTGGGGCAGGGTGCTGGTGGGTGCTGGGGCAAGATACTCATGGGGGCGGGGTCTGGCCAGGGGAAGGGGACAGAGACAGCTGGGGCCAGTACCTGGGGATCCCGGGTCTCAGGAAGCGCACTGGCTGCTCTTCTCCTCCCCTTCCCCAGAGCCAGGCACCCCCCCCCACTCTAATCCAATCCCACTCCCCACCCCCAGGCACCCCCTGCTCTAACCTAATCCCCCTCCCCTTCCGCAGAGCCAGGCACCGCCCCCCTCTAACCCAATCCCCCTCCTTCCCCGCTCTAACCTAATTCTCGGGTCCAAGAGGCGGAGCCACCACCGCTGTTGCCACTACAGCCATGCACATCTCCGTCCAGGTGCTGGGGTGCGTGCGCTGAGCAGCCGGCCTGGAGACGTGCTAGCTGGGATGCCGTGTGCACCCTCCCCCCACTCAATCCCCCTCCCCTCTCCTTCCTCAGACACCTCCCCTCCCCGCTCTAACCCAATCCCCCTCCCACCCAACCTTATGCTCGGGTCCCGGAGTCAGAGCCACTGCCGCCGCCGCCGCCACTGCTACCATCACACGCATCTGAGACACCATGCGTACCCCCCCCCCCGATCCCCTCCTCTGCCCTCCCCTCCCCTTCTCCAAGCCAGGCATCTCCCCCCACTCTAACCCAATTCCCTTCCCCCCAAACCTTATGCCCAGGTCCCAGAGCCCTTGCTGCTGCTGTCGCCGCACCTGGAGCCCTTGTTGCTGCCGCTGCCTGCAGCCGGCTGCTAGCATGTGCAGGCTGGGACGCTGTGTGCGACCCGGCATGTACATGCAGGATATGATGCAGTGCACTGGAGGCTGAGAGTGGAATGGTGCGGGCTGTGAGGAGCATGCAGCTTACAGCGACCTGAGACATTTCAGGTTCCATCCCGGTTCCGTCTTGGGCCACCGCTACTCTAGGGTGTGAGGAGAATGTGGGGAGTGTCTTTCTGTTTCTCAGTTGGGGGCCCACGTCATAAGGGTTTTTTGGTTTGGTTTTGGTTTTTGACTTTCACTTGTGTGTGGCCCCTGACTGTGGATCGTGGCCCCTGACCCAAAAAAGGTTCCCCACCCCGAGAGATCTTCTGTAACCAAATATCGGACTCCAATGACTTTTTTCAGTTGCATTTATAAGGGCCATAGCAGAGGAAAGAATCCCTCCCATTATTTTCTCGTAAGTGTTAATGTGTAACTAGCACAGCTGACTGTTACATCCAGTTCTACTCCCCTCTTCACCAGTCTTCAACCTATACTTCTGCCTAGATACCAAACTGGAATGCCCCTTTACCTGCTCTGCTGGAATCTTCAGTCTGTGCTGAAGGACTGTCCCCCCGAGGGGTCAGTGAGGGTGGGGAATCATTGGTTGGGGAAAATGGAGCTGTACATACTACAGAAAAAAAAAAGGGTAGATCAACAAAATGCTGGTTATATCAACATTTCAACATGCAGGGTATTAAGCATTCCAGTTAGGGAAATCATATAATACTCTCTGAGGCACTGTCATGGCCTAGTCATGCTGTGTGTTCCCATGTGAATACAGCCATCAGCAGCTTGCTTCAGGAGGGGGCAGGGAGTGGAGGCCGCATACCGAGAGCGTGGTGAGTCATTGCCGGGAGTACCTTGTAATGCTTTGCAGCAGTGTGGCAGGTTCACAAGTGAGCTGAGGCGCTCTAACAAGCAATCCAGCCCAGTCCTCCAGAGAGCTGCAATAGGAGGCTTGAGGGGAGTGCAAACGGAGGGAGCAGGAGAATGATTGGGACCCATGGGTGATTGATTTGACAATCTGTTCTTTGCTGTGCCAAGAACAATACTATAGTGCAGCTTTCATCCTGGTGTGCCACTTCCATGCTTGCAGGGCTGTTCTCTAACCACAGGATCAAAGCACTTCTGTCAGTGCTGTAAACCTCTAATCTAAGCTGCTTAAGATGCTTTGTTCACTGCCATCTCTCCTTTGTTCCCTGTTGCTCCTACATTGTTCAGTGCTCTCTGTGTCCCCTCCAAGTTGTCTCCACTCAGCCTCACTCAAATTCCTATGCCACTTCCTCCTTCCATGCTGGTCTCTGAACTACCATTCCACCTTCCTCCTTCTTCCCTTGTCTCCCAGCTCCTTCTCAACCCTCACCCATGCTTTCCCCAACCCTCCCCCACACTGCCCACTTATCCATTCCTATTCATTCCTGGCTGCAATTTACGTTTGCCCTCCCAACCTCTAACGCCATCTGACAACTCCTAGCTCTCCACTTGTGCACCTAGATCCCACAGTTTTTCCAGGTCACCCGGCTATGATCTGCAAAGACCCCTTAAATGCAAGCAACAAAGCAGTCTGACCATGTTCTCAAGCAGTTCAAATGCCAAGCAGGTCTGGCAGATGAATGATTGAATGATAAGGCTTGGAAGTGAACATTTTTCAAGTGTTATCTGTAGCATCCAACTAGGCAACAATTATTCAGCTATTTGATATCAGGAACTAATAGAGACTTTTTTCAGTCCTTTGCAGAAACTGTAACTTCCCCAAGGCACCCTCTTGAATGTTAGTGCAATAGGAATATGAGGCAATTCAACAAGCCAAAGGAGAATTTTGTTCCATATCAAAATGTTACCTGCACTGAGCTTTAACGAAGTCCTAAACAATTCTGTGACTACCCCCAAATATGACTCTCCTCTCTCTTTCTTTGGAAATGGAGGAAGTTCTTTTGAAAGCGAATCCACGTCAGGGAACTTTTAAATAAAAATGACAAAAAACATTCATGTCTTATGTATATATTCCCACTATGGAAGAGGGCATAAAGTAAACAAATCAACAGAACTAAACCACTAACAATTAAATCAACAGTACAGAACACAGGTTGCACCTCCCTAAACCAGGACTCTCTTGGCTGGCAGGACCATGGATGTTGCTGAACGAGAGAGCCCATGGTCAGAAGGGCCAGCAGCTGAGAGCTTGGCGAAAGGTGAGGCTGATGGTAATGGGGCTAGGGCCCCAGCAGACGAGCAGTGGTAGCGGGGTTGTGGAAGTGGGACAGGAGCAGCCTGTGCATGCTGGCCCAGCAATGGTGTTGTGCTGCAGGAGCCTGAGCAGGGCTGTGTGCCAGCGCGGCAGTGGGGATAAAGCCACGGCAGCCTGGCTGGCAGGGGAAGCCCGTCTGGGGCCACAGCAGGTTGGCAGCCTGATCAAGGCCAAGCCGTGGCAGCGGGCCGGGGCAGCAGTGTTGCCCAGCAGTGCAGAGCCAGGGTTTGGGGAACCCCAGGCACCCACAGCAGCATGGGGCTGGCAGCCATAGTAGCCCCGGTACCCACGGCTGCGCAGGGTCAGAGATCAGAGAAGCCCAGCCACCTGTGGCAGCCTATGCCAACACGGAGCCACAGAACCCTGCAGCCAGCGGAAGTGCGGAGTTGGGGGTTGGAGAAGTTTGGCCACTCATGGCAGCACAAGGCTGGTGGAATCTGGCTGCAAGCTGCAGGGCGGGCCAGGGCCGAAGAACCCCAGCCGCCAAAGGCAGACTGGGGCTGTGGTCGAAAGCAGCAGAGCCGGGGAAAGAGCAGAGGGGGCCAGAAGCAGGGAGCCGGCTGGCTCGGGGCCTGTGGCAGAGGACACCTCCCCTGGTCTGGCAAATTCTGTCATTTGGGACCGGTCAGGTGCCGACCAGGTGCCAACCATACTGGACCAGGGAGGTCCAACCTGTAATTATAGCTGTGGTTCCATTTCAACTTACTTATGAAACAAGACTATAAAAAGATATGTCCTGCACATGTAATAATAGTCATTAATGCTGTGTCCAGTCATGGAAAAGTGCCTTCTACAAGATGACAACTAAGATGTGAAAAACAGTCTTAGATCCTTTGTAGGACTGAGAGAGATTCTTTGCACTAACACCTCTTCATTCAGATTCCCTGAGCTGCATACCTCTTTTAGGAGAAATTCCTTGCCAAGTTCAGATTCAAAATAGGGTGGAATTATTCTATTTCTTATTCCTATTAGGCACTTCCTTGCTTCATCAATTTCCTGCCTACACAGGAAAAGAAAGAAGATATTACAAGTGTTGCCTCTGACTTTCTTTTTCTTGCTAGCCAAATCTACTGATGTCATTCTTATAATTCACTGACATGTTCTCAAAATTACCAAACTACCAAGAAGCAGAGGGCTCAGCTCCTGAGGCCCATGCTACAACTTAGGAATCTAGATAGCAATTTGAAATTTGTATAGACAATGGCTGAACTGCTGCCTCATGTATACCCACAACTGCGAGTTACACAAACCCTAATTACTACCAGCCCAGTCCTGGTCCCACAAAAATCAGTAGACAAGATGAATTTACTATCAAAATATTTCTGCAAACCAAAGGAATCCTCTGGGCTAAGGAGTTAATCACATCCAGAAAGCACTAGAAGCAGCTCACATTTTTAGCTCTCGCTAAATGAATCCTGGAGCTGCATCACAGTCCCAGTTGAGACATTTCCAAAGTCTTAAACTGTAAAAAGCCATTCACATATGAGGATGGCACAAGTTCCAGCTTAGGCAATTTCTCTGCTATGAAAAAGCATATAGGCAGTGAATGCAAATTGTGTATTCATATGTACCAAGAGAATCCTCAAGTCTAGAGACTGACTGATCTGGGGAAGCAAGTAATCCATCCAGAAAAAGAGATGGGGAAGAACCAAATGAAAGGAGGAGAGCAAGAAAGAATGAGACAGTTCTTGACAAACTTTCAGAATCAACAGATTTGACTCATCTGAAGATAAGGTGGGTAAGGAAATGTCTTTTATAGGGCCTCACCCAGTACACCCCAATAACCACTATGGCAACGTCTACATTGCGCATTCTTGCGCAAAAAGATATGCAAATGAGGCACGGCAATGAATATCGCCTCATTTGCATACATAATGAGCCACCATTTTTGCGCAAGAGGCTTTTGTGCAAGAAGGAGCAGTCTACACTGTTCCTTCTTGTGCAAAACCCCCCTCTTGCGCAAGAGCCGTTCTGCCTGAAAATAAGCGACAGAATGGCTCTTGCGCAAGAGGGGGTTTTTGTGCAAGAAGGAGCAGTGTAGACTGCTCCTTCTTGCGCAAAAGCCCCTTGCGCAAAAATGGTGGCTCATTAGCCTCATATTCATTGCCGCACCTCATTTGCATATCTTCTTGCGCAAGAATGTGCAATGTAGACATAGCGTATGTGGGTGAAATCAGACAATCACTAGTCCCTTGAATGAATTCACACAGAAAAATGATCAAAGATAAAACCACCAGACCACCTGTGGGTGAACACTTTTCACAAAGCAATGACTGTATATCTGACCTCTCAGTTCTCATCGACAAAGGAAACTGCCCAACACCTCCAAAAGATAAGGCTGGAGCTGAAATTTGTAACTTTGCTAGATTCTAAATCATGGACTTGTTAGAGAAACTGGATTTATGGCATATTACAACTATCTATAACCCACTCAACCTCCTCCTCCAGCTATTTGCCCCTGAACTTTTTCCTTTCCATATTTCCCATCCCCTTGCCCCCTAATGTATGCCTTTCCCCCCCATGACTGGAGAGATATTAGCAGGGGAGATGTTGAATCATCCCTTGAAATATGTGTTAACTACATATGCTAAACAATCTGTTCCACAGATGTTTGGCCAAGCCCTGGGACCCCTCCCCCTCACAGACAGGGCCCTAGAACTCTGGCTCCAGGCCAAGCCTGATCATTTACATCACAATTAAACAGCACCTTAGCCGGAGCCCCTCAGCTTGAGTCAGCTAGCCTGGACCACCCATGGTTTTTAACTACAGTGTAGACGTACCCTCAGGCTGCGTCTAGATTGGCATGATTTTCCGGAAATGCTTTTAACGGAAAAGTGTTCCGTTAAAAGCATTTTCGGAACAGAGCGTCTAGATTGGCATGGACGCTTTTCCGCAAAAGCACTTTTTGCGGAAAAGCGTCCCTGGCCAATCTAGACGCGCTTTTGTGCAAGAAAGCCTTGATCGCCATTTTAGCCATCGGGGCTTTTTTGCGCAAAACAATACCACGTTGTCTACACTGGCCCTCTTTGCGCAAAAACATGTGCGCAAGAGGGCTTTTGCCTGAACGGGAGCAGCATAGTATTTGCGCAAGAACACTAACGATCATACATGAGATCGTCAGTGTTCTTGCGGAAATTCAAGCGGCCAGTGTAGACAGCTGGCAAGTTTTTCCGGAAAAGCGGCTGATTTTCCGGAAAAACTGGCCAGTCTAGACATAGCCTCAGAGTATATTTCCCAGACCTGAAGAAGAGCTTTTTATAAGCCTAAAAACTTGTGTCTCTCACTAACAGAAGTTAGTCCAATAAAAGCTATTACCTCACCCACCTTGTTTCTCTAATACTCTGTGACCGGCACAGCGACAACACTTACGCAGTCATCTGAAGATGGTAATTTTAGATGCTTTGAGACTTTGCTCTTGCCATTATAGAAGTTGAAGAAGACTGCCTGAAGGGTGTTGTCCTATACAACATACATCCAGACAGAGTGTCTGAACTCTTGAAGATGAGGAGGTTTAGAAGAATGCTATCTTAATGACAGTTAAGCCAACACAGACCTCAGTTAACATTTTGAGACTGATTTTCACTCACTGAAAACAGCTTTATACCATTGTAATTTCATTGACTTGGAGGGAATTACTTCTTCTGACTGCAAATGAGTAGAAAATCAGGCACGAAACCCTGGCTATTCTGAAGTCAGTGAGTTTTGTCATTGACTTTAAGGGAGCCAGAACTGCATCCCAGATTTTAGTGACAGATGCATCCATTTTAAGTATATTTGATTTTAAGTAGTTTTAGATTTTTATTAGTAAATATTGGTAAATGTCAATGCACCTGTACACACACAAACTGACATAAATATTTCTGTCAATAGTAACTGAAATCTGTGGACAGGCAAAGTAAGAAAAATGCTGTTTGTGAATGTATTAGAGTTTATTTAAGGTTATTTACTTTGCACTTTTGACACATGTTGCTGACACTGTGTTTTAACAGTTTATAAAGTTTTAATGTTTAGAGATGCAACATCTACTATGGTAAATACTTATTGTTTGACCTCCCGCTGTCTGATGCCCCCACAATTCCTGCAACTTTGAACATTTTGCTTCATAAAAAATTGCTAAAACCCCATAATTTTGTGTAACTGAGAACATTTCAATAAAAACTGAAAAAATCCTAACAACAAATAGTGATATTAGCTGCTGAAATTATACAAAATAACATATAAATTCTGCCAAGTGTAATTTTAAGTTACTCTTTAAATAGTGTATAATGTGAGATAAAAGTGCTGCCATCATGTAGCACTAAGGCAATCCAGCCTCAGTCTGAAATTAAAGCATTTTATGATTTGAAATATGTCAGTTACAAAGTCGAGAGAATTCACTTATGTCTGATACCAAACAGGAGACCCTGGATCAACTACCGTTCAGTCTTTCACAAAAATAAGTTAGGAAAAGCACAAGTTCCTCATCATAAGATTATTTCATCCATATTCTACATTCTTCTCTGAGACAAACACTGAACAGCTTAAATATTACTCACTGTTACTTATGTTTATTGTGGGTGCATTCATATTCCTGTGAGAGAACTTTTACTTTTATGTTTCCCTTTTGTACTTCAAGTTTTCATACCTGACATTAATTTAATGTAGATTTTTTTTCAGTTCTTTGGATTTGAACGATCACTGTATATAATGCAATCAAATACAGTGTACTATAATATTCATAAAAATCTTTCTGGGACAATTTCTAGACTTTTTTTTAGAAATTTAAGCAGAAGTGAAATAAGGGGGCTAGAATAAAAAACTGAATTTCAGACTTAATAATAGTTCCCACTGATGCTTAGCCTGTAATACTTTCCTCTTTCATAGCAGCTTTAATCTGAAGTTCTTAATGCGCTTATTGATATTAAAGATGACTTGCAAACTTTCTGTGAGGGAGATAAATATTTTACAAATAGAGAAACAGAGGATAGGGAGATTTAGAGTCAAAATGTTCAAATTTGGCACCAAAGTGACCTGATTTTCATGGGAACCAAGCACATGCTCATCACCTCAGAGAATCGGACCATGTTTTCTGATTCCTAGCCCCTGTTCTAAATTGTCTAATAGACACTGTCTCCATGCCTGTGCTTTGAGCTGTCATTTACAAAAGTATCAGATGTGAAGTCAAACTATTCATTCAGCATTTCTATTAGAGATAATGTAGCATTGTTTTGCTACAGTATCAGTAGTAAGAGCCTGATCTAAAGCCCAATGAGAGCAGTAGGAGTCTTTCCACAGACTCTAGTGGGTCTTGGATCAAGCCCTAACTTTCTAGCCTAATAATACAATTACCTGCATTGTTTTAATTTTGTCTGCCAGTGAGATACCTGCGTTAATCTGTCCTTGCTGCATGAGGGGGAAAGAAGAAAAATAATGAAAATGAGTTAAGTGGTACAATATTTTTGTAAGCATGAATGGTTCATAAAATAAGCAATGAAAAAGTGTTTTTTCTTATTAGAGCATATTATGTTAATGTGTCTATATGTCTGAAGTGATTGAAAGCATGGTCAATCATGTTGATAATTACATTTTGCACTTTTATAGCACTGTGCATCCACAAATTTTCATAGCACCATTGTCAGATTGGTAAGTATTAGTAGCCTCATTTTACAGAAAGGGAAACTGAGACGGAGAGGCAGACAGTGTTTGAGCTCTTCCTTTCCACTCCCATGTGCTAACTACTGAAGCACACTCTCTCATATTTCTGCTTCCCAATATTCATTGTATGATATACTTTAACAGCAGGTCATATTGGATTGTCTTACCTGAAACTCTGCCAATAGTCTTCTGTTTGCTTTGATATTGTCTTCTTTGGTGGAGTTTGGAGCTGAGAATCCACGGCCTGCTCATATAACTCAGCTATGTGAGCTAAAAGGAAAGGGGAGTTAATTTCTCATACCTCAGGTGAGTACTTTAGCCACTAGGTTAAAGGTTATAAGGGAGTGCCTCTTCCTCCTCCAGACATTTTATGGAATAAGGAAGCCTCTGAGCAAGCCTGCCAGATTAGGCCCTACATGCAGTTTAGGTGATTGAATGCCCATCTTCTCTTGGTGTGTGACTTGCTCTGGTGCTTAAGTACGAATTTGGCATCCTGACATCTAGAGTGAGGCAATAGTGCTCATGCCCAAAGACAGAAACTTAGGCACCTCCAGCCAAGTGGGAGTTTTGTGGATAACAGTGGTGCCTACAAAAAGGATTAGAAACCTAAGTACTTTTGTGGACCCCACTCCAAATACTTTTCAGTAATGAAGTTGCATCTTTGAAAATTTGCTTTTTTTTAGGTGTATAATATTCAAGTACAATCCTAATTTAGGCACCTATCTTTAAAAGCCTTGGCTGGAATTTTCATACTTTTATAATACTAATTAACTAAAATAGAACTGTATCAATGGTTGGCAGATGAGTCAAGACTCCATGAAACGTAGGCCAAAAAATGTGGATGTCTAAATTTAGGCAACTAAATAGGTGACCTCATTTTTAGAGATGCTGAATTACTGAAGTTACTAGGAGTTGTAAGGGCTCATGACCTGTGACAATCAGCCCAATTTTTCAGATTCCTATTTATGGACTTAAATGCCTAAATTTAGACATCCTGACTGGACCATTTTGATTTAAGGTCCATTTTTTGTAGACCCGTGGAGATTATCACTAAAATTATTTAGTACAATTCTCAAGTGTATAAATCACTTGAGTGACAGTAGATAGGAATGCCACTTTTGTTGCCTCAATGATTGCCAATTGTCGATCTCCCTAAGTGTCACAAAATGTCTGTAAATTACAGAAGTAAAAAAGGGCTCAAAACCAGAAGAGACAGATTAATATGCATAGCACTAAAAAGGATCATTAGAACATTTAAAATATAGAGCTTTAATGGCTCCTACCTCTTCTGTTGAGATCTTTATATGATTTCTCCAAGTTAGGGAAAGACTGCAAGGAAAATGGAAGAATTATACTGATGTGACAAACAAGGTCTTGCATAACAGTACCTATCCTTTGTGACTTTTTATCCCTAAACAAGTGTTCGTTGCCTTCTATTAATCTGAGGTTGAAAATGTGGGGGCCTTCCGGGGGCCCGAAATGTGAGCCAGGAAACAAAATATCTCTAAAGCACAGCGCAATGGGAGCCAAGGAATGGGGGACATGCAGTAGACACAGCCAAGTGAAAACAAGCATAGGACCTTCAGGGTCCTTAGCTATGTTAGCAAGAGAGTAGCGGATAACATGTATACACACCTGACAGTCACTAACAGAGAGTGAATTTAATCGGATTCTCGTGCATGAAGAGTTAATGCCTCAAAATACTTTGCTTTGGAATTTGTTAATGAACTTGCAGCATGTGGAGAATTGTAAGGACTGTGCTTCTCTTGTGATCCATTTCCCTCACATTTTTCAGTACCGTTCTCCACAGCAGATTAATTAAAAAATTAGAAAAGTATAGTAGGACTATAATCATATTCAGCCACTTATGCATTAAATTACAGCACAAGTCCCCCCACCAACCCATTACTACAAATTGGTATGGTAAGAGTTGGGACAAATAAGGATTCTTAGTCAGAGTTCAGCTTGATGAACACTTTGTTGCTTTACCCCTGTATGTGATGGAAGGAAAGTATGTTGGCTTGAGAAGCTCAAGGAGAATTAGACTGAGACCAAGGTGATCACAAAAGCACCTTGAAATATTCAAGAAATACTCAATGCACCAAAGTTGTTGAAAAAGAGATTGGTAAAATGAACAATGTGTCAGTAAAGCTCACTGCTTAGTTTGATAGCTAGCCAAAACACTGCAAGCCCAGAGTTGTGCCTTGTGAAAGCTGATTTGGACCATTCAGTTAACATCAGAGTCTTGACAGTGGTTTAACATAGTGAATGAGCTACACTCATCACACTTATGATTAAGAAGGAAGACATAGTCTGAATTGGTGGAGATTTCAAAGTGGCACTGAATCCAGTGTTATGTGCAGATCACTATTATCTACCTCATTGAAAATTACTTTGTAACTTAGTGGTGGATGGTGTTTCAGTAAACTGGATTAGCTCAATGCATTCCTACGCAGGGAGACTGGTCCTATATCTTGCAAGCCTCTCACAAGCAAAAAGGCTTATTACATTACAACTGGTTGCCTTTCAGTATTACATTGGCACCTGCCCTGTCCAGGGGCGGATTAAGTCCTTTAGAGGCCCTAAGCACTGAAAAGATTATAGTGCCCCCCCATATGTAATTCAAAATAAAAACAATACTATACTGTAAAATCTCATTTTTTTTGGTGCCCCTGCTTTGCTGGTGCCCTAAGCACATTCTTAGTCTGCCTATTGGGTAATCCAGCCCTGGTCCTGGCCCAGAAAGCCATAAATGAAATTCGGAAGGGACTGAATGGAGTTCATTGTTATTTGGATGACATCCTTATTACAGGGAAGGATCAAGAGGATCATCTTCAGAATTTGGATGCTGTCTTACAATGTTTGGAAGACCACGGACTGAGAGTTCACTGAGATAAATTTGAGTTTTTCAAACTTTTAGCTAAATATCTTGGACGTGTAATTGGTGCCATGGGCTTGAGGTACTGACTAGAGCAGGGGTAGGGAACCTTTTTTGAGGTTAGGGGCCACTGACCAACAGAAAAAATCAGGTGGGGGCAGCACACAAGTGAGAAGCAAAAAACCAAAAAACCCCTCACTGATGTGGCCCCCAGCTAAGGAGAAAGACATTCCTCACAGTCCCCTTGCACACCAGAGCCTAGGAAGGCTCAGGCTAGTAGATTTTGTGTGCTTCAGCCCCATAGATGGATGGGTGGCAGGAGGGCTGGAGCACCAGCATGGAATCCGCAATGCTGGGGGAGAGCCCTGAGCCACAGGTGCTGGATCCAGGCAAGCCTACTATCCCCAACCTCCTGAGGAAGTGTTCTCTCTCAGTTTGATGAGTATACAAATCAAAGAAACCATGAAGGATGATGTGCCCCCCAACCTCCCTACATTCTGGGCCCCCCTTATCCTTCCTTTGTTGCAAGGGTGCCTGGTCCATCCATCACGAAGCTGGTGGCGGCTGTTCCTGCGGGGGAGGGGGGAATCTTGAGCCCTGGAGCTGGTGACTTCTGGCTCCAGAGGTGGGTACCTTATCCACTGCACCATTGGGGGTGCCCCCCAACATCCCTACATTCTGGGCCCCCCTTATCCTTCCTTTGTTCCAACGGTGCCTGGTCCATCCATCACCAAGCTGGTGGTGGCTGTTCCCGGGGTGGGAGGAGGGGGCACTAGTATACAAATCAAAGAAACAATGAAGGATGATGTGCTTTCTGTTGTGAAGGCAACAGTTCTACAAGGTGCAGCATAGGATTAAAGCAGTGGTTCCCAACCTTTTTGAGCACATGGACCCCTTTTCAATCTACTAAAATTTTATGGACCCCCCAAAAATATAGTTATTTTCAAACATTCCATTATTTGATAATCATTTGAAATGTGTAATAGTTCATGTTATCTAGTAGTATTGAGAGAGAATACAGGGTGTCCACATTGAAATGTAATGGCTTTGAGCATGTAAGGATGAAAGCTGTAGACCAAAGTTGCCATATTGTTCCTAGTGCAAACAGACCTTGAGTTTAAATTGCTGATATTGAAAAGAAACAAATCAAAATGAAGTTCCCTCACCATAACCAGTTTTAGGAGGTCAGCAGCATTACCCTTCTCTTCCTCTGTTCTTGGTTCTTTAATGGTCATCTCTTGTATTTCATCTTCTTGTTTCAGGATGTAGTCTATGTACTCCTAGTGAATAAAGGATATGGGAGATGCAACTGTTTTGTTTTACAGAAGTAAACATAATGAACACCCATGCAGAGAATAGTTTACTTATAAATAAGTGAGGTGTATATTGCCTCTGCAGAGTCATACTGTCAGGGTAAAAAATAAATAAATCTGTGCTAAAGCTCTGTTTCTCAGAGGAATCTTTATGCATCTTAGAAGCTCAGTTAGATGAAAAAGTAGGGGCCACAGGCAAGACTAGGTTCATATCCCTATTCAGGTGACAAGCTACATTCAAGGATTCATGAATAGGCCAGGCCTGCAACCTTTCAAGTTCCTTCCCATTCCTCTTTGAATTCCAAAGAAATTACAAAGGAGAAGGGAAAGCCAGTGGTCTCTCCATTAGTCCATGGCTGTGTTCTGACCAAGTGAGTCTCTAGCTTAAAAAATGCTTCTATAAAAAAAGTTTTCTTCTAACATAAATAGTCTCAATCTAGCCTCTCAAAACTTGAATTACAGATCTGAATTCTGTTCCAGTGATTCAGTGCAACCTTCCAGTTAATCTGTTTATCAGATAAATAGAATGAAGTGTGTGGAAATGTAAAGAGCAATCAGCAGAGGAGAGACTAGATCCAGTGGTGGGAAACCTGCATCCCAAGGGCCACATGCGGTCCATTGGGGTTATATGTGTGACCCGCAAGACATTTTGTTTGCCATTGCTCATACAGGGTTTCCAGATTCCTCGTTTTCATGGTTTTTTCATACCAGTATTGCTAAAGTGACACACATAAAGCAAGTGCATGTGACAGGAGGTGTGTGCTGACTGCATACAAAGTTGACTATGAGAGCCATGCACTCCCTTTGCATCCAATCAAAGCACTGCTATGGTTCAATAGGCATACCCTGCAAATTCTAGATATGGAAACGCTGTTAGCAAAACTACCCTATCCCAGGAAACCATCTTGGTTATGACAGTTTTGTGGCCCTTTGAGATGAAGGAGGGTCACTCATGTGGCCAAAGTTCCCTCTAAGCTATGTTCCGAGCCCTTGTAGAGGTTCAAAGCTTCCTGAACAGGCAGGGAGATCAGCTGATTGGTAGGACTGGGGCCTTCGTAAACAGCAGCTAAACACTGCCTGCCACATGCTTGAAATGGAAGACAATCAGCTGAAATAAGCAGGGAATAAGTGGCTAGGAGGAGAGAGGGAGTAATTAATAGGCTTGGGGGAAAGTCCCATCTGCTGAAGCGGGGAGGGGAGGTGAGGCAGAAACCCAGCAGTCTCTTCAATCCTCCTGGGCTGGAAAGGGGGAGGTAAAGGGGCTGACTGCATGGGGTAGGTAGGGAAAGAGGGAGTGACTGAGTGCAGGCATCTGTGCAGCGAGGTACAGTCAGGGGGCAGTTTGTTTGGGGTATCTGACTCACTGCAGTCCTCTCTGTTAGGCTGGTTTGAAGGGCGAGGGGGAAAGTGTGTGTGTGTGTGTGTGTGTGTGTGTGTGTGTGTGAGTGAGTGAGAGAGAGAGAGAGAGAGAGAGAGAGAGATGCTAGGAGGACATTTGCATGATTATATTTCCAACAAAGTTTGCAAATAGGGGTTAATGGCTTAAGATAAGAAAGATTCTTTTAACGGTTTCAGAGGGGTAGCTGTGTTACTTTGTACTAAAAAACAGTGATTAGTCCTAAGGTGCTGCAGGGCTATTCATTGTTTTTTAATTCTTTTAACAGAATTTTTTGGAGTGTTGCAGATATCTAAACTCTGAACTTAATGAATTTTAAAAATCCTGTGTTACTAATTAATTCATGGTAAACTGTGTTGCATTAAGGCCAGATCTTTGCTATCTGGTAGAGTTCTGGCTTTTATGAGTCAGAAATGGCAAGTACTAGGTGTGATGCTAGTTGTTTTATAGGATGAAACCTTATTTGCAAGCTCTTTGAAACATGCAAATGTCTACAAAACCCTGAAGCCAGGTGTTAATTTGTTTTGGGGCTTCTACTCTTCCTCCAGTGGAAGAAGACTAATTTCCTACCTTTGTACAGCACCTTTGTCACAGGTGTCTTGTTTTAATATATTTTATTCCACACATAAAGACTGCTTAAAATATATGTATATATTGTGTGTGTATGTAATAAATAAAATGTGTGTTTTTTTGTATTGGTGATGTATATTGAGGCACTACCTCAATATTGGTGGTGCACATAAGAAAATTCAACCCACCCAAGGATAGAAAATGTTAAAGGGAACACTGCATGCGGCCCTCTCACTAGCCTAGGTTGCCCATTGCCCAACTAGGTCTCTTGATCGCCTACCTTTCACTCCAGTGGACTTTCCCCTTATTTTTCTTTGACACTTTTGCTTAGTGATTAGTGCTTTTTTGCTCAGTGGTTAAGTGATGACACTGTGCTTTGTACTGTAAAAGGATCCCAAGAAACTCACTTTAACTGTATATAATGAAGCAGACTGAAGCTATCCTATTTACACCTAGGAGATGCAACCTATGATGGGCATGAAATTGCTATATATTAATATAGGACTACTAATGTGTAAGAGAAGGAAGATTTTTTTAAATGAATTTAATGTGTCTTTAAGTGATTTTTTTTTTCTAGTAGAAAGTGTCTGAATGACAATCCTATAGATTGAGGGCTTCCATGTATCCCAGAAAAAGCATAGCACAGTCCCTGGTAGTAAAACCTCTCCCATAAAACATCTTGTGTCAATGTGGCTCAGCCCTGACATATCCTTGTCTTCACTTCCTTAAAAAAAGTTTTTACACTGGGATAGCTAATGTGGAATAGCTACACCAGGCCTGCACAACTCGGAAAGCGGCGAGGGCCATATTACTCCAAAGAAAACAGCTGCAGGCCACAAATAGGGTTGCCAGATGCTCTCCCAAAAAATACTGAACATGTGGGCTAAAAATTTTTGTTGAGCAAAAAAAACAAACAAAAAAAACCACCACGCATGTCGGGCATACAAAAAAACCCCTCACCGACCAGCTTCAGCACGCAACCACAGGAGGCGCCACCAGGCTTCCATCCAGTGCCCAGCCAGAAATTCAGAAAATACTGGACATTTCACATGTCTGATATTTTCTGAATTTTTTTACCGGGCAGAGAGCGCAAATACCGGACTGTCTGGTAGAAAACCAGACACCTGGCAACCCTAGCCACAAGGGTAGGTTTTTTGGGGGGGAGGTTGATACTTTATTAAGATTTTTTCAATTAAATCAAACAAATAATTTTTTTAATTGTTTTTATTTTTATTTATTTTAATTATTTAATTATTTTTATTTTTATTTATGAATACAGAGTGCCATTCCCTCCCCTTGCCTGCGGCCTTGCCGCCGGGGGAAGCATGAGAGGATCAAGGGGCAGAGTTGGGAAAAGGGGGTGCCCCCTCCCCACTCCCTCCGCCTCAGCTCCAGGCAGCGGGGAGCCCACGCCCCTCTCCCCACCCCGGGCCCTCCTCCGCACTGAGGAGCAGAGGTGGGGAGGGGAGGCGCTGCCTCTGCTCCCTACCTCCTCCCCCTCCGGCAGGAGCATTTTCTTTTTAACTGGTCTGGCCTTCAACCCCCACCCCCTTTCACGGAGCACGGCGGGCCCCTCTTCCCACCCGGCTTCACCTGCCAGTGCCAGGATCTGGGCCTCGTGCAGCAGCAGGTGCCTGGAAGCAGCACCTTGGCGCTCAGCTGAGCGCGCCTTGGGCGCAGGGTCCGGGTAGACCGGAGCAATCCAACGCTGAGCGGAGGCAAGCCTGGCTGGGCAGGCGCGTGGCACAGTGCGAGCCCGGCCCCAGTGCGCTCCCAGCCTCTCTGCCCCCAGCAGCGGACAGGGGAGACCTGGGGTTGGGGAGTCCCATCTACGCGGTGGCAGAGTGACTCTGGGTGCTGGGGTGTTTTAGCGCCCCCCATAGGTTGGCGCCCCCGGCAGCTGTCTGGCTAGCCCGCCCCTTAATTCGGCCCTGGTTACGGGCCACATAGTGAGCCCCTGCGGGTCACATGCGGCCCGCAGGCTGTATGTTGTGCAGGCCTGAGCTACACTGAGGAAAAAATAGTGAAAGCAAGGCACATTAGTTTCACTGTGAAATAAATTAGGCAAGGTCAGCACCCTATCCTATGTGAGGTTTATATATTTTATATTCACATGTATGTAATTGTGTATATTTGTGCAAGGATTATTAGATTCCAGGTAACTGACAGCTCTTGTCTCAGGGGTGTGTGAGAAATACACACTACTTGATTTGTCAGCAAAATTCTGTTTACTAAGAGAATGAAGTTACTATGCCTGCATTACCTTGAGGGACAACTGCAACTTGTGTTTCAGCTCATCAGTGATTGGTTCATACTGGATCAGCTGTCGGATTTGTAGCACATTCGGGCATTTTAGTACAGGTGCTGGAGAGCTAGTTAGCTGTTTGGATCCTATGCACAGCCCTTTCCAAATATGTGTGCCAAATGGTGGACCTGGAATCTTCCTCTGAACACAATGAACAACAATCAAACAGGATTAGGTTATCTATTATATTGACATGGAAGGTTCTCAAGAAGTCAAAAAGCAAGGTTGTAGATAAGCTTATCTGAAAATCTATTCTGCTCACAAAACAAGAATTACAACTTGGGCTAAATGAACTCAGAGGCTGAATTTCAGGCTAGGGTATTTCTGAGCCTAGGATCTTTAGTTATGACCAGGGCTCGCCAAGCGGCGGCAAGCCCCTCTCACCAGCCGCGCGGTTTCACGCAGTTCTGCGCACGCGCAGATCGTTCTGCACTGGCTCTTCCAGGTTATAATCTACTCGCCACGGGTGAGTAGATTACATTATTTGTCGAGCCCTGGTTATGACCAAGTTCACATGGCAGCCCCTCAAGTTGTTATGCTGAAATGCAGAAATGTGTCCCAAGCCACGAAGTGTGGTTCCCTCAAAGTCAGTGGTGTTTGGATTTCAGAATTTTAGTTTACAAAGGTGGGAGCAGGTGCAAAGTTTGGATCCAAATCTGATTGACCCTAACCTAATTATAATTGTAACCAGTGAAGTCAGTGGACAGCAAATTCCTATATGTCACATGCTTATTACATTAACCCATTGTAATCTCATTGAACTTGGCCTAATTTAAGCTAATTGATATTATCTGAAGAGGATGCTCTCTGGCTTGTCAGCATGGTTTTGTGGCTAATACACGGGACTGATGAGATTGTGGATAAATCCCTGTAATATTATCATTCTCATATAACTTTGTATTAAGATCTTGTCCTTTTAGATATATCTTTGTTAAGTGTTCTTATAGACACTCTGTAACATTTCTCCTATAACTTTGTATTAAGAGAAACTTTCCTTTTTATATATATAGATCTTGTAAGAAAAAATGTCTTTTGAGCTCTCCCCTTTTCCTTGATTGTCCTGTTGAAATGAATGAGGTGTGAATGGAGAATGAAAGGTGAGCCCCTCCAGCAGCAGTTGCAAGGGTGCAGAAGGTCTGGGAGCCAGATCCAAGACAATACCTGTAAAGTGAGCTCATTAAGAAGACTGGACATACAGACGCCTTGGGAGTCAAGCAGCAAGTGCCTGCCCTTGGAAGAACTCTCTTTGAAGAAGCATTAAGAAAGGCAAGGTGATGACTAATTGGCTGCATGAGAGGGATAAATATGAGGCATCTTGCAGAGGGACCCCGGGTTTTCGTCTTGTCAACATGGGAGCATTGATCCGGATAGGCAGAAGCCCGGCTCCACACCTCCCCCATCTAACTCACCTGGCCAGTGCAGTTAGGGGGAGCAACTTTTGGTAACAACAAGACAGAGCGTGCTTGTGTGTGTGTGTGTGTGTGAGTGCATGAGTGTAATGTATCATATGCATACAATAAGTATTGATTGATCTATGTATTTTCAATAAATGTGGCGTGTTGCCTTATCCCCCTGAAAAAGATCCCGGGTGCTTCTTTTAAGTGCAATAAGATCAGAGTTCTGTTTCTGGCTCTGGGCTAGATTCAATGCATGACCTAAATCAACTCACTAAGGGTATGTCTACATTACAGCGTTATTTCAAAATATCTTATTTTGAAATAGTTATTTCGAAATATCTTATTTTGAAATAACGCGTCTACACACAAAATGCATTTCGAAATAGCGTGTCCACAGTGAGTGGACACTGAATCGCATTTAAGGGCAGCCGGAACCAGGTCCAGTAGGGCATCAGGTCAGGAGTTACTTTGTGTGGCTGCTGCCTGAGGCTATCTGAGGTCTGTGCTTAAAGGGACCCCTCCCCCCCCCGACAGCCAGTTCTCAGATTTCCCTGCTTGCTTGCCTACCTCGATGAGGGACAGCAAAGCATTTTGTCTCTGCGTGCTCTGGTTGCCCTCACTCAGGACACCACAGCACTCTGCAACATGGAGCCAGACATGCCCCTGGGCACTCTGGTGCTTCTCATGGATGCGTTGCTGCGAGCCTGGCTGCACTTTCTGCAGGCTGCCATCCAGGAGGTCCATCAGGGGGCTGTCAGTATCCAGGAGGCCCTGCAGGAGAGCTTCCACCCTGAGGAGCACTAAGAGCCTCCCTGGTCTGCCCCACTGGGGGCTTGTGCCTCATTCTTCCCTCACGTCCTTCCACTTACCCCTCCCTAACCCCCCTTCCTGACGTAAAATAAAATACATGTATTTTCATGAACACAAACTCTCTTTATTTAACAAAACTGGGGGGGGGGAGAAATGAAACTCTGGTGAGACTGGGGAAAGGAGAGAGGGTGGGAGAGGGGAGGGGGAAACCTGGGAGGAGGGAGCTGGAAGGGGGAAGCAAGGGGAAGAAGGAGGAGGGGAAGCTCAGGGCTCAGGGTTGGGGGGGTCTCACTGGACCAACTTGATTTTCATGCAAACCTGCTCCTGGATTCACATGTGGCCTTTGGTCGCCACGCTGGCAGCTATCCTGCCATACACGGCCGCTTTCCTCCATCTAGTGCAGAGTTCATGGACGTTGGGGGCATCCCCCCCAAACCTGAATCAGGTCCATGATCTCCACCCTGGACCAGGAAGGCGTCTGCCTTCTCCGGGCCCTGGCAGGCTCCTAGGAGCTGGCATACTGCTCCTGGGGAGCGGTGGAGGGCTGGCTGCCAGTGGCTTGCTGGCTCATGTTTTGGGGCCACTGGGTCAGGGGCAGGGACTGCTGGCTCTGGGCTGGCAGGCTTGGAGCTGGCACAGGCACTGTGGCCAGAGTCAATCCCTTTAAGGGCTCCGGGGAGCGGGGAGGGAGAGGAGTGTTCTTGGTTGAGGCTGGAGTGGCCACCAGGGCACCCTGGGAAGGCTGGAGGCCCCCTATTTTGAAATAAGTGTCTACACAGCACTTATTTCGAAATAGCTATTTCAAATTTGGCATTACTTCTCATGGAATGAGATTTACCAAATTCGAAATAAGTGCTCCGCTATTTCGAATTAATTTCAAAATAGCGGTTTGGCTGTGTAGACGCTAGTAAAGTTATTTCGAAATATCGGCTGTTATTTCGAAATAACTTTGCTGTGTAGACATACCCTAACATCTTTGTGCTTCAGATTTCCATCTATAAATTGGGGATAATAATATTCACCTATTTCACACAGATGTTGTGAGGTTTAATTAATTCAAATACATAAGTGGTTGGAAATTCTCAAATAGAAATTGATTAAGGGAAGTCCTGTGTTATGCAAGAAGTTAGACAACGTGATTACAATGGTCTCTTATGGTTTTATAATCTATGAGTCGAATCCACGAGCGCTATGTGCAAATAATAAATAATATCATAAGTAACAGAGTAACATCAATGCCTAATAGCAAAGCAGGGACAAAGAGTTTTGAAAGATTTGTACCTCAAATGGAGGAAATGTATCCCAGTTCCTGGACTGGAGGTTAGGAGGAATAATATTAGATGATTCTTTCTTCATTATCCAAGGAGATGTTTCAGTCAGTGGACAGAGAACAGTAATACTTAGAACACCTGAGTTAAAAACATTTCAAGAAAAGTAATCTTGCATCCATCCATCCAAAATGGATGGAGATTTTGATGAAGAGTTTGAAATTTTCAAACAAAACACTTACATAAATGTAAAGCTTATTATTACTGGACTGTGAAAATGAAGACCAGAATTTTATTTTGATGGTTCGAGAAAATACTGGATCACAAAGTGACAGCATACTAGGTAGACAATTTTGGATTAAGATCACCTAAACTTTGGCAAACCACAGATTGCATTTGCAACTTGCTAGGAGTGTCAGGGATACATCTAATTTGTATATTATGGAGTGCAGTATAAATGACCTCCTTTTGAGTAAGGAGGTGCAGACCATGAAAAAACTACAGTGCCAGCATTACACCAGCTTGAGCTGCATATGGAACTCTTATTTAAGTCTACACTTCCATATTCAACATAAGCATTGTTGTGAGCTGCATTTTATCATATTTTATACCTTCAGACCACTGATAACTAATTACTTATAATTGTTACTCTCTGATCAACTCTAGCTTATTTAAAAAAACCCACAGATGTCTTAATTATCAAGTGTTGAAGAGCGATGCAGTTTTCAGATCTTTAAGTTTTCCTCTCCTATCAGACCAAAAATCCACTTAGCCCTATATTCTGACCCATATACTACATTAGAAATGTACATCACTGTGAGATGTTTTGTCACTATGATACAATGTCCCATAAGCCTACAAGAGGAGAAAAGCCCCACTGTTAGTATCGCAAAAATACCAAAGCTAGTATGGTAGGAAGGCCCTAAAAGACGACTTCTGAAGTCTGAAGAAGCATCCTAAAATTTGGATTCTTACCTGAATCTATAGAGGCCACCACCAGACTCTACATATCTAACTATAGTAATCTTTTTAGGGGGAAGCCAAGTAGTTTGCTATCCTCAGAGTGCTCAGGGTGATTAATAGACACGCTTCCTCATCTGGCATTTTCATAGAACATATCTTGTCTTCCCTACTGAACTGCCCACTTCTACTCTCCTGGTTTTTTTAATGTGTTTCCCTTCCTCTTTCTTGCTTCCTCTTTCCAATGTCAGTGGCAGTTTTATTGGTGTTATTCAATTTATCTGCTGGGGAGCCATTTATTTTTGGTGGAATCAACACTTCCAATTAAGTAAAACCTGACAGGGTAAGTAATAGGATGGCTGTTCTCAGTTCCTCCCTAAATTAGCTGCTGGGAGAACTGTGCCATTATTGTACTGTTTAAAGTCCCATTTTGTCATCTTATTCTCCACATCAATAGTACTATATATGTTTCTCTTTATGGCTTGTTTGCCATTTTTTTTAGCACACATCTGCCTCCTTCAGACTTTTCCCATAGCTTGTTCATGAGGACTGGCAGGAAATGACAAAGCACAGTCAACCTGTGGAACTCCTTGCCAGAGGATGTTGTGAAAGCAAGAGCTTTAACAGGCTTCAAAAAAGAGCTAGATAAATTCATATTAATCAAGATGGGCAGGAATGATGTCCCTAATCTCTGTTTGTCAGAAGCTCAGAATG